>OZ010786.1:15866769-17201788 GCA_963932465.1 Maratus speciosus
AGCAATGCTTGATGCATTGTGGACAATGTTAATAAGAATTAACATAATTATCTTGATTTTCTTATTCAAATAATTAACTGTATCTTTCTTACACGTGTTATTTTTGTTAGTAAATGTACATCTACTTTATTGTGCCACATTCTGGTGTGCAATTACCTGCATATTTAAACTAGTCATATAGTCTTAAAATGTACATTTCAGGGTTTTCAGTACATTTCAAGCAACTCATCATTTAGTACTAAATCAGGGACACTCTATCACTTTTTCATTAGTTCCGATGACATTGCCATTTTATTATCATACCTCTGAGCTGTGTGCTTAGCGTCAAGCGCCCGCTTATAAGTCATCGTCAATATATACAGGGACAAGATAGCACACACAAGGAAATTTACAACACAGAGAAATACAGCCGGGAGCTCCACAGAGTGTGCAACGGAGCCAGCGGGATTCGAACCCGCTCCCACCCACACTCGCATTAGTTCCGTACCTCTTTGCAGCTTCGAGATAAGTAAACTTTCTCTACAGTTAGTCGCAATGTTGAGCCGTAAACTGTTTCATTGCATAACGCATAGCTATCTTCCTATACATAGACAACAATGTGCATGAGTTTAGCTGTTGTCATGTTGAAGTTCAGTTGATGAATAAAACTTTAGTGGGCGCCATGTATTTCTTTCTTTTTCTATGTGTATCAAACATTTTTAAAAAATAGTATATGTTCGTTTACAGAAAAAACACAAATTTTCTGCAATTTTTTTCATCAATTTTGAACACAAATAAACCTAAAAAAATTTACATATTGTTTACTTTTTGTAATTCTGCAAGGATTATAAAATATTAAATAATTTATATTCTTGAAACATTAACATATGAGTACAAACGTTTCAAGTGATTTCTCCTATTCAGAAAAAAAAATTTCAGGAGATTTTAATCTATTTTGTTAATAACATAATAATAAAAAATATGATCAACAATTTTTTTTTTCAACGAGACACAATAGAAAAGAAACTTAACTTTTAAATTCGAATTTATTGAAAGGTAAAAAAAAAAAAAAAAAAAAAGAAAGAGAAAAATAGTTTAAATTTGATAATGGTGTTTATAGTTTTATTTCCCCTAAAATGATTCAATAGTAGAATGTTAAATATTATCTATTACACAAGAAGAAGTCTTCAGAGAGCAATTCACAAGAAGAGACATCACGAAAAGAAGAACTGTTTTCGACATTTTCGAAAATTTGTTATTTTTCCATCAATAAAAGTGCAGTTTCATTAATCAGTTAAGAAAATCTTTTTACATGCTTGATACCCGTGTAATTCATAATAGTATTTTCTTTTATGAAAGAGTTTTTATGTTTTTGGGGGGTAGACTTTTCAATCTTATTCTAACAATCAACTTCTTTGAAATTTACATTTACTGCAGCTGATAATAACAAGAATATGAAATTGCAATTTTATAAAAAAAATACATAAATTCTTATATAAATTTTCCATTACAATATATTCAAATAATGGTTTTTAATGTGTATATTCCCTTGATTATTTTTTTTTTAATTTAGAGAGAAGTCTTAAAAAACAAAATGGTGTGCACACTTTGAGGATGATGTTACACAGGCATGCAAATCAGTTTCCGTCTCGTCTATAGACATGCAGTTCATATGGAGTTTTCATTATTAGCCCACGGTATGCTATTTCTTTCTCCCAGCTTATTTTGTGTCCAATAAATAACGTTACCTTGTATACGCCAGCCGTAATACAAAATCCGATGTTTCATTGTGCGATTAAATACTTTACAGCAATTTTTAAAACTCTAAGCATCGCACATTTTCAATGTTTATATTGTCGTATTGGGAAAAAAATGTACTTTTTAATGCAATTTGTTTGAAAAGTGCATCTCCATTTGTTTTTGAAATATAATTTTTTTTTTCTAATTTTTAGCGACATTTGTTTCATTTTGGCAACTCAAATACTCCATTTCTGTAGAAAGTAAAGGAAAAATTGTTGAAAAATAGCAATTATATCTTTTTGTTGTCATTTTCTCATAAAAATTGAAAAAAAAAATAATTAAAATACATGCTATTTTGAGAAAAATATAAATGAAGGATTTATGATAAAACATGGAGCTATTAAAAACTATATTTAATTTTAACGCGTAAGGCATGGTGACGTCACGGCGACGTCGTTGTGAAGTCACACTGTGATTTTGTGACAGTCGATGTGACGTCACGTGACGTCGATGCGACGTCATAGTGACTAGAATGCGAGGTCGTTATGGCCGTTTTAGAGGTCGTTTGTGACGTCACATTGTGACCACTCTGTGAAGTCACGGTGTGACAAATTTGTGAAAAGTGTGTCATTTGTGACTATTTTGGCATTAACTTTGTGACGACAGCGACAATGCTTTGACGTCACTCTGTGACTAATTTGTGAAATATGTGTCATTTGTGACGAACTTGTCATAAACAATGTGATGATTTCAAATGAAAATCAAATTTCAAATTAATTGCTTAAAAGGGCAAAGGCCAACATAGAGAAAAAGATTCCAAGCCGGGACTCGAATCCGGGCCATCAGTGTAGCGCACTGACATTCTACCGACTAAACCACATGGAACGAGACCCAGCCTGGAAAATTTCTTACTAGTACATGTTGGCAAGGCTACAAACGCAGCACAAGATGGAATATTTATCGTGAGCCGCCAACATCGGGTAAACACGAAATTTAATTAAATCCAGCATCGGTTCAAACTATATAAATACTTGGAAATTTTTCCATAGAGAACCATTCAACTTGGATACAATATTTCAAATGAAAATCAAATTTCAAATTAATTTCTTAAAAGGCAATTTTAATTTGAAATTTGATTTTCATTTAAAATATTGTATGCAAGGCGAATGGTTCTCTATGGAAAAATTTCCAAGTATTCATATAGTTTGAATCTCTGCTGGATTTAATTAAGTTTAGTGTTTGCCCCATGTCGGTGGCTCATGATAAATATTTCATCTTGTGCTGCGTTTGTAGCCTTGCCAACATGTAATAGTAAGACATTTTTCAGGCTGGGTCTCGTTCCATGTGGTTTAGTCGGTAGAATGTCAGTGCGCTATACTGATGGCCCGGATTCAAGTACCGTTATGGAATTTTTTTCACTGTGTTGTCTTTTGCGCCTTTTAAGCAATCAATTTGAAATTTGATTTCCATTTGAAATATTGTTGCAAGGCGAATGTTTCTATCTGGAAAATTTTTCCAAGCATTAATACTGTGATGATTCTTGTTATAAACACTGCGATGAATTTTAAAATAAAGTTTTGTTTGAAATATACAATATTATCTTTTTACCGTACTTTTAAGCAATGTATCGCTATTTTGGAGTCCTATTCTTCTAAAATACTTTTAATTTTTACACTGAAAAAAACAATGCTTATCAACTGGCATCCTTTTTTATTATGTTCTAAGCTTGATCTTGAGTTAAGGCTTTATATTAAGAATGTGTAAGTTTTTATGTGTTGTGATTTGTTATTATTTTATTAAATACGAACATGGAGTCAAACGGATATTAATACATTTCCTATTTAAAGAAGAATAAGATAAGCCATATTTATTTAAATTTTTTATTCCCGTGTATATTGTATTTTGTTAATATGAGCTAAATAGATTTGGTATGATTTATAGGAAATGACTGATCTAGGAAATAGAAAAAACAAGTAAGAAAAATCATGCGTTAAGCATAGATTATAAAGCACTTTCCAACGCTTCCTGAATGCTTTAACTAGACATCGTAATTTAAGGAAATAACGTAAATAAGATAACTAAGTAAATATTTTAGAAAACGCATAAAACATTTGAAAAACTGATTTCAGCAGTTACCGTTTATAGCTAAATATGTTTTCCAATTCTTTTGTATAGCCCTGTATTTAATCTGTAGGTTGATATATACTAGTATATAATGTGAAAATTTAGTTTAGCAAGAAAACGCATAACAGGTTGAAATTCTCATTCAGCAATTTATACTAATATATGAAAACATACTTGAATACTTTTGTACAACCCTGTAGTTTACCTAGAATCTTTATTACACGCCACTATTTAGTTAAAATTTAATTCAAATTAAAATATTCTTAAAACTGCTGAAATCACATTTCCAGAAATTATAATTTATAGACTGCCATATATCCATTTCCTTGCGTGACCCTGTGCATCATTTTATCCCTATTCTACAAACATTTCTTAGTAAATTAAATGCAGTTGAACATAAAAATCCATAACTCATCTAAAAAACACCTTTAAGCAATTTGCGCCCATACCCCTTAACTCTTACGTATACTTTTGTGTAGCCTTGTACATGAATTATAGCTTTTATATACACCATATACTATGCATAAATATAGTGAATCATAAAAGCGCATATTATAATTAAAAATGCATTTCCAGCAATTATCGCTAATGAACAGTACAAAATCAACTTTTATAAATATCATAAATTATAAATATTTTTTTATAAATATAATAAATATCAAATTTTAAAAAGTATAGTAAAGCAGTTTAATCTATAAACTTGTTATCAGGCATGAAAAACACTTTATTTCAATGCTTAATTGTCATATTTTATTTTTTAATGCGAAGTATCGAACGTGTATCAAAAACGTAGAAAATGAGTTTACAATCGAAAAAAATTTAATAACTGATTCTGAATGTCTACAATTAAATGTTTGATTAAAATCACGTACAGCAAAAACGTGCTTACATACAATTAAAAAAAATAAATGTACTAATTTGAAAAACACTATATAATTAGTATTTGTAATTGTACTATTAAACAACAACAAAGTACAATAGATGAATTAAATGTATTGTTAGATTTAACAATTTCTCAAAAATCTCTCCATTACAAGGAATTCCTATTATTTTATAATTTTGGCAAATGTTAAATCTGAAAACACTGATATGAAGATTTAGGATTTCAAATAATAATTTAAAATATTATTAGCAATGAAAAAAAGTCTTTCAAAAGTTTCACTACTATAGTATGTAAAACGGCATTTCCCATTCAGTATAATGTTAATTTCTAATCTGAAAAACAATCCCAGATCAGTCTCTTTCTATAGGTATAATATAAAACTATTTAACTCATCTCACCAAATATACAAAACAAGAATAAACAATTTAAATTAAATAAGACTTACTTTTTGAGCTCCCTAAACTAATTATTAATATCCGTGTGTATCCGAAAATGGCGACGTCTTTTTCTTCCATTAAAAAAAGCACACGCAAAAGCTTACATTTTAGACTAGTAACTTACCGCATCTGTTAGAACAAAAAGTTCTCTGTTTACCCTGCGGTATCGTGGCAGACGATTTGGGGCAGGTGTTAATTTATTTCCTTTTATATAAACCGATATGGAACTTATATGTGCAATCATTTTATGAGACTGTCTGTATTTAAATTTTTGTATTTAAAGAATTTTCCAATGTATTTTACCTTTTCTTTTTATCAGTTTTAACACCCCCCCCCTCCCTTTTTCTAAGTAAAGATTGTTTCCCACATAATAAATACAAAATATCTTCCTACAAAATAAAAAGATATAAATAAATATCGATGATAAAAAAAAAAAAAATTTCTTTGTCAATCGTCATTCTTTTCATGTTAATTTCCTGTAGAATAAAACAATTCGTAAAATAACCTTTTTTTTAGAGTCATATCTCTAAAACACAAATTTGAAATACGAATAATAAATCATATCATGGGTTTTGCATAAATTTTGTATTATTTTTTTTTTTTATTCGGAAAATGCTAATTTTATTTTAAAAGTCTGAAAGAAGTAGAATTTTTTAAAAAAATAGTTACTTACAATAGGTACACTAACAGGAAAAAATATGACTTGAATGCAAATTATAAAGCAAGAAATGTATGTACTACTAAACTCTGAAGACTCTTTCTACGTGCTCATTAAAAGCTGCAGACTTAACTATAATAGAAATATTTTAGTTTGAAGCCACAAAAGTGTTTCGAATACCAGTGGTCGGTAAAATAAATTAAATATTTTCCTTCCTGCAAACTAAATATGTAAAGTGTATATATTTAATATTCCTAATTCTAAATATGTTATCCAAATTGTTCCAGCAAGTACCATTTTTCCGAGAAACACTTTTATAATAATAAGAATAAGAGAAGGATTATTATATTAAATTGCAATACTAGATAAAATTGAAATCAGGAAAAAAGTATACTTTCACTCTCTTAGATATCAAATTGATAAAATATAGCATGGAAATCTAGTTTGTTGATACTTGTACCGTGCATTTTCCTTTATATGCCCCCCCCCCCCGCCCACCATCTTTTCGTGTCTGAATTTACTACTTGCTACCCACTAATATATTTTCATTCCTTATGCCGCTGTAACTTGGGCCTTTTTAAAACATTTCCCTTCATTTTCAAAGATTTTTGAAGTTCGTATTTTTATCACACTGGGACTTACAATATGGGAGATTTTTTTTTTTTTTTTTGTGAGTGTGTCGTGACCTACGTTACATGCAGTGACATAACAATTCTTTTTTATTGCCAGAAAAATAAAATTTTACAGTAGCAACATGCTTTGAAGATTTTTTGTAATTTTTGAAAGTTTTCTAAGAAGTTCACATCTCATTCACAATGTGACATCACTGAGTGGTGGCATTTCGGTCACAGATGTGACGTGACCACAGTGACTCACAGTGATGTCACAGCGACGTCACTGTGACCATCCATGCTATTAGGGAAGTATCTATATTAATGCAAATGACATAATTTTACATACAATAAAAGCGTGGGCTTTAAGTCATAAAATTGAAATATGTTTTGCAGTAGATTCCCGATTATCCGAGTCCCGCTTAACCAAGTTATTTCCTTCTGATGGACTGGTGGCTTCTATTATTATGAAACAGCATTATAAATGAAGCGTTAGGTGAAGATGAAAGAGCATTCGTAAAAAGTTAGAACTCTGATTTTCTGGTCAGAATGGGAAAAAAAATGGCCGTAATTTTTTTTTTCAAAAAAATTTAGAAGCCACCACCGATAATAGAAGTCACCAGTCCACCAGAAGAAAATGAAGTAATGGAAATGCCGGGGGCGACACTAAATTCTGAAAAAAGCAGAATTCCTGTTCTCTAGTTTATATTATTTCAAACTTTCAGTATTTATAAAATTTCAAATATTTCCAAAGTTCCTTTTTTATGAATTGAGTAAAACAAGAATTTTTCTTTTAATCTTTCAAAATGCTAAAACCAATTATTGTTCATGTAATGCACAGTAGGGTGGAGCGAAAAAAATTATTTTTTAAAAATCAAAAACGGGTAGGTGCTAAAAGTTGCCTTTATACTAGTACATCAAGTACGTGAAATTTTACCACTGAAAAAAAATGGCTTGAGTCTGTGCATTTGGTTCAAAAGTCGAAATTTTGGGTAAAATTTGACATTTTTTCAAAAAAATTAAAAAATTCCTATAGAGGTGTTTATTATTTAAAAGTGTTATTTAAACCTTTGTTATGAACGACTTAACATATTTAAACGATAAAACGAGATCTTTATTCTGTATAACTGGAGCAAAATTGACAACTTTCGGTAAAAATGGAAGTTGAAACTTTGTTGTGTCATTCAACGAATTGTTGTTTAAAATACAGTTCTTATCTAGTTGCTTTCAAAACTTCCCAGGACATCTATCTCGACCACGCTACCATCTGAACACAATGTTTTATTTATACTTTGAATTGTGATTTTTTATCAAATAATGGTTAAGTTTTAAATGTATCAACCTAGTCCATCTCTTTTTTGTATCCACAGACTTTGGACGCTGCTGCTGTGATCTACTTCACGTATTTTTCTACTGCTTGTGTAAGAGAAGGCAAAAAATGTAATGCAGTGGGGATAATATTTATGTAATCTATTCAGCCGTCTATTATCTTTACCAAAATTTCACCCGATAAATGCATATTGATTAGGGGTTCTGTTACCACAACAATTTTCCAATCAATTTGATTTATATTATTATTCGCTTCAAAGTTGATTGTCGATATTTCAGATTTACGTACGCCATCATTTACTCTCATATTTCAACTATTATGTGCTGAGCAGGTAGCTGTTTAATGTGATGGCGATCGTCAGAAAGCATTAAAATTAGAATTTCCTCTGCGTATGCAAAGCAACCATTGTTCTAAATAACTTTTTTAGTATTTGTTTTATTCCATTTTCTCTGTTGTTTAGTTGCCGAATAATTTACCATGAGTTTTTAGATTCCTTCTTTCGATGTGCATTACATTTGATGGTAAACCATCCTGGGGCCAAACTTGGATTGCATAGTACTTTTTGAGTGAACATAGAGACTCTGCTGGGAAGTGAGAGTTAAAGGCGGAGAATTCTGTTCATCGTTACCATCCATTCTGCGTGGGACATGCTTAGAATGAACCATTACAATGGATCACATGTCACCTCAGAGACTAGTGAATTTCCTCTGCATCATTTATTAGACAAGATCATTGGCAAAAATTAGATTCTAACCCACAGGGATTCGCCGGACCAATAGGAAAATCTTTGTCTACCTGCTATTCCCTTCTTATTTCAATTTTTGAAGCCATAGAGAGAAAGTTTGAAACATTATTTCCTGAAATCGAGAAAAGGGTACTCAGCATAGAACAGAAATACTTGCTAGACATTTGCAAATTTATTTCAGCAATATATTGCTCAGAAGAACTAGCTAATAGGAACCCAAGAAACATGTCCTATGCAAGATGGCTCAGATAGGCGAATAAATTTTTTTGCCTTTATATAAGCACTGTTTGACCATCAGAGTCAGTAGGTTCATTCACAAAGTATGTAATCCAAGTTTATGCCGTAGGATGGTTTATACCAAATGTAATCCACATCTAAAAAATGGATCTAAAGACTTACGGGAAATTACTCGGCTACTAAACATCACAGAAAACGGCATAAAACAAATGCTAAAAAAATTATTTAGGACAATGATTACTTTGCCCATCGAGAGCAAATTCTTATTGCAATGCTCTCTGACGATCGCCATCACATTAAACAGCAAGCTTCTCAGCATATAAAAAATGCAATAGGTAGAGTAAATGATGGCATACCCAAAGATGAAATATCCAAATATTGTAGAATATTGTAGTAACAGAACTCCCAATCACTATACATTAACTGGATGCCATTTTGGTGAAGATAATAGAGTGCTGAATAGATTTCATTAATTCCACTGCATTACTCTGCTTGCCTTATCATATACAAGCAGTATAAATATACGTGTAGGAGTGTTACAGCATCATCATCAAACGTCTGTGGATACAAAGATAGAATGACTAGGTTGATAATTAGAAAACTTACGCCAGTCTTTGATAAAAAATCACAATTCCATGTATAAATAAAACATTGTGCTCAGATGGTAGGGTGGTCGAGTTATGCACTGCTGTGACATGAAATGCAGCCACTTCCTTGTGATAGTTCCTGGGTAGTTTTGAAAGCAACTAGGTAATAGCTGTATTGTAAAGAACAATTAGTTGTAAGACACAAAAGAGTGGCAATGCCTTTTTTTTTACCAAAAGTTGTCAGTTTTGCTCCAGTTATGCAGAATAAAGATACCGTTTTATCGTTTAAATATATTAAGTCATTAACAATAAAGGTTTAAATAACACATTTAAATAATAACCTTTTCTATAGGATTTTTTTTATTTTTTTGAAATAATGTCAAATTTTACCCAAAATTTCGACTTTTGGACCAAAAGCGAAGACTCAAGACATTTTTTTTTTCAGCGGTAAAATTTCACGCAGTTGATGTACTAGTATAAAGGCAACTTTTGGCACCTACCCGTTTTTGATTTTTAAAAAATAATTTTTTTCGCTCCACCCTAATGCACAGTCCTTCAAGAAAACGCAGAAACACCTGCTAATTATGCATCATATAATCGTATAAAAGTGTGTATATCATATCGTATAAAAGTGTGTATATCATATCGTATAAAAGTGTGATTGGCAAAAACAAGCAGAAATAACTTGAGCTATATAATGCTACACCTATTTTATGTTTAAGGGTGACCAATATGTAGAAATTACAATGAAAACACCTAATTTTTGGCATCATATTTGAATTTTTAAGAAAATTAAACTTTCCTATATGAAATGGGAAGTCTGGTTTAGAAACCGGTAGATTTATGAAAATGTAAAGCTTACACCCCCCCCCCCCCCCCGTCTTGTTAAACTATTTTTTCATCGTTGCAAAACAGATTGCTATGCAGATAGATTTTTAGAATAGCTCGAAATTTAGTTGGTAGAATGTAATTCTGGATTCTTATATTTGAAACTTCCCAGCAAACACATACCTTTCGGCACACGATCGAACCGCAGCCGGCAGTGTCGGTTAAGTGTCGGCATCAGCACAGTGGTTTCGGTGAAGTTTCGGCAGCATATCGGCAACTGAAACTTAAGAATGTGCTTTTTCGACGGCCGGTTACGGTAATTGGTCCTCTTATGGTTACATATCGGCAAGCGACTTATACCGGCAAGTGACGCAGGACCGATATGTGATTTCTGATAGTAGTACGATTAGATGAATACCAACATCGGTCCGAATTCGGAATTTTTAGTCTTAGCCGACACTTTTTCTTTTACTTAATTTTGTGTGAGTTTGAGTTTTGATAAAGAGTTATATATATTTCATATAAAATTCTAACAGTGATAAACATAAAAATTGTCAAAAAAAGCCTATATTTATTTATTAAAAAAAATGTTTTGAATTCATTTTTAAAAGGATTTACAATTTTTTGAATCATCAAAAGATTTTTTTAAATCGCTCCTTAAAATTATTATTCATTATAAACTTAATCATAGAAAGAAAAAAAAATACTTTATAAGTTAATTCAAATTATTTTCCAATTATATATTCATTTTAAAAAATAATAGCTAAGTTTCTTATTTTATTTAAAAATCAAATTATTAAAAAGCTTTTAAAATTATTTTACAAGCTGTAAAAATATCAAAAAATCTACACATCTTTTTAGCATTAAAATATAAAAGAAAGATTTAGATATTTCCCCCTTCTAAAAAATTATTTACAAAGCGAAACAAAAATAATAATATTTCTATTTTATTTTAAGATTAAAAAATGCTCATAAGTAAAAGAATTAATATTGCAACATTGTCATTAAAAATATATCCTACTTTAAATCAACAAATGACAGATAATGATTTCTTATTCTAATTAAAATTTTAATTAAAGCGATTAATTTCCAACTTATTATTTTTTTAAATAAGTTTTTCCATGTTAAAAAAAATATGTTTTATAAATTACCGCAACGCATGTAATTATATTATAATTACTAATAAGAAAATTTTATTAACTGAACAAAACCTCTAAAATTATTAATTACATTACATATTTAATAATTTTTAAATTTATAAAAAAAAAACCAATTTATTTGCTCTAACTAATTCGCTAAAATATTTATATCATTCATTTAAATACTAAATTAACTTTAAATAAATGCGGATAAGACAATTACAAAAGAAAAACAACTTTAAAACACTTCAAAATTTCAATTTTACCATCTACGATTTATCCACAACAACAAGCCATCACTTAAAGAAATACCTACCCCGTATTACCCCATAAGAATCCTCCCCGCAGCAAGATTCAGTGGCTGAGTGGTTAAGGCATTTACCCTCTGTCCCTGGGGTCCTCGGATCGAAACTAGCCTCTTCCAACGCCGAAATACGCTCCCTTGAAATGTTAACAAAGATACATGTCAAAATGGCTAATAGATGGCGCCGTCAAAATAGATTTTCTTTTCAATCCATGCTGCTGTCGGGCTACAGCCGGCATTCGTATGGCTAGCTTGCGGCATAGTATCCTGTCGGCAGTCTCGCCGATCTTGCCGGCACCGGTCCGACCAAGTGCCAGCCCATCGGACCGACTATCGCCCGGGGGACCACAAAAGAGTTGGAACCGATATCGGCAACCTGTATCGTGCCGTTACCACCAGAATCGGCAAGTGGCAATCGTCCGATTGCTTCCCGATAGCTCTGTGTTTGTTGGGTTATAGTAATTAATTTTTATTTATAAACAATAGGTCTCTCTGTTTATTAATGTTTTTGTTATAATTGATTATAATTTTATAGTAGTTTTACTATTTTTAAAATTGTTTTTCTATATTTTTTCTGTTCATTTAAAATCTGTTCATTATTATATTATGTGATTTTTAAATGATTACTTGTAATTGATTTTGCATCTCTCTTGTTTCGATTTTCAGAATTTATCGATTCTTAATTCAAATTCCTTAACATGTGGTATCGTAGTTGATTCAACAATTTCAGTAATGTAATTTGTGCTTCACAGCTTATTTTAATGAAACAGTTATCAATTTCGATTTTCTTACATTGTATAGTATTGCTCCCGTAAACGTGTTTCACAATATACAAAAGTGTGTGTTTGTGGGGGGGGGGGGGGGGAGGGAGGCTTAGTAGAACTTTGGAACAGTCCGACAGCATAGCCTCATACCCTTTTTCACTTTGAAGTTTAGATACGCCCATCTGGTATAAAGGGCTCAACCTCTGACTTTTATCGTTTTTAACCCTGATGATGAACATGATAATCTCGAAACTACTAGATTTTAAATGTATCGCATTGAAATTAAAAACACCTTTAAGTAATTTGAATACTGATTGTCTTTTAAAAAAAATTAACTTATATATTTTCTTATGTTTTAAATAAAACTGACATTTTTTTTAAAATTGCATATTTGCAAATTATTAATATCCGGTTCTATCGAAGATAATTAATGGAAAAATAATGACATTAACATTCCATAAAAATAAAAATAATGTATGCATACACCATTTTATGGGCTTTACTTTCAAAGCTATAAAGTGCAACAAATGTATTTTTGTAAAAAATAAATCCTTATACATTATTTAAATAACACTACATCTTATTCAATTTATTTGAAAAAAACAGAAAAACTTTTTTGAACTTTGAAATTAAAAAGTTGCTTCCGGAAACGTGCTGTCTAATGCACTTATTTCTTCCAATTCTTCGTGCATTGTGTTTCATATGCTATTTGAATGTTTACTGCCTGCAGATATTTTAACACAAAAACTTAAGTTGAGCCTAAAAAACATTAAGAGCATGAATAAGGAAATAGCGTTGTTATTCAATACAAGTTTCTGTGATTATTAAATGACAAAAAATGCAAATGAAACCTTTCATATGTTTTTTGTGTACTTTTATTTTAATTATATTGTAATTTTCAAACATTATTTTTACAAAACATTTTTTCTGTAGTTGTAAATGGTTATTTTTTTCAGAAGGAAGAAAACAAAAATGTATTTTGAATAACATTTTTTTTTTTTTTTTTTTTTGAAATCATAAAATGAAGAAAAGTTTTAAATGAATTTGAATTACTCTTGTTCATCTTTCACTAAAAATATTTGTAATTTCGGTACGTTTGAAAACTTTTACCGGTTAATACTAAAGTCTAGAGAAAAAGGAAAGCGCAATAAAAAACAAGAAATTTAATTTAAATATTTAAGTAATATTTTTTTAATGCAAAATTTAACATGGACATTTTCATGGACAACGAACTTTATGCAAAATACGAATAAAACTGTTCAAAATACATGTGATTTCAATAAAATGCGTAAATGATTGTTTTGGGGCACTGGAGATTATTCCTATGTGCTACGGCGCTGAAACTTCAAGAATCAGTATTGTCACTATCAAACATTTTACATTTGAATGTACACAATTGGACCAAAATCTATTTGTTACTCATGTGATTTCAATAAAAAACGAAAAAGAAGGCCCCCCCACGATTCTGCCTTAAGAAGGTATGGCTCTGAAAATTAATTTCGTCAACAGATTGCAGAAAAACCGCAAATTTTATCAAATGATCGCAAAAACGCACAAGTTCCGTCAAAGGATCGCGAAAAAAGCACGAATTTCGTCAAAGCATTGCGAAGAAACCCTGCGAATTTCGTAAATGGATCGCTCTAAAAACCTAAATTTCGCCAAAGGATCGCGGAAAAAACGCGATTTTCGTCAGAGGATCGAGGAAAAAACACGCCAAAGGATGGTGATTTAGACTCCGTAAAGTAGTCGCCAAAGCAAAAATTTAGTCGCCACGTGGCGACTGGCGACCGTGAATCTACACTTATAGTGTACAATATTAAATAGAGATCGACCATAATTGAGTCAGAAATCGATAGCAAGCACAGGCAGACAAAGAACTAGAAATGTTAAACAATAGATTTTAAGACGTCTACGAGTCGGAGAAATAAATACTTATATTTTGATTATATTTTCAAAATGTAATACGTTCTAAATATTCACTGTAACAGCATATTTAATATTGTCTGAAAACTAAAATACGATAGTATGAAGCAGTGCAATAAAAACACTGAGAGGTGACTGTGAAATTGCAGATCTTGTTTTGAACAATTTACGACTTCAAATGCTTTAAGTAAAATGCTTATGCTTAACGACCACAAAGTCCAGAGATCAGAGCGTACTAGTATAATAAAAAAAATAATAATAAATTACTGTATTTTTTATCGAAATTCGGATGTTAATTATTGCAATTCTGATAGTAACAATAATAAGGTAATAGAACATTCATTTAATTTTTAATACATGTTGAAAATAGAAAAGATATGTGTACGTGTATTTGAACTTGGTGATTATAAGCAGGTTCTATTTTTAATGAGATCGTTTTCGTTAATAATATGTACTAGCAATTACGGTAGCTATTATATGCTAGCTGTACTAGCAATTATATGTCATCATATTCAAACATTTCGCGAAATGCATTAAAATTTTGTGCATATACTTCATTCCCAATGTGCTTACTTTCGGTTTTTTATCGAATTACTCGATTTTGATCTATATTTTGTTCAACATTTACAGATTAATCAAATAGTCTCTTGACAGATGTTCAAATAACATTTTAATAACTCATCATCATTTTTATAGCAGCGAGTGGAATTTAATTTATTTATTATATTAGTTATTTTACATTGTAGTTAAAAAGAACATTTGTAACTGCATTTCTTATTTATTAACGTTTGATATAGACAGCGAAAACATTGCATACAAGTATGCTGGATGTTTTGATTTTTACTAAGGAAAATCTAACTTTAAAATACGGTACAATATATGTACGAAAGTTGAAGACAAATTGTGGGAAACTCCATACATTTCTCTTGCAGAAATGTTAAACATTAGAAATAAATTTAATTTAATTTAAAATTTATCATAGGAAAGTTTTAATTAATATTTCATTGTAGTTTGTTTGGGCTTTTGTATGTAACACGGAAGACGAAGTTCATTAAACGATAAAAAATATTTTTTATGAATGCGTGCCTATGGTTTTACAATGCAAGATTTTAGTTTTAAAATCTTCTTATTTTTCTTAAAGGCATAAATAACATAAAACGTTATAGCTTGAAACACCCAGTGACTGACACCTTAAAGATTCTTTCTTGTTCACATCTCTATTACAAAGTTTTAAATCTATTTGATACTTATCTTTTTCAAAAAGTACTTGCAGACCCGCCCGGTGTTGCCCGGGACCGTGATGAATGAACCTGAAATTTGCATGATTTTATACATTTCCCTTTTGTCTAAATTTATATTTTGAAATATAAAAAATCGCAAGAAAAATATTAAATTGTAGGTACGTGCCATTTTGCGTAAATTGATTTTTGGGGTCTATGCGTACCGAAAACGAGCTGAACTGCGACCAAACACTCAGGTTTTTACTGGTTTCGTGGACATTTGCGGACATTTTATTTTGTAAAAAAATATTTCTACCCGTCTGAACGTTTCTAAATTTTAGTAGGATATGTAAATCTGTCTATTTAGATGCTTTGATAAACATTGAGTTAAAATAAGGACATTGACTAAAATAGGAAATTAAGAAATTTGCTTAAATTATTATTCGAAAATAGTGGTTAGTTCAACCTTCCACCGATAGGGAACACAATATGTTCTATACAAATATTACTCTAAGAAACAGTGGTCAAAGGGCTGTTATAGTAAAGATTATTGTTGACAAAATGTTTAAAAATTATACTTCTTATAAGTTAATTTTTTTTTTTCATAAATATATTCAACGACTCCAGTAACTGACATAATCCCTTTTCTTAAAAACCAATATCGAAAGAATAACTTATAACAGATGCTTATTTGAGTTCAGTTTTTCCGAGTGTCAGTTACTGGTGAGCTGTCAGTAACTGGGACTTCACCCTATACCAAATCTAAACCTAAATGAAATATTTATTTAACACATATATCTGCGTATTTTAAGAAGCTGACTTGTTTTATATTCTGACTTGTATGTTTGACATCAAAGCCTGCTTATAAGTCATCGCCAATAACAAGGACGAGATAGCACAAAGGAATTTACAATACCAGAGAAATCCATCCGTGAGCTCCACAAAGAGTGAGCAATGGAGCCAGCGGGAGTTGAACTCGCAGCCGACCTACGCTCTCAAGTGATTAGCGGCGTGGTGCCTTAACCACTTAGCCACGGTGGGCCCTTTAAATGAGATAAAATCTTGCTGTATGATAACGATTTCAATGAAAATATTTTCTTCTTTTATTTTGAAAAAATCAGTTTGCTTTATATTTGAATTTGTCACATGTAGCAAAATTTATTTCTTAATGTTTAATGTCAATCAATATTATACTTATTTTTCAAAATTATCTTATGTAAAATCTTAACTTTTCAATAACATAATTTAGGTTTCACACTTTTCTGGATGTTTAATTTTTAAATAGTAGTCCGACATCAACTACATAGCAACTAATGAAAGTGATGTTTTATTTTTATTTTTCAATTCTATTAATTGTACTTACGATTTTAGTTAGATAAAGCACAATCTGAAAACTCTGTTTCAATAAATAGTACTATCCATTAATTAAGTAAAAAAATTTTCGGGCTTATAAAGGCTGCTTGTTCTGAAATCCAAAGGATCTACTTTCTGATACATTTCCGAATTAATTTATTTCGAAAAGCGTGAATTTGGCAGGTGTTCTTATTCAAAAATTATGTAATCGAATGTTATTTTCAATTTTCTATAGTCAAATTATCTTTTACAAAATACTGTTAAACTGACGTTTTTACCCGAATTCCCGACCCGATAGTTTGAAACAGAATAAAAAACTTCACGTCACGTGACAAGAATCGTAATAAGTAATTAATTTATGAAAATATGGAAAATTGTAATCGATTTCAAATCGATTCAATGCTCACGTCTGCCAATTTTATGCCTTTAATTTTCAAAGTGAGTCGGAAAATGTGTAAGAAAATCTCTTGTTGATGCGCAGGGAATTTGAGAGGCGCCTTAAAGTGGCAGTTTATTAATTTTGATTATTGGTAATGGGACTTTTAATACATGCGGCAGTTATTATTAAAGTATCGTGATAGAAAAAATAGATTGTCAACTATCACTGTACACCAAAAATTCCTCTGAAATTTCAAAGTGTACATTTTTATATTTCACTAATTTCATAATCATCTAACTTCACACAATCATTTAACATGAGCCTTCTGAACAGTGTTGAAAGATTCATGTCAGAAATAAAATTGTGAAAAATAAATCAGCACTTATCAGAAGGGTGAAATATGTAACCGCAAAAGTGGATAATTAAAGTGTTCCAGAAGTTATACTTAAATATGAAGCGAGAGTACATAACTTGACAAACAGAAACAGAAACTAATTATCACGAACATGAAAATGGAAATTGGAGGAATTCCTTCTTACAACGAAGTAAAAATTTAATTACGATGTAAAAATCTAAAATTTCGTAATTTTTTTTTTGTGGATGTAATGACATTTAGGAATTTTCATATTTCTTATATACTTTGCACTAATATATTGTTAGAAGATATTTTTATTTGTACTGTAGACATGAATAAAATTTATTTCATTTTTTATAGATCGGGTTAATTGATAAAACATGTGGAACATCTTTTAACGAGGAAATAATAAAAATCTTTGAATGTTAAATTTGAAAATTTAGCACAGTTGAAATAAAATTAAAATTTTCTTAAGTTTAATTAAAATTGTAAAAGTACTTATTTTGAAATCCTTGAATGTTAAATTAAAAAATTTAACACAATTGAAATAGAATTAAAATTTTCTTAAGTTTAATGAAAATTGTAAAAGTATATATTTTTTTAAAATTTGGATGAAAAAATGTAATAAAGTTTAATATACATAGTAAAACATTTCAATATAGAGGGTGTCCACTCTCAACTGTGCCCAATGGCAAATTTCTAAACCGTTAATCATATATACAATTCTAAACATATATACAGTGGCGGTTTAAAGTTTCCGGTCAGTTAGTTTCTTTGATTTGTTTGCCAGAATGTTTCGGCGAGGTAGAAGCGCAATTGCTCGAAAAGTTAAGTATATGCAAATGACTTCTTACCATATGATCATTTTGATTGGATACCCAAGATACTTTATGCAAAGGGGGGGGGGGGATTCGAAATTCGCGTGTACAAAAGTGCCCGGCCATTCGTCAATCGTTAGTTTTTGCTATCGGTAAATAGATTTTTTGGCCGTCTTTGTTAATTAATCAACATGATTAACGTAGTTGAAATTCAAAAATGAAAAGTTCAAGAATAATGTTTCGCAAACGAAATATTTCTTTGTCGCTAAAAGGCCAGTCCTCTTGTGAGATTGCGGGAAAGCTATCGATCAGGAAATCTACTGTCAACGATATTTAAAAAATATATAAAGATGGACATGAGCTTCAGGACTTGTCACGGTCCAGGAGAGTCCGGAAAACGACTATTCGTGTGGGAAGAATTATCAGTAGAAAAGCAGTTGATGGCCCATATAAAATTGCCGCTGCAATATCCTGCGATTTACGGGCGGGAAAGTATTGCTGAAATAAGTTTGTCTACCGTGTCAAGGCGCATACGTGATGTAGGACTTTAGGGAAGAGCCGGTGTTGTAAACCTTTTCATAAATAATAATGATAAAAAAAAAAATCAGAGGGTCGGACTGGCGTTTGCCAAGGAGCACAAAGACTGGTCAAGTGAAAACTGGAAAAAAATACTATTTTCAGATAAAAAGAAGTTTAACCTTTTTGGGAGTGATGGCAAACACTATATCAGATGAACTAAAAACAAAATATATGATTCGAGATATGTTATTCCTACAATGAAGCATGGCGAACATGTTAAGCTGTGGTGAGCATTTTCTGGAAAATGTGTCGGTCCGTTAGTTGAAATCCGCGGCAAGATGAATGAAGCAATGTATAAGGATAACTTTCAAGATAATTTTCTGCCTTTTTGAAGGAAAACTTGTGGTCGCAACTATTTGTCAGCATGATAACGACCCAAAGCATACATGCAAGCTCGTCAAGTAGTGATTTTTGGACACAAAAATTCCGCTTTTGAACTGGCCAGCCAAATCAACCGATCTGAATGCAATAGAAAATTTTTGGAATGAACTTGAAAAGCGTGTGCGGAATTATGAATACTCCAATTCAGCAGAATATTCCCAAAAATTGCAAGAAGTGTTGAAAAACTTATCATACACGATCTTCAACAACTCATGGAATCGATGCCACATCGCTTCGCCGCATTTATTTATTGCTAAATGTATGACGACAAAATACTAATTGCATGTGTTGTTGATCACTGTTATTTTCTATTATAACACCATTTTTTCGAAACTTCGCAAGATGGCCGGAAACTTTTGAGAACATGCATTTTCTTTTACAATTAATTTTGTCAATTAAATTTATTGATATTTATTTGTTATTCCATATATAAGTTCATAACAAATATATCAATAAAATCTATAAGTATCACTTTGATGTTCCTATTCATATGGGTATACTTACAAATTAACCAAAACATTTATGCTGGCCGGAAACTTTTGACCACCACTGTAGTTCCAATTACAAAAATGTTTTAAATGAGGTAAGAAATTATTTTAAAATTTGGTTTGATTGATAAAAAGATTTCTTTTAAAGCTATGAAATTTAAAATAAGTGATATTTTGAAAAAAATCCAATTACACTAACAAATAAGACAAAAAAAAAAACCTCCCAAACATCTAATACAAAAATTAACCACGTTATGAAATTTTGAATTGCACGGCATGACAATTTTTTGAATCTGAACACAGATGAAATGGGCCATGCTTCGATGGATTGTACACAAAGTGCTAAAGTAATTAGAAGTATTTATTTCGGGTGTATATTTCTGCATTGGAACCGAAGGGAGTTACATCGAGCAAGATTTGTGAAAACTTTCATTTTTATTAATTAAGATTTAGATTAGATAATTTAACAGCATTTAAAAAGATGTATTATTTTATAAAGATTTGCGACTGCTGTTTTTCATCATTTCATTTAACGCTTAACCGGATACATACCGTCTGTGAGATGGTTACGTCTACATACCTACCTTTACACAAAAATGAACGCGTCCTCAATGTCATCACGCAATCTAATTCTTACGCTATTGGTCATCTACCTCCTCAATTCATATGCAACACCTGCGAATTTTTAGTTAGTGAAAGAAAATTTATTTTTTTTCAACGCAGTCTTTTAGACGGCGTGTTTCCTTTTATGGAACTTTTTGCTCTGCTATATTGAAATGGAGGAGTCGTCAAAGCGGGTACGCTATCGTGAATAAATACTTTGAAAAAATTCTTTTACGATGGTTTGACGAAGTAGGGAGTGACATAAGCGATGTTGAAAGTATTTTAGAACATGAATATGCAAATTATGAACACGAAAGTGACTCAACATTGTCAGAAAATGCATAAAATATGCAGATATTTAGAAAATGCTGCTATATTGACTACTAAATGTTTTGTTAATTTTACTACTTAGTATTATTTTCTAATTCATATTGTACTGAAGTATATAAAAATTAGCATTTATTTAATTATTATGTCGAAAATGTAATATTTTGAATAACTATGTGCATTTTTAAATATTTTTTGTCTCCGACATTTAAAACTTATTTTTATGGTGTATATTAAAAAATTGGTATGGTAAATGCATTATTATTAAAGAATGTTTAAGTTCACTATTTAGTAAATTTTTAAGAATTATTTTCTTTTTAAAATTTTGTAGCAATTTTTTTTTTTTTTTTTTTTTTTTTTTTTTTTTTTTTTTTTTTAATTTAGCCGTTTACACTGTTTCTGTTTGCGCACGGGATTTTCACGTTTCCGGTTAAGGGTAAACAAAAATTCTGTCTGGGTAAACAAAAAATTTTTTAACTTATATTTTTAGTACAAATTGTATGTTTTTCTTTAATATGTTAGAATAAAAATAGTTTTCAAATTTGTTTTGTGCTGTTAATTTAACTTTCAACTATTATATATATATATATATATATATATATATATATATATATGTTATATAAAAAAAAATTACTTTTACTATTCATTTAAAATATTCTAATTTGCCGGAATATTCATTATTTCCATTTTTTAATACGCTCTATTATTTATTTCTAGTTAAATTCCTATAAATTTAAAACATGTATCTTAATAATAGATTTATTCCAAAATGTAATCTAAACTTTTAATCCCTTCATTAATTTTTATCGACTACCAAACTGTAAAGTTCTGAACGCAGTTGCTTATTTTTGAATGTTTATAAAAACCATTTTTACATTTTTATTCTATTTCATCTCATTTTCCCGCCAGCTGGGCGATAACTTTTTACATCGAAATCCTTCCATTACCAGCGCCGGGATTCTTTTCTGTGACGTTTCTCGGTCGCTCTGCATTGGCTGAGTGACGTATTGCAGTTTCACTTCGAGTCTCGTTCGTGATTTTGTTTGGCTAGCCTGAAGTTTTCATTTCAATCGGAATTCCTCCGCGCTTTCTAATAAATAGCTAGAGCATGAGCTCAGGAGTAGATTTTTTGTGCTGTTGGATTGTTTATTTAATTTGTTACCCGGTGTCCAAAGTCGCGTAGAATATTCATTTCGTTAATTAACATCTATTTCGCATGAGTAACTAGTTCATGCTCGACTGGAATGCTCTTATTTCTCATCCTGTGGGAATTGTTTAATGCTGGTATGTTCTGATGGAATAAACAGTTTCCTATGACTCCGTTTCCATGTTTTTAATTGGGAAAACCCCAGATTTCTTCATACGCCTTTTTTCACCACTCACGCGGCCTAATCTGCCTTGTCTTCATCATGAATAAATAAGTGTTTGATTGGACTCTACCAATATTATCATCGCTCTACAGCTGCTAAATTTTCACAGAGTTGACACCTCCACTAGCGATGCTTGTGCTAAGTGGTATGATTGCTATACAACATCACCAACGGCTGATTAAAAGGTGGTACGAATCAAGTAATATGTCGTAAAAAGCACAACGTGATTGTTCGACTTAACCCATTAAATTGTTTCGCAATATATATATATATATATATATATATATATATATTAATCTGACGATTACTTATATTTCTAGCAAATTTGTGAGTGACCCACTATTTCAAATTTCAACGGCAAAAAAGACGCTTCAACTTTAAACAGCTATTACTCGAATTTTTTTATCATAGAAGAATGAGAGATTTTTTCTGTCTTACTTCTTATAGTAATAGGATATTTTTTTAAATAAAAGTTATATGATCGGAGGACAGTATACAGATTTAAGCTTCGTATTTTTTATAGAAATGTTTTTAATGACCCAAATCAATTTTAAAATACTTTTTTACTTCATTTACAACATTTTTGTAATTGGAATTACATGTCTACGACTAACGGATTAGGAATTAACAATTGAGCCTTTTTGAGAGCTGACACCTGTATATTTTAGAGTATAACAATCATCTTAAATTTCGTATTTTAAGGGGACTGTGGGATTTATTTGAGCAGAAGTGGACCTGAAAATTATTTATGCGCATATTATTATTCTCCAGTTTGTTCCAAGCTATTTGCAAAAAATCGCATGCAGATGCGATTCTTTTTCAGAAAGTTACAAGCCTTTAAATTTTTTACTCAAACAATTTCTCGGCCGTTTAATACTACTTTAACCATTTTCGTACCAGCATATGTATATGAAGATTACAAGTAAAACCAGTTTTTCGGACATTTAGATTTCAGATATCTAGAAGTAGTTTTCAGAAAAATGAGATGTTTTGATTCATATTAATAAGAAGAGATATAGAAATCAATATTTAAATTGATATATATAGAAATACAGGGTCATCTAAAAATAGTACCTAGATTTTAAAAAATCATAATATCAAAACCTTTTATGTTAAATGAGTAATTCTTTCACTACACGATAATTGGTGAACGCAAGTTTGGTTTTAGTTCACCAGAATTCGTTTGCGTGTCTGTGTTATGCGCGGATTAGTTGCGCAGTCTTCAAGGTCAACTGACGCGCCAGACTGCAGCTGCTCAATACGATGTTGACCCTGCAACAAAAAGTACTGTGTGTGATTTGGTATGCGCGTTATTTCTTGACAAAGTTATTGGACCTTTCTTTTTCGAAGAAAAAACCATATTCTGAGTAGCTGCAGTCTGGCAAGTCGGCTGACCTTGACGACTGCGCAACTAATCCACGCATATCACAAACACGCAAGCGAATTCTGGTGAACTAAAACCAAACTTGCGTTCACCAGTTACCGTGTTGTGAAAGAATTACTCATTTAACATAAAAGGTTTCAATGTTTGGATTTTTTTTAATCTAGTCATTATTTTTCGATGACCCTGTATAACGATAGTGTCACCCGGAGAAAAATCCGGATTAATTGATTAATTCGAATCTTTGTCCGAATCCATTTTGATGAGTCAACCTAAAAAAGAGCGAAAAAATAAGAAAAAATAAGAACTAAAATAAGAGAGAAACAACGACAGTAAAGCGTATTATTTGAGAACGATGAGAAATGAGAGAAAAGCACATACTCATCTGTATTGATCCATACGTGGATCCACTGGTGTTTATGGAGAATCAGGTGATAGATGCATATGTGGATCCACTGATACGGAAGTGGTTAAATCTGTTTTCCTCAAAATTTATTTTTCAACATTTTTGGATTTTTCAAATGCTCTATTCATCATAATTTTTTATCAAAATTCTCGAAATTGAAAAGGAAGAAGCCTGATATTTCTTATAAAGAAAGTGTGCATACATTTTAAAATTCGACTTCATTAAGATAATTAAATTTGATTTTTGACTTATTAAAAGGCAAAATTTTGATGAATATCAATATGGAATTCAGAAAAAAAATCTCTAAAAAATTAACTATTTAAAGGATAAAAAATTAGATGCACAGACTTGTTTTAAATGATTAAAAGGCAGAATCGATGAAATATCTGAAAAATTATGACGCATAGAGCATTTTAAATTTTTAATTTAATAAGAAAAGACTTAAAATTATAATAGGATTTGAAATTTCTTTTAAAGTGAGTTACATACTTATGGCGAAATGTATTTTTTCTCAAAATTTCATATCTTTATGATGTAAAAACTAGTCGGATTTACCAATCCCAAAACTTTCTTCTATCTCATATAGGTCAATACTTCAAAATTCGTTATCACTTTGCCAAAATTAAATGGCAATCTATGCTCATCATAAATATTCTAAAAAGATGAATTCCGTGTATTAGTTCTTGAGATATGACTATCACTGAAATCGTATAAATCCAGCATAATGCAGCATAGCAGCGCCACTTATAGGGTGATTTACCCAGAACCTAATCATCATCAACTTATGTCAACCTCTAAATGAATATGAAATTTGGGGGAAATTCGTGCATTTGTTCTTGAGATAGCTATTGCGCAAATCATGACAAATGCAGCATAGTAGCGCCACCTGTTGAGCGAATTGCACCAACACCTAATCAGCAACAATATTAATCAAGGTATACTTGAATCTGAAATTAGGTGAAAATCCGCGCAATAGTTCTTGAGATAGAGCTATTGAGGAAATCGTTCTAAATGCAGCACAGCAGCGACACCTATTGGGCGATTTACACCAACACGTAGTGAGCAGAATTTCATATCTAGGACTAACAAAATCCGAAGTTTTATGAAAATGTGCGTGTTAGTTCTTGAGATAGAGCTACTGCGAAAACAGTGTAAATCCCGCAAAATGCAGCATAGCAGCGCCACCTATTGGACGATTTAAACTAAAACGTAAACAGCACCAACTCATATCAAGGTGCAACTGAATCTGAAGTTTTATAGAAATGCGTGCAGTAGTTCTCGAGATAGAACTATTGCGGAAATCCTGCAAAATGCAGCATAGCAGCGCCACCTACAGGGCGATTTACACCAAAAACTACACCAATCTATATCAGGGACTACCTGAACGTAAATTTTTCTTAAATTCCGTGCATTAGTTCTTGAGATAGAGCGCCCACAAAATTTGTGTCACATATAGACAGACAGAGACTCACAGACATTTTGTAAAAACATGTTTTTTTTTAAATCTCTGACCCCTAAAACGCGTAAATCTGTCAAAAACCGGAAGTCGAAAATTTTTATGAATCCAATACTTTCTTCTTGTAAAGATAGAAGAAAGTAAAAATTAACATCAACCGTCCGCTTAACAAAAACCTTTTGAAAATTGTCAAAAATATTATGAAGATTCATGTCAGAAATGAAATCGGAAGAAATTCTTATGGGGATATTATAAGAGTGAAATATGTAACAGCTAATTAATGCCCGTTTAGTAGTTATACTGAAATATGAAACTCAGGTACACCAACTTGACAAACCGAATGAGAAAATAATTATATCCTGCGCGAAGAAAAAAATTAGGTGAATTCCACTATGAAATGAATTAAAATTTTCAAAGTGTCATAATAATTTGAAAATCTCTCGGATTCATTCGTGTATGCAATTATATTCAGAAATTAACACATTTTTTTAAATATCGCTTTAATATTTTTAATACCTATTTCTATCAGGTATAATATTATTTATAATGCTAAAGTTGTAACTTGCCGATTATGGTAATTAACAGTAAAAATTACAAATTTTATTTTTTATAGTAACTTTTTTAAATTTAGTATAAATGAAATACACATGAAAGATTTCCTTCAGTTAAAATGCAATATTTAAAAATTTTGTAAACGTATAAGCGTATTGTTTTTGGAGAGATATTTAAGATAATTGAAAGTTACAAAATAATATATAATTTTTTTTTTAATTTAATTTACAATTCTTAGTAAGCAGTCTAACTTTTATTTGAAAATTAAAAAAAACAAAACAAGCAAAATCATTTTTATTTTCAAATAATTGCCCAAAATGGAAATGATTTAGATAAATTCGTAAAAGATGCCGCAATTTTATCAAGTTTTGACAGTTGAAGCGGCTAATTTTAAAATTGAACTTCAAACAATTACTCTATAGAAATAAACTTTTAATAATGGAGAAAGGCACCATTATCTACTAAATATATAAAATGATAATGATTTCGTTCCGGCAGATTACGTATTTTAGATTATGTTCGTTCTATGTTGATTAATTTTAAAATTATGAATAGATCTATAATCAGGTGAATCAGATTATGAAAGTTTAGCATTTTAAAGGAAAACTTTCTTGGACTGATTTTGATGGAAATTGCATTTGTTAAATTATATTTCAGGGATGGTTTTAGTATATTGCATATCGTTATATAGTTCTTTACAATATCCTATTTTAAATTATCAACTAAAAGATGTCGTCCATGACAATCCAAAATTTGTCTGATACATTAGAATATATAATAGAGCAATGGTGTTCGATCGTTTTCAGCAGTACGGAAGGACTTTCTAATTGAAGGTCCATCTTGTTTTTTAAAAAACTAGGGGGCTCTGCCCCCTACGAGCTACGCTCGTCAACCCCCGTTCAGACACCGCAGACTCTAACAGCACGCTAATTTGACCGCCTTTAAAAAGATTTCGGAAGATTGAATTATAATTTGAATCTGACAATTATAATCTGACGTAATTTTCACCAAACTTTTCTTTCACTTTTTAATATTCACGTCAAAATACTTTTGTTAGAAATGAAATATTATGATCATCTTAAAATGTCAAGTAAATGTCTCGCGCAATTTTTAAATTAAAACTGTTTTGCAATATTATTTTTTGTTCATTTTACGTAATAAGTGTAATATGACGTAAATTCTCCTATTTAGGACTTCTAACGCATGTTACTGAATTTATTATTTTACAATATTCTTTCTCATTTAAAATTCACGTTAACTATAGTTTTTATGACGTAATTTTCAATGAGTTCCTGCTTTTTATATTTTTTGTTTATAATAGTCACGTGTAAAATAAATTTTTAATTTGAAGCAAACATTATTGGTTGCGCTTTTTATACAGTTGGCAACAGTTTAAATTAATACAATTTTCTAAAATTTGTAAAAAATATCTCTCGAAATGCTGAAAATTTGAATTTAAAATAGAAATAAAACCTCGAAAAATTATTCAAATTAAAAAACTAACTGCAATCTGCACACCGGGAAATTCTGACGCATGAAATGATCTAAAAATAATTAAATTCCTATGTACAGTTTTTGCTCCTATAAAACTTTTTTAATGGAACGATTTTGTCGAACTTTGGCATTAAATATCTCTTAAAATAATTCTTCGATTTGAAAACTGTCTGCATCAGCGTGTTTATCAAACATTTTTCTATAATACTACCGATTTTCATATTTTTGTATGCAACAGTTTTTTTAATATTAACGAAGAAAGACCTCCGGTCACAAAAAATTCAAAACCGGCGGCGGCGGCGGCGGCGGTGACAGCGGTAGTTACTTTTTTTTAGAATAGAGAGATGTCAAATTTATCAATATATATTTTATTTGATAGGAGGTTCATTTGAAGGATCCTACTAGTAATGTAGCGGTCGAAGCATACTAAACTATACATTCCTCCAATCGAGATGCTAGAACAGTTATGCCACTTACATAGTAGTCCGACATCCTAGACCGAAGAAAAGTATAAAAGGTGTTTTTGACATCTATTTAGTTTGTATATCTTTATCCTACCAAAAATTGGTTCAAATATCTTTAAAAGAAATAATCTGTTGTCTGAATGTTTGGGGTGTATGGAGGATGAGAAAGAATCACATAGTATAAAATGTATAATTTTGGGAAATTTGCACTGGAAACGTATAGTCTCGCGTTGTCATGAGCCAGTGAAATATTGTTTTTTATTTTCCAATCTAGGACACATAATTCGTAAACTTTGATTCATTCTATCAAGATTAGTGAAGCATCTCTCTGCATTATTGTGGGATGAGACTCTACTTATAAATCATAACTCATAATTTCTAAGACGAACACTGACATTTATTAAGACGAAGACAAAACAAAATTACAGTTAATCGCACTCTTCACAATCTATATTTAGCTTAAAAGCAACAAACTTTGCTTCATTTACTTAGCATCGTCGAATATTTCTAAGATTTTCATAAGTCACTTAAATCTTCTATTTTTTTTATATCGTCGAAAATATTCTGTTCCTTTTAACAAAACCGTCGATGTCGATTTCTTTCTAGTTCTATTTATTTTTTCTGCATTTCCACTTCACACAGCTTCGTTACCTTTTTAATCTCGAAGCGGAGACAGTGTCGGGAACATTCAGTCTGAATGCAAGTGTTTCTTGCGAAATTTCCTACATTATTACTTTCAATACTTAAAGAAAAAATGCGGATAATACCATAATTGTACACAACGAAACAAGTGCAAAATTCTACTTGACATAACAGATTTTGTTGAGTGAAATCACGGATAAATCACCGATAATTTTTTCTTGACCATGTGTCAGGAAGTTGTGGAAAACTATCGAATAGTGTACGTTGAACTGCTCTGCCATGTTTCTTACAAATTGATAAGGGCCAGGCTCAAATATTGTTCGAAATGAGGTGTTATCAATAATTGGTTCACGTAGTATGTTCACATGGTTCAATTTTCCAGATTTATATTGTCGGATCTGAATTTTGGAACCGAAATTTTGGGTTTTTGTACGGTTCATCCTTTTACAGTGTTCTGCCTAGCATAAATTTTTTTTATATTCGTTGCTGCGTTGTAGTCCTCGTTGAACCAACAAAGAAAAATGATCAGTATGTCACTTACAGCTATGTTGCATTAACACTATAAGCTAGAACAATGAGATTCAAGTCTCGCACTGGAATATTTAACCTTTACGGTCAACACCACTTGTGTCATGTGGTAGATAATATAAATATGAAAATTACGTCATCCCGAAATATTGAATTCCATCTCGAACAACCTATAACATAGGATATCGATTGCTACACAAAAGTTCCGAAATTTACAAAAAAATATATTACTACATATTTTTCGAACGTTTATGCTCCAAAACAGATAATGTAAGCAAAAAAAAAAAAAAATATCGAAGTTGGTTAAGTCTCTTCAAGAGAATAAATGAATATATTCAGAATTTTCAAAATATTATTTTTATTAAAGAACTAACGATCAAATTTACATTTAATGGTTAGTAAAAACATTTTTAAAAACCATATACGTATTAAGAGAAGCTTTTTTTTGGTCAAATTTGACCGTTCGCAAATGTCTTTATTTTACATTAAATTAAAACTAGTTGGATGTGCCAATCCCAAAACTTTCTTCTATCTTATGCATCTAAATATTTCAAAAACTAGTTACATATGTTAATACTTCAATATTATTAGTTAATTACTATATCAACTTTGATTTTCATCTTAAATTTCTGCTTCAGTCAATTAAATGAACTAAAAGCGAGTTAATCTATATCATGATATTTGTTAAAATTAATAGATTTTCATTATTCGGTTGTTATCCGATGTTTGGAATAGCCAGTTTAGCAGGAAGTGAGTTCCCGCCTTTGCACGAGCTGCCGATGGACAATAGAACTACGAAAAATCAAGAAAAGTATACAAAGATCGCTATCACAGAGCCCCTTTAACGCGCGATATTTCGAAATTCAAGGAGGACCTGTTGGCCAAAGCCAAAAACATGCACAAAAAATTTTGTTCAATTGTATGCATAATTTTATACACTTTTCGATTGTACAGTAAAGAAAATGGTACAGACATCGTAATTATAGCGGCCCCTTCAAGCGGAATTTTTCCAAATTCAGGGAGGACCTTCATGCCATGACCAAAAAGAAACACAAAAAATTTAGCTCAATTCTCAGCATAAATTCATACACTTTTCGATGGTACAATATTCAAAATGGCACAAAAATCGATTTACAGCGCCCCCTACCGGCGAATTTTTTCCAAATTCAGGAAGGACCTGCTTGTCATAGCCATAAACTTAAAATAAAAATTCGGTTCAATTCTATGCATAACTTCATACACTTTTGGATGGTACAATATTCAAAATCGCAGAAAAATTGCTGTTACAGCGCCCCTACCGACGAATTTTTTCCGAATTCAGGGAGGACCTACCTGCCATATCCAAAAACTTAAAATAAAAATTTGATTCAATTCTATGCATAACTTCATATACTTTTGGATGGTACAATATTCAAAAGCGCACAAAAAGCGCTGTTACAGCGCCCCCTACCGGCGATTTTTTTCCAAATTCAGGGAGGATCTGCTTGCCATAGCCAAAAACTTAAAATAAAAATTTGGTTCAATTATATGCATAACTTCATACACTTTTTGTTGGTACAATGGCGACAGACAGACGGACACACTGACAGACGGACATACGGACAGACAGACATTTTCTATAAACATGTTTTTGGGGATCTCTGACCCCTAAAACATGTAAATCCGTCGAAAACCGGAAGTCGAAAAAATTTCGATTACAATACTTTCTTCTATTGAAGATAGAAGAAAGTAAAAATAAAATATGAAAAATCAGATGTGTTCTTGAAAAATAATTAAATCCCAACAAAAAGTTTTCGGTAAAAAAAAAAAAAAGCGCCATGTTCTCCTTAATGTTTCGGCCAGAAAAAGTAGTGATATGTCAAGTTCGCACAAGTTAAAAGCCAAACATCCCAAATCTTTCATTGAAAATGGCTTCCTGCGACTTGGCCGTTAATGCCTTCGAGAGAGTTTTTCAAATTTTAAAATATATACAAATGAGCTGCATGTCAACTACATTTTTTGATTATTTTAGGCATTTTGTGGCATAGAGTACTGAAATAAAATACACATTTGAAAAAAGCATTTAAACAACTTCAGTCTATTTAAATGCTTAGAAGTTAAAAATAACAAAATACTTGTATTCAGGAGATAATATCCCTAATTGCTAAAACATAATTAGTATCAGCTTTTAACAGTTTATAAATCGAATACCTCTTAATGTATGCAAACAAACTATAATAAATGTTCAAACGAAAAAAATCTCTTTTGTCACTACACAAGATTTCAATATTATACAATAAAATATAATGTAACATATTGTCAGATTTGAAGTAAGTAAATTTTGTTTTATTTCTTGGGTTTTACGTTAATGTCTTTAGCTTTAGACCGTACAAAATGGCAATTAAACCACAAGTAGACTAAATGATCTGTAATCAAAACTAATGTTTGTTGAAACTGAATGGTAGTTATCAGAAATCTTTTACTTATAATGTCTTTATGTGAATTTGCCTCTTTGCATTCTAATATTACTTTTAATATTTAAATAATTCATAAATGCGTAATTTCCAATCATTAATTTTGAAATGCTGTAGAAATCATTAACGGCCAAGTCGCAGGAAGCCATTTTCAATGAAAGATTTGGGATGTTTGGCTTTTAACTTGTGCGAACTTCAGATATCACTACTTTTTCTGGCCGAAACATTAAGGAGAACTTGGCGCTTTTTTTTACCGAAAACTTTTTGTTGGGATTTTAAATGTTTTTGTTTGTATTAAATAAAATGATAATGAAATACAAATTGAATTATGAATAACAGTAAAATGATACATTTCTTAGCATACATTTACGAGAGGCCAAACTGGTCTCCAAATTTGTTTAAAACAGTAAACTTTTCTAAATTATGAAAAAAAAAATATATGTGTTATGATTAGAATTTGAGTTGCCATCATTAGAAAAAAGTGTATAAAATTAAAACAAAAAAATCAATATTTCGAAGCCTAATTCGAATTTAAAAATTCTAATACCAGTTCTGAGATCTGCAGATCAATACGGATTTTTGGTATTAATCTCATCGCAAAGTATTCCCCATTTTAGGAGAAATCACCGTGAAACATAATCAGTTGTTTAATCAGTCGTTTCATAAAATCGTTACATAAATTCGTTTCAATTCAGTAGTTTCATAATATCCGTTTCATTAGGATTTTATATATACTAGGGGATCGTACCCGGGCTTCCCGGGTTAAACAATATAGGTGAAATCATTTTTTTTTAATTGAAAACTAATAATTAAACGAAAACCTTAAGGAGGCCGAAACATTAAGGAGAACTTGGCGCTTTTTTTTTTTTTTTTTTTTTTTTTTTTTTTTACCGAAAACTTTTTGTTGGGATATCACTACTTTTTGTATGTTTTTTCAAGTTTGTTATTCTAAACTATATTAATAGGGAAAAAACTTAAATTTCGGTACTTTCATGTTAGCCGGGAGAAAATCTCTTCATTAGCCTTATGTTTTTTCGCCAATAGCAGTTTTCATTTTTCACATGTGTAAATTAGAAACAATGCTTTGATTTTCAAATAAAATATTTAGGTTTATGTTATTATTTATTTATTTATTTCTATGTTAAATATTCTATTAAATAAAATGAGGGAAATGCATCTATTTTAAATGAGATGACTGAAAAGTATATATCTTTAAATGAAATGAATGCAATATGAACAATGAGTTGGGAACAGTATTTGGCGATTTGCCACTTGCTCCCTGTTAACATAAAAATACCTAAATTTATTTTATTGAGCTTTACAAATTTATACTTTATTTCTTTTTATATTAAAGTACTAGCCTCCTCTAGCAAGCAGTATTTACCTTATTAATTTCATGTTAAATCATCATTTTACTGTTATTCATAATTTATTTTACTTGCCCATTCTTTCACCAAATCGGAAGCTTTAAATAGAGAAATCAAGAACTCTTTACGATCATGGAAGCACATCATATATTTTGTGTTGTTATGTATTTCATCTTTCGTGACAAACATCTCTTAACTCACTTATGCATGTTTCCTTAGCAGTTACGATTCGTTCTCTAATGTGGAAATTTTTAAGCCTATTAAGTATTCTTTTCTAATTGGGCTCACTGCCAATTGTTGTATTTTAACTGATATGACTGGTTACAAGTGAAATGGTTCTTATGAAATCCTTTGAAAATATCTGCATTTGCATTAAACCATATTGATGGTAATATCTTTTTGTTTCATGTTAACCTTTTGAATAGACTCGATTCCGGAAGAATAGAAGGTCTACCGGCTTACTGCCATGATCCATTTGAAAATCTATCATTCCTCTCATTTGACCGCGTTGAAGATTTAGTCAATGTGCCATGGTTTTAAGATTTTAGCTAATTTTATTCGAAATCTGAAAACTAAAATGCGAGGAACCGGATTATAGAAGATTCATTCTAACGTACATATCGACTAACAGGTTAGATATTATAGAATTATAATAATCATAAAGAGAGCTGGCAGTTTCAATGCTTTAATAGTTTCCGTAAATTATCTTTATATAATACAGAAGTTTTAGCGATGTAAAGATTAACAATATAGTCACAGTAAGTATAATAACAGTACAATATAATAACAGTAGCAGAAGTTTTGGGCAGTGACGAAACTATTAGCACTTTGGAAATATTAGTACGTTATATCATTTAACTATTCAGATGATATGCGGAAAAATAAAAATAGATGACTCGCATTAATAATTAATTTATTGAAAAATAGGCACTAGTGTCAAATATTCGCCAAGCTTGGCGACATTTAGCAAAGTTTCGCCAAATTTGGTAATATATCATGTCAATTCTCAAATTTGGCAACAAAAAATGTTTTGTTTATTCTGACGTCATAATGATGCATATGTATTATGTATTATACACTTATCTATAATATGTATGATGCAAATGTATTACGTATTATAAGCATGTGTATAATATGTATGATGCATATGCATAAGTTCATTAACATCACTAAAACGCACTTAAAGGAATAGTGTTTCATAAATAGTAGGGATAATTGCCAGAATGACCAGAGTGCTATTGAGATTAGAATTCCGACATTTATAATAGACCGGGAGGCGTCTGTACACACCATCACCTCATCGAGTTTACAGCTGAAATTTTAGGATTAGTTAAAACTAGATTATCATATTTAAATGCAACGGGCCTGTTAAGTCATATCTTGGTAGAAACCAACTGAAGACCTAATTTTAGTGGTTAACTGATAGGTTTACTATTGTATTTTCCTGCATCCAAATGTTTGGAAACATGGAGGAATGGGTGCAGGAAAACACAATGGAAAATCCACCAATTAACCCGTAAAATCGGGTCTGTAGGTTGTTTCCACAAAGATATGACTTGGCAGACCAGTTACATTTCAATACGCTAATCGATATTTAACTAATCCTAAAATTTCAGCAGTCAACTCGATGAGGTGATGATCTGTGCAGACGCCTTCCGGTCTTTAATAAAATTTGTTATAAGGAAGTAAAAGAAAGATGGACAGATAAACTGAAAAATTTGCCTTATTAAGATTTTTGTAAAAGCATACAAAAATTCATTCAGCTTGAAATCATGCAACACCTTTATAACTCAGGCTAATTTTCTGTAATCGGATTTTGGCGACCAACATATCTTATCTATAACTATAACCTTTCTTTTAGAGATTTAAAATTAACAATAAATTAACATTAAGTAGGCTAATAATAAAATATAATAACATTAGCAGCGGACTTCGGACGCCGGATCTGTCGCATGTCGTTAAAGACAGTTTATTAGTTACACATTTCATTTAATTAAAAGGAAATTTTTAAACTTTCATATGGAATTAAGATATTTTTCCACTATAGGGACGTTGGCCTTTTTTAAAAATCTTGACGCAATTCGGACTTCAGAAACTGAGATATGCTGCCAAATGATATAAACAACTATGAAAACAAACCTGATGAGCTTTTATGTTAGTTATATACATATAAACAATTTATTTATACATGTAAAAAATATTATTTTTTATATACAAATTATTTATGTTGATATATAAAAATAAATAAACGGGTTCCTTACATTAAATAAATTGTATACATAAGGAAAAAATTGCTTGTGTATATGACACAGTAAATAGGTTGCCAGAAAATACGTTATTATCAAATTTCTTTTCTCGTCAAGGCTATTTTCTGTATTTCGCCAAGGCTACTATATCGGAAACGTACCGAATTGTGGTTATATTTTGTTAAATGTTTCATTGTTTTAATATCGTAAATATATCATAACCTATACAGATTAAAATTTTTAGGTATATTCATTTTTAGGTGCGTTCGTAATTATATAAATACGTAGCACCTATAGTCGTCGTTCAGTCCGTCCGTCCGTCCGTCCGTCTGTCCGTCCGTCCGTCTGTCCGCATGTAACAGAGCAAAAACTACCCAACCGAATGGTCTGAAATTTCAAATATATGATTGTTGCAAAATTTTGTCGAGCCATTTCAAATTTTATGAAAATCGGATGTATAGTTTAATTACAGGGACAGTCAAAAGTTTTTCTTTACATTACGGCCAATGGGAAAAATTATTGCAAGTGCATTTTAATGATATTAGAGCCTTCCGAATGATCTGAAATTTTAAAGATATAACTGTTGCAAAATTTTGTCGAGACATTTCAAATTTTAGGAAAATCGGATGTATAGTTTAATTACAGGGACAGTCAAAAGTTTTTCTTTACATTACGGCCAATGGAAAAAATTATTGCAAGTGCATTTTAATGATATAACAGCCTTCCGAATGGTCTGAAATTTTAAAGATATAATTGTTGCAAAGTTTTGTTGAGCTATTTCAAATTTTAGGAAAATCGGATGTATAGTTTAATTACAGGGACAGTCAAAAGTGTTCGGGGAATGGGAAAAAAAATTATTGGGAGTGCATTTTAATGATGTTAAAGACTATGTACTTTATGACGTGCAAAAAATTATACATTCAGTACAATATGGGGTGCAAAAAATAATTATAAAACTAGTTATAGTACGAACGCACCTCATTTGCCACGTTTGACGAGCAATTTCCAACTTGTTTCTATTTAGCAAACATCTTTGGAAAAGTATATATATAAAATGTTATTCTGCTTGAAATCACGTGACACCCTTCAAAACTCTGCCATCGAGTTTTGGCGAGTTTGGCACAATTGAATGTGTTAAGGAACTGTTTACGGCCAAATGAACACCCCCTGTTTGAAGGGTTTAGAGGCGGAAATTCTGTGTTTTCAGATTTTTCTGGTTAATTGTGCTACAAACCCGACTTACTTGTGAATTTTCATGATTCTACGACTTTTAGAAGTACCTTAGTTATTTGATGATGCGAAGTGAGTCAGTGACAAAAAAGCGCTTTTCGGAATTTAATATTTCGAAAACTACTAAATATAGAAACATGAAATCGTGGAACCTTAGTTCAGTTTGACCATACGAACATGTGTATAAAAGAAAAATTTCTATATCTCTCCCTAAAACGACGTTATGAGGGGGTGAAAAGTATGCCGAAATGGTTCAGGAAAAGGTAGCTTACGGCTTGTGCGAACTTGGCGGACGCACTGCCGTGCTCCCAGATCTTATTTGAAAGACAAAATTAAATAAAACTATTCTGCCTTAAATATGTCAACTATGCCATTACGCAAAACAGAATAGGTGCATTATGAAGAAATACTTTTTCGTTAGTTTGCCGTACCAATGACCTTGGCCTGGATACTTATTTACTCTTTTGGTTTTACTCATTGTTAGCAGTGTGAATAAAAATTCACGTAATTAAATTCAGATTTACTATTTCTCCAGCGTATTTCATCGTTTCAATTATGTATATACACTGGTGGACAAAACTTAAGGACGAGTCACAAAAAGCCAATTTTCAAGCGATATTCAAGCGATAATTTTCAGGCGAATACTCAAAAAGAAGTAATATAATTCGAATAATTACTATCCCTGCAGAACAGCTAGTCCATATAACATCTCATTCAGGTCACACGTGATCACAAGTCTCACAGTCACTACGGCGAAACAAAAAATAGGAAATTCCATACGTCTCTTTTATGAAAACATATAAATCATAATCATAATATATTTCTAGGCTCGCCCTGAAACAATAGGGTAGCCAATTGTGATTGGTAAAGAATCGCCATCTTAAATAATCATAAATTTTCACAGGCGGTCCGGGGACACGGCACTTGCCTCTTGTGCTCTCTTCGGCGTGTCAGGCGGGTCGTTCTGAAGTCTTCTTTCCCGGAGACTGGGGTTCTGGGCTTGTTTCCGCAGGTAGTAAAACTTTTCCCTGCCCTGGGCTTGGGGGTTACACCTAACCATAAGCCAAAAGCGGGTTCCCAGGGTGGGTGCTTACTTACTTACGTCTCTTTTATGAGTCTCAAATGACTACTATATGTGACTCCACTGACAGTTCACTGTGACTGCTGCTTTGTGACGTGTCACCAGGTTCTTTGAGACTCTCGTGTGACTCTCATCGGGAGACTCAATTTCAAAGTCATTATGAACGTTGCATTATGATAAATCACCAAATAATGTCACATTAATGTCACATGGTGATTTTTCACCACTTTTCACAGTGGTGACTTTACAGTAGGGTCTCTGTCACCATTTTACAAAGTCATGTGACAGAAAGTCACCATGTGACTTTAATGTGACATTATTTGGGGATTTATCATAATGCAACGTTCACAATGATTTTGAAATTGAGTCGCCAAATGACAGTCACAGCAGAGTCTCAATGAAACGACATTGTAAAGTCACCTGGTGACTCGCCACAGAGCAGCAGTCACAGTGACCTGTCAGTGGAGTCACATATGGTAGTCATTTGAGACTCATAAAGGGACGTATTTAATATCCTATTTTTTGTTTCGCCGTAGTGACTGTGACTCTTGTGACCATGTGTGACCTGAATGAGATGTTATATGGACCAGCTGTTCTGCAGGGATAGTAATTATTTCAATTATCATACTTCCTTTTGAGTATTCGCGTGAAAATTATCGCATGAAAATTGGCATTTTGTGACTGGTCCTTAAGCTTTGTCTACCAGTGTATATACATAATTGAAACGATGAAATACGCTGGAGAAATAGTAAATCTGAATTTAATTACGTGAATTTTTATTCACACTGCTAACAATGAGTAAAACCAAAAGAGTAAATAAGTATCCAGGCCAAGGTTTGAACCTGGTCATTGGTTCGGCAAACTAACGTAAAAGTATTTCTTCATAATGCACCTATTCTGTTTTGCGTAATGGCATAGTTGACATATTTAAGACAGAATAGTTTTATTTAATTTTGTCTTTCAAATAAGATTTAATTATTTTTATCCCTATATTTACCCTATATATATAAAATACTAATGAAACGAATTTATGAACCGAATATATGAAACGGCTGAAATGTATCGATTCTTTGAATCGACTGATTAAACAACTGATTTTGTTTCACGACGATTTCTCCTAAAATATGGAATACATTGCGATGAAACTAACACCAAAAATCCGTGTTGATCCACAGATCTCATAACTGGTATTACAATTTTTAAATTCGATTTAGATTTCGAAATATTAATTTTTTTTTTCTAATTTTAAATACATTTTTTCTAATGATCGCAACTCAAATTTTAATCATAACAGATATTTTTTTCATAATTCAGAAAAGGTTACTATTTTAAATTAATATGGCGACCAGTTTGGCCTTCTTTAAATCTATGCTAAGAACAATGCTTTTTTGTATTTCGTTATCATTTTATTAAATACAAAACTTTCCTTTAAAATGAAACATTTAAATTGATGGCTTTCACCTCTTTAGAAAAAAAAAAAAAAAAAAAAAAAAAAAAAACGAAAAGAAAAATATTAGGCAGAGATGTCATATAAGCACCGGGGTACCTAATTGGTACACAAATGGCATTATTTTGATTGACATGGTAACCCGGCTATTGTTGTTTATTTACTTATTTCTTTTTAAAATTTATATAAATTATTTTGTTCTATAGTTATTAATTTTTTTTGCTATTTTCTTTTGAAAATAATAGAAAATAATTTAAAAATACGGTACAATGTTGTAGTTATTCCGTCAACCAATTTCGCAAATTATATAAATCGCCAAACCACTCGCCAAATTGTACAGATTGACAAAAATTTTATTTTAAATAACGAAAGAACAAATAAATTAGTATAACATTAATAAATATAAAAATAAAACGTCGAAATAAAAATCCCTTGACGACGTAAACACGTGTAGCTTGCTAAAAGTCAAGTGAATGTGACATTTACGATCAACCATTATTGCCATTTAATCTTATAGTTCGCGATAGATTTTTGGACGACGGGATAACTAAGTAGCACCAAAAATACATATGTAACTGGTATTCGAAAACGAGGTTTTCGCCAAATTTTCGTAAAAAAAAAAAAAAAAAAAAAAAATATATATATATATATATATATATATATATATATATATTTGCCAAACATGCGGTGCGTATATGACATCTGGCGAAATATTAAATTATGTAACAAACCATGACATTTAATTTCAACTTCAAATCAGTGTTTTAATTTACCATTCGAACAATAAAAAAATTCCCTGCCGGCTCGGGCCTACAGGCGGATGTAGATTTCGATGTTAAGTACTAAATTCTCCAACAAAACTTAAATCATGATTAGAGATAAAACCAAGTTTCTTCACAAAGAGCGAGCTGTAGGGAGCTAAACGTTTTGTGAAAATTGTAATATACACGAATACACACACACATATATATATGGAATAGGTTTAAAAAATGGCTACAAAAAATTCAGATAACCTTAAAGTGTTAAAATATGTTCATATTTCCATAGTCGGGTTTTTATCATGTTTTAATACGTTTCTTCAAACTTACATGGCGTTACCTTTTCACCTGCTGAAGTCCATTATATTTCCAATATGACGCAATATACATATTTTTTTAATTCGTAAAACTATTTATTTCATTTTGAATTTTCATGCAGAAATCTTGCTCTAGGAAACTTATGACGTAATATTCAATTTGTTTTCAATTTGTCAAACTATTTAATTTTACACGTGAAAATTTTGCAAAAGAAAAGTAATTGTTGCGGTGAGAATTTTATTATTTGTTTTTTTTTTTATTGTTGGCAACTGCTATAACGAAAAACTTTTATTTTTTTCCTGCCATTGTTGTGTAAGAGCTGGTTTTATCAGAATCATGTTAAGACAGTATTCAAAATTTTGAACCCTCCCCATTTCCACCCTCTTGGGCCGATTTCGCCCATTTTCAATCCCCGCCGAGATATTAGCCATCTCAAAGTTGTTGGCGAGTTTGAAGATGATTCATGCATAATTGCGACTTTTATCGTGCGGACAAAATTTAGTACATACATACATACATACATATATATATATATATATATATATATATAAACTTTTTAGGTGGGGGTGGTTTTGGGTTCCTGGGGTCCTATAATGATAAGTTATGAAGGAATTTTTCAAAAGTCGCACCATGGTAACGACTGCAATAGGTAGTATTTCTTACGAAATCTACCTAAAATGCTAACTGGCGAGTTGAAAAAAAGATATTGGCGAGATTTGCACGCGGGTTTTTTTTTCTTTCGCACTGATGTCATATACGGCCCCATATTGGCGCGATTTCTTTCTGACGCCAATGTCATATACGCAACGGGTACTTAACTGGCGCCAAAGTAGCGTTATTTTGCTTGATATGGCAAGCCGAATGTTGTTGTTTATGCAGTTGATGCGTCCCCCAAATTGACGTTGGAAAAAAATCGCGCCAATATTATGACATTTGTGCCAATATATATAATAAAAGCCGAAGTCATGTGACTGTCATCAATAGTTCCGGTCTGACCGCTTCACATTTTATATGCCAAGCAACCATTTTGCTACTTTTAATTGTGCTTGACGCAGATAATTAAATCGCCAAATAGGGTTCCTTCGCCATCGTTTCATTTAAAATACACAACTTTCATTTAAAATACACATCTTTCATTTACCTCATTTAAAATACAATAAATAAGTAAATAGATATTTTTCCAGGACAGGTTCTTGGCGAGAAAAAAAAAATGGCATCGAATTTTCCGGCAATCAGTATCCTGTTTCATATACATAAGCAATTTTTTCCATATGTATTCAATTGACTTAATATAAAGAAGCCAATAATCTATTTTTATATAGAAACAGAAGTAATTTATGTGTAAACAAATATTTTTATGTATGTGTAAATAAAATGTTTATATGCAAATAAATACATATAAATAAAAATAGAAGTTAACCAGGTTTGTTTCCATGGCTATTTATATATTTGATCAACGTAACGTTCTGAATATATAATTGACTTAATATAAAGAAGCCAATAATCTATTTTTATATAGAAACAGAAGTAATTTATATGTAAACAAATGTTTTTATGTATGTGTAACTAAAATGTTTATATGCAAATAAATACATATAAATAAAAATAGAAGTTAAACAGGTTTGTTTTCATATTTATTTATATATTTGATCAACGTATTTCACGTTCTGAAGCCCGAATTAGTGATGGGCGATTCTCGAGAATTCAACAATCGAGAAAAATCGTCATCGTAAAAAATCACAATCGATACAGCCATCGATTAATTCATAGAATCTACAATCGAGATGTTTTACAATCGATTATAACGAGAAAAGCTAAAAACAGTTATTGGAAAACTTAGCTATTATTCTGGCCGACAATTTCATAGTAGTGATAGGGCTTAATGATGGGCGATTTTCGAAAATTTACCAATCGAAAAAAATCGTTATCGTAAAATACACAATCGATGCAGTCATCGATTACTTTCGAGAATCTACAAAGGAGATGTTCTAGAATCGATTATTGAAATCATTGTTTTTACATATATATAAGGCAGATTTTATTAAATATAGGGTAACTGAAAACAGATGGAATAAAAAAACAACAAACCAAAGGGAAACTATAAAGGAACCATAAGACTGGAAAAGTCTTGTAAGGGTGCCCCCTGGTTGAAAAAAGCTGAAAAAACGCGAATAGCTATGAAGCGGTAAGGGGAGTTTAAGTATCAAAAATTAGAATTTTTCGGCAATTAGCACCAAAATGGCCAAAGAAATAAGAATCAAAAGCACCCCCTAGTGGCAGAAATATGAACTAAAGGATGATAAAAGGGATCAAAATTTTTTATTGATTTTTCTGCGTCATTTGAGATTGGATCTTTAATTTCCCCATTTTTATAAAGTCTTCGACTGGAATACATTAAACGAACTCCCGCGGGGAGCAAAGTAGGAGGGAGGGGCAAGGAAAGTGCATAATATGAATAAGTGGTCACAGGACTTTCCAACGTTATGGCACATGAGGGGTGTCGGCTAAATTTAGTAAAGTGCCCCCGCTCGGGGCAAAGTAAGGGGAGGGGCGCGGGCGATATATAAAATGAAATAGTAGTCACAGAGCTTTCCAATGATATATCACATGAGGGGTGTCGGCAAAAGATAGAAAAGAGTCCCAACTCCCAGGATTCCAATTATCGTGCCCCCCCCCCCCCCCCGAAATATACCCTGCCCATCCTTCTCTTTGAAATTTTCATATATTAAAAATTATTTATCGGAGGGCTCCGTAAAAAAAAATCCGATCTAAAATGTTTAAAAAGGCTACGATTTTAAAAAAGTTCGAAAAGTGCCTCTCTCGGGCCGCCAAACTAAGGAAGGAAGAAGAAAGGTTCATAATATGAAAGAGTAACTTTGCGATGATAACCGAAAAACTTTCCGATGATAGATCAAATGACTGGTCCAAAAAAAGTTTGAAATATACCCCTCCCACGTGGGTTCCCTCTTTTATCCTAGGATATGCCCGGAAATCACGCAGCCCCACTTTTAAAATTTTATATTTAATAAATAATATTTATCGGAGAGCTCCATTAAAAAACCTCATTTAATGATATTTATTGTAGAAATCTCTACAATTAAAAAAAAAGTCACCCCCGCACCGCTCCCGCCCCCCCCCCCCCCACACACACCGAACCCCTTCCGGAATTCAACTCTGGGAGGAGAAAGGTTCATAATATGAAAGAGTGGTGAAAGGAATTTCCGATGATATGTCAAGGAGAGGTTTGGTAAATGTTTGAAAATTACCCGCCCGCCCCCTCCCTTTGTCACTCTCGCGCACCCCAGAATTCACTCACCTTCCTCTTTGAACTTTTTATGTTTAATAAATAGTGTTTATCTGAGTCTCCAGGTATGGGGCAGCTTGGCAGAGCTAAAATAAGAGAAACATTGAAAATTCGGGGCAAAATGACACTAAATTTAACAGTAAAGTTTGAAACTAGGACTATACAGAACTGAATACATAAACTACTATGCTTCATAACCCACATCGGTTAATAGCAATAAAATGATAAGTGCCAGTTAAACTGATGGCATTGAGCTCACAGGTTATTAACACTAACTGTATATTATACTGTTATTTCAAAATATAATGTCCCTCAAAAAATAAATGAAGGGAAATATCCCTCGTTTGCCCCTTTTATACTTAACCAATGAACCTCCAAATCTAATCAAGGAAACTCCTTAACTATAATAAATCAGTATATCAAATTTGAAGCAAATCAGATAATTCTGCATGAAAAAAAGAAACATATCGCTAAATTAAGGGTGGTCTAACCCCTTTAACCCTTTTATACTTAACTAATGAACCTTCAAATCTAATCAGGAAAGCTCCTTATCAGAACAAACATAGAAAAAAAAATTAAAGTAAATTAAATAATTCTCCAAGAAAATCCATTTATCTAAATTAAGGGGAGGGGACTTGCCCCCTTTTCGCCCTTGTATACTTAACCAATGAACCTCCAAATCTAATGAAGGAAGCGCCATATCGGAATAAATCGGTATATTAAATTTGAAGCAAATCCAATAATTCTGCATGAAAAACCCTTTTATCTAAATTAAGGGGAGACTAGCCCCTCCCCTTTATACTTAACCCATAAACCTCCAAATCTAATCAAGGCAGCTTCTTAACATAATAAACCGGTATCCCAAATTTGGAGCAAATCGAATAATTCTGCATGAAAAACTCATTTATCTAAATTAAGGAGGGGGTCTACCCCCCTTTCCCCCTTTATACTTAACTAATGAACCTCCAAGTTTAATCAGGGAAGCTCCTTAACATAATAAACCGGTATACCAAATTTGGAACAAATCGAGTAATTCTGCATGAAAAACCCATTTATCTAAATTAAGTGGGGGACCAGCCCCTCTTCTCCCCCTTTATCCTTAACCAATGAACGTCCAAATTTAATCAGGGAAGCTCCTTAACATAATAAACCGGTATACCAAATTTGGAGCAAATCAAATAATTCTACATGAAAAGCCCATTTATCTAAATTAAGGGGGACCAGCTCCCTTCTCCCCCTTTATACTTAACCCGTAAACCTCCAAATCTAATCAAGGCAACTTCTTAACGTAATAAACCGGTATACCAAATTTGGAACAAATCGAATAATTCTGCATGAAAAACCCATTTATCTAAATTAAGGGGGGGGGGGACGGACCAGCCCCCCCTTCTCCCCCTTTATCCTTAACCAATGAACTTCCAAGTTTAATCAGGGAAGCTCCTTAACATAATAAACCGGTATACCAAATTATGAGCAAATCAAATAATTCTGCATGAAAAGCTCATTTATCTAAATTAAGGGGGGGGGGGGGTCTAGCCCCCTTCTCCCCCTTTATACTTAACCCGTAAACCTCCAAATCTAATCAAGGCAACTTCTTAACATAATGAACCGGTATACCAAATTTGGATCAAATCGAATAATTCTGCATGAAAAACCCATTTATCTAAATTAAGGAGGGGTCTACCCCCTTTCCCCCCTTCATACTTAACTAATGAACCTCCAAGTTTAATCAGGGAAGCTCCTTAACATAATAAACCGGTATACGAAATTTGGAGCAAATCGAAGAATTCTGCATGAAAAACCTATTTATCTAAATTAAGGAGAGGGGCGACCAGCCCCCCTGTCTCCCTTTATCCTTAACCAATGAACCGTCAAAACTAAACAGCGGAACGCCTTATCAGAATGAACATAAAAAAAATTGAAGCAAATCGTACATTTTAATCAAGAGTTATCGCGTTACGTACATACATACGTACGTACAGTACATGCATACACACAGAACCGACGGGTACATTAGCTCTCAGGCTTAGATAGCCTGTGAGCTAAAAAGAGATTGGATAAGCAGATGGACTCCTTTGAGAAATTATGACTTAAACCAGAAATGCGGTAAGTTCGACTCTGAAAGCTTCATTTCCATCTCGCATTTCGGCAAATCTCATCTCGATGATTTTTCCAGCATTTCGACGCTTCCAGATGGGAATCTGCTCGATGGTTGGTTCTCTCGCGGTTTTAAACCTTTCGGGATGGGCAGTCTCTCGAGAGTGTCCTCTCGCCCTTTTCAACCTTTCTCGATGGGAAGCCTCTCGCTTGTTACTCTCGTCCTTTTCGAAATCTCCCAATGCAAAGCCTTTCGAGGATTTCTCTCGCGCTTTTCAACATTTCGCTATGAGAAGCTTTTCGAGGATTTCTCTCGTCCTCCGCAGAGAAGAAAAGTAAGAAAATTTATCGAGAGTACCAAGGGACGAGATAGAGAAAAAGGCATGACAATGAGCTGTGAAATGAAGCCCTAATTTTCAAAGTTTCTCTTATTTTAGCCCTACCAAGATGTCACATACCTGGAACCCTCCGATAAAAATTATTTATTAAATATAAAATTTTCAAAGAGGAAGGTGGGTCGGGTGATTTCGAGGGAGGAGGATGTGAGAGTGCACTCATGGGGTGCAATTTTAAAAATTTTACCGAAGCTTCCTGTGGCATATAATCGAAAAGCCCTTTGACCACTCTTTCATACTATGAACCTTTCTTCGCCCAAAGGGGGGTGGGAAGGGGCGAACAAATTTTTAAAACCGTAGCCGATTTCTATAATAAATTTAAATATCACTTTAAATATGGGTTTTTTATGCAGTCTTCCGGTAAATATTATTTATTGAACATAAAAATTTTAAAGTGGCGGCTGTGTGAATTCCGGGGTGAAAGAGTGGGCCCACGGGGGGAGAGAGGGGGAGCAATTTTCAAACTTTTTTTGGATCAGTCATGTGATATGTCATCGGTAAGCTCTCGTATGACTCTTTCATATTATGAGACTTTCTTCCTCCCCTCCCCAATTTGGCCCCCACTGCGAGGGTAGTTTTTTCCGCTCTTATCATTTTAGATCGGATTTTTTTATGGAGCCCTCCGCTAAATATTATTTATAATATATGAAATTTCAGGACACTTTTCCAAACTTAGCCAAGACCCCTCATGTGACACAACGTTAGAAAGGTTTGTGACTACTTATTAGTGCTATGCACTTCCGGTGGCCGCCCCCCCCCCCCCGGAGGACACTTTTCCAAATTTAGTCAGTACCCCTCTTATGAGATATCGTTGAAAAGGTCTGACTACTTATTGATGTTATGCACTTCCGGTGACAGTCCCCCCACTCTTTGCCCCCCCCCCTGGGGGACACTTTTTCAAATTTAGTCAAGACACCTCGTGTGAGATATCGTTGGAAAGGTCTGTGACTACTTATTGATGTTATGTACCTACGGTGTCCCCACCACCACTTTGCCCCCCCCCCCCCGGGGGGCACTTTTTCAAATTTAGCCAACACCCCTCATGTGACATAACGTTAGAAAGGTTTGTGACTACTTATTAGTGCTATGCACTTCCGGTGGCCGCCCCGCCCCACTTTGCCCCCCCCCCCGGAGGACACTTTTCCAAATTTAGTCAGTACCCCTCTTATGAGATATCGTTGAAAAGGTCTGTGACTACTTATTGATGTTATGCACTTCCGGTGACAGTCCCCCCACTCTTTGCCCCCCCCCCTGGGGGACACTTTTTCAAATTTAGTCAAGACACCTCGTGTGAGATATCGTTGGAAAGGTCTGTGACTACTTATTGATGTTATGTACCTACGGTTTCCCCACCACCACTTTGCCCCCCCGGGGGGGGCACTTTTCCAAATTTAGCCAAGACCCCTCATGTGAGATATCGTTGGAAAGGTCTGTGACTATTTATTGGTGTTATGCACCTCCGGTGACAGTCTCCCCCAATTTGCCCCTCCCGGGGGACACTTTTTCAAATTTAACCAAGACCCCTCATGTGAGATATCGTTGGAAAGGTCTGTGACTACTTATTGATGTTATGCTCCTCCGGTGTCCATCCCCCCCCATTTTGAACCCCCCCGGGGGGGACACTTTTCCAAATTTAGCCAAGACCCCACATGTGAGATATCGTTGGAAAGGTCTGTGACTACTTATTGATGTAATGCACCTCCGGTGACCGCCCCCCCCACTTTTCCCCCACGGGGGTGTTTTTCTAAATTTAGCCGAGACCCCTCATGTGACATATTGTGGAAAGACTTATGACCACTTACTCATGTTATCCACCTCCCGCACCCCTCCTTCCCCACGGGGAGGGCATTTTTAGAAATTCAGATCCAGACTTCTCATGTGACATATGGTTGGAAAGGCCTAAAGACCTGTGACGACTTAATCATATTATGCAGCTGCTGTGCCCCTCCGCTCGCTTTGACCCCTCCCCCAAGAGATCTGGTCCGACGTTCATTCGTTTCGATATTATATTTTTTTACAAGATTTTGTAGTGCGTGCACACCACACCCGCCTGCTATCATATGTCAGTGCCGTATATAGCGGGTAACCTGTTCGTGATTTCATATTACAAGATTACGTATAAATTAGGTGCCCCAATTATAGGAGGGGCCCGCTAGCGGTCGAAGTCACCTAGTCTTTATTAACATCGAATCATTCCAGTTCACCCGCAGACTATTCTTGATAAATGTATGACGTATATAATACATAATATATGATTTATAAAAGAAATTTGCAAACTGTAGTCATCGAGAAAAAATTTATACAATCGAAAAATATCGAGATGTCCATACAATCGAGAAAATCGAGAAAAACATCTCGTTATCGCCCATCACTAGCCCGAATTGCGCCAAGCTTAAAGAAAAATGCCAAGGCCCCTGTAATGGAAAAGTACCTAAATAAACAATTAATCGTAATAATAATAACATAAACTAAAATATTTCATTTCATCATCAAAGTATTGTTTCTAATTTACATTCAAATAAATATATATTCCAAGATTTGATTTCAATTGAAATTAAGTTGACAGCTTTCTATTTCACTTCACAGAATAAACAAACACAAGAGATTCATTCATCATATAACCGGTAAAAAATATTAGACCATGGTTGTAATCATTCGCAAAGCAGGTTCTTCAACAATGAATGGACAATATTATTATGACGTCATAGTAGGTAAATTGGCGACGCAAACGTTTCTTAACGGCTTGCATTCACGAGGGTTTTATTTTGCTATTTCTCTTAGTTACGTTATTATACTGTCATATTTATGAACTCAGAAATCAAATCTATAAAAACAAAAGTATATATATTCATTATTTAGTTATTAAGTAATGAAAAAAAATTATAAATGCATGATTTGCAAAATTTAAATAAATTTATTAATATTAAAAAATATCATTGAAGTAACAGCATGTTTAAGTAGAATAAGTTTAATTTAGATAATTCATGAACAAATCTCAGTTTAAACACTTGAACTTTCACTCATTTTTACAGCTACGGAAATTATGAGGTATTTGTCAAAAAAGACGAAATACGCATAACAACAAAAACGTATGAAATGTTATCAAGTTCGCAAAGAATTCTTGATTTCTCTATCAGAATCTTTGGACTCGGGGAAGGATTGAGCAAGTCAATTAGTTTCAGAATGAAAGTAACATGATGCAATGCTTAGCATACATTTAAGGGAGACCAAACAGGTCGCCAGAGGCGGCTAGTCCTTCATATGAAAGGCGAAGGGATCAGATCGTATTTGTTTATGGCATTTGATGACTTCAACTATTATAATATAGATGAAATGATGGGGATAGAATAATATTTGGCGACTTATCACCTGTGCCTGGATAACATTAAAATATCAAAATGGCACCTAGAGTATAAAAAGCAAAGTATTCCGCCCGGAACTGTTGATGATAGTCACATGATTTAGGCTATTGTTATAGAGATTGTTTTAATATATAGGTTGACAAAGACTCTGGACTTAATTCATTTTATTTTAGCTTCTTTTCAAATGCTTAACTGATCCTCTTTAATCAAAAACGAAAACAACCATTGGATGTCTTAACAGCAACTGATTCTCCCTGAAATTTTGCCAATCAAATGTAATTGACGTTTACAGGGAGATCTGCACAGCTTTTTTCAGTATAATTTAATCTTCTCTAATATTTGTAAAACCCACCAGATTAGCATGTTTTTAGATTTTTAGATTCTGTGGTGTCTGAACGGGGGTTGGCGAGCGTAGCTTGCAGGGGGCAGAGCCCTCTAGTATATATATGTACAGAGAAAGAGACTGATGCTGGATTAATTTAGACTCATGTTTCCACAGAGTTGTGCTTCTTGATGTTATTTCTTCGTGTGTTGAGGTTGAGGCTTACCAATATATAAGAGATAAGTATGCCAGGCTAGGTGTACCGTTCAGATGGTTGAGTTGGCAGGACGTTGGTGCAGTAAGCCAAAGACTCAGTACGAACCCTGTCCTGAATACTTTTCCGCTGTGTTGCTTTTAGGCCTTGTTAAAAATGTGAATAAAAATTCACGTAATTGAATTGTGAAATAAGTCTGAGGAAATAGAAAAAAAGTGTAAATAAAGACACACAACCTTGCTTAACGGTACATAAAACACGAACTTTAATAAGCTAACGGCTAAATTCTACGTTTCTAGCTGTTTCTACAGCCGTCTTCAAGAAAATATGATGGTTAAATGCACCGTAAAAAAAACGACATTTTTACAGTACAAAGTACTGTTCATCTCGCGTACAAACTCGATCACAGTTGAATGTACTGTATCTTTCTTTGGTTTCCTGACTATTTAGACATGGAAAATACAGTAGTTGCGTAAAATAAAATTAACAACACAATGTACTGGCAATTTGGACGCCAGTAGTTTGTGCTGTGGTCTAAATGCGTCCAAAATTGCCAGTACATTGTACTGTTAATTTTACGCAACTACTGTATTTTTCATGTTTAAATAGTCAGGAAACCAAAGAAAGATACAGTACATTCAAATGTGATCAAGTTGTGCTGGCAAATTTACAGTGTTTTTTTTTTTTTTTTTTTTTTTTTTTTACAGTGTGGCTAAAAGGTCAGAGATGTAGGCTTCCTGTGCGAGAGATGATTTGTCGAACATTGACTAAAGATATGAAAACAAAAATATGGTGGTGCCGTCCAATGAAAATAAATACTTATTAACCCATTTGTGCCTGAATTTTTATTTTCTCAAATTTGTTTGTAAAATCACTTTAAAATGTTTTGTAAAGGAGCTGAAAAAATACTAAAAAAAGTTACTTTAAAAATTTTCTGTATTTATTTGATAAAATATAAACGTACAAAATATGGAGTTAAGCATAATATTTGTAATAATATAATATGTGTAATTATATGTTTTGTGTAAATTTATATAAAATAACCTTTTAAATTGTATATTACATACTATAATTAGTATTTTTATGAATTACCAAAACAATATAGATATTTCTTTACAGAGACTAATAATATTACAAGTATTAGTAATAATAAACTAAGAATAATTGTATTTCAGGCTTAAAAACGATTTCTTTCATAATCATCTTAAAAGGGCTTTACATAAATAACTCTCCCCTAAATGGCAAACAAATATATGTACCCATTCGTAATCAGTCCCCTATATTTTGTACGTTACAAAAATGCATAAAAAATAGGCTTGAACATACAATTTCACAATAAAAAAAATACGTATTTCAAAGTAGTATACAAGTTACGACTACGACTTATTTATTAGGATAATTGGTAGAAAAAACAAATATTTTCGTACTTTTTACATTTCGCCATTTTGAAAAATGAAAAATCTATAAGCTCCCACAAAACCTTTCATTTTAAGTAAATAAATATCCATGTTATACTACTATCTTTCCGTAACAGATAAAAACCTTTAAAGATAATCGTTTCATACAATTTTCATGTTACAAAAAAGAAGAAAATTATATGAATTTATTAAAAATTTTGAAGCGTCCCAAAAATGGGGTACTAGGCATAAATGGATTAATGAAATGAGTCCAAATAAATCAAAATTCGATTAAAGAAACCACGAGTGTCACCATCTACGCATGAGGGCCAGAACCACATTAAACAAAGTTTTCATTCAAGTTTTTGGCAACAAGATTCAAGTTTATATTGAAATATTGCAAATCGACACAGGATTATGCCTTTATGATATTATGCCAGATTTTTGGGATATTATAGAATAAATTATCGTTAGAAGGATTATTCTCACTTGCAATAATTTCAACTAATTCTCTAATTTTACTTCCAAAAGGGTTATTGCACGGAACTATAATTTTTGCCTCATCAAATTTAATATAGCAAACTTCATTATCCAAGTAGAACCTACAAAGAGCTGTATTTTGTTTACATTGTTTAATGTCCCTATGATGCTCCATGATCCGTATTGAATTTAGATCTCTGAGCTTTTAGCAATTTAACCATCATATTTTTCTGAAGACGGCCGTTGAAACAGCTCGAAACGTAGAAATTAACTTTTATCTTATTAAAGTTCGTGTTTTGTGTACCATTAAGCAAGGTTATGTGTCTTTATTTATTACATTTTATGGTACAATTGTCCAGTATGTGTTAAATAAAAATGTGTTCACCATTCTTTCAGCAGTATAAAATTAAGCAAAGATGTATTTTGTACTAAAGTTTTCATCACAGAAATTTAGTTCTGTTAAACTTATTTCTGCTCTTAAAGCAATTATTTGTTCCCCAATATCAAGCGATATATTAATTAAATTGCTAACTTACGCGTTTTATATATAATGCTGGATTACAGTGCTAGATTTTTATACAAAAGAATCATGTGTAATAAAAAATAAATAAATTTAATTATTAAAATTAATAAATTTTAAATATCTTCAATGGATACAAGATCTCTGCCTTGACTCTGCATTGTTTAAAGCATCATTTGATTTTGAATTCTTCAAGTTATTTCACTTACACAAGTTTTGTAGTATCAAAAACAATAGATAGCAATTTAACTATGATTTTCAAGTTATATACTTGATTAGACTGTAGTGTATAGTGTCCAAGCATTCTTTAGTCGATTTCATTATTTTTTCGAGATCTTCTTTTTAAATATCTGAATAGAATTTTAATTCACATTTTGCATTGCCCGTCCGTCTATCCATTTGTCTGGCTGCTTTCGATCTCTAGCTGTCTTAAATGTACTTGGAACGCTTCTTAATTTTTATATTTATTGAGGCTCAATAGAAAATATTCGCTATTGAAAATAAAGTGTGTAGCATTAATTGTTCGTTTAGAGAAACACACACAAAAGAATTCCCTTGCATTATGCTGTATGGGGAAAATCATTTGAGGTGCATTTTAATGGTATCGTAATAAATTAACTATAATAACATTGCCATGCCTGACTGAGAATGAATACAATATGCTTTGTGTGTCATAAAAAATTAGTATCATTTATAGTCGTTTACAAGCAAGCACAAGAAAATAGCGTAACATCTTGATATAATGTGGTACATTGTGGTGGCGCTTGTGGTACATTTTACTGATGTTACAAAAAGTCAAATAAAATGAAATTGACATGGACGAATGAAGCGTAATAGAATATTGCATCTGTTTTATCATTGATTTATAAAGACGCTACGAGAAATTCGAATAAATGATAATGCATGATCGATAAATACTCGAAGTGCGTTTTTACCTGTGGTATTCTATTTGAATCTAAATTTTTATATATCTCATATCCTATATAAAATTTATAGATCACATACAGTGCAATACGAAAAAAGTTGCACACATTACCGAATGCATCCTGTATTTGCAGAAAATGAACTTTTATTGATTTATGTGTTTTTTAAATTGTTTATTTAGATATATCATTTAATTTTTAGAAAAGGGAATTTCGTAACACTATTCTTTTAGAGTGAAAATGTTCATTTACTGGAAGTGGCCGCACCTGCCGGAGACAATCGAAGACCAAGTTGTGTGAGCCAAACCTCGTAGGAATCAAGCCAAAGAAACAAACAATCCAAAAAAAAAAAGAATGCGCCATTAATGTTAGAAAATGTTGGTAACTAAAGTCTAAGATAAAATTTCATAATACAGAAAGTAGCTGAATTGTAATCTAAGTTGAAGGAAGCAAATCCCGTTGAAATTGGGCCCTTAAACCCGCGGTGGAAGATGCCTCCTTCTCACCTTGTAAATTTCATGAATCACTGTTGGCATTAACACAATATTTAATTAGCGAATGAAATCCCTTATCTAAAATTACCTTTAAAGTAACGCGATTTTTAATTTACGGCTGTAGTGAGAAGACGTAAGTTAATGCTGAAAAGGGAGATTAATGTTCGAAAAAGGTGGTAGCTGAGGTATAAAGAAAGACCGGGCCCTGGGGGCCAGAGTCTTAACTGGAATGCAGTTGGGTCTAAGAAAAATTTTTAGGTGTTTTAAAGTAGCATGGAAGACGCTAAAACTATGTTAAAGAAGATTGCAATAGAATAGAATAGTTTTTAAGGAAGCTGCAACAAAGGCCCCATGAAGACGATTAATATTCGAAATTGGGGGTAGCTGAAGTCTGCAAATATATTTCTGTCGTTCATGTAGTAGCTGCAGAACCGAAGAAGTTGATAGGGAAAAAAAGTTCGTGATTCGGACCATTTTTAAGGAAGCTATAACAATGGGCCGAAAAGGGCCCAGCTGTTAGTTGAGAGCAGGGCCCTAACATGAAAACATGTTTAAATGTTTTAGTACTGAGCGTTTTAGATCTTCAATTAGTCAAAATTAATCATAGGGTATGAAATAATCATTAGAATAATATTTTAAAGAAATACGAAAAAATGGGGTAAATGCTTAAAAAGGGGCAAAAGAGCTTATGATAAAAATGCTTAAAAAGAGGGTTCGTAGAGCCCCAATAAAAATATGAAGGTGTTGTTATAGGGGGAAGAGTCCAAGACTCATTTTAAAATCATGCGATGAAAAGGGGAGAAAATTTGGGTGTAAAAAATGCATAGCACACAAAAAGTTCAAATGGCCCCCTATCGGGCCCTACAGGACCCTAAGGTGCCCCAGGATTTTAACTGGAATATAGAAACTGGAGAATAACAAAATGGAAAAATGGTTCCAAAAATGAAGATCGGATTAGGAGAGGCAATTTATTAATAATTTATGGTGCAAAATCTTCAAGGGGCCTTGTACCGGGCCCCAAGGGGGAAGGGACTTAAGTGGCATGTAGCTTGGTATAAATAAACTTTTTAGTAGTTTTTAATGTAATTTGAGTACGGTACAACTATGGTAAAGAAAATTTCAAGGAATTCGGATCATTTTTAAAGAAAATGCACCAAGGGCCGCAAGAAGACGATTTATATTCAAAATTAGTGGTAGTTGAAGCCTGAAATATTTTTCTTGTTGTTCATGTAATTGCTGGAGAACCTAAGATGTTGTTAGAAAAAAAAAAACTAGTGAATCGGACTATTTTTAATGGAGTTATAATAGAGGGCCAGAAAAGAGGCCAACTGATAGCTGAGAAAAGGCCATAACATGAAAACATGTTACAACGTTTTAGTGCTTACCGTTTTAGATCTTCGATTAGTTGAGACTAAGCATAGGGTAAGAATTAATCATTAGACTGTAATTTAAAAGAAATGTGCAAAAAATTGGGGAAATGCTTAAAAAAGGACCCTAGGGGCCCAATAAGTATATGTGAGTGCTGGTCTAAGGAGACGAGTTCAAGACTCAACTTTAAAACTACGCATTTCGAAGGTGAGAAGATTAGGGTGTGAAAAATGCATGGCACACAAAAAATAAGGGACCATGGACCGGGCCCTACAGGACCCTAGACAGGCCCATGGTCTTAACTGGAATGTAGACACGGGAGTATAACTAAATGAAGAAAGTTTCCCAAAAATGAAGATCGGATAAAAAGGAAGCAATTTATTAAAAATTTAATGCACTAAAACTTCAAGGGGCCCTGTACCGGGCTCCTTCCAAGGGTGCCAGGGAAGAAATGTAGAAATGGGGCAGAAACTGAAAGGAGAATTAACCTCAAAAGCGAAGAAGATCGGATAGAAAAGAGGCATGTTTTTAACAATTTAGTGCCCTAAAACTTCAAGGGGCCCTGTACTGGGCCCCTTGAGAGCGTGCCAGGTTCTTAACTGAAATGTAGAAATGGGGCAGAATCTAAAAGGAGAATTCACCCCAAAGACGACGAAGATCGGATAGAAAAGAAGTATATTATTTGCAATTAAGGGCACTAAAACTTCAAAGACCCTGTACCGGGCCCCTGGACGGGGTGCCAGAGTCTTAACTGAAATGTTGAAATGAGGTAGAAACTAAAAGGAGAATTCACCCCACAAACGAAGGAGATCGGATAGAAAAGATGCTTATTATTAACAATTTAGTGCACTAAAAGTTCAAGGGGTTCAAATCACAGGTTTCACAGTTCAAATACTGGGCCCCTTGCGAGGGTGCCAGGGACTGAACTGAAATGTAGAAATTGGGAACAAACTGAAAGGAGAATTCTGTCCCAAAACAACGAAGATCGGATAGAAAAGAGGCATGTTATTAACAATTTAGTGCTCTAAAACTTCAAGGGGCCCTGTACCGGACCCCTTGCAAGGGTGCCAGAGTCTTAACTGAAATGGGGAAATGGGGCAGAAAGTGAAAGGAGAATTCACCACAAAAACGAAGAAGATCGGACAGAAAAGAGGCATGTCATTAACAATTTAGTACACTAAAAGTTCAATGGGCCCTGCACTGGGCCCGATGCAAGGGTGCCAGGGTCTTAACTTAAATGTAGAAATGGGGCAGAAACTCAAAAAGAGAATTCTCCTCAAAAACGAAGAAGATCGGATAGAAAAGAGGCATGTTATTAACAATTTAGTGCGCTGAAACTTCAAGGGGCCCTGTACTGGGCCCTTTGAAAGGGTGCCAGTGTCTTAAGTGAAATGTAGAAATGAGGCAGAAACTGAAAGGATAATTCACCCCAAAAACGAAGAAGATCGGATAGAAAAGAAGCATGTTATTAACGTTTTAGTGCATCAAAGCTGAAAGGGGCCCAGGGGCCCCGGCCCTTCAAAAATTAATGTTCCAAGCCTCAGGTGTATCAGGACCTGTCTTGAACTAATCACATCTGAATATTCAGACTTCTACGTACCTCAGTTTTCGCTAGCCATCGCACACAGTCAGACAGACAGACACACACAGAGCGATTTATTCTTTTATTAGAATAGATTTTATTGAGCGCATATAAAACAGTAGAGAAACATAGTGGATTTTTTTAATCTAATATTACATCGTGGATAACAAGAGACTTAAAAAAAATCTAATTTTGATTTAGAAGACTAGGCTGCTTTGCCACCTATGAGCTACGTTCGCCAATCCCCGTTCAGATACGGCAGACACAAGCTAATTTGACCTGGTTTAAAAATATTACAATAGATTGAATTATAATTAAACAACCAGTAGCGATTTCCCTGTAATCGTGATTCATTCAATTCCCTTTGAGGGGTATTTTAAGGCAGAATCAGCAGCTGTTGAGACAGATACTGATTCCGTGATTGATTAAATAAAATCATTTATTACATAAAATCGCATATTTCAGCGTACGTCTATGTACACAAGTGTTACATATTGCTTATTATTTAATTATATAATTTTATGAGGATTCATTTTGTCAAAGCTAATAATCAAAAACATCTCTTTCAGACCAATTATGGATCAAACGACAGTGTATCGATGGAACAAATTTAACTAACAATGTGGAATATAGTATTTAATAAACTAAACGAAGATTGAAATTTAAGTACTTGATTTATTATTGAAATGGTAGTTAAATAAACGTACATTCGCGTTTCAGTAAATGCATTCAGATATTTCTATTCCATATTGCAAATAATTAAAAATTCATTAAATACTTGAATTATTTTCATTAAAGGCAATTTTTTTATAGAGAAAATAATAAGAATATTACCAAAATTTAGATATACACATTTACAGATACTAGATGATTTTAATTACTCATTTTTTCTCTTTGTATGAACACTGATCTGAGGTATATTAGGCACAGTGTTGTCAGATTGGAAACATTTTTGTCCCCAGATTGTTGATTTTCACCGCTTTTTTTAAATAGAAATATTCGGCCTATTTAAAAATAGATTAAAAATTCTGAAGAATAAGGCGTATTATACTATTTTAAAAAAGTGGTGACAGTCAAATAACCGGAATGAAAATGTCGCCAAACTGGCAACACTGATTAGACAATGCTTTAATATGACTCATCCGATATAAAATCTCATTTTTTTTAAATATATGTTTTAAAACTAAATAATTTTTTATCGAAATCGGACATTTTCAAACTAGAAAGGGTCAGTTTAAAAATGGTAATGTGTACTTTAACACACATTATAACTGATTTTTAACTTTGCATGAACTATGTTTTTGCTAAGTGAGTACACTGCAAACAAAACAAATTTTTTGCACGAAACTTGTTTCATTTTGTAGATTTGTAGAACTAAGTTATATCTGCAATCGCCGCATACTGATTGTCAATTAAACGATTTCATATTCATTTTTCTTCTTTCCATTCGATCAATTTATAGTGTATCATTGCATACTGTGTGACAATTCATGCGGAATGCAATATAATTACTTTCTTCTTTTCTAACACTTTCCAAGATAATAAAAATGTGTTCAGGAATTCGCTTTGTCTGGCCCTTCTCCGACTTTCGTAAATAAAATCGTATTATCATATAATCTTTTTAAATTATTAAAGCTCGCTATAGAATGTTTTCGATTGAAAATAAAGTGTTTTGCATTTATAGTCAGTTTACAGAGGCAAGAACCGTTACATTATGTTGTATGGAGAAAAATCGTTTGCGCTGCATTTTGATCTTGTTATTTACTTCAAATATAATGTAATTGAAAAGGATTATTGAGATGTAGTACAACACGTTTTCTACAGATTATAGTGTGCATAGCATTTATAGTTCATTAGTATGGACATTGGAATAAATCATGTAAAATGTTGGACTATGATCGAAAATTACCGGATTTGCTCTAGTATGTAATTTTTTACTGAACTAAACTTTATAAGATTAAGTAGTGTGTATAAATTCTAGAATTTTACTACTTTTTGTGTTTTTTAAATTATTGTAATTTAGGTATCTTCATTGCATGAAAAAAGGAAAATAAAGAAAGAAGTTTGTGTGTGAGTGAGTGAGTGAGTGTTTCGACAGTGTTCTGAAGAGACCACTGCATGTTGAGCTACAAAATTCGGGGAAAAGGTACGTCTATATATGAAGTTTTGCACCTCGAAGCCCGATTTTCGATTTTTTGATTAGTTTTTTTATGCGATTTTTAGCGCTTTTTTATGTTTTGAGGCGAGTTTTCCATATAAGTGAGAAGAATATGGTTTCTTTCTTTTAACCGAATATAGTAAATTTTGTTCTCTTTTCAAAAAAGTCAATTCGGAATTCGTGCAGCAATTTTTGAATTTTTAGCGAATTTTTTATGCAGTTATTGAACAGCATTTAATGCATTCCCATACCTATAAGGAGGTTACCGTAGAGGGACACAGTTCTGTCGCCAAATGCCACCAAGTTTGTCGCCAAATTCGTGACATATCGCCAAATTTGGCGACCAAAATAAGTCACTAAAAGTGACGCCAATTTGGCGATATTTCTAATATTTCGCCAAATTCTCATAGACTTCCACTTTAAAACAATACGTTTTACTTGCTTACAGAAAATCAACAAATTGAGATATTTTAATGCAACAAAAACTAATATTAACTTAAGGGATTATATTAATTCGATTTTTCCACATTAGGAAAAAGAATGTGGTTTCTTTCTTTTAACCCAATATAGTAAATTTTGTTCTCTTTTCAAAAAAGTTTATTCGGAATTCGTGCAGCGATTTTTGAATTTTTAGCGAATTTTTTATGCGATTATTGAACCGCATGTAATGCATCTCCATACCTATAAGGGGGATTACCGTAGGGGGGATCCAGTTCTGTCGCCAAATAACGCCAAGTTTGTCGCCAACTTGGCAATATCTCTAATATTTCGCCAAATTCCCATAGACTTCGACTGTAAAGCAATGGGGTTTACTTGCTTTCAGAAAATTAACAAATTGAGATATTTTAATGCAACAAAAACTAATATTATCTTAAGCGATTATATTAATTATATTTAAGGGAGTCCAAGTAAATTAATGAAGAATAAAAGTGACATGATGTAATGCTTAGCATGATTTCCAAAACATAAATTTTAAGAGAGCCCACAGGTCAAAGAAGATTTGAAACTTTTATCCAATTATAGTAAATTTTGACTTTCGTGATTTTTGAACTTTTTGTGATTTTTAATGCGATTTTTACGTTTCTTCGCGATCTGCTGCAATTTTTTGACATTCCATTTTTGACCTAAAGTACATTCTGCCCTCATTTCAATAAAGTTTATTCGGATTTCATATAGCAATTTTCGAATTTTTCGGGAATTTTATATGTGATTTTTAGCGTATTTTAGCGATTTGCTATTATTTTTCCACATTAGTGAAAGGAATCAACTTACAATCTTCGAACACAATACATAATTTTTTTTCTCTTTTCAAAATTTAAGAAGCGATTTAAAAATTTTTCGTCAATATCTTATTGTGATTTTCAGAGCTTTTTCGTAATTCCTGCTGTTTTTTTATGTACCCGGGCAACGCCGGGCAAGTTCGCTAGTATACAATAAAATAATAAGGTAATGTGAATAAAACTAGATCTATACGTTTCGTGAGCTCCAGGACTCACATCATCAGTGTATAAAATTTATTTATAAAAACAATATCCCCCTAACTACATGCACGGTGTAAACTCAAATGTCAGAAAACACAATACCTAAATACCATCAAGTTCAAATAGCCAATGAAATCAGAGCGGAAGTTAAGTATCGCAACCATGGTGGAAAGAGACAAATGGAGATGCTGTATGCCGTAAAAAAGGTTTGAAATATGAAACAATTTATCGCTCAAATTTAAACGTCCACAGTAGGCCCAAACGAAACAAGCACCTGGAACTGGGACCGAATTCTTTGACATCACCCGTTCAATTTTTCCCCTCTAAATGAAAGGTATCTGCTTTTTTCTAAGCATTAATTTGAATGCTTCATTTAAATGCGTATTAAATGCATGAAATTCATTTAAATGCGTAACCATTTTTGTTGATTTTCAGTCAAAGTCTAAAATTAAACTTTTACAATTGCCAGTTTATTTTATTTTATTAATTGTTTTCCTAATAGTTTGTTCAACAATCCTTTTACGTAATGGGAATTCAGGTCATAACAGTTAAATATATTGTAATCAAATGCTGCATAGGGGCTTTACACAGTGTTTGATATTCCCAAAGTGATTCTTAAATTTGAATTTATTGCAAACATCAAATAAATGACCCTTAAGAGAATTTTAAGGTTTTATGCCTTTCAATGGAAACGTTAGTGGAGGAACATTGTTATATTGTAAGTTTATACTTGACGGAATTACTTACTGAAGAAAAAAAACTGAGTTTTCCTAATAAACAAATGTCAATTTTTTCTTCAGAATTTTTAATACATGCCACTCTATGAATAATTAATTTTTGTTTCCAAACTATATCGTGTGTCGAGTCCATAATTTATTATCGGTAATTTTTTACTTAATACTTTGTTATTTAAGAACATTGTGAAAAATATTACATATTCATATAGGTACAACTGAAAAAAGTTTTTTTTTCCTCACAGAGTTGCAACCCAAAACGGTATTAATCAAATAACGATTCTAAACACATAATTATTAAACTCTTAATATTGGAAGTTTGTTAAATTTTTCAAAAATTTCTTTATGAATTATGTAATATCTATCTATTTAACTTTGTGCTCATATTTCGCTAATATATTTTTGATAAATTTGATAACTTTAATATTAATTATTGTTTATTATAATCGCTATTTGATTACTAGCGTTTTGAGTTACAACCTTGCACATGTGTAACTTTGTTAGCAGCTTTACTCTTGAATAGGTTAAATGTATGTTTTACATAGGAAACAAGTATATATGAAAAATTATTAATCATTCAGATGTTTGTGGTTTTGAAAGTGAAATAATTCATTATGAATAATTCAAATATTATAAATCATCATTATGAATACATCAATAAGACATCATTATGAATAATTGAACGCTAAAACAATTTTCAAATACAAATGCATTTCCGACTTTTGAAACTCATGACAATAAATCTCTAAAAAGTGAACTTTCCTAAAATATTTAGATTCACAAAAATACAACAAATCTAAAAAAATAATTTTTTATTTAACAATACATTTATACTTAAATCATTATAAAATTTTCTTGAATACTCATAACTGCTTTTTTTTTCTTTTAAGAGTCAGGAATTATTTTAAAATTAAAGAAGTCATTTTTGTAATTATGTTTGGCATTTAGTTTTCCCTTTTTAGAGCTAATTAGTTATTTCACTTATATCATACTTATATTTTCATGGATTATCTATTCCTTACAAAATATTTGTTTGTAAATTGTTTTTATACGTGTATTAAAAAAAAAAAAAAACTTTTTTTAAGAAAACATTTTTACCAAGATTTGTACAGAAATCTTTCGGTTAAGTATATCTTGTCATGGTTTTCCATGAAAAACTTTAATTAAAAAGTCACTAATCATACAACAGAAAATTTATTTTTTACTTAGAATTTTTTTGGTCTGTTTTCTAATAACATTTCAATTTTTTTTTATAGAGTGAAAAAAGTTTTCTAAAAATAAGCAAATCTGGCGTAATTTTTTTAAACTATTTTCTTATGGATGTTTTATACTTAATTTAATATATGTAAAGGATTAATAAAGATTAACTGAGTAAATATGTATTTTGTGAAATATCATTCTTCCATTATTCTTGTTATAACAGTTCCATGAAATATATGTTTATTTCTTCCCAAAACATTGCTTACTGGTCTTCTTTTTGAAATTTATATATTAAAATGTTATATTTTATCTGCGTAATTATGTATTTTGGGAAATATACATATTTATTTTCATATTTTTTTTCGTTTCCTTTTTACAAACGAAAAATTATGTTTGGAAACCTCGTATTTAAAAAATATTAAACTTTTGTGTACACCCATAAAAAAATAATAAAGAAAAAATTTATTTTATACTGTAATTTACAATTATGGATATCATAAAATACTATTCATTTCCATTCAGTATTGTAGTTCACGTTATATAATTCCATTTATTTTGCGCAAACATATACAAAACAATAAATTACTGTTTCCATTTGAAAGCCTTCTTTTATGATCGAATTCAAACGAAATTTACCCAAACATTAAAAAGTATAACGTTATAGGATGAAAAAATGATTTTATTTTCCGCAGCATTTCATTTAGTGGTCACTTTGGGAAAATGCCAAAAGTATGTGGGATACAGATAACGTATCTCAAAAAGGAATGTTTCTATGTCTTTATCAATTCATTGAAATTCTATATAAAATAAAGAAAAACATGCGAGAAAATTCTATTTTGAAAACTCATAGCAGTGTATCTGATATGATTATCTGCATGTGATTTATACAAATGCAAAAAATATTTGTCATATATAATTGCTATTTTGAAGACTACTGTGTGAGTGCTATGATATTTCATTGTTTTATTCGCGCGAACCGAGTATTTTTAATGACATTTGTACCCGACTTAAAAATATTTTTTTTTTAATCAAATCTTGAGGGGTTTTTTTTAATGGATAAACAGGGTGTACAGGTGTTCTTATATTTTAGTACAGTGAAACTTCCTTCAACGGTCACCTCTAAACAACGACAACCTCCGAATATCGGCTACATATTGATGGAACCAAACACATTCCATATCATTAACATTAATACGAACCTCTAAATAAGGAATTCTGAACAACGGCCGCTCAAAAGTCACGAGAAAAAAAATTTAACAGTTTCTGGTACAATTTCATATTTGTTTGCAAACCAAAATCTGAAGCATATCAAACAAAGTTTACTTAATATGTCAACAAAATGTTACTCTTGAACACTTAATCCTTTTCCAAAACTAAACATAGAAAATGAAGACAATAATGATGAGGAAATTCTAGATAATATTCTTAGAACAGCAACCATAACTATCACGAACGCCAGTAAGTTTGTGTGTCTGGGCAAAGATTTGGCAGTTACTGCCACATTTGATTCATATGGCAAATGGTAGAAGATAGGAGAGAAGAAAAGAAAAATTATGCGGAAGGGGATATGGAAGAGGTTATAGAATCACCTAAAATTTCCAGTATTGACACATATACCAAATTTTTTACGTACCTTCGTGAAATCAAAATTTTGCATTAAATCATAATGATGATGAGTTGTACAGCAATACAACTCATTCTATTATATCTTTGGAGAAAGATATTTGCAGAAAAAAGCAACTGCAAATCACTGATTTGTTTAATGTATTAAAACAATGGGGATTAATTAAAATGACTGTATATTTGTATTTAAATTTATGTAATTATGATTTTTTTCTTAATGAAACCCCTGAATAACACCCGCCTCTGAATAGCGGTCACTTTGCATCGCTCCCACTTGTACCCGTTATTCAGAGGTTATACTGTACCATTATATGAACCAATACTATTATATATTAAAAAGCAACTTTTGCATTATTTAATCACGTTTATCTGCGACTTAAAAAGGAGGACTTTACTATTTGAAAACAGATAATCAAATATCAGTACCTCAGCGAAAAAAAATAAAGTTTTATCTTAGTGCTCTTTTAACGTATTTCCTAGTTGTGAGTCATTTTAAGTATAGACTAAGAGTAAATGTATTTTTACAACTATCAAAACTTAAGAAGCCGTCGAAAAAAGAGAAAATACGACAATTACAAAATGTGCAACTTAAAAAATGGAAAGAATAAATTTAAGAACAAGGAGGAATTTTAATATTTTCTTAACATTAATTAATGATAATTTTATATATACATATATATATATATACATGTAGACAGTTACTGACCCTGCATTATTGTTACTGCAAATGCAGTTTCACAGGAATTAGCAAAAAATGAGACCATTGCGATTTTTGCAGATCAATATTAAAATTTATTTGGAAATTTTCGAGATATTAAAAATTAATGATTTAAAAATCAAATGTGAAAATTTCTTCGGAATCCAAAATACATAATTAATTTTTCTTGAACGAGTTATAAAAGTTTTACATAAACAGCTTTATACCTAACAGCAGAGTCCTATTTTTAAGCTGTTGTAAAAACGACAACGCATTTCGTTGAAAAAAAAAATATTAGACTTCAAAAATATATCTCGTTAATTGCCTTATTTTAAAACTGTGTGTTTAGATGCATTCTCAAAGCAGCAAAAATAGTCTTGAAAGTGTTGTTGAAATTCGAAATAAGTCCAAAATTATGTCGTAATATTAAACGCATTTTAATTCCCTAAAAATCATAAAAAATAGGAATATGTCTGCATTATTGTCTTGTTACTGTAATATTTTTAACAGTGCTTTAATGCCACAAGAATATGTTAAAATAGGAATATGTGTGCACTACTCTCTTGTTAAATTTACTATTTTTCACGCATTACTATAACGTAAAGGGAGGACAGCCTGCACACATTTCAAAAGAATAATAATAAAAAATCTAAATATTAATATTTTGCTAAACTATGCATGAGTAATTTCGACTTCATTTGTTTTTTATGCATTTCCATTGTTATTTTGTTGTTATACTGTAATTTTATAGAACAGCAGTAAGAAAATCAAGAAAACTATTTTGCGCAATCTCTCCTTACAGTGTAGGAGAGAATACGAACATGGGTAGGAGAGATTGCGCACATAGGTAGAAAAGGTTGTTATTAATAATAACTACAATTAAATTGTTAACAATAATAATTACACTTAATCGACATTGTTGAAAGCTTTTTGTTAGTAAATATTATTGTATTAAGAGTGAATATTTCAACCAAATGTTTAAATAATAAATAAAAGAAAGAATTTTAACAAAAGTTAAAAATTTTAATTTAAGAAGATTAAAATATCAGAAAAAGCAAGCCCTACTAAGATTACAAAATAACATTAATCTAGTTGATAACATGTATAACTTCAAAATTATTTCATTTCCATTTCCACAGTTTCATTGTATTTTGTTTGCTAACCGAAGTTGTCGTCATCCACAATCGATGCACTTATTGTTGTAAATCGTGCATCTTTCGTGAAATCACACGTAACAAGCAATACATTGAATCCAGTCAGTTGTCGAAGTTTTCTCCTGGTACAGTTCCAGACATTCAGTGTACCCATCCTCATTGACCTTCGTTTTTTTTCCTTGAATTTTTTTATCCCGCTTTTTGTGAAAGCACCTTATCTTCAGCTGTTGTTTTTGTAGCGAAATCCTTCTTAAGTCTTTTTTCATGTATATTTTGTGAATCAGTAACATTAGTTGCACTCTGTTTCCTTTTGATTTCGATAGCATTACACTACTTGGAATGAGTGAAAGCTTTTCCAAAACATTGTAATAGGAAATTTATTTTTTAACAAAATTAAATTTATTCGCAAATTAATTGTTCACAAATTAAAAAATATCTATAAATATTTAATTAAATTATTAACAAATATATTATTAATTCGTTAACAAAAATAATTACATAAAATTAATTTAATAACAACTGTATTATTAATTTATTAATAAAATTTTTATCCGCAAATGTATTTTTTTGCAAATTAATTTGTTGTCACACTTAGTTTTGATAATTATGTGTTTTTCCGAAATTATTTCAAAATTGATTCGTTCATATGTTTTGCACGTAATTTGAAGTTCCTACAAATTTATCAATTAGCTGCGTAATCTCTCCTAGCACTTAAACTTATGGGAAAATGCGCCATCTCTCCTAAGTAGCAGGTGTGCAAACTCTCCTATTTTGGTAGGAGAGATTGTGCGGCCTTTTATTTAAATATGGTCAATTCTAAAATGAATTGTTGGTGTTCGCATACTTAGTCCAGGTTAGTAGCTTGTAAGAAATTGTTTAAGTTCAAAATATTTTGTATTACTGATGTTCTATAAAAATTCTGACGAACAGTTATGAAAATTCAAGCACTTACTTTGGAAAAAAAAAGTAGCACTGCTTTATCCAAAACTCTTGGAACAATGAATATGCACATTCATCTAGACACTGCACTAATGCTGCTGTACAACTACCTGTAGTGGCTGCGCGCGCACTCTACTCCTTCTCATCGAATATCTTTGTGCGCAATCTCTCCTACCGCGCGAACACTCCTCGCTTTACTATATTTATCTTAATGCCCGTGGGAAAGGTTAAAAGCAGGGTAAAAACAAAACTTTCCAAATAATAAGACGAAACACAATTTTCCACCTTGATTCAACATAAAATAAATAATGTAAACATTTAAAAGGTCCACAATCTTACTTAAAAGACGACTAATGTAATGAAAAAGATGTTACAAGTTTAAAATATACATTTTATTTAAAACTTCTTTGTACTTTCAAGCCTTCTAGGCACATCATCAGATAATACAATATTAATAACTAAATGTTGTTTATTTATTTATCTCGTTTAAGTTTCAATCAGAATATCTCAATAGATTTCGATCCTGAAAAAATCATATTCCCAACATCCAAGTATTACGCATTCACTATCAGAGAATCAATAGAAATCCTGTCTAAAATCAATCACGTATGTAACGTCGCCCTATCGTACAGTTTGTGGTTCAATAGCCTGAAAATAAATCCTGTAAACCTGAGCAAAATGACGTATTAAAATTTAAAGTACAGAAGTTAAATATTTTCTTCCACCCATGGAAAGTGACGTATGAGAAACAAAGTGATGTCATAAAATAAATGGAACTGCAATTAATAATAATAATACATATTTCCTCTAATTAAATTCAATCCAAGAAATTGCTACTGATCATTCTACTTTCAACTCTATTAATTATTGGCCTTCTCATTTTCAAAACAAAGTGACGTATTTGTATAAATAAACAAAATTTAGTTATTAAGATATTCTCTGATGATGAGTCTGGAAGGCTTGAAAGGACTAAGAAGTTTTAAATAAAATGTATATTTTAAACTTGTAACACCTTTTTCATTACATTAGTTGCCTTTTAAGCAAGATTGTGGACGTTTTTAATGTTCACATTATTTATTTTATACAAAAATTTCCTCTTATTAATATAAAATTAGCCTTTCCAGTAAATTTTCTTAATTTATTTTAATATTCATAATTATAAATAATAATATCTAGCAATCATGTGTGTCTATACTCTTGCTTTTTAAATTGAATTTTTAATAATTCATTCCATTGGACTACTTAATTTATGTAGCATTTTGCCTCTGCTTTTTCGCATAGGGATTTCATAATATTTTGTCAGTAGATCATTTGTTTCAATGGTTTAATCTTACAAGAAGTTTTTAAATAATAATAATAATGTATAATTTGTATTTTATTTTTCCTCTATCTTGTTCAATCGTGTTTTATTTTGAACTTAATTGGTGTTCAATGGTTTATGTCTCTGTTTTATGTTTGTGGTAATCCCAAATTCATATTCTTTAGCTAATTTATGGCTAATATTAAGATGAAACCACACATTTTATTTGTGGAACTTTAGGCATTTGGGAGCCGATATTTCTGTCTAAGTTCTACAAATTTCCTTTATTCCATTTTTGTCATTCAATGTCTACTGTTTTTTACTATGTTTTTGGAATCTTTGTTAAGTGTGTTGGGGAGAACTGTATTTTTGTCAATTTGTTAATGTCATTTTATTTGTAATTTCACAGTTTTTGGTGGTGGTCGCTAATGTTTATTTAATGGTTGCATATATATTACTGAATTCAAAAACATATTTTATTCATAACTTGTCACATAATATTTTTTTCAGAAAACAGAAAAAAATATTAGCTTTTCATTTCTTTTCTTTAGTCTTCTCTTCGTCAATGGTATTTAAATTATCTTTTAAATATTTATTCCGCCTCATAAAAAATGGAGTTCCTTACACTTCAAAACAATGCAGACTATTGCTAAACTTTTCAATTTGTTTTATTAATGTAGTGAATATTTAAATATTAAATTATAATTTTTTAGTGAATTTTTGTTATTCTTGGAAAGTTCCTAATTATAAATAACAAACTTTCCCGTTTCTTTTAAAAAGACTTCCAGTAAAAGCATTATTAGAAAACTTCCTTAGAGAAACTGATTTATTTATTTCTACCAATCAGTTTTTCAAATACTAATTTTTCAATAAACATGAAAAAGAAGTATTTTTTTTTACATTCATTTCTACTTAATTGAATATTATTAAAAATTGTATTTAAAATATCTTTTAAACATTTGTTTCACTCATTATAATATGTATGTTTCCAGCAGTCTTTATATACACATATATCTTTACCCATTTTACAAAAAGTGAAAATTAGTCATAAATCAGTACAATTATTCAAAAAAGTACTTGCTCTGAATCTGTATAAACGTTCATAATTCTGACAGAGTTTTCATAACCATGAAAACAATAAATTTGCAACTTGTGACTGCTCTATAATATAGTACGGTGAAGAAAATTTATTATAATAATAAACTAAGGTAGGAATCTCAACCTGAGGCCTGTGGGTCACCAAAACAATACTATATATGAATTAAAAAAATTGACTTATTTGCTGACAGACACTTTGCTATTAAAGCGCCTCAAGACTCTTAAAATTTGAAAAAAAAAAAGAAAAAAAGAGAAAAAAAAAAAAAAACCATTTTCAACATTTAATATCTTAAAATGTATTTGAATTTAGTGAGACACAGTTTTAATTGGAATTGAAAGTTATAAGTAGGTTATTTAATTTCATTTATTTAAAAAATTGCAAAATGCAGATTTAGCATTTTTCAGGGGGTCTGCAAACTGTCAGACATTTGTCGAGCTGAACATTGGCATAACAGATAACACGCAGGATTACAAACTAATTGCAATTACAATGAAACTTTTGGTGCCTACTTATACTTCAGATTTTCATAATTACCATGAACTTGCATATATTTGTATTTAAAGCATTATTATATTTTTAATAGAAAGTTGCATTTAGCTAACGCAAAATTAAGAAAATTTTAGGCGTATAAACAAGTAAAAAAAATATTTTTTTAGCAATAAAAAGAAATTATAGGTTCGGTTTATACATGCTAATATGAAACATATGTTTCGAAAATTTCTTGAAAAAATATTCCGAATGTTTTCAGATATCGTGCGCGTTATGCCCAAAAACGTCATTTGGAGAAAAATGACTTCAAAATTTCGGAAACACTACTTCAGCTTAAGAGCGGGTACAACTCTAAAAACCATAACTTCTGTTTTAAGGCGTATTTCGAGGAAACAATTATATCAAAATGGCCAGAAAACAATTATATCAAAATGTCCAGAGTTTAACACCTAAAAAAAAAAATTAAATTTCGAAAATTTTAAAGCTTTAAGAGTCCCGAGAGCCCCTTAAATTAGCAGAAGATTACATTTAGGATTTGTGATGGAAAACGACCTTCAGGCAAAAAGGTTGAAGACCCCTATTATAAGATGTAGACAGTACAGGTAATATTTTGATGTAAAATAATACAAATTTAACATTTATTTAACATTTAATTTTAAATTAAATAATATACAAATTCTAGAAAATGTGAGCCAAATCTAAATTTAACTACACTTTAAGTAGTGTTGAATACAGGGGGTGGCGAGGGGGGTATATTCCCCCCCGGAGAAATGAGATGTATCCCCCACGGAGTTTTGGAGATTTTATGTTCTTAATGGTCAAAAGGTGCAATTTCCTCCCCCCCCCCCCCCCACCCGGAGCCATAAAAATCCCTCCTGGAGAAAAGTATCTGAAGTCAACACTGACTTTAAGTATATATGTATACCTATACTAATTACAATATATATATATATATATATATATATATATACTCATGCGAAAATGAAAAAACAAACAAATTGAAACGTTTCGTTAACGATAAACTATTTTATAATATACGAGGGCATTTCGAAAAGTAAAGATACAGTGGCTCGCATTCCTTAAAAAAACCATTTATTTAGAAAACGTAAGTTACATCTTATTAACTGGATTATTTATCATTTTTCGACATAATCACCCCCGTTATCCAAACATTTGTTAAGTCGGGGCACAAGCTTTTGTATTGAACAGTCATAGAAGGTTTCCGCCGGTTGTCGGAACCACATTTCAACTTCATCTTTGATCTCATCATCGTCGTGGAATGATTTTCCTCCAAGATGTACCTTCAGGTAACAGGAGACGCTATTCGAACGAATTGCTTCCTCTGTTCTCTGAAGAACGGCATCAGACATCACAGATGGCCGACCTGTTCTTTGTTCGTCATGAACATCGGTCCTACCTTCAGAGAAATGACGACACGATTTCGTTACATTTTGTCGATTCATAATGTTCCCATAAACAGAAACAATTTCTTTGTGAATATCCGCTGGTCGCTGACCTCTTGCAGGAAGAAAACGTATGACGGAGCGCACTTCGCATTTGGCGGGATTCTGAATCAGCGGAACCATTTTAAACACTACCTACCCCAACCAGATTCAACGTTGAAATGCCGAACGACCGCGAGGAGAAAGCTAACGGTTTAAGGTTAACAACCGTGTTGCCAACTTGCTTGCCAAAACTTTTCTTTTACTCCGGCGTACGGTGTATCTTTACTTTTCGAAATGCCCTCGTAAAATAATTCAAGATTACATTTTTGTGCCAGACCCACAATTAACTATTCCTTTGACATGCAATAAAATATTGTGAAAGATATTTAAGATTTAAACACTATTAAATTTAATGAATGTTAAATTAATAAAATACTTATATTTTTATGATAGTACTTTCATACAGGATTGAATATTTTTTTAAGTTTTTATATCTAAAATAAAAAGAATCTAGAAAGATGTATTTATTCATACAGAAAAGAGGCCTGGGTTATAAACAGAAACTGCGAGTTTTACGATAATTTATAAAAATAATAATATTAATGATTTTAAACAACATTTAAATCCGTTAATTTAAAAATTGCAGAATTTTTAAAACTTTTAGCTAAAAGGAGAAAAAATGAAACTGTGATTTTTTTTATAATAATTGTTATTTATATTTAGTATTTTTATACAACTTGAATTAACTACTAGAGATGCATACCTCTGTTTTCTGCGAGTTTAAAAAGGTAAATATGTCTCGTTCCCAAACTAACAGAAATTCTCCAGGATGGCACATGAGCAGTTGCAATAACAAAACAACAAATTATTGAAAAATACTTCATATAACTTATCACGTGTAAGTGAAGAGAAGGGACTGATACAATGGATCGTTGCGATGTACGAGGTTGCATGAATGATTGAAGAGTTCTAAGAAAATCTTAACCTGAAGTCAGACCTCACTTCACGTGACTTTCATGGAAACACTACAAGTTTTTGTAATAGATTTTAGACCCGTATTTCTGCTCTTGTTGAAGTATTTCAAGAACACGGCAATCCCTTCGAAGGTCGAGAGTTGACTGCCGTCAACAGTAGTAGGATTGTCCTACCGGAAGAATATGCGAGGTCTGTTATATTATCGAATGTAATAAGGAAAAAACAGTTTGAAGAATTTGTCTAAGATCGCTTGTTACTAATAAAGGTATAAATCCATAATGTCTTTAAAAAACTTACCGATGATGAGTGAAAAGAAAGTTTCTTTTTCGTCCAAAGACAAGCAAAAGATTTTTGGTCTGCGAAAATACAGTACAATTTTTACCAAGCTATACGTTGCTAGCTAAGCAATGCAAATGGATATCAAAGATTTCTTCTCACATGAAAACAGCTCCTCTCTACCATGAAAAAGCGGATTCCCGTCTTTTACTTCCTGTTCGGCATGCTTTTGAGTACTCGGGTCATTCAAAGATCGCAGTAAGAACTGTTGACAGTGATGTTGTAGTGATTTCAATGTATGTTTTCTCTAGACAACAAAATATAGAAGAATATACCTACCCATCCACGAGTTGCACAGGAAAAATCCACAAGAAATTCCAGATTTTTTACCTTTCTTCTATGTCTTTGCAGGTGCTGACACGGTGTCTAGTTTTGCAGGTATCGGCAAATCTACTTTCAGAAATATATGGATGACATTTCAAGACGTGAAGAAAGATTTTTTGCCTATTATAAAGTTATTTACAACATCACTTAAGTTGTCAAGTATTTCTTACATATTCAGCGGTTCGTCATCCTTTCATACTATGCAGGAAATTCAGCGCATACCTAAATGAAGCCAGGCGAATTCTATTTACACAGCAGAGCAGACTCATTGAAAATATTTCACCAACCAGCAAATTTCTTCTACATCACCTGAAGAAGGCTATCATGCAGTGTTCTTTGTTGGTGAGCTGCCATCAACGCAGTTTTCGACGTTTGAAACTCTGTCAATGGGGATGTAAAAAGGTGGGCGATGGCTACTATCCCCACTGGTCTTCAAACCCGGAAATAACCATGGAGAAGCTGCAAGAACTGATTGCATGCAAATTCAAAGAGATGTGCACACGTTGTCGATGTGTAAAATCAGGTATAAGTTGCACTTTACTTTGTAACAGCGAATAAAACGGTTATATTTCGCAAATTTGTAAGCTTTTTACGTTATAACAATGAAATGGTTTTGAATATGTGGCTGTTTTAAGCTAAGAGTCATGATTATGCCTTTGCTTCTTTTTTTTATCTTTACTCCTTCTTATGGGAATTTGATTTGGAGGCAACATATTCATACGAATAATTATACAAGCATGCTTTCTAAGATGTACCTAGGAGGGGGAAGGAAGGAGAGTTTAGAAGTGTAAAAAGTGAAAAACAATTCCACAAGTGGCACCCAGTGCGAAATGTGTATTAGAAAACATTATAACAATGTAGATGAGTGTTACGTTGTCGACGCAAAAATATCTGAATCATTTGTCGCAGAAAAAAATTGTGATAAACATTTTGTAGCTTATTTTAATAGCTTTCGAATGATATATCAAAATATCATAATATTATAATGGAGATGTGAGCATTTTACTGAACGTATGTCCATAATTGCGGTGGTCATTTTGATGACGTCATTATGAAGGGTTTTGACCTCTGATCGATTGCCTCCCGGCAGTTTTCTATTTCTTAACATATATATATATAAGAATTGCTCCATACCCCATACTGGTATCCGGAATTTAAAAAAATTATTACGCTAACTCCGCTGACTAATAGACTTTTGGAAAATGACAATGATTGCCTTTAAAGTAAAATAAAAATAGTTAAATAAACACTCAAAAGCATAAAAGTAATAAAATCAGAAAAAGGTTAAGTTAATATTGCAGCAAAAAACAACCTTTATTCTTTTTAAGATAGAAAAATTTTAAATATAGAGTTTTCTTTAATTTTTGTTCCCCTGTAGAAGTATGCATCAACGATACCCGTTAAAGCATTCCGTAAAAGTCCGCATGTACTCAAATATAAGATATGTAGCAGTTCCATGTACGGTCTTGGAAAAAAAAAGTATCCCCCCCCCCCTACTAACTCCTCAACAAATTACCGTAGAAGAAAGTTACTGGTACCGAACGATTGGAAATAAAATCTACTTTTAAATGATGTATATAAAATTTGATTAGGGGGCCATCTACTTATTAAGTGGGTCCGGGACACATTTTCAAAAAAAAATTATTTATTGAGTTAAAATTTTGAATTTTTTTGTGATGGTTAACCATATTATTTGTAAACAAAATCAAATGATAAAACTTCTCATAGCTTTTTTAAAAAAAAATTTTAATTTAAAATTTATGAAAAAAGTGGTATAAATTAAAATCGTTGTAACTCGAAATATTATTTGTAGAATTTAAATTATTTTTCATTTAAATAAACAGAGATATATATTTTTTAATTTAGAGCCAGCATTTTCAAAAATATTAATTTTGAAAAAATTAAAAATATTTAACGAAAAAACTACAAAAAAAGTGGTGCAACTTTAAAAAAAAATCATATTTTCAAAAGTAAATATTTTTTTTCAAATATGCTGCTCAAAAGTAAAGTAAAATAATTGAAAAATGTGTGTTCTAAGTTTCAACCCTGTGTCTTTAAAGTTCTCGAGTTATAAGAATTTAAATATGAGAAATGTTGAAAAAACCTATCATGAAGAAAAAAGCAATTTCACATGAACTCGTTTCCTTGACAACCATAGCTTGAAAGGCAGATTTCGAAAACAAACCAAAACGAAAAAATTAATATTTCCTGTTCTAATTAAGATAGAAACATGATTTAAACATCATTTTAAGCAAAAAAGTCAAAGAAATTTATAATCTAATTAAAAAAATAAATAAATAAATAAATAAATAAATTGAAAAATTGAAGTTTTTTGTGTCCCGGACCCCCTTAAAAAGAACCATAACTTTGTTTTTTTCAATAGCAGTATGCAATTCTGACAGCATAAATGAATTCTACACCATTTAATTAGACTAAAAACAATTTTTTATGCAATTCGTACCATAAGTTTCCGAAAAATTAATTATTTTAAAACGAGCGTATTTTAAGGGCTGTATCCAAATTGAAGTTCCGTACTCGATTGTTAACCGAGAGAGCCCCCTTCTTGATCAAGGCACCTTAAGCTTCACTCAAGCAGTCAATGAAGCCTGCTAGATTAAGGGGCAGCATAAGAAATTTCAAAATATCTAGTCACTTCTATCATAGACGTCCCCTTAAACCATCATTTTGCCGTTTTTTAAGCATAATTTCAAAACTTTATGGAAGAATAATGTAAAATTTGGATTTCCATAAAATAGGACTTAATAAATCTAAATCCATAAAAAAAATGTAGGTTGCAATTCATGATTAATATTAATTTCATAATTCATAATTAATATCATAAAATTATAAAAATTGCAAATTCAACGTATTTATGTTTGGGTATATTAGTATTATTGCTACACAAAAAATTAGCACATTAAGAGCATAAATGACTTCAAATTTTATGTCTAGGCATAGTTTAACCCGAAGACTTGAAAAATCTCGTTAAAATTGGACATTACCATTGAAAAAAACTGAAGTTTGGATTCGTTTTACTATGTCGATGGCGCCCTGAGCAAATTTTATATACATCATTTAAAAGTAGACATTATTTCCAATCGTTTGGTACCAGTGACTTTCGTCTACGATAGTTTTTTAAGGAGTTAGTAGGGCGTGTTTACTTTTTCTTTTTTTCCACGACTGTACTTTTTTTTTAAAATATGAAAAAGAACAAAAGGTTATAAGACAATGATGTTTGTACTAAAAGTTTACTCAGTATGTAATACTATTTAAACGACAAATTAAGATTCTAGTTCCAATGTCTCCAAAAGCAGACGCTACTTGAAATGTATCTTTCGAAACTATGCAAATGAAGATAACTACACGTAGGATCCTTTCTTTGATTCGGCTATGAATTTGGCGTGCTAATTTATACTTTAATGTATATATATCCTGTAATTAAGCTTTACCAATATTTGATTTTCTGATAACCATAACAAATTTAATGAAGTAGTTATCCAAAACCATAAAGCGCATGCTATGTCGAATTCAATTGACACTCTCATTTTTATATTCATAGTTGCCTTACAATTGCTATCACCTCCTATCCATCTTCTTTTCTACTTTAAATTTTATTTCGGCCGAAATTTCTGTAAAGCATTCAAAGTTCCATCTCCATTTGTGAAATTTTTATTCAGCATTATCTGAGTAAATTCGCATTCACAACCAAATATTGAACAAATCACATACAAAATTAAACAAGTTGTTATTTTTTTTTAATTAATTGTCCGCATTTTCATTGCTCCGAAAGACGTATTCGTGTTATCGCTGTATACTTAAACTATAATCTGATTTAATGTTAAAATAATCTCGCATGACAGTGGCTTTAAGATGAAACGCACTTATGTATTGTACAGATGTATAAAAGGGTTGCACATATACTAACTCTGATAGTAATCATCCCACGGAAATGGCGTTGATACCAATCGGTTAGTAGCAATGTCTATTAGTACTGTAATCAAATTTAATTTAGGGAGTCGTTTACATGTAGAAGTCGGAGAAAACTGTGCATTGTTAACAACTAGTTTTGACAATTTGTATTTGGTTTTTTCGGTAAATTGTGCTCCCGTATAGTCATCGTACCGAGTTGTTTATTATGTAAGTTATAGTTAATTATGCATGTTTAAAATTTGGAACTCCTCATGTAAAATTCATTTTTAACCGAAACAAAACACACTGTAATGCGCGTAGTTTTTAAAATATAACTCTAAAAGTGCTTATCGGAATGAGTTGTATTTTTGGATTTATATACTGTAAATTATTTTCTGTAAAAAATTTATAAGTTACATTCTATATACTTTTTGAAAATTTCTTTCTGAAAAATATCTATTTTGAAATTAATTTTAAGCTAATGCAGAAATGAGAATACTCAAATAAACTGTCACTATTTTTTATCATTTAAATATGATTTTTAAGTGAAATGAAGGAATGCATGTCATCCTTATCAAGACATAACCTGTTTCAATAGAGGTGATATTTCGGAAGTGTTAGATTTTCACTCTTTGACATACACAGTCGAATCTTGGTTCTTGAATGCTGTAATTTTCTTACAGTGCGTGACGTCCTTACTAGTGACATAAAATAATTTGAAGTTGTTTTTTTCATTGAATGCATCAAGAATGGATTGTAAAACACTGTCTGATACTTCCAGACTACTGCAACTGAACTTCAACGTTCAAAAAATTGATACAGATTTCAGGATACCTGGAAATATACTCAAATTCTTTAATGCATCCTTGTATGTTACCTATAGAATTATACAAACTGCATACACCATATTGCCATTAATCACCGGACACTGTCAATTTTAGACATTTTGTCGAATATTTAAGAATATACTTCTCGGTTTTTCTGGAACTTCGGGATTATACAGAATATGTTTGACCTCATATTTATCAAAGACCATTTGATAAGGAGGACAATCAAGAGGCCAACTAAAAACCAAGTAAAAATAATGATGTTTTGGATTACCGTGTAACTTAAAATGCAGGAAATGATCTATCGCTGCAGAATACAAATGTGTGGCTACTGTACAACATGTTTTATGATTTGTGTAAAAATAGCACGTATATTCATGGAGCTATAGCGATTTTTTTATATTAAAAAAATTCTTGCATGTTTTTAGCTTATATCGTGCGGTGTTTTTAATCAAATTTAACGACAGTTTCAGAAAAAATAGCAACGTGGTGTAGAAACAATGTAGTGCAATTGGAATATAAATACATTAAACATTTTATGAAATATGAATAGTTATATGAAATAATTTTTATCTGTGCATGCCCAAACGATAACAAAGATTTTTTTTTTACATAATTTAATAGTCAACTCTATGGAGCAACTGATAAAAAAAAAAAAATCCAGTAAAACATCGTGAAAATTCAGAAAGCTATCGGCGATGCAGACTATAAATTCCATGCACTACATTTTCAATAGTGAACATTCTATAGTAAACTTTAACAACACATAAAAATTACGAGATTTACAGCATGGAGTGACTGCAGAAGGCAAACAAATAAACAGACAGACAAACCGAATTCTTAACCCTTCACTGCACGAATTTTTCTGTTTTTATGAAACATTATTTTTGAAATCTATAGGGGAGAGTGGGGATGAAAGGGACATTTTGTCTTTATAAGCTTATAAAATAATGACATTAAAAGATATCAGCCTCATGTTTGCGTCTAATTCTTGTCTAAAACCTTTGCTTTGGTATTAGTAAAACCTCTTATACTCAAGTTCAGTAATTTAAAATCTGTACGCATTTTTATAAATAGGGAGAAATGTCCCTTTTAACCCCATTGTAAGGGATGAAAGGGATACCGTGCGGGGTTGAAAGGGACACATATAAATAAAACACTTTTATGAACATTTTTTCTTTTTATTTCCGATTACTTTATTCAAAAATAAAAGATAATAATATACAAATAAAAATAAAATTTTTGCAACATATTATAAAACAAAAGTAAAGAAAACAACTTGTCTGGACCTACTTGATATAAAACGGCTTTAAATGAATTAAAAATGTTAAGAAAGATTTAGCTCTACCTGGCCACCACCAGTTATGGATTTAGGTAAATTCATCACAATATTATTAATATTCACTTCATTCATGTCAATAGTATCAGCAAATATAAAGTGGTTTTATTCTTTTTTTCTGAAAAAATGTACTTCGCATTCATTCCGAGTGCGTTTCTGGAGTTTATTGTAAAGTGCGACAGGAATGACACCATAATTATTTCATTATCTTTCGCAAATTTTATTGTCTTATTATTTATATTGCTTTCATTATATTCAAATAAGAGAAGCGCAAGATCAGTTTTGGAACAACTAGAATACTTAGCTAATGCTCAATTGCTTTTTTAAAAAATACTACGGTCATCCGCCAACTTTGATGAGTAAGTCCAAGCCTTTGTGATGGGGCAGCTTCGAGCATGAACTCTTTGTAATTCTTCCTTGGAAAAACGAGTACTGTTGAACAGAGTTACCTCATGTAGAAACAAAAGTGTGACAAATTTACCACGTTCCGCTGATGTTACGCGAAAAAACTGCTTTCACCAAGTTTCGCTACTATATTAGGTGGCTTGTGCTCTGTCATTAAACTCCTTTTTCATCACAGTTATACATTATATTCCGTGTGAATTTATAGCGATTCATAACTGACTGAAGGCTTAAAAAAATATCAACATTACCTTTGTTCAAACTTGTACTTCTTGTTAAACTAATGGCTATAACCTTTCTTAAGATAAAGTAATGAATTTCGTTGATTAAAATCTTGGAACCAATCAATTCTAGCTTGCTTGTTTATTTTCCAAAACAGGGACATATTTAGAGAACTCAAAGAAATCGAATATTTATATACGCAATTGTCAAACCATAATTCATAGTAGATGCTTGGAGCAAATATGAAGCTAACTCTTTTTATTGAGCTTCACTAGAAACTTTTCGATAACCAAATGCGCGTATTGACACTAATCTGCTTGTACATTCTTAAATTTTGGAACAATTCTTTCTAAATGGGAATTTTCAATGCCGTAGGCTTTAGCTGTTGATCTTACAGACACTCATTTTTCCTCTTCTTCAGATACAGCACCCATCATTCTTCTTCAGTAATTCGATTTTTCTCAATTTTTCTTTTATATTTTCGAAGCATATTGACTTTTTGATGATTTTTGGAAAAGTAAAACATACCTAAATTGTAGGTACATATTATTGTAATATTTGCACACCTTTGTTATACATAATAACTCATTCATTCTTTCTACATAAAAAAAACTAAAAATCATAACATAAATTTTACGAAACGTAAATAATATTTTCTTGAAATAATTATAAACAACGAGGGGTTGAAAGAGACATGTCCCTTTCAACCCCTCAGTTACTGTCCCTTTCAACCCCATACCCACCTAGCGAAATTAAAAATGTATTAATGCATGACGTTATTTTAGATAACGAAATATACTGGTATTCACATAAAGTGCATACTTTACAGTGCTAAAATACATAAATATTATAATGATAAACACAATATTAATTGTTTGAAGAAAAAAAGAAAAGAAAGATGAAAATTTACTTTTTTATATCAAAAGCAGATTTTGCTTTTAGCACTTACAACGCTACAATTGCTGACGTTAGTTATAAGGATTATTAAGACATATCAAGTATCGCCATCGATTGAGCCAAAGTTGAAACATTGTACATTTTATTTTCTTTCTGAAATTTTGAGTGTCCCTTTCATTCCCAGTCTCCCCTACATCAGTCTAATAAAGGGAAAAATAGTAAAAAAAAAAAAAAATTAACTTTTCAGCTAAAATTTGATATTTTATAGACTATATGTACACATTTAGGATTTTAAAATATACTATTACTATATTTTGCAACTAAATGAGCTTAAATTTTACTTGCTTAACACTATGCAACTTTTTTATATAAATATTTTTAAGTATTTAGTAAAAATAATGAAAGTAAAGTTTATCTTAATAGCTTGATCGATTTTTTTTTTTTTTTTTTTTTTTTTTTTTTTTGTTTCCGTAGAAAACATTCATTCTAATTTTATGTCTAATGCAGCCATATGGACAAAATAAGTGTTAATTCATTCTTTGGATTGTACTTGATCAATAACAGTGATCATATTAGCCAAATTCATAGCACATAATGGAATGTATAATGCTTTTAGGTATGTTCCAGATATGGCACAGTGAAAAGTTAAATACTTTTCAGCTATGTTGGAAAGTGCTTAAAATGTAAAAAAAAAAAAAAAAAAAAAAAAAAAAAAAAAAAAAAAAAAAAACTTAATTTTAAAAGTAATAATTTTAAATAAAATAAGTAATAATTTTATTATCAAGTAATCGTACTTACTAGTGATCATATTAGCCAAATTCATAGCACATAATTAATTAAATAATGCTTTTAGGTATGTGCCAGATATGGCACAGTGAAAAGTTAAGCACCTTTTAGATATGTTGAAAAGTGCTTAAAATGTAAAAAAAAAAAAAAAAAAAAAAAAAAAAAAAAAAAAAAATTTAATTTTAAAAGTAATAAAATTAAATAAAAAAAATTAATAATTTTATTATCAGGTAATCATACGATTTTAAACACTGCTGCTTATTTTGTGCATGAGGAAAATATCAAATGTAAATTACTTTTCATTGAACTGTTTTTAAACCAATTATAAAACCATCTTGACTTCAATATATTCTGAAATCCACATTGAAGTTACTCATTATGAATATTAAAATTTCACTCAGTGTCTAAGATTAATTCTTAGAATGTATCCATAATTCGTCTCTTACCAACGTTATTTTTCCAAACTAAACACTTAACTAAATATTAATGAGAATAGTATATCACACTCTCCCACAACAAAGTAAAAATTGCCAGCTGGTAACAAATGTTGACTATTTAACTTCTGGATCTTAAAATAATAAATCAATACTTCAAAACCACGCATCTGATATGCATTTATGACTATAATTTATTATTCTTTTGTTAAAAGGTTTTATGATTTGTTTTTTATTACAAAATAAAGAAAAGAAATTTTATGAATACTATCTTTTTATGAATCTATCTATCCAACTCCGCTCACGGAGTACGGAAGTTCTGCCATTCAGAGTACTAATTTATAACCTATTATAAGTTTATATAAATTTATAAAATATTATTATTTTTTTAATTTTGTGATTAATGAATCTAACAAATAGTGCAATTCATACCAAAATTCGTTAAGTATATATATATATATTTAAAGCAAATTCATAATCGTGTTCACATAATTCTATAACTTTCCCCCCTATCTCTATAACTAAGAAACTGGGGTTCAGAGGAACAACAAACGCTCTAAAAAAGGCCTTTAAAAGCTTTCTAAATTACGTTTCTGTGGAATATTATGAAATAACAAACCAATTTCAAAATTAATGTTGGCAAATTAATAGTGACAGTTTCTATTTCAACACAGCCCTTTATGTTGAGAGAGGTGGTAGAACTTGGAATTTGACATAATGGTTATTTTTAAGATGTAAGAAGGTGGTTTCTAAAAAATTCAAACCTTCAAATGAATACTGAAATGAGCGTATTAACTGAGCATAAAAGTTTCAAAATATTTTCTAAATTTTTATTTATTTAGTTTTATTTCGTTTTATTAATTTAAGTCTCATTTCTGCTTTATGCAGTGTAACAATAATGCTTAATCAAATTGTGTTTTAAATAGTAATTGTTTTAATTATTCCTAAAAGTAATAAGTACATTTTAATAAACTAAAATATTACCTTTTAATAAAATAAAAATTTAGTCAGTACCTTTTAATAAAAATTAGACATATAAATATCACTTGGCATATTTCAAATATTACGCGAGCAAAGCCGCGGGATTTGCTAGTATTTATATAAAACAATAGTTCCAGTTTCAGAAAAAAATTACATTGAATTATTTTTATTGAAACAATTTTATCCAAACAGCTCCAAACTTAAAAATCAGCATCAGGGACACGGGACGGTAGATGAGTTTTCCTGGTATTGGAACCCCCAACATCGTTCAAAACTTATTTATCTCGTTAATATTGTTATGCAATCATGAAATGGGATGTTCCCCAGTATATGAAATAAAAAAAGCACATAAAGTGTATTAAATAAAAAATTATTATTCAAGGACATGAAAGTCGAAAGATTGTAAGAATGCCCCACATGTGAAACATCCTGGTTCGTTCTAGAAGCATGTATAAGAAAAAAATTATCTAAAACATATATTGGACATTAATTTTTATAGAATTCCACGGAAACTTCAGAAATTATTATCGTTGGCTTTATCCTGGTGTAATTTGCATTTAAATGCCTCCGGAAAAAAATAAATAGAACTTCTTCTGTGAATAAAAGTTATGAAATATAGTCCCAATATTATGATTGGCTAATTACATTTCTTCCAATTTGTTACTTACAATTTCTCACATTTTAATTTTACTCTGTAAAAAAATTACGCTATCGTAAATCCCTTAAAGTAATCCCTCACAGTACGCTCATTGCTGTATGCATTACTCTGTAAAAAAAGAGAAATATTTCTTGATCTAAAAAGGAGGTCTACGAAAATATAATATGACTTCTTCCGAGCTACCCGCGGTTGCGATAAGCATTCTTTTATCAAAAGTGTACGGTGAACGTCTAAAAAAAAAATTCTTTTAATTTTCATAATAGAAGTTTTAAATTTAGTGAAAATATATATTTCACCATAAGTATATAGAACACCTTAAAAGAAATTTCCAATCTCAATATATCTTTTAAAAATTTTAAACTTTTTAAATGAAATTTTAAAATTCTGCTTGCGTCTTAATTCTTTAGATATGTCCTCGATTTCGGATTTTAATGACGTAAAACTCTATTACAAACATATCTGTATATCGAATGTTCAATCACTTAAATAGTTAAATTTTTAGAGATATTTTTCTGAAATCCATATCAATTTTCATCACAATTACGTCTGATAATAAGTTAAAAATCAAATTTAATTGTCTTAATGAAATCGAATTTTAAAATGCATACACGAATTCTTTTTACAACATTAGGACTCTCCCTTATCAGTTTCATAAATTTTGATCAAAAATTATGTAGCAAGGAGCTTTTCAAGAATTAAAAAAAAAAAAAAAAAAAAAAGCTGTAACATCAGTATTGAGAAAAACAGATTTAAAGTATATTAAAAGACCAAAAAATTGTTCGTGAACCAAATTAAAACAATTTTAACTTTCCGTAAAGCAATCGCGTCTGCGTGCGTTTTTACACGAATCACGTAGTATAATCACGTAGAATAATAATACACACAAAAATAAATGTAGATTTTGGGGTCAATTTTTGCTCGAAGAAAGGTCCACGGTCCCCTTAAGAAAACTTAGAAAAAATAGATTGCGAGATTTAAATATAGGGGGGACTGGGGGGCGGGGGGAGGGGGGTTGACCCATTTTTTTACAAAATGAACCGAACGTAGAATAAAATTTAATATATAATTTTATTCGTTAATCATCTATCAAAATAAAATTGAGATATTAATATACGATATAAGAAACTTGAAAAATAATTGATTTTAATCCTGAGAAAATAATGTGGCAATACTCCCCACATACGGGAGGCTTGTCCTAGCATATGAGAGGCTTGATTCACTTCATTTTATATTGAAATATTTGTTAAGGGAAATAAAATCAGTTTTAAAAAAGGCAGAATAACTTTTTGCTACATAGTTTAATTAATATTAAAAAATATTTAGGATTTGTGATATATAAACAAACCCTCTTAGATAGAATTCAAGGAACAAGAGAAAAATTCCGTTTGAAACACAAACGTTTGTGACACTCGACTTCGCAACACTAGTTGCCACATAGTTTGGCTTCATTTAATTGTGTTCATCTTGCTAAAATTTCTCTACGTATCTTCCGAATGTGTTTTGCTCAATGTCATCTTCTTTTCCAGAGGAATGAATACCTAGCATTCCTTAAGGCTGTTACTTTCTTTTTAGTCTTTTATATTTTATCTATTTACCTACTAAGGGTACTATTTAAATGAAATAAATATTTCCTACCAACTCTCCAATGTATACTTCATTAAATTGTTTCTTGCTTCTAGAGCTATTTTTCACAACTTCATTTAATCAATTTTAAACATTTCCCTTTATATCACCCCATTTTACTGTAGCTTTATATGATAAATTTATATTATTTTAAGAATAAAACCTTTAACCCTTCCTGATGTACAGTGAGTAACAAAAATATTTCCAAAAACACTTTATTAAGGATCATTGACCATCTGGTCAACCATCCCTTACATCGATTGGGTCAAACCTCCCCACATAGCCACTTTTCGAAGTATAGCACATAATTATGTTAAGTCTAATTTACTGCAATATTTTTATGTCTGGGATGAAAGCTCAGTATTTTTGAATTACTTAAAAGTTATTTACGTAAATTTCTAAAATCTATTTTTTCTGAGAAAATCTTAAAAACTGTTTCTAAAAATACACTTTTTAAGCTGCAAAATCTTCCCAATTGAATTCTCCACTCCTGCTTCAATTATCTTCATGAAAAAAGACGATTGTTTGAACAATTGAGTAGCTTTGGTTGCCGTCTATTGGCAAAACTCTGAAATTCTCTGAAATATGAAAACTGGAGGGTAGGCCAAGACTCCCCTATGGTCAATCCACCCTACTATACCCTATATTTCTGAAAATAAAGTATCCTTTTCTGTAACCTCATTTTGGAAACTTTTTAAATACACTGCTCAAAACTATTAGGAGAGCAAGAAAAAAAGGGAAGAGAACAGTGCAAGACAGCCATGTATGGGCATAACTTGGATAGTACAAGTGTATCGATGAGCAATACAGAAAATAAGACGCAAAAAAATTGTAAGGGAGCTTTTATTCTTTGAAAAGATAGAAAGAAGATGAAAAGATGGTTTAGGGCAACAATTCGGTTTCATGTAGATGATAAAAAAAAGTATTGTTTAGAAATGATACAAGACTTTAATATGGTGTGTGGTCTCCTCGAACAGCTAAGACTGTTGCACATCTGTCTTCCATGGATGCGATGAAGTTATGGACTTTGGGTAATACTGTTCCACTGCTCAACAATTGCAATCTCTAAGTCCCGGACAGCAAAAGGAGGCCTTGGTCTCGCAACAATGCGTCGTCTGAGTATGTCCCAAACATGCTCGATACGATTTAGGTCAGGAGAGCATGCTGGCCAATTGAATTTTACAACTGAGACAATGAAAGAGATGTTTCTGCTAAATCCCGATTTCTACACATATATCCATTTCTACTTTTTGACGTCATTAACTTTAATTTGCATGTGAATTATTTTTTATCTGTTTTCTACAACGCTTTAAATTATGGATGTTTTATTTTACGTTACTTATATGTCCAAATACTTGCGTAATTTTGTTAAAACCATGTGCTCCCCTAATTGTTTTGAGCAGTGTAGTTGTAACAGTGTATTAATCCGTCTTAGCATTCCGAAACAATATGGAATATCAGTTTTACGGACGTTACACTTTTCAAATAAACATTTTCATGAGTAATGAACATACTTAACAGACCGACACGCTAAATACACAGCGTAAAATAGTTGTATTCGAAACAGAACACATGGATTACATAAAAGAGAGACACCTCGTTATATCGCTTTTGCCATGACAGAATTAGATAAATGATTTAATTAGTGCGATAAAACCGAAGGCATTAAAAATTTAAGGAAGATAACATGCAAGAAAAAGTTTCGTGTTTATATTCAAAGTGTTGTTTTATACATATACTTAGCAAATCTTAGCAAAATTAAGAGATATACACAATTAATATTTAAATGCAGTTACTCAAAAAAATCTGGTGTGACCCCACATAACTTTCTGAGCTCTTTACAGAATACTGTAGGTTCAAATAAATAATAAGATAACAATAAATAAAAACTTAGATCCAAATTTTTCAAAAAAGCAAGCCTCTGAGAATCTGAAAACTTAAGGAAATTTCAATATACAAGCATACATCCACACATACATATGGAATCATTGTACAGTTGTGGATCCTAAAAGTAAACACCCCCTACTAATTCTGCGACTAATTACTGTAGAAGAAAGTTATTGGTACCGAACGATTGGAAATAAAGTCTACTTTTAAATGATGTATATAAAATTTGCTTAGCATGCAATCTACATAGTAAAAAGGACCCAAACTTCATTTTTTTCAAAGGCATACCCAATTTTAACAAGATATTTCAAATCCTCGGTTCACACTGTGCCTAGACACCAAATTTGAAGTCATTTGAATGATACGTTTTTGAATTATAAACTTTCAAAATTTAGTGCTTATAATATTAAATTACATTTTCATATTTTCATTAATATCTCCTGAAATTATACATCTAATGTGCTAATTTTTTGTGTAGCAATAATACTAAAATACCCAAACATAAATACGTTGAATTTGCTATTTTTATAATTTTATGATATCTCATTACGAATTATGAAATTAATATTCGAAAAAAATATGATTTGCGACCTACAATTTTATGGATGGATTTAGATTTATTAATTGATTAAATAAGGAAATCCAAAATTTTACATTTTTCTTCCAAGTATTTTTCAAATTCTTTTTAAAAAACGACAAAATGATGGTTTAAGGGACCGTCTATGATAGAAGTAACTTGATATTTTAAAATTTCTTATGCTAGCCTGTAATCTAGCAGTCTTCAATGACTGCTTGAGTGGCGCTTATGGCGGCTTGATCAAGAAGGGGTGCTCTCTCACACAACAATCGAGTACCGAACTTCAATTTGGATACAGCTCCGAAAATAAGCTCGTTTTAAAATAATTAATTTCTCGGGAAAATATCGTACGAATTGTATAAAAATTTGTTTCTAATCTAATTGAATGGTGTAGAGTTCATTTATGCTGTCAGAATTGTGTACTGCTATTTATAAAAACAAAGTTATGGTCCGTTTTAATATGTAGATGGCCCCCTAAGCAAATTTTGTATGCATCATTTAAAAGTAGATTTTATTGCCAATCGTGTGTTACCAGTAACTTTCCTCTACGATAATTTTTTGCACAGTTAATAAAGGGCGTTTACTTTTTTTCACGTCTGTACAAATAGGCAAAACGAATTCAGGGTACTTCAAAATATAAACATATACCAACATGTTTCAAATTGGGTTCTTATGATGTTTATAATACTTTACTTACACTGCATTTGTACGGGAAGTAAAAATTCGAATAAACAATTTCAGTTTTTTTTTTTTTTTTTTTTTTTTTTCAGAAGGCACGAAAACAGTGATATATATATGAACGAGCGATAGAACGAGCAGAGACTCATATGTTTACCAGTCACAAAACTAAATAAATTTTAATTACAGTTATTATGGAATTGGGATGTACAATCACCGTAGACATGCATTTACAATAACTATCTATATTATAAAGGCAAACATATCTGTGCGTAACGCATACGTCATTCTGCGAATGGCAACACTTTGAAGTTTGAAATGAAATTTCGGTTTCGCAATTTTCGCTACTGCAAATTTTTAAACTTCTAAACATGGCACAGTTTCAATTTTTACACCATCGTGTAGGGAAAAAATGTACTTTTAAATGCAATTTGTTTGAAAGTTCTATCTCAATTTATTTTTGAGATATTAATTTTTTTATACTTTTTAGTACCAATTTTGTAATTGTGGCAACTGAAGTACTCCATTTCTATTAAAAGTAAAGGGAAAATATTCATGGTTTATTTTTTTTATTATTATTATATCCTTATTGATGCCATTTTCACATTACAAATAAAAGTAACTTTTTTCTAATTTTTTAACAGAAAAGGACGTCAGCCATTAAAAAAACACGCATTCTTCTTCATAAATCAAAAGATTGAAGAAGATATTTCAATATTTCTACATTAGCTGATACTGAGTTTGAGACGCTAGGCAAAATGATTCAGTGAGTAAAAATGATGTCATATTTAAAACAAAATGATCATTTTCTTTGATAAAACTAAATATTTGATCAGTACTCTAAATGGCCAATACTATGGGAACTAAAGGCAAATTTCTGAATGGTAAATTTTCGCGGGTACTGAGATTACCAACTTAAATTTTGTGCGAATGTTCACATGAAAAGTTGCATCGGGCAAACGTGACTTTAAGTTTGGAAATACATTAATTAATAATGTATTGCGCGTTAAAATACTTTTAAATTGTGAATATGAGTGGTTCGTATGTAAATTTTGAGAATATGAAATAACGTACAGTTTAAATTTTATGGGGGAAATTTTTATGATGTGACATAGCGAAATCCTTTTTACTGATTTTTCATCCGGTAAAAACAAACGTAAGAGCTTCAATCGATAATTTCAACATAATTACTCATCTTGATTACGTTTTCTAATACAGTTTAATTTTTCAATAATTTAAGCAGTTGAAGTATGCGGAAATAATATTTTGGTAATTTTAGGTTAAGAAGATTATTTGTTTTAAGAGTTAGGCAACAAATGCAAGATGAATATTTTATTGTAATTATTTTTATATGTTTATTATAAATTCAATCTAACAGTTCCATTCTAAACATTTCAATTCGTCGAATTTTGACAGGTTCCAACTCGTTTATTTAACTCTCCAATACACTCTTGATATCTCAATTGTATTGAGTTCTTTGAAAGTTAATTATATTGGATTGTATAATTTTATAATATTGAAAATTGATAAAAAAAAGTAAATGCAAATAATAAATAAATCTGCAAATAAATCAATTCGAAACAAGAAAGAAAAATCATGCGTATGGCATAGATTTTGAAACACTTTCCAACACACCCTGAAAGCTGTAACAAAACTTCGTTATTTTTGGAAATAAGGTAAACAAGAATTCTTTTGTACAGTCCCGTAGTTTACCTAATACCTTTATTACACGCCACTATTTAGCTAAAATTTAATTCAAACTAAAAGACTTATAAAACTACTGAAATCCTATTTCCAGAAATTATCCTCCATAGACGGCTTGTATCCAATTCTTTGCGTGATCCTGTACATCATTTTATATATATTCTACAAACATTTCTTAATAAACTAAATGCAGTTCAGCGTATAAATGCATAACGTATTTAAAAACCGACTATAAGCAAATTGCGCTCATACCCAGTAACACTTAAGAATTCTTTTCTGTACCCCTGTATATGGACTATAGCATTTATACACACCATGTAGTATGAACAAATATAGTGAAAAATAAAAGCGCATATCATAATTGAAAATGCATTTCCAGCAATCACTGCTAATGTACAGTATATCTAATACAATATAGTATCTAAAATCTTTTGTGTGTCCCTGTAAATGCTATGCACTTCGTATTATATGCACATCGTGAAATAACTTATAGTAGGTCTCAGCGACGTATATCAATTTCAGTATGTATGAAATAGTTTAACATAATTAAAATACGCTGCAAATAATCCCCCCCCCCCCATTAGGGTGGGCCGAAAAAAGCTAAAAAAATTTTTTTTCGAAATTGATTTTGGCATAGTACGCAAAAGTTGTGTAATGGGACAGTTAGAACTCACAATTTTTTTTTCTCAATATCTAGCCGCGCCCCTCTGACTTTGAAAAACAGACAAAAAAGTGAAAAATCGTTTTTTGTGAAAAAATATATTTTTAAAAAATTTCCAAAATTTTTACTGGCATACAATGAAAATGTTACACAATGGGTCAGTTATAATCCACAAAATTTTTTATCAATTTCTCTCAATATTTACCCGCGCCCCTTTGACATCAAATATTAGAGAAAAATATAAATATATCGGATTTTCTAAAATACTGTTCTAGGAAAATTACTTTTCGAAATTAGTATTGACATTAATTGAATAATTAAATAGTACTATAAATAATAATAATTCTATAATTATTACTTAATTTAACTTTTTTTTCATTTTTTTACGAAATTAATACTAGCATTTTTTTTTTAATTATTATTACAGGCTGACAGAATACAGATTAGAACAAAAATCTAGAAATTTGAAATGTATTTAATAATACCTTATCAAATTTGAATGTTAGGCGTTAGAATAATATTGTCGTCTCTTGTTGTCGAATGTTGGAAGTTTTTTCCTTGCTTGAAGCTTGGCACGAATATATCCATCTCTTGCAGTGTCACCACAAACTTTCATTGCAGCTTCAGATATTAGTTTAACACATCGTTCAACAGATAGAGTGCGACATGGAAATTACTCAAAAGTTAGTACTGGACTTTGTTTTTCTTTGCACATATCTTTCAAGTCTTTGCCCTTTATATAAATTGTAAGAGGTGTTTCTGTTACAACAGTGTTTGACCAATCAATTAAATCAATGTAATCGGCTGCTTCCAGATTGAGATTTGAAAGCTTGAAAAAACGCAATCCACCCAAGTTCTTCGTCTTCTTATCTCGGACGCTGAGAATGCGCCTAACTGCTACTTCCCGGATGTGTTTTCAAGGATCATGTAGCATTGCTAATAATAGGTGTTCAGGATGCACAAAATATGCATTGTTTGAGAATACTTAGTAGATAATTTGCTTAACATTATCTGGAAGCTGCCCTGCAAGGGAAATAATTTTCCAGAAATGTTGGTCCCATACAAGCAATTCGATTTCATTTTTATATCAAACCACATTGGAGCATACACCAGCATTACATACTTCACGCGTTTATAAGATTTTGTGACGGTCTTGGAGTGCTAATGTACAACCGCAACAAACGGTTTTCAGTGGTCAACCATCGTGCATGACTCAGCTTACCTGGGTTATTGTCAGTCACGTTAGAAGAGCAAGTGCCATCTTTTATGGCAAGGCAGATGCGATAAAAATATTGTTGCTCAGTACTTAGCTTTTGGACACCTTTCAGATCCATAGGCTGAAGAGTACCGTGAATTTGATCAAATTTGACCACTGGATTATTTTTTTTTTTGCAATCTTTTAGAAGCAATCCAATAGGTCCAGATTATGAATACGAAACATTTGTGTATTCGTCCATTTCCAGAATAAGGTGCCTTAGTGGCAACTCATTAATATGTAACATACATATATTCCATTGTAATGGTCTTCCAATGTATGTCTCAAGCAAACGTATTACTCCGCCTTTCCATATAACCGATAGGTTCTGCAAACTCATATTATACGTTTTTGTAAATGTGATAATACTTTGGGCTATTTCTTTTGCATTTTCTCCATCAATTAACGATACATGAACTATATACTTTATGTCGGGTTTCTCTATTAATGCTACGTGTCCTTCTGATGTTAATTTTTGATGACCTGATATTTATTCAATGGTATCATCTTTGCGCCCATCAAAATACAAACTCTTAAGGGGTGTCACTTCAAATGCCCTTAAATCATTCCCCTTAGTTGTTTCCTTTTTTTCTCTCATTCCCTTCTCACTTTGTTTTTATCAATTATATAAGTTTGTTTCTCAGGTGAAACTAAATCGAAATCTGACAGTACTGCTGTAATAATTTTGGCCATTGTTCTACTTGAGGTACGATATTATTAAATGCACTTCAAATTTATAGATTTTGTTTCGATCTGAATTCTGTCTGCGTGCAATTCAATAAAAATATGCTTAATTAAAATTAATATTAAAAATATTAATGACAATACCAATTTCAAAAAATAATTTTCATAGCACAGTTTTTTAGAAAATCCAATATATGTTTCAATTTTCTCCAATTTTTCATGTCAGAGGGGCGCGGTTAAATATTGATAGAAATTGATAAAAAAATTTGTGGATTATAACTGACCCATTGTGTAACATTTTCACTGTATGCAAATAAAAATTTTGGAATTTTTTTCAAAATATATTTTTTTTACAAAAAACGATTTTCCGCTGTTTTTCTGTTTTTCAATGTTAGAGGGCGCGGTTAAATTTTTAGCAATGTTGATGAACATTTTTCTGAGTTCTAACTGACCCATTGCACAACTTTTGCGCACTATGCCAAAATCAATTTCTAAAAAAGTTTTTTCGGCCCATCCTACCCCCCCATATCATTATGTAACGATAATCTTTTTTGTCGCCTTGTAAATAAATAATAACTATTCTTTGCACCACATATTCTACAGAATGCATAACTTAGTGAGTTTTATAAATGCATATAAATTTTGTTATGTTTAAACTTATGTGCAACATCATTGAAAATCATTTTAAACGATTTTTTCCCATTGGCTGTAATGTAACGGAATACTTTTGACTGTCTCTGTAGTTGAACTAAACATGGAACAAACTTCATTTGAAATAGGGATCATGCTATAATAAACATCAATAACGTCCAAAAATTTGAGGGCACTCCGAGTATATTTACAAGAGTTAGAGCGCGTATAGATGGCCAGATGGCCAGACAAACCGAAGTCATAAACTCTTTTCAACTTTGTTAGAAAGTGTTAAAAAGAAGAGACTCGGAATTAAAACAGGAAGACCTAATAACGAGTAAATAGTTAAGTACTGCCAGCAAGAATATTTATTGCTTTTTCATGTGATAGTTACTGATTTTAAAGGGTGTCCTAAAATTCACGCAAGATGTAATTTTAATAAAAAACACAAATTTATAATTAAAAATTGTAAATTTTTTTATTGATTTATAAAGTATACGGTATAGGGTTATGTATGGAGTAGCATATCGGGTAAGTGGCCTCTACCGCTTGTCTGGTACATACGCACGCTTTTGTTGAAATTTTCCATGACCGTTTTCATAAATGTGGCTGAATTTCAGTGATACAGCGCTCAATTTCATACTTCAAGGCGTACGTGGTCGTGGGCTTGTTAATTTAAACGTAAGACTTCAAAAAACTCCAAAAATAAAAGTCCAATAGCGTTAAATCGCATGTTCTGGTCAATTTTGATCACAGAAATTGGAACTTACATGACCAAGAAATAACTCATGCAGTAATCGGATTATTTCTGTGTGCGTATGGCACGTGGCATCGTCTTGTTGAAACCACATGTGGTCCACATCCCTTGAAATTTTGTCACATATGGCGCAAAATTCAAATCTTAGGTTCAAAATTCAAATCGTAAATTTTGTGACACATACCAAAGCTGTTGGGGCCATTTATCTGATATGCTATTCCATACATAAGATTATACTGTATACTTTATGAATCAATAAAGAATATCTGTTTGAACATGTTTAATTATAAACGTGTTTTCTAAAAAATTACTTCATGCGTGAATTTTGGAATACACATTAGAAGCCAATGTCATTGGAAAAAATCTATGATTTGATTTGATGTATTGCGAAATACTGCGGCTAAGATTTTCCATTGAGTTTCCAAATGGTTGAGCTGAGGAAATTTTGTAAATATCTTTAAATATGTAAAAATGAATTCTGTTAGAATTTTTTTTTTCAAGAATGTAACTTTAAAAAATTTTCCAAAAACAAACTATTGAAACACATTGAAAGTTTAATGAAATGTGTTTAATGAAGTTTTTGTTTCATAAGTTTATTGATATGAGTATACAATTTTGTATATTGAGGTAAGAAGAACGAAATGAAATGGATTTTACGAATGTAGAAAATGTGTCGATGATGTTCGAAAATTGAAAAATAAAACACATTAAATATTAAATAGAATAAAAATCTAATAAAAAACTCTAGTAACAGGACAGTTACAATTGGCATCTGTCTAAGTACATCTATTTCCTAATTTACGATGCAATAGAAATCTCTGACAATCGAAAACGCATGGACAAAGAGACACAAGGCAATGTAATTGCATTAATACCGATCAAAACTTGATAAATGCTTTCTCTAGGTCACCATTGGTGGCCGAAACGTTTTAACTGGTGACTGTGGAGTTATATAATGGATATCTGAAAGACACAATTTAGTTTACTGTCAACTATATATATATATTTGTTGCATTATTAGATCTAATTCCGCGATTTTCTTATCTTATTCTAACTTACTACTTTAAATTCACTAGATACTTATCCTTAAAGAATCTCTATGGTTAACTCTGTTAAATTCCCTTTAATTTAATGTCTCACTTGTCTAAATCGCTTAAATATTACGCTTTTAGTATTCTTAAATTAAATGTTCCATTTCCGCGCTTTTTTCTTTCGATAATATTCTTTTAGCTTCCATTTTTACTTTCCCGTGCATTTCTGAGGTTATCATTTTTCCCTTCAAGTTCATCCGCTTGCTCTATCCGCACTCTTTATATGACGTGCCATTTTTAATTATTCATTTGTTGAGAGCGCGATCTACGTCATATTTGTATCCTTACACTGGAGGAACAAAAAGTCGATACTCGCTGTGTTTCAGTGGAATTTGTCGTATTTCTACTTGATAACTTCCCCTGGTCGCCATCTGATATTTTCTATAATCTATAACTGCTTACTCATGATTAAATACTACGAAGAGATGGCTTGATTTAAATTTGAATCGGTGGAAACTGCACCGCCGAAAGCTCTTTCAATAAAAGACTGAGTTTAAATTACGCATTGTCTCAATTATTACGGAGAAACCTACACTGGATAAATGTGTTACCTGGCCTATCACTCGATGACTGCAATTATCTTCCAACATCCATGTTGATTTACTACGAAACATTCTATTTCAGCTTAAACTAATGTACGGCTTCCAAATTGATTTTTGATCTACTATGACATCGAAACTAACCACACTTTCGAATTACCATATAACGTAATATCGTTATATTAGTCGACGGGAATTCAACTCTACCTGTGATTCTATTATTTTCAACATAGCACTACTGGTAACATAACAACCAGTTATTCCGTTCACAAGAAAAACCTTCCAATGTTTGAATAATCTAACATTTAGCCGGGCAGGATTCGACTACTTGTACGCCACACCAAGCATTTTGCCGGTTAAGATTTTGCAGCTTGAACGCCTTTCCGAGCACGTAGCCAGCATGAATTCGAAACAACATGAATGTCAACACAAAAAGTCTCAACCAACAAACGACGGTCACCAGGAAGAAGCAAATTATAGATAAAACCTCTAACATCATTATAAAAAAGAACAACAAACATAAGATGTTGTTACTTACCTAATAAAGACAGCATTCAGCATTACGTAAGTCATTTAAAAAAAATGATCTCTGTTTTGTGATGATAAAATTTTATGTTTATTCGTTGTTATTGCATAACTCAATTTATTTTATTTGATTTGATTATTTATTCGAAATGAGATGAGTTTATTTTTTCTGACAAAGTATATGAGCATTAAAGTGACAGGTGTTTTATTTAACTTGCGTAATCGGAACTATCTGAGTTTATTTATTGCCTATTAAGTGGCAGAATGTTTTGAATTCTAAAGATTTTATTTATTTATGTTCTTATATTATTATTATTATGAAAAAGTATACTAGAATTATATTATTAGATTTTATTTACTGTTTATATTCTGTTAAAGTAAATGTGTTAGAGAGATAAGAAGCACTGGTTTTTTTTTTTATATTACAATTGTGTAGGATTAAACTTGAGTATTTAAAATGACTGAAATTAGTATTGTATCTTTTGACCCCGATTTGGGAATGAACATTCAACAATGGTTAACATACTTTGATAATTCTTGCATTAAACAAAATGATACTTGGAAATTTGAAAATATTTCAAAATATTTAAAGGGAGAGGCCTTGAAAATTTATATCAATGATTGCCAAAATTGTGAAAGTTATGCTCAAATTTCAGAGATTTTAGTAGAAAAATTTATCAAAATTGAAGTACCTAGATTTTTTGATTTTTCTTCACTTAAATTAAACGAGATTTGGAAGATTATTTCAATAAAAAAGTAGAGATTGGAAGGAAACTAAATGAAAAGGAAACTTATGTGAGACAATTATAGTGCAGGGTCTTACTGATGGCTTAGCACCACAGTATCAGAATGTTTTGATTGTTAGTTCCCCAAATAATCCCACAGATTGGTATAAATTAGTCAGACAACTTGTAGTCACTCCTACCTCTAATCTAAATACTACAAGAAGTAACTTTTCAAATTATAGATCTTTTCAGCAGAATGCTAGATCTTTTCAACCCAATGGCAGAAGTTTTCAGCAACATGCTCGACCTAGTCAACCACGATATTATGCTCCCAGAAATTGGGTTCGTACACCAAATTTCAACCCCCCTAATACTAACTTTAATTCCAATGCACATGGTTCTAGATTTTAGAATCATAGAATGCAGAGCAATCATTTTCAAAGAAATTATCCATCTAGACCTTGTAGAAGTTGTTTGAATCAAGGAATACTTAATGCATTCCACTGGGAGAATAGTTGTGTTTTTAATGTTAACCCTTTAAAATCTGATACTACTTCAACTCCCCCACCACAAAATACTATTAATGTTTGACAATTAACTGTGTCTGGTTATACGAGAAAACATCAATTACCTTGTGTTGTGGATACAGGTTCTACGATTTCAAATTTGCCACTTCATTGTGTACATTTATTGAATGCCAAACTTAAGAATATTTTTCCTATTAATGTTGGTCAAGCCAAAGGCTTTGTCCAAATTAAAAAAGCTTGTGATTTATTTATTAGAATTGGTAATATTGAACAATATGTTAATTTTCTTGTGTGTGATACCGATTTAGGGTATGTAATTTTAGGATTACCAGAATGTGCAAAATTGTATTTGAAAATTAATTGTAATAGTTGTAGTGTCACTCAGGGAGATACTGTTTTAAATTCATGTATAACCAGAAACAAAATAAGATCTCTTCATTTCAATGTTAGGAATGAATATCAACATAGGCAACCCGATTATGGAAATACCATGGCTCCTCAATCCTTCGCGAGATCAAATGATAATACTAAATTAATTGGGGAAATAAATGCTATAGATAATGATAACTTAAGGGAAATGTTAAGGGATTACTTAGATATTTTTTCTAGAAACAAGTATGATGTAGGGAAGATAAATATTGAGCCACAGCGAATTTTTTAAACTCTGACCTACCAGTATCTATGAGACCTTATCGTACATCGATAGTTGATGGAAAGGAGATTTCAAACCAAATTCAATCTTTGTTAAATGCTGGCCTCATAAAAGAAAGTACTAGTCCTTATTCTTCCCCTGTCACCTTAGTAATGAAACGCGATGAAGGCAAAAAGACAAGATTACGTGTAGATTACCGAAAATTGAACTCCATAATGAAAAACGTTGCTGAACCCCTTCCCCGTATTGATGATATTTTAGATAAATTGTGTATTGCCCAGTACTTTTACACATTGGATTTAGCCTCTGGCTACTGGCATATTCCCATTCACCCTTCAGATACAGAAAAACTCGCTTTTACTACCAATTCTGGTTTATTTGAGCGGTATGTCTTCCCCTTTGGTGTAAAAGTTGGGCCCTCCATATTCAATAGAACACTTAGAAGAATCCTTACAAAATATAAACTTTATTTCGCATGCTATTATTATGACGATATAATTATTTTTTTCTTCCTCCCTAACTGAACATAGCCAACATCTAAAAAAAAATTTGATTTGTGTATGCTTGAGAACATAAAACTTAAACTTTCTAAATGCAATTTTGCTCAAAATAAAATAAAATTTTAGGATATGAAATTAAAATTGGAACCCTAACCCTTCTAATGCGAATATTCATGTAATAAAAAAAATGAAAACCCCCACGAATGTTAAAGAACTCCAAAGATTTTTGTAATCAGTTAATGTGTACCATAGGTTTATAAACAAAAATGCCGAAATTAGGAACCCTCTCAATAAACTACTTAAGAAAAATGCTTTTTGGGAATGGAGTACTGAATGTCAAAATTCTTTCCAAAAGTTGAAAGATGCACTAATAGCAAAACCCATCATAAAAATTTATGACCCTAAATTACCACTCCATATGTTTGTTGATGACTCACAGGTAGCGGTAGGTGCTGTACTTAAACAACCGGATGATAATGGGTTTTTACATCCAATTGCTTATTACTCCAGAGGATTGAGAAGCTATGAACGAAACTACTTTATTACGGAATTAGAGTGTCTTGCCATCATTGACACCTTAGACAAATTTTACCATTATTTCCACGGTGTAAAGTTTACTATTCATACAGACCATGCATTTCTTGTGTGGCTTAAGAATGTAAAACATTTAAGAGGAAGACTCTTTAGATGGTCTTTAAAACTGAGTATGTTTTAATATAAGATAGAGTGTTTAAAGGGATCTACAAATGTCGAAGCCGACATGTTGTCCAGAAACCCTATTTCTCATTTTAATCGACCACTCACGTTTTTGTTAGATGTTAAAGAGGTATTTGAAATGCAGGAAAGGGATAATGTGTGCGGAAAAAATTACTTAAATGACAATGGATTAATGATAATTAAAAGAAAGGACTGTAGGAAATAGTAGTCCCCATGTCCTTGAGAAGAAAATTACTTTCAATTGCTCATGAAAATTTTGGTCACCTTGGAATTAAAAAAATGCAAAATCTAATTTCTCCCAATTATTATTGGCCTGATATGACTCAAGATATAACTAACTTTGTAAAACATTGCGATATTTGTCAAAAAAATAAAAAGCCTAGACAGAAAAAATGGGGCTTATAACAAGCTATGCGTACCACAGATCAACCTTTTGAAAGTCTTTCTGTTGATACTGTGGGAGGATTCAACTATTGTAATTCAACTAAAAAATATATTCATATTGTCATTGATCATGCATCCCGTTATGTATAGATTTAACAATAAGATTTAACAGTTGCTGTGATTGATACTGTTATTATACTGAGAGAATAGAGATCTGTAATAATGAAAAGACCATGGCAAAAAATATCAAAGATTGCACAGCTGTATATTTACATTATAGTTGACAAAAATTTTATTTACTATTGTTTATTAATTTATTTGATATATTATTATTATACAAGGTTATTCTAAGATTATTTATTTATTTATTATTGTTATTAGTATTTAATATTATTAATATTATTAGTGCAACATAGTCTGTGATATAAGATTTAAGCAACCATAAAACTCTTATGAACTCTACAAATCCATATTTCAGTACAGACTAAAAATCACGAGAGGACATATAATTTAGTGAAGATACTGAATAAATATGGTAGGGTTTTGAAAATTGTGTCACTATTGCTAACTAATGAACTGCTATTAATATTGATGTATAAAATCACAGAAAGCAAAACTGTTACTAATTTTGAATATTATTATAATTGTTTTTATTATTGTACATGTACTTATTACACCAGTTTCCAATAAGACCCGAATTTTTTTTTTTTTTTATTCTAATTTTTTTTCCTTTCAAAATGAAATTAAAGCTTTGAGCAACGCGATTTGGTGACCAAGTGACTGTATAATTTTAAAGATGATAGTAAAACAAAGAAACAAAAATTGTAAAACGAGTATCTACTTTCTCTCAATGAACTCGCAGGTCATCGGGAGCTACCGGTTCATTCATTTTTTGACGGGAGAGATTTTGTTAATTATTAGATCTATTTCAGCGATTTCCTTATCTTATTCTAATTTACTACTTTATATTCACTAAATCCTTATCCTTAAATAATCTCTATCGTTAACTCTGTTAAATTCCCTTTAATTCAATGTCTCACTTGTCTAAATCGCTTAAATATTACGCTTTTAGTATTCTTAAATTAAATGTTCCATTTCCGCGCTTTTTTCTTTCGAGAATATTCTTTTAGCCTCCATTTTTACTTTCCCGAGCATTTCTGAGGTTATTCTTTTCCCTTCAAGTTCATCCACTTGCTCTATCCGCACTCTTTATATGACGTGACATTCTTAATTATTCATTGGTTGAAAGCGCGATCTACCTCATATTTGTATCCTTACACGTGACGAACAAAAAGTTGATACTCGCTGTGTTTCAGCAGATTTTGAAAGATTTGAGTCGATTTTTCCTTTTCCCAACTGAATTTAACACGTTCCAATACAAAGATTTATATTTTCATTTTCTAGTTATTCAAAATTTCATTCTCGAATAATCATTAGTTTTCTTAACGGTCTTTATTTGAAAGTAATCAAATACACAAAAAATCTAAGCGCAGCTGTATTTTTAACATTACATTTCCTTTTATCGTATTTCATTTGCGTTGTAAATAAGCCACTCTTAATTGCAGTTAGAATTTGACGGGTAAAAAGAAATGAAATAAAAAATAAAAGTATTTTATCGGAATTGCGGTTTCAAATATATTTCATTTATCGTAGCACATATGCTTTGTTCTCTGCAGTTCCATACATTCAAAAGATTTCACAATCACATTTCATCTCAATTTGTTGCTGTTAAGTAAACAAATCCAGTCCTTATGGCCCCCTCTCATGAAATACAGTAGGCTTGCATCACATCCCGGTAAGTTGTGCTGTGGGGGGCGCCACATTATTTTCTGCTGAATTTCTCGCCAATGCTTTGTATCTGTTATTCTGGCGTCAGTAAGTTTGTAAATTGGTAATATTGTATACCGCCAATATATCTGATTTCTAGCGAAACTGTCACTTCTCCGCTGACCACCAACACCACCAACTCTAAAGCATGTAATTGAAAATTGCGTTGCAGGCGCATTCTGTTACGGGCTCTCTCTCTTTTCCCATTTTACTGTGTTCCAATTTATTTGTATGATTCACCATAACTTAAATGTGTTTAAATAAAATTTCATGCTTCCAGCAAAATTATTAGTTGGAGTTTTTTGTGCAATTCCAAGAACCCGGTACTAAAACTACAGTATACCCTCCCCCCTTCCCCCCCACTCACCGTTCTTACATTCGATATACAAACTCTGAAAACTAATTATGAAAGCTCCATTAACTAAAAAGCCGATATACACAATTTGAAGCCAATCGGATAATTTTAACGAAGGCTGAAATTGTTTATTCTGAACTAAGAGCTATTATCCCCACCTCCTTCTGATATTCGAAGTGCAAACTTTAAAAACTAACCCGGGAAACAAATTTAAAATTCTAAAATTAAACGTGTTAGATTTCAGTTTTCATAATGAATGAATGCTACATATTTGTATGAAAGTTTATAAATGAATAAATTTCAAAGAGTTCGGAGAACAAGAACAATTGTATTTTTATATTAAACGATTTTATGCAAAATAACCAGAAAATATCTTACGAGCACTTTTACCGCTAAATAGCAAAACTTTTCACGATTCATTTAAAATTATAAATTCATACAAGTTCGGATTAAACATATAAAATAACACACATGTGAGGTTTATTTAAGGTTGTTATTTGTGCTCGGCCAACGCAGAGTAGGTCGGCTGATGTAATATATATACCGATAGTTTCTTAATTATCAGCCGTAGAGCTGAAATATAAATTATCTGGAAATTGTCATTAAATTATTTTCATTAAGAAAATTTAAATTATTTAACGTTAGTTTTTAAAAAATAAAATAATTTTTTTTATTATTTTTAAAACAAAAATGAAAAAAAAACTGTTTATTATATATTCTAATATATTGTTTACACGCTATCTTCGAAAGAATTGCGAATGGATTTCTTATTTATCATCTTTTTGGTATCAAAATCTTTTCGATCATCTTCAACTGTCAAGCGCATAAGATAAACGAGCACAAATTTCCACTTTATTTTTTTTGTTATATTATTTTGAACTCTGAATAGAAAATTTCCTCGAAACTATATTTAAAATTCTATCAATCTTACAAGATAAAGTTAAAAGATGTTCACAATATTTAAAATAAGTTACTTATTTTAAATATTTCAATCCATATGATGATAAATATATTGCTTTATATAGTTTCTGCATATAGACAATGTTATAAATAATCAGCATATTTGGAAAATACAATATTTAAGTAATATTTAAGTAATAATTGCAATATTTAAGTATTGCGCGGCAGCGCAATACATATTTATTTCCAGTGCCACTTCTCAATGTCAATTTAACATAGAAAAGCCTATGGAGGTCAAAACTTTTTCATTTTTTTCCCACCTTTTTGTCCCTGATGCCATTCATTTTTTATTCTTTACTAATTCTAAGGATATTATAAATTTAAAGTGTAAAAACGTTTGCCTGACGCCAGGGTCAAAACGAATGGTAAAATGCCTTTGCATATGGGAGAATTATAACCATAGGCCAATTTTTTTTTTTTTTTTTTTTTTTTTTTTTTACATTATTCAAATATTTTTCTTAATAATACTAAATTTCACTTTTTTCATTGAGAATCAACAGACATTTTTCATAAAAAATATAATATTTTTTCTTCATTGTTGCAAAAATTTCAAAAGCCGTAATAATAATTTCTTTTTAGTTGAAAAATTTTCACGTGAAATATTAAATTGAACTAGCTTTTTTTTCAAGAATTAAAAAGGTAAATATGGCGTCATAGTGGTAATAAAAAGGATATTTTCAAAATAACTTTTTGCTTTGGTCAAGTTTATGATTTAGTTAAAGTTTCAAATGGATAGCTATTTTTACGCAGGTAACGAACTTAGTGAGGAATTATATAACTTAAATTTTAAAAAATATTTTTCTTTCCGAGATGAGAACTATTTATACCCCAAGTTAAACTTAGGTAATAATTTTCTGATGTGTTTACATCACCCCTTGGGAGAAAATAAGGTAACAAAATTTAAGTAAAACTTTTATTTTTTTATTTTTTACTGTATCACAGCTATAATATAGTTAAATATTAGCACAATTCAACTGGATTCGACACAATTTATTTTTGCTTTCATAGCGTTCCTGAGTGAGGAATAGGGTATCTAAATTTAAGTAAAGTTAATTTTTACCTTCTTCTATCTTCAATAGAAGAAAGTATTGTAATCGAAAAAAATTTCGACTTCCGGCTTTCGACGGATTTACATGTTTTATAGGTCAGAGCTCCCAAAAAACATGATTATACAAAAGGTCTGTCCATGTATCCGTATGTCGTCATTCTACTATAGAAATGTGTATGAAATTATGCATAGAATTGAACCAAAATTTGAAACATTGAAACCAATGTATGTTTTTAGCAGTGGCAAGCAGGTCCTTCTTCAATTTAGAAATATTCCGCCAGAAGGGGGCGCTATAATAGCGATTTTCGTACCATTTTCAATATTGTACCACCGAAAAGTGTATGAAGTCATGCATAGAATTGAAAAAAAAAATGTGTATGTTTCTGGCTATAGCCAGTAGGTGCTCCCTCAATGTGAAAAAAATCCACCGGAAGTGGGCGCTGTAATAGCGATGACTGTGCCATTTTCAATGTTGTACCATCGAAAAGTGTATGAAGTTGTGCAAAGGATTGAACGAAATTTTTTGTGTGTGTTTTTGGCTATGGCTACCAGGTCCTCCTTTAAATTGGAAATATTCCGCCGGAAGGGGGCACTGTAATAGCGATGTCTGTGCCATTTTCATTATTGTACCATTAATTAGTGCATGAAGTTATGCATAGAATTTAGCCAAATTTTTTGTGTATGTATTTGGTTGTGGCCAGCAGTTTCTCCTTGAATTTGAAAATATTATGCCGTAAGGGGTTGCTTTAATAGTGATTCTTGTGTCATTTTCTTTATTTTACCATCGAAAAGTGTATGAAGTTATGAATAGACTTGAACCAATTTTTTGTGTATGTGATTCGCGATGGTCAGCAGGTTCCCCTTGTACTGGATATATTCCGCCTGAAAGGGGCGCTGTGATAGCGACTTTTGTATGATTTTTTTTTTGGTTTTTCGTAGTTCTGTTGTCCACCGGCGACTCGTTCAGAGGCGGGAACTCGCGTCCTGATAAGCCGACTATTCGCAAAAAGCTGATTTAAAAGAGAATAGTGAAAAACTATTGATTTTAATATATACCATGATCCAGATGAACTGCATCACACATTGTGATGCAATAACGCATACATCAAAGCCTGATGATGATACCCTCTATTAATTTTGAAATGAGTTCATGTGAATGCAGTAGTTATTAAAAAACTGGACATATTAAACAAAAACATAATTTGAAGTACAAATTAAAACTAGTCGGATGTACCAATCCCAAAACTTTCTTCTATCTCATACATGTTAATACTTCAAAATTCGCTATCACACTGCCAAAATTAAACGGCAATCTATGCATCTCATGTGGATTCTAAAGATATGAAATTCCCTGCATTAGTTCTTGAGATATGACTATCGCTGAAATCGTCTAAATCCATCAAAATGCTGCCTAGCAGCGCCACCTATTGGGTGATTTATACCAAATCCTAATCAGCAACAATTTATGTCAACGTCTGACTGAATCTGAAGTTTGGAGAAAATCCGTGCATTAGTTTTTGAGATAGAGCTATAGCAAAAATCTTGAAAATTCCTGCATAGCAGCGCCACCTATTGGGTGATTAACACCAAAACCTAATTAACATCAACTTGTGTCAACATACAACTAAATCTGAAGTTAGATGAAAATTCGTCCATTAGTTCTATAGATAGAGCTATTGAGGCAATCGTGAAAAAGGCAGCACAGAAGCGTCACCTGTTGGGCGATTTACACACACACATAATCAGTAGCAAGTCATATCAAGGACTAACTGAATCTGAAGTTTGATGAAAATTCGTGCGTTAGTTCTTAAGATAGAGCTATTGGGGAAATCGTGTAAATCCTGCAAAATTCATCATAACAGCGCCACCTGTTGGGCGATTTACACCAAAACGTAATCAGTATCAATTCATATCAAGCACTAACGAAATCTGAAGTTTGATCAAAATCCGTGCATTAGTTCGTGAGATAGAGCTATTGCGAAAATCGTGAAAAATGCAGCATAGCAGCGCCACCTGTTGAGCGATTTACACCAAAAACTAATCGGCATCAATTTGTATGAGGGACTCACTAAATACAAATTTTTATTAAATTCCGTGCATTAGTTCTTGAGATAGAGCGCCCACAAAATAGACAGACAGACAGACAGACAGACTCACAGAGTCACAGACAGACATTTTGTAAAAACATGTTTTTTGGAATCTCTGACCCCTAAAATGTATAAATCCGTCGAAAACCGGAATTCGAAAATTTTCATGAATCCAATACTTTCTTCTTGTAAAGATAGAAGAAAGTAAAAATATATATATTTCCTACATTGTTTAAGCCCAAGAAGGGACAAATATTAAGATATTTCATTTAATTAGTTCTACATTTAATATTAAATTTTTGTAACAAGTTAGTTAAGCCAATTAAAGATTAAAAAATAAAATTCATACAATATTATACTTAAAACACCCTAAAACATTAGATTCCGTTCAAATAAAATAGAAATAAATCTTAGACTTTTTTTTTTTTTTTTGTATTTTTTTTTTTTTTTTTGTATTTTTTTTTTTTTTTTTTTGCATCCATCTAATCATTTTATGTACAATTGTCATAAACATAATACAAATATTTTCAATTAAAAATGGAAGAAGTCTAAGATTTATTTCGATTTCATTTGAACGGAAGCTAATTTTTTAGGGTTTTTTAAGTATCATATTGTATGAATTTTATTTTTATTTTTTAATCTTCAATTGGCTTAACTAATTTGTTACAAAAATGTAACATTAAATGTAGAACTAACTGAATGAAATATCTTAATATCTGTCCCTTCTCGGGCTTAAACAATGTAGGAAATAATTATTTTTTTTTTATTTGTTCTTCAAATTATGTTTTTATTTAATTATTATTTCACCCATTTGAAAATTTGTAGAAAATGAAATATTTTAATAACAAATTATTCATAACATAAACATTACAAAAATGTCATACTTTTCGAAAGAAATCCCCAAAACAGAATAGTACATCTTCAATATTTGAGTAGTACAGTTGAGGATTATTCGAAAAGAGCTAAAATTGTCCAGAGCATGAATCGGAATAGATACATAGGCTTGCCATACCAATACTCTACCTATTGAGCTATAAGGGTTATACCTGGCTGACATGATTCACTCTAATTTGTTGGACATGGATGCAAACTGCAGCGCTAGTTTCATTCACCCGAGCTATAACTATAACTTTTACATGACAAAAACCTACGATAACACGGATACTCGATACGATATACACGGATAACGATAACACGGATAAGAAAAAAAAATCATTTTCTTCATTATGAACAGAATAATACTTAGAACAATGACATAGATCTTATATAGATAGAATTAAAAAGAAATAGCAATTTTAATCTAATGATTATAACTATGGCGTTTAATTCAGTATTGTGGTAATTCCAATTATCTTCTTAAACCGCTGATGACAGAAAGATACAAATGCAAAAATGATACATTGCATTCAGATATGGCGTTTATTTTACAAAAGGCTACATAAATTTCGAAGGCGAAATTCATGTGTATCTCTTTTCTTATAAATTATGTTTAGAAATTCTTGCTGCTTGTAAGAAAAAAATTTATAAATGTCCTCTTTATAAAGTTTTAGCTATAGAGAAAATATTGACTATCAATTTAAACAAACATATTAGAATAATTCTGAGAAACTTTCTTAGCGATTTTTATTTATAGGAGGTTGTTCATTTAAAATTATTAATTTCACATAGGCAGCAAAAGGAGGATCGCAGCATTTTATATTCATTAGCGAGGGTTCCTTTTATTAAAAAACAATACGATTACTTCCTAAATTTATTGGTATTTTGTTACAAAATTTTAAAATTATGTAATAACCTCTTCAGACCCAAGGTACACAAATGTGCACCTCTATTCTTTTCCTCATAAAAACTAAACATTTTGATTTTGTTACATTTTTACTTTACTTTTAAGTAACTGACTGTTCTGGCTTTGGGACAAATCCAATCAATGGCAGCATTGATGCTTATTTCCTCATAAAATAAATGTTATTTTCGTCTGCATTTCCAAAATGTATTCCAGTTAGTATGTGCAAAAAAAGTGAGAAATTTTCATAATTAAATAGCTTAAACGCCTTACAATAAAAACTCTTGGGGATTTGTAGATTATTCAATTAATTAAGGGCAACCAATTTGTTACTGCGCAAATTTAGGTTATTGATACTTAAACTGATATTTTAAGAGTATTAGTCCTTTTAGACCCGTATTTGTGAACCTCAATTACGAGCCGTCTAAAGTATAAATTTCAGAAAAAGGGTGCCTTCTATCATCTAGGGTGTCTTTTTGTTTGTACGAAATCAATGAATGTGCATTTGTAGTGTTATTTTACCTTCAGGTCTGAAGAGGTTAAAAGTTCATGTTTACCATCATTTATTTTACATTTAAAAAAAAAATGTAATATATATATATAAATTCTATAAAATTTGCTAATTATAATATTTTTAAACATAGAATATTCTTATTCAATTTGCATTTTATATTTTATTCACTCATTTATTCATTTATTGTTACTAGTGTATTGTACCCGGTCTTCCTGGGTTAGAGAATATAGGAGCAAACTACTTTTTTGAATTGAAAACTAATATTTTTTACACGCAATATATTTTTTAGATTGACCACTAACAATAAAAAAGCATTTTTTCATGAAAAATATGAATAATACAATCAAATAAACTTTAGAAATTTATCAAACGTGATATTTTCTTATTAACCGCATGGTAAGAGTTATTAGCCCAAGATTCTGCTGCTTACGACATCCTTTTATATTCTGATATTTCAGAGCTTTACAGTTAAATTACAAGTATATTAAATTTGTGTTATATTTATATTATTTTATTTATTTATTCAAAGAAGAAGTTTTAATTTTTTTTAATGGAATATTAGCCGTAAGAAAATGGTGAAATCTTTATGTTGTTTTAAGATCAAACGGATTAACCTTTCGTAATCCAGATCCGCGAGATAGAGAATAAATTTTTAAATATTTCATGCTTGAAAATTATTTTTAAAACTGTAAACAATCAGTAAACTGACATGCAGTTTGTAAACAAATTCCATTTGAAAGTTCTTTTTTTCCTATGTGGCTGTCTAAAAATTTAAATTGTTCGATTACAAGTTAGTGTTTATTTTTATATTTACCTTTTATCTATACTAATATTATAAAGAAGTAAATTTTGTTTATTTGTAGAAGGTAAACTCTGGAACTACCAAGCGAATCCAAAAGTAATGGTATCAAAATGATGGTGTTAGTTCCACTTAAAACATAGGCTATATCTTATGTCCCTGCCTCTGGCCAAAAGGGGGTGCAGGAGAAAAACATGTTCAAAAAATGCGATTTTTGTGTTACTGAAAGGCCTAGAAATATAAAATTTGGAATGGTAGTTAACTATAGATATAAATGATTTCTAAGAACATTTCTTAAGAAATTCGATATTTAAAAGGGCTGAAAATGCGCGAAAAGCGTTCTAAAAGTCGTTCTAAATTGCGATTTCTACGCAGTCTCAGAAAGTAGCGATTCGAATTTTTAAAAAATGGTGTGAAAAAAGATGACGACAGCCTTCGCTCCAACGTAGGACATATTTTATGTCAGTGCCACTACCCCAAAAGGGGTGCAGGAGCAAAAAATGTTTTAAAATGCGATTTTTGTGTTACTGAAAGGCCTAGAAACATGAAATTTCGAATGATAGTTAATTATAAAATATAAATGATCTCTAAGAGCATTTTTTTAAAAATTCGATATATAAAAGTGGTGAAAAAGCGCAAAAAGCGTTCTACGCAATCTCAGAAATTATCCAACCGATTTCGAAAGTAATGGTTGGAAATTGATGATGACAGCCCTTGCTCCAACATAAGCTCTATTTCTTGCCGGTGTCCAGAAGCAATGAACGCTCTAGATTGCGATTTTTGTGTTACTGAAGGGCTAGAACCCTGAAATTAGGCAGGGAAGTTATTTATAAGATACAAATTATTTCTAAGAACATTTCCTAAAAAATCGAAATTTAAAAGGGCTGAAAAGGAGCGAAAAGCGTTCTAAAAAACTTTCTAAATTGCGATTTCTACGTAATCTCAAGAAGTACCAAACCGATTTTTTTAAAAAATGGTGTGAAAACGATGGTGACAGTCCTGGCTCCAATATAGGCTGCATTTTATGTCGGTGCCACTACACCAAAGGGGGTGCAGGAGCAAAAAACGATCTAAACTGCCTTGGATATCAACTAGAAATTAGGCATGGTAGTTACTGGTAAGTTATAAATGATCTCTAAGAACATTTCCTAAATAATATGAAATTTAAAAGGGGATGAAAATGGGCGAAAAACGTTCTTAATGCTGATTTCTACGCAATCGCAGAACGTACTCAACCGATTTCAAAAATAATGGTTGAAAATTGATGAGGACAGCCCTTGCTCCAATATACGATGTATTTATGTCGGTGTCACTACCTCCTTGCCGCTGCATTTAAAAAACCTTCTAAATTGCGATTTGTGTGATACTGAAGGATTAGAAACATGAAATTTTTTCATGGTAATTATGAGATGCCAATGTTCTCTGAGAACAGTTTCTTAAAAATTTGAAATTTAACAGGGGGGAAAATGAACGAAAAAACTTCTAAAAGCATTCTAAATTGTGATATCTACGCAATCTCAGGAAGTATAAACCGATTTCAGAAGTAATAGTTTGAAATTGATGGTTACAGTCCCGCTCCAACATAGCCTATATTTTACGTTGCTGTCACTACCACCTGGAGGTTACACGAGAATAAAACGTTCTAAATTGCGTTTTTGTATTACTGGGGGGGGGGGGTAACATTTTAAATGGTAACTACTTCAAAGATGCTAATGCTTTCTAAAACTTTTCGAAAGAAAATTCCAAATTTAAAAGGATGAAGTGAGCAAAAAGCGTTCTATAAGCGTTCTAAATTACGATTTTTATGCAATTGTATGAAATACGAAACCGATTTCAAACATAATGGTTGCTAATTGATGGTGATAGAACCTGCTCAAAAATAAGCTATATTTTATGTCGGTGCCATAAGCCCTAGAGGGTTACAGGAGAAAAAAACTTTCTAAATTACAATTTCTACTGTACTGAAGAGGCTAGAATCTTTTAATATAGCACGGTAGTTACTTATAAAATATAAATGTCCTCTAAGAACAATCGAAAATAAATTCGAAATTAAAAAGGTGTGAAGCGAAGGGAAAGAGCGAAAAGCATTCTAAAAGTTTTCTAAATTCCGATTTCTATAGAATCTCAGTAAATAATAAACCGATTACAGAAGTTATTGGTTGCGAATCAAGGGTGATAGTCCCTAATTCTATACGGGCTATATTTTATGCCGGTGTCTCTACCACTTGGTTGGCAGGAACAACAAGAAAGCGTTTCAAAACATCTAAATTCCGTTTTCTATAGAATAATACGAAATACCAACCGATTTCAAGGTTAATGTTGTCATATTAGGGGAAAGTAGGTGAACTGCTCTCACTTAAGGGGAAACATGAATAGATAGTTAAATTTATACAAAAAAATCAATATTTTATTAAAGAAGTATAACTCCAAAGAATAAGGAACAGGTTGCAATCAGCATATTCGCATAAACGTTTAAGGAATTTTTTTTAATCTATTTCTTTAAATAACCATCGATTGAGCGGTAATGCCCGACATGGTAGGGTAATTGCGCTCAGAGTTTGAATATAACAATTAAGTAAGACAAAAGTCATATATTTAGTTGTGTGGGCTGTTCAGACCACTGCAGAATTTTTGCGACCACTTTACACATATTGTGCACACATACAGTGGGCTACTTTTTTTTATTTAGTTTTTTTTTCAACACTTTCTTGAAATCGTAAAATTCTCCTCGTTTAATGACATATTAATCAAGGCGATAACAAGGGATTTTTACCATTTCAAAAAAGTGGTGTTAGTCAATAAATTTGAATTTAAAAAAAGTTACCCACTGCCAATACTTCTTATGGAATACCACGCGAGCCCTATTACCCGTTTTCGCCATGTTGAGTTTTAATGCATCATAATTGGCGAAACAACGCACTACAAAAATATATAAAAGCATGAAAGTACAGCTAAATGTATATATATATTGTAGACATAATGAGTAAATTAATATTTGAAAATAAGAGTGTACACTTACCTTCAAGTTAGATGTTGCAGAATTTTATAATAAAACAACTGCAAACTAATAACGTGAGGACACAAAAATACTTTCCTTCCAACGGTCACTATATTCTTACTGGGAACTTACGATGAAGTTCGCTATGTGCCGGTACCGAACGCACGTTTTCAACTCTATTCTGTTTAGAGATATTCGGTGAGCGGGATTGCCCTTCTGAGCGTCATTACCCTACTTTCCTTTAATGGAAACAGTGACTGTTTCAACATTTTTGAGACATTCTATTTCAACTCTGTTTCGGCATTTTATGTTGGTGCCACTAACACCAGAGAGGTGGTAGACTGTTAGACAAGAAGCTTGGAATTTGACATGATGGTTAATTTTAAGATATAAATGTGTTAAGATGGTTTCTAAAAAATTCAAAACTTCAAATGAATGCGGAAATCAGCGTATGAAAGTCTCAAAATACTTTCTAAATTATCATTTATTTAGATTTAGTTTTAATTCTTCTTATTAATTAAAATCTCATTTTTGTCTATTGTAGTTTTATGATGAAGTTTAGTTAAACCGGAGATTAATTTATAATTTTTGAATTATTCCAAAAAGTGTTCTTCTAATAAAAAATAGTCATGAAATATTACTTGGCATATTTCAAATATTACGCGAGCAAAGCCGCGGTGTTTGCTAGTTTATTTATAAAGAAAGTATTAATTTCGTTATGAAATATGGTTCTTTTCAGTTAGCCGGGTACCAGTGTTATATATACATACATATATATACATATAAGTATATATAGATATATATGTATATATATATATACATATATTTGTACATATATATATATATATATATATATATATATATATAACCATTAATTAAACATTACCGACCATCATCAAAAACTGCAATATTGTGAAATGACAATAAAAATGTATATATATATATATATTAGGGTGATCCTTAAAAAAATAACTTTTTAAATTTTCTATGGGGCACCCTCCTATTTTGTTCTATGTATAAAATAAAGACTTCCACAAAATTTTCAAAGTTGCTACCGAGGTTTGAATTTTTTTTTTTAAATAAAAAATTGACATATTTTGTAATCTAGTAATATATTATTAATACAAATCCATAGTCATTGCCCAATTGAATCATGGTATGATATTAGGCTGTAAAGACTGTCATTTGTTTCAAGTTTCAGAATATTTAAACAGTCTATTGTCCAAACACAGACAGGAGTGTTTCATGTCTACACTCTATTTCCCCTCAACTTGGCAGCATTGTGAAAGGTAGAAAATCTAACATTTCGCCTTGAAAAATAGTTCTTCGTTATTTTTTAATCTTAAATATCTAAAACGCGTAAAAATTTATAAGATAACTAGCAGACCCACCCGGTGTTGCCCGGGCCCGTGATGAATGAACCACAAATTTGTATGATTTTGAACCTTTAATTCCCTTTTGTCAGAATTTATATTTTTAAATATAAAAAATCGCAAGAAAAATATTTAATTGAAGATACATGCTATTTTGCGTAAGTTGATTTTTGGAGTCTATGCGTACCGAAAGCGAGCGGAACTGCGACAAAACACTCAGGATTTTATTGGTTTCGTGGACATTTTTAGACATTTTATTTTGTAAAAAATATTTCTACCCCTCCCAACGTTTCAAAATTTTTATAGGAGATGTAAATCTGGTCTATTTAGATGCTTCGTTTTTCTTAAAATAAGGACGTTGACTAAAATAAGAAATTAAGAAATTTGCTTAAATTACTATTCGAAAATAGTGGGTAGTTCAATCTTCCATCGACAGGGAGCGCAATATGTTCTATACAAATATTACTCTACGAAACAGTGGTCAAAGAGCTGTGAGCAAAGAGAGTAACTTCCGTGAAAATTTCAAGTCGATCGGTTAGTTCGTTTTCCAAATTTTAACGAATTCGCGTTCATTCTCTATTAAAAAAAGCGTATCTTTTTCTTTTTAAAAGTCGATTTTTTTCCATTTCGAAGAAAATGTTCTGAATATTTTTTTTTTTAATTTACATACTCTTAATTAATCTACAAATATATTCCGAGAAGCTAAAGTTTAAAATCTGTAAATGCTGTATTTTTTAAATTTTGACTTAAATTTGCACTCCCATTAAAATTTTACACTATGGTTTTTATCTACTCTCCAAAATAAAAGTAGGTGTTTTTCAAAACAGACATAATGTCTGTAACTTTTAATAAGTAGCATATATCTCATGACTCCCTCAAAAAACGGCACATAAAAAGTCAGAAACGCTAATTTTTTAAAAAGAAATCTAGAGCCCCTAACACCACCCCTCCCTTGAATTTCTCGCACCATTCTTTTTTACACTTTAGCTTTTGTGTTATAAACGTTCTTAAAGTTTCAAACAGATTGCCTTGTTAGATTTCCTAATTTTAACAAAATCGCGTTATGTTAGTTCCACATTCCACCACCAGGGAGCGCTCTCTATTCTTAACGAAAGCTCCTTTACACAACCCATCGGTAGATATGTTACTCGTTGAAGTGGCGTTCATCTGCAAGAATTTAAGATATTTGTTGAAGTTACTATTCGGAAATAGTGCTAACTTAACTTTTGTAACATTTATATGTACTAAGTAGTATGTATCTGATGCCTCCATCAAAAAACCGCATCTGTAACGGTATGAAACGCAAAGGTAAAAAAAAGAAATATTTCGCCCCCCCCCCTTCCCCCCCCCCCACCAGCCTGCCCGTAATTTCATGCGCCATTTTTTATTAACTTTTCCTAATGTGTTATAAACTATCTTAAAGTTTCAAGCAGATCGCTTTGTCAGATTTCCTACTTTAAATGAAATCGTGGTCTCTTAGTTCCACTCTCCACCACCAGAGAGCTCACTGTATTTTTAACAAAACTGTATCTGAACGTAACTCCGTTGAACAACCTATCAGTAGATATGTTACTCGACGGGATGGCGGTCTTAAGCAAGAAATTAAGATATTTTTGAAATTACTATTCGGAAATAGTGGTACCAAACTTTTGACATTTTTATATTTAATAAGACTCATTTATCTCAGGACCGCATCGGAAACGGTAAGTAACGCAAAAGTAAAAAAAAAAAGAAATCTATCGCCCTTCCTCCTCTCCCCACCTTCCCGAAATTTCACTCGCCATTCTTATATAAACTTTTTCTAATGTGTTATAAACTATCTTGAAGTTTCAAACAGATCGCCTTGTTAGATTTCCTAATAATCTTAGGGAAAAAAGGCGTAGATTTCGATGAGAGTGATGTCTGAATATTAATTAATTACTCAGCTAATAATTAGAATATTAAAATTCTGAGGATATGGTGCATTAGGAGAGGCCTTGGACTCTTTTTTAAAAAATATTGAACCTCGTACGTGCCGTAGATTTTGCTAGCCATCACACACAGACAGACACACAGACAGACAGACAGACAGGCAGAGCGATTTGTTCTTTTATTAGTATATATGTTTTTAAATTATAGAATTAGATTTTTTGATATTCGTAAAATGTCGTACTATATGAACATATTCGCATTAGAAGTAGTATCGCAAGCAGAGCCAAAAACTTAAAAAAAGATTTTTCGGCAAGCGTTCTTTTGACTGTTCACTGGGATTTCAAAATTCGGGAAGACATTTCAGGATCTTAAACTTTAAGCAAATTACCCATTATTGTTTCAGGTAAAGGTATTGACCAGTTAATTGTGTTTCCAAAACTTTAATCAGATTCAGGTGAGGCAATAGCTTCTGCTGTTAACGAAATATTGGAGTCGTGTGGAGTACCGAGCAAGTAAAATGTATCAGTTTTGATATAACATTTGTTAATACCGGAGACGCTTGGGCCCTTCTGGAACAGAATATGAACAAAGAAATGATTTGGATTGCCATCATCACATCCTTAAAATACTGTTTTTGTTCTTTATATTTTGTATGAAGTTTATTGTATTCCTCCAAAAGTGCTATTCCACTTTCGGCTACATCGTTAACAACTTTGTCTGAAGTTGCTAGTGCCTTACATGTCTTCTGCGATTCATTTTTATTCCAATTAGTCACATCTGTTTCGAAATAGTTTAAAGGTAAATCCATAATATAAAAAAAAAAACCTCAGAGTGCTGCTTGTTAGAAAATCTTGCAAGACATTTTGGAGAATGACATCAAGATCAGCACGCGTATGCTTCAAAAGTTCATAATTTTTTTCATTTTTCAAAGCATGCACCATTTTTCTTTTACTTTCAAAAAAGACATTATCATCGAAAACGCAAAAGCAACTAGTTCTCCTGTGAAATACAGAAATGTTCTAGGAGCCTCTTCAAAGCACACAAAGAAATGATTTCATTTACATTTTCGTCTTTTTTTCAAGTTCTTCAGGAGCAATAAATCGTTGGGCCTGGTAACAGCTGTGAATGTAGATTTCCACCACAAACGAGCAAACTTGACGAACTGCAGATTCTTCCGGCTTAGAGAATTTGAACTGATCTCTAAATAAATAAATCTTGAGCGAGTATATGGCCTTCACCATCCATGGAACCCGATGCAATCCACATGCGGCTCTAATGTAAACACCTCTTTCGGGTACTCCTACGAAGAAAATGATGGCAAGCTCTATCAGTTCCTTGTAATCGTCCCTTGGTTGAAAATCATTAAGATGATTTTGGGCAAATTCTATAATTTCTGACACATTATGTGTTATTTTTTCATTGATTAAATTGTCAGTTATGGGAGTCTGAAATATGCCATAATCGATAGACATCCACGAAATTTTAAATCGTTTGAATAACGATATGTCTGGTCCGCTTGAAAATCCGAGAGACTTAACAACAACTTTCTCAAGAATAATTTCAAGGATGTGAAGATGGCAAGCCAAATCCTTTCTTTGTTCATATTCTAATGCAAAAGAGCACAAGCTTCTTCTGATAACACGGATAAACAAATTTTAACGAATTTTCTGTTTCTCTATATGCATTGAGTGTTTCTTATAGATTTCAAGCTGCTGAAAAAGAATATGTTTGTAAAAATTTTCTATCACCCTCCAATTTTGAGAAATTTCATTTATACGTTTCGGAGTATGTAGGCATCATATAGGCATTACAATTCTCTTACATGCGTTTGATTCACACAAACATTCTTTTTTCTTATTACAACAATAGAAGATACAGCAAGAGAGTAGAAACAGATGTCCCCCTAATAAATTTTATGTTAGCGACCTTGAACAGACAGCGCTAGCCGCCCCCACAGTATTTGGCTTTAACGCAAATCCGTGACAGTTGAAACTTACCTTTCGGGGCGAGTGTACTGCTATTTCTTTGTTCTGTAAGACTTTTTACTTAAATTTTGATTATAATTATCCTATTTTCTTCTAAAATATGTGAAAATTGTCTAGAGGATGTGTTAATGAACCCGATTCTTTTTGCTATGTGTGCGGGGAGCTAACTTTGAAAAAGCATCTATGCGCTTTCACGCCGCTAATAAAGACTGCCTATCACATGTACTTTGGATGTAAAGTAGGTGAACAAGATAAGAAATGGGCACCTCATTCTTGTTGTACACAATGTGCTACAAACCTCCGGGCGTGGATGAAAGGTACAAGAAAGAGTATGCCCTTTTCTATACCCATGATATGGCATGAGCCGAAGGATCAGATAACTGACTGCTACTTTTGTGTTACAAAAATTAAAGGATTATCTGCAAGAAGTAAACATAAAATTAAGTATTCGAACTTAGATTCAGCAATGCGACCAGTATTACATAATTATTATTTACCAATACGGAAACCTCCAGAGAATTTTACATATGACGATGCAGCAGTAGAAATGGAAATTGGTGAATCTGAAACTTCCTCTACATCTGATATAAACTATTCTTCTGGCATAAATGAAGAACCACACCTAATTACTCAAGAAGAATTAAATGATCTTGTGAGAGACTTAAATTTATCAAAGAAAAACTCAGGATTACTTAGATCAAGATTGCAAGGTTCGAATCTCCTGAAAAACAATACAAAGATATCTATTTATCGAGATTGACATAAGAAATATTCGACATTTTTTTCAAGAAAAGGTTATTTATGCTATTGTAATGATATAAATGGTTTAATGTCTGCTTTAAATTGTCAATATAACTGGGAACAATGGCGATTGTTCATCGATGGTTCGAAAACCAGCTTGAAGGCTGTGCTTCTTCATAATGGAAATGGCCTGCCATCTGTTCCAATAGCATATTCTTGCATAATGAAAGAGTCTCATGAAAATATGAAGAAACTACTTCATGAAATTGATTACTCACATCATGATTGGAATATATGTGCGGATTTTAAATTAATTGCCATTCTTATTGCAATGCAACAAGGTTATACAAAATATTGCTGTTTCCTATGCGAGCGGGATAGCAGAGGAAAGCATGAGCATTATATCAAAAAGAAGTGGCCAGAGTGCAAACAATATATTGCAGGTGAAAAAAAAAATATCCAAAATGTTCCTCTAATCGATAAAAAGAAAGTTATTTTTCCACCTTTGCACATAAAGTTAGTTTTGATGAAGAATTTCGTTAAAGCTATGAATAAAGAAGGTCGTGGATTGCAATATCTGCAAGAACAATTTCCATCGCTAAGCTATGTAAAAATTAAGGAGGGTATTTTTGTTGGCCCACAAATTAGACACCTTATGAAGGACAAAAATTTTGATGATACATTAAGTGATTTAGAAAAAGCAGTATGGATCGATTTTTAAAATGTTGTGACACATTTCTTAGGAAATCATCGAAGTCCTAACTATGAAACATTAATTAAAGACATGTTAAAAAGTTACAAAGATTTAGGATGTTCAATGTCGTTGAAAATTCACTTTTTAGCATCTCATCTAAACTTTTTTATGGGAGCTCTGAACTACAAGCATGGAAAGCGCTTCCACCAGGATATTTCTGCAATGGAAACCCGATATCAAGGCAGGTGGACCCCTAATATTCTCGGAGATTACTGTTGGAACCTTATTAGGGAAGCTAGTGATTGTGCCTATGAGAGAGCGTCCACAGATTAGACATTTACCTCTACATAAGTATGAAATTTCTTATTAATATCATTTTTTTTTTTACAAAAATACTTCTACATTTTTCTGAACCTTTATAAACAATGCATATTTTCAGTGTTTTAAATATTAATTTTAAGCTTTATAAGTATTTATTTAATAGTTTGTTATTACTAACTTACCAAATGATAAATTTCATAAGGTATATGTGTTGAATAAATACTTCAAAATGCAGATTTTCAAGATTTTGAATTTTTTAAAAATCTGTGGGTGATGGAAACTTTTTAATGGCATATTCTTTCACAGCACCACCTAAAATATAAAAGTCACCACATACTTAGTTAGAAACAGAAACCTTGCTTATCAGTGTAATCGGGTATTAACAAAGGTTATATCAAAAGTCATACATTTTACTTGCTTGTAATCCCCACAACTCCAATGTTTCGTTAACAGCAGAAGCTATTAACGAAGCCTCACCTCTTCCTGATTGAAGTTTTGGAACAGCTAGTTAAATGCTAGTACCTTTACCTGAAACAATAATGGGCAATCTCTCTACAGTTTCAGATCCTGAAATGTCTTCTAAAATTTTGCAATCCCAGTAAACAGTCAAAGGAACGCTTGCCGTAAACTCTTTTTTTATGTTTTGTGCTCTGCTTTTGATACGAATATGTCCATATAGTAAGACATTTTACGAATATAAAGAAATCAAATTCCATAATTTTTAAACATTATCTTATAAATTCCTACGCATTTTAGCTATTTAATATTAAAAAATAACGGAAAACTATTTTTCAATGCGGAATGTTATATCCTCTACCTTTCACAATGCTGCCAAGTTGAGGTGGAATAGAGTGTAGACATGAAACACTCCTGTCTGTTTTTGGACAATAGACTGCGTAATTATGCTGAAACTTTAAACAAATGATAGTCTTTACAGCCTAATATCATACTATGCTTCAATTTGGCAATGACTATGGACTTGTATTAATAATATATTATTAGATTACAAAATATGTCAATTTTTAATTTTTAAAAAAAAAAATTGAAACTTTGGTAGCAACCCTTAAAAAAATGTTTTAAAATTTTGAAATTTTTGTGGAAGTCTTTATTTTATACATAGAACAAAATAGGAGGGTGCCCCATAGAAAATTTAAAAGTTAATTTTTTAAGGACCAACCTAATATATATATATATACACACCGGTGTCCAAAACTAAGGTCCAGTCACAAAATGCTAATTTTTAAATAAACGAATACTACAAAGGAAATAATATAATTCAAATAATTACTATCGCTTCAGCACAGCTAGTCCATATAGCATCTCATTCAAGTCACAAATGGTCACGAGTGTCACAGTCACTACGGTGAAATAAAAAATAGGAAATTCCACACGTCTCATTATGAGTCTCAAATGATCAGTATATGTGACTCCACTGAGACGTCAATGTGACTGCCTGTTTGTGACGAGTCATTAGGTGGCTTTACAATGTAGTTACATTGTGACTCTCATGTGAAAGTCATTTTTAGACCCAATTTCAAAATCATCATGAACATTGCATTGTGATAAGTCACCAAATAATATCACATTATAGTCACATGATGACATTTCTCAAAAGAGCACAATGGTGACTTCACAGTAGTCTCTCTGTCACCTGAAAGTCATCATGTCACTTTAATGTGACATTATTTGGTAACTTATCACAATACAGCGTTCACGATGACTTTGAAATTGAGTCTACATATGACAGTCACATGAGAGTCACAATGTAACTACATTGTAAAGTTACATGGTGACTCGTCACAAAGCAGAGGGCACAGTGACGTCTCAGTGGAGTCACATATAGTGATTATTTGAGACTCATAATGAGATATATGCAATTTCCTATTTTTTTTGCTTCACCGTTGTGACTGTGACACTAGTGACCATGTGTGACATGAATGAGATTTTATATGGACTAGCTGTGCTGTAGAGATAGTAATTATCCGAATTATATTATTTCCTTTTGAGTATTCACGTACTTGAAAATTTGCATTTCGTGATTGGTCCTTAATTTTGGACAACAGTGTATATGTATGTATATATTACACTGGCGCCCAGCTAACCGAAAAGTACTTGTAACATTAGTCAGAAATATATGCTGAACAATTTTTGTCGCTTTATGTGCAAAATGTTTATTTTTATTATGCATTGAACCTATATATGTAAGAAGATAATTTACAACAAATGATGTTAGAAAAATTATTTTAAAAAGCGTAATATATCAGTCAATTATGATACAGTTTTTAAACAAATTGAATTTGAAAGTATGTTTTTCATTTATACGACGCTCTGAAAATTGAAAATATACGATGGTCAGAAGATTAAAAAATTGCAGTGGCAAAATTTCGAAACCGAAATTTGATCGTGGAGTGTTGCCATTCGCAAAATAACGTCAGCGCTACACACATATACGTTTGCACTTTGTAATATAGATTCGGAATCATAAAATATAATAAAGGTCAGTTATTATGATGAAGTTATCGATTAAGGCTCTTATGCTTGGTATTCCTGAATGAAAAAAAAGCAAAGTTTAATCCACTTTGAAACGATCATAGAATTTTTTCCCTTATGAAATCTTAACCCGACATCAATTTCACATTCTCAACATTTACATACGCACCTCTCATATCCGTATTGACCCTTTTTAAGAAACTGGTATTTATAGTTGATCATTTAAATTCAAAACTTGAAGTCACGATTGTCAGCAATGTCTTTGCACGTGAACAGTCTCTTAACTCGAGATTCTAATCTCAGTAATGGAGTGTAAAAATTGCCATATTTTATGTTTTTTAAACGCATTTGTGTTAAAAGTTTTAGTTTTATCTAAGAAAATGATCGTTTTCTTTTAACTATGATTTGACTATTCTTTAAACTCATTTTTACTTACTTCAGTATTTCGCCTAGTGTCTGAAACTTAGTACACAAGCAGAAGGAAAAAAAAAATATGGAAACTTTGTGAGGAAAAATGCATGTTTTCAAAAGCAGTACGTAATTTTCCGTTTAAAATATTATGTTCATTATGGGATTTTTTCCACTAAATCCTATACAACTATTTTTATAAAAAATTTTGCTTTTATCAGAAAATGGCAAGAATAAAGATAAATAAACATCAATATTTCTCTCTTCTCCTCAATAATCAAACATATCTAATTACCACTATTTTGAAGAAATTTCATAGAATAATTTTAAAATTACAATATAAAAATGGGGATATTAAAAAAAAAGCTAGTGCGAGCACATCTACAAATAAACTGTTTAAGTAAAAACAAAATGTATGTATTAGTTAAACTGGTTCAGTAGAAAGGTCAGGGGAGATGACTGAAAAACCGTCTTGTGTTTTAAATATATAGATTACATAAAATAATGAAAATTTAAATTTAGCAAATTACGTTATTTTCATAAAATTACAGTAGAATGTCTTAAAGAATAGCATTAAAACTTTATTAGTCAAGAGAATTTTGGATAAAAACTTCGGGAACTTGATATTATTTTAAACCTCGAATTATTGACAAGATCTTCTTTCTTTGCTTGAATAATTCGGCGAAAAAAATTCATCCAAGCGGAAATCTTCAAGTTCTGTAATAAAAATCGCTATTTTTCGGACAAAAAGACTCCCGATCTGAGCATGCACACTGTATGTTACTGCTCTTCTATAAAGACACTCTAATTTTTTGTAAAACGTTGCGCTTTATCAGTGTGTGATTTCGATTACGTTATTTAAAAAAAAAAAAAAAATGAAGCATTTTCACCTGTGAAGAATTTCAGAGCAGCTGGGGTGAAAATTACAAACTTCTATAAAACATATTTCAGTTTTAAGAATTAAACAACACATTTTTAAAATAAAATGGCGGTATTTGCATTTGCTAAAGAATTGCACTTTTACGATCCAGTTTCAAGAAACTTCTGCAGAAAGGTATGCATATGACATCAATATCGCAGAACAGTACAGAAACCCAGCAAAAAGCAATGACGTCATTAAAGAAGCTCGGTAAAACAAATCGCTTATCTTATGATTCATATACCTTCATTTTTTTGTTTAGTTCCATATTTTATCAGAAATCATTCATTTATATATATATATATATATTTTAATTCGAAAAACGTTATTACAACCAGATTACTAAAATTGCATTATTTTAGCTTATTGATACGAATTAACTAAGTGTGAAGAAAATAAGTAACACAATATTCTTTAAAATACATTTTGGTAAAGATAAAGTGTTGTATCGTTTGTAAAGTTAGTTTGCAATAAACTAAGAATCATTTAATTGATAAATAAAAACAAAATTCAACGGGTTTTGTAGCAGACGATACTCTTGACATAGCACGTATTTTAATTTCAAAATTTTTTCAGTTTTTATGAGAAAATGGCAACAAAAAGATACAGCAATCTACTATTTTCCCTTTACTTTCAACTTTACTTCAAATCTTTAAAAATATTTTTATAACTTCAATTAAACAATTGTTATGGATTTAATCTATAGTAAAAAACCACTATGTACAACTTCTTACAATCTGATGAGCTACGAAGATACGAGACGTTTCTTTATGAAAAATCTACTTTCATACGACAAGAATTTTATCTGAAATACATAGTGTTTTATACAGAATTTTAAAATTTTGCTGTTTAGTTTGAATTCAAAACCTATATCGATATTGAATAAATTTTCTATAACAGGGTGAACCTTCTGTGACTGACACCCTGAGGATTCTTACTTGTTCCAATCACTATTACAAAGCTTAAAGTCTATTTTATTCTTATTTTAATATCTGAATATATAGTAGACATACATTAAAAAATTATTGTTGACAAAATATTGAAAAAGTGTAGATTTTTTTTTTTAATATAGCCAAAAACTCCTGTAACTGACACCATCCGTATAAAAAACAAAAAACAAAGCAAAACAAAAAAAAAAACAATAACTTAAACATAACTTATAATAGTTAAGGCAAATAAGTTACACATAGAAAGCGTTAATTTTCAGAATTATACAAGAAAATGCTTGTTTGAGCTACAGTTTTGTTAAAGTGTCAGTTATTGGTTAGATGTCAATAACTGGTGGTTTCATCCTAATCGTTCATTATTGTAGAAAAAAAAATTAATTTAGTAAAATTTATGAATTTTTTAACGCTTTAAAGAGATCGTAAAAATTTCTTTTAAAGCATTTAATAGCTTACAAAAAATACACACATAATTTAGAACACGTGCAATTGGAAATATTTAGACAAAAATCCAAATTTATCAAACATTGTTTTTCCTTCTGGTACTAGGAGGGCTCCACCCGCATGCTCAACAACAAGAAAATAACTCCGTGAAAGCAGGAAACTCTTATAACGCTCAACAACCCCACACCCCGCGTAATCACTTCTCGATAGCAATCGGCATCCCTTATCGGTAACTACTTATTTTCTAGCCAACCCCAGACGTAATTATTTCGCATTTCCATTCAGGATCGCTTCGCGATCTCTTTTTTCTATGCATTGTATTTTTAGATTCCACATGGCACCATGGTTCCATAGGCCAGGAACCTTTTCTCATGAGCATTGTTATCTTCATGATGCTTTGCGCCCACGTTTTTGTCGTCTTTTTAATTTGATTTATCTTCAAATTCCTTAATTAAAGAAATGATCCTAGGGCCTGCTACCATCCACTTAAGCAGAGCATTTACACTATCAAGGATTCCAATAGCACCACCTTCACCCTTTATAATTTTGTTATTGTGTTCATTATATTGATCGTCAGATATTGCAGAAAACGGTGTAGCAGTTTTGCTGTTCGTAAAGTTGCCACGAAAAAATGCAGCATGTATATCTGAATGTTTTTTTTCTGGAATGTCCTGTAGAGTCCGCACGAATACTGGTAACCAACGAGAATAGCGGACTGCGTCCAACGCAAATGTCCACGGACATAACTGAGCCAAAGTATCGACGTACATAAGTTAGATGTACGAATACCCAATACAAGTTGTACTAGAAGGGACTCCAGTTTGATGACTGTGTTCCAATATTAAAACCGAGGACATTAAGATGTTTTCGATAAAATCCACAACTCAATGCCTTCGGCTAACCGAAAAGTACCATTATATATTTTTGTTGCCATTTTCCCATAAAAACGGAAAACAAAATTAATTAATATACGTGCTATTTTGAAAAATATAAATGAAGGATTTCTGATAAAACATGGAGCTATTAGAAACTAAATTTAATTTTAAATATCTATATTAATAATACCAAAAAATGAAGGCCTGTGAATCTTTAGGTAGCCAATTTTTTTGTCGAGTTTTTTGAATGACGAAATCTCTTTTTTTTTGGATTTGTGTATTATTTAGCGATAGTGACATCCTAAACGTACTTTACTGTGAATGTTATTTAACTGTGAATGTTATGATCGCAAATGATGAATTCTGCAACGGATGTAAATGACATCACTTTATGTAAAATAAAATCGCGTGATGTAAGTCTTAAAACTGAACTACAGCAGAGTCCCAATTATCAGAGTTTCCTGCTTTCACGGAGTTATTTTCTGCTGGTGGACTGATGACTTCCTTTATTATGAAACAGTCATTATAAATGAAGTGTTAGGTGAAGATGAAAGAGCAGTCGTAAAAAGTTAGAACTCTGATTTTCTGGTCAGAATGGGGAAAAATTGGCCATAATTATTTTTTGAAGAAAAGGATCCATTCCAAAGGTATAAGTTCGATTAACTCGGATAATCGGGACTCTACTGTATCTATATTTATATTTATACACACACACACACACACACACACATATATATATATATATATATATATATATATATATATATATATTATATATATTGTCATCGGGGTCGACACTAAATTCTGAAAAAGCAAAATTCTTGGTTTTTTTTAATTAAGTTATAAATATTTGTTGTATTATGAACCTAAACAATGATGTCAAATATACCGTTGGAAAGGGCGTTTTCTGCGAATTAATAATCACTAACAATACAGGTTAATATCAAAATATTAATTCGAGTTATATACAGAAATGTAGGAGCGCGACGCAAAAATTTTGGCGGCCATATTGATTATGTCATCACCGCCGATAGAGGGCCAAGAAAATTTGTGTCTCGGGCTTTTTAGACTCGTCTATCCATGTACTATCAGATTCCAAAGTGGCGCGTTGGTTGCCAGATGTGAAATATTTTGGTATAATTTTGAGCTAACTCACCCCACTATGAAACTTAGATCTTATCTTATAACAGATGCTAAAAAAAACATAGGTGGGCCATTTTGCCGGCTAGGATCATTTTAGGCCACCTTCCCCTACTTGTAAAAAGAATATAATGCATTTACAAGAGACGATGAACCTTCTACTAAGGGAACCTGCCTTCAACGAATTTTTCTTCTTTTCTATGCAATTCCGTCTTAGAAGATTTATTGTATAGAATTTTAAAAATGTTTAAATCTCCAAGCCATAGAATGTGGATTAACGATATTAATGATTCTATTGTAAGCGATATTGATTTTTTAATGAATCTCTATTTTTATGTAAATATAAGAATAATTAATATTACCATAAATTTTTACACGGCTTGGAGACTTGAAAATATGAAAAAAAAGTATATAAAAAAACCTTATAAGACGGGATCATATAGGAGAGATTTTTTTTTTTTTTTTTTTTTTTTTTTTTTTTTTTTTTTTTTTTTTTTTATAGTTAAGTTCTTTTTTAACAGGCAAATGTATGTTCTATAGCAAATGTATTACGTTTTTTATTTTATTATTTTTTTAAAAACGGAATATTATATCAAATTTGCATCGATTAAAAAAAAAATCGTATAAAACAGGATTTCGCCCTACTCAGATTCTTCTAACAGCTTTTACAGTACTGTATCCCCATCAGTATAAATTTATATGTACTATTCTTTAAATAGAATTTTAATTGTGGAATAATGGTATCTTAAAAATATATGTATTTTAGGCAAAACTGGTACCGGGACTTCACCGGATTTTTGAAATTTCCAGATTTCTGAAAGGCTATGAAATGTACTCGAAAAAATAAATATTAAAAAAATCTATGTTTTTTTTTACTTATTTTTTTCTCACATAGATATCAGTTGGCTATGAATTAATTACTAATAAACGCACTATTAAGAATATTCTTTTCATATTCTTTCAGAACATTTCATATTCTTTCAGAAATATTTCAGAAAGTCCCGGCCCCAACGATGCCGGATTTCCGAGGTTATACTGTACATTATAAATCAATCCCCTAAATTCTTCCTCTCCTAAATTTTATGATGACCTCTCGTCCCATTATTTGGTCCTCAAGCACACAATTTGTCATATGTAACATATTTTGTAACTACCGACGGCGATGAAATGGGGAAGATTGCGGAAGAGTATCCCTCTCCCCATCGAATAAAATATATTATACAGAGGTCACGGCAGTACTACTTTGCACAAGGTTGGCGCCGGAGTGGTAGTTGGGATAAAAAAAGCACATCAAATTGCATTGGCCTATGATAAACTGGATCAGCCTAGGATAAACTAGAAAGTTGATGCAGGGGCGATCTTTGAGATCAATAAAATCACGCCAAATTGAATTGGTCTAGGATAAATTAGATCGGCCTAGGATAAAATAGTTCGGACCAATAAATAATTTATCCTATGAGTGTTAGGCCAAACTAGTTTGGCCTAGGAAAATCTAATTTATCCTATGGGCGTTAGGATGAACTAGTTTATCTTAGGAAAAACTAGTTTATCCCATGCGCGTTAGGATAAACTAGTTTGGCCTAGGAAAAACTAGTTTATCCGATGCGCGTTAGGATAAACTAGTTTGGCCTAGGCCAATCTAATTTGGCCTAAAATCGGGTTTGGCCGGGAACATATATAAGTAACGCGCATTACATAAAAAGAAAAAAAATATTTTAATATACAAACAAAATAGCCCTTCTAGAGCTGCACATTTTTCAAAACGAAATACTGTCAAAATTTTTCGAACAACTGCAGGCTTGCTATGAGTCACGGGGGTCTTGCGAGAGCCTATCGCAGTTAGATTTGCTGTGATTACGCAAACATCCAGTTGAAATTCATCTTAAGATAGCTTTCGCAAGGTACTGTAACGCGATTTATGCTTTGTTTGTATCGTAAGTAAATGGATCTTCAGCTCAGCACGGCAAATCCAGGTTTACTGTACTGTTAAAATTTTGCACCAAACTGTCCAGTCATTTGACCGTTTTTATAGGAAATGGTTAAATAACAGTAAATTAACTCTATTCTGACCATAATATGGCCAATAATATGGCCAAAATTCCGTTAAATTACGGTTATGTTACAGTTTTCTAAAATACGGTCAAATGACTGGACAGTTTGTTGCAAATTTTTTACAGTGTGGCACTCGCGTTTAACATTCCTTATCGTCTGGAAAGTAGAAAGTTCCACCAAAATCGTCTCATCTTTTCAAAATATTCTTTTCTGGGCATAAAGATTATTCTGTCTCAATCTGAGCGTGTCTCAAATACTTTTTTTCGATAGTTATAAAATACTACATGAAACCTCCTGGCACAGTTTTTGGTCCGACTAAATAGCCTGTCTTTTATATTTTTTTATTTCATTAAATACTAAATTTGAAAGTATTAAAATTTCAAAATGCCTCAAGGACATTTTTTTTCAACGAAAATTTTGGAAATTTAAAAATTTACGGTCTGGCTAAGTGCCACGATCCTTCAACCAGACCTTCGATTTTGTATTCAGACATTACCTAAGAAGTATTACACAAATTTTCAGTGTGCCCCAATTACCTACCCTAAAATGTTTAACAGCTCTCGGACTATTACTGAAATATGTGTGAAAATATGAATGAAATATGTGTATGAAATTGTAATTTTTGTAAATACATTTTGTTTTTTATTTCTATATTAATTTATGTAACTGAACATGAAAATACATTCCAAGAAATACATTTCATAGATAAAATAAACAGAAAATACATTTCACAGAATTATATGATAATGCCAAATGAAGACCTTATACGGAAAAAAAAAGAATTGTATGTACATTTAAATATAAAAATTAGAGAAATTCGCTAACAGTAATGGACTCATTTAATTTTCTGAATTACGCAATTAGTTTATAAAAAAATGCTTCAAATACTGAACTTAACAAAAAAGAATACAAAAAAAAAATATTTTTTTTTACTTAAAAAAATAATCATTGTCAATTATTATTAATAATTTATAACTTTACACGTAAATGCATTTGACGCTTTCAAAGCAGAAGGATATAAAATTAAATAATAAAATAAATTTTGAAAAAGCCAGTTTATCAGTTTATTCCATTATATTCTTATTCTAAACAAAAACATCCTTTCACATTACTCAAATATATAATTCTCGTACAATTGTTTCCAGCTTGAAAACGCATATAATATATTTTTTTCTACTAAAGCAGAATAAACTTAACGAAAATATATTATGTTTTTACATAATAATTTAAAATAAATTCCAATAAGAATTACGGGTTCATTTCTCACACATATTGGGCATTCTCACAATCTTTTGACTTTTATGTCCCTGAATAATAACTTTTATTTTAGCGCATATTCTTGTGTGTGTTTTTTTCATACACTGGGGAGCATCCCATTGCATGATTGCGTAACAATATTAATGAGATAAATAAGTTTGTGACGATGTTGAGGGACCAAATACCAGGAAAACTCCTATACCGTCCAGTGTTCCTGATGCTGATTTTTAAGTTTGGAGCTGTGTGTATAAAATTGTTTCAATGAAAATAATTCGATGTAACGTTTTTCCGAAACCGGAACTATTTTTTTATATAAATATGCAGCAAAACATTTACCTGCACACATTTTTAGGGCTGTTATTATTTTTTAAACTCTTTGTCTGAGTTTTACATTCCTTACCGTCACACTTTTCGAGGTAAATTAATTTTTTTTTTATTTTATTTAATCCAGTGTAAATAACTGTTTCTAAAAATTACTGAACATTGGGGCCACCACTTAGTATTAACATGATTTGCCCAAAATAGGTGATAATTTTCCTTACAGTTCCATCCTTATCGTCCCTTTTTTTCCATTTTCGTCCATTTTTTCCTATACAGTCCCCCTTTTTACCTTACGGTCCGTTCTTTAGCATCCCTTTAAGACAATGTTATACAAAAATTCTGTATTAAAAGTATTACATTTCTATTATTTTTTAATTGAATGTCCTGTGGGTACTATGCAAATTCATTATAGGTAAAAATTTAGAAGAAAATAAAAAGTTATAGTGGTAAAATGGTAAAAGAAAATTAAACTCGCAAGTTTAACTTAAACCTCAGTTAAATAAAAAACAATTTCGCTGCTGACCATTTTTTCTTTATTTTGTATCATTAAGGCATTCGTCTATCTGATTAAAATGTTCTTTTAGCAAGTTTAATTTCACCAGATTTTTATTCCCGAAAGTCAAAAGATTGTGAGAATGCCCCATATGATGATACTATAAAAATGTAAATTTTATTCTACTCTCTGATATATCTCAATAAATTTTAATATAAGACATCTTCAGATGTTATCTTTTCGAAGTACATAATTTATTACTTTAATATAAATTACACTTCCACACTGATGTTGTTATTTCATATATAATAATTAACCAATGATCGATTTCATGCTAAGCTTCATACATCTAACAAAGATACTGTAATCACGTTACATGTTATGACACATGGTCACTATAATTATTATCATAATCACAAAATATGTAAAGGTCGTTGATTACCAAAGATGAGATTTACTCGAGATTGGGAAATGAGTATTCGGTAGTCATTACTTTTAGACATTCAAAGATATCATAACATTTACACATGAACCCAAAATACTTAGTACGATTTACACAACGTGCATTAAACTTAGAGAGTATTTGTTGATAAATGTTTCTATCATCAATATTTGCATAATATTTGAATAATACGAATAATAATCTACACAGTTCGGAATAGTAATCGTGATATGTCATCTTATTTTAAACTTATTATGGAAGAATTATTCATAAAATTTGGTTTTGATACGATGTTACAGATATCTCTCAAGGATCCCAAAGATGTAGAACCTACAGTGAATTTAATGTACTTAATAAGAAGAGCAAAGCCATTCCCCTATAATCAATTGCTGTAACTCTCATACAGTTAAAAATGTGCGTTGTTATCTTGTTTGATACGAATTCTGGTTATGGGTCCAACTACAAAAAACTAGCTCGTGCGACGTGTGGCTGTAACATTATAAATTGTGGTAATTTTCCGCTATAACAAAACCATTGTCGCCAAGCGTAACAGTCGACGCAAAACGAAATTTATGCGAAATGAAACATCCTTCTGTATATTAAAAAATGTAACGCTTTGGAAATGGACCAATAAAAATCCGCGTAGATACCGTGAAACGCATCTGATTGGTCAGAGCTTTCTGACACTATAAAAGGAGTTACCAAGGGAAGGGTCCTGGCTCTGTCTCCAAATATCGCCAAGTTTGTCGCCAACTTGGCAATATATCGCCAAATTTGGCGACCAAAATTAGTCGCCAATAGTGACGCTATTTTGGCGCTATTTCCAGTATTTAGCCAAATTTCAATAGATTCCCATTGAAATCCAATAGGGTTTACTTGCTTGCAGAAAATCAACAAATTGCGATATTTCAAAGCTACAGAAACTAATAGTAGCTTATGAATAGATATAGCTTATTGAACTATTTACATTATTTTTAAAAACAAACACTAACTATTTACAATATTCGTAACACTATATATATAAAATTTATTTAATTTGTAATTATTCAAATAAATTATAAATTTTACCTTTTTTTAATGATTTTATATTTAATAATTCTTTTAATTATGAAACTCTGAAAGTTCTAATGATTACCTGCTTGGAGATAAGGAAATAAAATCGTCAGGAGTTGGGGATGAACGCGTTTATACCAAGTAGAATCTAAAAATTGAATGCATAGAAAATGAGGAATCACAAAGCGATCCAGAATGGAAACGCGAAACAATTTCTTCTGGGGTTGGCTAGAAAATAGGGTTTGCTTCGCGATACCGAACGGAATCGTGAAGCGCTTACGTGGGGTATTGGTGAGCGTAGCGCTCAAGGGTCAGAGCCCTCCTAGTTTGGGAAAAAATAACATTGATGGTGTGAGGGAGATTCCCCAAGATCGAAGCCTGATCGTTAAAATTAAAGAAGCAATAACAGGGTCGAATATATGTCTAAAAATCTCCAATATAAAGTACAATGATGACTTTATTTCGGCATAAAGAATACCGGGGGAGAGGTGCAGAATGCGGAATCAAAATCTTACGCCTCTTCAAACAGCCAGTTCAGTAGGCGTGTCAAGAGCGAAGTGTCATAACTTTGCAGTTAAACTTCACGTGCTTGGCGTGCCGCTATATCGCCAAAATGCAAGTACTTTTGCGCCATGCACAAGACAAAACATTGGCTGCGAAAAGATTAGACAAACTCGTGCGGTGAATCTTGTACGTTTTTGAACGTGTAGATGTATATTTTGAGGTTAATACATACTTGTGGCATGGGAACCGCTGAGGAAAAATCCGCACTTTTTATAAATGCGCTTAAGTTTTAAACGAAAAGTTCCGATATAATGCGGTACTTTTCAGTTATACCAACACCATTATCGCTAAGCGTAATCGTTGACGCAGAATGAAATTTATGTGAAATGAAACATTTGGAAAATCATTATTGGTACAAATGAAAGCGCTTTAAAAATGTGAGATTTGAAAACTGCAAACTTTTACGAACCATTTTCTTAAATAAATACAAATAGACACTTATAAAACGACAAGTAAATATTATTCAATCAAGTAATATATCAAAACCCATTTTAAGCTACAGGCATGGGATTGTAAATTTCTCTTAAATTTAACAGTAAACATTTCATTTTTTGAATGAAGATGTCCTGGTTATTGAAAGAAAAAAAATCATGTATACAGCAATGGCCAAAATTGCGGAAATTTTTTTTTGAAATTTTCATGTTTTATAGCTTTGTGGGCTTATAGAATACATTAAATTTCACCTAAATACAAATGTTTATACATAAAATTCAAGCACAGTTAATGTAAAATTTAATTAAAAAACAGAATTAAAATATCTGCATTACAAAAAAAGAAAAGTTACGCTCTGCTTTAGTCTAAAATACAAACACAATTAGTCATGAAAGCTGAAGTGTATTGTAATAAAAACTAGCCAATCACAATGACCAATTAAATGTCAGCAACTAAACTTTAGTGTATTTTGATTTGCAAAAGCGGTATTTTACAGAAGGGTGAATACTAGTGTAACTAAATTGAATATGTATATATTTTTTTAATATTCCTATTTTTTAATGGAAATAATTTAAAACAATGCCACCAACAACAAGAACTGATTGGACACCTACAAAAACACACAGAATTGTCATATTGAGAGAAAATAGTCTCTAATATGCTGACAGTCTAAGACAGGTTGGTGGATCAGTCACTTTATCTGGCGTACAAAAGTTGCGCTTGCGTTATGAAGAAACTAATTCAGTAATAAATAAGGCACGATCAGGCCGAAAAAAATGCTCAAGTGCTTCTTATGATAGAAAGGTAAAAAGGATATGCATCAAAGATAGAAGGATTTCATCACATGCTGTTATGTGTGAAATGAATGCAATGGACATTTTAGTTAGTTCAAGAACAATAAGGAGAAGATTAGCAGGTTTTGGACTGAAAGGTAGAATTCCGAGGAAAAAACCATTTTTAAATCTTCCTCAACGCAAGAAATGAGTTCAGTGGGCAAAATAAAACATTAATTATCAGAAAATCAGTGGAAGCAAATAATCTAGAGCGGTGAGAGTAAAATATCGCTCTTTGGTAGTGATGGGCGAAAATATGTGATACGTAGAGTAGAGGAAAAGCTGCATACTGATTGCACTGAAGCAACTACAAAGAACCCAACAAATGTCATTATTTGGACCTGCATGTCTGATAGATGGTGTGGTCCGCATTCAAGTGATTGATAGCATTCTGAATGTGTAAGTGCAACTTTAAAATATAATGAAATCTGAGATAGGTGTTATTTTTTTGTAAGCGTAACTTTTTTTGTAATGCAGATATTTTAATTATGTTTTTTTTTAAATTAAATTCTACATAAAATATCTTTGAATTTGAATTTTATAAACATTTATATTTAAGTGAAATTTATTATATTCTTCAAGCACACAACATTATAAATCATGAAATTTTCAAAAAATGTCCACAATTTTGTCTACCACTGTAAATTCAAAATCCTGAAACAATTTTATTGGAGCTTCCTCATCATCAGGCAAATGCCAAATGGATAAATCCATCTCAATATCAGTAATACATGTAAGTTATAATTTAATGAAAAGTATTTTCGATTCGGGAAATAGAAAATAAGGATGTTTTGGGAGGTTACGATTAAATAATAACAATAATAAATTATTTACGTTCATTAAAAAGCAAATCACAATGTTTCGCACGGTTTCCAATAAAAATTCTTTGCACTGTCAGGGTTGAAAGGACGCATAAGTTTACATTTTGACATGGTGTTGGTATAACGAAAAAGTACCTAAATCGTTTTCTTTCGCACACCTCGCACTATTTGTAATATTTCTATATCTCATCACAGTTATTTGACAGTTTTTGTACACATTTTATGTTTTGTCACAAATTTCTATACGCTCAGAGAAATGGACAAAGAAAAAGCATGTAAGTGATTTTTCATGGACATAACTCCAGGAAAGATCGATTTCTAACACAAAAATTTTCTAATCTCTAAAAAAACTAGTCGGATGTACCAATCACAAAACTTTCTTCTATCTCATACATGTCAATACTTCAAAATTCGTTATCACAGTGCCAAACTTAAATGGCTAACTATACTCATCATAGGGATTCTAAAAAAATGAAATTCCATACATTAGTTCTTGAGATATGACTATCGCTGAAATCGTATAAAGCATAGCAGCGCAACCTATAGGGTGATTTACTCAAAAACCTAATCATCAGCAGCTTATGTGAACGTCTAACTGAATATGAAGTTTGGGGAAAATTTCTGCTTTAGTTCTTGAGATTGAGCTATTGCGCAAATTATGACAAATGCTGTATAACAGCGCCACCTTTTGAACGATTTGCACCAACACATAATCAGCAGGACCATTAATCAAGGTATAATTGAATCTGAAGTTTGATGAAAATTCGTGCATTAGTTTTTGAGATAGATCTATTGAGAAAATAGTGCTAAATGCAGCACAGCAGCGCCACCTATTGGGCGATTTACAACAACGCGCCGTCAGAATCATTTCATATCAAGGATTAACTGAATCTGAAGTTTGATGAAAATGTGTGCAATAGATCATAAGACAGAGCTATTGTGGAAATCGCAAAAATGCAGCATTGCAGCGCCACCTGTTGGGCGATTTAAACCAAAACGTACACAGCACCAACTCATATCAAGGAGTACCTGAATCTGAAGTTTTATAAAAATCCGTGCATTAGTTCTGGAGATTGAGCTATTGTGGAAATCGTGAAAAATGCGGCATGGCAGCGCCGCCTGTTGAGCGATTTACACCAAAAATTAATCAGCACCAATTTATATCAGCGACTAACTGAATATAAATTTTTATTAAGTTCCGTGCATTAGTTGTTGAGATGCGTCACTTACATATGAACAGAGAAACAGACGGACAGACAGAGAGACAGACTCACAGACAGACATTTTGTAAAAACATGTTTTTTGGAGTCTCTGACCTCCAAAACGAGTAAATCCGTCGAAAACCTGAAGTGAAAATTTTCACGAATCCAATATTCTGTTTTTTCTTGTAAAGATAGAAGAAAGTAGCAAGCATTTCCGTAATTGGGACAAAAGACATTTGGGACATTTATTATCATTATTATAATTTTTATACGAATATATCAAGAGTATTGATGTCATCGTTTTTGTTTGATGCCAACTTTGCCTATTATTACGTTTACGAATTTTAGGTATTTTCTTCGAGTGGATATTACATAATAAATTGTTTCATTTCACATGCAATATAGTATTTGCCACTTTTTTTATTTTATTTAAAATTTTGGCAGTTCTCTATACTTTAAAACAACACTCAATGCATGATATCTTTTTGTGTTAAAAATAACTCTCGTCAATAATCTATACATATTTTAAGGGGACGAGGGACCTTAAAAAACCTTAAAAATCAGTTCTTTATTTTTTGAAATTTTGACTTTAAATATTATTCAGGGGTACATTATATGCATTATGACAAGCATTTATCAAAAAAAAAAAAATTTAAGTATTTTTGAGAAAAAAATGGAGTTTTATGCGTCGTCTTAGAAATCTTCGAAATGCCCCATGCGCATTCCAAATCAATGAAAATCCCCAATATTTTTTATAAAAGTTTGGTTTATATATATAAATAAAACTGTGCATCGAATTTTATATATTTGAATATAAAGGTAAAAAAAAAAAAAAAATTAAAATTTCAAAATTTTTTCGAAAAAATTTCAAAAATTTTGATTTTTTTTTTTTTTTTTTTTTTACACCTTCATATTCAAATATATAAAATTCGATGCACAGAAATATTTATATATATAATCCAAACTTTTATAAAAAATATTGGGGATTTTCATTGATATGGAATGCGCAGGGGGCATTTCGAAGATTTCTACGACGACACGTAAAATGCCATTTTTTTCTCAAAAATAATTTTTTTTTAATTTTTTTTTTGTGATAAATACATGCCGTAATGCATATAATGTACCATTTAGTAATATTTAAATTAAAATTTACAAAAAAAGAAAAAAATTAAAAAATTTTGAAATTTTGAAATTTTTTCGAAATTTTTCAATTTTTTTTTACCTTTATATTCAAATATATAAAATTCGATGCACAGATTTAATTATATATATAAACCAAACGTTTATAAAAAATATTGGTGATTTTTATTGATATGGAATGCGCAGGGGGCATTTCGAAGATTTCTACGACGACACGTAAAATGCCATTTTTTTCTCAAAAATAATTTTTTTTAATTTTTTTTGTGATAAATGCATGCCGTAATGCATATAATGTACCATTTAGTAATATTTAAATTAAAATTTACAAAAAAAAGAAAAAAATTAAAAAATTTTGAAATTTTGAAATTTTTTCGAAATTTTTCAATTTTTTTTTTACCTTTATATTCAAATATATAAAATTCGATGCACAGTTTTAATTATATATATAAACCAAACGTTTATAAAAAATATTGGTGATTTTTATTGATATAGAATGCGCAGGGGGCATTTCGAAGATTTCTACGACGACACGTAAAATGCCATTTTTTTCTCAAAAATAAATTTTTTTTAAATTTTTTTTGTGATAAACGCATGCCGTAATGCATATAATGTACCATTTAGTAATATTTAAAGTTAAATTTGCAAAAAAAAAAAATGAAAAAAATGAAAAATTCTGAAATTTTGAAATTTTTTCGAAAAATTTCAAAATTTTTCAAACATTTTTTTTTTAACCTTTATATTCAAATATATAAAATTCGATGCACAGATTTTTTTATATATATAAACCAAACTTTTATAAAAAATATTGGGGATTTTCATTGATATGGAACGCGCATGGGGCATTTCGGAGGTTTCTAAAACAACGCGTAAAATTCCACTTTTTTTCTCAAAAATGACTTAATTTTTTTTTTGTAATAAATGCATGCCATAATGCACATAATGTACCTTTGAGTAATATTTAAGGTGAAATTTACAAAAAAAAAAAAAAAATTATTTTTAAGGTCCCTCGTTCCCTTAAATTAAAGATACTCTTCCTCATATAGCGATTTTTTTGTGATATAAATACCATTTCCTACATAAATGTATTTTTTCATATTAAAAATTTACATATTAAATATTACTTTTTTATGAAAAACTTTAATCTCTTTTAATATATTACTTTCTGGGAGAGTTAAATATACATCACAACGCCTTCCAATTTTTATAATGCCTAGCTAAACTGCCCGGCGTTACCGTGACCCGTCAAAAAACAGCATGAAATTAGGAAAAACTCTGAAAATCCCAATAGAAAATCGAGAAAAAAATAAAAATCACTGCACGAATTTCAAATAAACTTCGTCGAAAAGAGAAAAAAATTACTATATTGGGTTAGAAGAATTTCTTTTACTAACGTAAAAAAAATCACAGCAAATCGCGAAAACACACTGAAAATCGCATAAAAAAATCATGAAAAATTTGAAAATTGCTGTACGAATTCCGAATAAACATTATTCAAAAGAGGGCAAAATTTACGGTCAAAAATTGAATGTCAAAAAATCGCAGCGGATCGCAAAGAAACGTTAACATAGCATTAAAAATCGCTAATATTTCAAAAATCCCGAAAGTCAAAATTTACTGTATTTGGATATAAGTTTCAAACCTAATTTCTTTGATGACTATCAAGTTGCGAAATGCGGAAAAACTCTAAAAAATCGCGACAAAAAAGCGGTTAAATAGCAAAAACCACACAGTAGAAAATTTATTACATTAGGCTAAATATTTGAAACCGAATTCCTTTTCCGTATCTCAAAAAATCACCGAAAATCTTAAAAAAGAAAAAAAAAAGGTAAAAAAATTCTATTGAAAATTGCATTAAAAATCGCTGCAGTTCAAAAATAGCAGAGCACAATATTTACCATAATATGCTTCAGGTTTCAAAGAAAATTCCTATAAGACTAGAAGTTTAAAACGGAATTGTTTTAAAAATGTTAAAAAATCATTGTGAAAGCTGAAAAGCAGCCTTAAAAATCTCATTATAAATCGCAAAATACTAAAAAATCGCTAAGGTAAAAATTTGCTATTAAGGGATAAAACATCGCAATCGAAAAATTACTATATTAGGCAAAACGTTTGAAATCGAAATCAGTTTCCGAATGTAATCTGCAATCTAACACTGTAATCGGAAATATTTTATGAATGACAAAAAAATCAACGCGAAACTTAAAAAATCTCGAAAAATCGCTTAAAATCTCATTAAAAATATCTACATGGCAAAATTTACTATATTAGGCTAAAAGTTTCAAAACAAATTCCTTTTCCGAATGTCAAAAAATCGCCGTGGAACTCGAAAAACCGCTAAAAGTGACTTTGAAAAATGCATTGAAAACCGCTAAATATTAAAATATCGCAGGAGTCAAAATTTACTGTAATGGGGTTGTATATTACATTGTAATCAGAAATATTTCAGGAATGACAAAAAAAGCGACGCTAAATGCAAAAAATCTCGCAAAATTGCTAAAAATCGCATTGAAAATAAAAAATCGCTGAAATTCAAAAATCATTCAAGACAAAATTTAGTACATTAGGCTAAAAGTTTGAAACAAAATTCCTTTTGCAAATACCAAAATGTAACCACAAAATGCGAGAAAAACACTAAAATTCACATTGAGAAATTCAGAAAACTCTGTACGAATTCCAAACAGATTTTAACTAAAAGGGGATAAAATTTACTTATTGGGTTAAAAGAATGAAATCTTATTCACTAATGTGAAAAAATTGTCTCAAAACATAAAAAAACGCTAAAAGTCGCATAAAAATAAATCTGATCAAAAAACTGAAAATAGGGATTCGAGGTGCGAAACTCCATATACAGAGGAACCTCCCCTCGAAAAATTTGTAGCTGTACGTGCAACGGTCTCTGCAGAACAACGTCGACACACTCACACACAAACTTCTGTCCTTATTATTATAAGATAAAACTACTCTCCGCTCAAAATTAATTGCTTGCATGCTAAAAATGACGCTGGTGCATTTTTGAGTAAAAACTACGCTCTTCGTACATATATATTTCAAGATAGATGTATAGAAGAAAATCGAAATATATTCGAATATAAAGCTTTTCAAGTATACACTTTTTTTACAGAAATTGTTGCATTTCTAGTTTTTAATACAGGAGATTAATTTGTAAAGTCCGGAACTACATGTTTTTTATTTGAAGTTCAAATGTCACTAATACATAGACATATGCTACATCAAACCATTTGTAAACTCAAACTCAAATATAAAAATGGATCAAATTTCACTTAGTTCTTACCCTTCATTCTATTTAATGGTTGAAAGGCAAATATCAATTCTCGTTTCGACAGCCAATCAGAATGAAGGTTAAAAATAGGGAGAACTTTGATCCAATTTTAGAGTTACTTTAAGACAGCGCAGTACCACCTGTAGGAAACATTTTGAACTAAAATAAGAAAGTGCAATTAACAGCATTCCTGATTTTGCACATTCCATTAGCGAGAGCTTAACCGCAATATCTGTCATAGTTTATACGTAATTGAACTTTAAAAACCGTCAGGCCATTTTCAGATACTTTGTATTTTCGTACAATTTTACATACATACGTATCTGGTATGTCTCATAGAAAGCACATAAATATATTTCATTCACGTTAAAAATCAGTACACATATGTTTTTTATGATAAATATTTACTTCAAACTAATATATTTTAAATGTTTGTCATGACCAATCATAAAATAATTCAAGCATAAACTTCAGTATTTTGAATCGTAACAAGTCCACTACAACAGTATTCTTGTCATAAGTGGACATTTGAGTTTCTGAAAACAGAATAGGTTAGATCAAATGATTCTTCTTGCGTGAAATCGATACTTCTGCTCCATGTATCGAACTGAAATCCTTCTACCCCTGATACAATTGTCTCTTTCACCTGAATTATTTTTGAAAACACGATTTTGTCTCTCTTAAATCTTTCAGAAATTGAAAAAAAATACTGATAGATAAGATTAATCGGCACGTAAGCGTCTAAAATATGAGAAATTTAACAAGTTAAAATTGAAGATATCAAATTTAAGAGGGTTCCTGCATCTAAAACAATGAAAATAAAACTGAAAGAAAATCTGCACCAAAAGTAAATAAATAAAACTAAGCAAATTAAATTTGCAATATCACAATAATATTAAACTTTTACAAAATCAGCATATGATGGACTGACTGTATCAGTTCATACAAAACAATGTGATATACCGATTTCAGTTTTAAACGATTCATTAGAAACTGATTATGCAGTATAAGTTTATGTTACTTTCATTTGAATGTGCAGTAATTATGATTTTGATTATGATAATGAATTTAAAGAAATGAATTTTGAAAGAAGTATTGAAGAATTATGTGGTTGATTATTTTAAACTGTGTGTATTTTTGTGCAAATCGTTTTTATGCATAAAAAAAATTATAAATTTTAGTTAAACTTTTAAAGTCTAGGAATTGATTCCCACAAAATTAAAAATGTTAATGCATACAAAACGATTAGTGTATATTTTAATGAATATTGACCTTTTTTGTTCTCAGATGAATCTGTTATTCAATGGAATAATCGATATTTAAAACTGTTTTTGTGAACTTGCGTGCGAGTGTGTCGGCAATGCTAATGTCTGCACGTTTGCTTGTAAACTGATAAAATTTACATTACAGCCTATTAAATTTGACTATTTTTAAATGTTATTTTACAAAAATGCTTGTTAAATCTATGCTAGTCATTTTTAATGAAGTTATAAACATAAAAAAAACCTACCAAATATATTTTTGAGATAATTATATTTAATACTGATTATTCTGACATTAATAAAAACATACATTTAGGAAATTTATTTTCCCATTAAAGCTTTTCTATGTGTCTAAATATAGGCTTAAAAATGCTCGAGACAAAAATTTTAACGATTGTTTTTAAAGCCACTGTTTACGGCGTAAGATAAATTTAAACGCATATTATTGCATCTGTAATAAACTATGATTAAATGTTCTGCAACGGCGAATATCTAGTACTTAAGTTAATGTTGACTTTATGCAGTTTTCTAAGTGAGAATAATTTTCTCCTTTATCGCATAAACGGTACTTCTAAAGCGTTTATGGTTATTTTATGTTTTGTTTAATTGCATTAAATTTCTTTTATAAATAAAAAACACTTTCAATAATCAGCATATTTACATAGTATTTGATATTTATGTTATATTATAATTAGTAGGTGTATTTTAATTAAAAATAATAATTTATTTCATCAAAATGTTGAATTTTACATTACTTCGAAAACACTCATTACAGACTGGATTTATCTTAGCTTACAGAAACACACTCTAAAACAACAAAAACAAAACAATCAGGATAAAAACTAAAGTGAGGAAAAACTATAAAGCGTTCTGAACACATGGGGTTGTGGAACGATTGCCAACTTATAATAAAACGGCACTACGCTATAATATAAAAATTGCTGCAGCAGTCTTAATCTTTATACTTATAATAGTCTCGGCAATTGCATGCAGAATCTACACAAAACTGATCTGTGAGAAAACATACACATAATGTTGTCAACCTGACATTCATAATTTTCATATTTGAAATGAAAACTAAATATATTGACAGCCGCAAAATAACTACAATTTCCACATCACAATCCGACATCTGTCATTGATATTAAAACTTCTATTGTTTGTTTAAATTATATTTCTGAAATCTGTTTTATAATTCATTTCTCAGGATAGAATCTTTTGTTATAGAAATTATACTGTTATTACAAATATGTATTTATAGATATCATTATTACAGATATCACTATTATAGATATCATTATTATAGATATCAAAGTATTATATATGTGAATATTTTGTTCAAGAAATAGTTTTACGCAAACATAAATGGAAAACAATAAATTTTCCAGGTTATTTTGTTATATAAATTAAATAAATACAGCAATATATAATTTTCTTTGAAAAGAGTGAACAGGGTTGTGACGGTTCAGGGAATTTCCAGACCAAGAAATTCTTCGGCACCAGTACTTTCTTACAGAGAATCTCTCAGTAAATAAGGCGAAATTTCTCGCGGTTAATCTAGATATATTTTTCTATGAAAAAATACTGATATTTTGACTGGAAAATTCCTCGAAGCGTGGCAACCCTGGTGAAATGCCTTCTCTTTTAAAACTTTTGAGAGAGAATGTAACATTAAATGAACTCTATGAAAATTGACGACCATGAAAAAGCCCAGTAGTACAAAAGATCTGTTTTATTCACGGTTGGAAATTGAAATATGGAATCATAATTTCAACTAAATATTTTCTTTTATATTAAATGTAAATTAGTTTGATTTCTTTGTTTTGTAAATTTGTCATTTGTCTCACAATAAACATCTTAATCCAATGAAGAGATGACATATCTTTATATTTTTTAAATCTGTTAAACAAGATCTAATTAAAACAACAGTGAGATTCAAGATCGCAAATAATGATGTATTAGCTAAATATTGAAGCAAACGAAACAAGAAACAGAACGTACTGTTGAGACTGAAGATAGGTAAGTTTATAATTATTCCACGTTTCTTGAAAAAAATCTGTACAATATTGTCAGACCTTTCAGTAGCTGCCTAGATCTGTTTAAGTGAGCTTTTAATGCCTATGAGAAAACAATAAGTTGCAGAACCCGATGCAGAGAAAAAATTCCTACTTTTCTTTCTTCATCCCGAATAATGAAATATTTTAAGTATAATAAAGAAGCTAAAATTGGTAAAGCTGAAGAGAAATATAAAGCGAAAATAGCATGTTTAAGAAAAAAGATCGTTTTAAAAATTTTAGGTGTAATAAAAAAAGCTGTAGAAGTAAAGCAAGATTCAAATTTTACTTTCTTCAATAGAAGAGAATATTGTACTCGAAATGTTTTTCGACTTCTGGTTTTCGACGGATTTACACATTTTAGAGGTCAGAGATCCCAAAAATGATGTTTATACAAAATGTCCGTACGTGAGTCGCCATTTTACCATCGAAAAGTGTATAAAGTTATGCATAGAATTAAACCAAATGTGTTGCGTCTGTATTTGGCTATCGCAAGCTGGTCCTCCTTCAGTTTAAAAATATTCTATCGGAAGGGGCAGTTTTTGTAATAGCAATTTTTGTGCCATTTTCATTATTGTACCATTGAAAAGTTGTTGAAGTTATGCATAGAACCGAACCAATTTTTTTGTGTATGTTTTTGGCTTTGGTCCTCACTGAATTTGAAAAACATCCGCCGGAAGGTGGCGATGTAATAGCGATTTTGATGCCATTTTCATTATTGTACCATCGAAAAGTGTATGAAGATCTACATCGAAATGAACCAAATTTTTGTATATGTTTTTTGTAATGGCCAGCAGGTCCTCCTTTAATTTGGAAATATTCCACCGGAAGGAAATGCTGCGATGTCTGTACCATTTTCATTATTGTACCATCAATCAGTGTTATGCATAGAATTGAACCAAACATTTTGTGTATTATTTGGCTGTGGGCAACAGTTTTTCCTTGAATTTGAAAATATTTTGCAGGAAGGGATTGCTGTAATAGCAATTTTTGTGCCATTTTCTTTATTTTACCATCGAAAAGTGTAAGAAATTTTGAATAGATTTGAATCAATTTCTTTGTGTCTGCGTTTGGATATGGCCAGCAGGTCCTCCTAAAATTTGGATATATTCCCCCAGAAAGGGGTGCTGTGATAGCGATTTTTGTATATTTTTTTCGGTTTTTGTAGTTCTGATGCCAATCGGCGGCCTGTGCACAGACAGGGACTCGCGTCCTGCTAAGACGCAGACAGAAACAGAATAACGAAAAACTATTGATTTTAATGTATATCATGATTGGAATGAACTCATTTTTACTACACTTCTTTGATTGAAGAGGAAATTTAAAATGAAAATCAAATTTGGTATAGTATTGAACTGATAATATTTGCAGTATTAACATCTATAACTACTTTTTGAAATATTAAAACGTATGAGATAGAGAAAGTTTTTGGGATTTGTACATCCAACTAGTTTTAATTATTATTATAGTTTAACGTAATTACATAATGTAGCGCACAATCAGAAATGGATACTCAGATTTCACGAAATTTTCTTCGTCTTTGACGAAACAGTTTCGTGGCAAATGCTCCAAACGAAAATTTTGTCAAATTGAGAAAATTACGTTCATCATTTGTTTGAGGATACAAATTTCGTCAAAAGTGCTTGTTCGAAAAGCGCAAAGAAAACTGACGGTAGTGGCATCGATTGAGTATTTTAGAAGCATCTGAATATATTGAAAGGGGAAAAGATTATGTCGCTTATCTTTTCCATCAAGGTGATTCGAAATCGCTACCTCCAGTGTGGTTGTCCATCACTTTAATTATCTTGCCATTGATGCTTGGCATGGATGTGATTTTAAATGCATGTAGTGGATTTTGCTGTATGTTTATATTTTTTAAGGTGGATTGTAATTTTATCGGTGATATTATAATCCCTGCAAGCTTTAATTAATAAGGCTAATTTATTATTATAGTTTTTCTACGATTAATGAATAATTAGAATATGACTTGTTTAATATAATTTATTTAAATTTTCTTTGCTCAATGAATGATTAGCTTATGGTCGGATTAAATTGTTGCTCAGAAATAACAAATTTTGAATGCATATTGGGGGAGATTTTATCAATTTGAGACGGCGATTAAGATTTCAACACTCTATGTTTAGAGAGGGGAAAGGGATCAATTGTGAGTATTTTAAATTCGATTGTTATATAATATATTTCTTAAATGAAAAAGATATCCTGGAACATTGAAATCTAATTGACTTAATTTAATCTTTGAACGATTTTGTAAAACACAGGATTTTTTTTTCTCGAATTAAAAACTAAAGAACAACAAAAGCAACAAAAAAATAATAAAGTTCCTGAAAACTTAAAAGATAAAAAAATAATTAATGCAGAAACAATAACTACCTATATTTCAGTATTCCCTGAAAAGCGCTAAATAGTGCTGTTTTTTTTTATTATTATTAAATTGTAAACAGGAATAACGCATACTAGCGTACATCTACTTACTAAAATCGCGGGATTTTCGGAGGTACACTAGGGCGACCCTCGGCAAACAGCTGCCGCAACTGTTTCCTTAAAATGCATTGAGTCTCTCCGTGAGTGAGGAAACAGTTTCGTCAAATATTTAAGAGTTTCCTTTTCGTTAAAAGTCACGTCAAATTGATACGAAATGATTGTCAAAAATAACTAAATATAACTCATGTATTGCTGAATCCTCAGAAGCGAGAGTTTTTTTTTTCTCAGAGTGTATCTAAATTCAAAATATTGTTTTTATCTGTAAGTATATATGCTAAATTTCTGTTATATTTCATCAACACACTCTGTCACTGCATAATTTCGCTACTCTCCATATCTCACACTCTCACATTTCCCTGTTCTATGTAATAAAGACTTCGTCGATATTGAATTCATCACATTGCGGTCAAGCAATCCGAAGTATTTCAATATTCGGGTACGGAAGCCAGTTGCCAATCAAACACTAAAACATAGTTAGTGACTGGAGGTTCAACAACAGAATATTAGCCAATGTAAAGTCGCATGACTTGAAATATGGTATAGATCGAAATATCAAAAGAAGCTTTTCATAAATAAACTCGCAGTCAATATCCACATAGGAAAAATATTTATTATACCAGTTCAGAGAACCAGAGCATTTTCACCTACTAAGAGCTCTACTCATCTACTCACCTACTCACCTATCACTATCTAGAACATTTCATCGATGCTTAACTTTACGTTATTAATCCATGAAATCTTACATAATGAAACGAAGTAAACGTATTATTCTCATCATTAAGAAAACATTTTTCCTGGTGAAGATTTTACTATTCAAAACATACTCACAAATCTGGTCCCGGAACTCATTCAGGCCAGTAAATGCAACATAAGACCGGATTTTGACTGCAATGTTGCATTTAATTTTGGCGAATGAGAGAACGTAATAAGACGAACTATATTTTGTAGTTGTATGGGAAAAATGCGCAAAGTTGTATTTCCGATAAAACGCATGAAAGGTATGAAAAAAAGCGGGACAGTGGATTCTAAATCCGGACATAATAATACATGAAGACCTATGAAAACGGAACCTGTCTCTAACGGAAGACTGTCTTAAATATTAAAATTTCCTTTCCCCTGCTGCACAATTACATCTGCTCAGACAAAATCCTGTTTAAAACAATTTTTTTTTCCACTGACTTGCGACTGCGTCTAAACAGGTATGTTTAAGCATCATATTTTCAAAAACATTTTTATAATAATTAAAGCATGTAGCATAAAGTTATTTTGCTTTTTTTAAACTGATTTTATTTCTCTTAGCAAATATTTCAATATGAAACAAAGTGGGTCAAGCCTGCCATATAGTGTGTCAACCCTCTCATATGTAGAGAGCATTGACCCATTATTTTCTCATGATTAAAATCAATCATTTTTCAAATTTCTTATATATTACACTTATGTAGCAATTTTATTTTGATAACTGATTGTATAAAGAATAAAATGATATATAAAACTTTATTCCACGCTCAATATTTAAGAAACGAAAAATCCTTTTGTAAAAAGTGTTTGAACCCTCCCTGGTCTCCCCTAAATGAGATAAAGAGTAAGTTCAAATGCACGATAAAATTAATTGTTACGTATAAAGATTAGAATAAATCTAAAAGTGACTGAAGCACATATAAACTTACAGTTATAAGAAACTGTGAATGGTTATTCATATATATTTACTTCGACAATTTAACCTTAATTTGTGTTTTAGTTATGGTTAGTGTGCTAATTTTAAATCAATAATGAAATCAGTCTTTTTTAAGACTGCATTTATTTGCAATTTAATAAGCATTTATTTGCAATTGTAAATACTGCAATTGATCTTTTCAGTTCCGACAGATTTTATAATACTTTATAATAGTAATGTATCTATTTTACTATATTTTATTACATTTTTTAATTGAACACAGCTAGTTTCCCCAATTTTAGATTTTACAATGATTAAATCAAGCCTGGAAAACAACAGAATTTTTTTAAAAACAGAAATCTTATTGAAAAAGTAATCAAAAAGAGTAAATCAAAAAATATGAGAAAATATACCTTTCTGAATATTTCTTAACTTCTCATTTTGGTTTTCTTTTTGAATTCAAAAATAAAATAATTTCTTTTCCCGAAAAATGTATTTTATAAACAAATGCTATAGATTATCCCAGGCATATAATCAGTGCTTTTTGAAAAAATCCCAAAACTCAAATAAGTTTCTTCAATAAATTCTAAACAAAACAATTGGTTTTCCTTCCGTTACACGTGGATATCTTTGGAATAATTTTGTTTCAGTCAGACATTTATTATATTTTAAATTTTGAAGATTCAAAGAAAATGTATTTTAGCATACGCAAGATGATATTTTATATCAAAGAATACCAAATGCATGCACAAGATTTAATTTAGTTTTCAGAGAACGTTATATCGTGTTCCAGCATATATTAAAAGTTATAGAGACACTTCTTTTTATAGAAAAATAACACTTTCTATAAAACATAAATGTGTATTTTAATTTGCATTTTGTGCGAAATCCTTTAAACATGTGATTGATTAGCATATTAATTCTCTTGCACACATGATTTTCGTATAGGCTTTTCTAGGCTTATTACTGAATATTTTATCTATTTATAGTCATCAAAAAATAAATTGTAAATATATATTATATATATATATATATATATATATATATATATATATAGCAACGTCTCTCATAAAACGTGTTAAAAATGAGAAATTTAAGTTTTTCATAATTTCACGTTTACCAATCTCTATCAAAATAAAAATTGTTTTTTAAAAATGTTATTTCCCTGAAATTTGTGATCTTATTATAATGTGCATGTCAGAATAATGAGTAACAGGAAAATGCCTATTTAATGAATGTTTTTCATTAATATGTACTTCTGATTCGAGAAAATAAAATATCTATATCAATATTTTGCACTTTTTTCACTACTTTAAAATGATATTTGACAGTATAAAAAAATAGATTATATAAGAATAATACTATTGCTAAAATGCATAAAATCGTAAAATATTTGAGCAGGATATAAAAATTTCAATATGGTTATTAATGTTGCAATTTAATTATTCATTTTGAAACTAAATTTTTGGAAAATGTCCAGAAGTATACTATTTATGTCGACCAGTGCTCAATTTAAAACAGAAGACCAGGTGAAAAAATTGATTTTTTACTAATTAAATACATTTTTAGTGAGTCAGCAAATATGTTCCAGATTTTTCTTTTTAATCAAGTTTTTCAATGCATTTGAAATTGTTACATTTTGAAAATAAATGATATTGACCATGCTCCTTTAATCGTTTCATGGGCAAAATAATTCTGTTTCTAAAATTTTGAAGCAATTGATTGCCACCCGATTTTACCAACAATTTACTTTCAAAGTAAGTGGGTACTTTTCTTTGCGAACACTATTACAGATAATTTTTTGTCGAAATTTCTGGTACAAATTTGACACTTGGGAATAAAAAATAATGGGGAAGTATACATCCCGCGGCCCATAAACAGGTTAAGAGATTAATGTTTTTCAAAATAGACTGATAAAATAAAACATAAAAAATAACGACTTGTAAAAATATTTTTTTTAAGAAAAAAATCTCTGGAACCAGTCCTTATATGTTGCCCGGGTAACTGGTAGGTGTACTATATTTTAAGGAAGTCCTTAATTTTCCTTTTTTTGGACTTCCTCCCGTTCAGTCGGCCAATCCGTAATTCATCGCGTTGGAAAAGTTTTTATTATTGTATAATGTCTGATTATATTTGGAAAGTAACATTTGGTACAAATAAGCAGAAAAGATAAACTTAAAAACTTTTCTTATAATGGAAACCTAGTGAGATGCTATTTAATATTAAAACCGAATTTAAAATATAAAAATATCCATGAAGCATATTATTAAAACTACGGAATGGTATTTGAATATACCCCGTAACATAAGTTTTCTTTTTGGTTCATAATTTTGGTTCATAATTTGGTTCTTTTTTATATATACTCTTAACCAGTACTTAAATAAATTACCTTTTTTTTCATCAACAAGTGACGCTACAATTGTCTCAAGTGTTCGTACAGCGTCTCATAAGAGTAAACTTTACAGTAAATAAAAATGTATATGTTTTGTGTGACAACTCCATTTATCGTTTACTGTGTCATAAATCTGTTAAGTTACTAAAGTTTTTCGAGGAAACTGGGATTCCTAGAACTTTTTATGTAACAGCAACAACAAAAGTTCAACAACAAAAATTCTGCAGCAAAGTTCTGCAACAACAAAAATTTTTGTTGTTGCCGTTACATAAAAAGTTCTAGGAATCCCAGTTTCCTAGAAAGACTTTAGTAACGTCACAGATTTTTTTTTTCTACAGCGTATAAGTATTTAGAAAATCGAAGAAGTTTTCTATTGTGATTCATGCCACATGATAGTTAAATTATTTATTTCAATATCTCCAGTAGCGTTAAAGTTACTTTGAATTGAAGTAATTAATTACCATTAATTATAAATAAATATATATAGATATTCTATGTCTTTATGTGCATTCCTGTGAGAAATGCATCTTTCTGTTTGAATTATCTTTTATTATCAAATGAATATAGTCTGAATATTATATGTTTGAATTATGTTCTAACTTTTTCGTTCACATTTTGATAGCCCTGTATATAGGTAAGACAGAAAAGTTTCGCAGAAAGAATTAGAAGAATAAATGCTTCTTTATTGAAATATTCAAATAAGAAAAATATAAATAAATGCAGCATACTTACTGTATGACCCTCCCCAATCAGCATAAGAAATATTAGCATTATTATATCCGATTTTCTTCAAATACAAAAATCAAATTTATTTTAGTGTGTAAAATATTCTTAAATAATGCTTACATTGTTATATTAAAAAAATCATAAATTTTAAAATGTAACATTTTTAAAACACAAAAAATTAAGGGAAATTTATTGTATTGAAGATGGTTTAACTTCATTAAAAAAAATTCTATATAATTGTAATATATGGTCTATAATCTACAAAAAATTTTATTTAGTAAAAGTATCAGTTCACATACAAAAGATACAAGTACTGTTTACCTGTTATGAAAAAATTAATTAATTAATTAAGGGGTCTTGTACCTTATAAACGCGACGAAAATTAACGAAAAACTTCAAAGTTTGAATTAGTCTATCTTCAAAACCTTTTTATGTATAAACAAGAAATTTTGCATATTGTTTAAACAGATTGTGCTATGTAATATACTACCATTAGAAATTTATTAACCCTTTACAGAATTTGTGTACTGTTGCAATCAAAATTCATCTTTTTTTACCCCATAAGTAATTGCGCGCGTGATATCTTGAGAAAGTATGTATGGATTGCAATGAAATTTGGTAAATATACTAAACATATATGTGTGTTTAAAATGACCTACTGTTAGGCTAAAATTATTTCATTAACTACATAAAAAAATATTTTCGTAAAACAAAATAAAAATTTTGCATTTTTAATGAATAAAGATATTCATAACTAAAAATATTACCATTGTAAATACTTAAAAGTAGATCATTTTAAACATACATATTTGTTTAGTAACTTTACCAAATTTCATGACAATCCATAAATACTTTCTCATGATACCATGCACGCAATGACTTCACTCTAAATCGAAATGTCTTAAATTCAGACACTTAAGTGTCTGAAACGGAGTGTTCAATTTTCAGACATTTTAAAATGTCTGAATTTTTTCAGACACTTTTTGCGTCTGAATTTTAGACACTTCAAACGTCTGAATCGCAGCCATTTTTTAAAAGCATTACACGTAGCCATGTTTGACCACGTTGATCCTGGAAAAGTATATGGCCATTATTCTGCCCTACTCCCCCCCCCCCCCACACACACACAGCCTTATTTTAGGGGATCCAAAATATGGTATGCAATTTTCATAAAGCTGATAATCGAAATCATTTTCGACTTTGTACTGATTATAATCAATATTTTGAATTTATAGAGTAGAATAAGATTAAAAATTAAAATATTTGTCACAATACAGTAAAACCTCTCAATAGTAGGCACCTTAGAGCCGTGGAATTTGTTCGCTATTCGGAAGTGTCTGTTTTTCTGAGGTAAAAAATATAAAATATGTGCATGTTGTTAATAAAAAATGTGCTTCTTAAATAGTTGTGTCCTCTATGTAGGAGTGTCCGTTATGGAGATTTTACAACAAAACTTTCATAGGACAATTTTCTTCAGCGAACACTGACCTTTTTCAAGATAAATACATTTTTTTTACCTCATAAAAGCGAACACAATCGAATAGCAGGCAAATTCAACGTTCCAAAACGCGTTCAATTCGCGAGGTGGCCGCGATTGAGAGTTTTTACTGTATTTATTTTTTTATTTAGTTTTTAATCTAATTCTACTTTTAAAGTTCAAAATGCTGATTATAATCAATAGAATGTTGAAACACATTTAAAATATAAGCTTTAAAAAAAAATCCATATCGAATTTGGAGCACGTAAAATCGTAGGGGGGGGGGGAGGGTCTGCCCATGCTTTAATCAGGCCCTCCTTCTGGAAAAAGTCCAACCCTGTGTTATGATTCGATAAATGTACGTGTCAGTTTTAAGTGCAAAATCTAGCTATATGCAAATAAATATTTTATAAAAATGTACCTCTTTACTTTGTATTCATTTTTAATTTCAAATTACTTTTTAACTAAAAGTAATCAAAAAATCAATATTATATAATTATTTCAAATGAAATATATCTGTATATTTTTACCGCATTCTTACAATTACGTTAACGATACATGATTACATGAATTTAAGAATCTAAAAATAATCATTAAAATTTAACAAAGTGACTACAGATAACGCGAGATCCTTTTTCTAAATCTTTGTTGACATCAACAAATTTTTTTCTGATTCAACGTCTACATTAGTGACGTCAATTTCCGTTCTGAAGCTGTGGTTTTGACTTTTGAATCATAAAAAGATTATATGTTGACTATTCTCAGTATGGCAAATGGGATATTTCTAAAATACTCGGAAACACTAAAATTATAGCAAAGGGAAATCTTTTAATTAGAATGACCGGATTTAATGAGTTTTATCAGTCAAAACATTTTAAAATAAATAAATGAACACAAGTAATTCGCTGTATTAAATATATGGGGGAATCAATGAATGGAAAGATGTCCGAACTATATTCGTTTTTAAAATTTATGATGTACACACTATGAGGCAGAAGAAAACTTCATTAGACAAGAAAAGCATAAATAATAAATAAAAGCAGCTATTAACAGGAATGTTTACTATAAATGCTTTTGAATTCCAGTACATAACACATAATAAATCTATCAGAAATGTAAAAATCGATGTAAACATTACAAATGCTGCCGCATTAAATGCTTATAAAAATATTGTATACGTAAATAAATAATTAAAAAGGGTACTTCAGAGTAATAATTACACCAAAAAATACTATTAAGGTAGTCTTGATGGTAATTAAGAAGTATGAGCCAATCAACAGGCGATGTCACTGCGATTTTAATGCAGTAATGGCTACATAAGAAAAGGCTTAGGAAGGTGTAAAATTAATAAATTCAGTAACCGCTAATATACACCATGCAGAGACACCAAAATTTATTTTAAAGATAACATTGGATAGAAAATAATACAGAAATATGATTGCAGATGATTTGAAGAGTAGAAATTTAAATATTAGCAAAATAAAATTTTAACATGGAAATACCATAGGCAAAATGCTTTGAACATATTTTGGCATAACTCAGGAAATAATAAAACTATAGACTCGTGTGAGGTCTTCATTTAAAGATAAAACAATCACAGAGAGTTTTAAATACATAGTTAAGACCCCACTTACCTGGGAAAAGGTCTGATTATTCCAAAAGCACATTCGCCCAGAGGACGTCCGGATTGGAGGCTACGTTAGTATCCGTTAATTAGGCAGACTTGGATATTTAAAAAATAAAATCCCCTTGCACATCCGGCTAGCTCTGTTAAAAGGATGGAAAATTTCCATCCTGAAAACATAGCCCGCCAGACAACAGTTCTCTTTACAAATCTGACGAGATGAAGAACACTGTATTAGTTTTATAGATAAATATTAATACGGAGTACCACTATGTCGATAGAAATTAAATCCCGGAACTTCACATTCCGCAAAAAACAATCAAGTCAAAATAAATTATTAGTTAAAATGTACGCGTACATAAAAACAAGCATTCAGTTTGAATTACAAACGAACATCGAGTTCGAAAGGAAGACGCATGCGCAACTGAGAGTGCCCCCTGGTGAATGCGGAGCGGAGTTACAAAGTGTCTTAAAATTAGACACTTGCAGATTTTTTAGACACTTTTATCAGTTCGTGTACACTATGATCATAGTAAGACACTTAGGTGTTTTAAATTAAGACATCTTTTGTGACTGAATTTTCAGATTCAGACACTTAAGTGTCTGAAATTCTTTTTCAGTCACATATGTATCTTAATTTAAGACGCCTTTATTTGCAGTGTTATGGGGTAAAAAAAGAGCTATTTTGATTTCAACAATACACAGATTCTGTAAAGGGTTAACAAATTTCTAATGGTAGTATATTACAAAGCACAATCTGTTTAATCAATATCCAAAATTTCATGATTATACATCAAAAGGTTTTGAAGATAGACTAATTCAAACTTTGAAGTTTTTCGTTAATTTTCGATGCGTTTAAAAGGTACAAGACCCCTTAAACACTGAACTCTTTCAGAATCAATACAATATTTTTTTATTTATTTTTATTTTTATTTTTTTTTTTGTATTCTAATATACATCCGTGCTAGTTTCCTTCCGCTCCTAAAGAATTCGTTTAAAAACTTTTGTTATTGCACACCTGTGTTACTGGAATTTTTCAGACTGGCTTCTAATCAAATTTCTCTGAACGATATTCCATTTTTTAAGAGTTTATGGTTAGATATTTCTTCTAGAAATTATTTATATTTCTGGTTTCTCATTTCTATTTATAGAAATGTATTGTAAGTAAAGTAAATGCATGTTTAAAATGAAGAAAAAATACATGTTTTCTAGAACAATACTAGCAGTTAAATGAAAGTTTATATACACATGTCAGAAATATAGTTTCTAATTCAGTTATTTTGTTATTTTTTGAAAGAGCGTGCTTATTTATTTTCTTTGATCAAATAGATATATAAATTAATTATTAAAAAAATTAAAAATTTTGGATTTTTCTTAACCCTTTGACAGTAAAAGAAAAACCCTGTACGCTGTAAATATATATATATATATATGTGTGTGTGTGTAAAATTATTAAAATGTTTCTAGCAAACTGATTCCTAAAACTTTTTATGTAACGTTAACAAAAAAATTCATGTAACGGAGATACACTTTTGAACCGTAAATCCAAAAATCTCGTAAGGTTACTCAGAATGTTTTAGGAAATTGGGATGCCTAGGACATTTTATGTAACTGCAACCAGTATTACAGATAAAAATTTAGAAAGATTACTGTAATGTTAGCAGATTCATTCTTAAAGCTACAGATTTCTGTAGCTTTACAAGAACTAGTTTTGTACATTTACACCTTTTCTTGTACAGTGTACAGATAAAATTTTAGTAAGCATGTAACTTTATATCTGTAGAATTACAAATTTTTAATCTTTACAGTGTACTTATAAAAAATATATCTCGAGAAATATTTTAAAAAGAAATAGCAGAATCAAGACTATCATTATTTTCATTGGGATAATACTACTTCAATTCAAAATATAAGAGTAATGAAAAATAAAGCACAAAGTCATTCGAGATTTATATTTATTTCGGTAGAAATGAATGCCTGACAATTTTGATGTGTAGTATCACATTCTACATATTTTGTAGAGGAACATAACATAAGAAAATCTGTATAATACTGGAAAGATCTTTATAATGAATTTTTTCTAAAAATTCGAAGTATTAGAATAATTGTAACAGCGGTTCAAAGAATTTGAATAACACAAAAAAAAATAGCAGGGTAGTCCGATCAGTAAATGAACACTTAAGCACATTTGAAAAGAAAATGATTCATTATATTTTAATAAACAGTACCTATTTGTGGCAAATACATTTGTTGGTTTACAAATTATTAAAAAAATAACAAAAGGAAATTTATATTTTACTTGCTTGGGATCCTAGAGATGTCTTAATAGAAATCGATACAAAAACCAAGTAAATGAACAGTTGTTACCAGTGAATGAACGCAAAATTTTTCAGTGAATATTTTACTGCAGGCACTCCCAATTCCACCACATGTGGACCTGTGGTCCACATATTGTCATGGTACTTATTTCATATTTCCAACCTTGGATGTTACTTTAAAGTGTTATTTTGAATGTCATCAATAATTATTATCTTTAAAAATGTGTGCGTATTTGGGCTTTTGTTACGTTTTTATATCTGTTAACTTTTCATTTGTTACCATTGTTGAAAACTCACTTAATTCAGACTATAGGTATAAAAGAAGCCACAAAAACATAAACCCCAAAACTGTTCATTCACTAGGAAAAGTAGTCTAATGTATTCCTTCCAATAAATGAACAGCTGTTCATTCATTGAATTTTTACCATTTGCCTAACCAGTTATTAAACATCCCTATTCTCAAATTGTACAGATTCTACAACGGTTAAAACAATTAGAAATATGGCTATGATATATATATTTGATGTATGTACGATAAAATTGGTGAATAACGCAAATAAAAACAGTAAATTTTTATCAAAAATATGAAATACCATTGCACTTATCTTATTATTTCAGCATAGAAACAATGTGTTTCTTAAAAAATACAACATCTTCTCAAAGTAAAGTAATGTGACTTCAGTAACCGAGCAGGAATGCAATAGCTTCCTATTGAATAGAATAGGCAATGTTGTATCCACATCTAGTGGAGATGTTTTCAAACCTTATTCTATTAAAATATATAAAAAATGTTCAATCACTGGTGGCTGTTCAATTACTGATCGGACTACCCTATAATTCATTTAAAAGAAAAATTTTGTGAATAATTAATATATAGTGGCATCTCAATTAGCCATTAAGGTCACGTACACAATCAAGCATATCTATATTATAAAAGACAAACATATCTGTGCGTGCGTAACGCATACGTCATTTTGCGAATGGCAATACTTTGAAATTTGAATTAGGGAATAAATTTACTTTTAAATGCAATTTGTTTGAAAGCTGTAACTCAATTTATTTTTGAGATATTAATTTTTTTGTAGTTTTTAATACCTTTTTTGGTATTTGTGGCAACTGAAGTACTCCATTTCTATTGAAAGCAAAGGGACAATAATAAATAATAGATTACTGTATCTTTTTGTTGCCATTTTCTCATAAGAACTGAAAAAATTGAAATTAAATTACGTGCTATCTCAATAATATAATCTGTTTTAAATCCGATGAATTTTGGTTTTATTTCGTTTTTATTTATCAATTAAATGATTTTTAGTTCATTGCAAATTTACTTTACACACGATACACTTTCTTTTTATTTGTGTCTTATTTTCCCCGGTTTTATTTAATTCGTGTCAAATAGCTGAAAGAATGCAATATTATTAATTCGTATGTAATAACATTTTCCGAATTTTGAAACAAATATAAATGAATGATCTCCGATAAAACATGGAGCTATTTTAAACAAACAAATGAAGACATTTGAATAATTAGATACCCAATTTTGAATGACGACATTATGCTTTATGCTGGGTTTGTGTATTATTCATGATAATTACGTCATATGCATACTTATCTATAGATGTTGTTTAAGACTGGATTGTAAAACTGGAATGCTTTAGTGGGTGTAAATGACGTCCTTTTATGTATTAAAAAGCGTATATTTTAATTCTTAAAACTGAAATATGTTTAGTAGAAGAGCGTCCTTTCCAAATATTTTTTAAAAATTGTATGGCTTAAATTTTGTTGTATAGGGTTTGGTGCCACAAAATCCCATTAGTGTCATGCTGCGCCTAAATATTTTTACCGGAAAATGACGTACTGCTTTTGAAAACGCGTATTTTTCCTCATGCGTTTCCATATTTTTTTTTCTTCTGTATGTGTACTGATACTAAGTTTGAGACACTAGAAGAAATGCTTAAGTAAGTAAATATGACGTCATATTTAAAAGAAAATGTTCATTTTCTTAGATAAAACTAAACATTTTAAGAAAAAATGCGTCTAAAAAGCACAAACTACGATAATTTTTACTTTCCGGTTTTGAGATCAGAATCTGTTAAGAGTGCGATTATTCGCATGTAAAGATGTTGCTGACAATCGTGACTTCAAGTTTTGAGTTAAAATGATTTTGAAATGATCAAATTAAAATACTATTTTTTTTTTTTTTTAATGGTGAATACGGATATGAGAGATGTGTATGTAAATTTTGAGAAGGTGAAAATGATGTCGGGGTTAGATTTCACAGGAAAAAAATTTCTATGTCCGCGTCATAGTGGAATACATATTTATGTTTTTTATCTGGTATACCAAGCATAAGAGCCTCAATTGATAACTTCATCATAAAAAATTATCTTTATTATATTTTACGGATTACACATACAATTAAAGTTTAATTTTAATAATGTGGACAACGGAGTTTTATAGAAAGGGTAATTTGCTAACTTTAAGCTAAAATGATATTTGTTTGAGAGTTAGACTAGCCAGTATAAGATGCATTTTTTATTATAACTAATTTTGTAGGTTTATTATAATATAATTAAACAGTTCTTTCTGAACCATTTTCTTTCTTCGAAATTCGACGGGTTCCACCTTGTTATTACTAATGTTTGGCAGTCATCTTTGTTGATATTTTTCCAAATGAACTTAACACTTTTCAAGAGTTTATTTTTGTCCTTTGAAGCTACATGTGTGAGGTGTTTCTTGATTAAACCCCAAATATTCTCCATGTGGTTTAAATCTAGAGAATTTCTAGTCCAGTAAATAATTTGATTTTAATTTCTTAAGTCAAGAAGTAGGTAGCTTTAACGTGTGGTAAAATGCAGAGTCTTTTTGGAAAAATAAAATCATCCTCAAATAGATATTTCGTTTACCGATGCGTTAAATGCTCACGTACCTCTATGTATACTTCGGAATTTACCCTTCTTACCAAAATGCACAGTTTTTCTAAGCGCTCAGCACTCTTACACTCCTAAATCATGACAGAAGTGTTAAACTTCACTGATCGTTTTAAGCAAGCTCTACTAAACTTCTTACTTTCAACGCCAAGCACGGATACCACCTTGATGACTTGTCCAAGAACAATACATCGATTCATCACTAAAAAATACGTTATTCCAGTCCTGGAAATCCCATTGCAATAGTCTTTGTACCACCGCAAACTATCATTTTTTGTTTACAATTCTTTGTCTTCAGCACACGTGATTGAAAATCTAGTTTGTGAACTTGTCGAAATGGGGCAGAAGTTGAGGCTTCCTCTCCTTGTTCTCGCCATTTTGTACTTATGAATTTAATGCTCCTGAAACTGTTTTCTTCACGATATGTTTCAGCATTCTGTCTTGTTTTAGTGGTGGTTATACTTTTACAACGACTGTTTGCACGATTATTTTTTTTTAAATTTTGATTTCAGATTACTATTTGAAAACTGTACTCACAGTTCCTTGAGATCAATTCATTTTTCGTCAATCATATGTTGTGTAAGTATCTCATTGCGTAGAGTGACAATCACAGTCTCTGTAGAGTCCTGCATGTCTTTCGCCCGGCCCATTTTCAGTTCACAACTAATTAAAGCAAGCGGTAAAACAAGCTTTTATAACGTACTACCGCTACAGAGTAATGTAAAATTTTATCATCCAAGTTGACCAATCACAAAATTTTACAAATATTCCAATTTTTTTTAAATGCCTTTGGAAATATTTTAATTTTTTGATTAAATTCATTATTATTTTTTTATATAAACTTTGTATGATTTCTTTAAACACGTTTGAACAATATATCTCACATAATAATTTGTGAATACTTTGTAATTTTTTCTTTCGTCTGCGTTGTTTATTTATTCAGATATCATGCATTTTATATGAAAGTGCAATGTCTTTCTTGGTTATTCTAGTATTTTGAATTTAAGAAGCAATAGCATACTTTTCTGCGTCTGAAGTAGAAATCAAAATTCTTTCAAAACACATGGTATGTTGCAGTTCTTATAATACATTGAGTCAGTTTCTTTGAATGGCCTACAATATAGCACCATTCTAAAATAATTTTATGTTAATCATATCCTTACAGGACATCTCTTTCATAGATGAAAATTTGTGTAATCTGATTTTTGTGGTAACAAAAGGTTGGCTTATCACAGCATTTTATAAATGTTCTTCATAATATATTTAATTATATATTTATTGTAAATTGGCACATTTGAAAACAAAGTACTGTAATGATTAGCATATTCTTTAATATGAAAGAAGTTTAGCTTTGATATATAACAGCACAATATTATGGGGGGGGGGATATTACGATATATTATGTTATATATATTATTATGGTATATTACAAAGTTGATTTCATTTTTTATAAAACTTTTTTTATTTCTTAAGTCTTTCTGGCGATCGTGTTTGCGCTGTGATTAAAAATATGATACACATTTCGTATTATAATTACGAAATTTTATCGCAAGTGAAACTATTGCTTATTTGAAATCACTATGTTAAAAAAAAACTGAATAATCTCAGATTTCTGAAAACATTTCTTTAATGTTTCTGCATTTAACAACTCGTCTATTTCAATACATTTTTTTTTCTTCTACCAACTTAAGTTATTGTATACCTGCGTTCTTTCAGTTTATGAGACTGCCAGATATACAATTTAAACTGCTCAGAAGTATATACTGTGACATTTTTTATAATTTGGTAAGATTATTTTTCTGCTTAAAAATACTTAAATGCATGTCGTTTCTGAGATCAAATGTTTTACAGAAATGGAAAAAAAATTAAAAATTACATTTATTATTAAACGAATTTTTTATATAAAATGAATTAAAGTATGATATAAAATTAATTTCTTTTGTTAATATAAGATAACGAAAATGTTATACAAGGATTAAAATAGTATTAAAAAGAAAGACAGAAACGGCAGAATAAAACCATAAAAAAAGAAATACGCAAAGCCTTTTTGAAAAAACTTTGTCTTTATTTATCCGGCACAATAAAGACGTCGCTACCAGTCTGAATACAGAAGAATGACTTAAAGGAAATACAAGCGAAAATGACTGGTAAAAGAAAGCGTCGGACGGGAGATCAGAAGTTATCAGCCAATAAAACAGACACTATTTGCAAAACAGAAGAAAAAATATGAAGCAAATTAAGTAAACAGACTAAGTTAAAATTAAAAGAACTTACTAGAAATTATATAATATGTATAATTTATAAACGGCAAATAAAAATAAACAAAAGGTTAATTGAAAATAATTTAAATAATTTTTTTTATTAGATTTATAAACAAATAAATAAATGAAATAAGATAAAATAAAAAAATAATAAATATAATAATAATAATGTCAATTTTCACTTTTACTCTACGACACATGTGTTCTATAATTACTTCTCAAGGACATTACCTTTTTCAGATTGTTCTTACGCGAAACATGATGGCCATAACATCTATCACTTAACTCAGTTACATGGTTATCGACCGATTTGTTTAGGGGAGAAATAGAGTCACAAAGATACAATTGGTGTCAAGAGTTGAGCGAAGCGAAGATAAAAAATGCGAGCTTTTTTAGAAGTCTTTATATAAATGAAAGGTTTAAGTGTCCATACATAACAAAACAAAAAAAAATGTATCCTTAATATACATTAAAAATAAAATTTTGTCAATTATTTTTCTCAACCTAAGAGCTACTAAAAGATTTTTTTTTCTTCTCTTGTGTTATCATAATTTAAACTGGAGATTTCTTTATAGAATGACTTGTAAGCAGGTGTTACAAATATCTTACTTATATTGCAACCACATTTTGCTTATACTGACGTCAATTACGTGCTTTTTTTTATAGATTTTGTTTCATTAATTATTGTGTTATTTTGAATAAAGAATTATATTGTAAACACGAGTGTAAAAGAAGTTTACATCAATCAAGTAACTAAATATTTAAAATGTTTTTCATTTAGTATCACACACTTTTTACGTTTTCCAATAAATATTTCCTACTTTGTTTCCATGCAAATAATTCCCTGCTGGCTATTCTCAAATAAATAATTTTTATATCCATTCATGTTAACAAATCGTCCAACAGCGAATTATTATAGCATTATTTATGAACTATGTAGAAAGAATTTTTATGAGACGAGACACTTACACATGTATGAGCATGAGAAGTTATGCATCAATTTTTAATAGAAATTACCTTTTAGGATTTACTACTAAATAAAAAAGCTACTTAAGAACAAAATTTAAATCAAACAAAGTCTATTTTAGTTTCAAAAACATTTTTAATTCTATTTATTTAAGTTTCATTCAAAACATATAAATAACTTCTAATTTTATACAATTTTAATATAGTTTAAAAGTGTTTGTGGCTGCATTTCATCTGTGTGACTGCAAGACTGTGTGATTAATCGTCTGTGTGTTTATAGAGATCAAACCTGTGGAGTCGCCACAATATTGATATACATGGTGTGTTCACAAAGTTTCAAGACTGGTCCTAGAATACAAAATTTATTAAACATTTTTGTACAGCGAAATAAAATTCTTCGAAATATGACCCTTGGGCATCAACATACAGCTGCCAACGCTTTTTCTATTATTCATAGGCTCCCTGGGGGTCTTCGCGCGCAAGGCTGTTAAGGCATCTTGTCGAAGCTGCTTGGGTCGCTGGAATCGTGTCGAATCGCTTCCCTTTCAGGTCTTTCTTGATCCGGAGGAACAAAAAAGTTCCTGGGAGCAAGGTTGGGGCTGTAGGGGGATTGCGGCAGTATTGCCACGCTAAACTTAGGCAAAACTTCGGCAGCGGCAAGCGGCTTGTGAGAGGGCGCATTGTCGCGGTGAACAATCCAATCGTCTCTAATGTCTGGGCGTGCGCGCCGGACTCTATCCTTCAAATAGTGGTGCATTCTAGCGTAAAACTGACCTGACTCGGCGCGTCCGCTTAGACACTAGAGAAGATTGGATTGTTCACCGCGACAATGCGCCGTCTAACACGTCGTTCGCAGCCGCCAAAGTTTTGCCTAAGTTTAACGTGGCAATACTACCACAAGTCTCCCTACAGCCTCGACCTCGTTCCCATCGACTTTTTTTATTCCTCCGGATCAAGAAAGACCTGAAAGGGAAGTGATTCGACACAATTCCAGCTTCAACGAGGTCACTTAACAGCGCTGCGCGCGAAGACTCCCAGGGAGCCTAATACTTACTTCAGTAATTGTAAACAAGTTTCAGAGAAAGCGCTGGCAGCGGTGTGTTGATGCCCAAGGGTCATATTTCAAAGAATTTTAGTTCGCTGTACAAAAAGGTCTAATAACTTTTCTATTCCAGGACCAATTTTGCAACTTTTTGAACGCACCATTGAGGTGTAAAACTGAGTGGCAATATGTAGCATTTAGTGTTCATTTATAGAAAAGGACAGTCAAAATAATTCAAATATATTATTGTCTATTAACAATAATATTTTGAGTGCATTTTAATGACGTCATAATACTTCAAACAACGCAAATTTCAAAATTAGTTCATAAGTCGCGCAAGTTTCCTATACATAATGGTAAATGTAGAAATTATCGTTTCTACAATTAGATAAAACAAGAGTTTCATTTTACGTTTATTCAGAAACATTGCGGTCACATTTTTCGGCAATTAAATAAAGAAATTATAACTATTCAAAAATAATTTTATCAAAAAAGTATAAAAATTTGTACCTGTCTGGAGGACTGCTTTTTACCAGTCAACTATGTGTGAAGTTTAGCTAACTTTCAAAATGTGCTGTTAAAATGCAGACTCACTTGTTATTAAAATAATTTTTTCCAGAAATGTGTATATTTATAAAAGTACCTTTGATGACTAAGGAATATATATATCTATATACTCAGCAGAAATATGTATATAATATTCTATAGCAATATTATACATTTATACAGAATGAGGAAGTCCCATGCAATAAGACACTAAACGTAAATTTATCAGTTTCAGCCACATATTTTTTTCTTATTTCCTTGAGTTACAAATTATCTTTTCGAGAAGCTGTTATAGCTTTGGAGAATCTATAAAAATTAGAGATACTGATATCAGACACCTTTGAAACTTTTTTTTTTTTTTTTTTTTTTTGGTAATTGAAAATATTTCAGTAATTGTAAACAAGTTTCATAAAAATAATTCAAAAACAAAATGTAATCCTTTAAAATTTATTAAAATATATCTGAAACTGCTTGATATTCTTTACTTTAAGAAAGAAAGTAGCAAAGAAAATTTAAAGGTACTTTCTTTTTCACTTCTTAACAATTTTAGTTAACAATGCATTTCCAGTAATTCTTCACGTTATTTTAAATATAAAACAAGTTGGAAATTGCTCGTCAAACGTGGCAAATGAGGTGCGTTCGTACTATAACTAGTTTTAAAATTATTTTTTGCACCCCATATTGTACTGAATGTATAATTTTTTGCACTTCATAACGTGCATAGTCTGATACACCATTAAAATGCACTTCCAATAATTTTTTCGGAACACTTTTGACTGTCCCTGTAATTAAACTATGCATCCGATTTTCCTAAAATTTGAAATAGCTCAACAAAATTTTGCAACAATTATATCTTTAAAATTTCAGACCATTCGGAAGGCTGTAATATCATTAAAATGCACTTGCAATAATTTTTCCCATTGGCCGTAATGTAAACTTTTGGCTGTCCCTGTAATTAAACTATACATCCGATTTTCCTAAAATTTGAAATGGCTCGACAAAATTTTGCAACAATTATATCTTTAAAATTTCAGATCATTCGGAAGGCTCTAATATCATTAAAATCCACTTGCAATATTTTTTTCCCATTGGCCGTAATGTAAAGAAAAACTCTTGACTGTCCCTGTAATTAAACTATACATCCGATTTTCATAAAATTTGAAATGGCTCGACAAAATTTTGCAACAATTATATCTTTAAAATTTCAGATCATTCGGAAGGCTCTAATATCATTAAAATCCACTTGCAATATTTTTTTCCCATTGGCCGTAATGTAAAGAAAAACTCTTGACTGTCCCTGTAATTAAACTATACATCCGATTTTCATAAAATTTGAAATGGCTCGACAACATTTTGCAACAATCACATATTTGAAATTTCAGACTATTTGGTTGGGTAGTTTTTGCTCTGTTACATGCGGACAGACGGACGGACTGAACGATGACTATAGGTGCTACGTATTTATATAATTACGAACGCACCTAAAAACAGTCATATATTAGAATCTCGATTACTAATGAAATGTTTCTTAATTTAAAGTTTTGCTAAGTTTTTGTGGTAGCAAAAAATATGTACATATAAGTATGTATATATATATATATAGTAGGCTAATTGAGAAATCCGGCTCTTTGCAAACAGCCTAGGCTCTTTGCAAAGAGTCGGGCTAATTGGAGAATCCAATATACATGGTGATTATAATTAAAATTAAACTTTCAAAACGCTCTAAAAAACGAACCACTGATTAGAATGACGTCAAAATTGAATTGGATATTATTGAAGAAGGGGGAAAGAACAGGAACAACAACAACAAAAAAAATAGTTCCAAATTTTAGTCACAGATGGCGCTGTGAGCGTCAGAAGATGTAAATTAAAATACCTGTCATGCGCGGCCATTTCAGGTGTTATAAAAGTGTTGGGTAAACGGGGTTTCCCCATTTCGCGTCTCAGAGGTTCGCCATGAGTGTCTCAATGAAGGACCGCGCTCCGCTTGTAAAGCTTTATCACAGGAACGGTGATTCTGCACCAGTAGCTCTGCAGATGTTCAGGATCCTCCAGGACATGAAAAGATGTTTGACCGATGACTGTCATGGATCTGGTGAAAATGATGAAAAAAATAAAAAATACAGGCTCATTTGACGTATAGTCTGGTAGAGGAAGGAAAAGATGCGATTCGGCAGTAGTTGAAGAAGTGGCCACATCAGTTCAGGAGGAGTCGAGCGGCGGTGTGCAACCATGCAGTGCACTGAGAATTGTCGGAACATTGGACAGGCCTGTGAACACGGTGCATAACATTCTACGAAACATCCTGCAATATCCGTACAAAATTTGCCATGTGCAGGAGTTGTTTTCTTCTGACCAGCCAGGAGGAGAGGGTTTTGCTTTGGAATTTCTTGCTCGCATGGAAGTGGACAATGATTGGCTGTGGAACATTCAGCGGACAGACGAAGCATTGAAGCAGATGACATTTGAAGTCGAAATTCTGACGCTTACAGCGCCATATGTCGCTAAAATTTGGAACTATTTTTTTCTGTTTCATGTTCTTTCCCCCTTCTTCAATATTACGCCGTTCAATTTTGACGTCATTCTAATCAGTGGTTCGTTTTTTAGAGAGTTTTGAAACTTAAACTTTAATTATAATCACCCTGCATATATATATATATATATACATATGTGTGTGTGTATTTATTACCACCATTAATAAATTTTTCCACAGAATTAATTTAGGGGAGGTAAGGGTAATTATTATCAGGGGTAATTGGGATCAGTGGAAATCTGTAACAGATTAAAAAGAAGTGACCATGCTAATTATGAAGACTGACTAATATTCTACATGTGCAATTTTTTTTGAGTGAAAATGTATGTTCCTGTAGAAGTAATCACTGATTTCCCATAACACAAAGAAAAAAATTGTACGTTATTTTGAGAATGTTTTAGTTAAAAAGTTCCTGTGTAAAAAATGTAGGACTATTGAGATATAGCTATGGATTTAAATTTTAAAAAAGGTTGTATTTAAGAGGAAATGATTACGTTTTGCAATATACGAAGATTAATGTTAATAGTCTGCATGATTCTAATTACCTCAGAAATAGCATTTTCAGGGTAAATATGATCATAGGGTTTTTTCATTTAAGTGTAAATTGGGATCACAAATTTTATTTTCTATTTAAATCAATTGTGGATTAGAAGGCATTTTTTGAACTTTCAGTTTTTAGATGTAAAGTACTCTTAGTTTGGTATACTTCCTGTACATTTTGCGTTAGCAAAAATTTTTTATTTTCAATTTTACTTTGCATTTATTCCTAATTTTAGCCTTGACTGCACTTTTAAGGCCTAATTAGACATCAACACTTACAATTTAAAGGAAATTTTCTTGCTTCACAACATATGAGCTTTGACTGATCCTTTTCCCACCGTTGCTTTCATTTCATGTTATTTTGAAAAAAAAAAGTTTGAATTTTGTTAAACTTTAAAATTATTTCTTTAGTAATACAACAAGGTCTTGATCTTTCAACAATTTCCAATAGAAAATTTTGTATTTGATTTTGTTTTGTAGACAGAGTGTAAAATGTATGAATATCGAAAAAAACTTAAAAAATTAAAATTACAGTACGTGCAAATTACTTAAAAGATGAAAAAATATTTAAAAAGGTGTTAAATTACTTTAATATCCTTAGTACTCTCAACTATATACATAGCCTTAGTCAGAGAATACAAAAACACAAGCGTCTTATTTTAAAATTTCACGTAGTTGTTGTCGAAAGAAGTGAAAGTGAAAGTCAATTTTTAGATCCGGAAAACATTGGAAAAATGAAAATATGGATATAGAGGGAAGTGGAATATTACGTGTTTATGATTCTTTTAGCAAACTGAGCCAAATTCTTTGTATGTTGTAGGATAAAACGTTGTTACAAACAGTATTTTCTTTAGTAATAACTTCTATTGATTCACGGAAAATTAAATCATAATAATTTTTTAAGAGGCATATAATTTTTATATCTTCGAAATTAACTTGTATATTCTTCTTCTGATTAAGTCTTGACTGGGCTGTTGTTGGTCGGTTGTACTTCAAATCTCTCAATTTTCTTTAATATGATCTTTAAGTTTACGAGAAGTCATTCCTATGTATTCGAGATCAATATTTTCTGTTTTCACTGGAATTACATATACTCCAGAAACTTCATCTTTCGGAATCGGGTCTATTTTGGCACTAACAAGATCCTTCAATTTTATTGGAGGAGTGACGATTAAGTTTACGCTAAAGCGAAAAAGTGCATGTCTGAGTGTTTCGAAAAGTCCTGGAATTTTTATTTTCCCAATGTTTTCCGGATCTAAAAATTGACTTTCACTTTCACTCCTTTCGACAACAACTACGTGAAATTTGAAAATAAAACGCTTGTATTTTTGTATGCCTTGACAATGGCTATGTATATAGTTAAAAGTACTAAGAATATTAAAGTAATTTAACACCTTTTTAAATATTTTTTCATCTTTTAAGTAATTTGCACATAGTGTAATTTTAAGTTTAACTTTTTAAAGATGAATTTAGCATTCTATTTATTTATTTATTTACATTAAAAACTTTTTTTTCAGCGTACATATCTTAGACTGTATTTCTAAGAATAGCTGTAATTGTAAACCGAAAAATACCTTGCTGTAAAACCTACACCGAAATCTTTTAATCCCATTTACCCATGACTATGTATCTTGTACGGCATCAGAGAAAAAACCACTGATCCCAATTGCTCCATTTCACGGTATAATTGGGATCAAAGAGATATTTTTTGAAAAAAGGCATTTGTACAAGGGAACATGGTATACTGAAAATAATCCTTTACACATTTCAAGAGGCAACTACCTACTGAGTAAAATTATACGTAGCATTAGTATGTAGTATACTTCATTCTCTGGCAATTATTTGTCAAAGTTCAAATTCTCAAAAAGTGATCCTAATTATTCCTCCCTCCCCTACAGATTTCATGAAAAATCGAATGGTTTAGAAGGGAAGAACGTGGGAGGGGTTGTGGAAATTTCGTTCAACTTTAAGCTCCACCCAAGAATTTAAGTAATTTATCATTGAATGATAATTGTGTCATTTACGTATAATTATACAAAGAGTAGTGAGATTTCTATGAATAGTGTGTTGCACCAGTTTCAATGATGGTCATAGAGTTGATGGTGCCAGCATCTAAGTAAATCGTATCAGGCCGGTTCGTATGGATAGCTCAAGGAAAAGAACGTTGTCGCTTAAAGTCAAGGTCGCACGTTCAAATCCTGGCATGGATACTTTCACTTTGTTGGGAAATTTTCGTTCAACTTTTACCCCCACTCAAGAAACTCCGAGAACTACTCTATTAAGCGATAAAGCTTAAGAAGAATAGCAAAAAAGACCTTTTTTAAAGAAACAACCTTCTATTTCTAGTTTATGTTGTACCATTTGCATTTCTCGGGAAAGTATGGCTATTTTATGCTAAGTACAAATAATACCAGAGGAGTGAAACTGAGATATAGAATTGAGCAGAAAATTGAAAACATTATTTTAAATGAATATGTGACGTACACAGTTCAAAAGGACATACCCAATATGTATATTTTTTAAAATCTATAAAATTCATTTGTTATAAATTTATGATAGACTAATGTATCTTCTAATGGTACCTTGTAATGCATAAGTTGTGTATAAAGTACATTTTCCTTTTTAATCTGTTTGAGTTTCAGAAAAGAATATGCACTTCTCTAAATGCAATAACTATCAAAAACAGATTTAAAATATTCAAAAAGGCAATCAGCGACTGTTCGTTATTAATCATATCGAATTTTTAACCGTTTCATTTCTAACTGATATTAGAAAATTGTTCTCAAAAAGTAACAAATTTTATATTATAAATTCAAAAAAAAAAAAAAACAGATTTATATTATATTTATAAAATAAATAATTACATAAGATATTTGGAGACGTACTTATTAAAACATTTACTAATTTGCAATATTTTAGCGTAAAACAGCCACACGACAGTAGTTTTTACTTATATTGCAGATGTGCAACAGAAGAAAAGATTGACGCATTATATGAAAAATGTATACCTGATTTTTTTCATTATTTTTCCTGTGTAATAAACCATTCAGATAATCATATATAATTTTTTTAAACAAAATAAAAAATCTCGCATTTTAGGGTTAAAAATGGTTTTTTCCTCGGAATTCTACTTTTTAGTCAAAAACCTGCTAATCTTCTCCTTATTTTGTTTATGACATTGTTTTAAATTATTTGCATTAAGAAAAAAATAGAAATATAAAAAAAATTATTCTATTTAGTTACACTAGTATTCCCTTCTGCAAAATTAATTCCTGCAAAATACCGCTTCTACAAATCAAAACATACTACAGTTTTGTTACTGACATTTGATTGGTTCTCAGAATAGTCATTGCGCTTGGCTAGGAAGCTTTTATTACAATACATTTCAGCATTCATGACTAATTGTGTTTGTATTTTAGACTAAAGTAAATGTAACCTTTTTTGTAACGCAGATTTTTTAATTCTTTTTTTTTTTTATTACTGAATAAAAATAACTTCAAATGGTCGTAACTAATATCAAAATCTATGACATAACAGCGTCCCTACACAGTAAAAAAAAACGGGAAAAATTACAGCTGATTTGGCTGTGAATCTCTAAAATACAGCGTTTTATTAACTTCCGTATCGATTTACAGTAAACTGCTATTATTTCAACAATGGCAAAACCGTCTGGACTACATTCCAGATGAGATACCTACCCTACAGGCACACTGTCAAGCCAAAGCAGGTTATTATTAGCGTTAGTAGTGTCGTACGAGTGTTAGCGTCGGTGTGAATATGTGCCTATTATGAATTCAAAATGGCGATTTTGGATACTTAAATACAATTCTGGATTACATATTTTAAAAAATCAGAGTAAGTTTTATTTTTATGTTTATTCGTATCATTGATTTAATAACTGTATCAATTAGGCAGTTCTCTTATATAATGTAAGATACAAATTTTGTATTTGAGTACATATATATAAACGTTGACTGACAGTAGCTTTGAATCATTTGTATAAGGATTAAATATTTTGTCTTAAATTATAACAAAAGAGAATATTTCCAATTTAGATTTGAAAAAATTATTATTTTTCTTTTCTTTTTTCCATCATAAGACTTAGTTATCATTTACTTATGTGTCAAAGTATCCAGATTAAAAAAAAAAAAAAATCAATATTTTTGAGATGTGTTTTGCTTTGTTATTATATATTTTTCTCAATTTCATTTTTTCCGTTATTTGTATTTTAACATACCTTACTAATCTAAATTATACAATATTTTTTAATTGTCTAAAAGATTTAAGTGCGCTTTTTGTACTAATTTAAATGTTTTTATTTATTTAATGTATTATTATAGTTTATTAAAATTTCAAAAACCATTTTACGACTTATGGTCCGATTTACCGTCGGAGTTATTCACATTTTATAGATGCTAGTTTTTTACGCGCATTTCTTTTCATTTTTTATATGTAATTTTGAAATCATTTATTGTGTGTAAGCTGGATACACTTCTTTATTGATCCATAAAATATTCCAAGAGTTTGCTTACTATTGTCGGAGCATTCAAAAGCATCAGATCGAATTTTGCTTTTGATAATTATCGAACAATAAGAAGTAATTAGAACTAGATGCTGAAATCAGGTAATTTGAATGTTCTCAATGTATGTTCTATTACGCAGTACATTTGAAATTCACATAAGGAAAATTCTTTACAATGAGTTACAATAGTTTAAAATTTACGATTTATTGCTTTTTTTGGTGTATTTTCCTATTTTATTTATTATTTTGCTTTATGGTGCTAGATTTGTATCTTACACATGTATAACAGAATTTATTATATAATTATGTTATTAAAACAATGATATAAGTTGACATAAAGATAACACTTATAGAGCTCTTAGTTTTTAAAAGATGTATCATAGTATACAAAAAAATAAATAAATAAATAAATAAATAAAGTAAATAAACATTGCAGGGCGAGCGGGGGGGGGGGGGGGAGGATGCAAACGTACATCTACAAATAATAATAATAATAATAAATATAATAAAATAAATACACAATGTATATATATGAAAACAGAAACATATACCGTTAGAATGTCGCATTCACCTTGAAAACTATATCGAAATAAAATTAAAACTTGCTAAAAAGGTGCATTTAATGTCATAAATATAAAAAGATGTTAATAAGATGTTATTACATAATAAAATAGTTTTTATAAACTTCCAATATTTCATGCCTAGCGCTTTCGATCACCTACTGATCGAATAGCGATAGTGATCGAAAGCGATCGGCACGAAATCTTGGAGATTTTTAAGTTTTTAAAAACTGTTTTATTATGTAACAACATCTTATTAACATCTTTTTATATTTGTGACATTAAATGCACCTTTTTAGCAAATTTTAATTTTATTTCGATATAAAATAAATGATAATAAAGGCTAAAAAATTACTGTTATCTTGTTAAAAGTGCTGTAAAATTAACAGCAAAATATGCTGAAAAAATACAATTTTTTGTAAAATCTAAAAAACAAAATTACTGTAAAATTAATTGTAAAAGTGCTGTAAATTTACAAGTTTGCTGTTTACCCGTGAAAAACAAAACTGCTGTAAATTGACAGCAAAATTTGCTGGCACCCATATTGCCAGCATTTTTTGCTGTAAAGATACAGTGATTTTTTTTACAGTGTATGCCCAAAAATCAGTAAAGTTGAGCTATTTTAATTCATGAGGATCGGAACCCATAGAAATTGAACATGAAAATCCTATGTCGGAATGATGCTCGCATTAATTAGAGTTTATCCTATATCTAAAATAATTTATCCTATGGGTGTTGGGATAATCCAGTTTGGCCTAAATCGTGTTTGGCTGATAACATATATATATATATATATATATATTCACCTGAAATATGTATATAATATCCTATAGCGATATTATACATTTATACATTATAAGAAGTCCCATGAAACAAGATACTAAACGTAAATTTATCAGTTTCAGCCACATATGTTTTCCTTATTTTCTTGAAGTTGCAAATTATCTTTTCGAGATGCTGTTACAGCTTTGGACAATCTATAAAAATTAGAGATAAACATATCCACAACCTTTGACGCTTTTACTGGTAATTGAAAATACTTCAGTAAACGTAAACAAATTTCATACAAATAATTTAAAAACAAAATATAATCCTTTAAAATTTATGAAAATGTATCTGAAATTGCTTGATATCCTTTATCATTATATGTGTGAATAAAATGTTAGCAAAAGAGAATTTTTTTTAAGTAATAAGATTAGATCATGGAATTCAATAAAATGTAATAGGAATATTTTATCTAAAAGTATCTCGCTATATTTTTATTTACATATTATCTGTATAAAGTATATTATATTAATACTATAAATATTACGTCATGGTTTCTGTCTATATTTATAAGAAATATTAGATCCTACTAACTTTTAGTTCAAGAAGGAAAAACAAAAAGGCTTACTAACAAGATATTAAATATACTTCGCACACTGGGAATATTAAAAAATAAAAACAATGTTTATCTTCTCTCGAAATTTTTCAAAAAATTTTCATACAGAAATTTTCGAATGTATAAAATCTAGTTTTAAACATAAAGTCCAGTCTCTGCGTTTAAAATATTACACGTAATTCAGCACATTATAGCATAAAAATTGTTTAAAGTAAAATTCTTTAGACTTCAAAGATGTTTTTTCTTTCGAATAATATAAAACACAGCGCTGAACATTTTTTTTTTTTTTTTTTTTTTTTTTTTTAAGAATAGTATTTGTTACAAAATGTTTGAAGTGAACAACAGTTTTTATCAAAATATTACTTCATTTGAATTGTAAATCAAACTTAATATCGTCGAAAAAAATTGCATAAATTTTATTATTTTAGACGCTTTAAAAAAAATGCTTTATGAAAAGAAAGTAATGCTTTGTAAGTTTTCGGCAGATATAATGATAAGTGAATAAATAATTTTCTGTATTGTGATTAAAATTAAATAGGTAACTAATGCAACACATTTCTCAGATTATACTTTTTTAATGACCTTATATTACTTAAAAGTATCAGATAGAAAAAATTATTGCATTAGTCTTTCAAAATTTACCTGGAAGATCAATAAATGTGTTCCTTATTCACAGAAGGGGAAAATGATTTATGCTGGATATTTATCTCACAATAACAATTAGACAGATATTAAAAAAATTGATGGCCATTATACACATTTTAAGCGAACGTCATTTTTTAGTTTAAGTCATTAAACTATTTTAACATCCTAAAAAGATGGAAGTTTTCGTTTCGTAGTCTCCGAAATTATCTATTTTCCCTTAAAAATCTTAAAACTACAGAGAATACAAAAGTTTGTTTGTACCTGTGAATGAATTTATAAGGCACTTTTCCGAAAGTATAATATGTGTATATTGTCAGATTCTGAAACGGTATTCTGCGCTGGAACATCTCGGAAATGGTGCGTTCTGTTACAGATGTTTCCTTGTAAACATTAAATATTTATGTAGTTCTAGATTTCCTTTGCCTTTCTCATAAGGAAGTGTTAATGTTATAGATATGTTTTAACTGTTTATATATTTTTTACTTTATATATATTTTTTAAGTGTTTATTTTTACGTTTTAACTTTATAAACATGATATTCATAGTAAAAAAAAACTTTTATAGTAAAATAAAAAAATAAAAATAATAATAATTTATTTTATATATAGTGCATCATATATATATTCAAATGCTTATTAAAATTCTACACAAAATATTTTTACAATAAAAAAGCGTTCTCGAATATCACTAATGAAAATTAAAATATTTAATTAAAAAATGCTCTCAATCCATCTAAAAATTTATTACATTATTATGTCATAAAATATATGAATTTTTAATTGGGTAAGATTTGAAATAAAAAAAATATCCTTCCATAATAGAAAAATATTATCAACCTATGAATTAATAAGACAAATATGTATGTATCTGCATTTCTGTGGTGTGTTTGTCTAGTGATAAGAGAACATTCTTTCATACAAATTATTAAAATGGCGAAATAAACAACTTGTCGGTGTTAATATTATAAATATTCAATTTACTTCATTTTAAATACCGTCAAATTATGGGAAACTTTATAGATGTATTTTAAATTATTTTCCTTTTCTTTGATGCACTTTTGACGAATAGTTGCTTAAGTGAAACAAAAAAAAAATGAAACTAGCAATATGATTCAGAAAACGTATAAGTGAAAGCTTAAAATGAAACATATTAAAATGTAACACATTTTTGAAACAGGTAAAAAAACTTCCCAAAAAATAACGGCATTTCAAACATTTGATAATATATCAGAAAATATTTGTAAATCGACCAGAAAAACTTTTCGATATGTATCCGGAAAAATTTGGATTCGTAATTTAATAACTGAATTTGTTATACAAATCAGCGTTTTTCAATTGAGCAAATGATAAAATAGTAAAATTATTCAAATTCCCATTGAAAGGCATTATGACAAGAAAAAAATGCTGTAATTTTCAACAACAAATTAAGTAAAAAAACTATACATCTAAATCCAAATACTTCATCGGCATAGCTTGATTTCAATCTAATCATTTTACGATTTAGCACCTTCACACAAGTCGGTATTCACCAAGAACTGTCTTAGCCAACACCAAATTAACGTACTTCAAATGGCCGTCTAATTCGCCGGATTTAAATCCAATAGAGAATATGTGGAGAATATTACCGTGTACTCTAAGTGGGTGTAATCAAATAGCTCGAGTACTTGTGCCCTATTTATTAATTACTCTAACTAGATTTCCAGATTTCAGGTACATAACCAGACAAGGGTCCTATCGTCTAGCCTGTAATAACTAGTCGCATGTGGCTATCCCAAAACTTTCTTCTATCTCATACATCTTAATACTTGAAAATTCGCTATCACAGTGCCAAAATTAAATGACAATCTATGCCCATCATGAGGATTCTAAAGATATGAAATTCAGTGCATTAGTTCTTCAGATACGACTGTCTCTAAAGCGATGTCAATCTTGCAAAAAGAAGCTTAACAGCACCATCTGTTGGGTGATTAAAACCAAAATCTAATTAACAAAGGCTTGTGACAACGTCTAACTGAAACCTAAGCTAAATGTAAACCCATGCATTAGTTCCTGAGATAGAACTATTTCGGAAATATGGAAAAATGCAGCATAGCAGGCGCCACCTTTTGGACGATTTACGTCAAAACATAATCAGCACCAATATTTATCAAGGGAAAATTTAATCTAGAGTTTTATCAAAATTCATGCATTAGTTTTTGAAACAGAGATATTGCGGGAATTCTGAAAAATTCAGCATAGCAACGCCACCTATTGAGAGTTTCACACCAAAATGTAAACAACACTAAGTCATTACAAGGGCTAACTGAACTGAAGTTTATTAAAATCCGTACATTAATTCTTGAGATAGACCTATTCTGGAAATCGCAAAAAGTACAGCATAGCAGCACCATCAGTTCAGAGATTTACACCAAAATGTAAAAAACACCAATTCATATCAAGGACTAACTGAATCTGAAGGTTCATGAAAATGTGTGTATTAGTTCTGGAGATTGAGCTATTGCGAAAATCGTGAAAAATGCTGCTGAGCAGCGCCACCTGTTGAGCCATTTACACCAAAAACTAATCAGCACTTATTTATATGAAGGACTAACTGAATATAAATTTTTATTAAATTCCGTGCAATAGTTCTTCAGATAGAGCGCCCACAAAACGTGTGTCACATACATACAAACAGACAGACTACCAGAATCACAGACTCACAGACACACATTTTGTAAAAACATGTTTTTCGGTATCTCAGGCCCCCAAAACGTGTAAAACCGTCGAAAACGGAAGTTGAAAATTTTCACGAAACCAATAATTTCTTCTTGTAAAGATAGAATAAAGTAACAATGAAGGGTTCACTTTAGAAATTTAAATTCCTCGGCATAACAGCATTCTATCCTCCACGGATAGTATCTCGCTAGTCTTCTGCGCTTTACAAGAATATACCTTTTTTCAGAAAACTACCTTATTTTAAGAAATGAAGAGAATTGACCCAATATTTGATAGAAAAAATTCTAACTGTATAGACGAAAAAAAATAGCATTTCAAAATTTTAAAAAATTGCATATCCTTTTGAGAACTCCTGTTACACAACATAATGTCTTAAATCAGTTGAAGTGATAATCAATGTAAATGAAGATTATAAATTGCATCTTTCTACGAAACTCATATATATAGCGGGCAATGTAATGATAAAGGCTAAGCGCGGAATCAAACAATTCTAAAACATTTTACGAATTTATTTTTTGATTGTTTTCTACACGTTAATTTCTTTCTGGATATTATTTATTTTATACATATTTAACTGTAACTGTATTATCTATCGTATGTTTAATTTTAAATATGAATAACTTTTATTTTTCAACCTGAAATTCATTTTACAAAACAGCTTTCATGTGAATATACTTGTTTAGTGATTAAATAAATATTGAAAGAAATTTAATAGAATGAATCTATAGTTCTATATAACGTTTATTTTACTAATTCGTCATTGAAATATGGTAAAATTTCTTTTACTGATATCATATTCTCAGAGACCTTTAAAAATATGCATTAATATACAAAATTTTATATCTAAACGAGAAAAGTATTATTTTTGTATACGTTATTTGAAAATATTTGTTAAAGTCAAATTAAAATTTTACTTCCATTTTAAACACTAGGGGGCTCGGCCCCCTACGAGCTACGCTCGCCAACCCCCCGTCCAGACACCGCAGACTCTAAATGCATGCTAATTTGATCGGCTTTAAAAAGATTTCAAAAGATTGAATTATAATTTAAAAAACAGTGGCGATCTCCCTATAAACGAATTTCTATTCATTTCTCTTTGATTGGGGAATTTTAACGCCAAATCCGCTGCGGTACTACTTGATTATCCTGTCGACCAATTTCGCCAAATTATACAAATTGATATAATTTTTATTTTAAATAACGAAAGAACAAATAAATTCGTACAACATTAATAAAAACACAAATAAAACGTCGAAATAAAAATAACTTGATGACGTATACACGTGTAACAACAATTCAAAATAAGCTAATATAAAAGGAATTAAGTAAAGAGAGTCTTTGTCTCCTGGTATTTTTTAACAAAGCGAAAAGAAAGTTCTTTTAAATGAGACATTTTAAATTAATTCTCAAAATATCAAATAAATGTCTAGCGCAATTTCTAAATTTAAACTTTTTTGCAATATTATTTTGTGTTCATTTTATGTAATAACTATAATGTGACGTAAATATGACGTAATTTCTCCTAAGACTTCTAACGCATGTTAATGAATTTATTATTTTACAATATCCTTTCTCTTTTAAAATTCACGTGTATACTTTTTATGACGTAATTTTTAATAAGTTCCTGCTTTTTATACGTAATTATTTAATTCTAATTTGAAAGTTTTTTTCCTGTTTATAATAGTCACGTGTAAATAATTTTTTTAATCTGAAGCAAACATTATTGCTTGCGCCTTTTATACAGTTGGCAACAGTTTAAATTAGTACAATTTTCTGAAATCTGTAAAAAATATCTCTAGAAATGGTGAAAATTTGAATTTAAAATAGAAATAAAACCTGAAAAAATGAGTCAAAATAAAACAATTAATGCAATCTGCACTCCGACAAATTCTAACGCATAAAATGATCTAAAAATGATTACTCTGCCATGTATAGTTTTTGTTGCTATAAAACTTTTTTAGTGAAACGATTTTGTCCAACTTTAGCATTAAGTAACTCTTAAAATAATTCTTCGATTTGAAAACTGTCTGCATCAGCGTATTTATCAAACATTTCTGTATAAAACCACCGAATTTCATATTTTTGTATGCATTATTTTTGTTAATATTAACGAAGAAAGGCCTTCGGTCGCAAAAAAATCAAAACCGGCGGCGGCGGCGGCGGCGGCGGCGGTGACAGCGGTAGTTACTTTTTTTTTAGAATAGAGAGAAATAAAACACTGAATTTAACAGCTATAGAAAAGAGTGCTTACATTTTTATAAAAGGAAATCCTTCTTCTTAACACTTATCGACAAATTCCATAGGGAATTTATTTCTCTAATACATTGACAGATTTATTTTCCAGAATCGTTTCTCTTTACTTATGAGGCGAGCTTAGAAAGTAACCCCGTGTGGCTGTAAAGAAAAAAACCTGCATATAAAAATGGTTTATTATGTGCTAAATATTTTTGCTATTTTTCAATGCTGTCGTCTTTTAAGTTTAAGCAGTTATCGCAGCATTTAATTAATTTGCAAATTTCTTCTTCATAAAATGTGGACGCCATTATATATATCCAGCATTTCACGGGATTTTGAAGTTCCTCATCGCAGTCTAACTGCTGTTCAATCCACTTCTTTATCTGAGTAAAGATACAAAAATTACTTGGTGTCAAGTCCGGGCTGTAAAATTGATAATCAAAAAGTTCCCATTTGAAGTTATTCAAAAGTTATTGAGTTTTTCGTGCACTATGAGTACAAGCATTGTATTGACGATTAGAAATATGATTTGAATTGATGATGCGCGTCTGCTAGTGAAAGGGTTTTGTGCCAGTGAAGCCTTACTACGACACACACATCTCATTTTTCTATTATTTTGAGGTTTGAAGCAAATGAGTGAAAGAACAAAGCTTCCGCTGTCACAGATGGTTGTTTACTGAGTCAGAGATCACGCCGATGTAGCAAAGTCGACGTTATGTAAACTATTACCAAACAGCGGCATGCAACAACAGCTTGTTTTTTCCGAACCATGTCATATAAAATAGTTTATATTTAAATTCTATCTAGTTTGTATCTACAGAAACATTTTTTTTTTTATTTAATTGTTTAAAATAATAAATTACTGAAAGAGTAAACTGTATGAGAAGGAAAATGTTACCATGTTTCAAGAATAGTAATAAAAATTTATAAATAAATATGTGATTTAAAGGTCATGCAAAAATAGAATGTAATTTCTACTTTGAGTCCTTACTCCAACATACTAATAATTTCACTAGATTAATATTAACACAATTATTCTAATTGGTAAACAAAACATATTAGATGTAAATTTCCAACGGGACGAAAAATTTCCGCACCAGGATTCGAACCCGGGACCTTCTGGCTGAAGCGAGGTTAGCTGGGTGAAAAAGTTCGACCAGAATCGTCCGGGATAGCTCAGATGGCAGAGCACTGGCGGCTTCAGCCAGGAGGTCCCGGGTTCGAATCCTGGTCCGGAAATTTTTCGCCCAGTTGGAAATTTACATCTAATACTAATAATTTGTTTAGAATACATTCAAATTGAAAGTTTTATTTACTTCTTTGTACATGTAGCTTCACATTTTAAATACGAAAAGAATATTTATATAAATCTAATTGATTTTTAATGTTTAATACAGAAATTTCCTGCAAATAAACTCTCAAAACGGTTTTCAGTAATATAATTCTATTAAATTTTATTCACTTAACTCTACAAAATTGACAATAATCTTGTTCTGGAGAAAGCAAATGCTATTGTTAATTGCATAACTAAGAAAATAATGATTATCCGTACTTTGAACGATTCAATTTAATCTTCAAGCATTATTTTCTAGTGTTGAAGTAAATACTCTACACTCGTTTCAGCAATTTGAGTTGTGAATTTAATTAAACAAAATTTATATAATGCTTAATTGTTCATTGTATTATATATTTTGCGTTATCAAAATGATTAACTAATTTATATCTGATAGAATGTATATGGTAGAAATTTTTACGTTTTTTATTTTATTTTAAAAACAGCACATTAAATATTTAGGATAATAAAAATATTTTTCTTATTATACAAGTTAAAACAAAGCACATCGATATTTTTTCTTCTAAAATAAATCTAACAGTAAACTGTACATCTACTTCGTTCAACTTACTTAATTGTTTTTAGATTCATATTTATAAACAAATTGTTCCACTTATTTAGTCGTTTTTAGATTCATCTTTATAAACAAATCGTTCAACTTATTTAGTTGCTTTTAGATTAATCTTTATACATGTGTATAAATTTGTTAATTTTCCTTTATGTTCTGTCACGCAAATCCTACTAAATGCTATCAAAGCATTAACCTTTCGTGTAAAGCTTTGCAACACTTCCATATAATGTGCGATAAAGTAATTTGTAAAAGACAAAACAATTTTCTAATTTTCTCTGAAATTAAAATTTAAGCAATTTTCATTTTAATTTGTTTTATTATAATATAAAACATTCATTTCATAAATTTTATTTCATACCTTTATTTAGTGGTTTTGTAACTTATTTTTGATGAAAATTTCATTATATATTTTTTGTAACTTTAATAATTAACTTAATATATCACTGGCGAATTAACTTCCCAGATTTTATTCTTCTTATTATGTGTTAATTTTCAATAAATATGATGATGTATCACTTAATGTGAAATGAACAAATTTCCGTGATATAAATCTGTCGTTCAGATTATAACAACCGGTTTAATCTAATGACAATTAAAATGAATTTCTTTAGAACATTAGAAGTTATATAGGAAGATTCAGCATTGACATTTCAAATTCTAAAAATAAATTATTACTGCGAAAAATGAGGAAATAACTCAATCTGAGGTGCACAAACAAAATCAAATTCTCAATTTGAATAGCAATTTTTAAATCCTCGATAAACCGGAATCGTAGTATACGGATGATGGTTAATAAACGTTAATTTAAAAACATATCTTTGCAACAACTTAAAATACTACACTGTAAAAAAAAAAAAAAAAAAAAAAAATCTGTCAAATTGACAGGAAAAAATTGTCAATTTTGGCGCCAGTTGAAAACCGTTAAATTTACAGAAAAAGCTGTAATTTTTCCTTAAAACAGTTTTTTTCTGTAAAAAATAAAAAAAAAATTCTGAAAAACTTACGAATTTCAGTTTCCTTTACAGGAAAAAAACCTTTTTTTTTTTTCAAAACAGTTTTTTTCTGTAAAAAATGCAGTTATTTTCTGAAAAATGAGTATAGTGTACCACTACTATTCAAAAATATCTGTCATATAAGAAAATAAACAGATTTTTTATATAAGCATTTAATGCTTATGGAACATGTTAAAAGTTTGTGTTTTAGGAACACATGAAATTGATCATTTTGATAATCTGTAAATTTCGTTTATAGAGTTATGTTATATATCCCACCCCGACAAAAGAAACTGATTGATTTGAAAAGAATTATTACATGATGTAGTTAAATAGGAATTCCTGTAAATGCCCAGTGTGAAGTGGACATATTTCGAAAATTAGTAGTATCGATGTTGAAAAATGGTGGTATGCAGAATATTGAAACCATTCCTGTCTACATATTCTATCACCAAAGTCACTCGTAGCCCACAGCGGCTGAACAGAATAGTAAGTTGTATTAAATGCGCCGTGTAAAAGAAATATTTAAAAGACTTTTATTAGGATCTCGCTGAAACATCTGGAACAACAATTTCGAAGTAACTTGTATGCAGACTCTTGGGAGAGAAGGCTAAGTACGTTTTGTTACCACCTGCAAATGTTGCTTTCAACAGATCGCAGTAAAGAGAACGCCTTTTTGGGTGTAAGATATACAATTCTTGAAGGAAAAAGACTGGGATATATCCTCTTCACAGAAACATCAGAATTCAGTACATGAATGTTTCTCTTCGAATATTAATCGAGAATCATCCTGTAGCTATTTTACATCCAATATACGGAAAATCGGTAATTTGAGTGCGTGTAAAATTATTGTGTGGGAAATCGCCTTGTTAGATGCCCTTTTTTTATTCGACATGAATTTCACATAGGAAGTGTAATATCGCAGCTCTATACGGATAAGGTTCTTTAACTTAAAGCATTATAGAGCAGTTCTGCATACGAAATGATTTTTTTTAACATGAAGTTACGCATATATAAATTTGTGAATTATTTTCTGGAGGAAGAAATAATTCACTAAGTGGAATTTTCTGCAAAGTCGGCTGAGTTAAACCTTGAAGAACATATTTGAAGTGATTTGAAACAAACTGAGTCACTGCACAGCGTAGCGTCTCTCTCTAATTCTCATTAATATGTGTAGGATAATTAAATTAGGAACTGAGCAAAATTAGACGCAAAGGAAATACGGCGAGCTACAGAAAAATCTTCACGTACCTTGTATTTTTTATTCTTTTATTTCATATCTTAAAAAAGGCATACTTTCTTAAGAGTCTTAACTCTTTATCTGCTGAGGGTAATCATAAGTACTATTAAAATAACTTGTTATAAAATTCATTTAATACATTGATTAGTAGTAATACAGTTTATAATGAGTTATAGATGCATTACTTTATCTTGTTCCAAAAGCATTATCGGTTACACAAAACAAAAATGTTTTTAAAAAGGTGATTTCTTTTGCTTTTGCTTCTTTTCAGCTATCTTGGCGTTGGGGGGGGGGGGGGTTCAATTCGAAAATATTTCTATATTTCTATTGTAAGAACATTATATTTGTACATTTCGTAATTCTACAAAAAACTAAGAAAGATATTTAAAATAAAAGTGGGGTTATAAATACTGCGCAAAATTCCTATAAATTCAAATTTAATTAATCCTTCTAAAATCCTTCTAAAATTTATTAAACTAGGGGGCTCTGCCCCCTACGAGCTACGCTCGTCAACCCCCGTTCAGACACCACAGACTCTAACAGCACGCTAATTTGACCGCCTTTAAAAAGATTTCGGAAGATTGAATTATAATTTGAATCTGACAATTATAATCTGACGTAATTTTCCCCAAACTTTTCTTTCTCTTTTTAATATTCACGTCAAAATACTTTTGTTAGAAATGAAATATTATGATCATCTTAAAATGTCAAGTAAATGTCTCGCGCAATTTTTAAATTAAAACTGTTTTACAATATTATTTTTTGTTCATTTTACGTAATAAGTGTAATATGACGTAAATTCTCCTATTTAGGACTTCTAACGCATGTTACTAAATTTATTATTTTACAATATTCTTTCTCATTTAAAATTCACGTGTAACTATAGTTTTTATGACGTAATTTTCAATGAGTTCATGCTTTTTATATTTTTTGTTTATAATAGTCACGTGTAAAATAAATTTTTAATTTGAAGCAAACATTATTGGTTGCGCTTTTTATACAGTTGGCAACAGTTTAAATTAATACAATTTTCTAAAATTTGTAAAAAATATCTCTCGAAATGCTGAAAATTTGAATTTAAAATAGAAATAAAACCTCGAAAAATTATTCAAATTAAAAAACTAATTGCAATCTGCACACCGGGAAATTCTGACGCATAAAATGATCTAAAAATGATTAAATTCCTATGTACAGTTTTTGCTCCTATAAAACTTTTTTAATGGAACGATTTTGTCCAACTTTGGCATTAAATATCTCTTAAAATAATTCTTCGATTTGAAAACTGTCTGCATCAGCGTGTTTATCAAACATTTTTCGATAATACTACCGATTTTCATATTTTTGTATGCAACAGTTTTTTTAATATTAACGAAGAAAGACCTCCGGTCACAAAAAATTCAAAACCGGCGGCGGCGGCGGCGGTGACAGCGGTAGTTACTTTTTTTTAGAATAGAGAGATGATTATGTAAATATTTTAATGTAGTTTCAAAAATTCACGAAAAATGCTCGAGAAGATAAAACTTTCATGCATTAATAATTCAGTACATAAAGAATTAAATGAAACGTTAAACTACGCAAAACAGTCCAATTTTTAAAATAATATTCCAAACAGTAGTCACGACATATTTTACTAGAGCCTGTAAGAACCTCAAGTTTTAGACAACGCATTTGTGCTACACCAATATACTTTCTACAGCATTACGCATTTTCATTCAATCTATTAAGTACAGTTAGATAGGTTGCGCAAGGCAGCACATTTGTCGAGAAAATTTAGTTAATGTATGTAGCCAAATAGCGTGTAGTCATGCGCTAGCAGAAGAGAACTTTCGCATGCAGCTGTTTTGTAAAGTGTCGAAAAAAGAAATGTTAATCCACAAAACGCGATTCGACAGCAATTTACCGGGTTCCCCCCGGGTGTCATGAAATATTTATAAAAGTCGCATTATCTATATATATTCATTATCAATCTTGAGGAAACAATATTTTATGAATACTTCCATGTTAACTGTAATCATTAATGGATGAGTCTTCTTTGACAACTGTTAAGTACTAGGGACTTTTCATGGGATGAATTACTTATTGTAGGAAAGCCATATTTTGTAAAAACTTGATAACATTAGATATCGTCAGACTGAGTATGAGTAGTGAAAACTTTCTGTGATAATGAGATATTTATATACAGTAAAACTCGGATATAACGCTCACCGCTTAAAACGCTTTCCCGCCTTTTACGCTCATTTGTCCCGATCCCTTGAACCATACCCATAAGAACAATGTAAAAATTTCTTGCTTTTAATGCTCCCCGCTTTAAACGCTTTCCGCTTTTAACGCGCGTTTTATTGGTCCTTTGAACAAAGAAATCCCGGATATTACGCTTTGGTGCTTTGGTTTGCATCCGAAGTTTTAATTTTCTCGCCCGTACAAAGAGAGATAGAGAGAAAAGGGGGATACGTGGAATTGGCAGCCAGCCAACGCCCAAAGGCTATGTAAAATAAATAAATAAATAAATAAATAAATAAATAAAAATAATTTTAAAAAAATCAGCCAGCGCTGCAGTTTTCTTCATATTGGATCAGAGAATAAAAGGATTTATGCCGTTCATCTCAGTATCACCCGTCTGTTTCTTAGTTCACACAAACAGTTTCCCCTTTTTTCATTAAATAGTATCGCTGGCGACTCCAATTAGGTGCAACATGGAAGCTAAGAGTATGAAAAGAAAGACGGTGACAATAAAAAAAAATTAGAAATTATTTATGACAAAAAATCCCCTATTGTGAGCCAAAAAGATTTTGCGTTATCTATGAATATTGCGCCATTGTCTCTTCGGACTCTTCTTCACAACAGAAAAAGATATTGAAAAAAAATGCTGCTATTGGTGGTTCAATGAAAAAAAAAAGAGTGAAAACAGGAAAATATGAAGATTTAGAAAAAGTTATGTATGAGTGGCTTCTTGAATCAAGACACTGTAACATACCTATCAGCGGATCCTTGGTTAAAGAAAAAGCTGCAGAAGTAGACCAAAAGCTAAGAATTGAAGATTTTACTCCATCTAAAGGATGGTTAGACCGATTTCGAACCCACCACCCCATTATGTACAAGAAGATTTGCGGAGAATCCGCTGCCGTGAACATAGAAAATGCAGAATTTTGGAAAAAGAACAGTCTTCTAAAAGTTTATAGCTCTCATCTGGTGCTCAAGAATACAAATGTCACATTTTGTTTTTTTAAACAAAATATTACTATTAGTTTCTTTCATAATTTTATTTCATGTTTAATGTAAGGATAAAGGTTCCTATTAGAAATGTTAAATATATTTTGTAGTATTTATTAGTTTTAATGCTAACAATTCTTTTACTTGTTCTGATTTGAAATAATAATACACTTTGTAAACACTATGTAAATTTGCGATCTGTTAAAATGAAGGAAACGTTTTTGTACCTATGCTGTGAAGTTTCTATTTTAAATAATAGACGAAAATGATTCTCCGCATTATTTAAAGCAGATAATCTAATATTCTCAATCTAATATTCTCAAATGTTGAAAACCTTCTGCCGCATTTAACGCTCTTCTAGCCCGGTCCCCCGGAAAAGCGTTATATCCGTGTTTTACTGTACTTACATATTGAATATTTACACATTCACGATGGGAAACGAGAATTCTCATTTTCATTCAAAAAACATCATTGACTAAAGGCGTGGCTTCTACCTTGCAGAAAATGCATTTACCGGGTGTCCCAAAAATGATTGATAGATTTTAAAATTCCATAACATGCTATCGGTGACAGATATTTAAAAAAATCTTGCAGGAGTGTTATGTAAGATGTACGGAGATTTTATGCTGCAATTATCAATTTTAGTTACAAATAGCATCGATAGATGGCGCTGCAAGCAATAACCGCTCAATCCAGGCTCAATTTTTCGGCCTCTCTCTTCCTCCATGCGAAAAAAGGAGATAAGATGCCGAAGTACCAAAAATTGGGTCTGGACTGAGAGCCAATTGCTCTCAGCGCCATCTATTGTTTGAAATTTCAACTAAAATCAAGAGTCACAGTACAAAAACTTCTGACATCATACATAACCCTCCAGCAAGAATTTTTTAAATATATTTTACGGTTTGGAAGTTATTGAATTTTAAAATTCATCAGTCATTTTTGAGACACATTTTATATTTACGAACGAAAACTAAAGGTTTTTGATAAAAGGTAAAAGAATAGTATTGAATGGACTCAGATTTGTAGCTTGCAAAATGGGAAAATATACTGCTAGGTGATCTAAACCAGGAGCAGATATATTACCTAAAGAGAAATTCCGTAACCATCTCACAATGCATCCATACAAAAAATAGGAAGCGGAAAGCATTATTCCACAGGATACTGCAAAAAATCATTTGAAAAGAGAGAAATCATCAAAAAGAAAAGTTACTTCATAACACACCAAAAAGTAAATGTTTACATATTAAATACTAATTTAGAATGTATAGAACAGCGCAAGTGTGAAGTAATGCTATAAGAAGGGAAGATATTGGAAATAGCCTGCAAACGAATACTAATGGTTTTCAGTAAAAGACAAAAGAAGAAATGCATGGAGATTTTGTTCGCAACTGAGGAAAAAGTGTTGTTCGTAATATATTTTAATTTATCCCTCAAGTTTGCTAAATAAGTACGCTTTGTGGCATGGGATTTGGTGCCACAAGTGTGAAAAACGACTTCGTTTTAATTTAGGGGCACTCAATAAGATATGTAAAACTGACAGAGTGACTGTATGTCTGTTGTCTTCATATGTATGTCACACCTACTAACCTCTCTACAAGAGGACACTTCTCACTAAAGTTATGCGGAAATATGATCTGTCTACACAGCACTGGGTGAAACACACAGTTTTCAGGAAACTATCTTTGAAATTACGGATGATACATCCGTAATTTTAAACATGTCACGATGTCATACATCGTGTGGCATGGCGCTTATCAAATCGTTCATAGAATTAATCTGCAGAACAAAGAAACATGGTAAGAAACATAGTACAGACACATCTGAGTATTGAAATGTAATAATACATGTATAAATAATAACATGACTCATAATAATTTAGATTACAACGTTTCGATCAATTTTGTAAAATTTTATATCATGATATTTTTGTTTGTACATAATCCAAGTAAAAATGCTCATGGTTTCAATTTTCATTTTCAACTTTTCATTGGAACATAGTATCTTTTCTGTCATTTACATGAAATCAATTTAAGCACCAAACCGTAAAATCTTTCTCATTTTTACCTGTGAAAACTCATTAAGTAATAGATGTATCTACACTGGTGTCCAAAATTAAGGACCAACCACAAAATTCTAATTTTCAAGTACGCGAATATTCAAAAGGAAATAATATAATTCAAATACTTACTATCCCTACTGCACAGGTAGCCCATATAGCATCTCAATCATGTCACACGTGGTCACAAGTGTCACAGTCACTACGGTGAAACAAAAAATGGTAAATTCTATACGTCTAATTATGAGTCTCAAATGATCATTGTATGTGACTCCACCGAAACGTCAATGTGACTGCTGCTTTGTGATGAGTCACCAGGTGACTTTACAGTGTAGTTACATTATGAATCTCATGTGACTGAATTTTTAGACTCAATTTCAAAGTCATCATGAACTTTGCATTATCATAAGTTACCAAATATTATTACATTATAGTCACATGGTGCCTTTTTACAAAAGAGAACAATGGTGACTTCAGAGTAGTCTCTCTATCATTTGAAAGTCATCATGTGACTTTAATGTGACATTTTTCGGTAACATATCACAATGCAGCATTCACGATGACTTTGAAATTGAGTCTACAGATGACAGTCATATGAGAGTCACAATGTAACTACACTGTAAAGTCAGATAGTGACTCGTCACAAAGCAGCAGTCACATTTACGCCTCATTGGAGTCGCATATAGTGATCATTTGAGACTCATAATGAGACGTGCGGAATTTATTATTTTTTGTTTCACCGTAGTGACTGTGACACTTGTGACCACGTGTTACATGAATGAGATGCTATATGGACTAGCTGTGCTATAGGGATAGTAATTATTTGAATTATATTATTTCCTTTTGAGTATTCGCTTACTTAAAAATTAGCATTTTGTGACTGGTCCTTAATTTTGGACATCAGTGTATAATAATCATGCTTAACTAGAGTTTTATCGCAATAGAAGAAAACTGCAAGATTTTTAAAAAGTGATTCTAAGTTAAATCATTCTCACTTACTAGAAAGAACAGTTAAACAAATTTTCCAGACAAATTAAGCGTGCTTTCAAAGAAACGAATAACTTCTTAAAATCTGCTCAATTCAAAGACAGAGAAAAGAAGTATTTCATATTCAGATATATTCAATAATTTACACACTTCAACAAACTTTATTAAAAGAAAAATGTAATTATGCATATTAATGGGCAAGAAAATTAGCGAAGCATGTTGAATACAAAGTGCATATTTTGAATGGAAAATAATCATCAATTACTTCAATTACAACTAATCTTTCGTATTTTATCTAATCAAGATATTTAATTATTGAATATATAAAACTGGCTATCTGAATATTAAAAAAAAATAATTTCAGTAAAAATAAGGAAGAATTCTTCTTACTTTTATAAAGACTTAAATAATTACGTTACATTTTTATGTGGCCTCATTAAATATAAATATTTATAGTTGAGGAATAATTACGCATCGCATTTATTTTACATTTATGTATAACATATATGAAGACCGACAAATCATATTATACAAAAACAAAGTACACTATAAAAATAGACTTTCAAGAGCATTTTTTAAATATTAATACAACGAAAGAAATTGTTAATTAAATTGCGGCATTAATTAAGTCACAAAAAGGGAGAAAGTGAATTGGCTAACTTATCACATTTTAATTACATTAATATTAAATGTAATCGAATACCTCAGAATTCAATTACAATTTTTTTAACTGGTTATGAATAGAAATATCCTGAATCAAATGTGAAAGGAGTTATTCCGGTTAAATTGAGTTTTATTAGTTTATTGTATAATAATTATTTGGTCTTTTATATTAAGCATATTGATTTAATTAAATAAATCGTGAAAGTTTGTAATTTTGAAATGTTATATTTTTTAAATGCTTACTTTCGTAGCAATTTTTTTTTGTTTCATTTTTCCAAATGTTTCATTTTACATTAATTATTAAGCTTAGAGTAACAAAAAGTTAGCATTTTCTTTTATGTTTTACTGTATACTGTTGTTAAATATTAGCAGTAAAGATTCAAGACAATTTATCTTTGCATTTTCTTGGCGTTCCCGAGAGGGAAATAGGGTAACTAAATTTAAATAAAATTACTTTTATTTTTTTATTTTTGGGGCATTCCACATCAAATCAGGCAGTAAAATATCAATATGTAACCTACCATCAGAGATTTTAATAAAACCGCGTATGTTTGTTCTTACTATTAAGATATGATCACCAGTAATTTTTTTTTTTTTTTTTTTGCTCCTTGGTGAAATAGTTTCTGAGAAAAAAAATGTCAAAATTTTGAAAAACTGCCGTCAGTTGGCATTCTTGACTGTTCGGTTTTAAAATGTAGCATGTCATATATATAATCATATTTCAATATCTACTCTACAAATCATCTTCAAATAATTTATGCATAATATTTAGGGTATGAAGTTTATGAAAAAAAATATTCTTACGCTTATAACATTTTAAGTGTGTCTAAAAAAATGTTTAAACTTTTAAGTCGTTAATTTTTTATGAAAAATTAATTCATTAACAAAAAAAGCATTATCAACAAAAGGCGGTATTTTTATTCAATTTATTTTTTGTGGGAGACATACTTAAAGGTGTCCTTTGCCTGATTCTGAAATAAAAATAGTGATATTTTGAGTGTTTTAGTAGTATTTTCTAATTAAAAATATTTTGAGGTGCATTTCAAATCAAATCAATCATAGTCATTCCATGTCAGTTCCCCTAAGTCATTTAATCACGGTCACAAATTTCAATGAAACTGGATTTGTTTATAGCTCATTTTAAGACGTAATCACCTTTTATTTTCTTGATTCTAAGTAAAATATTTTTAAGGTAAAAAAATATCAAAATTTTGAAAAATTGTTTTAAAATTTTTTATTGACAGTTCTATATTCAAAGACTGCATTAAAAAAAAAAGTCAGTTCAATATAAAATCACTAAATAGGATTCATATAATGTATATGTGACAAACAATGTAGGCAGATTATTATTTCTTCTTTTTTTGTCATGTTTAAACACTAAGAGTGTCTTTTATCTTGTGAATTTTTAAAATCAAGAATTTTGTCAAAAATAATGTGTTAATCAAAAATTTATTATTAACCGAAGGCAGGGTGTTATTGCTTTTTTTAATTGTACGTAAAAATATCTTTTAAATGGTTATAAAATAAAAATAGTGAAAATATGAGAAAAAATTATCAAAGTATTGGAAAATTGCCACGAGTTGCCATTAATGATTGATCAATTTTCAAAGGCCTCATTTTATATATAAAATCACATTTCAATAACTAATAAAGAAATCTTCTTCAAATAATTTAAGCAAGGTAAATAAAGTATGTAGATTATGAAAAAAATATTGCTGTAATGTTAAAAAATATTTAAATGTGTCTAAAAATTGTATAATTTTTGAAATCAAAAATATTTTATAAAAAATAATGAAATTATTAAAAAAGCTTTATCAATCAGAGACGGAGTTTCTATGACTAGTTTTTTTAATTTTAAGTTGTACATAATACTACATTATAACTGGATCTGAAATAAAAATAGAGGGATTTTGGTTGGTTTTAGTAGTATTTAAATCATGTTTAAAATTGTCAATATTTTCAGATGTAAAATCTATCCAATGTATCATCCCTGTAAATATTTTTATTTATACATTTATTTTATTTTTCAAATTATCTTCTATGTTCGTTTCTTAAGGAAAAAAACAAACAATATTGTTTGATTAAAAAACATTATTTTTCTAAAAAACAAGCAATATTGTTTTTTAGTAAAATTTCTAAGGCGAAGAGCAATTATCCCTTTCCAAAAAAGAGAAAAATCACTAGCTCCTCACCGCTTAATAGAAATTTTCAAAATGACACTCCTAATCTTTAAACTCATATTTGGCTGCTAATATTAAAAATTTAGCATTGAGCAGCTAATATTGAAAAAAACACCAAATTTCACTGTTTTGAAGAAAATTGTGACATATTGTGCTTCAAATATGTGCAAAAAATGCATAATCCATTATATTTATATCTTTCAAATAACTATATCTAAAAAATTATTTAATACTTAATGAGTTGCACTTTTGTAATTTTATTCAGTTTCTAATGATATGTAATTTGATTTATTTCATCATAATATTGCTGAAAGATGGATTTTCAACATTTATATGTATGAATATATATGTGTGTATATATATATCCCTGTTCTCAAACAAATTATTTAAAAATTATTCATTTATGTTTAATAAAGCATATACATTGTTTATACACTTATAGAAAATACATATGGTAAATTTTATGATATGCCAATAATATCTAAAAGTAAAGAACTTATCTAATAGTATGTAACGAAAATTTTAACATCTGGTGTAATGGCAACAAAATTTTAAAATTATTTTACTTAATTTCGATGAATGAAAAAAGCGTACATGTTTATATTTTATTGAAGTACAGGTGAAAATGTCACAAAGACATTCCTATCTCAACAACAACTGAGTATGTCACATTCACACTACAGCTGATTTTCTTCTTTTTGAGCTTTCGTGTTTGTTTTCAGATTGTAATGAATTAATTAGTTTTGTTAGAAGTGTCATTGCAGTAAGCATATTAGGTTCCCTATTTTTTTTTTAATTTATTTTGATTGACTCGATGAACAAACACATTTAAAGCGACCATTTCATGAATTTTCAATTAAAAGCTGATTTATAAATTCATTATGTTGTTTATTTATTATTATCGTCTTAAGATAATAAGTTGGTATTAAGATTTTTAAATGTAGTTTTTTTAATTATTTGAACAGTTGAAAGTATTTTTCAATAAGAGTGGGCTGTTGATTTTAAGTCGGCTGTTGATCAGTGTAGTGTTGGTAAAGGAACTGGTACTATTTAATTTAATTTTTATTGCTGTAAATAATATTTGTTATTTTATTATTGTATGTATTATATTTAAGCAAGAGTAGCAATACACGATATCGTAGTCATTATAGTACATCTTAGCATGAAAAGCTTCAATTTTTATCATTCAACATTCACATTTTATGAAAAGTTTGTTAAAATTGCTCATATTTTCACTATTTTTATTTTATAACTATTGAAAAGTTATTTTTACGTACAATTAAAAAAAGTAATAACAGCCTGCCTTCGGTTATAATAAATTTTTGATTAACACATCATTATTCACAAAATTCTTCATTTTAAAAATTCACAAGATTAAACACACTCTTAGTGTTTAAACATGACAAACAACAATAAATAATAATCTGCCTACATTATTTGTCTTTGTCACATATACATTATTTGAAACTTATTTAGTGATTTTATATTGAAATGACTTTTTTTATGCAGTCTTTGAATATAGATCTGTCATTAAAAACATTTTTTAAAAATTTCAAAATTTAGATATTTTTTTTTTATCTAAAAAAATATTTTACTTAGGATCAAGGAAATTAAAGGTGATTACGTCTTAAAATGAGCTATAAAGATACCCAGTTTCATTGAAATATGTGACAGTTAATTAAATGTCTTAGGCGAACTGACATGGAATGACTCTGCATGATTTGATTTGAAATACGCCTCAAAATATTTTTAAATAAGAAATACTACTAGAAACACCCTACTAACTACTAGAAACTACTAGAAAATCCCACTATTTTTATTTCAGAATCAGGTAAAGGACACCTTTAAGTATATCCCCCACAAAAAATAAATTGAATAAAAATACCGCCTTTTTTGATAATGCCTTTTTAGTTAATGCATTATTTTTCATAAAAAAATCATGACTTCAAAGTTTAAACATTTTTTTGACACACTTAAAATGTTATAAGCGTAACAGTATTTTTCTTCATAAACTGCGTACCCTATATATTATGCATAAATTGTTTGAACATGATTTGTGGAGTAGATATTGAAATATGATCATATTTATGTCATGCTACATTTGAAAACCGAGCAGTCAAGAATGCCAACTGACCACAGTTTTTCAAAATTTTGACAATTTTTTTCTCAGAAACTATTTGACCAAGGAGAAAAAAAAAAAAAAAATACTGGTGATCATATCTTAATAACAGGAACAAACACACGCAGTTCCATCAAAATCTGTGATGGTGGGTTACATGCCTGTCTGAACTGACATGGAATGACCCTTTTGCATTATTGGATATTTATGCTCAGATTAGAAAATATTGTCCAAACTTACAACAACCTACATTAATGTGCGAGTGAAAATTTTTGGAATAAACATTGGTAAATTATATCACAATTGTGATGGGATTCCGCATAAATCAAACACCGATGATGGAACCCTCGTTAATTTTGGAATGAGTTCTCCTGAATGGCGTAGTTATTAAAAAACTTGACATATTATACAAAGACATAAATTACAGAATTCATTAAAAAGACAAAACCATTTATTTCCAACATTGTTTAAGCACAAGAAAAGGCAAATATTAAGAAATTTCATTCAGTTAGTTCTACAATTAACGTTAATTTGTTTTAACAGATAAGTTAAACCAATTAAACATTAAAAAATAAAAATAAGCAGAAAAATAAAAATAAGAATAGACTGCCTAATGATTTATATTCTATTGAAATGCGATCGAAATATAAATCTTTGACTTTTTTTCCATTTTTAAGTTGCATATATATCTACTGCAGATTCTGTGTTACGTTTATCATATTCTATATAAAATGATAAGGTACATGAAAAATACAAACATTTAAAAAAGTGTAAGATTTATTTCGATTTTATTTGATCAGAATCGAAGTTTCTACGGTGTTTTAAGTAGTATATTCTTTTAATTTAATTTTTTTACTTTCAATTGATTAAACCTATTTGTTACAAAATTAAGCATTAAATGTAGAACTAACTGAATTAAATACCTTAATATCTGCCCATTCTCGAGCTTAAACAATGTAGGAAATAAATTGTTTTATTTTTTAATTTGTCCTGCAGTTTATGTTTTTGTTTAATATACAATCCTTTCATTGCTAGTATTTTCAAGTAAAATCTTTCAACTCCCTAAGTAACATGAATACAGATACTCCTTAAACATGTTTACTTCAGTGAATTTTGAATATTTGTTTGAACAACTATTTTTCCCTAACCTTTTAAATAACTTAAATCTATAAAGGGAAAATATAGTTTTTACCGCCTATATCTACAAAAATTTAAAGAAATTAAAAACACAATTTCAATTTTTTTTTTTACCATTTGGAAAAATGGTTATTGTCCTCAGTCAGAGTAGGAAATCAAGAACATATCCGAAGCATTTTATTGGTTTAATCTGCATTTTATTCGTTTTCTGATTGGTCTATACATTAATCTGTATTTTCCCTTTACTTTCAAAAGAGATGGATAGGGTAAGGTGCCCTATTATCTTCCCACAGTCAGTTTTAGGTCCTTGTAAGTTCTATTTTTCAGTGGAAATCTACCAAATTTGGATTTTACATAGACTAACTACGTACGCACATAGAAACACAGGCAAATATCGTACAAAAAAATTTTAACTCTGCGAAAAATTGTTTTTTCAAAAGTATTTAAAAAATACAAAAGAAAAAAAATGGTCCCAATTTCGTCTCCCAAAAAATCCAATACGCCGAGGATTAACTTATAACTAAATCAAAATTTATTTCTAAAGAGAAAGGAATTTAATTTACATTAAAGTAAGGCACAAAGAAATGTACTAATTATCGGTGGAAGAATAACATAACGAAACATTAACTATCCAAACATGAGGAAAAAATTGAAAAAAATGTCATGAAAAAGCATTCCTAATTTCGTCCCGGGAAGAAAATAAGAACTGCAAGGGGGACGAAATTGGGACCACGCTACTTCCCAATATGACGGAGCTTCAGTTTACCGTAAGATGAACTGAGCGTCTTAAAACTCACTGTATGTTGCGGTCAGCATCTAACCAACGTAAAATACATGCAATGAATAAGAAATAAATACTTACAGTACCGTAAATAACGTTCTACAAACGACGTAATAAGAACTCAGGTCTTCTAAAAATAGGAAATTGGCCGTCTTTAATTTATGTATGAGTCTTGGCGAACGAAACTTTCAACACTGACCCCTTTTACCTCATGTCCCCAGTGCCTTGCGTCATAAGTGGCGCCAATTTCGCAGAAGCGGAGAAGTTAAGGCAGATGAAATTAGGACAGGGGGCGAAATATAGGCACTTTACCCTACTTCTGTTGCCACTATGCCAAAAAAGTTATAAAAATTACAAAAACAAATTAATAACTCAGAAACAAATTGAGATACAGCTTTCAAACAAATTGCATTTAAAAGTACATTTTTTTTTTCTCTATACGACGGTGTAAAAAGTAATATTGTGGGATGTTTAGTAGTTTAAGAATGAAATTTCATTTAAAATTGGTCCAGGAATATTAATGTTTAATCCATGGCGTACGTAATGAATGACCAGCTCCGTAGAAGTTTAAAAATTTACAGTACCGAAAAATGTAATCCATGGCGTACCATAGATTAACATACAAGATGGGACATTCACGGCAAAATCTGTAATAGCAACAGTACTAGCGACTCTACCGACAAGGGGGAAGGATTAACAAGCCTCCGAAATTTTCCTATGTTGAAGAAATTTGTTTATGCTCTATTTTTGAATATCTATTCTTTCCTAAAACGAAGCAGAGGCAGCGAGAGAGGCTGATGATATATTTCTGCTTTACTTATTTAGCTGTTGTTTTTTTTTTTTCTTGTCATACCTGTAGCGTTCTCCTTTAACTTACAGAATGGTAATTAGGATAATAATGTAAAAGGAAAATCCTAGAAAATTATGTTAAGAATGTAAATATGTAAGTTTATGAGATTAAATTATAAAAAATCAAATTCAGATATTGTGTTCAATTTATTGATATCGAATAAAATTCTATTGAGTGTAATGTCAGTACCTCTATTTATTTTTAACTTTTAGATTTATATAATTCTAAAAATTTGTCGAAAGAAGATTTTTCCTATCTGCAATTTTTGTATTATAAATATTATTGAATTGTTTGTATGTTATTTACGTTAAAACAAATATTTGTATTTGATCTGTAAGAGAGAGAAAATGCGTAAATTTTAAAGGACTAGTGTAATGATTGTTTAATAAGTTAAACTTCATAAATTAATAAAACATCGGCTATAAAACTTTTCCTACCAAAGGGGAATAATTATGAAATTTTCTTGGACTTGTAGATAGCAATATTTGTCTACTTTTATATTACACAATTACTTTTGATTGCGTTCAACACAAAATTTTTACATTGTTTTTCGTTGTACTTAAATCGTTCCTTTGTCATGTAAAAAAAAAAAAATAAAAAAAAAAATAAGTAAAATAAATGAATAAACATATATCCGTGCATGAACATAGAATAGATATTAGATATATAAAATAGAATATCTATTCTATGTTCATGTAAGATTCTATTGAAAACATACTCATGCAACATTAAAAAGAGAAAGATTACAATAAGGTGGATACTTAATAATAAAAATATTCGAAGGACGGGGAGTTTCTTCCCCATTGTCACTAAAGGCGCTACGATCGCAATCGCATTACCATTACGCTCTATGGGAGTGTCCGATCTCGTATGTTAATCTATGTGGCGTACGTAATGTATGATTCCGTGCGATTCTTTATGTCTTAAATTTTAGTCTTTGAAAAAGTCATTTCCAAATGGTCGTTGTAATTTGTTAAATTGCATTTTTTTTTTTTTTTTTTTTGAAAAAATCAAATTTTTTATTTCAGCACGTATTACGAAAATATTCTTCAGCATAATTTAAATCCTCTTCTAATTCATCTGCAACAGCTTATTTACGAGACAGAAAAGTATTCGAAATCAGCCAGGGAAAAAGTTATTATAACATTTCAAAAACTTTTGAAAAGCACAATATTTACTATGTTTAAGGTAATTTGATCGATACTAATTATATTACTACACGCATTTTTTATAAATTTAAAATGACGGATTTTATACAAAAGTTTCGTGATTGCTTTTCTTTTGACATGATCTTGTATTCAAGAAAATTTAACTTAAATATTGAGATGAAAAAAAAAAAAAAATGATCTGAGACATTACATTGCTTATAATAGTGCAATGATTATTTGAATTTAAAATTTTCACTGCTACGAGTTTTCAAATAAACATTTTTTGAAACTTTTGATTTTGTAAAGAAATTATTTTTAACAGAAAGAATTCATGAAATTTACTTCATTAAGATATAAAAATACATACATAAAAAAACCTAAAATTTATCCATATTGAACAGATAAATAGTTTACATTTATTCAACAGAAAATGTAATCAATGCTGAAACAAATTAAAAATGCATATATTCAAGTGTAAATTACGAGTAAAGCAGTAAAACGGATCGTATACACAGGCATTAAACAATGAAAAAAATCCAATAATATAAGTGCAATAGCATAACATAAATATAATACAAAATATTTGAGGGTATGGGGAACTTAAAAGATTAACTAAATTGAAACAAAAATTCAAAATTGCGTTTTGAAACATTTCTTTATTTCAAAATGTTTTTTACTGATATGAAAAATTACAATAATTTATTTATTAAATTTATGAAAAATATGTATTCTGTTATACTGTTTCAATATTATTTTTACTTTCTTCTATCTTTACAAGAAGAAAGTATCGGAATCATGAAAATTTTCGAATTCCGGTTTTCGACGGATTTACACGTTTTAGGGGGTCAGAAAACCCGAAAAACATGTTTTTACAAAATGTCTGTCTGTGAGTCTGTCTGTCTGTGTGTGTGTCTGTGTGTGACACAAACATTGTGGGCGATCTATCTCAAGAACTAATGCACGGAATTTAATAAAAATTTATATCCAGTTAGCCCCTGATACAAATTGATGCTGATTAGGTTTTGGTACAAATCGCTCAACAGATGGCGCTTCTATGCTGCATTTTTTACGATTTCCGCAATGGCTCTATCTCAGGAACTAATGCACGGATTTTCATGAAACTTCAGATTAAGTTAGTCCTTGACATGATTTGGTGCTGATTACGTGTTGGTGCAAATAGCTCTACAGGTGGCGCTGCTATGCTGCATTTTGTACGATTTCCGCAATGGCACTATCTCAAAAACGATTGCACGAATTTTCATCTAACTTCAGATTTAGTTAGATGTTAACACAAGTTGTTGCTAATTAGGTTTAGGTGTTAATCATCCAATAGGTGGCGCTGCTATGCTGGAAATTTCATGATTTTCGCAATAACTCTATCTCAAAAACTAATGCACGGATTTTCCCCAAACTTCAGATTCAGTTAGACTTTGACATAAGTGGTTTCTTGGTGGATTTGATGTAACATAGGTTTTGGTGTAAAGAACCCAATAGATGGCGCTACTAGGCTGAATTTACAAGATTTCAGAGATAGCCATATCTCAAGAACTAATGCATGGAATTTCATATCTTTAGAATCCTCATGATTGGCATAGATTGCCGTTTAATTTTGGCAGTGTGATAGTGAATTTTCAAGTATTAACATGTATGAGATAGAAGAAATTTTTGGGATTGGTACATCCGACTAGTTTTTTTCATGTTCTACATTGTGATGTAATTTGATAAGACTGTGGAGTAGAAAATTTTCACATAATGCCTTTAAAATCTATCTCCTAATTCCATAATAAAATAAGAAGTTATATCTTTATTTCTACTGACTCTAGGAAATTAAGTACAACTGGAATTCGAAAAAAATGTGTTCATGCAGTATATTATTGCTTTTGCAATAATTTTTCAATTACAGTAGGACCTCTTTTATCCGAATCTCTTTTAACCGAAATCCATTTTTGAAGCTTTATTTTTCTACTGTCACATTCCTTGTGTGCAAAATCCATTTTAAAACCTTTTTTTTTTTTTTTTTTAACTGCCATATTCTTTGTGTGTGCATGATGCTTTTCGAACTAAGAGTACATATAAATATTTTCGATCCCCTTTCTTAGAGTTCCTTTTAATTTAACTTGAGCTCTCGTAAGCTGCGGAGTGGAACGAAGAAAACGAACAAATTACTAATTCTGAAGCTTTTGAATGTTTTGAAAAAGTTTTGGCATGGTTGGGGCAGCAGAAAGACTGTGATACTGGTGAACTAATAATATTAAAAAACTCCGTGATAGAGCTTCAAAGAACTGCGATAAACAAAATATTTTTCCAAACCCTTGTGATATATGTAAAAGGTACGTAATTTCACAATTAAAATTCAGGTAATTTATTCTAGTTTCTATTTTACTATCGCTTTGTTTTTCTTAAGCACTTGATACCACAATACGAAATATTGCATATATTTCTCCTTAATCTTAAAATTGTAGCATCTTAAAATTGAAGTATTCTCGATTATCCGAAAATTTCGATTTTCCGAAAGAGGATCGGTTCCAATTACTTTGGATAATCGAGGTTCTACTGTAATTGCTAAAATTCAATAAAGCACTTCCAAATATCTAACAGCAAAAAAAATCCTAATTGCAAGTTCTTTTCAGTATATTAAAAACAGGATAAAAGTATTTTTCTCAACATACTTGCAAAGTGTTTATGAATTTTCTGGTCATCTTTCCATGCTCTAACTCTCGTAAAAATGCTCGTATTGCCTTGTAGTTCATGAGGTTTACTGTGGTATGTTCGCTATTTAAATAAACTATGTAGCTGCCATATTTCGTTTGTAAGGATATTCAAAAGAACTGCGCCCATTGTCTGTAGGGAAAAAATTGTTTGAATTTTATTTTAATTATATAGCAAAACTCCTAACATATCGTACTTGATAAATAACATCGAAAAATCTGTACAAGGTTTTTACTATAGAACAGTATGATATGCATAACACTTATCGTTCATTTACACAGAGAAATAAAGAACTTGATTTTTATGAGCGATAATAACGTGAAATATGTTTTCAGTTGTTGTGTGCGGTTTTGCGTTTAATTAAATTTTTGCAGATTAGTTGGTGTGAATAAATTGCATAGATTACAAATACAATGATACACAAAATAAATTAAATCTATATACGTTTATTGACAGAAGCTGCTAAACGCGAATTTTCGACTGTGTTATGTGTTTCATAAGTGAACTAAATTTTAGCTTGTTATATAAAATATATAATAAATACATGTATAGATTTACAGATTTATATATACATATATATATACAGTCGAGTCTTTCTATAACGAAACTCCATACATCGAATATCTCTATACATCGAATTTTTAGTAGGAACGGTTCCCTTATTCCATGATCTCATTAAAAACAGTCTTCTTATAGCGAAATATATGTCTCCATATAACGAATTTTTTCGTAAAATGTTCTTTATTTATTCGGTTTTAAACAAGCTTCCAAATCACATGCAATCAATTTTGCATGACTGATTTCTGAGTTATCGTTCAGTGCTGAGTTTTTTTTATCTTACTTTTCTACCTTGAATCTCCTTGTTCTTTATGTCCAACGTATTCATCTCCACCTCTCCTCCCACACACCTTCCAACATCCTTCTTAAAACAGTGTCAGTTCGATTGTTACACATAAAAGAGCGGGATCAGATAGGTTATTGACGTTTAAGATGAATGAAATCGAAGATCATTCAGAAGGTTAAATTAGAAAAATAAACTCTATTTTAATCAAGCACAACAAGTCGATATTCGTAATATTCACTGCCGTAAAGCTCCCGAGATCCACTGATATGACACGTGACCTGATGCGTTCCACAAAAAACGGGCGGGAAAGAAGGCGCTATTGGTCGAATGGAAATTTCTCCCTCGACAGCTGCAGCCGAGAGATCAGATCACTCTCAACAATTATAACACGTTTTCATATATCCAAACTAAAGCTCTCAACCCTTACAGATAGAGTAGATGTTTTTTGTTTCTGGCTTTCTTTAGGGTGAAAGATTCACAAAACCTAATCTGTTTTAGTGCGTTTTTTTTACTGCTTCTGCAAAAAATGTCTCCTAGGAACTGCATAACTCTTTGTGATAAAGTGAAGATTTTGAAAGAAATCGATAAGGGATTGAAAAAAAAAAAGATGTGGCAAAAAAGTTTGGGATTCCGGCAGCCACTCTGTCAACAATCATAAAAAATAGAGAGTCAATCACCGAGCAGAATTCGAATCTTACTTCGGCGAGAAAAAGAATGAGGATGTGCCAAAACGAGGAATTAGACGAACCAATGTTTAAGTTTATTAAAGGGATAAGGGACCGGAATCTACTACTTTCCGGACCAATGATTTTAGAAACAGCTCTAGAATATGCTTCATCTCTTGGGCACTGTGACTTCTAAGCCAGTATTGGTTGGCTAGAAAAGTTTAAGAAGAGACATGGGTTATTGTTGTTCCAGAATACTATCTGCGGTGAAAGTGCGGGTGCTCCGGTTACAGCATGTGAGAACTGGAGTCTTAAAGTAGCAGAAATTCTAAGCTCCTGAGAACATTTTCAATGCTGAAGAAAGGGGTCTCTATTACAAGTGTCTCCCAAAAAAGACTCTGGCGTTTAAAGAAGATAAATGTTTTGGCGGCAAACAAAGCATTTCTATTCTGCAGTGTGCTAACATGACAGGGAAAGAGAAATTAAAGATGCTAATCATTGGGAAAAGTAAATTTCCTCGGTGTTTTAAAGGCGTGAAATCTTTAGAAGTGGACTATGATGACTCCTGGATGGAGTCCTGGGTGACCGCTGAAATTTTTCTCAGATGGTTAAACGCACTTGACAATCAAATGAGAAAACAACGTCGAAAAATTGCTTTGCTTATTGATAATTGCCCAGCTCACTCACAAAACTGTGGGGAAAAACTGCAAAATGTTAAAGTTATTTTCTTACCACCCAATTGCACATTAAAACTGCAGCCCATGAACTTGAGAATAATAAAAAATCTAAAGGTGCATTATAAGAAAAAAATTCTTAAAGAACTGATCATAGCTACTGAAAAAATGATTCCGCCCAAGATATTATTAGTCTTAGAAAGTGTATTACGGAACTTTATAAAGCTTGCAGATTTGATGTAACTGAAAAAACAATTTGCAATTGCTTGAAAAAGGCCAGCTTTTCTAAACTGGAGTATAATGAGGAATCTGAGGACGAAGAGCATGTGGCTTTAGCAGATTTAAAAGAGAAATGGAAATTAATTAAGGAACGCGGAAATGTCAAAGAAAATCTCTCGCTGATTTTTGTGGAAGTGGATGCCTATATCACTATTGCGCAGTATCCTACTGATAGTGATATTTTAAGCAGCGTTATGAACAATAATGATGAGAGAGACAATGAGCATAAAAACGAAAACGTACAACAAGAGAAAAAACATCACGTAGTGAAATTATGAGTTCTTTTTAATCTTATAAGGAGAGGACTTCAAATGGAGGAAAATGTTCCCGATACAATTTTTCATTCCTTGCTAAAGTATGAACATTTTTCAGAGTGTAACAGTTTTGAAATGAAAACAGCGAGAAATTACAGATTTCTTAGTCTAAAATTAACGCAAGTTTTCCTTATGAGATTTTTATTATGCTTTCAAATAAATGTTTGTTCTCTTTTTTGAAACTGTTTAAATAATTAAGAAATACAATATCAGGATAATATTTATAGTTAAACATTTTAAATTCTTAATTAAACACCTCAAAAATAATTTTTGTTCAAAATTTACACATTAAATAGGAATTCTTACTCATTCTCAATATAACGAATTTCTGTATATAACGAATTTTTTACTGGAACAATGGATTTCGTTACATTGACCCTCGACTATATATATACTTGGATGCAGAAAATAATTTCGATACTTTTCCTAAGATCGAAGGTTGTGGCGTAATCATAGTGGTGGGAATTCATGAGGAGTCTTATAGGCTTTAAATATAGAGCTTTTATTCAACAACGGGCAAGGGGTTGGTAGACAAGATCTCATAAATTTGGCCCTCACTCAGTGATAGCAATAAAACAATCTTAATTAAATATAAAGTCAAAAGTTAACTTACGTAACTTCATTTCTACAGAGTGTGCTTAAGCTGTGATGGCGGGGTTCATTTCAAATCCACACCTAGATTTCATCTCACTCTAAATCTGTTCTTGTTCCCAGGCTAAGCTCCAGCTCTACAGGCCGTTTCTCTACACCAAAACTACTTACGCCAACTCACACCCTCTCCAACGTCTAACTGCACTGACTAATCAACTACTACCTTAAAATATTTTCGCTATCCTATTTATACTCTGGCAGAGTGAGCAAATAAATTTGCACTCGGTTACCACTAACTTGCGGAACAGTGAACTCCTAATTAAAAATTCACCGCGGATATTTAGGGTGCCTCTGTATTAGAGTTACGTCTTACACCATGTTCACCTTCAAACCACAAGAGAGCCTCTGTAACAAAGTGACTGGTTCCTTAAAAGGTGATTATTGAAATTGGATTTTCAAATGCGTTATGTGTTTTTCAAATTGTTTGCTTAAATATCTTCTTTCATTTTATTATGCTGCGAAGTTTCGTTACGGATCCCTAGATGTGTTGGAAGAGGTTTTATAATGTCTCCATGACGCATGACATTTCATTTCTTCTTATCTTGGAAACTGTTCAAATTATCACCGAAATATGAGATGTTTGTGCACCAATTTGTAAGAAAAAAGACCATTCTTATAAGCACTATATCTCTTTTGTAAAACAATGGAGTTCATGCAATTTTTTAATTAAAAACCTTTGAAAGTAAGCTAAAGAAAGATCCAGGAAATGAAAAAAAGAATAAATTCTCTTTTCGAATAAAAATTTCTTGTCGCGCCAGACAGCCTAAGATTGAAAAATATTTTTTTTTTATTTATCCCCCATACTTTTTATCAGCAACTTTAATATATTATCATCTTATTTCAATTTATCCATCTTAGCAAATGCGAGCATCTTAAAATGTGGATAACATACACTGGGTTTCATAACGATATGAACACCTAGTAATTTTGCGATATCCTTGCAAAAATTCATTAATAATTATCAGAAAACTTCATTCTTGATATAAATGCAGTCATTTTACATAATACATAGCTGTAAAAGAAATATGAAAGTTTAAATTCATTGGATATATGAATTATCTTAAAAAATGGTGTTGCAAAATGATATGAACATTGATCGAAATTATCACTAAACGAGCATGGAAACTGTACAGGAATATTGAATGCCACTCCGATAAGAAGAAACTGAAATATGCAAATTAGTTCCGAATATAGAGATATTTCGCAGACTAGAAAATTTCCAAACCTCATCGCAAAGTGAATCCTAGAAGTATGGGTCGTAAAAGCGCTTTAATTGGTTTTGAAAAAGGGAAAATTGTGGCTTTTGAGGATCAGGGACTTTCGGCTAGAGCTATCGCAAAAAATTGAAAAGATCTCCAAGTGTAATATTAAATTTCCTTCGATTAAAAGAGGATTATAGAGCAAAGAAGTCTCCGGGACGTGCGCCAAAGCTGTCGAAAAGGGAAAAAGAGCCATTATAAAAAGAATGAGCAAATAGAAAACAACTTTGGGTGAAATTTCAAGAGATCCACTGATAGCTGTGTCAGAAAATACCTTGTCCGGAGTGGTCAAGAGCTCTAAGATGATGAGGTACAACAAAAGAAAGCCCCAACCAGGTATGACTAAAATGCATCAGCAGAATCGCCTGGATTGGACAAAAGATCGCATGTCTTAGAAGTTAGAATATGAAAGAGTAATATTTTTCGAAGAAAATTAATTAAATTTGATAGTCCGGACGGTCTTTCTTATTACTGGTACGATCTGCGCAAGAAACCAGAAACGTTTTCAAAACGGCTGCATAGTGGAGGTTCACTCATGGTTTTGACTGCGTTTGGATTTCATGGTAAGATCAACGTTGCGTTTCCCTCTGAAAAAATGAGTGCATTAACCTACCAAGATCTACTTGAAGAAAACTTGCTGCCTTTTGCCGAGGAAATTATCGGACCTTTCTGGATGTTCCAACAAGACAATGCATCCATCCACACGGAAAACAGCACTTAGGAATGGTTTCTTAATAATTGTGTACATGTAATTCCATGGCCATCTGTTTCTACATATTTAAATCCAATGAAATGTATGGAGCCTACTGATTAGAGTTTTTTACTCAAATCTAAAACAATATACCACAATTTCATAATTAAAAGCTGCTACTATCTTCCCCTGGAAAGAAATCTATCAAAATGTATTAAAAAGCTTAGTCCACTCCATGCCTGATCGCGCTTTTATATTAATTAAAAGATCTGGTGCATACACTGGCTATTTATTTATATTTTTGGCCAATGTTCATATCGTTATGAAACACCTCCAAATAGAAAAATGCAGTTTAGTTTATTTATAAATCGCTGTTTCAATTATATTTTGTTATAATATAAAACAATTTGTTCTAATTTTAACATTGATTAGATTTCAGTGTGTTTTTTAACATTTTTTTATGCTTGTAAAACTGGGTGTTCATATCATTATGAAACCCAGTGTATTTAGAATACATACAACATGCATGACTTTTAAAATAAATACAACATATTTTAAATATGTACAACTTACGCACATACTTCTATGCAATATACCCACTGGAAAGTTGATGGAACATGTTGCAGTTCTAGCTTTGCTTCAGATACACAATCGTATTTTTTGCTATGTACAGTGTTTTAACCCTAGAACGTCCGGAAATTTTACCCAACCTTAATAAAAACATTTTAAAACAGAAATTTTATTTAAAACTCTTTCCCATATTTATTTAACTGAGTTTTCAAAAGTTAAGATTTAATTGATTTTACAAAACAAATTCTGGTACGAATCGACATTTTTTCATTTGATCGTCGTCAAATCGACACCAGCTGGACATTCTAGTGTTAACGTATCTGCGTATTTTAATATATGCAGCATAGAGACTAAAAATAAAGTTTTACTTCGGATGGTCATGATTCTTGAAATAATAAAAATTGAAAATACTGTATTTAAATTGTGCTTTACAATTTTAAATTGTATCTATACATATACATATATATATATATATATATATATATATATATATACGTACACTTATATTTAATATCGAAGTGCAAGTCTTGCTTACATTTGTAACATTCAGACATGAATATATTGAGCTGATATTTATTTTTTTAGCCAGCTATTTTTAACTATATTATCAGTGTTCCCTTAATTCTGCTGCATAATAACTTAAAAAAAATAACAGTAATATTATAATTTCTTTTCAATTAAAGGAACTTTTTTTTCAAAAGTTAAAGCACATTCAAAGAATATTGCACATTTATTGTGTTCATTCATGAATGTTTTTTTAAATAATGAAGTGGAAGAAAATACGTTCAGTAACGCTTTTATATTCATAGGCTTTTAATTACGTACACACAATAACACATTATTTTTTAATAAATGCTTTCAAATTGAAATCGATATCAATTTTTAAAAATATAATTCAATTGAATTCTTAACAAATTGTTTAAAAATAACCATATGTTATTATCTTTAAAAGACTTACATTTTTACATTTTTCTCGATCGATTTAAATAACGATGAAATATTAGTTCATGAGATATTTTTTTAATAATAAAATATCATTAAACAAGATTTATGTTTAGAAAAATGCCTAATAATGTAATTTGAACTAAATTATTCTTGATAAACATTAGGATTATGTTTCCTCTTCAGAAAAAGATATTGTCTAAGGTTTTACAGAAAAATTCATTTTTTAAAAATATATTTCCTTGTAATTATTTAACTAAATATTTTATCGACTTCCGTTGAAACAAAATTACAGTTCATTGATGTTTCATGTAAATTTTTTCGTTGTACTTTTTCATTTTATTTTTAAATCTAAATATTATGTTCCTTTATACTTCCATTGTGATGCATATTTCCAGAATTTCAAACTGATTATATTGTTTCTCTAATTAAAAAGTTACTTCATATGTGTAAGTGTATTATTTGATTAATAATTTCCATTTGAAAAGAACCCAATCCGAAACCATATAGTCAAGGTTGCATAATTTATAAATTATATACTATAAATGATTTAAGAGGATATGATTTATTTTATTTTCAAAATGCTTAAAAGTATTTCAAATTCTAAGTTACTTTTAATCTACTGCATCATTTAGACAAAATTGTAACAGCGAATGCTATAACGTAATGGAAAGATATATTATGGAAATAAATACAATAAGGATTAGAGTGTGTTTTACTTTCTTTATTATTATAAAATATGCGATTATGTAACATATTTTTAAAGATTCAGAAAAAAATTAGCAATTTTAATATTTCAATTTTACATTTACCTTCTACATTATCATCGTTACTTTCGATTTCATAAAGATTTATTCAAGCATTTCCTTGAACCATTTTATATCGATAGGTAAAGGCTGCCACTGACGTTTATTTTTATATTCTATGCGCACCAATATTTGAAAAGTTTCGTATTATGTTTGTCGTGCACATATTCTCAAACTGTATAGGAAAGAATTTTGTTTCGAAAAACTGGTGAGAGATAGAATTAAATCATAGTCGCCAGTGGCAGCCCTGTAAGTTTGAGCATTGACAGGGCAAGCCAAGGTATCAAGATTCGAGTCCTAGTTTGGATATTTTTTGCTCTGTTGGAATAAACCACAATTGTTATGCTCCAAACTTGAAGATATTTCATCCATTAAAAAAAAAAAAAAAATGCTCTTCATTATTAAGAACAGTTCAAGAAGAGTGTGGCCGAGAGGTAAGTGCATTCTAAATGCGGGTGGGAAGTGTGGGAGAACTGAGAAACTTGCTCCGGAAACCGTCATCATTGTTTATGTTCAGATTTACGGAACAATGTCATATATTCCCACGGCCGCCATCTTGGAAGTTTTGAGATTTCTTGGCGATTTTTTATTGGCGATGTTTTGATATTGCTGCACAGCTATGTTTTCTTAATCCAGTGTTTTTTTTCGGTTTATGAACGAGGAGCGTTCATACACGTCCATTTACTAATTGCCCTTTTAACGAGTTTCGTGCATTTTTGAAATTGCTGCACAGCAACGTACGTGCATTTACTAACTGCCACTTTAATGAGTTTCGTACATTTTTCAGATTGTTGCACAAGTGTTTGCTGAATCCAGTGATGTTTTTTTTTTCGGTTTATGAATGTGTAGCGTTCATACTTGCATTCACTAATTGCCGTTTTAAAGAGTTTCCTGCGTTTTTCAGGTTTATATTTTATTATTTACATTTTATTTTCGTTAAGCCTAACATTCGCATAAATCGCTACTTGGCGACATTTACTACTTGGCGGAAAATGCGTTTTTGCGCCAAGAAAAATCAAAGATGGCGGCTGCGTGAATATACGACATCTGTTGTGTAAATCTGAACATAAGCAACGATGACGCAAATATCACGTGGTTTGCGGAGCAAATTTCTCTGCTCTCCCACCCTTTCCACCTGTATTTAGAATGGACTTAACTCCTATCCATCGCTCCCGTTGGAAATAGCACACAAAAGAGATGCTATTGGATTTGCTGAGTTCGAACCCAATCGCGTCTTTTGGCCTAATCTTTCGGAGTTTTCCGTGGTTTTGTTCGAACTTTGGATTTCTATGCGTAGATACGAGTTAGGTTCCCTTAGAAAGACGCCTACGGAGTGCACATCCCCTCGGGCCTATAGCTCTTGTGCAGATAATCGGCCCTCATAAATAACACCAAAACCATTAGAACAGTATTGTCTTATTCTCACAAATCAGCAGACATGAAGGCAAAGATAGAAAAACATATTATACATTCTGTGTAAAAAGTACCCGGAATTTACCATTTAAAAGATTCCAGTAAAAGATGTCACGATAATTTTTGTTTTGTAATTTAGTACTACCATGCCGAGTTACAATGCGGAGTTTGAGCGCCATGTGGGTCTTAGTGTGTTGGCATAAGCTATTTTTTTCACACATACTTTAGAATCCTCAGCGAATTTTAGAATGGAGAAATGGGTTTAACAAAGTATATGCCTTAAATTTTAGATTTCAAACAAACTTGGTGATGTATAGTATCTGAAAATTTTGCAGAAGACCTGTGGTGAATCATGCATGTCAAAAACACAGGCATGCGAATAGTATAAAGCATTAAAATATGGTGGAGAATTGGTAGTTGCTTTGTCTCGAACTGGTCAAAAATAAACGTCTACCAATGGTTTAAACATTAATAACATCAAGAAGCTAGTGCTTGAAAATTGTCTTATGAGGCTTAGAGAGTAGGTTCAAGATATCTCACATATTTTTAAGTCCGTTCTTAATGTTAAGACTGACATTTTGGGAATGAAAAGCTTCGCCACACGACTGGTTTCGGAAAGAAGTCAAAAATTTCTTTTGTTGTTCTTCAACAGTATCTGTCCCAAAACGTAAATAATGCCAAATATGAATCGCTCAAATAAATCAGAAGCAAATTCCAATATAAACATTGAGTGCTTAAAAAATTGTATTTAAAAGAAAATTATTTTTACATTTATACTTATTTTAGCTTATGTATCTGTCAAACACCTCTCAAAATTTGTCATAACAATATTGCCCTAAATACTGAACCAATTCGAACAAAACTAAAAGAGAGTATTTAACCTGCAAGTACTTTGAAAGATTTTGCGAATAATGTATGTAGCTGCTGTAGTTTCTTTACAGGCACACAAAAAATAATTCCTTTACATTACACTACATCATGAAAAATTGTTTGCAGTGCAGTTTAATAATGTTACATTTTAAGTGTCATTCTTTCTCAGCCAGAAGAGTAGGTTCATCATCTTTTTGTTTGGGTGGGGGAGGTCTTTCTTATTATATCCATCTATGTATAAATATATCATAAAAGACAAACGGCCGTAACGCTGATTCCATTTTGAGGTTGGCATCACATGAAGATTAAATTTCTGTTTTACAATTTTCGCTATTGCAGTTTATATAAGCTTCTAAACATTTCACATTTTCGGTTTTTTCACCGTCGTGCCAATAAGGAGGCGCAGCAGCGGTCGCTCGGCCGCTTCAGTCTTAATTTGTGTAATTTTCCTTTTAAATTTGTCCGGTTTGAATTTTCGATTTTTTTTCTTTTCTATCCAACCTGGCTTCCGCAAGAGTCTCGGCTAAAGGGGTCGTACTCGCCTGGTATGGTTTCATGTGACTTTTTATTTTTCGCAAAGCTAGAATTACAACTTCGAGGAAAATGTTTTGAGTCATTTCAGGCCATAAAAGAAAATTACATAAGGAAATAAAGGCCAAACAGAAATCTACCTACGTAAAAATATGGAAGATTGGCTCCTGCTCTGGCATCGATGTATTAAACTCGACGGGGGTCTACGTTGAAGGTGGCAAAATAAATTTCGATGAAAAAAAATTTTTTTTTGTGTTTTTTAAAACAATTCCGATTACATTTTATACTTCTGTATAAGAAGTAAGCAAAAATTTGCAATGTTTGACTATCTCTGACTATGATCTATGAAAATCGGTGTCTAGACAGAAAATATTCACTATAACTTTTAAATCATATAATTGTTCAAGTGATTTATTCGTCTTTTTCCTTACAGTTATTTTTTGTATGTCATTTTAGTCAAGTGAAGTGATTAGTGTTGTTAATTTAGTTTTCACCTTTAAGGCGACAGTGGACGTTAAAATTCGCAAAAATCATTAAAAAAATATTTTTTTTGTTTTTTGGAAAAAATGTTCTGGCAATCGTCTACTTTCCAATAAAAAAATAAATATTCAAATCCGATAATTTTTTGCAGAGATACAGCTGTTTTTCTAACGTAAACAATCGTTAATCTACACTTAAAATAAAACTTTAAATCCACTTTTCTCAAAATGAGAATTTTCATCGACTGAGTAAGTTCAAAATGCTCCATGCGTCTTAATTTTATACCAATTTTCATAATACCTGGTAATATTGCTGTTGATGTAGTTTATTACAAAACTTGCTATTAATATGTGTACATTTCATATAAAGGTAAAAAAAAAAGTAATATTTTATCATTGAATTTTATCCGAAATGACCAGTATTATATGTTTATAATTTTTTTTCCGCCAAAGTACTTAGTATAATTTTAAAATGTATACCAATTATTGATATAATATCATAAAGCTATTCTAAAAAAAAAAAAAAAATTAGAATTTTCTGAAACAAAATTTAATGCGCATGGAGCATTTTTAATTTGTATCACTAATTAGCATATTATTAATTAATTACTCATTTGCATATTAATAATTTTTAATGAAATTAAGAAATTTTCTTAATTAATGCACAAATGATATGTGTAATAAATTTCAAAACAATTGAGCAAAACCTATAGAAAATGTTTTTGAACGTCCACTGTCACCTTAAAAATATTTTACTTACAAAATGTAGAAATAAAAAAGCAAACATAAAAAATTGAAACATGATAGAAAAGTGCCATAAACAATAAAATGCTTATAAGAAGCAACATTTACTAGTATTAAATTCGGAGAAAATAAGGATTCCCTTTATTTTAATAATTAATACGCACCTTCCGGTAAATTTACTATGTAATAACAAAACAAAAACAAAATATGCTTCACTAATAAGTACTTATCTATGTGAACATACATGATCGTTGTAGCTTAACATTTAGTTAAAGTAGAATGAAAAAAATAGGAATAAACTTAATAAGTACTGAGTAAGTACAAGATAAAATAAAGAATAGGAATAAATTAATAAGTACTGAGTAAATACAAATAAAATAAAGAATTATATATAAATAAATAAATAAAAGGGGATTGATTAAATTAACTATTTTAAATACAAATATTATAATATAAAAACTTATAGTATAAATAACATCTAAAAAACAATGAGGAATATTTTGAGATAGTAAAATATAGCCTTGTATTTTGCAACAATATGTGAATATTTAAAAACCAATGAGGAATATTTTGAGATAGTAAAATATAGCCTTGTAAAATGTAACAATATGTGAAAATTTATGAGAAATTAATTATGTTAAATGCATGATACCCCGTATTTTTTAAATATATCCATACAATATATAAGCATATGTACATACACATATACACTATGACGCAAAAGTTTAGACAATGACGTCATTCAGCTTTAAAATGTAGAATTATGACGTCAGAATTACAAAAACCTGTAAATATATTCAAAAACTGATTTAAAATGCTATGTACAAAAGACAGTCGTTTTATTTGCTATAATACTAATTTTTTTCATAAAAATTCAAATGTTCTTGTCGCAAAAGTTTAGACACTATTCTAAATTTCTTTGAATATTCGCTGGCATATGCAAATTTAGAATCGATGATGTCACAAATTTGGAGTACTTAAGTTCTGCAAACGATTGCGCTTCATAGTCGACATGCCGAGAGCTAAAGAAATTCAAGTGAATGAGGTTTCAAGGATTTGGCAGTTGAAAGGTGAAGGAAAGAGCGTTTCTGAAATTTCTGCTATTATTAATAGGTCAAAAAAATCTATTTATCGAGTTTTATCGAGTGGTTCCGAATATAAAGCAAAATGTCGGTCTGGGAGGCCACGTGTGACAAATGTACGAGAGGATCGCCTGATACAAAGACTAGCGAGTACTCAACAAATGAGCGTACGTGGAGTTCAAAGCTCATCGGGACTCTCTGTATCAAAGGATACGATTCGTAGACGAATTTTGGAAAAAGGAACAATCGTTTATAGCAAAATGCAGAAGAAACCAGCTCTGAAACCATATCATAAGTTACAAAGACTTATGTGGGCTCGAAAGCATATGTCATATGGAGAGAAATGGCAGTCAGTCATATTTAGCGATGAAAAAAAGTGGAATCTGGATGGTCCAGATGGTTGTTTATCGTATTGGCATGACTTGCGGAAGGAACCTCGACGTTTTTTTAGTCGCAGACAAGGAGGGGGTTCGGTGATGGTTTGGGCAGCCTTTTGCTATAATGGACAAGTATCTCTGACCTTTACCAGTGGTCGTCAAACTTCACAGCATTATACACAGACATTAGAAGAAAACCTACTGCCATTTGCTGAGCTTCTAGGGGGTCCTCAGTGGGAATTTCAGCAAGACAATGCTTCAATTCACACTGCAAAACATTCAAAATCTTGGTTTAATTCCCATAATATAAGAGTTCTTGACTGGCCAGCATGTAGCCCAGATCTTAACCCTATAGAAAACCTTTGGGGCATCATGTGTCGCAAAGTTTATAGCAACGCTAGACAATACTCTTCTGAAAAGGAACTTAAGACATCTATTGAGAATGCATGGTACGATATCGATCCACAAACTATGCAAGATTTAGTTTCTTCCATGCAATCTCGTGTATATGACGTAATACATAAGCATGGATGCGCAACCAGGTTTTAAAAATTGTTTATTTCGATTTTATTTAATTTGTGTCTAAACTTTTGAGACAGCAGTTTATTTTTGTTACCATTTAATTTATTGCAATATGCACAATTCCACTTTTCTTTGTTATAAATATTGTTTATATGTACAGCACATTAATTTCAAGCAGTGATTTGAAAATTGAATAAATATTTTTCAAAGTATGTAAGAATTTCTTCATTGTCTAAACTTTTGCGTCATAGTGTACATGCTCACACACATATAAACATATAAGGTTTTAAACTTTTTTTAGCATTCCCGATCTCAACTCTCCGTAATGGTGGTTTTATTTTTTATGTGTTTTTTTTTTATAATAGTGTATAATGTATGGAAAAACATACACACACACACATAGATTTTAATGTATACATATATATATATATATATATATATATATAAATTTTTTGTGTATGTTTTTATAATTTTTCAACAATCTACATCCCACCCTCCATAATAGTGTTTTCGATTTTTTTTATTTAAAAAAAAAAAAAAACATTTTATGCCTATACTGGTAAAAAGTTAAAAAAATAATGAATATTAAGATTTGACTCATGCAGGTTTAAAATATTGTCCAATATTAATATGGCTCTAAGAAAAACATATAATACTCCTTAGTACAAAACAATAAAAGTTTAGATTGTTATGTAACTGCAGGTCTTTTCTTTAATAATGTGGATTTAAAAAGATTATAAAATTCAAAAGTATTGAGAAAGAAAATGAAATTTTAGTGGCCATTATATTTACAGAATTTTAAAACTAACTACAGATCATATCCGTTTAAAAACATCTTACTAATAAAATATACAAAATCTTAATTTGCAAAGAAAGTAAACTTTTAAAAATTCTGTATGTCTTTAAGCATGATTATGATTAAGTTTAATAGTTCTTGTTATGTGAAACAATAAACTTTAAACAAAGGAAATAGTAGAGAATACAGAAGCTTGTGGATATTCTTAGAAGAATTCTAATAACTTTTAATGTCTCGAGCGTGCAATTAAAGATCAATTTCGTTGATTATGCAATTTTCTTTAAATACCCAAACCAACATTTTAATAAATAACGTATAAACTATAGCGCCTAGAATATATACTGTGGCTATCCCTGTAATACTTAAAAAGCGTTAAAATATTGTACCCCTTAAATATGCAACGATGTTGCTGAAATATGAAGATCACAGTGACATCTGCAGGATATTTTCTACAAATGCAAGATATTGCAAGTCTATAAAATGTAATACGAAAATCCCGCAGATGTCGCTGCGATCGACACGTGAGATTTTAGCAGTATCGTCGCACATTTAAGGGATAAAATTTTTTAGCACTGTTTGGATAGCATATATCCACACTAGGTAATCCAGACGCTGTAGTATAAACTACCAATAATACTATACATTTTCTAAACTTATGTGTAGTTTGAAAAAAAAAAAAGAAGATTTATTTTTTTAAGTTAGAAATTGTATTTTTCAAGATTATTTGTTTATTTATTTTAATAAGAAGTAATAATTTAAAGCGATTTTTGATAACGCTAAAAATTATGTATACAGTAAAATATTACTTTAGAAATTAAAAAATGCAGTGATTTTTCGTTGCTAAAATGTATGCAACACGCATTTGGAAAATTTCCTCTGTATAACCAAAATAAGGAAAATATTTGTTCTTTTACATTTTGTGCGTGTTTAAAACGATGTGCATAAATTATATTTAAGCATGAGCGATTACAGTAGCATTACTGTACTTCAAAATGCAGCTGAAAACAAATGTTGAATTACATATAGTGGGAAATTTTAAAACAAAATTCTAAAGTTTGACAAAACTGCAAATAGGTTCCAAACAGGGTCAAAAATAAGATTTTGGGGCAAAATGTAAATGTCTTTAGGCTTCGAATATTATTTAAAATTTCTATCATATTAAGAAACATATTAGTACAGTATTGCGCTACCACAAACGACTGCTCAAATATTTTTTTATATTACTAATGGGTCTGTCCCTTGAGGAGCTTACGCTGGCAAACCCCACACCAGACCTCGCAGGGTTTAGAAACACGCTAATTTACTCTGTTTAGAAATATATAACTCGATTACGCAAGATAGAATAATATTCTCTCGACCGTTGACTATCTTCAGTAAATAGTTTGCCATTAATTTTCCCTTGATTGGGAGGATTTTTCGGTTTCTAAGGGCTGCATCCACCGCTGTCGCAACAGAGTAAGGCAGTTTTAATAACTGATTAAGTAAGATCTTTCAAATGTTTGAAAGTCAGCTTGTACCAAACGGTAAAGTAAACGACAAAGAAAAATAATGTGTCCAGCATAGATTATTTAACACTTTCCAACACATTCAAAATAATCTAATAAAAATACACCGTTTAATAAGTTAAATATTATGTCTAATTCAACCATGTGGAAACGCATAACATATTTGAAAACCCAATTTCAACTGTTCCCATCTGCAATTGGAAAATTATCGGAATTCTTTGAGCAGCCCTGTATATGCTATATAGGTTTGTATATTAAAAACTTGCACGCCAAAATTGAGTTCACTTAAGAAATACATATACCGTATTTACTCGTGTATAACACGCAACCCGTACTTTGCAAGAAAATATGGCGATTTTGTTTTATCTCGTATATAACGCGCACTATAAATTTGACATGCAATGATTGAATGACCAAATGAATTTCAGTAAAGAAAATATTCATAGAAACAAATATTACGTCTGGCCAGGAAAGAAGAGGAAATTTTATTTTTAGACTTCGGGTAGGGTGTGAGTGTGGGAGGGAGTAAGTGTCGTATCATGCTGTGGTAAAGTCACTCGCTTAACGAAATATTTGAGAGTGTCTTTTGATAACGTGCGAGTAAGATGGAGAATCGATGTAGTTATACTGTGACATTTAATTTGAAAATAGTTCTGCATGCAAAAGAAAATGGTAAGCGTGTTTCAAGTCAAAATCTCTGCGTTGGTGAGTCAAGTAGTACGAGAGAGGCGGAATATGGAAGAAAAACTGAAAAAAAAAACACCATCCAAAAAACGTGCTTTTAAGGTGTAATCGTGCAAATATCCACAAGTAGAGCAGCAGCTTTTAACTCGTGTAACGTATTTCCGGCGTTCAGGTAAACAACCTCGACAGAAATGTGGAAGTTCAAGCTCTGTAAAATACCTAGTAAAAGGAATATTCCAAGAGAAGTTTTCAAGGGGAGTTATGGATGGATGCGATGTTTTATGATCCGTACACTGCAAAACAAAAACGGACTAAAAAACGAAGATTCTACTGGCAATCCAGACGCCAGTACTATTTCCGTATTCTAACGGAAATTTCCCGGCATAAATTCCAGAAATCCGTATTTTTACGGAAAATGTTCCCAATAAATTACAGAAAATTTACCGTTTTTCTGGAATTTTTGCGGGGGGGAAATTTTCGTTAAAATACGTAAATAGTACTGATGTCTCGATTGCCAGTAGAATCTGCGTTTTTTAGTCCGTTTTTTTCACAGTGTAACAGTCTCTCTATCAGGAGAAGAACAACGCCATCCTAGAAGTTGCCGGAAGAATACGAAGAAAAGCGTACCAAGTTCTTCCAGTATGTTATAAGGCTACGAAAACAGAAGGGATATCAGATGTTTCAAATCGGTGATGCAGATCGAATTCCATTGTGGTTTGATATGCCGGAAGCCACAACCGTTCATCCCGCTGCAGATAGACGCGTTCAAGTGCTCACAACAGGAGAAGACAAGCAACAGGCACCGTTGTGCTGGCTATTACGACAGACGATCGCAAGTTGACACCACATGTGATTTTTAAACGTAAAACTATCTCGAAAGAAACTTTTCCAGTCGTCATAATTGTAAGAGTACAAGGAAAAGAGTGAATGACGGATGAGCTCATGAAAGACTGTATTTACGTTGTACAGGAACGTCGGCTAGGTGCTTTACGTCAGTTATCGATGCTGGTTCTTGACAGCTTCCGTGGACACACGACGCCTGGAGTAAAGGCGTAAATTCGTCGCTCAAGTGATTTGGTTGTGATACCAGGGGTTGATGGCGAAAGTGCTGCAGCCCTTAAATGTTGTCATCAACCGACCATTTAAGTTTGCATTTTGGCATGCCTAAAATTAGTGGACGACACAACAGATCACACCTTGACTCCAAGCAGGAGAATGAAGCGTCCGTGACTCCCAACTGTATGTGAGTGGATATGTGAAATTTGGAATTACATCTGAGCTAATGTGATAAAGAGTTCAAAGTGACTGGAATTTCCAATCAGATCGATGGAACTGAAGACGATATGGTTTACGAATATATTTACTGTACCAGTGATGAAATGGAGAGCGGCAGTAGTGGCAGTGAGAATTGATAAATAGCGTTTAAATATTGTTACTAGTGCTGTTATATAAAAATGTGCAGGGAATGTAATAAATAATCAAGAATACTTCTAATTATTAAGATTTTTCCTGTTTTAATTTCTTCTTTGAATACGTTTCTTGATTCATACATATATCGTGTACATCCACACCATGTACATCCAGCAGTAAAAAAAAAAAAAAAAAAAAAATGTTTATAACGCGCATCTAGGATTTTTGCCTTAATTTTTTTAAAAAAAATGCCCGTTATGCACGAGTAAATACGGTACTTCAGTTGAAAATTTTCCCTCCAGTAGTTTCCGGTTATAAGGTGAATGGTGCATGAATACTTTTGTGCAACCCTGTATATGACGCATAGAATTTATACATAACGAGTAACATGCAAAAAATTAGTTAAACTTAAAAGCGTACACTCCAGTAATTATTACTCAAAGACAATACTGTAACCGATTTCTTTTGTGTGTCCATGTAAATCAGAAAATTTGGGCGTCCTGGTACGTGAATACCTTTGTGCAGCTTTGTATATAAGATACTTAATTTATATATAACGTGCAACATGCAAAAAATTAATTAAATTTAAAACTGCATATTGAGTTTTAAACCGTACACTCCAACAATTATTACTCAAAGGCAGTACTGTAAAAGATTTCTTTTTTGTATCCATGTAAATGAATAAAATATGCTACGAATTCCCTGTTCTAACGTAATCGTAGTGAAATTTAGTGATTTATATCAGTTTCAATACATTTGAAATAGCGTAATGTCATTAGAATTCTCTGAAAACTATTTTTCCCCATATACCGTAATTTAATGGAATACTTTTGAGTGCTCCTGTAAATGAACTATTAATCCTACCTACTTCATATACAATACCAACCATGCTTTGGTGAACCTGAATAACCTTTATCAAATGCATGACATTCAGAGTATATTTAGGGGAGTTAGCGCGTAGACAGACAGACAGACAAACCGAATGCATAAACACTTTTCAACTTTGTTGGAGAGTGTTAAAAATGTCTCTGCTTCCCGGAATTTTGTAATTACGTCTATCAAACGCCTTCAAAATTAAAAGCACGCGCGTACTTGTAGATTTTAGGAGCCTTTGGCTGCAATCGATGCCAGCAAAACATTGATAATTGCCAGCACAACGATTGTTCATTGGCATTGAAAAGAACTCAATTTTTCGAATTGAATCTTTAATCTGAGCAATTAATTAATCAATTAAATGCAATTATTATTTTCTGAGTTAAATTTTAAACATTAAACATTTGTCACAAATGTTTTTGAAATTATATTAATATATGGAAATTATTCCAGAGTGAAACATTCGCCTTGCATACAATATTTCAAATGAAAATCAAATTTCAAAGTAATTGCTTAAGAGGCGCAAAGGGCCAACATAGTGAAAATGATTCCATGCCGGAACTCGAACCCGGGTCACCAGCATAGCGCATTGACGTTCTACAGATTAAACCACATGGAACGATACGCAGATTGGAAAATTTCTCGCTATTATATGTTGGCAAGGCTACAAACGCAGCACAAGACGGAATACTCCATCTTGTGGATTATTTTATGAGCTATTCAATGCTGGTCAAAATCGTTCCATTAAAAAAATTTTATAGCAGCAAAACTATGCAGCATTGAATAATTTTTTATAAGGTTATACATTAGAAACTCGCGGTGTGCATACTGCATCTATTTTTTTTATTTGTCTCATTTTGGGGGGATTTATTTCAGTTTTAAATTCAAATTTTCAGCATTTCCAGAGAAATGTTTTACACATTACAAAAAAAAAAAAAAAAAAAAAAAAAAAAAAGCTTATTAATTTAAATAGTTGACAATTGTAAGAACTTCACAAATAATAATGTTTTCTTTAAATTATTATTTTTTTTTTTTTAACATGACTATTATAAACAGAAAAAAAACACCTTTCGTGTTAGAAGCAGGAAAATATTGAAAATTGCGTCATAAAAATTGTTTTTACACATAAATATGAAAAATCTGTAAAATAATAAATTATTTAATGTGTGCTAAAAGCAGTAAATAAGTGTAAAATTACGTCTTATTTCAAATGGCCAAATAATAACATTGCCAAACAGTTAAATATATATAAACACGTAATTAGAATATATATTTACACGTACACGAAAGATTTATTTCAGATTTCGAGATGATATTTTTAACTATTGTTGCAAATTCTGAGGCTGCGCAAAGAATAATATTTCCTTTCTATCAATAAAAATATTTTCCGGTGAATATTACAAAGAGAAAGAAAGGGTGAGGGTTTGGTGAAAATTACGTCAGATTTAAAACGTTACAATTAAAATCATTTTCTTATAACGTTATAAAAAATACCGGGAATGGAAGACTCTGTTGACTTTGCTATTTTTATATTAGCTGATTTTCAGATGTTTAAATATTCTTATTTAATCAAACACGAAAACAGCAATTAAAATCAGATGATTTGACCGTAAAATCCCTTAGTGAAAGAGAAATCAATGGGAGCCCGTTTACAAGGAGATCATTACTGGTTTTAAATTATGATTTAATATTTTGTAACATTTTTAAAACAGATTAAATTAACGGGTTTTCAAAATCTGAAAGGTGTTTGGAGAGCGTAGCTCGTAGGGGTGCAGATCCCCCTAGTTTAAAAAAAATGTAGTACAAGCGAAATTCATTGGTTAAGATGTTAATATTGTCCTTATGACTTCAGTATTACTAGAGGATATCACCTTACTTTATAAAATAGGCATATGTATATAAAAAGAAAAAAAAAAAAACGCGTGTCATTAAAATGTAGTGTAAATATGAAGATCATCACAGATTTTAGACTAATACAAGAATGTGCATTCGAAATGTGCGATAATTAGTTTGCTGTAAATGTTTCTAAAATTTGAAAACTGAAACACAACGAAACAGATTGTTCGTAATATTTTTATTTCTCTTACAACAACAACAAAAAAAAAAATGTTGGAAACGAAAGTAAAATCAATTTCAGACCCTAACAAATTCTTTAAAAATTAATACTAGAATTTCTACGCTATACTGTTAATTTTGATAATACTGTTTACTTTGAGATATATTCACATTTTAAAATTTAAATATGTGAATCAATTTCTTTTATATACTAGGGGGCTTGGCACCCTACGAGCTACGCTCGCCCACCCCCGTCCAGACACCCACTCTAAATGCACGCTAATTTGATCGGTTTTAAAAAGATTTCGAAAGATTGAATTATAATTAAAAAAACAGTGTCAATCTCCCTATAAACGGGTTTCTATTCATTTCTCTTTAATTGGGGAAATATAACGCCAAATCCGCTGCGGTACTACTTGATTATCCCGTCGACCAATTTCGCCAAATTATATTAATCACCAAACCACTCGCCAAATTATACAAATTGACATAATTTTTAATTTAATAACGAAAGAACAAATAAATTAGTACAACATTAATAAAAATACAAATAAAACGTCGAAATAAAAATAACTTGATGACGTAGACACGTGTAACAACATTTCCAAAATAAGCTAATATAAAAGAAATTAAGCAAACAGTCTTTGTCTCCAGGTTTTTTTTAACAAAGCGAAAAGAATGTTCTTTTAAATGAGACATTTTGAATTAATCGTTTTCAATCTGACGTAATTTTGACCAAGCTATTCTTTCTCTTTTAAATAGTCAAGTGAAAATACTTTTGTTAGAAATGAAATATTATTTGCGCTTTCCTAACAAAAATAGTTGAAAAGATCCTCTCAAAATGTCAAATAAATGTCTAGCGCAATTTCTAAATTTAAACTGTTTTGCAATATTTGTGTTCATTTTATGTAATAACTGTAATGTGACATAATTTCTCCTATTTAAGACTTCTAACGCATGTTAATGAATTTATTATTTTACAATATCCTTTCTCTTTTAAAATTCACGCGTATAGTTTTTATGACGTAATTTTCAATAAGTTCCTACTTTTTATGCGCAATTATTTAATTTTAATTTGAAAGTATCTTTTCTGTTTATAATAGTCGCGTGTAAATAAATTTTTAATTTGAAGCAAACATTATTGTTTCCGTTGTTTATACAGTTGCAAACAGGTTAAATTAGTACAAGTTTCTAAAATAAGTAAAAAATATTTCTCGAAATGCTGAAAATTTGAATTTAAAATAGAAATGAAACCTCGAAAAATGAGTCAAATTAAAAAAATAAATGAATTCTGCACACCGGGAAATTATAACGTATAAAATTATCTAAAAATTATTAAATTCCGATGTATAGTTTTTGCTCCTATAAAACTTTTTAGTGGAACAATTTTGTCCAACTTCAGCATTAAATATCTCTTAAAATAATTCTTCGATTTGAAAACTGTCTGCATCAGAGTATTTATCAAATATTTCTGTATAATACTGCTGATTTTCATATTTTTGTATGCATTATTTTTCTTAATATTAACGAAGAAAGACCTACGGTCACAAAAAATTCGAAACCGGCGGCGGCGGCGGCGATGACAGCGGTAGTTACTTTTTTTTAGAATAGAGAGAAACAAAAGGATTACGTCTGAATTCATTCATATTTATAAAAACTTTTCAAAATAACAGACATTACATTACATTACAAGATAAAAACACTAAAAACAATATAAACGGACGTTTCGGATTCATTCTGAATGCCTCATCAGCTGATTCCTAACGTAAAAGTCATACTAAATTTTAAAGTTCAACAAATAGAAAAACATTACATCAAGTTGCCAAAAATTATAGCTAAAACAAAAGTGAATATTCTATTGGTAGAGATGGTAGAATCAATTGTTGTTACTTTATATTTTTATAGTACATAACTTAAGTGCTATGGAAATTGAAGAAGTTGAAACAAAAAAGAAGCATGCAATTGGAACTAATTCTGAAATATTAAAAAGCAGAAAAACCAACGTTTAAAATGCACAAATAATATATGAAAAGCAGCAAACAGCTGTTTCGAATCTACTAGCGAGATTCTTCTTCAGTGCAAAAGGAACAGCGTGCTAGAAAAAGCAAGGCTGAGCAAAATCATAGACAGAGACGCGCTGGCTTTTATACCCTATGCGGGTGGCGAAGGCGCCGAAACAACCAATGAGAGAGAAGCAGTGGAAACGACTGGGTGGACAAGTAGCGACATCTACCGGAGAAGTAGAGAAAAGAAACCAAAAAAGGGGGGAATTAAATTAACGCTTTCCAAATACTTGGAAAATCTGGAGTACTAGATAAGTCATTGACTAAAGAGTGAGAATTTTTAATGATATGGTAAGCTTCCCAAAAATCAAGATCAAGGTTAGAAGAACATTTTTGGATAATGATGGCTGAGGAAAAATCGAACCTATGTTGAGAAGACCAAGAATGTTGAGCAATAGAAGAACGTTTGAGCTCCTGATTTTTAACATAACCTTCATGCTCTTTTAAACGAAATCTAAGAGCACGTTTAGTCTGACCAATATAAGAAAGACCACACTGACAAGAGATCTGGTAAATGCCCCAATTATCTAGGCGATCAACGGGGTGTTTGAGATTTGAAAAAGGGATTTTATTAACAGGAGAAAAAATAACTTTAAAATCAAACCTTCTTAGGATTTTAGCAACTTGCTGACTGATTTTAGGAAAAAATGGTAATACAACTGAAGTATTAGAGTTGGAATTAGAATGCTTTTCAGAATAATTGGAATTCGTCAATTTCTTATAAATAGAATCGATAATATTAGAGGAATAACCACGATCGACAGCAATAGCTTTGAGGTAATTAAGTTCAGCACTAAGTAACTGAGGAGTGGAACAAATATTAGTAGCCCGAAAAACAAAAGTATTGAAAGCAGCGAATTTCTGGTTAGGGGGATGAGAAGAATACCTGTGAGGTGGGAGACTGACAGCAAAAGGTTTACGAAAGACGGTAGTCTGAAAGCCATTTTCACAACGAATAACAAGGACATCCAGGAAAGAAAGACAGTTATTGGTCTCAATTTCAGAGGTAAATTGAATGCAGGGATCAATGGAATTCATAATAGAGAGAATATGATTAATATCTGAAATCATTTCAATCAGGACATAAACATCATCAACATAACGAACATAGAACGGAAATTTTAAGATTTCAAAAAGCTTGACCTCAAAATAGTGCATATAAATATCGCATAAAATTGGACTAAGAGGATTACCCATAGCCAAACCGTCAATCATACGGAAGAAATTACCATTGAAAACAAAAGTATTTTGCGACAAGCAAGAGCGAGTGAGAAGTATAAGTTCCTCGATTTCAAAATAAGAGAAATGGAATTCACAAAGCCTTTTCTTGAGGCAATCTAAAGCTCCCTCAACCGGAACGTTTGTAAATAAAGATTTAACATCAAAAGAAACCATCATGTGACCCTGCGGCTTAAAATTATGAAGTTTTTTAACAAAATCAAAAGAATTCTTAACAGTGAAACAGTTACTGCTCAAAAGTGGGGAAAAAACAGAAACTAAATATTTGGCGAGCTTATAAGAAGCTGTACCGATACTAGAGACAATAGGTCTAAAAGGAATGTCAGGTTTATGGACCTTAGGTAAAGCATAAAACCTGGCACAATGCGCAATAGACGGAATAAGGGACTTCTTAAAGTTAGCAGGAATAATGGAAGAAGACTTAATGGCAGACTTAATAGAGTTAATTTCACTAGTGGAAGGGTCTTTGCGGATATCCACATACGGACCATCATTAATTAATTTATGGGTTTTTTCCAAATACGTAGATTTGTCGAGAAGAACAATCTGACCACCTTTGTCAGCCTTAGTAATAATTAAGTTTGGATCAGAACGCAAATTTTTCAGACATTGTTTAACAGGATGTTTAAGATTGGGTTTATAAACATTAGAATTGAAATCAACAGTATTGGCAATGAGATGCCTAATAGACTCTTTTTGAGAAGAAGATAGAGCGCTATGCTTAAAGGCTCTTTCAATAGGAGCAATAAGATTAGGTAAAGAAGGAATAGCAGAGACAGAAAAATTGTTATTCAATTTGAGAGCATCGAGCTGATTGTTACTTAATGGAACACTAGAAAGATTGACAACAGCATTTTGGTTAACAAGAGGCAAATTACTGCAGTTATTAGCGACAGAACTTCCACAAAGCGCATTAAATTTCTTCTTTAAAACCAAACAATGAACAGAAGAAGCTGTGAGAACTCTGCTCCATGATCTTCTGTCAATGGACTGAAAATCAGGAGTAGAATTAGCGAGGCTGATATGTAAAGAATATAACTCGCGCTCTATATGAGCAATTTCGTGGCGAGTCTCTTGAATCAAAGCTCTTAAAAGAGCTAATTTAGAACGAAATAACACCTTCTCAATCCTATTTGAAGAAAATAAATTACAACGAATGGAAATGAATTTAGGAATAACCTTCTTACGCCTACAATCAAGTAGGAAATGTAAGTGTTCCAAAAACCTGTACTTTTTTAAACGTAAATTACAAAACCTATTGATTTGAGACATTGCGGAAAAAAATTACAGAAGAATAAAGGCCCGTTAACGCCAAATACATAAAAATAGCAAAGTTCTGTCGCTAATAACTGCAGTAATTTGCCTCTTGTTAACCAAAATGCTGTTGTCAATCTTTCTAGTGTTCCATTAAGTAATAATCAGCTCGATGCTCTCAAATTGAATAACAATTTTTCTGTCTCTGCTATTCCTTCTTTACCTAATCTTATTGCTCCTATTGAAAGAGCCTTTAAGCATAGCGCTCTATCTTCTTCTCAAAAAGAGTCTATTAGGCATCTCATTGCCAATACTGTTGATTTCAATTCTAATGTTTATAAACCCAATCTTAAACATCCTGTTAAACAATGTCTGAAAAATTTGCGTTCTGATCCAAACTTAATTATTACTAAGGCTGACAAAGGTGGTCAGATTGTTCTTCTCGACAAATCTACGTATTTGGAAAAAACCCATAAATTAATTAATGATGGTCCGTATGTGGATATCCGCAAAGACCCTTCCACTAGTGAAATTAACTCTATTAAGTCTGCCACTAAGTCTTCTTCCATTATTCCTGCTAACTTTAAGAAGTCCCTTATTCCGTCTATTGCGCATTGTGCCAGGTTTTATGCTTTACCTAAGGTCCATAAACCTGACATTCCTTTTAGACCTATTGTCTCTAGTATCGGTACAGCTTCTTATAAGCTCGCCAAATATTTAGTTTCTGTTTTTTCCCCACTTTTGAGCAGTAACTGTTTCACTGTTAAGAATTCTTTTGATTTTGTTAAAAAACTTCATAATTTTAAGCCGCAGGGTCACATGATGGTTTCTTTTGATGTTAAATCTTTATTTACAAACGTTCCGGTTGAGGGAGCTTTAGATTGCCTCAAGAAAAGGCTTTGTGAATTCCATTTCTCTTATTTTGAAATCGAGGAACTTATACTTCTCACTCGCGCTTGCTTGTCGCAAAATACTTTTGTTTTCAATGGTAATTTCTTCCGTATGATTGACGGTTTGGCTATGGGTAATCCTCTTAGTCCAATTTTATGCGATATTTATATGCACTATTTTGAGGTCAAGCTTTTTGAAATCTTAAAATTTCCGTTCTATGTTCGTTATGTTGATGATGTTTATGTCCTGATTGAAATGATTTCAGATATTAATCATATTCTCTCTATTATGAATTCCATTGATCCCTGCATTCAATTTACCTCTGAAATTGAGACCAATAACTGTCTTTCTTTCCTGGATGTCCTTGTTATTCGTTGTGAAAATGGCTTTCAGACTACCGTCTTTCGTAAACCTTTTGCTGTCAGTCTCCCACCTCACAGGTATTCTTCTCATCCCCCTAACCAGAAATTCGCTGCTTTCAATACTTTTGTTTTTCGGGCTACTAATATTTGTTCCACTCCTCAGTTACTTAGTGCTGAACTTAATTACCTCAAAGCTATTGCTGTCGATCGTGGTTATTCCTCTAATATTATCGATTCTATTTATAAGAAATTGACGAATTCCAATTATTCTGAAAAGCATTCTAATTCCAACTCTAATACTTCAGTTGTATTACCATTTTTTCCTAAAATCAGTCAGCAAGTTGCTAAAATACTAAGAAGGTTTGATTTTAAAGTTATTTTTTCTCCTGTTAATAAAATCCCTTTTTCAAATCTCAAACACCCCGTTGATCGCCTAGATAATTGGGGCATTTACCAGATCTCTTGTCAGTGTGGTCTTTCTTATATTGGTCAGACTAAACGTGCTCTTAGATTTCGTTTAAAAGAGCATGAAGGTTATGTTAAAAATCAGGAGCTCAAACGTTCTTCTATTGCTCAACATTCTTGGTCTTCTCAACATAGGTTCGATTTTTCCTCAGCCATCATTATCCAAAAATGTTCTTCTAACCTTGATCTTGATTTTTGGGAAGCTTACCATATCATTAAAAATTCTCACTCTTTAGTCAATGACTTATCTAGTACTCCAGATTTTCCAAGTATTTGGAAAGCGTTAATTTAATTCCCCCCCTTTTTTGGTTTCTTTTCTCTACTTCTCCGGTAGATGTCGCTACTTGTCCACCCAGTCGTTTCCACTGCTTCTCTCTCATTGGTTGTTTCGGCGCCTTCGCCACCCGCATAGGGTATAAAAGCCAGCGCGTCTCTGTCTATGATTTTGCTCAGCCTTGCTTTTTCTAGCACGCTGTTCCTTTTGCACTGAAGAAGAATCTCGCTAGTAGATTCGAAACAGCTGTTTGCTGCTTTTCATATATTATTTGTGCATTTTAAACGTTGGTTTTTCTGCTTTTTAATATTGTTGCACAAAGGCTTTATTTGCTATTTTTATAATTCTGAAATACTTTCCAAAACAGAACAAGAAGATCACCTTTAAAATTTTCGCCATTACTTAGATAGCAAAACCTTTAAATTTTTTAAAATGCGATAGAAAATCATGTCACATATAAATCCGTATTTACAATAGATAAATACGAGTGTTTGCTTTTTAAAATCGGATGATTTATAAGATAGTATAATAAATTATTTGTTTTATATAAAAAAAAAAAAAAAATCTTTAGAAAATTTAGCTGAATCAAATTAATTTAACCCTTAGGCCGAAGAAAAACAAAAAGATTTAAAATCCATAAAAACTTTAATCCATAAAAGAAAACCCTTTTTGAAAACCTTAAAGGACATTCGCATTCAATTTTGCTATTTCCTTACAGTGAAAAACTTTTGACTGTGATCAAAGAAGAAGTATAGACTTTCTCAACAAACACTTTGAGGGTCGCAAAAACTTTAATATTGAATCCAATATTAGAAGTACAGTATTCTCAGATACCAATAACTTTCAGGATAAAAAATAACGCATGGATGTCACTTCCACTTTTACAGATCAAAGTCTATGATTGGATCATCTGGATATACCAATAACCTACTTAAATATGACAGAAACGGGCTCTGATCGATGGCACAGCTTTGGGGAATTGCAAAAGACGATTTGAAAGAAGATATTTTCCATTATACTTTGACTTGAAGACGTGTTATCGTTTTAGTAAATTTTTCTCTGATTTATTTTTTAGGAGGATAGGTAGAGTGGGGGGCATTTCAGTTACAGTTTTCAAAGTTGCAAAGTAAAAAAATGATTTGATCGAAAATAACTATATGTATTCATTGTAACTTGTAGAATACATTTTGTAGTTTGTAATAGGGTGTAAATTAATGAACTTAATTCGCAAATGACATATATACTAATCAGCGTAAATAGTGACGGTTTTTTTTTTTTAAGTAAAAAGTAATAAAACTTAAGAGGTATTTTTGTTTATTCAAAGAATCAAATATTATCTGATATAACAAAACAGTTAACATTTTATTTCCGTGGCTTAATGTTTACAATTTATAACAACATTTTAAGGCAAATCATCATCATACTGAATACTGTGTGCCGTTGTGAAATCCATATACATCCTGTAGGCTAATTGAGAAATATGACTCTCTGCGAATCACCTAGGCTGTTTACAAAGACTGGCTAATTGGAGAATTATCATACTTTTTCCAACCAGACTACTATTTTTCAATCCTATTGAAAAGACCCTACAGGGTGTTAGACTAATTGAATAAACGGTCAAGTGCAAGTAGTACTCGCGCACAGAGTGTTCCGTACAATGAATATATGAATTATTAACTGTATTATTAAAAAAAAATCGTTGCTAAAAGAATAATAAGACTTTGTACAAAACTATACAACGTAGGGTTTGGGTATAGCTGTGCAGTAGAAGCTCTTTCATCCGGCATTCTATCGTTCGGCACATTCTATAATCTAACACGCGAGCCCGCGGTTTTTTTTTTTTTTTTTTTTTTTTTTTTTTTTTTTTTCCTACGACCACTGTTAACTGGGACGCTAGGATGCGAGCACCCACAAGAAACCCAGATTCAGGAGATGGAATCGGATGAAGAAGGAGCCGTGCAGATGAATCCAAATTCTCTTGGAAACATTCTTCTGATTCGATAGATAAATTCACAAAATTTTACTAATCGAACAAAAGCTACAACGCGACTGAACACATAAATCTGTGTATAATCCGTAACGATTTTTTGAAGAAAAATCCGAATCGCGGAAGCAACGTGATATCAGAGACTTTTAAAAAATGAAATGTTTATATTAATATTTTGCTGCATGTACAATGTAATGTACAAAATATCTATAGGTTCATTACATTGTACATATACAGTATCTATTAAATAATTGAATTTTAAGTTTGTATTGTATGTTTTCTTTAATGCTCACGGTTGTTAGAATGACGAAATGTAAAACAGTATTTGTCAGCTATTTATACAATTTGCACTCGATGCTAATGCAGGTGAACACACACACACACACACACAAAAAAAAAAAAAAAAAGAAATGTATTGACATTCGATAATCTGGTGAAATCGCTGATTCGGTATAGCTGTGGTCCAGAACGTGCCGGATTAAAGAACTTCTACTGTATATACTAGAAAAGTATGAATGGTTATACCATAAAACTTCAAAGCGATATGAAGTCTGAATAATATCAAATATTGCTATTATGCAAAGCTAATAATATTGCACCCAATTCTAGGTATTCCCTCAGGAAATGTCGTTACTTTTCATATTTCTTAAAGTTATCAGAGAAAATCGAGACTGACAGTGAGTGAAGAGCCTCTATTTTTGATTGAATATGTGGATTACAAGCATAGATTTTTATACAGAAATTGATGACGTGAGTTTGTCGCCAAATTAACAGGAAACGCTGTATCAAAATATAATTCTCGTATACGAAGAAAGCTTTTGGTTTTCTACACTTATAAATTTATTCAACAAATAACAAGGGAATTTGTTTTATATAATACAATTATAAATATAGATAAAGCAGAATATATCCAAGGCCAATTTCTGTTAGATATCTTGATGCACTGTATAATAACTCATACTGTACTAAAAAGGAGAGATATTAATAATTATGTATTATTGTTATTTAAGCTGTGACAGTTGCTTTGTTTTTGAAATAAACGTGGCGTGTTTAGTTTATATTTGAAGTTTTCACTTGTGCTTTTGTTGCTATGCTTGATTATACGTCACAGAAATTTATTTATGTTTTTGATGTTTTTTCTTATTTTTTTTTTCTTATTTTACATTTGTAACATAATGCCAAGATGGAACACAAAAGGGTTTAAAAACCAAAAGGTTTCAATTAGGTTTGATGTTTAGGTGTTTTGATCGATTGGCTACCGCTGCAGAATTTTAAAGAAGAGAAAATGTTGCTACATGTGCACAGAAAATAAATTAGATGATTTTGATGAACGTTATTCACCATACTCAGAAAGTGGAAGCAACTATATTATAATCGGGTTAAATATATTAACGTCTATTTTTTAAACAGATTCTGCAGCGCTGTCTAACCCACCAATCGGCATAGGCTTCCAGATCCCGCGTTGCTAGTTTATTAAAATATATATATATAATATTTAACAATGTTCGAAAACGAACTAATTTTTATCAAAATGAAAGTAATATTTCTATTTTTTAAACAAGTGCAACAAGTAAAATGTGTGATTCTTATGGATTATACCGTATTTACTCGTGTATAACGCACACATTTTTTTTTCAAAAATTTAGGGCAAAAACCCTAGGTGCGCGTTATACACGGAATAATTTTTTACTGCTGGATGTACATGATGTGGATGTACGAGATATATGTATGAATTAAGAAACGTATTCAAAGAATAAATTAAAACTGGAAAAATCTTATTAACTAGAAGTATTGTTGATTATTTATTACACTCCCTGCACTTGATTATTTATAACAGCGCTAGTAACACTATTTAAACGTTATTTATCAATTCTCACTGCCACTACAGCCGCTGTCCATTTCATCACTGGTACAGTCAATATATTCGTAAACTATAACGTCTTCAGTTCCATGGATCTGATTGGAAATTCCAGTCACTTTGAACTCTTTATTAACATCTTGGCTCAGATGTAATTCCAAATTTCACATATCCACTCACATACAGTTGGGAGTGACGGACATTTCATTCTCCCACTTGGAGTCAAGATGCGATCTGTTGTCGTCGGACGATTTTAGGCATGCCGAAATGCAAACTTAAATGGTCTGTTGATAACAACATCTAAGGGCTGCAGAACATTCGTTATTCCCCCTGTTATCACAACCAAATCACTTCAGCTTCCAATTTACGCTTTTACTCCAGGCAGCTTGTGTCCATGGAAGCTGTCCAGATCCAGCATCGATAACTGATATAAAGCACCTAGCTGACGTTCCTACACAACATAAATACAGTCTTTCATGAGCTCAATCCACTCAGATACCAGAGCTCTACGTCATCCACCCTTTTTCCTGTGCTCTTACAATTATGACGACTGGAAAAGATTCTTTCGAGATAGTTTTACGTTTAAAAATCACTTGTAGTGTCAACTTGCGATCGTCTGCCTTAATAGCCAGCATAATGGTGCACGTTGCTTATCTGCTCCTGTTGTGAGCACTTGAACGCGTTTATCTGCAACAGGATGAACGGTTGTGGCTTTCGGCATATCAAACTATAATGGAGTTTTATCTGCATCGCCGATTTGAGACATATGATATCCCTTTTGTTTTCGTAGCCTTATAACATGCTGGAAGAACTTGGTGCGCTGTTCTTCGTATTCTTCCGGCAGCTTCTACGATAGCGCTTTTCTTCTCCTGATAGAGAGACTGGATGCGGTGCCTTATGATCCGTACACTGCAAAATAAAAACGGACTAAAAAACAGATATTCTACTGTCAATTGAGACGCCAGTACTATTTCCGTATTTTAACGAAAATTTTAACCCTTAAATTCCAGAAAAACGGAAAATTTTCTGTAATTTATATGGGAAAACGTCCTTAAAAATACGGATTTCTGGAATTTATGGCGGGGAATTTCCGTTAAAATACGGAAATAGTACTGGCGTCTCGATTGCCAGTAGAATCTTCGTTTTTTAGTCCGTTTTTATTTTGCAGTGTACGGATCATAAAGCGTCGCATACAGCCATAACTCCCCTTGAAATCTTCTCTTGGAATATTCCTTTTCCTAGGTATTTTATAGGCGTCGAACTTGCACATTTCCGTTGAGATTTTTTACCCTAACGACGGAAATCCATTACATGAGTTAAAAGCTGCTGCTCTACTTGTGGATATTTGCACGATTTTCCCTTAAAAGCACGCATTTTGGATGGTGTTTTTTTTTTCGGTTTTTCTTCCATATTCCGGCACTCTCATACACTTGACACACCAACGCAGAAGTTTTGACTTGAAACACGGTTACCATTTTCTTTTGCATACAGAACTATTTTCAAATTAAATGTCACAGTATAATTACATCGATTCTCCATCTTACTCGCACGTTGTCAAAAGACACTCTCAAATATTTCGTTAAGCGAGTGACTTCACCACAGCATGATACGACACTTATTCCCTCCCACACTCACACCCTACCCGAAGTCTAAAAATAAAATTTCCTCTTCTTTCATGGCCTGTCGTAATATTTGTTTCTATGAGTATTTTCTTTACTGAAATTCATTTGGTCATTCATTCACTTGCATGTCAAATTTATAGTGCGCGTTATATAGGAGATAAAAAAAATTCGCCATATTTACTTGCAAAGAACGGGGTGCGAGTTATACACGCATGCGCGTTACACACGAATAAATACGATAACTAAATGTGACTCGTGTACCTAAAAAGACGTTTATACATACATAATGCCTTCAATTATTTGTTTATGATGTTATGGCCTGTTTTAACAAAGGGAATTATATTACCAATAACGTACTGGGAAAGTTAGGTACAGACCAATGATTATAAGGGCAAAAGTCTTTAAAATCTCTAAATCGTGACCGTATGATGAGATCGAGATAGGGACATATTTGAACAATTTAGAAAGAAAAGAGTGTTAAAAAGATTAAAACAAAAAAGACAAGAGGAAATAGAGGGAGGAAAAAGCAAAAATAATTCTACGGAGCACGGATGTTTTAATTAGGCATGTTTATAATATTTGGACTCAATTTTGACTTGAAATGTTGCTTTGTGAAATTCTCGGTGTCCCTTTTTATAGATACTATTACATATTACTGTCTATTATCTTACCTGAATATTATACACTTCTCCATGATCAAACTAAAGTGAACTTTTAATATTAACATACGTACAAAAGTGTTGTTAAAAAGTTGAAAAATACCAGTATTTTTGTTATTTAAAAGTGGTTTCTATTCCAGATTTTTTAAAAAATAACTAACGAATATCTATTTATAAATTTGACTTCATTTTGTTAGGAATTATTTATATTATGTATATAAAAAATTCAATTGGATATCTTTGGTATGTCCAGAGAAAAGAAAAGCCAGTTATGAAAAAAAATATTTATCCTTTTATAATTTAAAATGTTGAAAATTAGTAAAATTGTAATAAACTCAAATATTTTATCAAAATGACTAAATTCCTTAAATAAATTTGTTGCCATTAAATCTGATGTATTTGTTTTACATTTTATAGCGTTAGTATATGTGCCAGTTATTTTATATGGTATTTTTAAAAATAGGCCTTTAAGCCGCTAATTTCTTTACCTACCGAGTTCGTTTTTTATGCAGATTGTATACAAATATTTTCTTAAAATCGCAGGAAGATAAACAAAAGTATGTAAAATATTTGCTTTTGAATTTCATGTTATTCTTCACACTATTTTTTCATCCTTTGATGTGCGGAGGATAAGATCTCTCTATTCTAAAAAAAAGTAACTACCGCTGTCACCGCCGCCGCCGCCGCCGCCGCCGGTTTTGATTTTTTTGTGACCGGAGGCCTTTCTTCGTTAATATTAACAAAAATAATGCATACAAAAATATGAAAATCGGTGGTTTTATACAAAAATGTTTGATAAACACGCTGATGCAGACAGTTTTCAAATCGAAGAATTATTTTAAGAGTTATTTAATGCTAAAGTTGGACAAAATCGTTCCACTAAAAAAGTTTTATAGCAGCAAAAAGTATACATGGCAGTGTAATCATTTTTAGATCATTTTATACGTTAGAATTTGCCGGAGTGCAGATTGCATTAATTGTTTTATTTTGACTCATTTTTTTAGGTTTTATTTCTATTTTAAATTCAAATTTTCAGCATTTCTAGAGATATTTTTTTACAGATTTCAGAAAATTGTACTAATTTAAACTGTTGCCAACTGTATAAAAAGCGCAAGCAATAATGTTTGCTTCAAATTAAAAATTTATTTACACGTGACTATTATAAACAGGAAAAAAACTTTCAAATTAGAATTAAATAATTACGTATAAAAAGCAGGAACTTATTAAAAATTACGTCATAAAAAGTATACACGTGAATTTTAAAAGAGAAAGGATATTGTAAAATAATAAATTCATTAACATGCGTTAGAAGTCTTAGGAGAAATGACGTCATATTTACGTCACATTATAGTTATTACATAAAATGAACACAAAATAATATTGCAAAAAAGTTTAAATTTAGAAATTGCGCTAGACATTTATTTGATATTTTGAGAATTAATTTAAAATGTCTCATTTCAAAGAACTTTCTTTTCATTTTGTTAAAAAATACCAGGAGACAAAGACTCTCTTTACTTAATTCCTTTTATATTAGCTTATTTTGAAATGTTGTTACACGTGTATACGTCATCAAGTTATTTTTAGTTCGACGTTTTATTTGTGTTTTTATTAATGTTGTACGAATTTATTTGTTCTTTCGTTATTTAAAATAAAAATTATATCAATTTGTATACTTTGGCGAGTGGTTTGGCGATTTATATAATTTGGCGAAATTGGTCGACAGGATAATCAAGTAGTACCGCAGCGGATTTGGCGTTAAAATTCCCCAATTAAAGAGAAATGAATAGAAATTCGTCTATAGGGAGATCGTCACTGTCTTTTAAATTATAATTCAATCTTTCGAAATCTTTTTAAAGCCGATCAAATTAGCGTGCATTTAGAGTCTGCGGTGTCTGGACTGGGGTTGGCGAGCGTAGCTCGTAGGGGGCCGAGCCCCCTAGTTTAAAAAAAAAATGCTCGGCAGTTTCACATCCGTTTGGAAACAATAAAGTTAAGAAATATTCATTTTCTAAATTGAATAATATAGGTTAGACAAGAAAAAATATTATTTAAACGATAATCAATTTTGAAAAAAAAAATTAAATGTCGAAATATATACGAGGTGTAATTTTGAGTTTTATAAGGCAGAAATCGATTTCTAGAAGTTTCCAATATGTAAATCTAAAATTGCAGATCAGGTTTTAAGTTTTGTTTATAAACTACGCGTATTACAATTTACTTTGAAACGATTACAAATGATATTAACTTTAGAGGTTTAAAACTTTAAACCTACTTCTTTTATTAATTACTTGAAATAATGACTTTCTTTATAGTATCCGAAAGTAAAACTTTACGAATAAGTCAAATATTATGTCGTAATTCGGTGGTATTATTGAAAATATAAAAGGCTGTTAGATTTTTTTGTATTGTCCTTACGCAAACGTATAGCCTTTATTAGTAGATGTTTATACTAATCGATTCGTACTAGGCACATTTATGGTATCATTTGTCCAATGATTTGTCGAAGAGTTAGTAAATGGGGGTAACACTTTTTTCGGAGTTGCACAATGGGGCTACATGTAAGTGTGGTTTGGGATGTTGAATGTTTGTTATGTTACTAAAGATATTAATTTTAATCATATTACAATAAAATGCTTTAACGGCATTTTCTAAGGGAATAAGGACAAATCAATTTAATGTTGTAGTAAACGTTTTGACAGTATACTGGAAAATGAGTGCGACGATATGAAGTGACAAGCATGTGGGGAAGTAATATAATAATTTGATAAATTTGAAATCGTAGAAAAATCTGTTTTTTAATATTCATTGGTAATTTTCAAGAAAGCTTTTGTATTGCAGTAAGATCGATCTTTTGTTACTAACTCTGTAAACGCAAATTGAAATTTCTCTGATAAAATGGTTCGAATTTGAAGACGTTGCCGACGTTGCGATTGAGTCTTGGTAGAATGCAAGCTTTGAAGAATTTATACTTTGTGTTCATTCGGCATGTTCATTGACTTTACAGTTAGTATTAAAGGAAATGATTTCTTTTGAATTGCTGTTGTTTTCCACAGCTTGTCGTTTGACTCAAGCGATTTATTTTAATCTACTAGTTGTTCACTTGCAAAGGCACATTTATAAGTTTATAATGATTAGTAGGGATGCTTGTCTGTAAGTTGCTGTGTTCTGAAGAAACCGAAGCACATAGAGGTACAAGATTTGGCAGGAAGTTATCTTTTTGTCCAATATTATTCACATAGAATACCATTTGCGGATGATTTTGTTTATAGATTTATTTAATTTTATTTATTTCCATAGAGATAATATTGCGGTTGTTTGCTTATAAATGAAATATTAGTTCCGTCTTTTAATTCATACATTTCAGACGCATTGTTTTCCGCATCATTATTGCGTCCATTTCATTAACGCACGCATTTTTGTTTTAGGCTGTAGATTTACACTTAGGAGTTTCACATCTAATGTACGTGGTGAGCACTTTTTTCATTATTTTACCGAAAGCGAAAATTTATAGGTAGCCAAATTAGAGCTTACAATCTTGTTTCCCGCATCATTATTACGTCAACTTTACTAACTCACGCATTTATATTTAACATACGTGGTGACCACTCTTTTTTTTTCATTACTAGGGGGCTCGGCCCCCTACGAGCTACGCTCGCCAACCCCGTCCAGACACCACAGACTCTAAATGCACGCTAATTTGATCGGCTTTAAAAAGATTTCGAAAGGTTGAATTATAATTTAAAAAACAGTGGCGATCTCCCTATAAACAAATTTCTATTCATTTCTCTTTGATTCGGGAATTTTAACGCCAAATCCGCTGCGGTACTACTTGATTATCCTGTCGACTAATTTCGCCAAATTATATAAATCGCCAAACCACTCGCCAAATTATACAAATTGATATAATTTTTATTTTAAATAACAAAAGAACAAATAAATTCGTACAACATTAATAAAAACACAAATAAAACGTCGAACTAAAAATAACTTGATGACGTATACACGTGTAACAACATTTCAAAATAAGCTAATATAAAAGGAATTAAGTAAAGAGAGTCTTTATCTCCTGGTATTTTTTAACAAAGTGAAAATAAAGTTCTTTTAAATGAGACATTTTAAATTAATTCTCAAAATATCAAATAAATGTCTAGCACAATTTCTAAATTTAAACTTTTTTGCAATATTATTTTGTGTTCATTTTATGTAATAACTATAATGTGACGTAAATATAACGTAATTTCTCCTAAGACTTCTAACGCATGTTAATGAATTTATTATTTTACAATATTCTTTCTCTTTTAAAATTCACGTGTATACTTTTTATGACGTAATTTTTAATAAGTTTCTGCTTTTTATACGTAATTATTTAATTCTAATTTGAAAGTTTTTTTCCTGTTTATAATAGTCATGTGTAAATAAATTTTTAATTTGAAGCAAATATTATTGCTTGCGCTTTTTATACAGTTGGCAACAGTTTAAATTAGTATAATTTTCTGAAATCTGTAAAAAATATCTCTAGAAATGCTGAAAATTCGAATTTAAAATAGAAATAAAACCTGAAAAAATGAGTCAAAATAAAAAAATTAATGCAATCTGCACTCCGGCAAATTCTAACGCATAAAATGATCTAAAAATGATTACACTGTCATGCATAGTTTTTGCTGCTATAAACCTTTTTTTAGTGGAACGATTTTGTCCAACTTTAGCATTAAATAACTCTTAAAATAATTCTTCGATTTGAAAACTTTCTGCATCAGCGTGTTTATCAAACATTTCTGCATAAAACCACCGATTTTCATATTTTTGTATGCATTATTTTTGTTAATATTAACGAAGAATGGCCTCCGGTCACAAAAAAATCAAAACCGGCGGCGGTGACAGCGGTAGTTACTTTTTTTTAGAATAGAGAGATTTTACTATAAGCGAAATTGATAGGTAGCAAAATTACAGCTTACAATCTTTTAATTTCCAAATTGATTTTTATTTGGTTTTTGTAAGAGAAATTTACTTTGGAATGGAGCTATGCATACGACTGTGCGATATAGCAAAAAAAACTGTTCGGTATGATCAAACTCAATTTGGAAGGATACCAAATGCGATCGACGTAATGGTAGAGCTGCTGAAATTTTTCATTTTAATCCGAGTCGAAATGAATATAGAAAACACAATAATTCAAGTTTAGCATTATATTTTATAGGATTGGGTGTAGCCTGGATTGGTGTACGCTACCAAAGGTAGTGGGACACGAAACTTCAGATTGGTTATTTCTAGGTTCGTTTGGAAAACTGATCAACTAAGCGGGCGAAGATCTGCTGGTCTCCAACAAAGCCATTTTTGTATTCCGTATCGCTGCTGTACATCAATTATTGAATATTTATATGACTGGAGTGTTTCAGCAAAAACTCTTCATTTTGCTACTCATTTAGGTTTGAACTGCATTTCTTAAATTTAACCAAGTAAAAAAAATTTGTGCAAGATTTATTTAATAAATTTAAGCTTACTAAGTTAACACTTAATGTCATCATAACCTTTCTTTAATTTAATTTTAATTTAATGTGCTTTAATTGTTGAGATTTATCTTGTTGTGAGTTCATTTAATTTGAAAATGATTTGTGTTAATAAAAGATTCATTACAATGTATCCCTTTAAGTACATTCATTAAAAGGTTTCACTGCTGCGAATAACTTTTGCATTTTATCCTATTTATAGCAAAAGACACATTATTGTAGATTTTTTTGTAGGTGGAAGAAATATAAAGAATGTTTTTTCAATAACAGTATTTGTTTTAATACTTCTGATCGTGGCAATTATCATAAGTTGTTTTGCTGCTTAAAAATTATTTCGTATCGTTAGTTAGGTGCGTTCGTAATTATATAAATACGTAGCACCTATAGTCGTCGTTCGTCCGTCTGTCTGTCCGTCAGTCCGCATATAACAGAGCAAAAACTACCCAACCGAATGGTCTGAAATTTTAAATATATAATTGTTGCAAAATTTTGTTGGATCATTTCAAATTTTATGAAAATAGGATGTATAGTTTAATTACAGGGACACTCAAAAGTTTTTCGTTACATTACAGCCAATGGGGAAAAAATATTTCATGTGCACTTTAATGATGTTACAGCCTTCCGAATGGTCTGAAATTTTAAATATATAATTGTCGCAAAATTTTCTCGAGTCATTTCAAATTGTATGGTAATCGGATGTAAAGTTTAATTACAGGTAGTGTCAAAATCTTTCCATAACATTACGGCCAATGGGAAAAAAGTATTTCAAGTGCATTTTGAATATGTTACAGCATTTCGAACAGAATGAAATTGATATGCACTTATGAAGTGCATTAAAATATACATTCAGTACAATATGCGGTGCAAAATATATTTATAAAACTAGTTATAGTACGAACGCACATCATTTGCCACGCTTGACGAGCAATTTCCAACTTTTTCCATCATGTATTCATCTATTTAGTCGATAACACAACACATAAACACAAAGTACTTAACGCCGTTACATCAAGTGTAATTAGAAACATTTTAGCGAACAAAAATGCTACAACCTATTAAAATTTGATGCAGATTTAATGTCCAATTCCGAAATAATACCCTATGGAGGTCTCAATTATGTAACTTGTACACGTGGTTTTAAAATGGCACGTGATGTAATTGAAACTAGAAAACGGGATTTCTGCTTTTTCAGAGTTTAGTGTTGCCCCCGATGAAAAAGAAATATATGTATATAGTCGAGGAGAGTCTGCGCACATTTCAAAAGAATAACAATAAAAAATCTAAATATCAATATTTATCAATATTAATCTCTCCTTACAGGGTATGAGAGAATGCGCACATGGGTAGGAGAGATTACGCACATAAGTAGAAGAGATTGTTATTAATAATAACTACAATTAAATTGTTAATAATAATAATTACCCTTAATCGAGATTGTTGAAAGGTTTTTGTGATTAAATATTATTGTATTAGGAGTGAATATACTAAGATTACAAAATAACATTAATTTAGTTGATAACATGTTTAACTTGAAAATTACTTCATTTCCATTTCCACAGTTTCATTGCATTTTGCTTGCTAACCAAAGTTGTCGTCGGCCACAATCGATGCACTTATTGTTATAAATCGTGCATCTTTCGTGCAATCACCTGCAACAAGCAATACATTGGCTCTAGTCAGTTGTCGAAGTTGTCTCCTGGTACAGTTCCAGACATTCAGTGCACTCATCCTCATTGACCTTCGATTTTTTTCCTTGAGTTTTTTTATCCCACTTTTTGTGGCAGAGCCTTAGCTTCAGCTGTTTTTTTTTCTTTTTTTTTTAATTGTAGCGGCATCCTTCTTAAGTCTTTTTTCATGTATATTTTGTGGATTAGTAACATTAGTTGCACTCTGTTTCATTTTGATTTCGATGGCATTACACTACTTGGAATGGGTTAAAGCTTTTCCAAAACTTTGTATTAGAAAATTTATTTTAGTTAACAAAATCAATTTATTAGCAAATTAATTGCTCATAAATTAAAAAAATATATATAAATATTTAATTAAATTATTAACAAATATATTATTAATTTATTAACAAAAATAATTACATAAAATTTATTTAATAACAACTTTATTATTATTTTAATAATAAAATTTTTATCAGCAAAAGTATTTTTTTTGCAAATTAATTTGTTGCCAAATGTAGTTTTGATAATTATGTGTTTTCCCGAAATTATTTCAAAATTGATTCATTCATATGTTTTACACGTAATTTGCAATTCATACAAATTTATCAATAAGCTGTGTAATCTCTCCTAGAACTTACATTTTTGGGGAAATGCGCCATCTCTCCTAAGTAGCAGATGCGCAAACTCTCCTATTTTGCTAGGAGAGATTGCGCGGCCTTTTATTTAAGTATGGCCGCTTCTAAAATGCATTTTTGGTGTTCACATACTTAGCCCAGGTTAGTAGTTTATAAGAAATCGTTTAAGTTCAAAATATTTTGTATTACTGACGTTCTATAAAAATTCTGACAAACAGTGATGAAAATTCAAGCACTTACTTTGGAAAAACAAAACAAAATTGCACTGCTTTATCCAAAACGCTTGGAACAATCAATATCCACATTCATGTAGACGCTGCACTAATTCTGCTGTACAACTACCTGGAGTCGCTGGGCGCGCACTCTACTCCTTTCCGTCGAATCTCTTTGTCGCAATCTCTCCTACAACGCGAACTCTCCTCGCTTTACTATATATAAATAGTACAAAACATATTTCAATTTTAAGACTTAAAGCACGCACTTTTATTTTATGTAAAATGACGTCATTCGCATCCGCTTAAGAATTCCACTTTTACAATCCACTTTTAAACGTCTACAGTAAAGCAGGAATAGGATGTCACTATCACAAAATAATACACAAATGCAGTAAAAAGATGCCGTCATTAAAGAAACTTGAAGAAAAAGCTTTCTAATGATTCATAGGCTTCATTTATTTGTAATATTAATATAGACGGTTTCAGTCCTGACGTCAGTCATCACTTTTTGGTTGGAAACTGACTCCAAGCAAACGGTTGCTTTCTTGTATTTTCTATTTTGCGTGTTGCAGCTATATCTTATATCTATATCTCATATGTAAGTGTTTTAATAATTGATATGTACTGGTAACATTTTTCTCGACAAGAAGAAAGAAATGACGAAATTAAAAAGAAATGACGCTTAGCAACCGGTTGTTCGGACTCAGTTTCCAACCAAAATGTCATGACTGACGTCACACTGAAAGCGACTATAGATATTTAAAATTAAATATAGTTTATAATAGCTCCTTGTTTTAACAGAAATTATTCATTTATATTTTTTCAAAATAGCACGTATTTTAATGACATTTTCTTTCGGTTCTTATGCAAAAATGGCAACAGAAAGATATAATTGCTATTTTTCAACTATTTTTCCTTTACTTTCTACATAAATGGAGTACTTGAGTTGCCAAAATTAAACAAATGGTGCTAAAAACTACAAAAAAAAAATAATATTTCAAAAATAAATGGAAATATATTTTTCAAACAAATTGAATTTAAAAGTTGTTTTTTTTTTCAATATGACGGTATAAAAAATTAAAATGTGCGATGCTTGGAAGTTTAAAAAACTGCTATAGAGTGTTTAATCGTACTGCTTTTTTTACGGATGGTATCTGTAAGGTAACGTTATTTTCTGGAGACGACACAAAATAAGCTGGGAGAAAGAAATAGCGTACCGTACCGCGGGTTAACATGTCAATTAAGATATCGTACAAAATGCGCTACTGAAAGAAATACCGGCAAAGCTACCATCAAAAATTTTGGGGGCTTACGGAGTATTCTTACACAGATTTTCCTCATAAACTACACTGTAAAAAAAAATTTGTAAAGTTACTAAAGTTTTTCTAGGAAACTGGGATTCCTAGAACTTTTCATGTAACAGCAACAATAAAAATACCTGTAACAGTGTTTATTACAGGAATTTTTCTTGTTGTCGTTACATAAAACGTTCTTGGAATCCCAGTTTCCTAGAAAAACTTTAGTAACTTTACAGATTTTTTTTTTACAGTGTACGTGCACATAATGCATTCTAGTAATGTCACTTTTTGAATAGATTAAATAACACATTGTTTCTAGAAATGTTCTATGCCGATCATGTCCCTTCAATGTTCATCTTCTACGGAAAAAAATGCAATACCTAGCATAAATGGTGTAACAAAACAAAGATTTTACTGTAAATCACTTCAACCACCCTCTTTACACATAATCCAAATTAATTATCTTCTGGCTTAAATTTATTTTGATTCCATTAAAGAAGCGTTGGAAGGAGCAAGATTTTGATCAGCTGAAGATCAGTCGATGAATTTTTGTGCAATATAATTCATATACATTCTCTTCATTTTGATCATGTATGAACTAAAATATCTCATAACATATTGAAAAAAAAATGTAGATGTAAGAACGCAATCTAAAATAATAATATTTGTATAATTTTTATAAATGATCTTTCAAAACGTAATTTATTAAAAATGTATGATTTATATATGATCCACCATTCCATTGATTTCCATCTATCATTCTTTACTTATCTCTTTACTTTTTGTTAATGGGAATTTCAATCCTCTAACAAAGTGAGAAAATGCAGCTATCACATTAAATTAAACAAATCATTCAAATCCTCTTCAAGTATTCTTTATTTCTTCAGTGAAAGTGAAAAACTTTTAAAATATTAGGTTCATGTTCCGGAAATAGGCTATTACATTTCTTTATTGTCACAATGAAATATAAATAATTTTAAACTTCAGTTCACTGCACATCAAACTTATATTAAAAAATGGTTTGTTGCATATAATTTGTTGAAGTAGCTTTGAATGTGCATGTTCTCGAGAACAATTTTATACCAAAACTCAGTTATTCGTTTAATTCCTCTAACTTTTCTCCCGGAAAGCCAGAAGAAACATAACTTTTTAAAATTCTTTTTTCCATTTTAAAGAATAAACATTAGATGTATTTATGTTTCTTCCGCAATTTATTGTTATTCGTTTGTGGATTTTACAGTTCGATATTAATTTAATGGACAGAAAAAATTGATAGAAAAGAAACAATAAGTTTCGTTGTAGTTTCTTATTTTGCTAATAATAGAAACATCTTCAATTCTCTTTTATTAAACTTTCGGCTTTGACTTTATTAAAATCACTGAAGCATGTTTTTAGAAAATATGTAATATTTTCTTGAAATATACTAAGTTTAGTTTAATAAAGTCGAGATAGAAAATTTAATAATACGCCAACTGAAGACTTTTGATGTTTGTATTATAATATCAAATGAAGGTTGTGTTGTATAGTTTAGAAAGTGTAAAATATTTATCTTCCGGAGTATGGTAGTACGATTTTTATTGTTTTAATTGAAAGCTTGATCAGTGACTTTGTAAGTAAAAAAATAAAATGAGACATATTCAATTATAAATAAACATTCAAACTATGTATTTTCATTATGTTTATCTCTTTATAATGGGCAATTTCTTCAGAGTTTTATATCATTTATTTTGAGCAATTATTTCAAAATGTGCGAAAAATAAATATTATTATTACAAAAGGGGAATTAATTCATTACTTTTTATCTCAAACTTTTATATTTAGAGTAAGTTTTGAAACTTCTTTTATCTCCAACTGAAGAAAATAAATCCTTTTCATGTAGTGTATATAAGACCCCTGTCTTAATGTGGAAACGCTTAACAAATAAGCTATTCTTAAGTCTATCAAATAAGCTATTCTTTTAAAACAGCCTATTATCAATAAAATGATGTAATGAGTATGCAAATATTCAGCTGTACACATGACTCCTGTAGCCATGGAACCCTATTACCCAAATAAATGTAATTACGAAATGACTTTTGTATCTCACATATTTAGCATCAAGCATGAATGATTAAAATTTGAAGGAACTTTATTTTTTTTTCTCTGAAAATACCTAGAACAGGTGAACTTAGAATCTTAGACTTGAAACGGTAACTCTCTATAAGCTGAGGTGGGGTGCATTTTGCTGGGTTCCGTCGTCAACGATAACTACCTAACTATATAAAAATAATTTGATTGACCTATTAAACTTGCATTCACATTACTTACATAAATTTTTTATTCAAAAAATTGACAGTTTTTTTTTCTTTTGCTTATCAATTTAATGATGTGCTATGATGAAGAGTTCGTTATAGAGGAATAAAAAACATTAGTTTAGTATGAGATTTCTTGCAAATATTTTTCACTTAAATATTAAATGAAGCACGAATTTTATTTTCTTGTTTTGAAGAGATTGTTAAATATATTCTGTGGCAAATATAAACACAATTCATGCGAATTAAATACCGAATCTAACACAAATTGGAATAAAATCTTGAAAGTTACTTCAATGAAACAAAAAAGCTGGGTTCGATGACTGAATGAAGTTTGATACTGATGCATAGGACGCTTTTGGAATACTTGAAAAAAATATCTTCTCGGCTACATTTTAGGAAAAGTACTTCAATTAGCAATAATATTAAATCATTTTAAATTTCCTTCTTTCATGCGCCAAAAGCAAAATATAATTATTTACTGGTGCTAGCTATTTCTTTAATAATCAAATTTCATGCATTTTTAATCCATACAATTTGTACACTGATTTAAAAATAATCTCATAATCTTTTTTTAGCGATTATTTTCAACAGACACTTTGCAATAGTTAAATCGATAGTCGGTTATACTTAGTGGGTGGTATTTGACACAACAACAAACAGTTTTTTTTTTATAATTAAGCAGGGTTAAAATTGATTCATCCAATAAAAAATATAGAGTGGCGTACACCTACACAAACAATTTTTTTAGGTTTATAACATTAATGTTATTAAAGATTTTCTAACAAAATCTTTAAGCACATATTGCTGTTTTGGATGTGTATCAATATCAGGAAATGTGGCGAAGGTTTTTACCAACCTACTTAATGTTTCTATAATTTTTTGTTTCGCTTATCCGAATGTAGTACACATTTCGATATAACTGGTTGATATAGTGTGCATTTCTAGAAATTTTATCTGATGGCAAGGCATTACAAACAGAGAACGGTATAAATTGTTTGAAAATTTCATTAAAACATCTTCATCACTTATAAATTTATAATTAAAAATCCATTGTCCGATTAAAGTGACTTCGTATTTTCGATAATACTGTTATATATTAATATTATTTGTTTTAATTTTCTTTGCAATCTATTAAAGTTTGTAGTACTAAGACAAAGTTTAAGGATTTATTCTCGTAGGCTTCCTCAATCAATTACTATTTATCACTTAATTTAGCCATTTGAAATACTTTCTGCTTTTAGTTTCCGCGGATCATATTTTTTTGGCCAAACTTTATACATATAATATTTTTATTTTCTTATAGAGGCAAATCTGTATTTTATTAATTTTCATTGTCATTAATTGTAAGATTTATTTTTATTTGATAGACTCACCTACTAAAATAACTTTCGCTTGCAATTAATTTTTACTTTCTAGTATTTATTTATAAATTCATAAAATAAGTAATCTATATATGCGTAAAAGAGACAAAAGTGCATTAACAATCAAAAAGATATTCTTTTTTCCTTGGTAAATGCACTATAAATGAAAAATGAAATGAAAGAAAATTTTTAAATCGTTAAATTTGTATTTATCTGTATTCCTTTAGGCCCTTGGAAATTTTGATAAATATTTTATGTAATTATTTTCTTATTTTCATACAATATAGTCTTTATTAATATTTTCTTTAAATTTTTTTAAACATTATCGAATGATTAATTTCTGTCAGAATATAAGAAAGTTTATAACTTTAAATATGTAATTAGTATTATAATTAACAGAGAGATTGTATCTTATAAACGCATATTTAAACAGTTTAGAAAAATTCCGTTTAGAAAAACAAGCCTCGAGAATTTAATTCGAAAGATAATTGCGATTATTATACCTGTAGAACTAATTTATATTTAGAAATCTTTGTCGCATAATGTAAAATTAAATGCTTTAGGTAGCTTAGAGTCGCTTATCATTTCAAATATAAATAAGTGAAATGTAAATAAACTACAAATCATTTGCTAAAATGGTTTATAAACATTTAATACAGATTAAAACATTAAAAACATTAAAATATTTATTCTGCGGTTTCAGCACTCATCCGTGGCCTTCTTCAATTTAAATTTGTCCGGTTTCAATTTTTGAATTTTTGAATTTATTTTTTTTTTCAAACCTGGCTTCTGATAGAGTGTCTTTTACTCGGAACGTGGCTGGAGACCTAAGAAGCTTGCTTCCGCAAAAGAGTAGGAATAAGTAGAAGAATAAAGGGCTGCGGACGAAAAGGGGCCGCTCGCCGCGGCGGTTGATCAGCTATGTCAAAACTCCGCCCCACAGAAAATCGTACACACGGGGAAAAATAACCAATGACCAGGAAATCAGAATTTACTGGCGCCATCTTTTGAGATATAATGATAATATAACTACTCTGCCGCCATCTGCTTAGTTGTGAATTTATGTAAACTGTTAATAATGTAAAGTTAAAAGCTATAGGTTGCTTACAGACGGTTATTATTTGTTGTGAATTTGTGCAAACTGTCAGTTGCATAAATAGTAAGTCATATAAAAACGGATTAAGCACTTCAAAAAGTTAAAATTCAAAACCACTTCTGCCTGCTTTAAAAAAGAAATTAAAATTTGCCCAATAAGGAGTTTATTCAATAAGGCTTGATGGCGATGTTGAATTATCGTAATATCTATAAAGATGTATTAAGTACGGAAAATCAGTGGAAAAATTGTGAATAGTAAGGAGCTCAAAAGGATAGTAAGGACACATGGGTACATCCTCGTGAAGTAAACAATGTGATCTTGAATATCCAATAAACAAGCATGTAAAGAGAACATCAGTGTTCCTTGGATAACTCGGAGGCCAGGTCACGACTGTCGGTTTAATATCGTGCAGTTTATTATTATATTGTAAATCTCAATTTTACTGTCTTTTTATCAGAATAAAATATTTTTTACATTTTTAACATCCGAGAATGATATCTGATTTTCTAATGGAGTATGAGCCTGATTTTCTGCCTCGACTGCTTTCTCATTTTCAGAAATATTCATATGTCCAAGAAACCAGCAAGAAAATATATTATCTCAATGCCTTGTTAGTTGAATGTGAAGATTAAAAATTGGATGCGATGGGAGGATGGTTTTTGAATCATTTTATTACATCAATAGAACTATTTGAGTCTGTAACAGAAAAGTGTACCACAAGATAGCGGGTGTCCCAAAAATGACTAATGTATTTTATAATTCAATAACTTCCAAACGGTAAAAGATATTTAAAAAAATCTTGCAGGAGGGTTATATATGATGTCAGGAGTTTTTTTTCTGTGATTCTAGATTTTAGTTCGAATTTCAAACATAAGATGGCGATAAGAGCAATAAATAGGTGCTCAGTCCAGATCCGATTTTTCGTACTTCTGGATCCATTCGATACATTTTAATCTCCTTTTTTCGCATGGAAGAAGAGAGAGGCCTAAAAATCGAGAATGGGTTTAGCGGTTATTGCTTGCAGTGGCATCTATCGATGCTATGTGTAACTAAAACTGAGAATCGCAACATAAAAACGCCTGACATCTTACAAACACTCCTGCAAGAATTTTTTTAAATATTTTTCACCGTTTCCAAGTTATTGAATTTTAAAATCCAGCAGTCATTTTTGGGACACCCGATAAAAATCAGATCCATTCACTAATCATAAACTATTATTTTATTGCACTATTGAAGTAATGTACATGTGTTACATATTGTAAATATTTTGTACTGAAGAATGTAACTGTTAAAGCATACTGATTTTAATTCCAAATAAAAAAAACTTTTTATTTGTCGACTTTTTATAACTTATTTGGAAATGCTCGAACACTTAAACGAGATAGTCTGACCAGCAAAAGTCATACACATTTTGAAATTTTGTCTAAAAGTTATAAGGCTTTTAATTTTATCCTGTTTCTATAAAATCACACACAATATTCTACACCCAATATTCTTTTTCACACATACTCATTTTTTCATCTAATTATTTATTGCACTTCACCTGATTAACACTAAAAGATAATACTATTTTCATAGAAATGTATGATATTTTCTGTATTATCAATATCTACTTATTTAACATATTTTCGTAACTTTGGGACTACATTCCACTTCTTTTCAAACATATCTTTAATTGTATTTAAACCTAAAATCTTATATAAATATTGAAAATACTCTTAACATATTAAATATTTATATATTTCATTCACAAAAGTTCTTTAATTGTAAATATTAATAAGCATTTTTTTTCTTTTATTTGAGATAGGTATTTTTAATTTATTATTAATCGCACACGAATCTTTAAAAGGATTTCTTCTTCAAAAATCTATATTGTCGCTGAATGTGTAAAAATTTAGATAAAAGATTGAATATTTAATTAATTTGCTTTATTCTCTTTGATCTTTCCAAATGTGATAGCCTGTGGGGGAAACTTCTAAACAAAATAACTAACAGAGATTATCAAGTCCATTTACTATTTATTTTTTTGAATGTTGAATACTACTTAATGAAATGTTTTAAAATTTAAAAATATACATGGGTTTTTTCAAAGCATACTGATTAATTAAAACTAATGATGGCATTAGAAGGGGATGACAATACCCAAGTTTTCGAAATTTTTTCAGACGTATTCTATTTGAAATTACTCAGGACTAACTTAAATAGAAATGTTAAAGATAAAATAAATAATCAGTACACTTTAATATAAAAGCATGTATTAATCTTTCATGCTGTTTCACATTCTTCCCTTGCAGAACACATTCAACGTTAATTGTCTTTATGGATAGTAATAATGAATATTTAATGGAAAATATTTTTAGTTGAAAATGTTTAAACATTATTCCAAATATAGCTTTAAAGTTTAGTGATTAAAAAATATTGTCTAAATTGTATCTCCTTTTTCTATTTCTGCCATTATAAATATAATTTTTACTATATAATACTAACTTTACACTTGCAAAGTACTTTCCGTTTGTTCTCTCAAAAACAGCATGCTACTTTTTTTTAAATTTGACTGACGAAGTATGAAATTTGAATCTATTCATTAGCCTAAAATTTAATAACTTAACGATTAAAAAAATATTAATACTTTTTTCACCACTTTTGTATGTATTTCTTGAAATTATATATATGTTAAATTAAAACTTTAAATGTTTTGTGCATAATCTATATAAATAGAAATGTAAATCTTCGTTTGATAAATATAAAAAGTTAAAACGCACATAAAATTACTTAAAGGGTGCCAAAATTTATAAAGATGTTATTATATCCCGAGAACTTTCGAACGAACCCTCGCTCAATTTCAAGGGAAAAAAGTGTGACTCTTCATTTGCAAAAAATCTCAAATCTAAAAAAGTTCTTCACCGATTGCTTTGATATTCATGCATTGCATTGCATTCAAATACGCGCGTATTTGTATACACCTATTATGAACCTAACTCACCACTTCCCTAATCTCCCCACCCCGCCAGGGGGCGTCATTTATTTTTCCGGCACCTATCATGTGATATATCATTATACGGCCTGTTGACCAATCTTTCAGATTATGCCCTCTCCTCCCCCTCCCCCACACTTTCCCTCCGTGAGGCACTAGGCACTTTTTTATATAAGTAAAAATTTAAATGTTCGTTTATACAAAATCTTAAATCTCCGAAAGTTCTTCTGCGATTGTTTTAAATTTTACCAATATCGTTGCATTAGAATTCGCGTGTGTTTTTTTTTTATACATATGGAGGAACCTAGCTTCCTCCACCCCTATAGCGGGCGCTTTTTTAATTTTTTCCGACACCCATTGTGTGATCTATCATTGGAGGGCCCTTTGATCACTCTTTCATATTACGTACCTCCCCTCCCCCTTCCCTCACTTTGCCCCCTTGAGGGTCACATTACTCGTTAGTATTTTTTTTATATTTTTGTTTTTACTTTATTTTTTATTTCGTGTATTTTTTTCAATTTATTGCAATTTTATATGTTTTTATTATAACATTATTTATTTTTTTTTTCACTAAAATCGATCTGCTTTAATTCATCAAAATAATGCATCGCAGTAGATCAAACTTAGGTCGTCGTACTCGGGGACCGGAAGCAGTGAGACCAGTAATTGCAAATCAAACTGCGGAAGAACGGGCATAAGCGAAAGAGTGAAACAGACAAAGAATGGCTCAAATACGTGTCGAGAAAGCAGCAGAGGGACGTGCAGCCAGATTTGAAGATGCGTGTTTGCAATCACGGCGAACGTGATTTTCAGTTTCAGATCTACTTCGTTCTCAAGAGAATGAACGCGACAGGCTGAGAGTAACTAAAAGACGTCAACGAGAAACAGCAGATAAGCGCCAAACACGATTATGTTCTCAGCAATCACACTATGACAGTTTCTTGTGTTCCTGTAGCAATTCAGCTGATGTTTATAATTTTAGCCAGCATGTTCTTATTGACACTATGACTGAAGTGTGTCTGTAATACAAGCTCTGAAATTTAATGGAGAAACGATAGGAATGTGTTGTGCCGCTTGAAAAATTAAACTACCTCAACTTGGAGAACCTCCAGAGCCATTACGAACTTTGCTTGCGAGATATATCATTTTATCAAAGACTTTCCTATCTAACATCAGGAAATACAAATAAAGATTGCAAACGATGTCGTTCGGAGCAGAAATCGTAACTACTCAAGTCAAGCCAACTTTCAAAGTGAAAGGACAAATTTATCATGAAGCCGGCTCACTGCTTCCGTTCCGAGATGGTCAACATAAGTTCCTACAAATGAATTTCATCGGTAATGGCAATGATGAGTTTAATTCACACTGAAAACAATGGATATCTTTTATACAGAAGATGCCGGCAAATTAGAAACATACAGACTCGAAACTGTGACATCGAAGTAGATAACCGGTGGGTTCCTCCATTATTGCCTTTGCTATCAAACAAATAGAAAGCGTAAACGTGGTATACTGTAACTCCATTAAAACCATCAAATACGCTTGTAAGTGAGTGAATAAAGTCAACGACGTATCGGTTTTTGCGTGCACCCAGAAAGAAGTGATAGGAATATCGCACACTATCTGGCTGGAAGATACATAAGCAGCAAAGAAGCTGTATTTCGAATTGTTTCATTTCCCGTACATGAACGAAGCCCAGCTGACGTTCACGTAGTAGTAGAACCGGCTCACTGCTTCCGTTCCCAGATGGTCAACATAAGTTCCTACAAATGAATTTCATCGGTGATGGCAATGATGAGTTGAATGCACACTGAAAACAATGGTTATCTTTTATACAGAAGATGCCGGCAAATTAGATCATAGAATTCGGATGATTGTAGAGAGGTTTTCAAGTGTGTTATGCATTTATAAATGATTTGATTACCCGTCATATTTCAACTTACGAAACGCTGAAGTTTTGTTATAGTAGTATTCTGAATGTGTTGGAAATTGTTTCATAATCTATGCTGAACGCATGATTTTTTCTTTCTTGTTTGTAATATTATTACGTAGAATAAATCTTTTCTCTATCAAAATGCTTATAAATAAAAGTACCCTACTATTTCATACATTATGGTGTTTAAAAAATGTATACAGTGAAATACGTTTTACACGAAAACGCTTAACATGAAAAATCGGTTAACACGAAATGATATAACGGTCCGGACAGTATACTATGCAATTTCATACATTTTTTTCTGTTAACAAGAAACAAAAATCGTTTAACACGAAAAAAATTAGCTTTACATCTAGTTAGTTTCAGTTTAAATTGGTGAATTTGTGTTAAAACCACTGAATTTTGGGTGAAAATCTGTGACTATCGTGGGTTTTTTTTTCCTTTTTTTTTGTAAATTAGCGTCTGTTTTATGAGCACAAAGGCTGAAAAATCGGTCCGAAAACAAACTGCTATTTCGCTTCAAATGAAACTGCTTAATGCATTTGATCAAAAAGAAGGACGAAAACAGAAATCTGCAAAGAGTTTGGCATTGCCAATTCTACTTTATCAACGATAATAAAAAACAGGGTTCCCATTAGGTTAATGTTTGAGCTTAGTATGTTTAAGTCAGAGAGAAAACGTATGAGAACCACTAAGCACGAAGATTTAGAGACAGCTTTGCTTATTTGATTCAAACAAGCTAGATCCCAGAATGCTGAAAAAGACACTTAAAAAAAAGATGTTTGATTTTTTCCTAAAAAGACAATATATATATATATATATATATATATTTTACCTGCTTTTTATCCCAATGGTTGCAACCTACCAGTAGTCGAAATAAAATTTGACGACATCGAAAATATTTGTGAGGGTTTTTTTTTTTTTTTTTTTTTTTTTTTTTTTTTTTTTTACGAATCTTTTAACGCGAAATTCTTTAAATTCTACCTTGTCAACTGTCCCTTTATTTTAAATGGTAACATTCAGTATGCAAACATTTGTTGACTGTGTAGAATAAAACGAAAATTGCTTGAGTGTTTAAAGTACATTAGGTTTTTTTCTATGAATTTACCTCGTATCATATTCGAGATAATGTGATGACAGAGCAGGTGCATTAAAATTATTTCTTCGTTATCAATTTACAACACGTTTCACACACACAAAAATAATGTGTGAATACAATAAACTTGTTGTTTGCTATAGAGGTTTACGCTTCATTAAAGATTAATGCTTGTTAACTTAATACGTTGTTGTTTTCATAATGAATAATTGCTAGCTAAATAGCTATATTACTTTCGGAAGAAATATTGTTTTAAGATACCATTTCTAAAACTTTCCAAAATAGTTGAAAACTGTTTATGATTTCAGTTTATCTGTCTGTCTATCCATCTGTCAGGCTACTGTCTGTCCGTGCTCTAACTCGCGTACATATAGTCATATTGACATGAAATCAATTTACTAAGGCATGATCAGTAGTAAAAAAAGAAGTGTGTAGAAATTACAAATGGTTTACAGCGACACTCAAAAGAATTCTGTTATATTATTGTCTATTGGGCGAAATTGTTTTCGGTGCAGTTTAATTATATTTTAAAATTTACATATATCATTGAACTGTAGAACAAAGCTCTTATGTTGGACATGGTGTGCATAAAATATATCTTTCATTTGCACACACAAGAAAATTTGGCTAAATAGAAGTGCTTCCATTGTAACTGAACGCATTGCTGGAAGGGCGTTTTAAGTTAGAGTAACACGTATGTCACATACTTCATAACATGAAAAGAAAGCTTATTTTTGTCAAAACGTCTTATAATTTCTGAAAATTAAGGCGTCCCACCTATAAGGAATATTTAAACTGTATTTAAATAACAAATATCACTTTAAAATTTAACTAGCATGCTTTTATAGCTCCGTTCCTGGTTTTACCCATTGTTAAAACATTAATATAGTTAAATTTTAATTTAGAGTTGCTAAACTCTTTTCTGTAAGTGTGATTTGAGACATGTTATAATTCAGGAATAAAACGAGATAGTGATCTATTTCTTTTTCCAGGACGTGTTTGAATGTCGTAATAACACATATAAAAATTGCATCCTGTTATATTTTTCCTTTATGAGATGAACTTTTTCAAATACTTGATTTTCAATAATATTTCAGTATGTTTTATATTACTTCACAAAAATGCAGGGAAATTCATTACCTAAACATGAGAAATCGAAAGGGTGTAGATTTCATATGTTTTAAACTTTTTGTTTATCACTATGAATTAAAACAATATGGAAGTTTACTTTTGTGAAAACTCTCAAAATCGCAGATTTCGACGTTCTTTAATTAAAAAAAATATTTTTAAGATGGATTTTTTCTAAAAATGGATTTTAATTTCTCTTATTATATCAAGATCCGATAAAAATAGAAATTGATTTGTCCCTTGTTTGTCGAAAATTCATGGAATGATTGTATATTATAGGCAAGTTTACAACAATTAAATATTTCCGAATTTTAATATCCACCACTATTTCTAAATAACAACCCTCGCTATAGATCAGTGCTAGAACTTTATCACGAAAAAAATTATTTTTCAAAGTGGTAAAAAAAGTCGAAAAATGTAGCTGCCTGTTCAAACATGCAAACTTAATTATGAGTAATTATTCTATTTTCGAGGAATCTATTTTCGATATTCAAAGATATTTTTCTTTGAATAGAATACCTATTTATCTGAGATAATAGGACATCTCAGTATTTTTTAAAGATTTTTATGTTATTACAATCTTTGTTTGATACCGTTTGTTGAAAGGTATAATTTAAGTAATAACATCAATTTTATTATTAGTAAATCGAATATCTACACATTGATTCATATATCCTTCACTACTCATTATTACTTTGTTCTATACAAAATTTAGTTTTCAATCAAAACAGATAAACTTTTGTTTATGTTTTAAAAATAAAAAGATAAATATTACCCCTTTAAAGTGATTTTAAAAATACAAGATATTGTTTAATTGCAATTTATTTTCATATGATCAGAAAAATGCTGCTACTGAATAAAAATCTCAAGAAATTCATCAACTTACAGAGCTGGTTTCTCTTTCACAATAAATAATTTTTCTTACAATGTACTTTTCCTACATTGCATTTTAAGTCAAGGATAATAAATGCTTTTTAATAGATTATTATGATTTTAAAAGTTTCATTTTAGCATAAAGTATTTTCTGCATTTTTGTTTTCAAAATTTATAAAATGTCTCTCAAATTAATATTAAATAAATTAAGTAAAATTTTTACTATGTCTGAAAAAGGAAAAATTTCACAAAGTATGTATATATTGAAGTATAGTAAAAATTAAAAAAAAAACTAATATTTTTTTTTCCTTTTTAAAGTCTCGACATTTAGAAGATATATATATACAGGGTGTCCGGTCTCAACGGTGTCCAATGGCTAATTCCTAAACCGTTAGTCATAGACATATAGTTCCAATTACAAAAATGTTTAAAATCAGGTAAAGAAATATTTTAAAAGCGATTTGGGTCAATAAAAACATTTCTTAAAAAATTACGAAATTTAAATTTTTATACGGTCCCTCGGTCCTATAAGTTATATTTAGTAAAATTTTCCTTTTACACTGAGAAGTAATACACAAAAGTCCCGTTATTCTACGATTAAAATTGACCGAGTAATAGCTGTTTAAAGTTGGAGCATATTTTTCGCTGCAAATTGGTGGTCATTCACAAATTTAGTCGAAATATAATTTCGTCAGATATATTAAAGTATGGTTGAGAGTAAAATTAACATTGCAATATAAATTTGAAATCTTTAATCATTCTGACATATTAATGCTAAATATACAATTTGTAATAAACATTTAAGAAGAAAGAAAAAACAGAATTTTTGTTAAATAAAGTGATGCTAAATTAACAGCCTCAATTCTTTACAAATTGATACGTATTTTAAAATATTATCAGATTACACCAGCCTGCAAAAGTTGGGTTATGTCATGTTTTTTAGCTTTTGAAAGTTGATTCTTATGTATTCTGTACCAATGAATCTAAAATTGACCTTCATTTTTAACCATCACATCAGGAGTTTTCGCAAAATTCAAATTAAAATTGAATCTCCTCCCACATCTCATCGGACCCCTCAGCTATTTAGCTGTAAGAATCCCAAGATAAGCAAAAATATAGAATAAATTGTTGAATAAAATAAAATAAAACAAAACAAAAAAGTCCTTCCGGCCAGTGCCGGGAGGAATAGGTAGCTTTCATATTCCTTATTTTAAAAAAACCAACTTATATTATTCAAACACACGAAGCTCAATTAAGTGGAAACCGAATGTAGGAGATTCAATACTAATTTTTATCAATACTAAATCATTATGAATGAGAATTTCACGAAATTTGTCAGCGTTATCCAAGCTGCTTTTATTTAAAGTAACTTATATTTGGCTGCCAAATTCGGCGATTTCTTAAAGTGCCTGCTATTTTAAGACAACATGGTGGATGAGGCTAACCAGTGAACTTGGTCGACACCTTAGTAATTGCTGTGCACATGCTCACTCACATCGGAATCGGTTGATATATACGAGTGCTGTCGCAGGCAAAAAAAGAGATTTTTCAAAATGTCACCGACGTTAGAAATTGAAACTGCTATATCTGAGCCATTTTTTAATATAAAGACTGAAGAATAATCTTCATATATATTCCATGAAATTTCAGGTGATCACAATTTAAATCCAAGGTTGGGAGAGCTTAATTATAGACTTCACGATTCATGTAAAATCACATTAAAATAATAAAACATATTTCACAACTGAAAATGGCGCTAGTGTTGTTTAGTATAAAATAGCACAAGATTATTAAAAAACTTGAAAATTCTATATTTACACTTTTGAATATATACAGTATATACAACGAAAACATATGAATAATATTTGTTATTCCTCACTACGAATTCCAGATAATTTCTTTTATATGTTCAAGAATATTTATTTCTCCCTAATCGGAAGAACAAGAAATACACAGCCAGCATGCTACTTTCGAGATTCACATTTAAACTGAACTATAAACAAGAGAAATGCTTTTAAAACAATTAATACTTCAGAAACCATTTCTTCTAACAAGAAGTCAAGCATGATTTCATATTCGGAAATAAATTTCCCCTTTTTTTTAAATTAAATCATTTCTTCTAATAGAAGACCACGATAAAAAACCTATACGCAGCTTATTACCTGCTGCGTTCAAGATTCTCATTCACAAAACCAACTAAAAAAGGAACAAGGAAAAAAAAAAATGTTTTTTAATATCAATTCTCTCAAACGTCACGTGATCCTTCGCGGCGCCCGCCTGGCTAAGAGAAGCCCGCGAGAGAAGATTGCAAAATATTCCACAAACTCCCCCCCGATGAACAAGGGTTCATCAAAATGGGGATTCAAATAATTAAAGTAGAAATAAAAATTATTCTAAAAAATTATCAGTTACACTATACATAAATACAATACAAAATCAAAATATATACTTACATACTGGACTTCAAACAAAATAATAAAACAATTAAAAATATTTGGTTGGCAGGTTTCTGCTACTAAAAATAGAAAGAACAATTTAAATCTATACAACTTTTCTGGAATATTCAATACAAAAAAATAAACTAAAAATTAGAAATATTATCAAACAAGAAACCTTTTTTTTTTTTTAAGTGAAAAAAAATAATTTTTTTTTTTTTTTTTTTAAGTCAATAAACAAAAGAGTTCAATTTTTTTTTTTAAAGTCAAATGTCAAATGAGAGTTTTTGAGTCTCTAATAATATCAGAGTTTTTTTTTTTTTCAGTTCTATTAATAAAAAAGTTCAGAGTTTTTTTTCACTTCTAAATTATACACAAGAATCAATAGATCTTTTAATGATGGAATTATTTGCCTTCAGTTCATAAGACCTCATTTTTTTTAAATCTCTGTCCACAAATACCTAACTTCCAGAAAGTTCTTGATACATGTTCATATGCATAAAAATCACATCATATATTTCAAAGTCAGAAGTTTTATTCTGGTCCGTGTAGTGAGCAGATTGTAAGTTGAGAAGATACTGATTTTTCAAGCTCTTCCAAAAATGATTCAGAAGAGTCTCGCGTAAACGAAAGCGTTTCACTAAGAATTCCTTGGTTGCAGGTAAACAAAAGATATGCTTTAGAGTTGCTGTAACTAGTTGACCAGGGCGAACGCTAAATTTCTTGGAGATTGCACGTTTGTTCAGGACTGATTTTATGCACTGTCTGGATCTTAAAATCCAAAACTCTTCACGAGTTTTTACCAATGTACTGGACACTCCTGAATGAAAAACTTTTTCATGTGCATCTTTCACGACTGTTTCAGTAAGTTTATGTTTTGCAGGAATCACAAGGGAATGTTTTTCATAACATGAGGAATCAGACTTTTGTAACCGTCCTCGTAGCAACAGCAAAATATCATCTGACAACATAGGATTTAACTGTAGAAGATTCGATTCTTTAGGGGTACTTTTGATACATTTCAAGTATTTTGTAACTTCGGGAAAACTTTCTTTCTGCATTAGCTTAAACCAAAAAATTTCAACATGTAAAATTTCCTCAGCTGATAATTCTGAAAATTTTCTTTTTTCTACCTTTAATTTTACATTAGAAATAAATCTAAATAGCCATGCAGTTACTCGATACAATTTCTTTAGGGAGCTACAATTTTCAAGAATAAAAATGGGAATTTCATCAGATTTATCTGTTTGAACAACACAAGAGATGGTGGCTGCTTTTTTATACTTCTCTTCAGAAACATCTGGTAATCGAGATGCAGCAATTTTAACACTAGACCACTGATTTTCAGGCAAGGAAAGAAATTCAGGAACATACACATTAGGGTTAGCATCAGGAAAAACATGAAATTGGAGATGCTCCTTTTCCATGATCAGGTTGCTAAAATACGCCAGGGAATTTTCAAGTGAGCGAGATCAGGGATTTCTGAAAGCCAATTTTGCCAATCATTTTCTAGTTCACCAGAAACAAAAGGGGCAATAAATCCGGCTGAATCAAGGAACATAGTTGCAATTTTCAAAACATTGCGTTTAGTAGAAGAATCATTATTTAATTTTTCTAACAAGGGTCGTAATTCTAGTCCTAATTTATCTTCTGTATTGTTCCAGATCAATCCTAAAATTTTCAAGGAAGTATTTGGGGGTTCGGGACTAGAAACAGGAATGTTTTCGTCAACCCATTTTTTCCTAAGTTCCTGAGAATTGCTTTCAAATTTTCTTAACTTCATCCCCCCTTCTTTCAAAATATCAACAGCTTCTTTAGTTAAATTAAAGGCTTTTAGAACATCGTTTTCTCCTGAAAACAAATCATCAACATAAAAAGAAGAATTTAGGATTTCAAATGTTTTATTATGAGAGCTTTTATATTTATTAATATGGTGCTTAATGGTACAAGCAAGGATAAAGGGACTGCAGGTGACACCAAAAGTAGCTCTGGTCATTCTATAGGGTACTATGTTTTTATTCTTATCAAAATCTTCATAATATAAGAATCTAAGATAATCGCGATCTTCCTCGGTTACAGATATTTGCAGAAAAAGCTTTTTCAATATCAGCCGAAAAGGCAATTTTATGTAAACGGAATTTCAAAATTATGTCTAAAACATTTTGATTTAAGTTAGGGCCGTGATTCAAACATTCGTTTAATGATAGAGAATCACCATATTTGGAAGAAGCATCATAGACTATGCGCATTTTAGTTGTAGTTTTATCGTCACGGATAACAGGTCTGTGTGGCATGTAATAGGAATTATTAGAATCTTTCTCGGTGCACAATTCTATTACACCCTCATTAAACTGCTCTAGCAAAATGGAGTTATATTCCTTAAATAAAGAATCGTTTTTCAAGAATTTATTTTCTAAACTAGAAAACCGCTTCTTTGCTACTTCAAGATTATTTCTAAGTAATTCGCGAGAATCTTTCCACAATAATTTTGCTTCATAACGCCCATTTACGAATTTTAGATTTTCTTTAAATTCTTTTATTACCTCATGATCGGTAATGTTCTTTTCATTGCTTTCAGCAATGCCAATTGATTCAAGATCCCAAAATGCTTTCAGTTGGGTATTTATATTTTCAACTGAAACACGCAAACAAGCTACTTCTTTTTTATTAGACTCTATTTGCCCTTGCACCGTATGACCGAAAATAGTTTCTGCAACGTATAATTCTTTTGTCAATTTTCCCTCGATTCCCTTTAATATTTTCCACAAAAAGTCAGACCCTAGCAAAATATTTATTTCCTGTTCAAGACCTGTATCAGCAGGCTTAAAGCCTCTTGCTCTCATTATGTCTAGAAGTTCTGGTTCTAGTGTTTTCACAGAAGCTCCAGTTATATTATCAACCACAAGTGCTTCGATATTTATCGAGTTAATAGGTTGCACAACACTGGATAATTCAAGAGAAACTACTTCATAACAAGATTCATAAGGGCGTCTCCGCCCAAAAGGATAAACTAATAAATTTTCTCTTCGCAATGGCTTCAATTTTAATTTTTGTACTAGCGATCTCTTCACGAAGCATTTTTCTGAACCACTATCACATAAAACGCGAGCCAACAAGCATTCCTTACCAGCAGACACAGAAACTGTACAAGTCTGCAATAATGTAGATTTATTTTGTTTATATTTTTGTTCCGACATCATAGATACAATTGCACCTTTCATTTCTTTTTCAGGATTTTCTTTTGCTGTTTCTTTAAAACAAAACAAAGAACTATGGGTAGTGCTACCACATTTGGAACAAGGGTTAATTTTTGTTCTACAGTTTACAGATAAATGTGACTTAAAAAAGCATTTGTAACAGCGACCTTCTTTCTTTAATTTATATCGTTTTTGTTCATCAGTGAATTTCGAACAATTTAGTCCTACATGATCAGAAGACTTGCAAAATATGCAAAACTCTTTTGTAGATGTATTTAAAGCAGCAGCTGAAGGTATATTTTTCTTTTGAGGAAAATTTTGATATTTACATGAAGAATTTTCATATTTAGTTTTAGAATTTTCATAAGTCTTGCTTTGGGAATTATTTACTAAATTAGTAGCTTCACGACATCTTAATTCCGTTTTAATAAAATTTATTATATCGGTGACTTCACAGTCCTTATCGGGATCACGTTTTCGATGAAAATCTAGTATCAAATTTTCGGGTAATAATCTTAATAATATTGGTAGTAATAAATGGCCGTAGGAGCCTGATGTCACTCCTAACGTATCAAGATTTCTCATACAAGTTTCGATATTATCATACAACTTTCTTAAAGAAATAACATTGTTAGAGGATTTCACTGGTTCAAGATTTAGAATTTTATTCATGTAACAGTTTATGATATTTTCCCGCTTACCATACCTCTCTTCTAACAATTTTAAACAAGTAGAATAATTTTGATCTGTCAGTTCAAAGCCAGATACAATATTATATGCAGGACCAGACAACAAGGATTTGAGATATTGGAATTTTTCAATTTTTGATAACGATTCGTTTGAATCTATCGCACTAGTAAATAAATTAAAAAATTCTAAGAACTGGCTTGCATCACCAGAAAATTTTTCTCTGTTAAGTTTAGGAAGCTTCACTGCCGAAACTGGTTTACTTCCGATTTTTGAACCGTTACTTGATTCTAGTACAACTTTTGGTTCAGTTTCGAATTTACATTTTTTAAGCCTCATCTTAATTTTAAATTTCAAACTGGATATTTTTTCAGAATATTCTTCTACCGATTTTAGTTCTTTTTCATATTCAGTTTTTTCCTGAATTAGCTCATCTATTTCGGAATCTAATTCCTTTAGTTGAGCTTCCTTTTCATTTACGAGCTATAATGATTCCATTAATGAGTCGCAATCAGTTTTATCAATATCAACAGATAATAATGTATCACATTTTGTGATTAATTTCGTAATGGCTGCACGAACAGTAGCTCTTTTACTTTTCAGCTTATCAGGCTTATCCATGTTTAAATTTAAATTCAATGTTCAAAATAAATGATCATGAAAAATGTATATTTTCAAGAAATCAACAGTCATGCAGAATAATAAAGGCATTTCTTACCTTTTTACCGGGTCTTTTCGGCACCAAAACATGAAGAATAATCTTCATATATATTCCATGAAATTTCAGGTGATCACAATTTAAATCCAAGGTTGGGAGAGCTTAATTATAGACTTGACGATTCATGTAAAATCACATTAAAATAATAAAACATGTTTCACAACTGAAAATGGCGCTAGTGTTGTTTAGTATAAAATAGCACAAGATGATTAAAAAACTTGAAAATTCTATATTTACACTTTTGAATATATACAGTATATACAACGAAAACATATGAATAATATTTGTTATTCCTCACTAGGAATTCCAGATAATTTCTTTTATATGTTCAAGAATATTTATTTCTCCCTTTTCGGAAGAACAAGAAATACACAGCCAGCAAGCTACTTTCGAGATTCACATTTAAACTGAACTATAAACAAGAGAAATGCTTTTAAAACAATTAATACTTCAGAAACCATTTCTTCTAACAAGAAGTCAAGCATGATTTCATATTCGGAGATAAATTTCCCCTTTTTTTTAAATTAAATCATTTCTTCTAATAGAAGACCACGATAAAAAACCTATACGCAGCTTATTACCTGCTGCGTTCAAGATTCACATTCACAAAACCAACTAAAAAAGGAACAAGGAAAAAAAAAATGTTTTTTAATATCAATTCTCTCAAACGTCACGTGATCCTTCGCGGCGCCCGCCTGGCTAAGTGAAGCCCGCGAGAGAAGATTGCAAAATATTCCACAAAGACAAACAAAAAATGCTCCTGAATCCTTATATCAAGGTCAAATACTTAAGAAAGAAACATTTTTCAATTTCTAATTTTTTCGCACCTCACTTTAATTATAATTTTTTTTTTAATTTAATGGCCGCCATTTTGAAATAAGATGGCTGATGAAGCTGGCCAGTGAACTTGGTCGAGATATTGATGTATACTATCCACATGCATTCTTCCATCGAAATAGGCGAATACGTGTGGTATCGCGTGACAAATACAAGATCGTTTCAAAGTGTTAGCCATGATAGAAATTCAAAGTGTTATAATTCAACCACTTTTTAAGATATAAACAAAAGAACAAATTTTCAGAAACAAAAACTGCTCCAGAATCTTTGTATCAAGGCCAAACACATAAAAAAACCTTTTTCATTTTTCCGATTTTTTAATACCTCATTTTAAATTTTAAATTACATTTTTTTAAAAATAATGGCAACCCTCTTGAAACAAGATGGCGAATGAAGCTGGCCAACGAACTGGGTCGAGACATTGGTATGTACTATGTACAGACCAAGTTACATTCAAATCGGTTCATAAATACACCTGTTATCGCGTGACAAAAATCAGGTCGTTTTAAAATGTCAGCCACAATAGAAATTCAAAATGTTATAACTCAGCCATTTTTTTAGATATAGACGAAACAAAACCTGTTCCGGAATCTTTGTATTAAGGTCAAACACATACGAAAAAATCTTTTTCATTTTTCAATTTTTTGGTATCTCAATTTAAATTTTTATTTTTTTATTTTTTTTTTTAAATGGCCGCCATTTTGAAACAAGATGGCGGATGAAGCTGGCCAACGAACTCGGTTGAGTTATCTGTATGTACTATGTACACACCAAGGTACATCTACATCGGTTCATAAATACGTCTGTTATCACGTGGCAAAAATCAGGGCGTTTAAAAATGTGAGCCACGCTAGAAATTCAAAATGCTATAACACAGCCATTTTTTAAGATATAGACGAAACTAAAACGGTTCCCCAATCTTTTTATCAAGGTCAAACACATAAGAAAAAATTATTTTTACAATTTTCAATTTTTTGGTACCACATTTCAAATTTAAATTTTTCTTAAAATTTTAAATGGCCGCCATTTTTAAACAAAATGGCGGATGAAGCTGGTTAACGATCTCGGTCGAGACATTGGTCTGTATTATGTATAAACGAAGTTACATCCAAATCGGTTCATAAATACGCCTTTTATCGCATGACAAAATTCAGGACGTTTCAAAATGTCAGCTTCGCTAGAAATTCAAAATGCTATAACTCAGCCATTTTTTAAGACATAGACGAATCAAAAACTGCTACGGAGTCTTTGTATAAAGGTCAAATACATAAGAAAAAAAATAGTTTTCCATTTTCAATTTTTTAGCACCACATTTCAAATTTTAAATTTAAAAAAAAAATTAAATGGCCGCCATTTTGAAACAAAATGGCGGATGAAGCTGGCCAACGAACTCGGTCGAGACATTGGTATGTACTGTGTACAAACCGAATTACATCCAAATCGGTTCATAAATACGAGAGTTATAATGTGACATATGTCAGATATATATATCAATTTTGAACGGAGGTTGGTTTCGGGGTCTGGGGATCATGATCGATGAAAATATACCAAAATTTTTTGAAATCGCTTTCCTCCGAACGGCTGCAATAGGTAGCTTTTTGTAAAGAAAGCTACCTAAAAGTTTTACATATGTTTTATAGTATGAGATTTTCGCTATATTTTAACTTAAACGTTTATGATTTGAAAAAATATTCTAACGTGATGGTTAAAAATGAAGGTCATTTTCAGATTCAGTGCTAAAAAGTACGTAAAAATCAATTATCAAAGGTTAAAAAACACAACCATCTCCTCTAATTTATAGTATCCGATTTTTGTTATTCTTTAAATTTGACAATTTATGATTTGCGAAATATTCTGACATAATGGTTAAAAATTAATGTAGTTTTCGGATTCAGTGCTAAAAAATACATAAAAGTTAAAAAAAAAAACAACAATCGCAGTCTTGTATTATCTAAAACTTTTTCTTAAACTTCTTGACGGGAATCTATCCGAAATTTTTTGTGTTATCCTGCAAAATAAGTATAAATGGTAACCACCGAAAATCATAATAATATTAGATTGTTATTGGATTTGCGCCAGTATGTAAAATGTAATCTCGATCGGATATTTAAAAGTGAGTTAAAGTTCGGGTACAAATTTTGAACTGGAAAAACATACTTATGATCATTGAAGTAACATAAAAACTTACAAAAATAACATAATTTTTGTTAAAAGAAATCATAAAAGAAACAGTCTTAAATCCTGACAAAATAAAATATATGTTATTTTAGCCAATCTGAAACTTTATAAATGTTAACTTAATCGTAATACTTGTACGATTTTTTTCAAAGCGCAGATACACATGAAATAAGATCTTCGAATTCTTTAAGCACTTGGTATGTGATCCCCCAAAGTCAAGCCGAACTCATTTGTTTTCAGAGCAGAAAAGTGGCATAAGTCATGCATTTTAAAAGTTTCATAACTCGCTCAATTTTAGCGTTATATGAATGGGACTTTTTTTGTCTTACTGGTCAGTGTAATAGGAAAATTTTACTAAATATAACTTATAGGACCTGGGGATCGTATAAAAATTTAAATTTCGTAATATTTTAAGAAATGTTTTTACTGACCCAAATCGCTTTTAAAATATTTCTTTACCTGATTTAAAACATTTTTGTAATTGGAACTATATGTCTATAACTAACGGTTTAGGAATTAGCCATTGGACACCGTTGAGACCGGATACCCTGTATGTTTAACTGTTACAATTTTAAAGGAAAAAGGAAAAGATGAACTATATATATATTTTTTTTTTTTCGTTTTAAAGTTTTTACTATAGATTTCGCACAGGTAAAAGTATTGAAATTTAATTATGTGTTATTATATTTATTATATTTATATATATTATTATATTATTATTGTATATATAGATAAATAAATCTTATGTTACATCAACGCATTTTTGATTGAATAGATTTCACAAAACGCTTGTCTTTATCCGTAATCTAAAATAACTCATTTGCATAGTCAATCTCCCTAAAATTTAATATTTACAAAAGGCGATTATTAAATTCTGTATTATTAAACAATAAAACATTTAAATTGTAACTGTATTATTTGTATGAGCATTATATACCTGTGCACTAGTTGTTCGCGTACCTATTGTTATTTGTGTATCTGTGTACTTGTTTAAAGCTCGGCTGATAAAAATAATTCCAAATAAGCATGACTGTTAACACGGTTTAATATATAGAATTGAAAGCATTGATAAGAACATTAATGTAAAACGTAAAACAGAGACCGTTTGAATTTTAAAAAAACTTGTAGTTTTAATTTTTGATTAGTCAATTTTCCGTATTCATTAAATAAAATAATTCAAATTACTATAATTTCATTTGAATAATTTAGGAATAAGCATAAAAAATCGTTTTCTATTGTCGTCAAGTACCTAATCAACGTATAAACGTGGTAACTAAAGCAATTTTACATTATATACGTATTAAAGTTCCAATATATATATTTTTTAAAACAATAATAATGTTATTATTTAATATATAATACATGATAACTTAAGGCTTCGTATATACATTAATATACATTAATTTTAATTATAAATAACAACACGGATGTAGATGACATGTGTACAATTATAACATAACAACTACCCGCGAAACAAAATAAAAACTACTAACTTTTTGAAGTATTTTTTGTTTTAATCTTTTCTAAATGGAATTAACTATATTTCACGAGTAGAAAGAAATAAAATTGAAAAGGGATATCCTTCTAGAAAAATAAATGAAACTGGTAGAGAGTATTCCGTTATTCCAGAACAAACAGCCGACCATACGTTCTAAAAGCCAATAAGCCTTAAAAGCTAAAAACCCTAGAAAACGGCCCATTGAATTTTGCTTTAAAGGCAAATTCAACATTTTCCTTTTCAAAAAGGTTAAGCTAAAACTAAATCCAAAGAGAAAATATATTTGCTTTTTAGTATTGCATGTAAACATATTTTTACTAGGATATTTGAAGTTAAAAATACATTAATTGAAATAGTTACATATATATTGTTTTATCAATTTTAAAGTTATTTTATACTTTCAAATATTCATCATTATAAATTTATGCTTTGTTGCAAAGTTCAAAAACATATTTTAAGTAGAGAATTGGCTATATTTATGCAAAAGTATGCATTTATTAAGATATGTATTTGTTGTAAAGACATAATTTTACTCCTTTAAAGAAAATGCGTAATAATTTTAAATGTGCAATAACGTTCATTACATCTAATCATTTTTAAAGATTAAATTTTCAGACGATTTCTAAAATGTCTGAATTATTCATTGAATATGTACAAAAAGCACGATATATAATTATTTCCTTTGATATTTAATTAGGTTTGATTAATTGCGTTTAATTTGATTTCATTACTTTTATTAAAAAAAATTAGTGATTTGTTGAGATTACTTAAACTGTTATCGATTAAATAAAAAAAGGGGAAAAAATTTCGTTATATTTTTTCCCAGTTTTTTGTCCTTTGAAAAATAGATACGGGGCATTCTCACAATCTTTTGACTTTCGGGAATAAAAATCTGGTGAAATTAAACTTGCTAAAATAACATTTTAATCTGATAGACGAATGCGTTAATGATTCAAAATAAAGAAAAAATGGTCAGCAGCGAAAAATGTTTTATTTAACTGAGGTTTAAGTTAAACTTGCGAGTTTAATTTTCCATACCATTTTACCAAACTAACTTTCTATTTTCTTCTAATTTTTTACTTATAATGAATTTGCATAGTATCCACAGGACATTCAAATAAGAAATAATAACAATATAGTAATTTTAGTACAAAATTTTGGTATAACATTGTCTTAAAGGGGTATTAAAGAAGGGACGGAAAGGAAAAAATGGGATAGTATTGAAAAAAAAGGGGATGGTAATGGGAGAAAAAAGGATGGTAAGGGAGGAACGGTAAGGAAAATTACCGCTATTTTGGGGCAAATCATGTTAAGACTAAGTGATAGATACACTGTTCATTGATTTTTAGAAACAGTTATTTACATTGGATTAATTTTTTTTTTTTTTTTTTTACCTCGAAAAGTGCAGGTATAAACCTTGCGGACGGTAAGACTACCAATAAAGCCACGATCTTGAAATCGATATTTAAATGCTGATTTAAATTCTGCAGTAAATTTCCTGTCAAAAATTTTTAGATATTCTTTCTCTAGCCTACTTCTGCATGAGAAAAAAACTTGAAAAAAATTCTGTGGCTGCACCTGAAGTGATTTTTTGTATAAGTTTAGCAAGAGGGACGGTAAGGATGAAAAACACAGGGACATAGTTCAAAAAATAATATCAACCATAAAAATGTGTGCAGGATAATTTTTTGCTACATATTTACATAAAACAATTATCCCAGTTTTGGAAAAAAATTACATCGAATTACTTTTATTGAAACAATTTTATACAGACAGCTCCAAACTTAAAATTCAGCATCAGAGACACGGGACTGTATAGGAGTTTTCCTGGTATTTGGACCCCCAACATCGTCCAAAACTTATTTATGTCATTAATATTGTTATGCAATCATGCAATGCGATGTTACCCAGCATCAGGAATTTTAAAAAACACAAGAAAATGTAATAAAGTAAAAATTACTATTCAGGGACATAAAAGTCAAAAGATTGTGAGAATGCCCCATACATATCCGTGTATACGTAACGTTCCACTGTAAATCGATGCCATATTTGGATAAAATTTTTATTGATAATCACATTATTAAAATATTCAAATGCTATTTTAGATGCTTAGTTTTATTTCCTTATTTTATGAACCATAAGTCAAAAAGAATTTTTTATTTTAAAAGTACTCTTTGATATTCTTTAAAAAAAAAATGATCATCATATAATTCTATATGATTAATGAATGTTATATACCAGAAAACTTTTGAGCAGCGTGAACTAAATTCAGAGATTTCCGAGTTTACTCAACTTTGTGCCTAGTCTACAATTATTACAACTTCAAATGCAAAGAAAAAATAATGCTTATTTATATTATGGTATTAATTTGAGTTATAAGAAAAAGGTATTTCTTCAATAATAACATAAAAATAACTAAATACTTATTACTAAATGTAAATAATTGAGATCGAAATGCTTGAAATTTGTTACGTGTGCTTTGTCATAACGTAACAACAATGTATAATAACTTGCATAACTAAAAAATCTACAGCGTATGTCCGATAACTTATTCCAAATTTATTAACTTGACAGGAAAAGTGTGTTTATCAATCCTATTATGCATACTCCGGTTTTTTGATTTGTTAATTTGAAAGGATATACTTTATATCACAATTATGTAATGAATTTCAATGCGCCATAATTTAGCTCATAAAAATAATTAAATTTCAACTTTTGGTATTCTTTAAATTCATACACTAGTTATTACAACATTACAACACTAGTTACAACATTTAGCATATCAAAATAAATTAATTTTTAAATATTATATCAGGAGATTTACAAAAAGGAAAAATAAATAAATAAAAATATTGTCACGTTGAATGCAGCTGTAAGAATCTATTCATTATACAACAGGATATCCTTTGTATTTATAATTTTGTAAGTCCCGAACACAGAAAGAAAAAAACATGTATAATTTATATATATACTAGCGGGGCGGGGGATAAATAAATAACAATATTTGCCATGTTGAATGCAGCCGTAAGAATCCATTCATTATACAACAGGATATCCTTTGTATTTATAATATATATACTAGGGGGGGGGGGTAAATAAATAACAATATTTGTCATGTTGAATGCAGCTGTAAGAATCCATTCATTATACAACAGGATATCCTTTGCATTTATAATTTTGTAAGTCCCGAACACAGAAAGAAAAAAAGCATGTATAATTTATACATACATATATATATATATATATATATATACTAGGGGGGCTCTGCCCCTGCTCGTCCCCCCCCCCCCCGCAATCGCTTGGCGATTCCGTTCGGTATCATTCATTTCCCTATTCATTTCCGTTCGGTAACATTTATAAAAAGTTTTGCTTGACAGAATTACTTGCACTTTAATCGGTATTGTGATCCGTTAACTTGTAATTTACATAATTTTATAGAATTAATAATTTTTAACTGCCCTCAAATAAAAATAATAAATAAAAATTATTTTACGTCAAATGCATTTTACTTAATTTTATTTTATATCGTATTTTATATCGTTATCGAAACTTTTCTTTTAAACTACGGAATGCATTATTAACGATACAGTTAAAGCAACCGAATTATAAAGGAAAAATTTTGAGATTTGTAAAAATTTAAAAAGTACAAATTTTCTGCTTTCTAACAATATTTTCGCAAACATATTCTAGTATCATCATGATAAGTTAACGAAAAATAAAAATTTTTCTTAGAAAATTTCTTACTTATTTGATACATTTAATAATTTTAATTAAAAACTACATTTTCCTAAGTTTTAAGCAACATTTAATCTAATTAATTTAGGGCTCAATGAATTGAAAATATTTCCCCAAATGTGAGGTTTTTAAAAAGTTTTTTTATATTTAATTACGACTAAATTAATCAATGTTTAACTTTTTCTTTAAAAAAGAGTGTTTTTCTCGATTAAATTGAAATACTTTGTTCACGAAGTAATTTCATGATTTAATTGAATTTTTAAAAGTGAAATAATTATGGAAAGTTATGTCTTAATAAACTCATAGGAAATTTAAAGGATTTTTAGATCCCCTTTCTTTTTTTAAAAATTCAATATTTTTCAATCCTTATCCATTATCCACTTAAACGGAACACAGACAAATAAAACAACAGAAATTTTTCATTTATTTTATCGTTTTACAAAATTACATGCTATCTGACAGAAGCAACACTCAGTATACATTTATTAATTCGTCATATTTATCTTAAAATATACGCAATATTTTATTCAGTTGTTTGAGTAATATAACTTACACGCGAATTTTTAATTGTATTTTCTATATATTAGAATGTATCATGATTTATAAATTTTAAACTAATTTATTTATTTCAGTAATGCAGAATTTTTAAGGTGTGTACTTGGAAATTATAAATTCAGGAATTTCGTCTGGAATATATTTCATTACTTTTTACAAATAATTTTTTTTTCTATATTATAACCTTCTACAGGAAAACTATCAGTTAGCAGTCTGAAATCGTTAACGTTAAAGTCACATGGAAGGTCATCATGTATCTATCAATACATTTCATTAAATTGTAGGTAGTAAAAAACTTGCCATTAAAAAAAAACATAATTTGCAGAACAACAACAACAACAAAATATTTCCCACATTATTTAAGCCCGAGAAGGGACAGATATTAAGATATTTCATTCAGTCAGTTCTACATTTAACGTTAAATTTTTGTCACAAATAAGTTAAACCAGTTGAACATTAAAAAATAAAAATAAAATAGAAACAATGTGATACCTGAATACCCTAAAAACTTAGATTCCATTCAAACGAAATAGAAATAAATCTTAGACTTTTTTCGAATTGAAATTTCAAATATTTTTATTGCTGATTTTGTATTATGTTTACGATGGATGTAAACAAAATCATAAGGCACATCGAATATATAAACTTTTAGCATTTCTAAGGTCTAAGATTTATTTCGATTTCGTTTGAACGGAATCTAAGTTTTTAACCCTTAATTGCATGAATTGTTCTTTTAGAATTGTGTTTTTTATTTTTATATTAAGGATTAGGCACCAGAAATCTTAAGATATATTTTTAACTTTATTTAGTAGCATATTTTTGTAATTTTTAGAGGATTAATATTTCTATATAAATATAGTGGTTGTAAGAACTTAATTTATTAAAAATTAAATAAAAAGGTTATGGAAATTTACATCACTATGAAATTAAGGGTTAAGGTGTTTAAAGATTCGTTCGTATTTTATTTTTATTTTTTAATGTTCAATTGGTTTAACTTATTTGTAACAAAAAGTTAACATTAAATGTAGAACTAACTAAATGAAATATATTAATATCTGCCCCTTCTTGGGCTTAAACTATGTAAGAAATAAATTGATTATTATTTTTTAATTTGTTATGCAAATTAGGTTTTTGTTTAATATATGTTATTAAGCAGCTAAAAATGTTTAATTGAGTACTCAGAAAATCCTAAAAACTAATATTTTATTTTAGAAAACTGCTTAATACGCTCTAAAATCCTTAAACCTTTAGAAAATGAGTGGAAGGCAGAGAAACTTTTTTTTTATAAATGCTTGTTTAAATTCAGAAAATATATTAATTTCTGAGCTTTTTAATAATAAAGAGCCCTTTTCGAAAACTTGGATAACTTAGATGAGATTATTGTGTATTACTGATTTTCGTTTGTGGTTATACTATATTGTTGTAGATTAAGAAAAATTTGCCTTTTTTTACAGCTTGGGTTTGGCAGTAGATTATGTCCTTACTATGTATTCCTAATTTCCTTTATGTTTGTACTAATTTCTATATTTTTTAACTCTATCATACTTTCATATTACATATTTTTAGAAAGTTTATTTTAAAAAAGTGGTGTGCATTGTGCAGCGAATAAACATTTAAAAAATGCAAAATTGCATTATAATCGTTCCTCGGAAAATACGGTACTTGAGTCAAATTATGTTTTAAGTTGAAATGTAAATATTTAACCGCTACCAAATCCCTTTTAATTATTTTCTGCGCTAGGATTATTTCTGTCTCTTTGTGTGCATTAACGTTATAATCTGGAGAGTTCTTAATTCGTAAATCAGAAATCGGAATAGCATCTTAGAATGAATTGTCCTAAAATTAATATCATTCTGGAAATACATTAAATTAGCACCGTTGTTTCTGTAATGAAGTCTTTCTCAAGGGAATCAAAATGAATCACTTGCATCTTAAAATTCAAATGTTTTGAAGAAACACTGAGCAAATGTATGAAAGTATCACTTACTATGGATAAATATATGTGTGTCGCTTAATTTTAAATTTAATAACACTGTTCATAATGACGAATAATTTTAAAAACAGTAATGTTTTCTTATATGGAATTTAATAAAAATACGAAGTCAAGAGCATATAGGATCATGATTACATGATGATTTAAACGTGAATAAAAATAATCTATAACACAATCATTGAAAGTATTTTACTATATGTTGCAGGTACTTGGACAATCAGTAAAGCAAATGGAAGGAAACTATTGGTAATGGAAATGGATTAATGGGGAAGATCGGCAAGGACATCCAGATTTCGAAGGAAAGACAAACATTGAAATAAGAAATCAAATAAATGGGATGATAAATATGATGCAGAAGATATATGAGAAAAAGTTGAGATGGTTTGGACATGTGAAAAGGGTGGAAAGCAGTATATTTCAAGGTCACTGGCAACCGGAAGGGAGGAGCAGAATACTAAAACCGAGAAAGCGTTGGAGCGACAACCTTAAATGTTTGAGTGAGAACCAAAAATCTGGTGTATATATGCCAAAAATGCAAATGTATTTGGGTATATATATATAAAAATTACTTCTAAGCCGATGATATACACAGAAATCGTACTTTCGCTAGTGCAACCAATTTAAATGCACACCAAACTGAGGCAAAAGATAGAAGTGCTATCAACCTCTCCGAAATTTTAGCATAAAATAACAGGAGCGCTATCGCGCTTGACGCAATTTTGGCACATAACAAGAGGAGCGCTATCGCATTTCCCGCAATTTTGGCACATAACAAGAGGAGCGCTCCACACTCAAACGATTAAACAAAGTATGGAAAAATATGGACTGAGAGAGACAGGTGCGAAGGACAGAGTTGAGTGGCGAAGGAAGTGACATGTAGATTTTGGTTGCGGAAAACCTCAAATGTGAGAAACTCCTAATGAAGAAAAAGATTTAAAAAAAGATTTTAAATTATGTTATGCTAAAATTCATAAATATACAAATAAATGTAAATACGTCGCTTAAAGGTGAGTAAAACATAATAAAATCATTTAAAAACACATTAAAATCCTTTAAAAAAACCAGAACGTTTTCAACCGAAACTTGCTCGGCCATCATCAGCGAAAAACTAATAGTTGCTGTCTCTTTGCGTCTTCTAGCTTTGCCCAGAACAGACCATTCTACTTCAAAGGTGGTATGGAATATAAGGTGGAATGTAAAATGTTATAAAAAAAAACAAAAAAAAAACAGGTACAGATTTATCAATCATGTGCACTATATGGCACATGTGACGGTTACTTGTGATTTTTATTGCGATTTTTTGTAATATTTTGTTAAATATCTAGAAAAGTACATGAGGAATTCATTTGAAACTGCAGGTGTGTAAACAGTATAGTATAGGTCATATATTTCCGCGTAGGTTTTTTCACGAAACCCCATAGGGTACCGTCAACATATTGTAAAAGAACGAATATCTTTTGAATAACCCTGTAAAAACTAATGTAACAAAAGCGTTCAAATTCGAGATTATTAATAAGAGGCTTATTGTACTATACTGTGTTCATTTTTATGAGGATAGCATGTATACTCGTAGAGAAATTAAGATTTTTATATAAACAGTCCCAAATTTTGCCAAGTTTTTTGCTTATAATTTGTAGAGTTCTTAATATAAAAAGCAAGTTCTTTTCAGAAAATATGACAAACAACATTGTACACAATACTCTGCAATCAGAATTAAAAAATAATAAAAATTGGATGAAAAATGAGCCGTTTTATTAAAAAATGTTTCACTGCACATGCGCGATTGAAATCAAAATATAATGTTCATAATGTATTAGCTAAGTATATAGAGCAACGTTTGAGAAAGTCTCAAAATCATAGCTTGAAAATTCTGAAAATTATCGTCGATAGAATAAGCTCGAAATCCGTTCTTCCCAAAAGGAAGTAAAAAGATGAGGGGTTGTATCCAAATATAGTAGTACGTGCAATATTGTTTACGCTATCTTGTCACTAATCAAAAGATATTTGATACAACCGCTCAACTTTTTGGGAACAATGTATTTCGAGCTTCTTTTTTTATATTTTCAAATTTAAATATTAAAAGTAAAATGTCTTATTTTTAAACAAGAAAGTAAGTATGTTTTTAAATTAGCAAATTGCAACAAAATATTTTGAGATAGAAACAGAATTAAAACAAATGTTACTTCCTGTAATTCTTATATCTTTTTTTTTTTTTTTTTTTTTTTTTTTTTTTTAAAAGAATATCTAAGCAATTTAAAATAATCAATCAATAAGTAATTTAAAATAAAAGTCAGCAAAAAATAAAATTTTAATAATTTGCTTGAAAATATCAAAACATTTGAGTGTTATTTCCATCTTTTTAAGTATAAATAGTAAAAGTAAATTGTTTTATTTGTAAAAAGAACATATTGTTCAGTACCTTTAAAGAATATTTAACATATTATAAGTCTTGCATAATGTCGGTAATGATTATTATCTCAAACGTTTTCTTTTTTTCATACATTTTTCAAACATTTTCAAGAATCATTCAATTTTCTGCATATGCACATTATCTGAGCCGAACGTCAAAGTACACATAGTATCCTTAAAAAATTCCCTATTACAAGCAATCGATGTTCAACATGAAAATCACGCCTGATAGTTTGACTGAAATTCATGTTTTTCCCAAATATTTCCCTTGTAATACATTAAACTGGCGTGGTCAAAGAAATCAATTAGGAAAATCACACTTTTTTTTTTTTTTTTTTTTTTTTTTTTTTTGCTTTTGATAGAAAACGCAAGGAAGTCTATGTTTTTTAAATACTTGTTTTTTGTTCTGTTTCCTTTTAAGATAAGGAAACAGGAAAGAAAAAATCTATCTGTTTATGGTTTCTAAATACATTTCTCGAGGTACAATGGCAATTTATATTAAAATATTAATAAAAGCTTATTCTATATAAATAGTGCACTCTTCATTTTTTAATTATAATATATTTTCAACTTTTTAAAGTTTAAAATGTTTCGTTGTTGCATTTTCACAACAATTTGGCCTATCTTGGAGAGCGTTTATTGCCCCATCATTAAATCCATTTCATTTAAACTCGTGTACAATTGTATGAGATACAGTCGATATTTCGCGATTTATTATCTGTGGGAAGATAACATATAAACGCCTTAAAATTGATGCATTATTATTTAATTAATTACTAAAAATATTAAAATGTTGTATTGTCATCAATGTGTTTATTAAAGAATTCTCTATAATACTGCAAATTTTCGTATTTTTGTGTGCAGTAGTTCTCTTAATACTAGGTTGAGCCAAAAGTTCTGGGAAATTTGTGAAATTTGCGTTGTTATGCGCAAATTAACAACAAAAGCAACAAGAGCTATTCTTCAAAGTAGAGACCATCATAGTCCACGACCTTCTGTCAGATTCCAGATTTGCTGGAAGTACCATCGCGGCTCCTTGGAATCGAAAAACTCTTGAGATGCTTCTTCAACTTCATTTAAAGGATTCAAATCGAGGGCCCTTGAAAAGTGTTGCATTGATAAAAAAAGGCCATAATCGATTGGAGCCACGTTTTCAGCCTTCTTCAAACCGCTTAAACCTGCTCATATTCGATTTTGTCGCCGGACCAGAATCTTCACTCTCATTAATCTCACCGACGTCTTGCAGAATCGTTAGATATTTTCTCCAATAATGCCGGATCAACACACACAAATAATACTGTTCAATAGACATTTTGGAGCCAAAATTCCTGAACTCCTATAGATATACCACTAGTACTCCTATACACGATTCAAATTCTGGTAACTATTAGATTAAAAATTTCCCAGACCTTTTTGCTCAACCTAATATTAGCGATAAAAGATCCTAGGTCGCAAAAGTTTCATTTACTTCGGCAGTGACAGGGTCAGTTACTTTTATTTGAGAATAGAGAGATACTTCAAATAATACTACAGTATGTCACAAAATATCTAAAGAAACTGGTTTTATTTTTATAGATTTTAATAGACATTTTACGCAACGCTATAAAATTGCAAGCTTAACTCAACTAATATTTCTGACATAAGATTTTCAAACTGATGCTTTTCATACACTAATATGAGAACGAAAACAATGTAAAGCAATTGAAATTGTATAGATTTTAATCTCCATAGATTCCCATGAATAAACTCAAATCATGGCGGTTGCTATTATTTTTTTTTTTAATTATGCCTTGGAATTCAAAATATTTAAATTTTTTTATATATTTTAAGAATAATACAAAACGAAACATTTTAACTTCAAAATATAACAGGAAATACTTTTATTCAATAGCAAGAATTTCTAAATGTTCTTAAGAAAATAATATTATTAAAAGATTTTTTGAAAGAAACGGTAGGTTTTCTCAAAATGATTCCTTAGGTCCGCCTTTATAATATTATGAATATGTTCCGTGTTCTTTTCAAAAGGAAAGTTACTTTTTGAAAATACTAAAATTTCCTTAATACAATTCTTCTTTAATAGCTTGAAATTTATTTGAGAACAGCAAGATACAATAGTTCATATTTGTAGAAAAATTACTTCTTATGTAATTCCTATTTTTTAAAGAAAAATATATTTATTTTCCTTTTTTTATTACCAAATACTACATATTCATAATCGTATGAAAAATACTCTTTTTTATCATAAAATTTCAAAATGTAAAAACACTACTGAATTGACTTTTCTTGTGTGTATGATTGCCTAAATTAGGGGTGCACAACCTTTTTAAGAGAAGGGCCACTTCCAAAAATGCCTGGGTTATCGAGGGCCACATCAATAACACAGAGATAATTCTATTTCGGGGAGGTGGGGAGATCTATGGCCTATAAAAAACATGGTTTCGGAGGAGTGGCAGTTTTACCCCTTTAGGTTCCCCTATCCAGTCAACATACCATACCCAATTTAGTTGGCAAAGATATATCAACAGTTTATATTTTTATATATAACAGAGATATAGCAAAGATTATTTTCAAGGAGTGAATGACTTTATTCGGAGGATTAAATTTTGCTTTATTAAAAGTACTAAAACACAAACATATGCATGAAAGTAGCCAGTGCCGGAAAAAAAGCGAACGTTATAAACGAAGTTAAATTGACGAAACTCTCAATTTTTCTGCAGCCGATTTTCCTACACCTTATCAAATGAATTCCCGATTTTTCCGCGCCCAGTCAAGCTTGACTGACAAAATTTTCATTTTCTTCCCGTGGCGAATTGTCGAAATTTGCAACTTTTTCTCGCGATAAACTTCCGAATCTCGCAATTTTACCATAGCTCATCGACGAAATTTGTAATTTTTTCCCACTTAATCGACAAAATTCACAATTTTCCCCCTGTCTGATCAACGAAATTTGCGATTTTTTTCGCACTCGATCGATAAATTTCGAAAGTTTTCCGCGCTCGATAGACAAAATTCACGATTTTTCCGAGCCCGATTGACAAAATTCGCGATTTTTCCGCGCCCAATTGAAAGAACTAGTAATTTCTTCTACTCCGGTCAACGAAATTTGGTATTTTTCCGCACCCAGTCAACGAGAATTGCGACTCTTAACCAACTAAAACACTTGACAAATTGGCAAAATTCGCGACTTTTTGTCGCGATAAACTGAAGAAACTTACATTTTTTTCGCAGCCGATCAACGAAATTCGTGATTTTCCCACTCCCGATCGACAAAACTCGCGATTTTTCCGCACTCGATCGACGGTACTCTCGATTTTCCTCGCCCGATTGTTGAAATTCGTCTATCTTATGTGACTGACGAAATTTGCAATTTTCCCGCGGCAAATTAGTAAAATTCACGACTTTTTCTTCGATAAACTGATGAAACTCGCGACATTTCCGCTCGCAGTCGACGAAACATTCGACTTTTCCGCACGCGATCGACAAAACGTGCGATTTTCCCCGCTCCCGATCGATGAAAGTCGCGATTTTTTCGTGCCTAATCGATGAAACTCCTGATTGTACCGTACCCGATCGACGAATCTCGCGATTTTTCCGCACCCGATCGACGAAACTTGATTTTTCCGCGCTCAGTCAATAAAATTCACAATTCTTAATTGACTAACAAGATTTGTAATCTTTCCGCGACAAATTGGCGAAATTCACGACTTTGTCTCACGATAAACTGACGAAATGCGTGTTTTTCCCGTGCTGGATCAACAAAATTCTCGCGCAATCGACGAAACACGCGAATTTTCCGCGCCCGATCTATGAAATTCGAGGTATTTTTCGGCTAGCGACTGACGAAATTAACAACTCGGGAATTTCCTATATTTATACAAATTGTATCAGCTGGGCGATTAATGAAATTCGCGATTTTTAATTGACTGACGAAATTTGCAATTGTTTTCCGCGGCAAATTAACGAAATTCACGATTTTTTCCTGCAACTTATGGTCAAAAATTGCAATTTTTGCCAATTATAAATTGACGAAATTCGCAGGCCGCTTATTAACCCATCGCGGACCATTATTGGACGCGGGCCACAGGTTGTGCACCCCTAGCCTAAATGAATTAAAATCATATATGATTGATTGAATTTTTAGAATATACAGTCGAACTGCTCTATAAAGAAAGTTCCTATTTAACGAAGTTTTCTACTTAACGCAATTTTCTGCTGAACTTTGACTTTGAGCACCACTAACATGCAAATTTAAACTCCATATTATGGAAAATATATTCTGTATAATGAAGTTCATCCCACTTTCGTGCGTGTGCAACATTTAAACGGTGAGCTTGCTGTTGCAATGAATGTATGAATTTATTTCAGCGCATTGTATGAAAATGAAAATATTTATTAATTTAATCATTTCCATTCAAGAGAAGAAATGCTAAAAGCCTTCGATACAAAAAGAAGGTGATTCCAGTTTCACGAAAATGCTACAATTGAATTGTTCGGTATAAGTGTAAAAAATTTTATGAGCAGTGTATTTCTTATAAGAAGCTTGTACAAAGTAATATTACAGACATTTTTGAAATTAAGAATTTGGAAAAATGAAAAAAAAAAGAGAAAAGGTACGCTACGCTTCAGTTTTTATTTGCCTCTGTTTATTATGTGTTTTTTTAGATGTTATTCAAATTAAATTTTTCTCATATGTCTACATTATATAAGAAAAAATTACTGCCCGAATTAAAATGCATTTTTACACTATTTCCATTTTAGGTGTATTTTTACCCGACTGCCAAGAAGGGTTATGTGTTTCACGCGTATCTGTGTATGTAGATTTCTTCATACCTTCGAAATATTCTAATGGCTAGATGATTTTTTATTAATGAGGTCTCTGTCGATTCGTCTTAACCGTCCGAGGGTTATAGGCTAGGTTTGTTTTTATAAATTCAAAATGGCGGCCGTAAAATACAAAATGGCGGTAGACAAAAAAAAAAAAAAGATTACGCACCCTATTGAGTGGCATGTCATTGGATAGGTCTTTCAAAATGAAGACGATGTTTCATTGAATATTTTACAGTCAGAAGCTCCGTGTAAATATTACACAACATGTAAGTTGTGTAGGTAGGATCCCTAGCTTTACTGCAACTCTAACCATCATAGACATCTGTAGACCTCACCAAAAGAGTGTTTATAGATAGGAACTAACAATTAAACACAACTTAAAAGTCATCAATACAAGTAAATAAAAAAATAGGTAAGTAATATAAAAAATAGTTTAATAGAAATAATTAATTAGTTAGCTTTTTACGCAGTCGGGTTTTTTTATTTTTAAAACTTAATTATAATTTAACATCATGTTTTATGTGCTGTACAAGATGCCGCATGGAGAAATAAGTTAGGCTGTTTATTTTTTTTTTAAGCAAAGGCTTTTTAAATTTAATTCATTTTATGCATGTGTATTTTATTACCCAAATTTCCTAAATTTGAGTTGATTTCTATTTAAAGAATTTTTTTCATAACGAAGTGTTTAAGTGCAGCGATGCGACTTCGTTAAATGGAAGTTAAGCTGTGTGTGTTTCTCTAAGTATAAATAGGATAGCAATGTCAGTATGTCTGGTTTTTAGGATAAAATATTTATTTTGATAAGATAATTAAAACTAACTAATTTCCTTCAGCTTTAAAATTCCTAAATAATTAAATAAAAATTAAGTATTTTCTGCAGCGTTTCTATTGTAACCTGACAGTCAGCCAACTTTTATTAAGGGGTCTCAAGGCTCTTAAAATCGGGAAAATGAAAAAAAAAAAAAAGGGACTATTTTCAACATTTAATAGTTTAAAATGGATATAATTTTAAAACACAATTTTTATTGAGAATAAAGCTATAATTACTTTTTCATTTTATGTCTTCAAAAAGTTGCAAGATGTAGAATTATCATTTACAGTGGGCTCCAAACTGTCAGATATTTGACGAACAGAAAATTGTTATGATAGCTTACTCCGCACGATTACGAAATAATTATTACAACTGGAATGAAAATTTTGGTGCCTGCTTATACATCAGATTAAAATAATTACTCCGAACCTAAATAAATTTACATTTAAAGTATTTACCTATTTTTAATACGAATTTGCATTTAACTAATACAAAATTTTGAAAATTTTAACCACATAATCACCTAAAAAATAAATTTTTTAAACTATAAAAAGGAAATTTTACGTTCGGTTTATAGAAATTAACATAAAACATATGTTTTAAAAAATTTATGAAAAAAATATTTAGAAGTTTCTGAGCTATCCTGCGCGTTATGCCCAAAAACGTTATTTGCATGAAAATGACTTCAAAGATTCGGAAACGCTGCTTCGACAATTGACTGATATAATTCTAAAAGCTATAACTTTTGTTCTAATGAGAATTTCAAGGAAACGATTACATTAAAATGTTCAGAAATGATAGTAGTTTAACGTCCAAAAAAATTACAATTTCAAAAATTTGGAAGCTTCAAGAGTCCTGAGACCCCTTAATTGTTTTAATGTTTGCAATTTTGAATGGATTGGAGAATGGAGTAAATATTTCCATTCTTTCTCATGTAGCAACGAGTCCTTACCTGGATTTAAATTTTAGGTGATCTCTTATTTACTAACGCATTAGCCGAATATACTATTTCGGTATATTCAACATCAACATCTTACTTCCAGTTACTTCGAAGACAGTTTGGATCATATTGGCTCCCACACACACAGAGACTTAAATTTGTTACAACAAGTTAATGCTCATTAGTATACGGATTGCAATGTTCAATAAATTTCCATTGCTTAACAGGTCGCAAAACTGTGTGACGAGCTCCTTTACATGAAGTGTCAACGTTCGGAAATGATTGGTCGATGATTGATAAACGAGTGGTACACGATACACACCTTTCAAATAGGCTTGATAAATTTCGTAACATGTGAAAACAACATATTTCAGGAATACATCTAATGCCTGTGCTTGATATAAAAGTTATTTTTACCCTTGAGAAACATACGTGAAATATTATTTTTATATTGCTTATCAATTCAAACGGGCTTTCATTTTAATTAATTTAGACTTGTTCCCTATGTTATTTTTCTATTAAATGCGGGTTTTCTATCTCTTCTTGGTGGTGTAACATTTTAGAGGTCCAGAAATGTATTTCGCTGAAAACGACAAAAAAATATGAACAATTAGGATGTAACTTTTATCTATTAATTAATTCTTCAAATATTTTATGACTGTGGAAGAGATAATCAAGGTGAATATTTTTCATAGGGTTTTTTTTTTTCAAAAAAAAAAAAAAAAAAAAAAAAAAAAAAATCAGACTTGTTAGGAAAACTTCTGTTGAAATTGAAAAATATAAAATTTCAATCAGCGAAAAAAAAGTACAAAAAATCCTACATTTTTTTTATTTAATAAAATTAAAACTTCTAACAAGAAACAAATTCTTTTCGCAAACTTTTTTTTTCAGTATCCTGCGAAATCTATTTTAACGAGTTTGTATTTATATTCCAAATGCGCATAATTTTAAATTATACATTAATGAAGAATTTTAAACTAATTTGACGAACTTCTCAAATATCAACATATATATAACTATTCGATTAAAATTTACAAAAACCTCTTTGAAGTTTCATGAGCTTACAGATTTTAAAACATAAAACGTGTTCAAAAGGTTTCTATCAAGAAGTTTAAATTTAGCATGACTGATAGCTTTCTTCCTTTTCATTTGTGCTCCAGAAATACTCTAGAATCTGGCAGACTTACTGATTTCAAAATTTGATAAAATATATTTCAAAGTGATTTCTAGTTACTGAAAACGCATGAAAAATATCAGGTATCGGCGTGGTATTTGAAAAATATTTTTAAATATTTATAACAGTGGTAATATAAAACCACCCTCTAATTATTTGCACTAAGCATTTTTGCGTAGGCTTATAAATTATTTTTTTATGAAAGTTATTTTTTAGACTTCAAAACAGATATATAAAAATATTAATGAACAATATTTCAATATAGTCCAGTATTAGTAAATGTATGATTAAAATAACATTTACGACATTATTTTAACCAGAAGAAGAAGTTACTGCGCTACTAGGACGATAATGATCATCAATTTCGGTAACCCTGCAACATTTTTAGTTACTTTTTAATGATTTATTACAGCCATGTATTTACCTCTGCTATTACCAATTTAATTTTACCTTGAGGTTTCAAATAAAATTGTTTTTGTTATCCCGAGCGATTACCGATTATAATATCAAATAAAGCAAATTATTTTAAAATTTGTAAGAAATCGGTTAATTATGTTACTTATTTTTTGGCTAACCATTTTGACATATGAAGTACTAAAGACGCAACTTAACCCTTTAGTGCGCACCTTTGCATATATGCAAACAACAGTATTTTAAATTTAATACACTTTTTTTATTCGTATATACCTAGTTCACACCAGAAAATTAAAATAGCAATATTTGCTTTAAATAAAAAACAGACATTCCGTATTTAAATAAAACGAAATGAACCAATGAAACTTTCTGGTGTAAAGTCAGATTCCCTGGACTACGTAATTTCTAGAACGTATTCTGTTATAGGAATTAAAAGGTTATAGATAAAGTTTTATAAAATAAATAATTATACAAAATAAGGGATTTGAAGACATACTTATTAAAATATTTAATAATTTGCAATATTTTAGCGTAAAACAGCCAGACGATAGTAGCTTTTACTTGTATTGCAGATGTGCAACAGAAGAAAAGATTTACGTATTATATCAGAAATGTATCTCTGATTATTTTCATTATTTTTCCTGTGTAATAAAACTTTCAGAGAATAATATGTAATTTTTTCGAAACAAAATAAAAAAATCGCGCATTTAAGCGTTAAAATTACGCAACATGAATATCTAGAAACGAAAATATTAAGAGCGAACAATCACCAAAAATTAGAAATATTAGAAATCCAATGAGTGCGTCATGATACCTAGTGACACAATTACGTTTATTGTTAATGATGAAAAATGACATTTTTCACATGGAAAAGTTTAAAATTTGCTACAAATGTAATATAGACTTATTAAACTTATTCATAACTGTCTGCCTGCTCCTTTTCTGCAATATTTATGAAAATTCTTAAGTATCAAGAACTTATTGCTGAAACTAAGAATTACAAAATTGAATTTAAAAAACGCACGAAGTAATGCAACATATTGTTTTGGAATTTCATCGAATTCAAAGTATCGCCATCCAATCAGAAAAGTTTAAAATTTATGCATTTCTAAGGAAATGAATATTATTCAAAATATAAATTAGTGATAGACCTTCTTTTTTTCTTTGTAAACCCTGGAAAGATGATAATCTAAAAGGTAAAATTAGTTGCATTCTTGGTGCGATAAAATATTTTTAAATCTTTAACTTTGGTGCATAAAGTTTTTGAATGGATAAAAATGTTTTGATTCTACTATTTATAACTTTTATTTCCGATAAAGAAAACCTAGTTTTTTTTTTTTTTTTTTTTTTTTTTTTTTTTTTTAGAACAAACACATTATCACTGTGATTGCTTACCATTTATTCGTATAATGCAAATGCTATATTTTCATAGAGCATACTTTCTAATACATATATATATATAAATATATATATATAAACGAAACAAATTTAGATGTTCAATGTGATCCTCTTATAAATTACAACCATTATTAAAACGTAACTTATAAATGCAGAGTATTTTATTTTAATTGCTGTTCTTTAAATTTCTTATAGCGAAAATTATATAAAATGTGTCTCTGCCGCTCAGGAAAATAAACTACACTGAACTTAACGCATACAAAATTCTTTCTAACTCTAAAATCGTTTTCCTAATATATAAAAAGTAAATTTTTTATCTATTTACAAACGCATCTTACGGATATCAATTCAGAAAAATTGCATGAATAGTTACACATAAAAAATTTCTTTTAGGTTTTCATTATTTTAAACACTGTTTTTTAATTAAGTATTTAATTATTTTGACGTTAATAAAATACAATATAAAAACAACGGAACCTTTATTTGGTTGTATATTTTTAAACAGCATTAGAGTACATTTAACTAATTTTTACCTCAAAAGGACCACAGGATCCAGTACGCATAAATGCTTTGGACACTGTTACTCTTACTGCTGGCAAATCAGTCATCTGTTGCTGCGAAATTTAAGAATTAATTTTCTTACAAATAATACAAATAAATAATAATTTTTCGAACCACATTTCTGGCTGATATAATCCAAAATTTATTTCTGGTAAGGGACAGTGTTGTTTCTGAACCTGCATGAAAATATAAAACATGAAAATAATTAATAACGCAAAAGGTAAAATTGTGTTTAGCAGGTATAATCATAGGATATTTTTGGTGTTCGGATAAGTTACTGTTTTTCAGTCTACCACAAACACGAATGATACCATCACTGACCAAAAATGGACACAAGTTCGTCAGTTTGCTATTGTTAGGGATAGCAGTACCGCTTTCTAAACACTGGATTTCTTTCACGAATGAAGTCCTTTGAAGGTTCTTTACGATGCATAATAAGGAACGAGAAAATGCATTACTTGATAAAGTTACAGCTGTAAGGTATAAAGGATTTCTACCTTTATATGTGAACCTTTATATGTGAACCTTTATATGTGAACCTCTTAGTTAATGCGTGTGATGACAGCAAGCCAACCACAACAATGTTCTTTTGAATTCCCTTTCAGTTCTGGTTACATGCCCATTGGACCGTTCCTGTGTTAGATGCTGTAGTATCAAAAGGCATACCGATGATATTGTCACGTTGCCAAAATCTATCCACTTCCTGAATAACTACTTCAGCCATCTGCTCACCAGTGCCTTTCATGGCAACTGGTACGCCAAGCAAATGCTCAAAATCTTTACCAGTCACTAGAACTGCAACTCTGAGTTTCAAAGAGTGACTTTTCGATTTTCTTTTCCATTTCACTTCAGGCCGAGCTCGTTAAATGGTAGTCAGAGATACGAGATACGGGGATTTTTGAAGCATTGTGTTCAAGGTTCTTTGCAGTTGCTATAAATGAAGTACTTGCTTGTCGAATAGAGAGCTGTTCTCGAACCCAAATAGACGTCAGTGTCTGATCATAGGGTTTTAATCTAGGACTTGAATTTAATATTTTCGTTTCTGGAGGCAAAAACTCGGGCTCTTTGTCCCAAGGTTCTCTTTACCCAAATTTTGTATTCTTTGTACCAGCTTCTGCGTACCAGCACGGATAATTTCATTCGTCTTAACAGAGATATTTGGTTTCCTCCACACTTCTTGTAGTTTAGTACTGGTAGTTTAAGCAGTATCCGAATGCGTTTCTTTTATTTCCTTGTGATTGTACATAAAAACTAAAAGTACTTGTTCCTTTGAAGGGAGCCGAGCTCCTAAAAACTCCCCATTAGGCACCATTTCTAGCAGCCAAATTCCTCTTTTGGTACCCTATTTAATGTTCAATTACCTTCAAAAGATGAAAGAAATACATGAGAAACCTATTAGTACAAAACTCTTCAATATTAGAAATTTCACTAGTTTGAGATAAAAGTGATCAAAATGTGCAACCCCTAAATACTATCCAATCTTCTTGAAATTTGGCACATGTATCTTTTATAGCACTGAGACTCGGGGCGTTAGCAAAGTCATATGAAAATCGTACCTTTGGAAGAATGAAATACCCTAGTGTGTTTGTCAGAAAGAAAGGTTTGTCATTCATTTGCGTAAAAAATAAAACCAAAAGAAAGAAAGATATTCCTATAAGAGCTATAAAAGAAATTACCATCATATCCAGGCTTAATATTTGAAAAATGTACAATAATGTAAAATAAAATTCAAGTAATAAAAAATGTAAGTTATAAATCATTAGCTGCATAAAGTTTCAAATTTAGGTTTTTAGAGAATGAGACAGATAAAAATAAAATTCATGGCAGCTTTTAAGGGTAGTGCAGTTTAAAAAAAATGAAAATAAATATTGTTATTTAAAGAAAAAAAAGAGAGAGAGAGAGAGACGGTAGTAAGTAAAAATAAATTCTCTGCCCGGTATTTTTAAGTAAATTTCTGATAAAAAGCTAGCATAATTGGCTGTAAATTATGAACTTAAAATTCTTTCACTTCATTGAACAGGTTATACTGGCGGCATCATCTATCGCCTTAAAGAAATAAGAATCTCACTTATACAATATAGAAATTCGTCACGTTAATTCGTCATTCAATAATTAATTTTAAAGCAATTAATTAAAAATTCAAGAATGTTTCTAATGAAATTTTCAAATTACTTACCGTCAAATCTTGACGGGCACTAACTAGTAAATAATAAAAACACTAATACTCAGTCACTAAGAAAATAATAAAATCCTTGCACTGGTATTAGAATTTAAAATGCCTATGTCGGTAAAAATTGAATATTTCATAACAGTAGACACCAAATCTAACAAAGAATTTTGTAGCTGTAAATTTTGACAATTGGTTTAACAATATTTTAATTTTATTCCGTTTACATGTGAAAAATAATTCAAATAAAATTTGGTGGAAGTTTGGGATCAAACATGTATTGTGTTAAGTATTCTTAAAAAGATAAATATCTGTCCTATCTATATTATAAAGGATAAACATATGTGTGCGTAACGCATACGTCATTTTGCGAATGGCAACACTCTGAAATTTAAAATGAAATTTTGGTTTAGCAATTTTCTCTGCTGCAAATTTTTAAACTTCTAAACATCGCACATTTTAAATTTTTACACCATCGTATAAGGAAAAAAATGCTCTATTAAATGCAGTTTGTTTGAAAGCTGTATCTCAATTAATTTTTGAGATGTTAAATTTTTTTATAGTTTTTAATACCATTTTTCTAATCGTGGCAAAAAAAGTACCCCATTTATATAAAAAGGAAAATAGTCGAAAATAGGAGATACTGTATCTTTTTTGTTGCCATTTCCTCATAAAACCTGAAAAAAAAAGTTGAAATTAAAATACGGGCTATGTCAAGAATACTGTCTGTTAATCCGTGATAATGACGTCATATGCATTCGTTTCTATAGAGGAAGTAAGACTGGATTGTAAAAGCGGATTGCTTTAGCAGATGCAAATGACGTCAGTTTATAAAAAAGCGTGTATTTTAATTCTTAAATCTGAATTATGTTTTGTAGAAGTGCGTCATTTTCACAACCCAGCTCCTTTGAAATTCTTCACAGGTGAAAATACCTCACTTTTGAAAATTATGTAATCGAAATTACACACTGATAAAAAGCAATGTTTTACGAACATTTAGAGTGTCTTTATAAAAGAGAAGTGACATGCAAATAATAGCGGTTTATATTACAGAAATTGATGAATCTCGCCTGGATGGATTCGCTTCTCCGAGTTAGACAAGCAAACAAATAATTCGTGGTTTAAAATAATATCCTGTTCCTGAAGTTTTTGACCAATATTCTCTAAAATAATAAAATTTTAATGATATTCATTAGGACATTCTACTATAATTTTATCAAAATAACATAATTTGCTTAATTTAATTTTTCATAATTTTATATAATGTATATATTTAAAACACAAGAGTGTTTTTTAGTCATCGGCCCTGATCTTTCTGCTAAACCAATTTTACTAATATTTTATTTTTATCTGAAAGTTGTTAATTTGTGGATGTGATCGCACTATCTGATTTTTCTTTTTTTCTCTCTAATATCCCCACTTTTATATTTTAATTTTAAAAGTATTTTATGAAATTTCTTCAAAATGGAGAAAATTAGATAGCTTTCATTATTACAGACAATAGAAATAATGAGGTATTTTTATCTTTATTCATGCCATTTTCTGATAAAAACTTAAAATTGTTGATAAAAATTGTGATATAGGGTTTAGTGACGCAAAATCCCATTAGGAGCATAATATTTTATTAGCGGCATAATAACGGAAAATGACATACTGCTCTTGAAAACACACATTTTTCCTCATAAATTTTTTATATTGTTTTTCCTTCTGCATATGTACTGATACTAAGCTTCAGGCACTAAGCGAAATGCTTATTTAATTGAAAATGGAGTCATATTTAAAAGAAAACGATCATTTTCTTAGATAAAACTAAACATTTTAACACAAATGCGTCTAAAAAATATAAATTACGGAAATTTTTACTCTCCGACATTGAGATTAGAATCGCAAGTAAAGAGTGCGTCTGTTCTTATAAAAGATGTTGCTAACAATCGTGACTTCAAGTTTTCAGTTAAAATAATTTTTAAATATATATTAATCCATGCAAATTATTCCTGAAAGAAACACTCGCCTTGCATAGAATATTTCAAAATCTTTGAAATTTGATTTTCATTTTAAAAGATTTTAAAATGATAAAAAAAATACAATTATTTTTTAAATGATGAATATGGACATGAGAAGAGCGTATGCAAATTTTGAGAAGGTGAAAATTGCTGTTTTTCATTCCGGAATACCAAGCATAAGAGCCCCAATTGATAACCACATCCTAATAACTGATCTTTATTATATTTTACTGATTAAGTATCTATATTATAAAGAACAAACGTATCTGTGCGTAACGCTGACGTCATTTTCCGAATGGCAACACTTCACGATCAAATTTCAGTCTTGAAAATTTTGCTACTGCAATTCTTTAATCTTCTGACCATCGTACATTTTCCATTTTCGTCGCATATGGAAAAAAAATTTACTTTCAAATGCAATTTGTTTAAAAACTGTATCTTAATTGACTGATGTATTATGTTTTCTAAAATAATTTTTAAGCATGATTTGTTTAAAGTATATCTTATCCCGTGCCGGTTTCAATACATAATAATAATAAACATTTTGCACATGAAGCAACAAACATTGTTCAGCATTTGTTTCTGACTATTTTTGGGTGACGAAATTAATATTTCCTTTATAAAAAAAAGAATAATATTAAAAAAACATTAATCTAACATATTTGTTAAAGACAAATTAACGAAATTAATACTTCTTTTATAAACAAATAAAAGAATAATATCATATTAAAAAAAAACACAAATCTAACATATTTGTAATTGTACAATTAAAATTTTTATATCACCAAATATGATTTTTTTTTTTTCAAATGGAATTTATTTGCAAAGTTCATCTCAGTTTACTGATTTCTATAGTTTTCAAAACAATTTTAAAGTATGAAATATTTTTTAATATTTCTATATCGCACGGAGCTCGATTACGAAAGATTTATCCGTTTGCCTTAAAACAAAATAAAGAGTTCATCATTTTCTTACGGCTAATATCCATTTAAAAAAAAAAATCCCAATGAATAAATAAATAAAACACAAATTTAACAGACATGTATAAGCTCTGAAATTATCGTTATATAAAAGGATGCCGCAACTCTTAGTATGCGGCTAATAAGAAAATATCGCTTTTGATAAATTTCAAAAATGTATTTGATTGTATAGTTCGTATTTTTCATATGAAAGATGCTTTTTTAATTGAAGTGGGTAATCTAAAAAATTTATTGCAAAAATAAAAATTATTAGTTTTCAATTTAAAAAAATGTTTTCACCTATATTCTGTAGCCCGGGAAGCCCGGTTACGATCCCCTAGTATATATAAAATCCTAATGAAACGGATATTATGAAACGAATTTATGTAAAGATTATATGAAACGACTGATTAAACAACTGATCATGTTTCACGGCGATTTCTCCTAAAATATGGAATACTTTGCGATGAAATTAACACCAAAAATCCATATTGATCCACAGATCTCAAAACTGGTAATAGAATTTTTAAATTCGAATTAGTTTTCGAAATATTATTTTTTTTTCTAATTTTATATACTTTTCTCTAATGATGGCAACTCAGATTTTAATCATATCAGAATTTTTTTTTCATATTCTAGAAAGGGTTATTATTTTGAACTAATTTAGCATCCCTTAAATGTATGCTAAGAAAATGTATCATGTTACTTTTATTCATAATTCAATTTACTTGAATATTCTTTCGCCAAATCGAAAGTGATAAAGAAATCAAGAACTCGGTATTTTTATGTTAGCGAGATGCCGGTGATAAATTGCCAAACATTTTTCCCGTCGCATTTTTTTTTAATTTCATTAATTTCATTTTAAATATAATCCTTTCATTCATTTTATTTAAAATACAAAACTTTCCTTTAAAACAGAAACGGTACTTTTCCGTTATACGGACATCATGCCAGAATGTATGCTAATGCACCAATTATTTCAACCCTGATCATGAAAAGGATTTTTAATTTTATGCCAGCAGTTTAATATGAGTTTTATTTTATTAATTTATTGTATAACAGTTATTTGTTCACTTATTTTAAGCATATATTTGTGGTTTAACAAAATAGATCAAAAAGTCTGTAATTTTCAAATGTTGTATTTTTTAAATGCTGACTTTACTATCGACAATGTCTTTTCTTTTCTTTTTCAAATGTTTAAATTAACGTAATTTTCATTTTAGACAACTATTACGCTTGGCGACAATGGTGTCCGTATAACGGAAAAGTACCACTGAAAAATTTAAAACTGATGGCTTTCACTTCTATCTTTTTTTTAAAACAAAACTAAAAGAAACATATTAGGCACAGATGTCATATACGTACCGGGGTACCTAAATGGCGCCAAAATGGCATTATTTTGATTGACATTGTAACCAGGTTATTGTTGTTAATTTAATAATAAATGTTTATTTATTTTTATTTCTTTTTTAAAATTATGTAAATTATTTTGTTCTATCAATTATTTTTTTTAATGTGCCTTTTGAAAATAATAGAAAATAATTAAAAAATACGGTACTACTTAGTTCCAACTTCCTCCAACCAGTTTCGCCAAATTATATAAATCGCCAAACCACTCGCCACATTATACAAATTGACATAATTTTATTTTAAATAACGAAAGGACAAATAAATGAGTATAACATTAAAAAATATACAAATAAAACGTCGAAATAAAAATCACTTGATGACGTAAACACGTGTAACTTGCTTAAAGTCAAATGAATGTGACATTTATGATGAACCATTATTGGCATTTAATCTTATAGTTTGGCGATAGATTTTTGGTGGACGGGATAACTAAAAAGTACCAAAAATACATATGTAACTGGTATTCAAAAACGAGGTTTTCGACAAATTTTCGTAAAAGAAAATCACGTCAAACCTGCGTATGCGTTTATGACATATGGACAAATATTAAATATTGCAACAAACCATGACATTTAATTTCAACTTCAAATCAATGTTTTAATTTACCACTCGAAAAATAAAAAAAATGCTAACTGGCCAGTTGAAACAAAGCTATTGGGGAGATTTGCACACGGCTAGCGTAACAGTACCAAGAATTCTTTGTGACCATGGCAACTTTTATGTAGTTTTATTCTAAAAAAAATGATTTTTTTAATCAAAATGGAAATCTTTTTCACAGATGTCATATACGGACCCATATTGGCGCGATTTTTTTCTGACGCCATTGTCATATACGCTACGGGTACATAACTTGCGCCAAAGAATCGTTATTTTGCTTGATATGGTCAGACGGATGTTGATGCTTTCCCCAAATTGGCGTCGGAAAAAAATCGCTCCAGTATGACATATGTGCCAAACTTTCAATTGAAAGGCGAAAGGATCAGACCGTATTTATTTATGGCAGTTGATGACTTGAACTATTATAATATAGATGAAAGGATGGCGATAGAATAATATTTGGAGACTTATCACCTGTACTTGGCTAACATTGAAGTACCAAAATGGTGCCTAGTGTATAAAAAGCGAAGTGGTCCGCCGGCTATTCTTATAGAGATTGTTTTAAAATATCGGGAGACATAGTCTCAGTATACTTAATTCATTTTATTTTAGCTTCTTTTCAAATGTTTAACTGATCCTCTTTAATCAAAAACGAAAACAACCATTAGATGTCTTAACAGCAACTGATTCGGTCTTAAAAGTTTGCAATCAAAGGGAATATAATGGAAACCCGTTTACAGGGAGATCTGCACAGCTTTTTTCAGCATAATTCAATCTTCTCTAATATTTTTAAAACCCATCAGATTAGCGTGTTTTTAGATTCTGCGGTGTCTGAACGGGGGTTGGCGAGCGTAGCTTGCTGGGGGCAGAACCCCTTAGTTAAATATAAAAACAAATGAAATACAAAAATCATATTTAATTTACAATCTTTCACACTAAGTCTACAACATCACAAGAAAATTCTATTGAAAAAACGCGAACCTCTTCGGATTATTTTATACATTTTAATTATTATATTTAATAATAGACTTTTTGCAAAAGAAATATGCTTCCAGATAAAAAAAAATATAGTCTGCGCGTATGTTTTCATTCAAACTAGACGTTCTAAAATGGGTATTTAGATTAATACCAATTAATGAATTTAGAAAAATATATTCAGTCCGATCAGTGACATCAGTCCGATAAGCAGATTTTATCCGAAGCCATCCAAAACTTATTGAGTAAGTAGTGTAGACCGGGGCACGTTTACGCATGGGGCATGGTTACGCCGTGCACTTTTTACGAAACGAGTTATAATTAGCTCCCCACCAGTCATGACAGATTGATGCTTCTCCCTAGCTGTTATTCTCACAGATTTTGAGCGTCAGTCTAGCTTCGGTCTAGCATGCGGAAAGGATAACCTGTTTTCTGTGAAGGTGAGTAAAATTTCTGTTGAACTTATTGAAACATACTATGAACTAATAATACTTAGTTAAGGATAAACAAATATATGAGCATTAGTAGAACTTCCTCCTTTTTTGAATACTGTAATTTTTTTTAACAGAAATATTATTAATTTTCGTTGCCCGTTAAAAATAAATCCAAACATGGCGATGGAGCACGTTTACGCATTGACATCAGGGCAACTTTACGCGTGTTCTTACTGTGTAAACGTGCCATGGACAAGACTGGGTTCAATGTCTTAGTTGCAAGAGGTGGTCCCATGACAAATGTGCAAAATGAAATACTTTATTTTTTGTTTGCAAAAATTGCAACAGTGATGATGAAGATGACTAAATTGTTTTTTTTTTTTTATTAGCAATAATCCCTATGTTTTCAGTTTAGCCAATAAAATGTTCTTTAATTAATTCTCTTTAATTTTCTTATTTTTAAAGAGTGTTTTAATTTATAAATAAAACATTTCAGTTTGATTAAACATTTATTTAACTTACTCATTGGTATAACTTATAATATGCGTAAACGTGCCAAAATTGATGCGAAAAGTTACCCCGTTCCCGAGGTAAGTTTACTCAAAAGACTTGGACCTAAAAAAAATTGCGGTTAAAAACACCAATAGGGGAACAATTGAATACACAAACTTTTACTTTATTAACTGCTTTATAAATCCACAATGTCTAAACCTTCCTCAGTTAAAACATAAATATTAGAAAATTCACTGAAAAGAAACCGCGTAAACGTGCCCCGGTCTACTCTATTTTTGTGCGTTGCAGATTATATTCGGATTAAAATTATGCGTCAGGTCGGAAGACTAAATTTTACCCGCCCTGTGCGGGATCGTGTTTTCCGTATTTTTTTCTGTTTTTATGCAGATCTGTCTGGAGTTTAACCCTACATCGGGTTAGTAACCAGACTTTATCCCAGACTCACAATTAGATTCTAATTAGAATTTGCAACCTAGCGTTAACACATTAAAGTTAGAGGATGCTAATCCGATTTTGATCCACAGGAAAAAAAATGCAGCCGTCTTGACTCGGTTCTAGGTCTAGGGGTAAGATTTTGTTATCCTATGTGATGTGGGATTCTGAACAAAATCTGAGCTGAATGTAAAAGAACTTCAACCGACCTGTCCCATGCCAAGTTTGGGTAAAATGTGACTACGCGTTTCGACTCATGTCTCTAATTTTATTATTATTACTCTTTATTATGCCTAAGTGGAGCAAGATCACCAGATCGCTAGGATCTGGTGTAGATCTTATTTGCTCCGCCCGGTATGTTCTCTGACATGCGAGGATTCACTACAGAGACTTCCAGTCTTCCAATTGAAGGCACATGCCAACTAGAAAAAAAAACTAGCCGCTGGAGCACAAAGCTACTACGCGAGAGGCAGCGATGGGTTGATGATGGAGATAAAAGACCATTAATCAAAGAAGAAATCTTGAGAAGGGTATTATGAATCTGGACCACATCGTCCGGTTGATATGTGCTCTTGGAGACCTGCTTCTGCACGACAATGTGATCTAGGACTGCCAGGAGCTCGACAAAGGCTCTAACGCGACAACGGACAAGTCTCAGGAATGAATATGCAGAACAGTTTGGTGTCAAGATTGATCAGGTCCATCAGGAAGCGTAAAGTTTCAGCCAAATGGCGGAGAAGTCTTGGGTGGGACAAGATGATTTTGAGCCAAGTATCTGGGAGGGGTTTGGTATCTATGGTGCCAGGCCTCTGAGAGTATAAAGAAGGAATTGAAATGATATGGGGACCCACATGTCTCACAATCGAAGAGGTCCGTGTCAGAGCGTCTGAAATATTTTAGATATGTCCTGAATGGACTATGACAGGAGAGGAAAGCAGATGTGGGAGGGGAAAAATCTAAGAGATTTGGGGATTAGCGAATAGGTGTGCCTGCCTTTACTTGAGGCATCCCAATAGAGTTGCCAGTCTGAAAGTATGTTCCAATAAGGAAACGGTGAACATGGAATGGGCGAGATCTATGTTTAGACGTGAGGTGGCCTAGCTAGAGGACGTGAGGATGTTAGGACGTGAGGTGACCTAGGTTGGCCAGTGTATCACCCAACTCATTGCCAGCTATGCCGATTTGAGCGGTGACATGTCCTAGAGAGAACCTATGAACGAAAGTGTTTAAAAATAATTTGATTTTGAGTGTTAGAGGATGTTTAGCCCTATGGGTGAAGATTTCTTGCCGGCTGGAAAGTCAATCACTATAAAGTTGAAAGTAGATAGGTTGAGGATGAAAAGCAAGCCAATCCGAGACCTGCACCCCTGAATTGTCATCTCTAATCTTGCAGGTTCACAGATTAGAAACAGGACCGTCTATGAAGACGCAGAAGGATGAAATCACTCCCGTCTCCGTAAGCGAGAAATCGGTGAGAATGTCTGGGTTATGAATGCGAACTGCATCAAAATAAAACAATAAGAAAAAAAATTAGAGCGGATGCAATAGGCGTTGAGTTTGTGTAAAACATGGTAAAATTCGGTTATCCGACTTGATGTAGGACTTTGATGATAATCCAATCTGTGGCAAAATACTAGTTTACCCAATAACTTTTAGTTAGACTTCAGGTAAAATCCTGTCACCAGATCTGCTGCAGAATAGAAAGTGTTACACATTTCAAAAACTGGTCTGAACACCACATTCATTTGTGCACTTTAATGATTGCACTAGTCGGCACCAAAATCCTCACAACAGAAATAATGGTTGATTTTTCGGTATTTCAGCTCAGTAACTCAAAGTATGGCGCTGAAATTATTATGCCACGTACAAATTTTTAGTTTGTGTATTTTTTAAATTACAGTAATTTAGGCCTCACTGAAAGATAAGTGAAAATTGCGAACCTGGGTGCTGACATCATGTAAATGGAAAAGTTATATCTCGGAGGAATAAAAATAGAACTGCAGTTCGCAGCTATACCCAACAGATAAGATTGAATTATGTGAGCTAGATATCTTCCGGGTAGATCAATAGGAAGTACATTATCATGACAAGACAAGATAGCAAGGTTCTAGTCCTTACTTGGTTCATTTTTTGTTGTTGTTGGAATAAACATAAAGTATGCTACTCCAACCGTGAAGATGCATTAAAATATTTTCTTGAAAAAGAGTTTGTGCTCGAAATTTGTCAATCTTCAATTTTATGCATATAAACATAAAATCTAAAGCTATTTTAAACCAAAGGTCTTTGTTACTCTCTTTCTCTTTCTTTATACGCACACACACACACACACACACACACATATATATATATTTATTTATTTATATGTGTATGTGTGCGTGTGTGTGTGTTTGTATTTTATTTAAACTTAAATTATAATTTTAATTATTAGCACATATAAATAGTTATTATAGTATTTATACAGTCCATTTAACACTTATTTTCATTTTAATCCATACATTCTATAACTTAAACAATCTCTATTATTTATTTATTTGTATTTGAGCTTACTGCTTGAAAATACTTTTAAAAAATAGTTGTATTTAATTTTTGGAACTATTGGAAAAGACTGATGTTCGAATTCTCTAATTCATAATTAAAACCAAGAAATATAATTACATTATTTATTATGTCGTTTAACAATAATGTAAATCACAAAGTTAATTAATAATGCAAATAGAAACTTTTTTTCAGACGGAATGCGGAAATAAATAAAAATCTAGATATAATTCCCAACGTAGTACGAAGGAAAAATAGATGTTTAAATCGAAAGTACATAGGTATTATCTATATATATATATGTATATGTATATATATATACGCGCTATCTTTTCACTAATAAATAGCACAATATAAGCCTATTTATATAAAAAAACAGAATTTTTCATTTTGAAATGATAAAAATGTTTTCTTTAAAAGTACAGGAAAAAAAATACTTAATATTATTATGCAAAAGATGTGAAGGTGTTTATTATGAAAAATTGAGTTTTTTTCTAAATCAAATAAAATAAAGTTATCTCTATATAAACAAAGCAGCATTATTTTTAACGCACCCTATTCGTACAAAAATCACACAGTTAAAACTCAAATGTAAAGATCATATAAAAACTAACAAATAATAAATTAACGCACTTTTCAACATGTAATAATAATACAACAATACTTTTAAAAAACGCTCCATTAGCCATACATTTCTTTTTTGTATCTTGATCATTCGGCTTTTTTTTCCAAACTTCTGAAGAAGTGCTAATGAGAAAGGTTTGTAAGGAAAATGCCAAACAGTGTCTTTTATCTTATTTTAGCGATGCAAAGAATGTTCTTTATTCAAAATCGATTTAGAATTCAAAATAAGCGCCGATATTTCATTTGTGGTTTCTTAGCCTTTTGTAAATTTTTGAATTGTTATCTAAGAAATGAATTATTTTCTTCTTTGTGTCGAGAATTGGATGCACGTTTTCTAACGCGTTTTTCATTTTTTTCAATTTTGGGTTTCGTACATAATGACATTTACTTTTTAAAAAGGAAAAATGATTAATGTTTGGATACAAATAACTCGATTTTCTTCCGAAAAATATATGATGGTTCACATTAGACTTTTCCTACTTTTATTTCATCCTTTTAAACAATACTTTCTAATTTTCCCCATTTAATTTTACTTTAAACTCTATTTTAACTTTGTCATCATAAATATTATAATGTGGCTTGATGATGGGGAATATTGTAATAAAACACACTCTGGTAAATACTCTATTTTCAAATGGGTGTTTTTTTATATACTTGAAATTTATCCTATACATTTTTACCTTTTTTTAATATTTTGCATTTTATTCTTATATATTAGCATTCACGTGACTTTTTAAAAGTAGCTTTAGTACACCTCAGAAATTCATATCAACTTCATTATCTTTATGACATTGTAATATCAATAAAATACGCCGCAAATGATTTTTCTTCATAGGCTATAACATAACGAAATATTTTGAGTTGCCCTAAACGCGTACTGTAAGCGTAAAACACAACATTTTTTATAGTAGCAATATTCTAGTGTACTTCAATAATTTACATAAATTTCCTTATGTTTAAGATTTTGTAACAGTAATAAAATATACCCTAAATGATTTCCCCATAGAACCTAATGTAACGGAATACTTTTGAGTAGTACCCCTGTAAATGAACCATCAATAGTACACACTGCATTTTGAATGCCGAACATGCTTTGATTATTCTCAATATCGTTTATATCAATTACATGGCAATTTGAGCATAATTTCGCGAGTTAGAGCACGGACAGACGGACGGACAGACAGACAGATGGACCGACGGACAAACAAACGCCAGTTTTCAACTTTGTTGGAATATGTTAAAAATAATAAGTTTCCTAAAATTCCGTGCAGTCTTAAGATATGCTGTGATAATTAGGGCTCTCAATTTTTTAATTAGTTTTTTTATTTCTATTCTACTACACTGCATAGTTATCGTGCATGATTTTTTTATTGTAAAATTGATTTTTCACTTTCCACATAAACAGGATAAATACAAATTCCACGCACAAACTTCAGGGATTATCAGAACACGTTGCAACAATGAATGTTTGTGTGGTGATTGCCTTATAAACATAAGTTAAATGAATTTTTTCTCATTATTTGTCCTAAATCTTCAGACTTTTTACTAAATAAAATTGCCATCGCATTCATTTCACATCTTACAACATCCTCAAATTAATTATTTCTGGTTTTTATGCCTCTGAAGGGAACCGCTCCCGCTACCGCCTTCTTAGGAACCCGCACAGGGGGTACAAAACTGTCAGACATTTGAGGAAGAGGAATTTTGTATAACGATTACGCGCAGGTTTACAAAATAAATTTTTAAACAAAAATGAAATTTGCTTTCCTTTTTAAGCTTCTGATAGTAATAATTTTCCTGAACCAAAAAAAAATTCGCATTTAAAGCAGTTTTATGTTTTTAATATAAAGTTGCTTTTAGCTAATCCAAAATTTTGAAAATTTCAACACTATAATCACCTAAGAAATATTTTTTTAACAATAAAAAAGAACGTTTTTGGTTCTGTTTATGCAGACTAACATGAACCTTATATTTGTAAATTTTATGAAAAAATATTCAGAAGTTTTTGAGATATCCTGCGCGTTATGCGCAAAAACGGCATTTGGAGAAAAATGACTTCAAAGTTTCGGAAACGCAGCTACAGCTATTGAGCGGGTATAATTCTAAAAGCCATATCTTCTGTTCGAATGGGAATTTCAAGGAAACAATTTTATCAAAATATTCAGAAAATTTAGGAACTTAACATCTAAAAAATAATAATAAACTGAAAATTTTAACTTTTAAGAATCCTGAGACCTTAAATAAATAACCTTTACCTCCGATAACCTTAATAAATAAGGTTTTATACTTTGCAACACGAATTAATTTATTTTCATCTATCTCTAGTCTACCAAATTATTTGGCTTAGTACACTTTCAAAATATTAAACTTTACCTGATTTAAAAACAAAAATCACTTTTATGCAGTAAAGGTATTTAAAGTTTAAATTTCCTGCTACTCGAAACGGTCCTAACGTCCAGCGTTGAAATTGAGTTTTGAAATTTGTTATGTTTTTTCTCAATTGATTACTTCGATATAATCTTTTACCATATTAAACAATGAAGTTTTATTGCGGTATTTAGAATGTGTTGGAAAGCGTTTCCTAATTTATCCTTGGAACATCATTATTATTTTTTAAATTCCATTTTAAATTTTCTCTCATTATTCATTATCATAATGCATTTTCAATTAACATTGTCTTGAAGAACACAAAATCTTATGACTTGTTATTAGTATTATCATATATAATTATTATATATAATTATATATTTATCATCTTATTAGTATTATTATATCTAAATAATACATTCACTCATAAAATTTCGCCATTTTATAGTAAAACACAATAAGATTAACAAACATATTTATATACACACAAATGTTTGTGTAACATAAATGGTAAATTAGAAGTAGTAATTTGCTCATGCATATAAACGCAGGTGTATTTCCAAATTGTATTTTCTTTCTGACTATTTAGAATATTTTTATTTAAAGAAATTTTTTTGGTTGCAACAAAGAAGAAAAATTATTCTCGAATCATTAAAATCTTCTAAATATTAAATTAAAAATATGAACTAAATAAAAAATGCGTCTGGCAAATTTCTTGCTCTAAAAAGAACATCAATCATCTTTCGTTTCATGAGAAAAAAAAAATCCAACTTGAGAAAAAGAAGATTTCTTTAACAAATAACCATTTACATAAGGAAATGTATATCTAAAACCTTTAGAGAGTTGTTAGTGATTCAGCTGTGTTAAGAAGATTTTTCTTTCTGCATTTTAATGGAATTCTTTCTTTTGCAAAATTGTTTTGCTCAAGAAATATGAAGATCAACATTTCGTTTCAAATTTCTAATCTACATAGTAGCGGAAGAATGTGAAAACTTTTAGAAGCTGAATCTGATGTATAATCTTACCCCCGCATCTTTTGATAATATCAAAATATTTCAAATTATGTACGAGGAAGCGTTTCAGAAAGTAGTTGTAAATTTGTGTATGAAATATTCAGCGTCTAAAGGTAGCTTCTTTTTTGTTTACTTTTGAAAACATTTTTTCAGAAATATTTAAATCAATGTAGTCAGATCGAATATATAGTGAATATCTCGAGGGCAATTTAAAGAATATACAATTAAAAAAATGCACAGAGTGTCATAACGGTTTTCTTTATAGAAATTTAGAAATTTAAAATTAAGTACAATATATATATATATATATATATATATATATATATATGCACATATATATTAAAGTATCATACGTGGTACAGAAATCGCAATTATTTGTAAATTGTTTAATGAATGCCCGAATGAATTGCATTTCATTGGTTATTGTGTAAAAGGCCTCTGGCAAGATTAAATCGGTTTTATTTACGTTTCGCGCTTTCGCTGCAATTATGGAGCTTCAACAATATCATTAAAAATTATTAAGAAGATAGAATCGAAATAAATAAGAGCGAGAACGCTGTGTTCGGCTAGGGAAATCTGGCAGCTTGGGGTCTGGTCATCGGTTTGGAATCAGTCAATGTCTGCCATGTAAGCTAATGGCGCCTGACGCATGTAAAATCCGTCATGAGTGCAAAATCCTCCAAGCTACCTGTGAATTATACTTCTGGAGGTGCCATGTCAGGTTAAGTCAGGTGTCTCGTCACCTGATCAAGGTTCTAAATTACGCCAACTTGAGTAGCAAAGCGCAACAAGGTCAAACAACAAGTTCAAATTGTTAAGTAACCGGATAAAGTAAGTTCACATCTATGCTGTGGGCAAAGCCGATAGCATGAAGATCTAGGCTCTCGTCAGATTAATTGACGTTACGCGGCGATTAGGCGGTCATCCTCCCGATACCAGTATCAAACCCGTTCAGCTGGGGCGATCCGGCAGGTAGGGACTTGATCATCGGTTAGAAAGAAAGAGCATAAACGATCGCCAAAATAGGCTTAATAAAGTTAGCATGCACGAACGCGTTGCTTCTGAAATTCAAATTATTGATATTGATTTGAGCATAAGCGTGGGACTTTGAGTGAAACGTACAATTTCTGCCAGGCACTGCATTGGAAATGCGAATGAAACAGCAGCAAAAAGTATACAAAATGTTGTTATGACGGTAAATTAATTTTGTCTCTAAAGTAATTTTGTACATTTGTCTCATCAGAAAATACAGATTTGATAAAAGATTTGTTGTGTCTAAATTCACTTAAAGCTAAAAAGTATAGACAAGCATACCCGGCAGTAATACGCCGCTTTATCGTTTGTCTCAATGGAGGAAGAAATCAAATTGCCTTCTGGAGTAGAGCCATATTGTTTCCGAATAAGCGGACAAATATATCACAAGATTTCTTATTTTTACGCTAATGAAAACAGGAATCACGGCTCTGGATAGCGTTTTTCCGTAACTGTTTCATTTTTTAAACGTAGTTGTTATACTTTTGGAAATTTAGCTCTTATTTAATTATTTCACTGTACTACTTGATTATTCCTTCGACCAATTTCGCCAAATTATACAAATCACTAAATGTACATATTGACATAGTTTTTATTTTAAATAACGAAACAACAAATGAATTAGTAAAACATTAATAAAAGTACAAGAAAAAAGTCGAATTTAAAATCACTGCGTAGAAAACACGTGTAAAGTGTTTATGATTTAAAGTGTGTTTTTCTGAGGAATCAACAGTGGGGATAATGAGCTTCAGGTCCCTCTTCGTTAGGATAAAGCCGGGTCAAAAATTCCTGCCCAAATGCCTCAAGTAAACTGTCAAGAACACTCTCAAGCACACTGCCAAGCACCCAACAAAGGTTATGATTTGAAGCGTCATCTCGACATATGAAAACGGTAGACGTTATGTGGTTGAACGATATATGAATCAATATCAATATAAGGACGTGCTGCAAAATCGCCTATTGCCCCAGGTACACTTGCTAGGTAATACCCCAATAATGATGGAATATTCATGCACGACAGTGCACCTTGCTATCGAGCAAAGACAATTAAGAGTTCTCAGGACTCTTAAAGCTTCAAAATTTTCGAAATTTTAATTTTTTGTTAAATATTAAACTCTTATCTTTTCTAAACATTTTGAAATAATTGAAGAGCTGAGTGGATGAACATGTTAGGCTACATTTTCTATTTTTTAAAAAATCTTTTGGATGAAAGCGTTATGAGATATCCTATCATATTGTGAAGATAAATTACTAAGATTCTATTTAGTCTTGAAGATTTAAGAGATTATTCATTAATATTTAATATTTTAATATTTAATAATGTCAATAATATTAATAATTTTTAATATTTGAAAATTAAATATGAATAAGTTTTTCTGAGAGAGTTTAGTGCCATACCTGTTAATATTTTAAACACCTGGTACCAAACAGAGAATAAATCATTAAAATTTATAGCAAAAACTTTCACCTTAAATTTCTTGAAATGTAATTTTTGCTACTTAACACCTTCTTCCACTTAGCTCTTCAATTACCTCCTTGAAATTCCCATTAGTACAGATGTATCAAACCCAATAAATCCACAATGGTAACCTGCATTTTATTGGTAATTTTTGTTCCAATTTCTTTAACACTGATAAATAAATTTTTAAATGGATGCACCTGCATTTATAAAATGTGCTTCTATAGTACAAAATTCTGTTAGAATATTTTCAATTTCAAAAATGAATCTTTAATCCTTTTAAAATAATTACTTGCTAAAGAAACCGTTTATTAGGTTTTGAACACTCTGGGCTTTACACGAAACTAAATAAAGGTAAGTTTTTCTTCAAAAATGTAGGGGATTATTATCACGTATTTGTTATTTATACGGATTTTGTAATAATATTATCTTTATGATAGCGAAAAAACCTATAATATATTTTTTTTTTTGTTTCGCTGTTTTCTGCTCCAGGAAATGTACACAAAGAAGAAGTGTAGAAGACGTGATCATATATAACAAATCTTTTGTAAATAAAAGTGATCAAGACTAATACTTTATATTATCTACAGCTCACTCTCTTCTCCCCTTCTTCCGCTTATATTATGAATGAGAGAAAAGGCCACAGAATTTTTGGAAACCATATCATTGTAGAGTGATGTATATCATACCGCTAGTGGGGGAATAGTATTTTCTATATTTATTTCTTGATACTTTTAGTTTGGGAAGCTGCCTCAATATATTTAGCCATTTAGAACACAATTGAATACTTTTCTTCATGACATGTTTTTTTTCCAACATGTTCGTAATACATATTTTTTTTTCATAATTTTATAATGCCAGGTTTTATATAAATATACTACGTATACATACTATGTATATATATTATATATACATTATAGATATATACATGTGTGTGTGTGTGTTACATAATATTTTTACTTCCGGATACTTATCTAAATTATTCTAGTTTTCCGGCATATTCATTATTTCCCCATTTCTTAATAACATCTATTCTTTAGTAAATAAATAAATAGAAATGCTTAATTGATCTTTAAAAACTTACACTATGTGCATAACTACTTAACAGATGAGATAATATTAAAAATATGTTAAATTATTTTAATACCTTAGTACTCTCAACTATAAAAAAACATAGTCTTCGTCAGAGAAATATAATTATTATTGACGTTTATTTTTCAAAATTCACGTAGATGGTGACGAAAGGAGTTAATGTGGAAGTTAATTTTTAGATCCATTCCACTTATTATTATTAAATTCCATAAATATAATATTCCACTTCCCTATATCCGTGTTTCATTTTCCCCAATGTTTTCGAATGGTTTGAGATTCACCTAATTTTAATAAGTGAATAGAATCAGTAAAGTAGAATATACATGTATATGATTTAATGTTTAATTTGAATATAAAAACCTATGTTGAAAAGTAAAATATGGATTTTGCATTTATCTTTGATAATGAATTCTTAATTGAGAGTAATTAATAATAAAATTATGGATCTCAAACTGCATATTAAATGTAAAATAAACAGTTAATTTAATAGTAATGTTATGACTTGTTTCTCGAAAAATATATTTTTTAAATATGATTGCAGAGATTGCTCATATTTTCGAATACCAAATTACAATATATGTCTCACTTAGTAGTTGTACTAATTAAATTTGAAACAATCGAGATTACATGCTTCTAATTAGATTTTTGTGTCACGCACGTACAGCAAAAACTTAATATTTCCTATTATATCACATTTAATTAGTTAGTTCCACAATTCTATCCTAAGTAATGGTACCACGAAATTCAAATACACTGCATTAATTGCAAATAAAATACACTTTTTAAAATATGATTCAATATTAGTTAGTAACATTCGTTAATATATGCTCTAGAAGCGACATATTGTAAAACTGATACGTAAGGTTATTTAATTCAAATATTTCAAATAACAAATTTGGATATGAATATTTGACATCTTAAAATACATTAGTTTTATTCCGATGAAAATCAAAATTACTTTTATATACTAACTCAACCTAAATTGCACTGCAGAATTACACAAGAGATATGAATATGCATCTATACTATTTTACTTTAATTAGATGTAGGGAAAATCGGGCTAACACTTACATTAACGTCGCTCATTTATGAAAAATGAGGTGGAGGGGTGGAGGTAAACAGTTAATTTTGTATTTTTAGAAGAATAAAAAAAAAATATTACTTAATTCTAAAATGCTTTGACATTTTAAATATAACTTAATAACTGTATCTACCGTTAATCTGATTGTCTCGATGTATCTCACCAAGTCCTAAATAGAGGTTTATTTAGGAAGTTATAATGTATGTTATTTATATAGGTTTGATTATTTTCAATAGGAAGGTCTTATAACACCATCGTAGTTTTTATATGTGTTGTAGTTTATACATATTAGCTTATGTAGAACTCAGCTGGTGTTTTTAAAACTTCATATAATATATATATATATATATATATATATACCGGGTGTCTCAAAAATGACTGATGGAATTTAAAATTCAATAACTTCCAAACGGTGACATATATTTAAAAAATTCTTGCAGGAGGGTTATGTATGATGTCAGGAGTTTTTGTACTGTGATTCTTGATTTCACTTCAAATTTCAAACAATAGAGGGCGCTGAGAGCAATAGGCGCTCAGTCGACCTGATTTTTGGTACTCCGGAAAACATTTAATACATTTTAATCTCCTTTTTTCGCATGGAAGAAGAGAGAGGCCTGAAAAATTGAGCCTGGATTTAGAGTTTATTGCTTGCAACGCCATCTATCAATGCTATTTGTAATTAAAACTCCTGACATCATACAAAACACTCCTGCAAGAATTATTTTTAATATCTGTCACCGTTTGCAAGTTATTGAATTTTGAAATCCATCAGTCATTTTTGGGACACCCGGTATATATATGTATCTATATATATATATATATGTGTGTGTGTGTGTAATTGAAATGCATTAACAGTTTCAGAATATCCACATGTTTCTGATCTTATATGCTGCGAAAAAAAGACAAATGTTTTTTTTTTTTTTTTTAATCTACAATAATATAACAAAATCAAGAACGTCATTCTATGTGTAATTTTTATTGAGATTATCTTAAATTTGATTGAAATTATTGTACTAGTTTTAAGGCCATTTTATTGTTCGGGTACTGATATTTCAGATAAGGAAGTGCATAGAAAACTTTATCAAAGTGGAAATCATTTTAATTGTGATATTATATATATGTTCAATTATATTCTGATTATCTCTGAATATAGAAAATCATAATGAATTGGCTCTTGGATTATAGAGTTTTGAATATTATAAATTAGGAAAGCTAACTTACAAACACGTTGTACCTTACACCGGTTTTGTTTCACGAGATCTATATAATGGTACAAAGTTGCTGAAAATTATGGTGCTCTTATAATAAAAGCCATATACTGATTAAAATTGACTCCTAACAGGAAAAATTACTTCACTATCTTTGCGTGAGTTCCTTCGACTACGAAATCATATCCTGTCAGTGGAATTCTACTTGTAATAATATATCTTCCTTCTCTCCGGCAACTTCTCGTTTCTACAAATCACTTCATGAAGAGAAATATAATTAATTGCTAACTTAAATAGAGCTTTTTCTTTACTAATGGTATAGGGAAAAACGATCTAGTTATATGTAATTTATATTACGAGTTAATAAAACCATTTGCGGTACTGAAACATGTGCATTTCATAAATTAAACAAGTTGGATATACCAATTCAAAAACTTTCTTCTATCTCATACGTGTTAATACTTCAAAATTCGGTAGCACAGTGCAAAAATTAAATGGCAATCTATGCCCATCATGAGGTTTCTAAAGATATGAAATTCCGTGCATTAGTTCTTGAGAAATGAGTATAGCTAAAATCGTGTTAATCATACAAAATGCAGCATAGCAGCGCCACCTGTTGTGTGATTTAGACAAAAACCTTATCAGTAACAAACTTATGTCAACGTCTAACAGAATATGAAGTTTATTGAAAATCCGTGCATTAGTTTTTGAGATAGAGATATTAAGGAAGTCGTGAAAAATCCAGCATAGCAGCGCCATCTTTTAGGTAGTTTACACATAAACATAATCAACACCAATATGTATCAAGCTGTACGTGGATCTGAAGTTTGATGAAAATTCGTGCATTAGTTCTTCGGATAGAGCTATTACGGAAATGTTGAAAAATGCAGCATAGCCGCGCTATTTTTTAAGCGATTTGCAGCAAAACGTAATCAACACTAATTCATACCACGGACTAACGGAATCTGAAGTTTGATATAAATCTGTGCATATGTTCTTGAGATAGAGCTATTGCGGAAATCTTGAACAATGCCGCACAGCAGTGCCACCTGTAAGGCGATATAAACCAAATACTAATCAGCACCAGTCAAGGTCTAACTAAATATAAAGTTTAGTTAAATTCCTTGCATTAGTTTTTGAGGTAGAGTGCCCACAAAGTTTTTGTCACATACAGACAGACTCCCAGGCCCACACAGAGTGGCAGGCATACTTTTTCTAAAAATCTTTAAATCGTGTACAGAAATTCCTTTCTGAATTCCTTTCTTATTTCTTTCTAATATGTATAAATCCATCCAAACCGGAAGTCGAAATTTTTCATGAATCTAATTGTGCTTTGGTATCGTTTATATATTAAAAAAATTGCTATTGAATTATGTTAAATTAAAGAAAGTTTTTCATACACATTTATTTAGAAAATATTCAGTCGAACAGCATATATTCACAGAGGATTAAATGAAGTATGATCCAAGCATTTCATAATATCCTGACTAATTAAAAAATTTCTCATACAAAGCAAACTAAAATTTATATATATTTTTTAAATCTCAAAACGGAAAATGGAATAAATATGTATATAAAAGAGATTTATTCTAAAGATATTCACGTCTGCTTGAGAGATATAATATTGTATTTTTCAGATGGTATGATATTTATTGAACAGAATTATGGGAGCTTTGTGTATCATAGATTGGATATACACTTTTGAAATTATTTTAAAAATATATTCAGCTACGAATGAAATTCTATCTCCCATTCGAACTGAAACAGAAAAAAAATTGAAATGCTGTTCAAAGATTATCTAGCATATATATTTTATATTTTATTATGTGTATGGAAGGATTTCTCGACTGATGATTTAAGATTTTACGCATGAAAACGGCTAATGTTTGCCATTATTAAATATAATAATTTTAGTGTTTGTGATGTTTTAGTAAGTTCCGTATGTTTGAAAACTTTAACGAAAGTATTTTGTAAACTGTATGCATAATTTCAGTCTCTTTCATAAGTATAAATTTAAGTCCTGCATTCACAAATTTAAGAGATAAATTATAAAGGAAGCATGCCGATAAAGATTAATTGTTTGGTCCCAAGATAGTATAAAATAATTTCTTTTTTCTAATATTATCTGATTGTTTTAACGAAATACAGGATCGATATGTACCGCTTCTCTCATCGATTTTAGTTTGATGACTGCTTACATACACTGTAAAGAAAGACAAATCATTTCGAAAAGAAATTCGTTGCTGCCACTGCTTTCCGAAAAGTTTTTCCTCCTTTTTTAGTGTATTAATCTTTTTTAGGTGCGTTTGTAATTCTATAAATATGTAGCACCTTATAGTCGTCGTTCAGTCCGTCTGTCCGTCCGTCGGTCCGCATATAACAAAGCAAAAACTACCCAACCGAATGGTCTGAAATTTTAAATATATAATTTTTGTAAAATTTTGACGAGTCATTTCAAATTTTATGAAAATCGGATGGATAATTTAATTACAGGGACAGTCAAAAATTTTCCGTTACATTACGGCCAATGGGAATAAATCATTGCAAGTGCAATTTAATGATGTTTAAGCTTTCCGAAGGGCCTAAAAGTTTAAATATATATATATATTTTTAATTTTGTCGCATAATTTCCAATTTTATGAAAATCGGATGCATAGTTTAACTACAGGGACAGTCAAAAATTTTCCATTACATGATGGCCAATGGGAAAAAAGTATTTCAAGAGTGCATTTTAATGATGTTACAGCCTTTCGAACAGAATGCAATGGATATGCACTTATTAAAATGCAGTAAAATATACATTCAGTACAACACGCGATGCAAAAAATATTTATAAAAGTAATTATACTACGAACGCACCTCATTTGCCACGTTTGACGAGCAATTTCCAAATTGTTTTAACTTTTTAAATTTTCTTTAACCAGGCATATCTTTTTTTTTCAGATGTTAGCCATTCTAAAGTAAGCATTGCAATGTTCAACAAACTTGTTTTCGAAACATGATAAAATAACAGAATTAACATATAAATATAACATGTCAGTCAGAGTATATTTTTTCATGGACCACCTATATCTAAATAGATATTTAAGGTTTCAGTGAAAATGTGGTGGTTATTGAAGGATAATTCTACTGCTTATCTATTTTTTTTTTTTTTCGTTTCTTAAAAACTTGATTTTTATCAATTTTTCCTTCTTAAATCTTACTAGTAATTTATTTTTTTAGATTTTCAAAACAGAGCTATACAGCACAATGCTCAAAATTTAAAATGTTGAACTTAAGTTGTTGAACGATGCTGATTTTCCAATGAAAAATAGTGCTTCGTATTGATTTTGCAAAATGGTTTAATAAAGAGAAAAAAAGGGTATTAATTTTCTTAATTATTTAACTTTGACCCTTTTTAATAATAAAAAATAATAATATGCGTCCATAATTTACTTTTAAAAATTTATAATTTTTCTGCAATATAAAGGAATATTACTGATAACTAAAAGTATATTGTAGAGGGCTAGTAATTTTACATCTATATTTGTGAACTAGAAATTAAAAACACCCTAAAATGTAAATTTCATTTAGAGTGAACGAGCCAGTAGTTGTTCAAATAAGTTCAGTGCTACGGGGTTTTTATTGTATTTCATTCCTTTTAAGTTTTAGAAGTCAACTAACATGATTGCTGTAGCCCTTAATGAATGTCCTATAGTAGTCCAAAAATAAAATCTGCTGAAATTTAATAGCAACAAAATTATAAATAAAAAATTCCTTCGGGCGTATTTTTCCGTTTCCCAAAAGCAATTTAAATCTGTTGTAAAGAAAAATATTTTAAACAGAATTGTATTTTAAAATGTATCTCCATTAAAGAGGCATGAAGTGTATTTTAGAAACAAACAGGGAAAGAAAATTTAAATTAAGATTATTTTTATGAGCATTTTTATGAAAATACAGGAAAGCCCTCAAGACGCTCGAAAGGTTAACTGCCATTATCCCAGCAGAAATCAGTCGAAAATTCAAAAACTAATCTTTAAAATATCATGCTTATGATGTGATTAAGAATAATTCATGTAAAAGTAATATTTGAAGTAAGCAAGATGGAAGTGGATTATTTTAACTTTCCGTAATTGTCTCCAACTAATCAAAATCTGATTTTTTACATTTTCTAATTTTTTAAAAAAATCATAAAATGGCTTCTCTTACTGGCAGCTGGCAACAATGTGACAACAGGTGTTCCAAATATATATATATATATATATGTCTTGTGCTATGTGTAAAACTCATTTCCGCCTGAAATGGAGCAATATTGAAAACTAGTATGTTGTGGCTATAACAAAACTTTCTTCTATATAAATCACATCAATTAAATCATTTAAATAGTACAAGAAATTACATCAATTTAGCACAAATTCATATGAAAGTATTTCTGAATCTGAAGTTTGATGAAAATTCGTGCATCAGTTATTGAGATAGAGCTATGGTGAAAATTCTGAAAAATGCAGCATAGCAGCGCTACCTGTTGAGCGATTTGCACCAAAATATAAAAAGCATTAAATAATATCAAGGTATACCAGAATCTGAAGTTTGATGAAAATTCGTGCATTAAATACTGAGATAGAGCTATTGCGAAAATTGTAAAAAATGCAGCATAGTAGCGCCACCTGTCGTGCGATTTAAACCAAAATCTATAAAACGTCAATTCATTTCAAGGACTAACTGAATCTGAAGTTTAATGAAAATCCGTGCATTAGTTCTGGACATTCAGCTATTGTGGAAATCTTGAAAAATGCTGCATAGCAGCGCCATCTGTTGAGCGATTTACACCAAAAACTATTCAGCACCAATTTATATCAGGGACTAACTGAATATAATTTTTTATTAAATTCCGTGCATCAGTTCTTGAGATAGAGCGCCCACAATATTTGTGTCACATACAGACAGGCAGACAGACTCACAGTCAGACATTTTGTAAAAACATGTTTTTCGGAATCTCTGTCCCCCCCCCCCTCAAAACGTGCAAATCCGACAAAAACCGAAAGTCGAAAATTTTCACGAATCCAATACTTAGATAGATGAAAGTAAAAATTGATCAACAACTGGCGTGGTCACCTTATATACAGGGTGTCCCAAAAAGGACTGACTGATTTTAAAATTCAATAACTTCCAAACGGTGACAGATATTTAAAAAATTCTTGCAGGAGGGTTATGCATAAAGTCAAAAATTTTTTTACAGTGATTTTCGATTTTAGTTCGAATTACAAACAATAGATGGTGCTGCGATCAATAGAGGCTTAATTCAGGCTCGATTTTTGGTACTTCGTGGCCCGGATAATACATTCCCATCTCCTTTTTCTGCATGGAACAACAGAAAGGACCAAAAATTGAGCCCGTATTTAGCGACTATTGCTTACAGCGCCATCTATTGTTTGTAATTCGAACTAAAATCGAAAATCACTGTAATAAAACTTTTGACTTTATGCATAACCCTCCTGCAAGAATTTTTTTTAATATCTGTCACCGTTTGGAAGTTATTGAATTTTAAAACCAGTCAGTCCTTTTTGGGACACCGGTATGTATATATATTTAAAAAAAGGTATGTGTGTGTGTATATTTTTCCATACATTATACACTATTATATATATATATATATAAACATATAAAAAAAAGTAAAAATATCATTATGGTGGGTTGAGGTCGGGAATGCTAAAAAAAGTTTAAAACCTTATATGTTTATGTGTGTGTGAGCATGTATATGTGTATGTATATATGATTATATATTGTATGGGTATATTTAAAAGGAAAAAAATATGGTGTATCATCCATTTAACATCATAAATGTTTCATAAATTTTCACATACTGCTACATAATACAAAGCTATATTTTACTATCTCAAAATATTCCTCATTGTTTTTTAAATGATATTTTTATTCTGATTTTTTACATTATGATATTTGTTTGTAAATAGTTAATTTAATCAATGCCTTTTTATTTATTTATTCTTATATAATTCTTTATTTTATTTTGTATTTACTCAGTACTCATTAAGTTTATTCCTATTTTTCCATTCTACTTTAACTAAACGTTAATCTAAGTCATTTCTTGATTTCTTTAATCCATTTCATTCCCTTATTTTTCTTTTTGAGGGGGGGGGGGGTAATAAAGATGGCAGCACTAAACATTATTGTTGATAATCAAGTTCTAGTATGCATTTTTCCTTTCTCACACCAAATGGCAGCAAAGTTATGGGTTTCAGTCAGTTACTCTTCTGTGGCCCACATGTTAAAATAGTCCTAACTCATTTTTGCATCCTGACATGCTGACTTTTTTGTTCCTAGTATGTAATTTAGGTATTGTGCTCTAATAATTATTTAATATCCTGTCTGAGGAGTGTGTTTCTTTAGATCTCTTGGATTTTTATTACCTATTTTATGTTATGTCGCGTTATAAGGAGGCGTTATATTTAGGCTTAATGCCGACTAAATTGGATGAAATAACGCATCTTCACTATGAATCAAATATATATATATATATAGAGAGATATATATATATATATAAGGAGAGATAGATAGATAGATAGACAGATAGACAGATAAGGCTATGAAGGGAAGTGCGTTCTAGGGTTCATGATCGGCGCAGATCTGCAATTTTTTTTTTCAGAAATTCCAACATAAGGGAGAATGTAATACATAGTATTTCTTACAAAACCTACCTAATAAGATATGCCAATAGGCGCACTAGATAATTGTTTCTTTGTCAAAATTCTGTATTAAATATAAACACACATTTTTATATTCGTGTTTATTAAGTGCAATAGCAGTCAGACTATTTCTAATCTAATGATATATTTGAAAATCATTCTGATACCGCAATACATTCTGCGTGAAAAGTTTCTAGTTTTACTGGGTATAAATAAATTTTTATACTTAATCACAAAGAAATTATTTAATGTTATGTAACTGAGTTTTGAAGGAAATACTCTATTTAGTTTGCAAAGATAATTCCTTCTACGATTATATACTCACAAATTAGGTAAATTATAAAGAATTTTTTTTTATTTAAATGTTATCCAATTACTTTAAGTTTAAAAAGCGCATCTGAAAATTAAAGCAAAGTGAATAACTTAAATGATCGCATTAACATGATTCTGATATAACCAGTTCTTACAGGAAAATGAAATTAAAACTTGTCAAAAGCGGCCAGATAAAATTTTAAAATTGGGTTTATCTCTAATCTTGATTTAGTTGTTGTTGGTGAAATTAGTACTTAACTTCGATATCTATCTGTGCCTGTCGCCCGAGACGGCAAGGATTTTTTTTTTTAAGATTTTTTTTTTCAACACCCGGTGCATTTTTTCAAAATTTTTATGTGACATGTTTAGATTACACGCGTAAAAAAGATCTTCAGTTAAGAAGGATCTGAATCTTCAATTAAGAATTCGAAAAGGTGGATTTGCTTATATCTGTTAAATGAAAACTAAAGGAATAAAATGAAACTAGCATTAACTATAATTAATGTTGGTATATTATTGAAATAATTAAGCTTGTAGGAACTTATTTAAAAACTACAAAATACATTAAAAAATCTAAAAATTTTAGTACTCAGCTGTTTATTTTTAATCTCACCGAAGGGAATTTAATTAACTTGCAATATTCTAAGCTGTTTTCACAAAATGAAAATCGATACGGTCAATCAATTTTCGCTTGAACAATAGCTTTTAGCCAAATTTAGAATTTATTCAGTTTCATGTATTAAATATTCCACTATACTTTAAATAAATTATAAAAAAGTTTACTTTTCAATAGATTTTGCATGTTTAAATATGTAAATTAGAAAATAAGCTCAAACGACAGAAAATAAAATTGTGTAAAAATGTATAACTGTGTAAATAATTATTTTTACATTTAAACTGAATTTCTTAACAAAATGTTTTATGCACGATGTCCACTTGCATAAATTCTAATATTTAATTGCTACTCTAAATAAACACAATTTTATTGTAATATCTAATATCTAAATATAAATAATGATATGAATTATCTTCTTTACTTAAATACAAACATATAATTGATTATACCTGTATACTTAATAAAATATATTTACAAATCTTAAATATTGAAATATGTAAATACTTTGTTTGAACATGAAATTAAAATTTATTCAATATAATAGAATGTTATTGACAGTGTACAATACATTCGAAGTACATTTGTCATCCATGAAATAAATAAATGTAATTAAAATCTAAAAACTTTATAAAAATACTGAATGATGTCTAAAACTAGTATGTTGTGGCCATCACAAAACTTTCTTCTATCTCATACATGTCAATACTTCAAAATTCACTATCTCAGTAACAAATTAAATGGCAATCTGTGTTCATCATGAGAATTCCAAAAATATGAAGTTCCGTGCATTAGTTCTCGAGGTATGACTGCCACTGAAATCGTGTAAATCCAGAAAAATTCCGCATAGCAGCGCCACCTATTGGGTCATTTACACCAGAACCTAATTATCACCAACTTAGGTCAACGTCTAACTGAATATGGTGTTTGAGGAAATTTCGTGCATTAGTTCTCGAGATAGAGGTATTGCGCAAATCATGACAAATGCAGCATAGAAGCGCCACCTGTTGAGAGATTTGTAACAACACATAATCAGCAGCAATATTAATCAAGTTATACTTAAATCTGAAGTTTGATGAAAATTCCTGCATTAGTTCTTGAGATAGAGCTATTCAGGAAATAGTTCAAAATGCAGCACAACAGCGCCACCTATAGGGCGATATTTACACCAACACGTAGTCAGCATCATTTCATATGAAGGACTAACTAAATCCGAAGTTTGATGAAAATGTGTGCATTAGTTCTTGAGATAGAGCTACTGCGAAAATAGTGTAAATCCTGCAAAATAAGCATAGCAGCGCCACCTGTTGGGCGATTTACACCAAAACGTAAACAGCTTCTATTCATGTCAAGGACTACCGGAATCTGAAGTTTTATAAAAATCCGTGCATTAGTTCTTGAGATAGAGCTTTTGCGGGAATTCTGCAAAATGCTACATAGCAGCGCCACCTGCAAGGCGATTTACACCAAAACCTAATCAGCACCAATTTATATCAGGGACTACCAGAATATAAATTTTTATTAAATTCCGTGCATTAGTTCTTGAGATAGAGCGCCCACAAAATTTGTGTCACATACAGACGGACAGACAGACAGGCAGACTCACAGACAAATATTTTGTAAAAACATGTTTTTTGGAATCTCTGACCCATAAAACGTGTAAATCTGTCGAAAACTGGAATTCGAAAATTTTCATGAAACCAATACTTTCTTCTTGTAAAGATAGAAGAAAGTAAAAATATTTTACAAAAGCATTAACAAATTCGTTTCGGTCTGGTCCTTTAAGGATGAAAAGTTAGATTCCCTATTTCTTTTTACTTTCTTCTATCTTTACAAGAAGAAAGTATTGGATTCATGAAAATTTTCGAATTCCGGTTTTCGACGGATTTACACGTTTTAGGGGTCAGAGATTCCAAAAAACATGTTTTTACAAAATGTTTGTCTGTGACTCTGTGAGTCTGTCTGTCTGTCTGTCTGTCTGTGTGTATGTGACACAAATTTTGTGGGCGCTCTATCTCAAGAACTAATGCACGGAATTTAATAAAAATTGATATTTAGTTAGTGCCTAATACAAATTGATGCTGATTAGTTTTTGGTGCAAATCGCTCAACAGGTGGCGCTGCAAAGCTGCATTTTTCACGATTTTCGCAATAGCTCTATCTCAAGAACTAATGCACGGATTTTGATCAAACTTCAGATTTCGTTAGTCCTTGATATGAATTGATGATAATTACGTTTTGGTGTAAATCGCCCAACAGGTGGCGCTGTTATGATGAATTTTGCAGGATTTACACGGTTTCCCCAATAGCTCTATCTTAAGAACTAACGCACGGATTTTCATCAAACTTCAGATTAAGTTAGTCCTTTATATGACTTGCTACTTATTAGGTGTTGGTGTAAATCACCCAACAGGTGGCGCTTCTCTGCTGCCTTTTCCACGATTGCCTCAATAGCTCTATCAATAGAACTAATGGACCAATTTTCATCTAACTTCAGATTTAGTTGTATGTTGACACAAGTTGTTGTTAATTAGGTTTTGGTGTTAATCATCCAATAGGTGGCGCTGCTATGCAGAAATTTTCACGATTTTCGCTATTGCTCCCTCTCAAAAACTAATGTACGGATTTTCTCCAAACTTCAGATTCAGTCAGACGTTGACATAAATTGTTACTGATTAGGATTTGGTATAAATCACCCAATAGGTGGCGCTTCTAGGCAGCATTTTGCTGAATTTAGACGATTTCAGCGATAGTCATATCTCAAGAACTAATGCACGGAATTTCATATCGTTAGAATCCTCATGAGATGCATAGATTGCCATTTAATTTTGGCAGTGTGATTGCGAATTTTGAAGTATTAACATGTATGAGATAGAAGAAAGTTTTGGGATTGGTACATCCGACTAGTTTACTTTCTTCTATCGTTACAAGAAGAAAGTATTGGTTTCATGAAAATTTTCGAATTCCAGTTTTCGACGGATTTACACGTTTTATAAGTCAGAGATTCCAAAAAACATGTTTTTACAAAATGTCTGTCTGTGAGTCTGTCTGTCTGTCTGTCTGTCCGTCTGTCTGTCTGTCTGTCCGTGTGTCTGTCCGTCTGTCTGTCTGTATGTGACACAAATTTTGTGGGCGCTCTATCTCAAGAACTAATGCACGAAATTTCACAAAACTTCATATTTAGTTAGACCTTGATATAAACTGAAACTGATTAGGTTTTGGTGAAAATCGCCCAACAGGTGGCGCTGCTATGCGGCATTTTTAACGATTTCTGCAATAGCTGTATCTCAAGAACTACTGCACGGATTTTCATAAAACTTCAGATTCAGTTAGCCCAGGATATAGTTTGGTGCTGATTACTTTTTTGTGAAAATCGCCCAAAAGGTGGCGCTGGTATACTGCATTGTTCATGATTATCGCAGTAGCTCTAACTCAAGAAAAATTGCACGATTTTTCATCAAACTTCAGATTCAGTTAGTCCCTGATATAAATTAGTGCTGCTTTAGTTTTGGTGCAAATCGCCCAACAGGTGGCGCTGCTGTGCTGCATTTTTCACGATTTCCACAAGAGGTGTATCTGAAGAACTATTGCACGGATTTTCATCAAACTTCAGATTTAGTTAGTCCTTGACATGAATTGATGTATAAAATAGTGCTGTTTAATTTTTGGTGTAAATCGCTCAACAGGTGGCGCTGCTGTGCTGCATTTTTCACGATTTCCACAAGAGCTGTATCTCAAGAACTATTGGACGGATTTTCATCAAACTTCAGATTTAGTTTGTCCTTGACATGAATTGATGTATAAATTAGTGCTGTTTAATTTTTGGTGTAAATCGCTCAACAGGTGGCGCTGCTATGCTGTATTTTTTGCGATTTCCGCAATAGCTTTATCTCAAGAACTAATGCTTGGATTTTCAACAAACTTCAGATTCAGGTATACCTTGATATCGTTTAGTGCTCTTTACTTTTGGTGTAAATCGCTCAACAGGTGGCGCTGGTATGCTACATTTTTTCAGAATTTCCGCTATAGCTCTATCTCAAGAACTAATGCACGAATTTTCATCCAACTTCAAATTCAGATACACTTTGATATGATTTGGTGCTAAATCGTTGTCATTTCTTGTACTATTTAAATGATTTAATTGACGTGATTTATATAGAAGAAAGTTTTGTGATGGCCACAACATACTAGTTGTTAAGATAATTGTAGTTGAAAACACGAAGTTAAAATACGAAGAACCCCATTACAGAAAATTCATAGACCAGTTTTTTTGTGATACTGAATTTTTATGAGAATTTCGCTAAATTAATCAGCTATAACCAGGATGGCTTCATTTATAGCTATTTATTTTTACCCTCCAATTTTGCAACATTTAGTCATTTTTCACAAAGATTAGCAATAATCTGACGCTAGAGGATACGAATATATATTTTTATGCGTATGATTTGAAAAATGGTTACAACAATGAAAGCTTATATGCATGAAAACACCTTCTAAATCTCATGAATTAATCCATAATTTTTTTAATATGTTGTCTTGTAAATCTTTCATTTTACGGCTTAATTTAAGTTTTACGGAAATTAACTTTTCTCTATATTCATTTCTTTATCAATAGGTTTACACAATTCAAAATATTGAGTCTTTTTACGTGATTTTTTGCAATGGATCTTCTAACAAAAGGAAATTAATTATACTCTCAGAATTTATAAAAACATCATTTATATTATGATATTTATTTACATTTACAATCTGTTCAAAATCAGAAGTTTTGAAAACAAAATTCATTAATAAGTCGATGGCTGGTTTCATATTCCCCCAATTACATGTCTTGCGAAACACATAAAATATCATTCTCGTAGCAGAAATCCGCAAAAAGTTTTAGGAATAACTTCTGATAAACCATTATGTGCCTATTAGACGTTAACGTCAGTAAGTAGCCAACAGAAAATAGTCATACAATATTATACTCCATCATACTCTAACTATCATAATGTACTATCAAATTAATTTAATGTTTGATCCATATTACGTTAGTTGTTAATTATTTGTTAGTTGTCCACTTAGCTTGGGAAAATTGATTGTAATTGCACAGGTAAAAAAAAAAAAAAAAAAAACTATAATTTATCAACATGGAATACATGTTAAATTTCCTAGTTGCTAATAACTGATCGCCTCACTTAAGTCATTAATTTGTATAAAATTTATTTGGTTACTCTAAATCTGTTTGTCATCTTCCGAAAAATTTGGCAGAGATTTATCATAGATTTATTTAATTCTTCGATACTCACATGAGATCATCACTAATACCATATACTGTTTATGAAATGTCTACGTAAAATTGTTAATTAGGTTATATAAACTCAACCTGATTGACATTAATCGGAATTTACAAGGAAATTCAAATTTAACAATTAAAACGATGATTAAACTTCTTGATTTTAGGGTGCATAAAATTAATATTCCACGCACCTACTAATTATTTTTCTTATTTTCAAGAATTGTTTTTTACAGAAACACTTTTTTAAGACTAAATGTTTGGCAACAAAATATTTGTATTTTTAGCAATCTGTCTTTTCGGGAAGTACCCTTATTCGTTTAGAACATCAATATCTATATACACATTTTTATATTTACAGTAATTTTTTAAAATGATATATACATACATATATACATATATATATACATAGATAATAAATATCATTTTAAATATTCACAATTTTGAAACTTCGTACAGATATTCATATGAATGTAAGTTGAGCAACACAAACAGAAAAATATATATATGCACCTTGTTATCGATACCACAAACAGCCTTTTTCTGGGATTTTTATCGAAAATGGGAAGAATAAATTTGAACTATCTCAAAAACGGACATTTGAATTTTGGATTTTTCTTTCTTCGCTTTCAAAATATTTTGTATATAGGGAAAATATGTATTAAAAACATGTTTACTATTTTCACGAGAACATCTTTTCTCGTACAATGTTAATGTATATAAGCTTATGAAAATATAATTTACAAACTGATAGAAAAAAAACACCTATCATTATGATTATTGAATATTTAATAAGGTCAATAAAAAGATTTTAAATGTATATAATGAAACAACATTTTAGATCATTTAAACCTCCTAAAAATGCATAAATCGCGACTTTTGCAAAGCATTTATTACTCATTTACAGTGTCACACAAATTAATTTCACTGGTCTACGAAGCTAAATTGTTTACAGAGTATTTTAGTTATATTACGTGTGTTATTTCAAATATACTGCAATTGATATATATTGCTAAGGTTTACTACAGCCTGATACTTTATGTAGACAATAATTTGTATGTCATGTATCGTTCTTTTACAGGGATACACAAAAAAATTCGAATACAGTTCTGTATCCGAAGTACATTCTATTAGTGATAATTTCTGGAAATCATTTTCAGTTATAATATACGTTTTTAAAATTAACTAAATTCTGCATTTCACGGGACATGCATAAATGGCATAGATCATATACAGAGCTACACAAAACAATTTGTAAGCTACACTGAATATGAGCGTGAATTGCTTAATTTTTATTTGAGTTGTGTATTTTCAAGATGAACTATATTTAGCATACTAAAGCATGTTTGGAAAAAGTAAATAAAATGATATATAGGACATCACAAAGAACTGGATAAATGACCGCTTATGAATGATAATTTCTGAAAATGTGATTTCAATAGTTTTAAGTGGTGTTTTTTGATGAATTAAATTTGAGCTTAATACCAGGTGTGTATAAAAATCTGTGGTTAATATTTAGGACTGTATCAAACAATTCAAATTTTTATACAAAAGAATTGAAATACTTTTTTTTTTTTTTTGAAGTACTATTTTAAATTTTCTTTTCTCTTTTTTGCATAAAAAAAATATTAAATATTTTCGTCAAAAACGAAATTTTCTATGCAATTATTTATCTTTATTTGCATAAATTCCTTAATCATTATCACCTTAAATTCATCTCTAAAGTGACCGGTTAATTAAAAACTTTCTCAAAAATATTTAAATTAAATCATTGTCTATAAATGCAATAAATGTAAATAAAAAGATAAAACAGAAAAACGTGTGACAGCATTTAAATATACGCTCAGTTTAAGTAATGAAAGAAAACATTATGCATGTTGTATCGTAGAAAAATTTTCATTATCAAAACTTCAAAGTTTTTGTCCTCAGTGTTCCTAAAAACGATCGAAAAACAATATAAAAAACACATTATATTAAACAAAATGCTAAAAACATTACAAAAAGTCTAAATTTTTTCTTTCCATTCAAAAAAGGTAATTTCTTACGCTTAAATTTAAGATTTGGATAACAGGTCCTTTTCTAAAATGCACTATGTGTCTCAAAGATCTGAAGTGGAAAAACAGTAAAAAAAATTACAGGGATCATTTAACTATTTCAGTTTCTATCACACTCTTTAAAAATACTATATAACTGTAAACATCTTCATTCAATGTTCACCAAAAGTTGAGCTGATAATATCTGAATTATACTAAAGAGTAATATGTTATCAGTTTCAATTCTAGAAGATATCAGATATGTTTTGTTCCTATTTGTTGAATGGTGACTAAAGCAGGGGTAATGCATCTTTCAAAATATTCCCTTGGAAACTCTAGTTTTCAGTTTTCATTGTTTTAGAATATAAATTTTACAGAGAAAAAATATTTAAAAAATAACAAAATGAAGATTTTTTTTTTTTTTTTTTTTTTTTTTTTTTTTTTTTTTTTTTTTTTAAATAACGGGTGCGCAAAAAGTATTTATATTCACTAGAATCTGCAAATATTTTAAACCTTCCTTTTAGTATAAATATATAAATATATTAACATAAATTCCTGCTTCCCAAAGTACTGCATTGTATTATAGAAAGGAATATTTCAAATAAAATCTATGGCAATCTGAGTAATATTTTTAGATATTTATTCTAGTATATTTTTGAAGCATAAATGTATGCTGCCTAAAATACAGTAGCGGAAAAAAAAGTGAACACCCCCTTCTAATTCTACAACTAATAATAATATGAAGAAAGTTAGTGATGCCAAAAGATTGGAAATAAAGTTTACTTTTATGTGACATGTATAAAATTTGCTTAGGGGACCATATAGAAATCCAATTAAGACCAAACTATGTTTTATTCAATGATAAAACCCAATTTGGATAGTGTATTTTAAATCTTCGATTCAAACTATGTCTAGAAACGAAATTTCACGTCTTTTGGTTGATAAGGTTTTGAATTATAAGCGTTTTATTAATATCTCCTGAAATTATAATCCTAATGTGATAATTTCTTACATAAAGCATTTCACAGTGCACCTAAGTGCTGTATACAGTTTAATACATTTGAAAATTCATTTTTATGCTTGAAATAGTGTAACATCATTATAATACACTGCAAGTTATTATTCTCCATAGACTAAAATCTAACGGAATCACTTTGAGTTTCTGTAAAAGAACTATAACTGCAACGCATGTTATTTTCAATACAGAACATGTCATGGTAAACCTTAATAGCAGATATTAGTGACAAGGCAATCCGTCCATTTTTACGCGAATTAGAACACGAGCAAGCGTACAGAGAAACCGAATTACAAAACACTTTTCAACTATGCTTGAAAATGTGTATCTACTTTAACAATTAAAAAGAAACGTTGAGAAATCTTCTGCAGGTTTCGAAAATGCTGCTCTTTCAGTTTTACATATATTAGTTTTAATATGCATAAGCGAAAGTATTTGTTAAATATAAAACGGGGGTATTAAATCCACGAAATACAGATTGATTTTACAATACAAAAGTAGCAAGTATAGTGTAATATTGAAGGAACAAAATATATCTTGCTAATTATTCCAATAAGATACACATTACAATACACGCATTTAGATTTATTTTTATAAAGCGATGTAATATTTAGCACTTTAGGACTTAAAATCATAAGCATTAGAATCTCATTCAAACAGCAGTGTAATATTGCTATCATAACTGTGTAATAATTCTACCATCCTTTCATCTCTTCCTACCATCTGTTGGTGTAAACTAAAAATGAAAAAAAAAACTTCTAACCTATCAGTAGGGACATGTTTTACAGAGTGGATGAAACACGTTATTCTCACTAAGTATATTCTAATTTAATTTTATTCTAATTCTCTCACTAATTTATGTCTCCTTATTTAATCTAAGGCAGTATGTGTATATATATTCTTTTGAAATACACTGTTTTCTCAAGAAAATAGCTTGATAAATAACTTTCTTAGTAAAATTCTCTCAAAAGGAAAATTATTGGCAAGAAACTATTTAGGCCGGCGTTTTTTATTTAAATTAAATATAATACCACCTAATACATTTTATTTCATTAATGGAATTTTAATATTAATTTGAAAAACAGAAAAATGAAATGAGAAAAAAAATAATAATAAAACGTGTGCAGAAGAATTTATTAAAAATATATTCACTTACACAGATTAAAGATAAAATATGTAAAAAGTTAGGAACAAATAAAACATATGTCTTATTAGAAATAATATTTTCGAATTTTTATTCTTTATTCGAATTAAGTTAATTTATTTTAACTACTTGTGATATTCTACCCTGCTTACCATAATTATTCGAAATATATTCCAGCTATAAATCGATCATTAAAAAATTTCTTTGAATGAGAAAAATACAAAATCAATATATATATATATATATATATTTGTTTAAATATATTGGATGAACATAACGTTTAGAAGGGAATCAAACACAACAATAATGAAACGTAAAACGAGAAACAGCAGAATTTAATTTCTTCACAATTTTATCTTATCGAAGGAGAACTTTATGGAGTCTTGAAAACTGTAGTCAGGCAGTAATCTATCATTGTTCGAAAACGACACTTATTTTCTTTCCAAGAAAAACTACATCAAATACTTAATGATGCAAGTTATATATTGTTGCAATATTTTTAGAAGCAAGAATACGTGATTTTATACACATTAGATATATTTTATCGGAAATGTGATTCTTTACGTAAAAAATCAATAAAAATAGTTTATTTTAATTTTAGAATCACTATATCATACTGCAGTGCTTAATATGTAAACAGAATTTTAATTAAAATTTGCTTTATATAAAACTTTGCAGATACAAATTTATACAAAAATTCCCCTAAATTAAAAATATCTAAAAATAGTACTGCTGGTATAATTCATGATATGATTATTTTCTTTATATATTGAAAGGCGCTTATCGAGAAGAGGTATCGAGAAGAATAAGATACTTTGAGTTACCTAAAACTTCTTCAATGAATTATTTTGAAGAATCAGTCACAGAAAATAGATGATATTGCTAATGATTTGGGAAAGAATTGGATATAATAACTTCAATTAAATTTTAAAAAATCAAAAAACCCGACTGCGTAAAAAGCGAACTAATTAATTATTTCTCAATAATGTGAAACTATTTTTTATATCACTTACCTAATTTTTTTATTTACTTGTATTGGTGGCTTTTACGGTGTGTTAAATTGTTAGTTCCTATCTATAAACACTGTTTTGTTGAGGCCTATAGATGTCTATGAAGGTTAGAGTTGCAGTAAAGCTATAGATCCTACCTACACAACTTCCAGATTGTGTAATATTTAAACGGAGCTTCTGACTGTAAAATATTCAATGAAACATCGTCTTCATTTTGAAAGACCTGTCCATAATGATATGCCACTCAATAAGGTGCTTAAAATGTTTTTTCGTCTCTACCGCCATTTTGCATTTTATGACCGTCATTTTGAATTTATAAAAACAAAACTTAGCCTATAACCATCGGACGGTTAAGACAAATCGATAGAGACTTCATTTATTAAAATACATCCAGCCGTTGGGATGTTTCCAGGGTATAAAGAAATCCACATACCCAGATACGCGTGAAACACATAACCCTTCTTGGCAGTCGGGTAAAAAGACCCATTTATCTGTAAACTGACTGTATGTAAAATTTTGGGCTATTGTTAGATTTAATCATTGCTAAATCACTTTACTACACTATGTCTTTGACAATAAGTAACATTTTAGACGCTATCTTACTTTTACAAAAAGTTTCAATGCTTATAGAGGAAATATAGTTAATAAATAAAAATATCAGTTAACTTTTATTTTTTAACTCTACATTTTCGATACTAACAGTTAATTTTGGCATCATATTTTACTCCTTCGGTAAATGTTACCTTCGGATAGTAAACTAAAAGTCATTCGGTGGAATATTTTACAAATTAGTCAAATTTAAAATGTTTCATTTTTAATAGTTTAAAAAAAAACTGTAATGTGTGTATTTTTTAAGCATAACTCAGTGATTTCTTAACTAAATGAGCAATAATTTTCAATTTGCATATTTGAAGCTTCTACAAACTGATTTCTGTTACAAAATAGATAGGTTGCAAGTAACATTTATTTCAAATAATTATATATTTAGAAGTTAGTATTTAAAAAAGAAAATGTATTATAAGCTATAAATGGTTTAACAAAAATCGATTTCTACAAGCATGAAATATATGAATTCAAAATTATAGTTAATTCTGCTTATTAGTTTTTGAGTTGTATCTAAAAGAATACATGCATTACAATTTGTTTTCCTACGTATAAATATTGGCTACAAACTAGCCACCTCTGGCGACCAGTTTGGTCTCCCTTAAATGTATCTAAGCTCGAAACATGTTACTTTTATTCATAATGTTAATTAGTTACGTACCTTCAATAAATGTAAAGATTCTGATAGAGCAATCAACAAATCTATGCGATCAGGGCAGCATTTCGTTAATATATTTTCTTTATATATACATATATTTGTCATTATGAATGCAGATAAATGTTGAATTAAAAATCCCTTCATGAAGTAACAAACATGTGTAACGAATCTGACGTCAAGATCATTTAGTCCTGATGTGTTAATGATTACCTCCATAAATTAATATTTTTTTCGTTACTAAAGAAAGAACATTTTATGTTTACTTCGGTGGAAAGAGATATAGACAGACAATCCAATTTTAACTAAAGTTAACTCAAAACATATGCATATTTTTTAATATAACTGATCTCTAAAACATTATTTTTTTTAAATATTTTTCTAAAAAATCAAATTTTAAGCAGTTATATTAGGGAAAAAATGAGTAGAAATTTCTGAACTTTTATGCTGGGCGGATGCAAATCTCGCCAACAGCATTTTGCCCGTCGTTAGCTTTTATTTTTCAGGTGTGTAAATTAGAAACAGTACTTTTATGTTGAAATAAAATGTTTTCTTATATGTTATTTTTATTACTATTAATTATTATTTATATATTTTTCCACTATAGGCGCATTGGCATTTTTTAAAAGCTTGGTGCGATTCTCGCTTCAAAAAGGAAGATTAGTTGCCAAAATATATAAACAGCTCTGAAAACAAACCTTATTTTATAAACATTTTATTTATACATATTTTTGTATATACAAATTACTTCTTTTTGTAGATAAAAAATGATAAATGGTTTCTTTATATGAAATAAATTATATTCAAGTGAAAAAAAAAAAAATGTCAAATTTCTTTTATCGCCAAGCGCATTTTCTGCAAGTACCTATACTGAAAAAGTACTTTTATTTATTTACTTATGTTGTTTTAAATGAGATGGAGAAATATGTGTATTTTAAATGTATCTGATGTATGTATTTTTAATTTGTTTGCTTTAATTAAAAGTCATGTATTTTAAATGAAGCCAGTGATAGCTTTGTATTTTAAATGAAATGATGGCAATGGAACCCTATTTGGCGAATGAATCACCTGCGCCCAGCTAACATAAAAGTAGCAATTTGGCATATAAAAAGTGAAGCGGTCAGCCCGGAACTGTTAATGACAGTCACATGACTTAGGCTATTATTATATAGATTACGAGTTCAACATTTAAAAACTGCGTATTTCGTAAACTATATCACCGAATGACTTCCTCTTTTGTAGTCTAAGTTAAATATTTTCGAAATATCCCAATATGATGTCAAAATTAGGTGTTCATTTCAAAAATTTCAAACTTGAATGCAATTTCAGCATAAAGACTGTCCCTTCAGCTTATTTATTGTTTTAATCATAAATGAAAATATTAAATAAAAGACATAAATTCCATTAAATGGCTATTTTTGTTTTTCTTTCCGACAATTTGTGAATAAAATGTGTGGGGTGTTCTGTTTTTTATTTAATTTTCTTTAGCCGAATGAACATAAAACATATACAGTAAAATCTCCTTAAAGCGACCACGTTCCATTCCAAAAAAGTGGTCGCTCCGAGTGGTGGTCTCTTAATGGAGGTCATGTTTAAATCTAAATTTTTATTCTTGAAAAAAGGTAACAATTAATGTTACTAAAATTTATTTTTTACATTAGGAAAAAATATGAATATTTATGTATTAAGACAAAAGTTAACTACATAAGTTAATTACTGCAGAGTTTAAAAAATGAATTCATTGACGTTTGATTTGATTTTACGGTTCTATCTTTTATAACTTTTATTTCCAAGTCCTTTTGAAGTTCACTAAGTAAATACATTTTTTTTTTTTTTTTTTTTTTTTTTTTTTGGACGGGAACAAAAAATGACGATTTCATTAAATTATCTATTTCTTTTACAGTTACCTGGCAGAATAGGGCAAAGGAGTTTATTGACTGTCATTCTTAATTTGTCATCAGAGTTAAATTCATTGCCTAAAAAGATACAAAAAGATTTAAACACTTAAAAGTTACCGGTATAATAAAAAAAAAAAAAAAAATCAAACTTAGTTTAGAAGATTGATGAATAATGCGCTCTCCGGAATTATTTTTCTAATAAAACCTTCTTCAAGCGACCAGGAAAAAAACGGAATTTGTTTTATTTTCTTTAAAGAAATTGGTCGCTCATGAAGGAAATTCAACTGGAATGGTCTCTGAATGCAAGTAAAATTAGTACTGAGCTTAAGTGAATAAATTTCGTTCCATGAAAAAATGGTCTTTCAGGGAGGTGGTCGCATAATAGAGGGGGTCGCACAGAAAGGTTTCACTGTATTACTTTTTATCATTATAATGCTTATGACATGAAAAGTTGATACGAAAAACAAATTCATTTTTTATGCAAAAGTGATATAATGCTTCCGACTGATATACAGAGTATCTTTAGTTTGCTCGTCTTATTTTTTGAAGAATTTAATAATTGTATATTTTATATAAGAACTATTACAGTCTATAATGGTAACTATAACCTTCCACCTCTACATTTGTATAATGAAATTATTTCTTATATACCAAAATTCTATGTTTATAAAATTTGTAGCTGACCGGTAGTATTTTTATGTTCAATTTTGTACATACTCCTCAGACGTTTTTATATTATTGATTGGAATGTTTTAAATTAAATTGCATTAATGTAGAATCAATATACTACCATTTTCTTGGAAGATTCTACCCTACAAATTATCTTTAATATGATTAGTTTTTAAATTATTTATAAGAGACAGAAATATAATAAAATATACGGATGAATTACATTTGTGATAAAATGTTTTTCCTAATATTAGTACGGGAAAATAAATATCAATATTTTCTCCATCGCAAATATGTATCTAAAACATATCATTTTAACAAACCTTTTTTATATAAAATAATAAGAAATAAATATTTGTATATTTAGACAATCCTTGTCATATTTAAAACATGTATGTCCTATATATCTTTTAGATTAATAGTTTTAGAAGATTTAGTTTTTTCATACTCTGCATGTATGTTCAGTAAATAACTGGATGAAAAATGTAGCTGCTATACTTTATATTTTGAAAAGCAGATTGTAGGCTAAATTGCTTTTTTCTATTCATGTTTCGTGTTAACATAAACCCTGTTGAAAAGGACTTCTTTTCTTACGCAGGCAGAATAATAAAGCATGAAATACATTAATGTACAGTCGTGGAAAAAAAAAAACAGCAAACACCCTCCACTAATTCTGCAACTTATTACAATAGAAAAAAGTTACTGCTACCAACCAATTGGAAATAAAGTCTACTTTTAAATGATGAACATAAAATTTGCTTTGGGGTCATCTACAAATCAAAACAAGGCAACATGATATAGATAGAGCAGAGTTATGAAAACGCAAGGTTTAGTATCTTTGGTTTGACGTCAAGTATATAGCACATTGATTAAACAGTTTAATTTGAAATAACAGTTCCATTTATTAATTCATCTTTAATAATAAACCTAAATGATAAAGACATATGCATGTACCTCCAGCCCTTGCTCGGAACTTGGTTATATTCACATATTACTAATATAACTGCAACAAGGAGTAAGTTTAAACTCATCAGTTCCGTCGTCCTTCCATCGCAATCCATGGAGTTGTTTCACACAAGATATACTTACTCAGACATCAAACTGGAATAAAAATATGCATACAGTGACAGCTAAAAGAGAATGCCTTTACGACCGAAATGGTGAAAAAGAAAAACCGGTTTGAAACGATAGCACACGAACAAACCACACGACAAATTCCGGGGGACAAAACTTATTCCTGATTTCCAACACAAAACATTGTTTTTAGCCAATTTTGACAATATATTTTTAATCTTCGGTTCAAACTATGCTAGAAAAGCTAAATTAGAAAAGGAATTTCTTGTTATTAGAATGACAAATCTTTGAATTATAAACATTCAAAAAGTAAGAGCTGTCTTTTTTTATTCTTTAAAGAATCTCCAGTTTCGAAAATTTTAATATTCTTATGTTTTTTAAAAGCTATGAATATAAACGCATGTAATTTGTATTGCAGTGACGTTTTATGTTGTGTAGTTACATGGAAATTTGACTTCAAATGTCTAATGCATTTAATCTTAAATTAATTCACATTAAAAATTCGTGTTCTTTTTTGTGTAAATAAAATCTTTATCAAAAACTTTTGATTATTATTATTTCACTGAATATTTTCATTTGTTTTGTAAAATTACAATTGGACTTGATATACGAATAATTTCATTCTAATAAGTTGTATAGGTGTTTTGTATTATGAAAATTGCTTTTTAAATTAAATCAATAATTACAAAGAATAAAAAAGATCAGCGTAACTATATTAAATAAAGCTGTGAGTAACTTAATTTGGATTTATAACCATCGATTTTTATAAATATGAAAAATACAAAGTTATGAAACATTTCAACTTTAAGGTTTTAAATTTATGTTAAAGTGGTGATTTACGTCTTAAAAGATTTCCAAATAAATTTCTTTACTTATCAATTTTTCATAGTCTGACGGCTATATAGAAAAGTTATGAGAAATAAATTACTGTTTTCTTGTATTTTGAAAAGCTACCATTAATTTTTTTTATGGGGTGTATGGATTTTAACAAAGTTTGAAAAAGTATAACGGATAATGGATTTCTAATCGTTTCCACGGAGATATTTAACTACTGAAATCCATTTTTAATACACTTAAAACAATTATTATATAATTTTCAAATTTTGTTTAAGAGTAAATCATTGAAATTCTCTTCTTACGACAAAGTAGAAGTATATTTTCTAGCGTAACGGTCAAAGAATAGTTAATATTCATTTACAGGGCCACACAAAATAGTTTCGCAAAATAATGGTATGGGGGGGGGATTGCTTGCGGCGTATTTCAATCAATAATGAAATAGATATACCTCGCTGATGTTTACTATAAATTATTTCATGTATAATACGAAGCAAACGGCATTTACAGGGCCGCACAGAAGATTTCAGATATTACGAGTATGTTGAATCTGAATTGCTGTATATTAGCAATGATTGTTGGAAATGCATTTTTAATTATGATATGCACTTTTAAGTTTCACTGTATTTATGTATACTATATAGTGTGTATAAATGCATGTTCCCTGCATTCATGCATGCATGTGCTCTGTTCATATACAGGGCTACAGAAAAGAATTCTTAAGGGTTACTGAGTATGAGCTTTAATTGCTTAAATGTGGCATTTAAAACGCTGAACTGCATTTAGTTTACTATGAAATTTTTGTGGAATATAGATAAAATGATATGCAGGGCAACGCAAAGAAATGGATACATGGCCGTCTATGGATGATAATTTCTGGAAATGTGATTTCAATAGTTTTAAAAGTGTTTTAGTGTTTGAATAAAATTTGAGCTAAATAATGGCGTGTAATAAAGGAAGTAAGTAAACTACAGGGCTGTACAAAAGTATTCAAGTATGTTTCCATCTATTAGTATAAATTGCTCTTAAAGACATTTTTAATCCTGTGATGCGTTTTCTTGCTAAACTAAATTTTCCCATTATATAATATAGTAGGTGACTCTGTCCCCTGCAAGCTACGTTCGCCAACCCCCGTTCAGACACCGCAGAATCTGAAAGTACACTAATTTGATCGGTTTTATAAAGGTAAGAGAAGATTGAATTATAATGAAAAATCCTATAGCTATCTCCCTGTAAACGGTTTTCCATTCAATTCCCTTTGATTGCGAAAATTAAAGGCCGAATCAGTTGCTGTTAAGACATCCAATGGTTGTTTTCGTATTTAATCAAAGAAGATAAGTTAAACATTTGAAAAGAAGCTAAAATAAATTGAATTAAGTAAACAGAGTCTTTGCCTCCCGGTATTTTTTAACAGTGTTATAAAATTATTGGCATAATACAATTTACTACAATTACTACAATTTACTGCTTTAACCCCTTCAAGGGTGGTGTTTCATTTTGGACACTTAATTTTAATTCTTAAATGCCACATTGGCACCAGAATATCGGAATGTACAGTCGTGGAAAAAAAAAAGTATACACCCCCTACTAACTCCTCAACAAAATATCGTAGAAGAAAGTTACTGGTACCGAAAGATTGGAAATAAAGTCTACTTTTAAATGATGTATATAAAATTTGCTTAGGAGGCCATCTACATATTAAAACGAACCATAACTTTCTTTTTTTCAATGACAATACCCAATTTTAACGAGATATTTCAAAACTTCGGTTCAAACTATGCCTAGACCCCGAATTTCAAGTCATTTGAATGATACGTTTTTGAATTATAAACATTCAAAATTTAGTGTTTCTAATGTTAAATTACATTTTCATATTTTTATTTATATCTCCAGAAATTATGCTCCTAATGTGCTAATTTTTTGTGTAGCAATAATACTAATATACCAAAACATAAATATGCTGAAATTGCAATTTATATAACTTTATGATATGAATTATGATTTATGAAATTAATACTCGAAAAAATTATGAATTGCAACCTACAATTTTTTTGATAGAATTAGATTTATTAAGTCCTGCTTTATGGAAATCCCAAATTTCACATTTTTCTTCCAAGTAGTTTTCGAATTATGCTTAAAAAACGGCAAAATAATGGCTTAAGGGGCCGTCTATAATAGAAGTGACAAAATATTTTGAAATTTCTTCAGCTGTCCTGTAATCTAGCAGGCTTCATTGACTTCTTAAGGTGCCTTGATCAAGATGAGGGCTCTCTCGGTTAACAATCGAGTTCTGAACTTCAATTTGGATACGGCCCTTAAAATACGCTCGTTTTAAAATAATTAATTTCTCAGAAACTTATGGTACGAATTGCATAAAAATTCGTTTTTAGGCTAATTGAAGGGTGTAGAGTACATTTATGCTGTCAGAATTGTGTACTGCTATTGAAAAAAAACAAAGTTATGGTTCGTTTTAATATGTAGAGGGCCCCCTAAGCAAATTTTATATATATCATTTAAAAGTAGACTTTATTTCCAATCGTTCACCAGTAACTTTCTTCTACGATAATTTGTTGAGGAGTTAGTAGGGGATGTTTACTTTTTTTTTTCCACGACTGTACATTTTCCTTTTATTAAGTAAGTGAACAAAAGCATTTTCGTATTTCAAAATAAATTTGTTTATAAATTCTGGTGCCATTCGCTGATTTCAACATTTTACGAATAGAAGTACCTTGCGCCTGAAAGGGTTAAACGCATATTAATGTATTTATTATTTTAAAGTTTCTTTTCTCTTTTAACATTCACGTGTAAATACAATTTTCAAGACAAAATTTTCAACATTTTCCTATATTTAAGCCGTACTCATTTAATAGTAATTTTAAAGTTTTTACTTTCTTCTATCTTTACAAGAAGAAAGTATTGGAAAGAATTACAATAATGATAATAAATGTCTCAAATGTCTTTTGTGCCAATTACGGAAATGCTTGTTACTTTCTTCTATCTTTACAAAAAAAAAATAAATAAATAAAATAAAAATAAAAATAAATATATATATATTGGATTCGTGAAAATTTTCGACTTTCGGTTTTCGACGAATTTACACGTTTTAGGGGTCAGAGATTACAAAAAACATGTTTTTACAAAATGTCTGTCTGTGAGTCTGTGAGTCTCTCTGTCTGTCTGTCTGCCTGCCTGTGTGTATGTGACACAAATTTTGTAGGCGCTCTATCTCAAGAACTAATTTACGGAATTTAATAAAAATTTATATTCAGTTAATCCCTAATACAAATTGATGCTGATTAGTTTTTGGTGTAAATCGCTAAACAGGTGGCGCTGCTATGCTGCATTTTTCACGATTTTCGCAATAGCTCTATCTCAAGGACTAATGCACGGATTTTGATCAAACTTCAGATTTAGTTAGTCCTTGATAAAAATTGATGTTGATTACGTTTTGGTGTAAATCGCCCAACAGGTGGCGCTGTCATGATGAATTTTGCAGGATTTACACGATTTCCCCAATAGCTATATCTTAAGAACTAACGCGCGGATTTTCACCAAATTCAGATTCAGTTAGTCCTTGATATGGCTTGCTACTGATTATGTGTTGGTGTAAATCGGCCAAAAGGTGGCGCTTCTGTGCTGCCTTTTTCACGATTGCCTCAATAGCTCTATCTACAGAAATAATGGACGAATTTTCATCTAACTTCAGATTTATTTATATGTTGACACAAGCTGTTGTTAATTAGGTTTTGGTGTTAATCACCTATAGGTATACTGCTATGCAGGGAATTTTCACGATTTTCGCAATAGCTCTATCTCAAAAACTAATGCACGGATTTTCTCGAAGCTTCAGATTCAGTCAGACGTTGACATAAATTGTTCCTGATTAGGATTTGGTATAAATCATCGAATAGGTGGCGCTGCCAGGCAGCATTTTGCTGTATTTAGACGATTTCAGCGATAGTCATATCTCAAGAACTAATGCACGGAATTTCATATCTTTAGAATCCTCATGCGATGCATAGATTGCCATTTAAAATGTTGGCAGTGTGATAGCGAATTTTGAAGTATTAACATGTATGAGATTGAAGAATGTTTTGGTATTGGTACATCCGACTAGTTTTTTCTGTTTTTACTAGTGAAATGCAAATAAATTTTTAATCGTTAGGAAATATTATTCTTTGCGCTGTTTTTAGAATTGAAAACAATCTATATAATAATAGTCTGAGTTATGTGACTATTATCAACAGTTCCGGGATTATCCCTTCGCTTTTTATATTCCAGGCGGCCATTTTGGTACTTTAATGTTAGCCAGCCATGGGCGATAAGTCGTCAAATATTATTCTATCGCCATCATTTCACCTATATTATAATAGTCCAAGTCATGTAACTGCCATAAATAAAGACGCTCTGATCCCTTCGTTTTCATATGAAAGGTTTGCATTTTGATTAAAGAATCAAAATTGTTTTTCGAATAAAACTACATAAAAATTGCCATGATAGCAAATAATTCTGGTTGATCGTAAATGACACATTCACTTGACTGTAAGAAAGTTACACGTGTTTACGCCATCAAGTGATTTTTATTTCAACGTTTTATTTGTATTTTTATTAATGTTACTATTTTATTTCTTCTTTCGTTATTTAAAATAAAAATTACGTCAATTTGTATAATTTGGTGAGTGGTTTTGCAATTTATGTAATTTGGCGAAATTGGCCGACAGGATAACTAAGTATTACCATTAAAACATTACTTTGAATTTGAAATTAAATGTCATTATTTGTTTCATTATTTAATCGGGTTCGGCGTGTTTTTTTTTTTTTTTTTTTTTTTTTTTTTTTTTTTTTTTTTTTTTTTTTTTTACGTCACTTTGGCGAAAACCTCGTTTTCGTATACCATTTGCAGATGTATTTTAAAATTATTTTCCATTATTTTTAAAATGACATAACAATAAATAAATAAAAAATTAATTAATAACTATAGAACAAAACAATTTATAACATTTTCCTAATAAAAAGAAAATAAATGTAAATAAGCATTTATTAACAAATAAGCAACAATAGGCGGGTTACCATGTCAGGCAGAAGAAAGCCAATTAGGTACCCCGGTGCGTATATGACATCTGTGCCTAATATTTTTCTTTTCGTTTCGTTTATAAAAAAGAAAGAAGTGAAAGCCATTAATTTTAAATTACTCAGTTTTAATTTAAAGTTTTATATTAAACTAGCAAACCCCGCGGCTTTGCTCGCGTAATATTTGAAATATGCCAAGTGATATTTATATGTCCAATTTTTATTAAAAGGTACTAACTAAATTTTTATTTTTTTAAAAGGTAATATTTTATTTTATTAAAAGGTACTTATTATTTTCAGGAATAATTCAAACATTACTATTTAAAACACAGTTTGATTAAACATCATTATTACACTGCATTAGGCAGAAATGAGACTTAAATTAATAAAACGAAATAAAACTAAATAAATGATAATTTAGAAAATATTTTGAAACTTTTATGCTCAATTAATACGCTCATTTCAGTATTCATTTGAAGTTTTGAATTTTTTAGAAACCATCTTCTTACATCTTAAAATTAACCATCATGTCAAATTGCAAGTCCTACCAAGTCTCTCAACATAAAGGGCTATGTTGAAACAGGAACTGTCACCATTAATTTGCCAACATTAATTTTGAAATCGGTTTGTTATTTCCTAAAATTCCACAGAAACGTAATTTAAAAAGCTTTTAAAGCCCTTTTTCAGAACGTTTGTTGTTCCTGTGAACCCCAGGTGGTAGAATCACCGGCGTAAAATAAAGCCTGTGTGGGATCAGAGGCTGTTACCATTGATTCGCAACTATTACTTTTATAATCGGTTCATATTCCCTGAAATTGCATAGAATCGTAATTTAGAACTTTTTTAGAATGCTTTTCGCACCTCCCCTTCACTTCACCCCTTTTTAATTCGAATTTATTTTCGACGTTCCTTCCAGGACATTTATATTTTATAAGTAACTACCATATCATATTTAAAGTTTCTAGCCTTTTCAGTATCACAGAAATCGCAATTTAGAAAGTTTTTAGCTCCTGCAACCCTCTGGTGGTAGTGGAAGAGACATAAAATATAGCTTGTGTTTGAGCAGGTTCTATCACCAAAATTTGTCATCATTATTTTTTTAATCGGTTTGGTAATTTATAAGTTTGCTTAAAAATTGTAATTTATAACGCTTTTCACTCACTTCATTTTTTTTAAGTTGGAATTTTCTTTCGACTGTTCTTAGGAAGCAGTTGCATCTTGTAAGTAAATACCATGCCATACTTCAAAGTATTAGACCACTCAGTTGTGCAAAAAACGCAAATTAGAAAATGTTTTGCTTTTGCAACCCTCAGATGGTAGTGACAACAACATAAAATATAACCTATGTTATAGTAGGGACTGTCACCATTGATTTGCAACCATTAATTTTGAAATAGCTTTGGTATTTCCGTAGATTGAGTAGAAATCGCAATTTAGAACGTTTTTAGGACTCTTTTCGCGCATTTTCACCCCTTTTTAAATTTCCAATTTTTTCGAAACTGTTCTTAAAGATAATTTATATCTAATAAATATGTACCTAGCCTAATTTTTAGTTGCTTGCCCTTACCGATCACAAAAATCGAAATTTAGAACGCTTTTTTGCTCCTGCAACATCTTGGTGATAGTGATACCGACATAAAATAGCGTCTATGTTAGAGCAGAGGCTGTCAGCATCAATTTCCTACCATTACGTTTGAAACCAGATTCATTCTTCCTGAGATATTGCCGACAAATCGGCATTTAGAACGTTTATAGAACGCTGTTCGCGCATTTTGCTCCTGCATCTCCTCTGGGGTAGTGGAAACAGATATAAAATATAGCCTATCTTGGAGCAATATCTGTCACTCATTTTTACGCCATTATATTTAAAATCGGTTCAGTACTTCCTGAGATTGCATAGAAATCGCAATTTAGAAAGTTTTTTACAACACTTTTTGCGCATTTTGACCCCCTTTTAAATTTCAATTTTTTTAGGAAATGTCCTTCCATTGATATCTTATAACTAACTACCATTCCAAATTTCACGATTCTAGGCCCTTCCGTAACGCAAAAGCTGCAATTTAGAACGGTTTTCTCCTGCACCCTTTTGGGGTTAGTGGCACCGACATAAAACATCGCCAGTGTTGGAGCAAGGGTTGTCACCATCATTTTGACGCCATTATTTTTTAGATCTGTTTGGTATTTCCTGAGATTGTGTAGAAACCCCATTAGAACGTTTTTTAGAACGCTTTTCGCGCATTTTCACCCCGTTTAAACTTCGAATTGTTTAAGAACTGTTCTTAGAAATCCTTTATATCTAATAAGTAGCTAATATTTCAAATTTCAAATTTTTAGGCCCTTCGGTAACGCAAAAATCGCATTTTTAGAACGTTTTTTGCTCCTGCACTCCCTTTCGGGTAGTGGCACCGACATAAAACATAGCCTATCTTGTAGCAAGCGTTGTCACCATCATTTTGACACCAATATTTTTTAAATCGGTTTGGTATTTTCTGAGATTGTGTAGAAACCACCATTTAGAACGTTTTTTAGAACGCTTTTTGTGCATTTTCACCCCTTTTAAATTTCGAATTGTTTAAGAACTGTTCTTATACATCATTTATATCTTATAAGTAACTAATATTCAAAATTTCATATTTCTAGGCCCTTCAGTGACGCTAAAATCGCATTTTTAGAACGTTTTTTGCTCCTACACCCCCTTTCGGGCAGTGGCACCGACATAAAAACATAGCCTATCTTGGAGCAAGCGTTGTCACCATCATTTTGACACCAATATTTTTTAAATCGGTTTGGTATTTCCTGAGATTGTGTAGAAACCACCATTTAGAACGTTTTTTAGAACGCTTTTTGTGCATTTTCACCCCTTTTAAATTTCGAATTGTTTAAGAACTGTTCTTATACATCATTTATATCTTATAAGTAACTAATATTCAAAATTTCATATTTCTAGGTCCTTCAGTAACGCTAAAATCGCATTTTTAGAACGTTTTTTGCTCCTACACCCCCTTTGGGGTAGTGGCATCGACATAAGATATAGCCTATGTTCTAAGTTAGACTAACACCATCATTTTGACACCATTACTTTTGGAATCGGTTCGGTAGTTCCAGAGCTTACCTCCTACAAATAAACAATTTTTTCTTCTTTATAATAGGGGTATAGATAAATTGATAACAAAATACAAAAAAAAAAAAAAAAAAAAATACAAAAAAAAAATACAAAAAAAAAAAAAAAAAAAAAAAAAAAAGCATTGTTCTTAGCATAGATTTAAGGGAGGCCAAACTGGTCGCCAAACATTTTTAAAATAATAATTTTTCTGAAATATGATAAAAAAAAATGTCTGTTATGATTAACACGTTCACGCCGGCGCGGTGGGTCACACTCGACTGTCTCAGCGTTGTCAAGTCTCCGGCATTTTCCACACCACTATTATTTTAGAGAAAATGTTGTTCCTTTAATACTCCTAATTGTTCTAATTAAATAAAACAACATTTTCTGTATTAAAATACTGGTATCCCAAAAGCCGGAGACTTTGCAGTTCTGAGACAGTCGAGTGTGACCCACCGCGCCGGCGTGAACGTGTTAAAATTTGAGTTGCCATTATTAGAAAAAACTATTCAAATTAGAAAAAAATTAATATTTCGAAAACTAATTCGAATTTAAAAATTCTAATACCAGTTTTGAGATCTGCGAATCAATACGGATTTTTGGTTTTAAGTTCACCGCAAAGTGTTCCATATTTTAGGAGAAATCGTCGTGAAACATAATCAATTGTTTAATCAGTCGTTTCAAAGAATCGTTTCATAAATTTGTTTACTTTCAGTCGTTTCATATATCTGTTTCATAAATTCGTTTCATTAAGATTTTATATATACGAGTTCCAACCCGTCGAAATTCGACGTACTAAAATGTTTGAAAGGAACTGTCCGATCGAAATTATGATAAACCTACAAAAATAATTACAACAAAAAAATCATCTTACATTGGTTGTCTAACTCTTAAAACAAATAATATTTTAAACCCAAAATTACCAAAATATTATTTCTACAAACTTCAACTGCTTAAATTATTGAAAAATTAAACTGTATTAGATTACGTAATCAAGATGAGTAATTATGATGAAGTTATCGATGGAGCTCTTATGTTTGTTTTTACGTAATGAAAAATCAGTAAAAAGGATTTCGCTTTGTAACATCATAAAATGTTCCCCCATAAAATCTAAACTGTACGTTATTTTCACATTCTCGTAATTTACATACGCACCACTCAAATTCACAATTTGAAAGTATTTTAACGCGCAAAAGAATAGATTATTAATGAATGCATTTCCAAAGTTAAAGTCACGTTTGTCCGATACAACTTTTCATGTAAACATTCGCACAAACCTTAAGTTCTAATCTACCCGCGAAAAAAAAATTCAGAATTTTGACTTTAGTTGTCATAGTATTCGCCATTTATAGTATTGGTCAAATATTTAGTTTTATCAAAAAAAAAAAAAAAAAAAAAATGATCGTTTTGTTTTAAATATATCATTTTTACTCAATGAATCATTTTGCCGAGCGCCTCAAACTCATTTATCAGCGTAATGTAATAATATTAAAATGTAGCTGATTTATGAAGAAGAATGCGTATTTTATTTAATGTCTGACATCATTTTCTGTTCAAAAATTATAAAAAAGTTTCTTTTATTTGTAATGTTAAAATGGCATCAATAAGGATATAATGAATAAAAATAATAAACCATGAATATTTTCCCTTTACTTTCAATATAAATGGAGTACTTCAGTTGCCAGAATTACAAAATTTGTATTAAAAACTACAAAAAAATTAATATCTCAAAAACAAATTGAGATACAGCTTTCAAACAAATAGTATTTAAAAGAGAATTTTTTTTTCCTTATACGACGGTGTAAAAAGTTAAAATGTGTGATGCATAGAAGTTTAAAAATTTGCAGTAGAGAAAATGCAAAACCAAAATTTTATTTCAAATTTCAAAGTGTTGCCATTCGCAAAATGACGTATGCGTTACGCACAGATATGTTTGTCCATTATAATATAGATAGGGTAGATATATCAACCTACAGATCTAATTCAGGGCTGTTCAAAAGACTTAGAATACATATTTGGGTATGGACGTTAACGGCTGAAATCAATTTTTCATATGTTTTATGCGCTTTCAAAAATGTTTACTCAATTATCTTACTTACCTTATTTCCCTAAATAACGAAGTTTTGTTAAAGCATTCAGGAAATTTTGTAAAGTGTTTCAAAATCTATGCTGAACGCATGATTTTTCTTTCTTGTTAGTACTGAAGTTAATTTCTTTATGCACGATTTCGCGTGATCTGTGTTTACCAGCTTTCAATTAAATTTTTTTTAATTTTCAATTAAATTTTTTTTTAAATATTTGTATCATTATAGAACTTGAGAATGTTGCCATCAGAGTAATGAAACATGTCGATCTAAATAAATAAAAATATTTATTTGCCTTTTAAATGTATTTTTATCACATTTAGCAAATATTGATTTAGTTTGTATTATGTATGTTAGTTTGTATTATCCAAAAGAAGTTCAAATATATTTAGTTGAATTGTGTGTTATATCGGCTGTCGTAAGCGTAAAATATTTACAAAAAATAGGCAACAATTGAACTAAAATGTGTATTTATTCAATATTGTACACAAGAAAAGCTCCGAACGTAGGAAGAGACCTTAAGGCTCCAGTCCCTACCGGCAAAAGCACTCACGAACAAAATGCTAATCCTATGGGGAGGGATTTTTCTAATATCACATTTGCATTTCGACATTAAAAAATAAATAAATAAATAATAAAAAAATATATATATATATATATATATCCTTCTATATATAAAAAAAAGTTTTGATTTGGAAATGGACCAATAAAAAATCTGTGTAGATACCGTGAAATGCTTCTGATTGGTCAGAGCTTTATGACGCTATAAGGGAGGTTACCAATGGGGGACCCGTCTCTCTGTCGCAAAAAGTGTCGCCAACTTGGCACTATTTCTAGTATTTCGCCAAAATTAAGGGTACTTTTCCGTTATACGGAAAGCAGGCCAAAATGTATGATAATGCGCCAATTATTTCAGCCCACATCGTGAAAAGGATTTTTCTTGTAAACCATGCGAATCATTGTGATTTGTTATTTATGAAACGTGAATTACGTGAATGATTATTATTTAACCTTACCTTGGAAAGCTTTTTAATTTGCTATTATTCGAAATAAAAATGCTTTTTTTTTTATAAAATTATAATTCACTTTTACTGCTGACGCTGAGATGGATTTTACCATTTGTCAATTACCAGATAATGAGAAAGTTACGATAAAACTGTTTCAGAAATTTGGAATTCTGCATAATAAAATGTTGTGTTCAAACAACCATGAAATGAAATTATGGATGAGTTCTGCAAATCCGAAATGGAGATGTAGCTTATGATCATGCGAAGAAAGCGTAGGAATACGACAAAAAAGCACAGATGTCATATTCGCCCCATATTGGCGCGATTTTTTTCTGACGCCAATGTCATATACGCAACGGGTACTTAATTGGCGCCAAAGTGTCGTTATTTTGCTTGATGTGGTAACCCGGATTATGTTGTTTATGCTGTTGATGTTTTCGCCAAATTGGCAACCGAAATTCGCGCCAATATGGGGCGAATATGACATCTGTGCCCGACAAAAAACGTGGTTTGAAGGATCGCGGTTCTCTTTTCTTAATGCTTTGAGGTTTATATATTTATGGCGCCATCATTAAGAGTTGACATCGATTGAGCTTTGTGAGCTGCAACTTGATATAAACCACAACACAACAGTGGACTGGAATAGTTATTTTAGAGAAGTTTGTGCAAATGCTTTATGTTCACGACCAAATAGAAAAATCGGTGGACCTAATAAAATTATAGAAGTAGATGAAAGTCTTTTTACCAGAAGAAAAAGCAACGTAGGTCGTGTTCTTCCTCCTCAATGGCTGTTAGATGGTTTATGCCGTGAAACACGGGGATGTTTCCTTACTCCTATTTCCGATTGCACAGCTGAAAGTTTAATGGCGGCAATAGAAAACAATGTAGCTGATGGAAGTATTATTTATACAGATTACTGGAAAAGATATAAAACAGATGAACTGCGAAGTGCTGGTTATGATCATTTCACAGTAAATCACAAATACAGTTTTGTCGACCCTAATACTGGATGTCATTCTCAAAATGTTGAGAGATTATGGGACATCGCAAAATGGCGCAACAAAAGACATCGGGGAACAATTCGTCATCATTTAGAGTCGTATCTCATAGAGTTTATGTGCCGACGTCTTCATTCAAAAAATGAAATGTTTACTGCGATGCTAAAAGATATGGCACAGATGTCATATTCGCTCCATATTGGCGCGATTTTTTCCTGACGCCAATGTCATATACGCAACGGGTACTTAACTGGCGCCAAAGTGTCGTTATTTTGCTTGATGTGATAACCGGGATATGTTGTGGCACAGATGTCATATATTGGCGCGATTTTTTTCCGATGCCAATTTGGCGAAAATATCAACAGCATAAACAGCAACATCCGGGTTACCATATCAAGCAAAATAAGGACACTTTGGCTCCAGTTAAATACCCGTTGCGTATATGACATCTGTATCTATGTGGTTTATGCTGTTGATGTTTTCGCCAAATTGGCAACCGAAAAAAAATCGCGCAAATATGGGGCGAATATGACATCTGTGCCAAAGAGATTTGTAATTAATTTTATGGCAGCAGTTTAATATGATTTTTTTATTTTATTACTTTATTGTATAACAGTTATTTGTTCACATATTTTAATTATATATTTGTGATTTAATAAAATAGTTCGTAAAATTCAGTAATTTTCAAATGTTATATTTTTAATATGCTCACTTTACTATCGACAATGTTTTTATTTTATTTTTCAAATGTTTCAATTCACGTGATTTTCATTTTTCGCCAACTATTGCGCTTGGCGACAATGCTGTTCGCATAACGGAAAAGTACCAAAAAGCACAGCCTACTATGATATATACGGCCCACGCATTTCGCCGAAAACCGTCGAAAAAGTGAAGTCGGATTCAGCTTCAAACCCTGAACCAAAACATCACAACGTGCGCTTTTTTGTTTACATTTATACCCTGCCCAGGTAGCGGCTTGTTTCTCATCATCGAAGTTTCAGAATCATTGATCGTATTTTCCGAATAATAAATTAAATACTTATATTCTTCAATTTCCTTCGATTTAAAAGGATATTTTACACAGCTTGTAGTATTTTAGTGTTCACATACTTTTAAGATTAGCTAAATTACTTATTGTTTACTTGATCGTTTGGTTCATTCTGTTATCCTTTTTGGTACTTGTTAGTTATCCCATCGACCAATTTCGCCAAATTATATAAATCGCCAAACCACCGCCAAATTATACAAATTGACATCATTTTTATTTTAAATGACAAAAGAACAAATAAATTAGTATAACATTAATAAAAATACTAATAAAACGTCGAAATAAAAATCACTTGATGAAGTAAACACGTGTTGTCAAGTGAATGCGACATTTACGATCAACCATTATTGGTATTTAATCTTACAATTTGGCGATAATAATTTGGTCGACGGGATAACTAACAAGTACCTTCTTTTTTGAATCTCCCGTATTTACATAAAAATAGCTTGTGTTTCATATACACGTTTTAAAATTAAAATTTGGTTTTTATCAAACTACAGTTCTCATAACTGGCTTGAAGCAGTTATTTTTGACGAATTTATTGCTACCCGTAAAATGTTTGTTTGATATCGTCCGAACTAAATAATAATAATGATAGTAAAAAAAAAAAAAAAAAAAAAAAAAAAAAGACGATCTTCCTTAAACATTAAATATTCTTATTTTTAATCATAGAAAGAAATGGTGATCGCAGATTTAAATATCGTTGCAATATTTTATGTTATCCAAGCAATTTTGATTAAATCATGTAAGTGTATTTGTTACGTAATAAATTATATTTATTAATTATTACAAGGAATTTTACGAGTACTTTAATATATTTAAAAGAAATTCCATTAGTTTTATTGTTTCAGCAGTGAAGATAGCAAATAAATTTGTGACATTGATGTTTTTAGACTATGCATGTTTTTATTTATTGGGGTGAATCGTAGAATACTCTACTTCTTCACAACCTGGCGATAAATGCGCTAAAGTGGCAACCTTGGTATTTAGTATTAACTTGGTATTAAGTAGCAACCTTGGAAGTATTCTCCGATCGCACAATTTATTATTCCAATAATTGTTGAAATGATAATGTTTTTTATTTGATGATTAGAGTTAATATTTTTATTAAACTCTTTTGAATCATATCTATACGGAAAAAAAAATGTAAACACATTGTAATTCTCTGAACCCTGTCCAGAGCGGTTTGATTGGTTCTCGTCGTTGAAGTTACGGTCAGTGTCAAATTTCTGTTTTGGGCAGCTTATCAGAGTCCTCTGGCGAGCAACTTCATACATTAAACCCAAATCGGTCTGCCGGTAGTAGCATCTAAGTATGCCTTGCAAAAAGTAATGCTTTGGAAATGGAACAATGAAAATCTGCGTAGATACCGTGAAATGCAACTGATTGGTCAGAGCTTTATGACGCTATAAGGGAGGTTACCAAGGGGAGACCCGTCTCTCTGTCACCAAAAGTGACGCCAACATAGAGCTATTTCCAGTATTTCACCAAATTTCCATAGACTCCCATTGAAATACAATAGGGTTTACTTGCATACAGGAAATCAACAAATTGAGATATTTCAGTGCAACAAAAACTAATATTAGCTTATGAATAGAGGTTAATTGAACTATTTACATTATTTTTAAGCACAAACAATAATCTGGAGTTGGCTAGAAAATAGGAATTGCTTCGCTATACCGAATGGAATAGCTAAGCGATTACGTGGGGGGTTGGTGAGCGTAGCGAGCATGGGGGCGGTGCCCCCCCCCCTAGTATATATATATGTATGCCTTGGATACCCGAGATCCGTCTCTACATTGCACATTTTTTACTTTTTGATTTTGGTTGCAGGTATTTTTTAGAATGACACTTTCATATTCAGAACCGGTTTTGAAAGTGAAACTAACTTTATAAAAAATATCTGCGGCCAAAATTGAGAAAGTAAAAAAACTGCAATGTAGAGACGGACTTCAGCTATGCAATGCAAAAAAATAAAATAAAATAAAAAATAAAAATAAATAAAAATGTCGAAATGCAAGCGAGATATTATAAATCCTTCCGCATAGGATTAGCATTAGCTCGTGAGTGTCATCGCCGTCAGGGACAGGAGCCTTAATGCATCTTCTTTTGTACAGTAGTGCGTGCAACATTTTATCTATTTGTCTGGGGACAAATGCATTGGGGTTCTGAGAGTATAAATTTTTACATTTAGCATTTTAAAGTAGAGAGATTTTTTGAATTGTGAAAATAACAAGAAAAATGTTCCTTTTCATTGAAAAAAAATAACAGTGAAATTTTAAGTTTTGCTTTCACATCCATCAACATCATTATCTATAGGATAGTCCATACTTCTAATACTGTAAACTGATATGAAAAATAAATTACCTTTTAAAATATTCTAAAATTTCCATTTGAATTTACACTTTAAAATAACTTAGACATTAGTAGGACAATTATTCTTAGTCTTGATAATGAATAACAGAGGAGAATTATAGAAGTTTCAATTTGATGAGGTTTTAAAAAATATAAGTATAAAATATGTTTCATTATATATCTGCGTATGCTCCTTCTAAATGCATTTTTAGGTGTGTTCGTAGTTATATAAATACGTAGCACCTATAGTCGTCGTTCAGTCCGTCCGTCCGTCCGTCTGTCTGCGTGTCCGCATATAACAGAGCAAAAACTACCCAACCGAATGGTCTGAAATTTTAAATATATGATTGTTGCAAAATTTTGTCAAGCCATTTCAAAGTTTATGAAAATCGGATGTATAGTTTAATTACAGGGACAGTCAAAAGTTTTTCTTTACATTACGGCCAATGGGAAAAATTATTGCAAGTGCATTTTAATGATGTTACAGCCTTCCGAATGGTCTGAAATTTTAAATATGTGATTGTTGCAAAATTTTGTCGAGCCATTTCCAATTTTAGGAAAATCGGATGTATAGTTTAATTACAGGGACAGTCAAAAGTGTTCCGTTACATTATGGGGAATGGGAAAAAAGTTATTGCAAGTGCATTTTAATGATGCTACAGACTATGCACTTTATGAAGTGCAAAAAATTATACATTCAGTACAATATGGGGTGTAAAAAATAATTATAAAACTAGTTATAGTATGAACGCACCTCATTTGCCACGTTTGACGAGCAATTTCCAACTTGTTTATTAAGGTTTTTAGTTAGTTTATAACTACGCATATTTTGTCAAATCCAGGATATATTTTTATATAACAATTGCACATTTTAAGGCTTTATGATACTAGTTCAATTTAAAATTATATACATATTGTATCGAGTTTTCTCATATGATCTTTTTATATTTATAAACTTTTCTACATCTAAATACAATGTATCGTAATTTGTACTTACTCTATGTAATTACATTCGAATTCTTACTATGGCTAAATAAATTTATAGAGAAACAGCGATAAATTGCTGACTTGGCATTATCATTAATTATATTAGACGTTTCAGTATAGATTATTAATTGCGACAACACGAATAATTATTAATGTCGCTCGAATCTGTTTGCTTTGCGCATATTTAAGTCATTAATTCGTTAACATCCAACCCATGTAATCATGAAGCTTGTCATATAAAACTGCAAAAGGCTTTACATGAGATTGTTTCCGTCAATATTTTAAATTCTGAACCTAGCCCTGATAATAACATAGAAAATATTACTGTAATTTGCATGAAAATTATTGCGTAGTTTCATTTCAAGCGAAAAATAATGATTAATTCATACAAATATATAAAACTTAATCTATAAATAACTTCGTATGACAAAATTGACCATTTTATTAGTTGAATTAGCTGTTACTTTCGATTTTAATTAATTAATAGCTGCTGATTTGAAATGTACCATCAGTTTTCTGAAATCATTTTAAATTTTTGAGACACTGTAATATAACAAGTTTTGAAGGTATTAGAATATTATTGTTAATTACTCTGCAATTAATAAGTTTTTATTAGTCTATTCAATTATTATTGCGCGAAGGAAAAGTGTAAAGTGCCCGGAGATTTGTTTTCGTTATATTTGTGGTTGAATACAAAGTTAAAAATAATTCTTCCCCAGATCTGGGAGTTTATAATAGCTCCTTGTTTTAACAGAAATCATTCGTTTATGTTTTTTTTTTTTTCAAAATAGCACGTATTTTAATTACATTTTCTTTCGGTTGTTATGAAAAAATAGCAACAAAAATATATAATTACTATTTTACAACTATTTTCCCTTTACTTTCTACAGAAGTGGAGTACTTCCGTTTCCATTTCAAAAATTAATATTTCAGTTTTTAAGAGATTCAGTTTTCAAACCAATTTCATTTAAAACTACTTTTTTTTGCACATGATCTAACTTTCGAATCTCTTCCTAAAAAGAACTCTGTACTTCGACCGCATTTCCACATGTGCCTTGTAATTTTATCTTCATTAATCAATACAACATCACCGATTTCAAATTTAGTCGGAGCTTTGACTGGAACGAAAAATTTACAGAACAAAGTTCTAGCAAATATTCCTGACTCCAACGTTTTCAGAAATGATTTAAAATTTAATCTCGGTATCTCAATATTTTTGTTAGTGTTCCTTTATTCGATTTAAGTTCAGTTACACAATGAATGTCTGGTAGAGAATTTATTCGCTTGCCGATCAGGAAATGAGAAGGAGTAAGCGGAAGCGGTTCACTGTTTTCTTCATATACGTACGTTAATGGACGACCATTAATCATAACTTCGATTTCAGTTAAAGTGGTTTGGATTTCTTCATATGAGAGACAAGATCTCCCGAGAACATTCTTCAAAGGAATTTTCACGGAACGTACCATGCGTTCCCAAAAACCGCCCCACCAACTGGCTCTTGGAACAATAAATTTCCAAACGATGTTATTTTTATTAAAATACCGTAAAACTTCCTCTTTCGATATTCGGCTCCAAACTTCTCTAAGTAAATTATCAGTTTTGATAAACGTTTTCGCATTATCACTGTAGATAATTTTACAAAATCCTCTGCCAGATATAAACCTTTTTAGATGATAAAAGGAAGGTTTGTGTAGTTAGATGTAGTACACAGTTCAAGATGCACAGCTCTAGTCACTACGCACGTGAAAATAACTATATATGCCTTTTCTTGGCTAGTTTTGGCTTTGACATAAATAGAACCTGCAAAATCCACAGCACAGGTATAGAAGGGTGGTGATTCTGTAATACTTAAGATACACATACCTTTTAACGTCTGAATAAAAATTTTAAATTAATTTTCATACTTTAGACAGACTTGACTACACTTAAATTAAAAAAAATATATAAAAACATTTAATTAAAAACTAAAAATACAAAAGACGTTTCGCTGTGCAAACGCACAGTCTCATCAGTACACAATCAGCTACATCAAAATATCGAAACATGTCCTGGACACAGTCAAAATCAAGGTTAAATTTAATCATTTAAAAACAAAAAAATATTCCATCGGGATCGCACCGGATTCATTGAGTGTATGGGGGTATAATTTTGTAAACCAGCTCTCCATGAACAATCTAAAATGATAAGTGTTGCAATTCCTCTTAAAATTAAAGAATTTTAGAAGGATGGGGTGTGGTCTGTTTCCTAGGCATATTGAACTAATTTAGAGTTCAATCTTTCATTTTTAAAGGCGCCGACATGTTTTGTTTTTAAATGAGTAGCTATAACCTTGATTTTGACTGTGTCCAGGACATGTTTCGATATTCTGCTATAGCTGATTGTGTACTGATGAGGCTGTGCGTTTGCACAGCGAAACGTCTTTTGTCTTTTTAGTTTTTAATTAAATGGTTTTATATATTTTTTTATTTAAGTGTAGTCAAGTCTGTCTAATGTATGAAAATTAATTCTGTAATACGATCAGTAATCGTCTTTTGGTAATGGTGCAATTTCTTGCTTCCCAGGAGAAGATTTAAATTTTGTACAAATAAGACAATGTTTCAGTACGGATTTTATACATTTTCGTCCTCTAATTATAAAATATTTTTCTCGTAAATGAGCTAAAGTTTTTGCAATTCCATAATTAAAAATATTTTCATGGGCATTCTGAATGAAAAATTTGGGTATAAGCACTCCCATTTGGAAGTATAAAAGGGTGCTTTTACCTTTGAGATAATTCTCACTATTGTAATATTCCAGATAAAATTAACAAATCATTCTCATCCAATTTTTGATTCAGACTATACAAGGCTGAATCTTTATCGATGGGCTTTCACGTTTTCATTAAATCAATTTCTCGATTAAAGACAGATAACTGGGTTTGTTTTAACCAATAAAATTCTGCCTTCTCAATTTCTGGAGTTTTGAGCTCACCTGAAATTTTTGTTTATATTTTGTTGATATTATTTAGGAATCTTAAGATCCAGGCTGTGATGTTAAGTAATTTGGAAAGTGGACTAAAATTTTCTAATTTTAACAACGACTCTGGAGGTACAGCACCTACTGCACAAGATAATTGAGCAGAACTCAAATTTGATGATTTTCTTTCATTCAAAATATTTTTATCAAATGGTATCTTTCCTTTTGGCCAACTGTCCTTTCGTAATGACAACCATTCAGGACCGTAATGCCATAATTTATTTTCCAGGAGGTTATGTAAATTTTCGCCTTTAGTAAAAAGATCACTCGGATTATACTCACCCGGAATATACTTCCATATTTTAGGATAAGTCAAAGATTGTATTTCTACAACCCTATTAGCCACAAAGGGCTTCCAATCCATGGCTGATCCTTTAATCCAATATAACGTAATAGTGGAATCTGACCAGATATGAATTTCCAAATTTTGAAAATTAAATGCATTTTTCAGATATTTACACATCCTTGCAGCTATTAATGCCCCCATTAATTCAAGACGAAGAATTGTCAAACATTTAATAGGGGTGGCTCTACATTTTGCCCAAATAAGACTAGTCATAATTTCATTATCACATGTGGTACATCGAAAATAAGCTACCCCCCCCCCCCCCCCGCCCCATAAGCCTTAGGACTTGCATCGGAAAAAATATAAATTTCGATTGAGTCCGAAAATTCTAGTCCCTGCGGAAAATATTTGCGGGGTACCTCGCATTTATATAAATGTTTGATTTCTGCACACCAATTTTCCCATTCAGTTTTTAAATCATTAGGGAATTTTTCATCCCATTCCAAACCCTGTAGCAAACTTTTCATACGAATAGAAAATGGTGCGATGAATCCAATAGGACCAAAGAATTTAACGTGGCTTTAAGAACAATGCGTTTCGATGGATTAAATTTTCAATCATTAGAAAAGGATTGTACGTCAAAACGTAAAATATCCCAATTAGTATCCCATAATAATCCCAAAATTTTTAAAGAATTATTAAAATTTTCTTCTGAGTCACATAATTTATTTTCCTTCGTTAATTTTCTAAGTTTAACAGAATTAGTATTGAATTTTCGCAAATTCATGCTAGCTTCTTTGAAAATACGCGAAGCTGTTGAGGATAGATAATAAGCGTCTTCATCAGATTTTGACCCCATTATCAAATCATCTACACAAAAGGAAGGGTCCAAAATCTTAACAACTTCAGGATGATCATCATATTTACGTATATGTGATTTAATCGTTGCAGCCAAAAGAAAGGGACTACAAGTTACCCCAAAAGCAGCTCTTGTAATTCTCAAAAAATTTAAATCATCCTTTTGGTAACCAAACCACAAAAATTATAAATAATCCTGATTTTGTTCTGTTATTTCAATTTGCAAAAACGCTTTCTCTAAGTCAGCGCTAAATGTAACACTAAATTTTCTGAAATTAAATATTACATTAAGTATGTTCGGTTTAATATTAGGACCCGGATATAAACAATAACTTAGAGAACTTAAATGTTTTTCTTTAGAAGAAGCATCGAAAACCATCCTAACAAAAACTAGTTGGATGTGCCAATCCCAAAACTTTCTTCTATCTTATACATCTTACTATTTCAAAAACTAGTTACACATGTTAATACTTATATATTATTAGTTCATTACTATACCAACTTTGATTTTCATCTTAAATTCCTGTTTCAGTCAATTAAATGAACTAAAAACGAGTTAATCTATATCATGATATTTGTTAAAATTAATAGTTTTTCCTTATTCTGTTTTTATCAGATGTTTGCGAATAGCCGGCGTAACAGGAAGTGAGTTCCCGCCTTTGCACGAGCCGCCGATGGACAATAGAACTACGAAAAATCAAGAAAAGTATACAAAAATCGCTATCACAGAGCCCCTTTACCGCGCGATATTTCCAAATTCAAGGAGGACCTGTTGGCCATATCCAAACTTATGCACAAAAATTTGGTTCAATTGTATGCATTATTTTATACACTTTTCAATGGTACAATAAAGAAAATGGCACAAACATCGCTATTATAACGACCCCCTTCCGGCAGATTTTTTTCAAATTCAGGGAGGACATGCTTGCCATAGCAAGAAACATACACAAAAGATTGGTTCAATTCTATGCATAACTTCATACACTTTTCGATGGTACAATATTCAAAATGCCACAAAAATCGCTATTAAAGCGGCTCGTACCGACGAATTTTTTCCAAATTCAGGGAGGATCTGCTTGCCAAAGCCAAAAACTTAAAATAAAAATTTGGTTCAATTCTATGCGTAACTTCATACACTTTTGGATGGTACAATATTCAAAATCGCACAAAAAACGCTGTTACAGAGTCCCCTACCGGCGAATTTTTTCCAAATTCAGGGAGGACCTACCTGCCATATCCAAAAACTTAAAATAAAAATTTGGTTCAATTCTATGCATAACTTCATATACTTTTGGATGGTACAATATTCAAAATCGCACAAAAATCACTATTACAGCGCCCCCTACCGGCGAATTTTTTCCAAATTCAGGGAGGACCTACCTGCCATATCTAAAAACTTAAAATAAAAATTTGGTTAAATTCTATGCATAACTTCATACACTTTTTGATGGTACAATGGTGACAGACACACGGACAGACGGACACACGGACAGACAGACATTTTCTATAAACATGTTTTGGGGGATCTCCGACCCCTAAAATATGTAAATCCGTCGAAAACCGGAAGTCGAAAAAAATTTCGATTACAAGGCTTTCTTCTATTGCAGATAGAAGAAAGCAAAAAGGGGTTTTTAACACAGCGTCTTTAAGTTCTGAGTGATAAGAATAAGCGAGGAACAATGGGAATGCTGCTTGACGGTATTCGTGGCGGATATGCTGTCAAATATATTAGGACTAATTTATTCAGTGTTCAGAGGGAGAATTCAGAAGACTGTTTATGCACTCAAAACCGATAAAAAGATGTTTTTTCTAGATTAAATGTATGTATATATATATATTTTTAATAACATGTTAATAACATAACAAACTTTCTAAATTATTTAGATTTCCAGTTCGATAAACCAAATACAAAGCTCTGCTGCTGAAAACAAACCATTTTTTAACAGTTTCAAACATATTTGAAAAATGTTTACGAATTCGGTTTGTCTGTCTATTTGTCTGTTTGTCTGCCGTCTGGATGTCCGTTCTCTAACTCGCGTAATTATACTAGGATTGCCATCAAATTCATGTATGTTAATTAGAGTCATTATGACATGTTCGAATTAAAAATGAAGTATTTAGCTTTGATAGTTCACTTACAGGAACACTTAACGGAATTCAGTTACATTACGGCATACCGGTAAAAATCGTTTGTTGCCTACTTTAAACATGTTGCATTATCCCAAGTATATTTTAATTTATATATATATATATCACAGAGGTCCCTTACAAGTGACTTACTAAAGTATATGGTGTTCTTAACAGTCATTCTTCATTTACAGCGGCACGAAAAAGAATTCGATTACAGTATTGTCTAAGAACAATAATTGCTGGAAGTGCGTTTTAAATTGTGGTATGCGTTTTTAAGTTAAACTAATTTTTTGCCTATTACCTAGTTTGTATGAAATATGCAGACGATATACAGGGTAGCACAAAAAATGTAGAATACATTTCCGTTTATTGCAGGAAATTTACTGAACGGGAATTTACAACTGTGCTATGTGTTTCCTGATTGAAAAAATTTTAGCATATTATGTTGTATATATACAAATCTATAGATCATATACCGGGCTGAACAAAAGCATTCAGCGAGATTTTTCCGGATATGGAGAGTAATTGTTGAAATCTGGTTTCAAATAAGTTATGCATTTTCCAAAATTTTAACTTTGGTATATTTTTTATCTTTTTAAAGATCGAAGTTTTGTTAAAGTATTCTTGAAATATTGTAAAGTGTTTCGGAATATATGCTTGGCACAAGATTTTTGTTTATGTTACTTTTTTAAGGAGGGCTAAATTTGTAAGCAAAGTCTTAAATAATATTTGACGCAACAAAAATATTATTGAGCGGTGTAAAAATTAGTGTAAAATAACAATAAAACGAGCAACTGCTAGAATTGAAATAAAAGGACTCCAAAGCATACAAATGTTTGCACTTTTAATTTGTAGAGTAATATAATTTTTGAAAAATTTGCTTTAAACAATCTCATCCCCTTTAAGAATATTAGTTATCTAGAGCTGAAATTCATATTCTTTAATTTTTTTATTAAAGAGACTAAACATTCGATATAAACCGCAATATTATGTAACACAACTGAAGGCAAATGTTGGTGAAAATACAAACTGCAAAAATGCCATAATGCCTTAAAGATAACGCGCTTGAAGATTTTTTTGACAAATAGTGAATTATCTGTCAGTCTGTAAGTCTGATAAGTTATCATAAACTTCACGCGTAAATTCTCTCCTCTGATAAAAGTAGTGGAATACTAACATTTTCAGCAGACTTTCAGCATTATTATTCTTTTATACACTATTACCGTTTTGCTGAAAAATTTATTATATTTTTATAAATGTTTTTTTTCACTTTGTCGATTCAAAATTACACTGCTCAAAACAATTAGGGGAACACATAGTTTTAACGAAATTACGCAAATATTTACACCGATAGGTGACGTAAAATGAAACATCGATAATTTAAGGTGTTATAAAAAACAGATAAAGAAAACTTCACATGTAAATTAAAGTTTATGACATCAAAAACTAGAAAATGGATATAAGTGCAGAAACCGGGATTTTGCAGAAAAGTCTGTATCACTGCCTCAGTTGTAAAATTCAATTGCTCTGCTTGTGTTTTGAGAAAAGGTGGCTTGAAAATGTCACAGCAACGTGATTTACCGCAATACATGGCTTGGCGTGTTATCGGGACAGTTAAATTTTTGGGGAACACAAAGAAGTGTAATGGACGCTGTTGGAGTCACAAGAAGTGTCCATGAAAGGCTATGGGATCGATTGCAAGACACATGGAATGGTAGTCATTGACAAGTGCAAGGTCGAAAATGTGCTAACACAGGAACTGATTACCGATATATCCTGTTAACAGCTCGTCGAGACGGAACGGGCAATGCTACTCAGCTGCAAACACACCTGTTCTTTGCCACAGGACGAAGGGTGTTCAGCCAAAGAGTCCGAAATAGGCTTCATCAGGGTGGCCTCTATGCACGTAAGCCAATGGTCTGTATTTCGTTGACCTCAAGCTACTGTGCCGCCCAAAGAATGTGGGCAAGTGAACATCGAGTTTGGAGACAACGTTGTTGGAGTCAAATTCTGTTTACAGACGAATCCGGATTCAGTCTGGATGTGGCATCTGATGTGTTTTGGCATGGAGAGAAGGAGGAACTCAAAATAATCCCACATTCGTTCGTGAAACATCACAATACAGACGAGGTTGGTTGATGCTATTGGCTGGAATCAGCATAGGTGGACATACGGGCCTGCATATCATTCGGAATGGCATTTTGACGGTCCGAAGTTATACAGACGAGATACTGAGAACTCATGTCATATTTTAAGCTGCAGCAATTAGTGATTTCTTTTTTTCCCATGCATGATAATGCCAGATTTCATACAGTTCGTCTTGTGGAAAACATGCGTGAAGCTAAAACAATACAGCGTATGGAATGACCAGCATGCTCTCCTGACTTAAATCCAATCGAGCATGTTTGGAACATACTCAGGCGACAAATTACAGCGAGACCGAGGCCTCCTTTTACTGTCCGGGACTTGGAGATTGCAATTCTTGAGCAATGGAACTGTATTCCCCAAAGTCTTATCGATAACCTCATCGCATCCGTGGAAAACAGGTGTGCAGCAATCTTAGCTGTTCGAGGAGACCATACGCCATATTAAAAATCTTGCATTATTTCTAAACAATCCTTTTTAGGTAGATTTCGTAAGAAATACTACCTATTGCAGTCGTTACCATGGTACGACTTTTGAAAAATTCCTTCATAACTTTTCATTATAGGACCCCAGGAACCCAAAACCACCCACACCTAAAAAGTTTACACTCATATATATATATATCCCTCGTCCTTTATTTTTTCGTAAGTGCTATGATTCTCGGTGCAAGACATGTCCATACGCTGCTCAGACACAAATTGTCTCAGATCCTAATTATTCAAGTTTTTGTAAAGCATTTAATGTTATTTATAGTATAAAGTGCAACTTATGTAATATGAAATATATTGGTGAAACATCAGGTCCAATTCATAAACGAATCAATCATCATCGATCAGACTCTAATAACAACAAAGCAAAAAATATACAATCTACAGCTGAAATTCAACATTTTCATAAACATCTATTTAAAAATACGACAATTGAAATCCTTCAAATTCTAAAAAATAAATCAGAACGTCTTTATATGGAATCATCATATATGAAATATCATAACACAATTTATCCTTATGGACTTAACAGTGAAGTATTTAACAGACCTGTCAAAGTCTTCACATCTATAAATAACAATATTGATTATTCTCCAATTTATCCTACTCTTAATCATAATTTAAATGCTAAAACAACACGTAATAAACGCGGAAAGGTTTCATCATCAGTTGCAGTTTCCAAAAAATCTATCACAAAACAAATTAATGATCTTCAACGAAATTACTTAGAGAATTATAACTGGTTGTTAATTCGTAAAAACATCTTTGCTATTAAAAAGAAACAGCTGGTACAACATTTAAATGTCTTTCTAAGTAAATCTTTCTCTAAACATTTTTCTGATATTTACTTTGACCTTATTATGAGTAGGGTTAATCTTTTAAATATTAATATACAAAAAAACCCCCACAAAATTCAGAACATGAATACTCAAATGATAATTACTTTTTCAAATCACATTTTTAATAAAATTAATATCAATTCTATAATTAATGATAAAAATTGTTTTTTTTCCTATCAATAATCTTCATATATCAAAAACCTTTAAATATCCGAATACAATTGGGAGAAAATTTTTTAACTACAATACATTTTCAAAAAATACATCTGCTGCAAGTACTTTTCCGTGTAACTGCAAAGACCCCACTCTAAAAAAATACATAAACAATGATCATGGACATATAATCACTGGAAATCTTGATATTGTTCATGATTTTAAATTGAAACAACTAATGGGTTATGGTACTAAATATAGACTTCCATCTAAATTTAATGTTAAATCTATTATCAAACAGTTTACATATGATATTGATATTTTTATTTATAAAATTTCTATCTCTTATAATAAGCCTATTGCATATTTTAATCAATGGAAGATATTAGTAATTGAAAAATTAACTATGGCTTTAAAAAATAATATTGCTGATTTGGTTTCTATTAATACTCAGCATTATTTCCAACAAATTACTAAATTACAAAAAAACTTCGTTATTACATATGTAGACAAATCTCCTAACAATTATGCTATTATATGTAAATCATATTATCACCAACTTCTTACAAATTCTATTTCTTCTAATAAGTCTTTTCAAAAAACTAATGAAAATGTAATTGTAAATAATCGTAAAATTCGAAGTTATTATAAACTTTTAAATATTTTATCTACTAATTTTAATTATCCATATTTAGTTCTTATTCCCAAATTTCATAAAACTCCTATTAAATTTAGGACTGTTACTATTGGTTGTAATACATATAATAATAAAGCCAATACACTTCTCTTAAAAATTCTTAATCAAATATATGAACTTACTACAAACAATCATAATACACATTGTATAAAAAATAGCTATCAACTTGTTAATATTTTAAAAAATCTTCATTCTGTTTGTAATATAACGACATATGACTTCAAAGATCTTTTTAATAATATAGAGCTATTAGATTTACATAAAATTATAAATGCATTATTTAAAAAGTATTATAAAAAACTGGAATTACCATCTAATATAGATATTGCATATTTTAAATCTTTAACTAACTTCATTATCTATAATAATTATATATTGCAAGATAATACTTTATATTTACAGCATGTCGGTATACCACAAGGCGGTTGTAATTCCAGTTTACTCTCAGACTTATACTTATCTCATTATGAACGTAATTTTACTAATAATAATCTACATTTATATCGTTATATTGATGACATCATTTTAATTGAAACTGATCAATCTGCAATTACTCGATTTCCAGTTGATTATCCCACTAATTTGGAATTAACGGAAAACCTTTTATCTAACAATACAATTAACTTCTTAGATCTTAAAATTACATTAAAAGACAATAAAACAATCACAGATTTATATGACAAACGTAAAGAATTTAAATTCACAGTTAATACATTTACAAATTTTAAATCTTGTCTACATCATTCTGTATTTCGTAATATAATACTTAATCATTTATATAGAATAAAATGTTTATGTTCTTCTCCTCTAATTAACAATAATATTAAAAAACTAATTTATGATGCATTAAATCATGGTTTTCCAAAAAAATTCATATATTCATTAATATACAATTAGTACTTTTCTTACATGATCTATAAACACAAATTAACACATGCGTAAACAAAATTACAAAAAAATTATAAAATAAAAAAATATCTATAAAAAATTAAAAATTGTAAAATAATAATAAAAAAAAATATATTATAGGTTGGTTGGGTGGGCAGATGTTAGAGTACGGAGGAGGGTGGTGTTGTCTGGATAATACGCAATGGTTAATTATTTATAAAAAAAAAGCGGGGCTCTTGTATTATTACTATATTTTTGTTATGTATTTTATGTGGATGTTGATTTGATATTTTATATGTAAATTGGAGATTTTCATTAATATTATAATTAGCTTAATTATTCATTAATCTAATTTACAATTATTTGTTATTAAATTTTAATTTACTAAGGACAATATCATATTAATTACTAATAGTATGCCACTCTTATAGTGAATAATATACATATAAGTAGTTTTAATATTAATATAGTTATACTGTATGCATTAAAATTGGGTAAATATTTTTATTATTATTCCTCTATTCTTTTTAATATTTATTATCGGTTTAATGTTTTTGAATGTCCCACATTCATACTTTATGGATTTTTATGGATGTCTGAAAATAATCCACATTCTATATTTGTGCTTTTTAAGTAATGGGATTTTAAGTATTATTTAACCTTCTATATACTTCCACATGTTTTTTATTTCCTGTTCATTTTATAAATATCTTATATATAATTCATTAAAAAATAATTTTTATATTATTTTTAATAATTATTTATATTAATTATTACTGAATTTATTTTGTTTTATAGCATATAGCTATATGCTATATATTATCAATGTTCTAGCATTATTTAAACTCTTAGTTTAGTTTAAATAAGTTAGCTAACAGAATATATTGTATGCTTTTAAATTTTATTAACAATAGTTTTAAATACATTGTGTGATTTATATTAGGTTTATAATTCTCTATATATAAGGATTTGTTTGGTTTTGCTGTTTAAACAGTTATTTACATTCAAAAGCTTACAAATTTTTATCTTGCGATAGATGTTTAATATAATTAATAATAGATGGCAGCACCAAATTTGTCTCTTTCAGATTGCTCTAATTTTTAATTTTTCTAGCTCCATTTCAGTTATAATTTATACACCAGGGGGTATTTTTAGCTAAATTTTGACGATTTTGTTAAACTGTTATCTATTAATTTAATAGTGCATTTTAAATAATGTAATTAATATCTATTTATTTTATATTAGATTAAATTTGTTTTGCAAGTTATTTCAAATTTTATTTCAAAATGTATTAACTGCATCCTTTGGTATCATTTACTGTGATTTCTTAACTGTTTTATTCACCTTAATCTTTTTGATATACTGGTAGACATGTGCACATGGATTTTTGTAAAATACTGAAATATTAATCGGTATGGTGTTTATTATTTATATTTTATATCCTATAAATATTTAAATACGTTTTATTGATTCTTCCATTTCATATTATTTGTTTCTATTCTGCTTTCATTTTTAATCAATTTACTTGATTTTAGTGGTTGTTCGGGCACAGGGGAAAATTAATTTTAGCTTTAGCTTATTTTTCCCACAGAAAACAACCATTTTGCTTATATCATTGAATTCTGTGCCCTTGATAACGTAATTCAATGTATAAGCTTTTCAATTTTTGTCGGTGTCCACTTTTTTCTTTTTTCTTCCATAATAATTCTTATAATATATATATCTTTTTTTTTAATACTTACAGCTTTAATTCATAATAATTGACGGTGGTAGGTTATGTTTAATTAATGGTAATATATATATATATATATATATATATATATATATATATATATATATATATGTATGTATGTATGTATGTACTAATAGTATATATGTATATATAGTATAATAGTATATGTATAATAGTATATATCTATGTAGTATATATGTATGTATGTATGTATGTATGTTTGTCCGCACGATAAAAGTCGCAATTATGCACGGATCGTCTTCAAACTCGCCAACAACTTTGAGATGGCTAATATCTCGGCGGGGATTGAAAATGGGCAAAATCGGCCCAAGGGAATGGAAATGGGGAGGGTTCAAAATTTTGAATACCGTCTTAACAAGATTCTGATAAAACCAGCTCTTACACAACAATGACAGGAAAAAATAAATATTTTTCGTTATAGCAGTTGCCAACAATTAAAAAAAAAAACAATACAATTCTCACCACAACAATTGCTTTTCTTTTGCAAGATTTTTCACGTGAAAAAATATATTAAATAAATAGTTTGACGAATTGAAAACAAATTTAATATTACGTCATAAGTTTCCTAGAGCAAGATTTCAGAATGAAAACTCGAAGTGAAATAAATAGTTTGACGAATTAAAAAATATATATATTACGTCATATTGGAAATATAATGTACCTCAGCAGGTGAATATGTAACGTCATGTGAGTTTGAAGAAACGTATTAAAACATTACAAAAAACCGACTATGGAAATATTAATATATTTTAACACTTTGAGGTTCTCTGAATTTGTTTTAGCCATTTTTAAACCTATTCCATATACATGTGTGTGTGTATTCGTGTATATTAGAATTTTCACAAAATGTTTAGCTCCCTAGAGCTCATTCTTAGTGAAGGAACTGGGTTTATCTTTAATGTTGATTTAAGTTTTTTTGGTGAATTTAGTACTTAACTTCGAAATCTACCTCTGCCTGTAGGCCCGAGCCGGGAAGGATTTTTTTATCATTTACATGAAACCAAATTGTTGCCCTAAACTATTTTTTCATGTTCTTTTCAAAGAATAAAAGCTCCCTTATATATATATATATATATATATTTATATTTTGTATTGCGCATTGATACAAGTGCACTATCCATTTTATGCCCATACGTGGCTGTCTTGCACAGTTCTCTTCACTTTTTTGCTTGCTCCCCTTATTTTTTTGATCAGTGTATATTTCAAACATCATGCACAAGAAATTTTATGTGATAAACGTATTTCATGCGAAACCCACTTAAATAAAATCTCACGAAAAATATTTTTATAAATAATAAAATCTTTTATTAAGATGATTTATAAAGTAAAATCGCTCTTCATTAAAGATTGAAAGAAATTAAAACAAGAAAAATAAACTCATTAGTACTGACTACAATTAGATAAAACTTCTGCAAAACATACAGAATTTAATTAGTATGAGTGGTGATTTTAATATTTTTTGGCTTATAACACAAATTAAACTTTCTACAAATCCCTTGATTTTTTAAAAACTAAGACGGGCTTAATCCTGCGCATTTCTGTGATTTATAAATATTCGGCTAACTTTATATGTAAAAAAGTTAAGCTTTGCATGACAATTTAAATATAACAAGAGATTAAAATTCGGAAGAGTGAAAATGTAGTTAACATAAAAAGGGATTTATTCACTTTTCAATCTTTAATGTATTTTTTTAAGAAGTCTTAAACAAAAAATGCTTAATTACTCAGAAATTATTTTTTCCTTTATATTAAGGTATTGAGTTATTTTAATTATTAATTAAGTTTTCTTGTTATATTATTGTATCTGGGGTTAAAATTAATGTTTATTATTATTATTATTATTATTATTATTTCCCGTGTTACATTTTTTCTAAGAACTAAATATTAAAATACATTAAAGTGAGCTAGAAAAATAATAACTGTGATAAATGGAAAAAAAATCAAATATTGCAAATTCATTTTTATTTATTTCTATTTTTACTTACTTATTTATTTATTTGCTTTTCGATGAAATCGGAATTAAATGAGAAGATGATGCATGATTTGTGATAATAATCACTTCCATACAAAATATATTATTGTTATTACTTTCTTCTATCTTCAATAGAAGAAAGTATTGTAGTCGAAATATTTTTCGACTTCCTTTTTCCGTCGGATTTACACGTGTTAGGGGTCAGAGATCCCAAAAACATGTTTATAGAAAATGTCTGTTGGTCCGTGTGTCCGTCCGTCCGTGTGTCCGTCTGTCCGTCTGCCTGTCGCCATTGTGCCATCAAAAAGTGTATGAAGTTATGCATAGAATTGAACCAAATTTTTATTGTAAGTGTTTGGCTATGGGAAGCAGGTGCTTCCTGAATTTGGAAAAATTTCGCCGGTAGGGGGCGCTGTAATAGCGATTTTTGTGCGATTTTGAATATTGTACCATCGAAAAGTGTATGAAGTTATACATAGAATTGAACCAGAAAATTTTTTTTAAGGTCTTGGCTATGACAAGCATTTCCTTCCTTAATTTGAAAAAAAATCGCCGATAGGGGGCGCTGTAATAGCGATTATTGTGCCATTTTGAATATCGCACCATCGAAAAGTGTAGGAAGTTATGCATAGAATTAAACAACATTTTTTGTGTTCTTTCTTGATCATGGCACAAAGGTCCTCCCTCAATTTGGAAAAATTCCGCCAGAAGGGGGTGCTATAATTGCGATGTCTGTACGTATTTCATTATTGTACCATCGAAAAGTGTATAAAGTTATGCATAGATTTGAACCAAAATTTTTTTTTATGTTTTTGGCTATGACAAGCAGGTCCTTCCTTGATTTGAAAAAAAATCGCTGGTAGGGGGCGCTGTAATAGTGCTTTTTGTGCGATTTTTGTGCCATTTTGAATATTGTACCATCGAAAAGTGTAGGAAGTTATGCATAGAATTGAATCAAATTTTTTGTGTTTGTTTTTGGTCATGGCACAAAGGTCCTCCCTGAATTTGGAAAACTTCCGCCGGAAGGGGGCGCTATAATTGCGATGTTTCTACGATTTTATTTATTATACAATCGAAAAGTGTATGAAGTGATGCATAGAATTGAACCAAACATTTTGTGCATGTTTCTTGCTATGGCAAGCATGTCCTCCCTGAATTTGAAAAAAATCTGCCGGAAGGGGGGCGTTATAATAGCGATGTTTGCGCCATTTTCTTTATTGTACCATTGAAAAGTGTATAAAATTATGGATACAATTGAATCAAATTTTTTGTGCATAATTTTGGATATGGCCAACAGGTCCTCCTTGAATTTGGAAATATTGCGCGGTAAAGAGGCTCTGTGATAGCGATTTCTGTATACTTTTCTTGATTTTTCGTAGTTCTATTGTATATCGGCGGCTCGCGCAGCGGCGGGAACTCGCTTTCTGCTATGTCGGCTATTCGCAAACAGCTGATAGTAACAGAATAAGGAAAAAAAATAATTTTAACAAATATCACGATATAGACTAACTCTATTTTTAGTCCGTTTAATTGACTGAAGAAGAAATTTAAGAAGAAAATGAGAGTTGGTACAGCATTGAACTAATAATATTGAAGTATTAACTTGTGTAACTAATTTTTAAAATATTAAGATGTATAAGATAGCAGAAAATTTTGGGATTGGCACATCCAACTAGTTTTTATTAATATTATTATTTTCGAGTTTCTAAAAAACTAATTTCTAAAAAACCTATAAAAAATGTCTAAATGCATTAAATTAAAAAATGAGACTCAATAAAATTAATTTAAATTTCCTTCGAAGTGTAGAACAGAAGAAAAATTCTAGAGACTCAGAAATGTAAACATACATATAAAAAAAAATTGTGGAACATTTTCTATACTTTTACTTTTTTAATGAAGAAATATTTTTGAGGCGATATTTAAAAAACAATTATATTTAATTTCAAATTGTAAAAAGAAAGAAAAGCGGGAATTACAATCTTTAAAAATTTTTATCTTAGTGTTAATGGGAATATCAATCGAACACGTGTTAATGGAATATCAATCGAACACGTGATAAAATTAATAACATTTAAATGAACAATAGTTATTGGGGGAAATAACTTATAAGTAATTATTACATATTATGTGCTATTTTAAATTAAATAATAATTGAAAATTTAATTAATTATAAAAAATAAGTTTTATGTAAAGTTGTTCTAAAACAGTTTGTGAGTTTTAGTAATTACCTTATATAGAGAACATTTGTAAAAACCAAAGCTTAAAACTGGATTTCACTCTTTTGATTTTTCCGTTTTTAGTATATAAAACATTTTAAGCAGAAAGAAATCCAAATTTCGTATATCATTATTAGCAGAGTTAAAAGTTAACCAAAAGAAAATTTCTTTCCATGCTCACGTTCTATTGTTATAACCTGAACAATTTTACAAAAACTGATAACATACGAAGCTTGTATGTTGGATTAGTATTCACAATGTCTTTCAAATTCACGTGAGAAAGCATTACTATATTTCAAATTATTTTAAACGTTACTATGGAAAGAGATTTGATAGAGATATTGCTTTCGTCCCTTGTATATCCTTAAAAAATTTTCGTTAATATTTCAAAAATTGTGTCGCTCTTTTTTATTTTTCAAATTTAATGCTTCAAAAAATGTTTTCATTGAACACTTATTTCAGTTATTTCCATTATTATGGATAAATGAAGCATAGCAAAAGGAAAATATGTAAAGTAAGAGATATTATCCTAGTAAATATTAAAGCGAATTTGTAGCCAATTCCATGAGAAAATGAAAAATATATACTTAAGCAAACAGAGTGGTTGAAAATCATACGGAGCATTCTCACAATCTTTTGATTTTTATGTCTCTGATTAATAATTTTTAATTTAATACATTTTTTTGTGTTTTTATTATTTCATATACTGTGGAATATCCCATTGCATGATTGCATAAAAATATTAAGGATATAAATAAGTTTTGGACGATGTTGGGGGTCCGAATACCAGGAAAAGTCCTATACCGTCCCGTGTCCCTGATGCTGATTTTTAAGTTTGGAGCTGTCTGTATAAAATTGTTTCAATAAAAATATTTCTATGTATTTTTTTTACTAAACTGGGACAATTGTTTTATGTAAATATGTAGCAAAAATTAACCTGCATACATTTTTACAGTTGATATTATTTTTTTTTAACTCTGTCGCTGGGTTTTTCCTCCTTACCGTCCCTCTTGCTAAACTTGTACAGAAAATCACTTCAGATGCAGTCACAGAATGTTTTTCAAGTTTTTTTCTCATGCAAAATTATGCTAGGGAAAATAATATCTAAAATTCTTTGACAGGAAATTTACTGCAGAATTTAAATCAGCATTTAAATATCAGTTTCAAGATCGTGGCTTTATTGGTAGTCTTACCGTCCCCAAGGTTTATTCCTGCACTTTTCGAGGTAAATTAAAAAATAATAATAATTTAATCCAATGTTAACAACTGTTTCTAAAAATCAATTAACATTGTGGCTATCACTTAGTCTTAACATGATTTACCTAAAAATAGGTGGTAATTTTCCTTGCCGTTCCATTCTTACCGTCCCTTTTTTTCCCATTTCTTCCCTTTTTTCCTATACAGTCCCCTTTTTTACCTTACCGTCCCTTCTCCCTTTTTTTCAAAAAAAATTATGGCCATTTTTTTTCCATTCTGACCAGAAAATCAGAATTCTAACTTTTTACGACAGCTCTTTCATCTTCACCTAACGCTTCATTTATAATGTCTGTTTCATAATAATAGAAGTCACCAGTCCATCAGAAGAAAATAACTCGGTTAAGTGGGACTCGGATAACCGGGACTCTGCTGCAAAACATATTTCAAGTTTAAGACTTAAAGCACACGCTTTTTTTAATGTAAAATGACGTCATTTGCATTAATATAGGTAGTTAAAATTAAATATAGTTTATAATAGCTCCATGTTTTATCATAAATCTATCATTTATATTTTTCTCAAAATAGCACGTATTTTAATTTTTTTTTTCAATTTTAATGAGAAAATGGCAACAAAAAGATATAATTGCTATTTTTCAACAATTTTTTCTTTACTTTCTTCAGAAATGGAGTACTTGAGTTGCCAAAATGAAACAAATGTCGCTAACAACTACAAAAAAAATTAATATTTCAAAAGCAAATGGAGAAGCAGTTTTCAAATAGATTGCATTAAAAAGTACTTTTTTTTCCCAATAAGACGGTATAAACAGTGAAAATGTGCGATGCTTAAAAATTAAAAAAATTGCTATAGAGCATTTAATTGTACAGTAATACATCTGCTTTGTTCATTGCTAGCGTCTGTAAGCTAACGTTATTTTTTAGAGACAAAATAAGCTGGGCGAAAGAAGCATACCGTTCCGGGGGCTAAAAAACATAACGGCCATCTTTTATCTCCTTGCATAATGCAAAAGTATGCCGACGTAATACTTCTTTCTCCTTACTTTACAGAACATTCTGCTTTTTTATCATTTATTGGATGATTCATGTCTCCATGAACATATAAAACATGAAAAACTTCTAGAATGTGCGTGAAAGCATTTCGGCTTTTTTTATGGTTTATTGTCTCGAAGTGAAAGAAAGTTTATTTTTATGTCAAATCTATCACAATGCTTCAATTGTTGGGAGTTTAGGGGTAGCAGAAGAAAGATAATATACTTTAAGGAAATATTTATTTTTAAAATCTAGTTTTAATAAGATTTATGGACTGTGCAATTATTAAACATTTCATAAATATAGTGTCATAAACTCATAAATATGGTACAATTTATTTAATAATTCAAAATTTCTTTTTGGGGCAGTAATGTATAGAATATGCATATTTAGCGATTGATTTCATATTTAATACAAAATATTTCATTTTACTTTATTTAACCCTTAAATGTTGCTTTTCGGCAACATACCCAATTTGGGCTCTAAAATACTATTAGAATAATATTGAAGCTATAATACCTAATGTTGCCAATAAAATACATTCTAAAAATATTATTAAATCGATTTTCAACATGTAGATGGCAACACTTGTGCTGTTTAAGAATAAAGATAGATTTATTTATTCAATTATTGCTACTTGTTCTTTTTGCTTTGTTTGGAAGCTTGCGCAATACTCTATTTTGTTCTGCAGTGAGCAAGTAAAATTTATTTCTTATCATAGTTCCTAAAATTTTTGTGTGTTTAATATTATAGAATTTTATCAAGGAATTTTTTTTTCAATTTAAGACCAGTATTGCCGATTAGTAACAAACTGTTTTTTAGCCGTAAACCATACATAAAACAAAATATGATTTTTTTAAGTATTTTTTCCACGATTTATTTAAAAAATTAAAGCCGAAAAACATTATTACAATGATTTTTGAAAAGTCAAGCATTTAAGGGTTAAAAGATAATTTAGGAAGTTAAATATTTTATAAACACAATTTCTCTTAATTGACGTATGGAAAGTCATTACGCTGTAAAAAGGCATGAGGTAAAAATTTTTGCACCCACAATAAGTAAAATTACAGTTCAAAACAAATTTATTTACTGTTATACATTACACTTTATTTATATTATACATTTATCTTATACTAGGGGGCTCTGCCCCCTGCAAGCTACGCTCGCCAACCCACGTTCAGACACCGCAGAATCTAAAAACGCGCTAATCTGATGGGTTTTAAAAATATTAGAGAAGATTGAATTATACTGAAAAAAGCTGTGCATATCTCCCTGTAAACGGGTTTCCATTCAATTCTCTTTGATTGCAAAAATTTAACGGAGAATCAGTTGCTGTTAAGACATCCAATGGTTGTTTTCGTTTTTGATTAAAGAGGATCAGTTAAACATTTGTAAAGAAGCTAAAATAAAATGAATTAAGTATTCAGAGTCTTTGTCAACCGATATTTTAAAACAATCTCTATAACAATAGCCTAAATCATGTGGCTATCATCAATAGTTCTGGGCGGAACACTTTGCTTTTTATACTCTAGGTGCCATTTTGATAGTTTAATGTTATACAGGCACAGGTGATAAGTCGCCAAATATTATTCTATCCCCATCATTTCATCTATATTATAATAGTTCAAGTCATCAAATGCCATAAACAAATGCAATCTGATTCCTTCGCCTTTCATATGAAGGTTTGGAACAAATGTCATATACTTATATTGGCGCGATTTTTTTCCAACGTCAATTTGGGGAACACATCAGCAGCATAAACAACAACATCCGGCTTCCCATATCAAGCAAAATAACGATACTTTGGCGCCCGTTAAGTACCCGTTGCGTATATGACATTGGCGTCAGAAAAAAATCGCGCCAATATGGGGCCGTATATGACATCTGTGCCGAAAGAAAAAAAAGCCGGGTGCAAATCTTACCAATATCTTTTTTTTTCAACCCGTCAGTTAGCATTTTTTTTTTTTTTTTTTTTTTTTTTTTTTTTTTTTTTTTTGTTCGAGAGGTAAATTAAAACATTGATTTGAAGTTGAAATTAAATGTCATGGTTTGTTACATAATTTAATATTTCGCCAGATGTCATATACGCGCATGTTTAGCATGATTTTTTTTTCTTTTTACGAAAATTTGGCGAAAACCTCGTTTTCGAATACCAGTTACATATGTATTTTTGGTACTACTTAGTTATCCCGTCGACCAAAAATCTATCGCGAACTATAGGATTAAATGCCAATAATGCTTGATCGAAAATGTCACATTCACTTGACTTTTAGCAAGTTACACGTGTTTACGTCATCAAGTGATTTTTTAGACGTTTTATTTTTATATTTATTAATGTTATACTAATTTATTTGTTGTTTCGTTATTTAAAATAAAAATTTTGTCAATCTGTACAATTTGGCGAGTGGTTTGGCGATTTATGTAAATTGCGAAATTGGTTGAGGGAATAACTACTACATTGTACCGTATTTTTTAATTATTTTCTATTATTTTCAAAAGGAAATAGCAAAAAAAAAAAATTAATAATTATAGAACAAATAATTTATATATATTTAAAAAAGAAATAAAAGTAAAGAAACCTTTATTATTAAATAAACAACAATAGCCGGCTTACCATGTCATTCAAAATAATGCCATTTGTGCGCCAATTAAGTACCCCGGTGCGTATATGACATCTGTGCCTAAATTTTTTTTTTTTTTTTTTTTTTTTTTTTTTTTTTTTTTTTAAGAAGTGAAAGCCACCAATTTAAATGTTTCATTTTTAAATTAAAGTTTTGTATTTAATAAAATGATAACGAAATACAAAAAGAGCATTGTTGTTAGCATAGATTTAAAAGAGGCCAAACTGGTCGCCAAATTAATTTAAAATAGTAATCTTTTTCTGAATTATGAAAAAAAAAATTCTGTTATGATTAAAATTTGAGTTGCCATCATTAGAAAATATGTATTTAAAATTAGAGAAAAATTAATATTTCGAAAACTAATTCGAATTTAAAAATTCTAATACCAGTTTTGAGATCTGTGGATGAACACGGATTTTTGGTGTTAATTTCATCGCAAAATATTCGATATTTTAGGTGAAATTGCCGTGAAAAAAAATCAGTAGTTTAATCAGTCGATTCAAAGAATCGTTACATTTCAGCCGTTTTATATATTCGTTTCATAAATTCGTTTCATTAGGATTTTATATGTATAGGGTAGATATTTTAATTTTTGTGTGGAAACAAATTAATAATACCGTTGTGAGACGATGGATACTTGCAGGAGCGAGCGATGACCTTTAAGGGCGTCCAGGGCACAAAAATCTTCAAATTTTCATTTTTCTTTTTTTTATTATTGGATCAAAATTTTCTCTGCCGTTTTCTGCTTAAAATGATGTTTAAATCATGTTTCTATCTTATTTAGAACAGGAAACATTAATTATTTCGTTTTGTTTTGTTTTCAAAAACTGCCTTTCAAGCTATGGTTGTCAAGGAAACGAGTTCATGTGAAATTGCGATTTTCTTCATGATAGGTTTTTTCACCATTTCTCATATTTAAATTCTTATAACTCGAGAACCGTTAAAGATACTGGGTTTAAACTCGGAACATATCTTTTTCAATTATTTTACTTTGCTTTTGAGCCAGCATATTTAAAAAAATATTTACTTTTGAAAATATGATTTTTTTACAAAAGTTGCACCACTTTTTTTGTAATTTTTTCGTTAAATATTTTTATTTTTTTTAGAAAATTAATATTTTTTAAAATGCTGGCTCTAAATTAATATATATATATTTCTGTTTATTTAAATGAAAAACAATTTAAATTCTACAAATAATATTTCGAGTTATAACGAGTTTAAGTTATACCAGTTTTTTCATAAATTTTAAATTTTAAATTTTTTTTTAAAAAGCTATGAGAAGTTTTATCATTTGATTTTGTTTTCAAATGATATGGTTAACCATCACAAAAGAATTCCAAATTTTAACTCAATAAATAAAAAATTTTTCAAAATGTGTCCCGGACCCCCTTAAATAAGGCGATCATTTTTCTCCGTTAATAAATATCTTAATCACATTTTGTCGCTAAATTATTAAGAATCAATACATTCTCTGCAGCTTATACCAACAAATATATTTAAAAGTTCATTTTTGACAAAATGGCAATAATTTAACAAAAAATTAATAATAATAATAATAATAATAATGCCTGTTTTTCGGTAGGAATCGGAAAAATAGTTGCCCTTATCGTAGCGGAATAATTTCCAACCCAGCTCGGAATAAAATCCGTAAAATACCGTTTTACTGACTATTTCCTTATTTTTGCGGATTTTATTCCGAGCTGGGTCGGAAATTATTCCGCTACGATAAGGGCAACTATTTTTACGATTCCTACCGGAAAAATAGCATCATTTTTTCCCCCTTACAGTGTACACTGTAAAAAAAAATAGCACCAGATTTCCAGTAGGAATTGGAAAAATAGTTGCCCTTATCGTACCGGAAAAATTTCCGACCCAGCTCGGAATAAAATCAGTAAAATCGGAATAAAATCCGTAAAATTAGAATAAAATCCGTAAAGTACACGTTTTAATGAATGTTTCCTTTTTTTTTACTGATTTTATTCCGAGCTGGGTCAAAAATTTTCCGGTACGATAAGGGCAACTATTTTTCCGATTCCTACAGGACTACTGTTCGGATTTTTTTTCAGTGTAGTATAATCTACAGTAAAAATAATTAGCTTTCTTTTCAATAATAAATGAAGGCGATGTGTTGAATTATTCTCGAGAAAATACCCAGAATTAAAAACGTGTTTTCGAGGAAAAGAAATTTGAAACTTTGCAATCGGATAGGCGAGCATAATATAGCACCTTCAACAAGCATAAAATATTATAAATAAATTGCTATATCAGGAAACCGCTTTTAGGCAACAATCTACACACTGGAGGAACTCAAAAGAGGCAAAATGAAAAAAAAATAATAAAATTTTTAACATAAAGAAGCAGTGTTTCCAGTTAATGAGGCACATGATCTTCACTGTAAAAAAAAATACTTCCAGTTTTCCGGTAGGAATCAGAAAAATAGTTGCCTTTATCGTACCGGAACAATTTCCGACCTAGCTCGAAATAAAATCCGTAAAAATAAGGAAATAGTCAGTAAAACGGTATTTTACGGATTTTATTCCGAGCTGGGTTGGAAATTATTCCGGTACGATAAAGGCAACTATTTTTCCGATTCCTACAGGAAAACGGGCATTATTTTTTTACAGTGTTTGACTTCATCGAAACAATGAAATACATCGCCTTTTTCAAAGTACCAAATAACAAATAATATGCAATTAAGATCTTTTTTCCCCCTTTCTGCCTAAAATATATATTCTTAACTGTATTATCCAGAAAAATAAATGTTGTATATACAAAATTAAAATATAAATTTGAAATTTGAAAATTCTTTTCTCTAATAAGCTAATTAAAATTATTAAGTTCTGCGTGCATGATAAAACTCTAAATTATGCATATAGAAAACAATTTTTGAACAAAATGGAATCATAACACACATGCTTCTAAATTAAAACAAAAATTTTTCAAATTTATCAAGTGCAGAAAAAGATATAACCAATATATGTGAATTTTTTTGGATTTACCATGAAGTCTATAAAGAAACAGATATTTGGTTAATTGCTTTAAGCTATAGCTGATATAGTTTGAAAGTAACAGCGCGCGAAATCTCCAAATTTACTAATATTTGAAAGCCAAGTTTGAATTATCTACGGATCTTCAATTGTATTCACCATCGATAAATGATTACAACTCATGAAATAAAGCAGTTTTTTGAATGAGATTTTTTGCATATTGTTAAGAAATTTTTAAAGAATTCAGAATAAAACAAAATCCAAAAACTGATTTTTGTGAAAGTTTTAAGGTCCTGTGCTCGCCTGCCTGTTAGTTAGCCAACTTCTGAATTCCCCCCACTAATGTTAAATCTATGATCGTACAATGTATTTGCATATATAAAACATCCCCCCAGGAAATTTGTATTATTAAAATCTTTTTTCTGCGTACTTCTCTTGGAGGATGTCTCTCATTTTCTTAGCGGTCAAAATATTTCTAACATATACGCGTAATTATCTGTGAAGAAATCTTACAGATTTTAACTTATAAAATATTAAATTAAGCGAAATATTTTAGAAATATTTTGAAAACTAAGTAAAAAAGAGTCACCCTTTAAAAAGAGTACAGGGGAAAAAGAAGTTAAATATTAAATTCCTGTAGAGATATTTTAAATATACGAATGCATTCTAGGATGCCCATAGATTTAACGTTATCGGGAGGAATTCTGAAGTGGACTGGCTTACAGCTTTAAGCGGTTCAGAGTGAAATAACTTGGCAACTTTCAGAATGCATTTAATATGAATTAAAAATGCTTCCAAAATTTATTGAGATGTATCTAAATAAATCTCTCTATTCTAAAAAAGTAATTGATGCTGACGTAAATAAAGTTTTAATAATCAGGGCTTTTTATTAGATTAAATTAAGATTATTGCATATAAAAAGTAAGAAAATTGATAATTATATAACGAAATATTCCAGAAATACTGATGCAGACACTTTTAAAACAAATATTTTTTAAAGAGCTATTTAATGATGCTCAAAACTTTTTATTGTATGTAACCTTCGTATCGAAATTTAACTATCTTTCTCAGGCACATACTTGACGAGCTTCTATGCAATCATTTTTTTTTTCTTAGTAATTTTTTGCGTTTCTTTTTTAAATTTTTATTTAAAAAATTCAGTATCTGAATAGAGATTTATTTTACGTTTCAAAAAATTTTACTTTTTGTTCCGAAATTTTAAAACAGCGCATATAATAATATTTCCTTTCAATTAAAAAATGTATTACTGCTGAATGTTAAAAAGAGAAGGAAAACTTACGTGAAAATTACGTTATATTAAAAAGATATGTTTAAAACAACATATTATTTTTATTAAAGTTAGTTTAGCGTCGTTTAAAATTCCGGTACGCAGACACATTGTTTATTTTTCTATTTTATTTTACACATGCTGATTTTCAAATGTTTAAATCTTATTTAATCAGTCACTAAAATGTGCTGTTAACTATCAAGGCAGAAGTTGATTCGTCCTTAAAATCACTCAGTCAAAGGGAAATGAATTTTAACATGATTACAGAAGATCGCCAATGGTAATTTAATTATAATTCGATCTTCCTTAATATTTTTAAAACAGGGCAAATTAGCTTTTTATTAGACAATGCGGTGACCGAACGGGAGCTGGCGTACGTATCTCATATGGGTTAAAGTCCCAAGATACTTAAAAAGAAGATTTTATTTTTTGTCAAGTTATGTGCATATGAAAATGTTTAGCAGATGTGTCACATGTTTGGGATAATTCATGAAAACATTTCTAATAGAGAAATGACAAAATGTGTACCTGCGGAAATGCTACAAAAATACAACTGTAAATATCAAAATGTATATATTTTTTTTTCAATTATTTCTCCTCTAGAAAAAAAAAATTGAATTCCATTATAACTGAAAAACAAAAAAGCGTGTTTCAGATAAGCTTATTAATTACACTATTTTAATTTTAACACAATTTTTCTAATTGGTAAATTGTTTATAAAAGTTTTAAAAGTAAAAGAAAATGGCGTGTTTCGGATAAGCTTATTAATTACACTATTTTGATTTTAACACAATTATTCTAATTGTATTAAAATTAAAATAGTGTAATTAATAAGCTTATCCAAAACACGCCTTTTTTTTTACTTTTAAAACTTTTATAAACATTTTGAGATATGCGATGTAAATTTCCAACTAGACGACAAATGTTCGCACCAGGATTCGAACCAGGGATCTCTTGGTGGTCTGATTCGAATCCTGGTGTGGACATTTTTCGCCCCGTTGGTAATTTACACCTCATATGATTTATTTAACAATTAGAACAATTGTTTTAAAATAAAAATAAAAATAGTGTAATTAACTATCCAGCGTTTTTCTGGAGTGACATTATCTGCGATTTATACTGTTAAGCTGTTTTAGATATCAGGGTTTCGTAGGGTTGGCGTCCACCCTGTGTACCATCTTTGAGCTTATGGCCAGGATAAACCCCTAAGCCCAAGGGTGGATAGCAGATATTAGACCAGATGCTACAATCAATAAATTTTTCTGGTGAATTACATAGACCAGATTCGTCCGGGATATCTCAAATGGCATTGGCAGCTTCACCCAAGTGATCCCTGATTCGAATCGTGGTCCGGACATTATTCGCCCAGTTGGGGATTTACATCTCATAAGCTTATTAATCTTCACGTTTCTACACGTTATATATAAAATGAGTATTTTACAGTATTTCACACTTTCTTTCATTTCTGAAGTTCTTCAAAAGATAAATGAATCTATTTCTGTTATTCACGCTTTGAGGTAAAAAAAAGAATAGTTTGAGAATAGGCAATGTTGTTGACTTAAAATTATTTCTAGGCTTCATTTTGCGCTGATATCTAACGATAATTTCATGATATAATTTGATAAACAGATTAACAATATGGCTTTACTCAATCTGCCTTCAAGTAAATTACAAACCTTACATGTGGATTTTTCTTAAAGTAGTTCCTGAGATAGAAAAACTCATTATATATTTAATATACCCAAATACATAAAGTACATTTTTCATAATACTCTGATTAGCTTATCTTTGAAACATGTTGTCTTTAAAATTTATCTTAATGTATATTTGAAATTCCTTTTAAAAGCACCATACATACATCATATTATTGTATAATTTCCATTTTATTACTTAGATGTATTAGATACTAGTCACTAAAAAGAATCCTCATTGAAAACTCGATGTAGTTCTTCAGATTTTACGGCTGAAAGGTACTTGTAGGACCAATGTGTTCTGGACGCCTTTAAAAGTAAATACAATTTTACATAATGAATTCATTTTATATTATTTGAGTATTAAAAAGGACAATGATACATACTTTACTCCTTTTGACATAAAAGCTTGCAACAGCCCATCTTGACTGAAATGAGACAGCATCGTCTAGTGATTGTATTTAGTCTTATCATCATTTTGAGATAATATATAGTAGGTTGTAACGAAAGTTTTCCGCCAAATCCCCATTGCATAATATTAATTGTAATACATATAATTAACTGTAATTTTATATATAACCTCCATTCCGCCAAACCTTCACAGTGTGATATGATACAACACAAGTACCTAAAGCTGTACACTTCATTCGGTGACATTCTGTTGCTGACTTTTTGCAACAGAATTGGATGTAAATGATGGTTCTAATCTGGTAGCCTGATAGTTCCATTTCAGACAAATTGTATTTAATGATAACGATATTTTTATTTTACAAATTTCCCAGCACAGTGTTATAAAGCAAGTCTCTTTCTTTCAAATTCCAAAAATCGTTTGAGAAAATATTAGTAAACACGTCAACGCTAATTGTTTGCGCAAACCGTATTAGCCGTGGCGGGAAACTTTCGTTACAACCGGATAATAAATTCGAGCACGTGATATGAAAGTTAAGCAGTTTCAAATTGTTCTAAAGACATTGTTGTGAGTACATAACTGCATAAGTGAATATTTCTTGCCAAAAGTAATCGATAAAAAATTTTAAAACAAAAGATTTTAAATTAATTCATAATAAATTGAATGTGTTCACTTTTTTCAGAACATTTCAAGCCAAAATAAGGAAAGCAAAGTTTATATTTATTAGAAAATATTTTGTTTAGGTAATTAATCTGATTAAATTTGTAATTTCATAAACAGATTCATCAAAGTTTGTTTTTCCCCTTTAATGAGCTAGACAGCAAAATAGAAATGTTCCAATATTTTACTTAAAAAAATATATTTTTCTTTTATAAAAGAAAACATTTAGATTCGTTTCTTCCTAATTATAAAAACAAATAGCAGCCTTCCTTTTAACTAAGTATCCTTTTCATCTTCCTATTCCAGAAATAATGAATATCGAATTAAAAGATTTTTTCATCAACTAATGATGAAAGAAAAAAAAGAAGCCATTACATTTTCTCTTATTTATTTGTTGCTAAATTAAGCATCATTTACCCGAACTTCTGCTTTAGAAACAAAGAAATTTGAGTTATAAAAAAAAAGAAAAATCGTCACAGGAAAATAAGTTAAATTAGTTAGTTATTCTACACTTTTATCTTTATTTCATTTTGGTTTTCTTCAGAAGTTATTTTCAAAAAATGGCGTGAAATTAGTCATTAAAATCTTGCGTTACGTGTCTCACTTTATAGAAAGTCAGTATATATAACAAATTACTTGTCAATTACAAAATAAAAATGATCAAAGAATGCTAATTAAATAAAAAAGATACATTTCATCAATTTAGTTCCTTTTCTTGTTATTTTCTCTAATTTTATCCAAATTATATAAAACAATTTCGTCCATTTTTAAGAAAAGCAGAAAATATTCAATTGAGATCTTCTTTTATTTATCACATTTTAGCATGTTATACATACGATTTATTACGCATTTAATAACGCAATTACAAAATTCTACTTTTTATTTATATTCTGCAAATTTTTGTGTGTTGTTTATGTTTTTCTCATATGCTGAGTGGAAGAATACTGAGTTTTCACCTCTATCTTGTAAGGTTTTCCAAGAACATAAAAATGAAGGACCCAGAAAGATCACACAGACTATGAAGCTGAGCACAGTTCGAAAATTTACATGGTCAGAAAACTTTAAAGATTCTTTAGCAAAAAGCTACATCATGTATTTTATTAATTCATTATGTTTGATGGACAGGGCGGTCCAACCCAGCGGCCGCGGACGCCAAGGAGTCCATTGAAGGAGGCGCCCTTTCGAATGTTTCCTGTTATTAGTTTTCTTAAACAAAAAATCCATTAAAATAGCTTAATTTTTTTTTAAATCATTAATGTCTCCATACTTTTTATATTGTAAACAGCTTAAAGGTTTATGCAGCTTTACCTTATCAAAATTTTTGAAATGAATAACCTGTCACAGAAATTTGATATGAAATATAAAATCTTTGCTATGATTCTAAATTTGCTGTAATTTATATTCGATCAGCAGTCTGTTATTATAAGAGCATGACCATTCCTATGAGATGTATGGACATCACTATCCCTATGACATGTACGTTTATTGTACAAGATGTGTGTATACCTTTCGAATGTTTCTTGTTACTATCTTTATTTCAAGCTAAAAATCCATTTAAAGTTTTATTTTAAAACCATTTTAACATTTGCATAGATTTTTCTATTGTAGGCAGTAATTAAGGCTTTGGCCCCATATCCTACAAAAGTTTTTGAAGTAAATTCCGTTCAAAGAAAATTAATTCTAATTTTTCTATGATTTATATTTTCTCTGCCGTTCGTTTTACGTGTGTATAGTTATTACTGTGATGTATATGTGCACAGCAAAAAACAAGTTTGTGTTTCAAACACTATTGAAGTGAGATGCACACTGACCAGTGCATCCCTTTAGTGAAATGTTGGAAAGGCCTGATCAGTATTAATAAACAACAACTAAAATTTTTATTCTTTCGAATAAAGTTAGTAAAATACCACTAATATTTTGTGCGCTAAAAGTTTTCGTTTATATGTTTGAATATAATAATAAAATCAATTACTATATATCAGTGTCTACATTATCTTAGAAATATGTTTCAATGGCTATAAAAGTAAAAACAGTTTTAAAAAAAGCTACTCAAGCGTGCAATATTTATCTTAAAAATCACATATAATTTAGTGGCTGCTATTTATGTTATTTCCAAAAAATTTAGTTACAGTATTATAATTTTGCGTGCACTGTAAAATATTTGTGTAAGTTTACTCTGGATTATGAGTGGAATGTTACACAAATTCTGGTGTAAGCCATTCGGACATTTTAAAAACTCACATTATTGGAGGTTTTTTTTTTTTTCACAATGACTGCAGGACCTCCCATCTGAGAGATAAAACTCGACATCTCCGGGCTGAAAACAGGTTTTAACTTAGTCGCATACGTCACATGAGACCTATTGACGAGGATTTCTTTCACTCTTTCAACCTTCTTGCATGGCACTCTGTGGTCTGCAATTCACCCACATGTCGAAGCAAGAATAACACGTGTTTGTTGAGATTTTAATGTTATTTTTCTTATTAAAAAAATTATCAAATGTACACATACGCCGCCGTCTTATGTGATATATGATATTATTCTAATTAGAAGAATAGAGGGAAACACAAGGCGTATTGTTTTACGTTTGACAAAACAAAGATCATTCCCAAAAATGGATATCATTAATAAACTCTCAAAGTACAGTAAGGTAGGAAAACATATAGTTAATTTATTTTTCGAAGTATTATATATATTCAATTTTTCATTTATTAGTTTTTATCGCATTGTTTCCTTAAAAATTATATATGAAAAACGTTTTGCTTTAGCATAGTATATAATTTTTTTATAAAATTCATATTTACACAGAATATGTAAAGCGTGAAAAATAATGTATATATAGCAATGTGTGTGAATCATATTTATTGATGTAGATTATTCTGTAGAAAATACAGGATATTTTTATTTGAATAACAAAAAAATATAAATTATTTTAATTATTATTATTTAACATATAAATATTTTAATAACTAGGTGTATCTATTTGAATTATTCTTTCTTATATATTAAATTTTTCATTATATATTGAATATTATTATATATTAAATCTTTCATTTTAATCGTTTTATTTCATTACAGTTTAAATGAAGTAACGTTTAATGAATTTTTTTTCTCCCTCTCTCTTATGAAAACGCATTTTATTTTAGTATAGTAATATAGTACAGTAATAGTAATTAACCCTTTGTAAAATCCATGTTTTCAAAGAATATGTAAGGTATAAGAAAATTATACATGCGAATTATATTTCGTAATAGTATATGTTGAAGAAATATTTTTTAAGTATTAGTAATAATAATTAAGTGAAACTATTTTGTTTATTATTTTTTGTTAATATTATATAGTCGAGTGTTTTAGCTATTCCTTTTTATTACAACATTTCATTACAAGATAAATGAAGATTATTTAAAAAATCATTTTTTAAGAATACATTTTGTTTTAGTATAGTAAACTAAATAAACTTTTATAAAATTCATATTTACACAGAAAATGTAAAGAAAGAAATAATATATATATATATGATATGCATGGGAATTATATATTGTTGGAGAATATTCTGTAAAAAATATAGCATATTTTTATTTTTGAATAAAGAAAGGATACAGTATTTATTTTAATTATTAGTGAATTAATAATTATTATTTAATACTTATTAATATTGATAACTAAGTAAGCTTTTTAAATTATTATTTCTTATTAATTGAGGTATCAATATAAGTTTTTAAGCTTTTAAAATTTTACCTTTTTGTAAACATAACAAAATAAGTATAAAAAAGGAAACACGTAATGCTTTAAATTAAAATGAATATATATAATACTTTAAATAATTACTTTAATACATTAAAGTGTACTTTAGTACACGTTTCTCATTTTGAGTGCTAAATTTTTCCTGCACCTGTTAATGATCATCTGGTATTAAAATATTATTTACCTAAAAAAATTTTTTTACAAAATAGTAACAGCTTTTAAAGGCAAAAAACTTACTTACACATTACTTACACACAATTACTGTGTAAGGTCAAATTTGAAGAAAAAAAATATATGTATATATATATTTATTGAAGCAAAATAAATAAAAAGTGCACTTTTAAAGGCTTGTTTATTAATAAATACTAATTTTTAATAAAATGTATTTTTATTTATTTTTTTTTTTTTTGCCTTTAAAAGCTGTTACTATTTTGTAAAAAAAAATATTTTAGGTAAATAATATTTTAATACCAGATGATTATTAAAAAGTGCAGGAAAAATATAGCCATTCCATCAAAGCTTACGCCTACTACATTACACACAATTACTGTGTAAGATTACAGACAAATGTGGTGAAAACGTACACCTAATAATGGGTAACATTCCAGGAAAATTAGGTGAAATCTTACTTCTACTGATGTTTAACCTTACACAGAATTATTGTGAAAGCTTCCAGGCAATTAGGGTGTACCCTTACACAGAAATTTGTGAAATGTTTCACAAAATTATGGTGTAACATTACACAAGAGCTGTGTAATGTTACACCAGTTATACCAGTTAGATACCACCATAAGATAGGAGGCAGCAATGCTGCCTCCAGTTTTATGGAGTAACGTTGCACCAAATGTTTTACAGTGTGGGTACCGATTATGAAAAATCTACCCGTTTTATTTTTGCTTGTTGCAAAGTACGAACAAGTTAATTAATGAGGATATATATATAAATATATACTGGATATATATATATATATATATATCCAGTTTAATATCTGATTTATATTTATATCACTATGAACGTAATTTCGGGGATGATAATATACTACTGTAAAGATATATTGATGACATAATTTTTATTGACACTAAACAATCAAATATTAATCAATTTCCAGTTAATTATCAAACTAATTTAGAATTGACAGAAAACCTACTAACAAATAATACCATTAACTTTTTAGATCAAAATGTGATAATCGCACAAAACAAAACAATTACTGATCTTTATGACAAACGTAAAGACTTTCAATTCAAAGTTAACACGTTTAATCATTTTAAATCCTTTCTACATATTTTAGTTTAACGTAATATTCTAATTAATCATTTATATAGAATCAAAAGATGTCCATCACATCTTATGAACAAAAACATTAAACAATTAATTTTTTATACATTAAATCATGGTTTTCCCAAGAAATTCATATATTCTTTAATCTACAATTAATTAATGATCTAAACAATGTATGGTAGGGTGGTTTCCTATATGTTACAATTAACATTTTGAATATATATATATATAAACTAAAAATAAACAAAAAAAATTAAAAATAGAAAAGATATAAAAAAAATTAAATAGGTTGGCTGGGTGGGTAGATGTCAAATTATGGAGGAAAGCGGAGTTGTCTGGATAATTTATACCCAAATGTTGATTTAATATATATATATATATATATATTAAAAAGGTAATGGTACGTATATAAAAGAAAAAAAGGGGGGATGGCTCGTTAATTTTCTAGTTTATATGTTTGTGGTGGTCCTCATGAGGTTTGTTGTCCTTGGCATTGTACTGAAATATTTATATTATATTGATATAAAATTAAGTCACTTTTATTGATTTGCTTCAATATATATCGATTTATAATGGTGGACGTTATTATAGTTTGTTATTTGTAATTATCAGTATGAAGAAATGTTGTAATTTGTTTATAATTACCCACCCCCCCCCCCATTTTGTAAAGTACATTTAAAATTTAAAACATTAAATTAATTATGTGCATAATAAAACATACTTTTACATCATAATTTTAACTTTATTGAAATTATTATTAATTTATTTCTATTTAATAAAATAATTAAAGAATATTAATGATGTGAATTATCACATTGCTAACGAAGCGTAAACCAACTTAGTGAAAAATGTCCAAGCCGGGAATCGAACCCGGGTCCCTGGAATAGATCTCCAGTGTTCTACCACTAAACCACAAGGACGATGTCCAGCCTGGCATTTCTCACTTATATAAGTCGGTAAGGCTGCAACCGCAGCACAAGATGGCGAAGTCTTCATGAGCACACATTCCTAGCGGCGTAACATGAGACGCAAACAAACGCAGCATCGGTGCATATACAATTTTTAACTGCTGAAATTTTTTCACTGCTGAAATGTAATTGAAAAATTATTTAAAAAATAATTAACAATAATTATAAACATCATAATATATATTTTAAGTGATTATTATCAATATTTAGATGTGCTTTATTAGTATGATTTTTTTGTGTTTTAAGATGATTTAATCGATTCTAACATTAGGAATAGTTTAAATATACAATTGTTCTACAGTTATTTCTGTATTTACATTATTTACAACAGATGGCAGCACTATAAATTATTTTATTTCAAGTTGATTGTGTTCTTTTAATTTTATGAAGTTCCGCAAGATGACAGCATTAAATAATTATTTATTTAGTTCTAAATAATATTGATACCATATTTTTTTATATTTTAATATTTCTCTGTGTTACTTCCCGTTTAATTTTAAATAATTTATTTTTTTATACTTTTAGTAATAATTTATTACAAGATCTTTAAATGCACTAATAATTTTTATTATAAAGACTGTATATTCTAACTATAATTATTATATTTATAAGTTGTTGTGTATTTTCTGCACAATGTGTTGTTTTGCAACCGTAAAAATTCGATTTTAACTGTACCATTAAACTGGCGGGACTTTTGCTGTGCTAATATTGATACTTGTTCAAGCTGTAATAAGGTCGATGCAATTCTCTTGCTGGGTATGTCTTTAAATTTAAATGTTTCTATATAATTATATTGTTCATTTTTATGGATCTTGTATTGATTATTATTTTTTTAAATTCAATTTATATGTCATTATAATCAGGCTTTTTTGGTGTGTGGTCGATCGGGTACATAAAGTATCTAATTTTTAGCTTAATGCTGGATTCTATTACAGAAATCGACTATGATTTTGCTTATAATGGTATTTCATGTACCCTTGATAAAGTGAAATGCTATATAAGCTTCCGGCTACATCCTTCCATTTGATCTATTATTTGTTTACGTCTTTTAATGGTTCAACATTATTTTTATGGTTTTTTGTTTCATTTGTCTTTAATAGATATTTTTTTGAAAATTTGGTGGTTTTTCATATGTTAATTTGGACTAATCGTATGTAATGTGCTAGTCAATTAGTGGATTTTGCTTAATTTGTATTGCTTGCATAGGGTTCCTGATGGATATAAATCAAGCTAAATAACTGTGCGAAAATAATTTCTTCAGTTACATAATATAACATTTCAACTTAGCCGTAAATTTCTTCAAATGTATTTAACCTTGAAAATCTTTGATAAAGATAATGACTTGTTGAGTGAATGAATTAAGGCTCATAAACTACAGTAACTGATTTATTATTATTATTATTGTTGTTATGTAACTTATAATGTAAACATTTTTTCACTCTGAACATGTAGTTAATAAAGAGAAGAGGCATGTTAAATGCTCTCTCTTTTACAATTTAAACAATGTGAATTAAATAGCTTAATGTGTTACCGCTTATTCATTTGATATAACAAATAGTCTGCAATTTCTTTTCTCAAAGGAGGTATAAAGAGTGGTGCATTAAAAAATACGATAAATAATACATATTGGATTAAAATAAAGTGTGGATTTATACCGAAACAGATAAGTATCCTGGAAAAGGGTAAGTCCCAATTTATTACTTACTCACGCCTGATTAACGGGATTAAAAATCCCAACAAGATTATGAGACTGATCACTGATTAAAAATAAATTAATTAAATGACCTTCACTGAAATCTGAAATATCAGATATTTGATAAATAAACTTTTAAACTTTTAAAAAGAAAAGCTGGAAGAACTTTTTACGGTAACACGTAAGTAATCAAAATTTAAGAAAATGGCAGCTTCTAAAGATAATTTAGCAATTGAAAAACTAACAGCTACAAACTATTCGGTTTGGAAATTCAAGACTGAAATGATGTTAACTAAAGAAGACTTATATCATGTAATTACGGAAGAACCGCCTAATCCAATTACGGACGCTTGGTCCAAAAGTGATAAGAAAGCCCATGCTCTAATTAATCTAACAATTGATGATAGTCAGATTACACAAGTTAAAAATATACAGACAGCCAAACACAATTGGCAAGCTTTGCGCGAAATCCATGAGCGACATAATTTGTCTAACAAACTTTATCTCTTAAGAAAACTTTACGAGATTAAATTAGCGGAAGATGGCAACGTTGTTAACCATATCACAAAAATAATGGAATTAGTAGATAAATTAGCGATCATAGGAGAAGTTATAAATGATAATCACATTTCTGCACTGTTATTATGGTCCCTACCCCAATCTTATGATACTCTTATTACTGCCCTTGAATCGAGAAAGAAAATCAACTTATACCGTCATTTATTAAGTCTAAACTTATTGACGAATATAACCGACGATATGATAATGATGAGAGACCAGAAAATCCTACCAGAGAATTTAAAGCACAGAAAAATTTCAACAACAAAACAAGTAATAAATACTGCTCCAATTGTAGGATGAGAAACCATTATACCCAGGTATGTTGGCATAACAAAGCCAAAACACAAAATACACCACAAAATCAACACATTAGACCAAACAAAAACATTTCTCTACATCACTAGTTTTTCAAAAGAGTGAAAACAATTTTAGAAGTGAACAAACACCAGAATCAAACCGCAGGTACAGTCACTCTGAAAAGGAAAACATGGAGGGCGAGCGAAAATAAAAATTACGCCTTTAGAACGCAAGGAATGGAAAACAAAACATTTATAGTAGTCACTGGCAGCTCAAGCCATATTGTATGTTCAGAATCAATGTTTACAGAAATAAAATCACGCGAAAAAACAAATGTAACCATCGCAAACGGAAAAAACTTATCAGTTAAGGGTCAGGTGACGTAAATATAAACACGTGAACATCAGACAACAAAGATCATGAAATAACACTTAAAGATTTATTACTAGTACCTGAAATCGAAACAAATTTATTATCGGTTAGCAAAACGACGCAAAATGGATGTGAAATTATATTTAGAAATGACAGATGTATGTTCAAACTTAACGGAGAAATGTGCTTAGAAGCGCGAAAAGTAAATAATCTATACGAAGTTCCGTTGGCATTCGAAAACTATGCAAACGTAGCGCAAAGCTGCAACAACAAAACTTTCCTAGAATTATGGCATCGTAGAATAGGACATAGAAATCTGGCATCAATTAAAGAAATTACGCTAAAGGAATTAGGTAGAGGAATCCAAATAAACAACTGTAAGCATAACATAGATTGCGAACCGTGCATTAAAGCAAAATTAACTGATTAACCCTATCCAAAAATTGCAGAGTATAGAGCAACTAAAAGACTCCAGCTCATTCACTCTGACGTGTGCGGATCTTTTCAAACACCGACAATAGTGGGGGAAATCATACTTTTTGACTATCATTGATGACTACTCATGATTTACGATCATATACCTATTGTCTAGAAAAAGTGAAGTTTACGAAAAACTTAAAGAATTCATCGCGTTAATTAGCAACAAATTTGGAGAAAAACCGAAAGCAATTAGAACAGACAACGGAGGGGAATTCACATCAGATGAAATAGAAAATTACCTCAGGGTTAACGGGATAAAACATGAACACGCAGTCCCATATTTCGCAAGCCAGAACGGTGTGGCAGAGAGGAAGAAATAGATCGTTAATTGAAATGGCAAGGACAATGTTGTAAACCAAATTTACCATTGAAGTTCTGGGGGGAAGCAATTTGTACAGCAAAACAGCAAATCATTTGCAAAACAGACTACCGACAACAGCAAATGAAAAAACGCCATACGAGTTATGGACAAACAGACAGCCGACTTTAGTTACGGTAGGGTATTTGGCTGCAAAGCCTTCGCATATATCAGTAAAGCCAGAAGACAAAAATTAGACGATAAAGCTATAGAGGGAATTTTCGTCGGATATGTTAATGAATCCAAAGGATACAGAATATATGTAGGAGGAAATGAAATAAAGATCGCGAGAACCGTTAAATTTCTCAAAAACAAATTTAAATATAGAAACGAGAAAGTAGAAAACAAACCAAAACAAGATGATAATCGGGTTAATGAAATCTTTTTAGAAATAGAAATTTCAAATAGCAATGAGACACCATCCACGTCCAATCAACCAGTAGCAGAACCTAGACGATCAGACATAATTAATAAAGGTGTACCTCCTGATAGGTTAATATACATGGTTAAGAACGAAAACGCTACTGAACCAAAAAATTATGAGGAAATCGAAAACATGGAAAATTTTAAGGATAAACAAAATTGGATAGATGCGATGAAAAGCGGAATGAACACCCTTACGAAAAATAAAACTTGGTCAATTGTAGAACCTCCACCAAATAGGAGAATAATAGGTTGCAAATGGACCTACAAACTAAAACAATACAGGAAAAATTCAAAAATATAAAGCACGTTTAGTTGCAAAAGGATATTCACAAAAATTCGGGGAGGATTATGATAAAACTTATGCACCAGTCGTGTCATATACAACAGTAAGAGCTTTATTAATAGCAGCATTGCATCAAAATTTAAATGTAAAACATATTGATATTAACACCGCGTTCTTACATGGAGAGCTTGAGGAGGAGATATATATGTCACAACCAGAAGGTCCAAATGAAGAAAATAAAGTATGTAGGCTAAGCAAAGCCATATACGGACTTAAACAAGCCGCGAGAGCGTGACATAATAAAATTACAGAAACACTAAAAAAGATGAATTTCAGTCAGAGCAAATTTGACTCAAGCCTCTTTACGCGAAAAAGGGGAGATAACACAACATACATAATAACATACGTAGACGACATTTTAATTGCCGGAAAAGACGAAATAATATAGGAAGTAATCGCTAGCTTAAATAATGAAAACGAGCTAAGGAATTTAGGTGACATCAGTAACTACCTATCGATGAACATTAAAAAAGTAAATAAAAGCTACATGATAAATCAAACTCAGAAAATGGAGGAATTAATCAATAAATTTAATTTGCAAGACGCAAAACCGTGTAGCACACCTATGGAAACAAATTACACACGTTTTAACGATGAGGATAACATTTTACCAAACAACACACATGACAGACAAGGCATAGGAACACTTCTATATCTAGCAACTATAAGCAGACCTGACATCTGTGCAGCAGTAAACATTCTTAGCAGAAGAAATGAATCACCAAGAATGAAAGACTGGAATGCAGTAAAAAGAGTGATAAGATATTTAAAGACTACAAAAAATTATAGTATAGTTATAAGCGGAGAAAAGAAACCGATACTTGAAGTTTATGCGGATGCAGATTGGGGAGGACATGTAGATTCACGAAAATCAACGAGTGGGAACCTATATCTGTTAGGGGGAAATCCCATACAATGGTCGACCAAGAAACAATCCTGCATTATCATCGGCAGAGGCCGAGTATGTCTCAGCAGCAAATGCAGCAATTGAAATAAAGTGGCTAGTCAATCTACTGGAAGAATTAAACCTAAAGCAAACCTAACCTATAGGCCTATATGAAAATAACCAGTCCACGATCAAGATGATAGAATTAGAAAAGCACTCAAGTAAAGCTAAACATATTTAAATTAGGTTCCACTTGATAAAACAACTAAAGCAAGAAGGGACTATTAACCAAAAGTACTGCCCAACGAAATTGATGATAGCAGATCTGTTTACGAAACCAGTTCCCAAACCTGTTTTTCAAACCCATAGAAGGAACTTAAATTTGTGTGACAATGAAACTTCAGAAATTAAGGAGGAGTTGATGGACATAAATCAAGCTAAATAACTGTGCGAAAATAATTTCTTCAGTTACATAATATAACATTTCAACTTAGCCATAAATTTCTCCAAATGTATTTAACTTTGAAAATCCTTTGATAAAGATAATGACTTGTTGAGTGAATGAATTAAGACTCATAAACTACAGTAACTGATTTATTATTATTATTATTATTATGTAACTTATAATGTAAAATTTTTTTCATTCTGAACATGTAGTTAATCCAGAGAAGAGGCATGTTAAATGCTCTCTTTTTTACAATTTAAACAATGTGAATTAAATAGCTTAAATTGTTACCGCTTATTCATTTGATATTACAAATAGTCTGCAATTTCTTTTGTCAAAGGAGGTATAAAGAGTGGTGCATTAAAAAATACGATGCATATTGGATTAAAATAAAGTGTGGATTTATACCGAAACAGATAAGTATCCTGGAAAAGGGTAAGTCCCAATTTATCACTTACTCATGCCTGATTAACGGGATTCAAAATCTCAACAGTTCCATCTGTATTTTGTATAATGTTGCAGTTATAATTAGATGCTAAATTTATTTAGTTATTGAAATAATTGTAGTAATTGGAAATAGATGATGCTTTGTAATTATATATATATATATATATATATATATATATATATATATATATATATATTATATATATATATATATATATAGGGTAATTCCGGGATTTATGCCGCACATTTTTTTTGAATTTGTGTAAAAATTCCCATGGTGTACATAAAAAAAAAAAATCATGGTGTATTATTTAATGTGAAATATACAATGCGTGTACTGCGACAAAAAAATTCAAAACAAATTATTAATATTTTTTAACACTTTTTTTCTAAAACATTACACTGCGGCCCGTCACCCGTACATTCAGGCTGAGACGCGGCACTTGTGCGGCAGTTATGTCGCGCTTGTAATAAAAACAGAATGAAGTTATAAATAAAAATATAAAAAATATATTCATATCTGGACTATAATTATCGATGTAATAACAAAATGAAGCTAAATGAGTACAATGAAACTTATTAGTAGATTCAAATTAATAATTGTTGCCTACTTTCACTATTAAAATTATCGACATACTTTTTTTTTACATTAAATTTTAATTGTTATTTCATCAACAACGTAATATCAATGTATTAGAAAGGGAAAAGAGAAAAAGTATAATTGTATTTACATAATTTATTAGTTAAGCCTTTCGGGACCTGTGGTTTTTACACAAATTTTATTCGGTTGGTACCACTTTTTTAAAAGAAGTTACCTTTACTTAAATAATCATGAAAATGCTCTTATTATACAAATCAAATATTACTGTTCTTTTTTACTGGTGCCAGAAACCAATTTTGTAAGCTTTTTATGAAGGTGCTTTTATGCACCTATGGTCCCGAACGGGTTAAGGCCCCTGTTTTTTCGACTACAATCAGAAATCAACAACAGAAAAAGTGTCGAAAAAGTAGTGTCTTTATGTAACAACATTTAAACACATGATGCAGCGAAGCCAATTACACTTCCTCTTTTTTGGAGTAGTTTGCAAAGAACGTCTGCGTTACGCGAAATGCGATTTTTCATTATTATCATCTTGACTTGCATCTTTCTTCCTACTTTTTATTTCCTTTATTATTCCTTCTTACTTTTTATTTTCCCCTTATTCTCCTTTGGTTTTAGTAAACTTGATAACATGCCTAACATAGTTAGTCTGTGCAAAAAGAAAAAGGAAAGTTAATAATACTTAATCATCCCGTACAAAAGAAATTGCGGCATGCATTCCGGAATAGCAGTGCAGCATGTATCCCATTTTTCATGTTGCAGACTTCGGCCATCACAGTTACCTGCCATCGCTAAGGGGAATGGCGTAATCATACACACAGTACTCTATACAAACGCTACACTTAGTTTTGACTTCGAAATCATGCATGCATTTAGTAGTTAGTGTATGGAAATTATTTGAACATAAAGTGTTTAAAAGTTTGGAAAGTGAAATCATGCACTTACGTCAAATTATGGATTGTACTTCTACAAGTAAACATCGAAATGGGATTCACGCTATACACTGGTTAAAATAATCTCATTGCGCGCCTATAGTGTGCGTTTGACGACCATCTATCGATAATTATAAGAAATACAAGGTGTGCGGCATCTATCCCATATGCGGCGACTCTCCCAGAGTTAACCTATCTATATTATAAAGGAGAAACATATCCGTGCGTAACGCATACGTCATTTTGCGAATGGCAACACTTTGGAATTTGAAATAAAATTTTGGTTTTGCAATTTTCTGTACTGCAAATTTTTAAACTTCTAAACATTTTACATTTTAAATTTTTACTCCGTCGTATAAGGGAAAAAATGCTCTTTTAAATGCAATTTGTTTGAAAGCTGTATCTCAATTTATTTTTGAGATATTAATTTTTTTGTAGCTTTTAATACCATTTTTCTTATCATGGCAACAAAAGTACCCTATTTCTATTGAAATTAAACTGAAAATAGTCGAAAATATGAAATACTGTATTTTTTTGTTGTTGCCATTGTCTCATAAAACCTGAAAAAAATTGAAATTAAAATATGGGCTATGCCAAGAATATTGTCTGTTATTCCGTGGTAATGACGTCATATGCATACTTTCCTATAGACGAAGTTTAAGACTGTATTGTAAAAGTGGATTAATTTAGCGGATGAAAATGACGTCATTTTATAAAAAAGCGTGCATTTTAATTCTTAACCCTGAATTATGTTTTGTAGAAGTGCGTCATTTTCACAGCCCAGCTGCTTTGAAATTCTTCACAGGTGAAAATGCCTTACTTTTGAGAATAATGTAATCGAAATCACACACTGATAAAATGCAATGTTTTACAAAAAATTACAGTGTCTTATAAAAGAGAGGTGACATGCAAATAATAGCGATTTATATTATAGAAATTGATGATTCTCGCCTGGATGGATTTGCTTCGCCGAGTTAGCCAAGAAAACAAATAATTCGTGGTTTAAAATAATATCATGCTTTGTCCAAAATTCTCTCGAATAATAAAATGCTATTCTTTAAGACATTCTACTATAATTTATCAAAATAACATAATTTGCTTATTTTAATTTTTCCTAATTTTATATAATCTATATATTTAAAACACAAGTGTGTTTTTTAGTCATCTGACCTGATCTTTCTGCTGAACCAGTTTTACTAATATTTTTTTTTTTTAAACTGAAAGCTCTTCATTTGTAGATGTGATCGCACTATCTATTTGTTTTTTTAAATATCCCCACTTTCATATTTTAATTTTAAAAGCATTTTATGAAACTTCTTCCAAATGGTGAGAATTAGATAGCTTTCATTATTGCAGACAAGAGAGAAACAATGAGGTATTGTTATCTTTATTCATGCTATTTTCTGATAAAAATGCAAAATTGTTGATAAAAATTGTTGTATAGGGTTTAGTGGCGCAAAATCCCATTAGCAGCAGAATATTATATTAGAGTCATAATAACGGAAAATGACACACCGCTTTTGAAAATACGCATTTTTCCACATAAATTTTCTATATTACTTTTCCTTCTGCATGTGTACTGATACTAAGTTTCAGACACTAGGCGAAATGCTTATTTAAGTGAAAATGAAGTCATATTTAAAAGAAAACGATTCTTTTCTCAGCTAAAATTAAACGTTTTAACACAAATGCGTCTAAAAAACATAAATTACGGAAATTTTTACTCTCCGGAATTGAGATTAGAATCTCACGTAAAGAGTGCGTCTGTTCACATAAAAAATGTTGCTGACAATCGTGACTTCAAGTTTTGAGTTTAAATGATTTTTAAATGATCAAACAAAATGCAATTTTTTTAAAAATGATGAATATGGATATGAGAAGTGCTTATGCAAATTTTGAGAAGGTGAAAATTGCTGTTTTTCATTCCGGAATACCAAGCATAGGAGCCTCAATTGATAACCACATCCTAATAACTTATCTTTATTATATTTTACTGATTAAGTATCTATATTATAAAGAAAGCGTATCTGTGCGTAACGCTGACGTCATTTTGCGAATGGCAAGACTTCACGATAAAATTTCGGTCTTGAAATTTTCGCTACTGCAATTTTTTAATCTTTTGATCATCGTACATTTTCAATTTTCGTCGCATAAGGAAAAAATTTACTTTCAAATGCAATTTGTTTAAAAATTGTATCTTAATTGACTGATGTATTATATTTTCTAAAATAATTTTTAAGCATGATTTTTTTAAAGTTTATCTTATCACGTGCCGTTTTCAGTACATAATATTAATAAACATTTTGCACATAAAGCAACAAGCATTTTTCAGCTTTTGTTTCTGACTAATTTGCATAACGAAATTAATACTTCCTTTATAAATAAATAAAAGAATAATATTGAAAAAAAAACACCAATCTAACATATTTGTGAAAGAAAAATTAACGAAATTAATACTTCTTTTATAAACAAATAAAAGAATAATATTAAAAAAAAAAAAAAACCCACAAATCTAACATATTTGTAATCGTACAATTTAAATTTTTAGATCGCCAAATAGGATTTTTTTTCAAATGGAATTTGTTTGCAAAGTTCATCTCAGTTTGCTGATTGTCTATGGTTTTAAAAACAATTTTAAAGCGTGAAATATTTTTTAATATATCTATATCGCGCGGATCTCGATTACGAAAGATTAATCCATATGCCCTTAAAACAAAATAAGGAGTTCATCATTTTCTTACGGCTAATATCCATTAAAAAAAGCTTCCCTATGAATAAATAAATAAAATAATATAAATAAAACACAAATTTAACAGACATGTATAAGCTCTGAAATTATCAGAATATAAAAGCATGCCGTAAGTAGCAAAATCTGGGTCAAATAACTCTTAGCATGCGGCTAATAAGAAAATATCGCTTTAGATAAATTTCAAAAATTTATTTGATTGTATAATACGTATTTTCTATATGAAAAATGCTTTTTTAATGTAAGTGGGCAATCTAAAAAAATTATTGCATATAAAAAATTATTTTTTCAATAAAAAAAAAAAAAAATGTTTTCACCTATATTCTTTAACCCGGGAAGCCCGGGTACGATCCCCTAGTATACTTTAATGAAGAATTTATAATGCGCACTCAGGCATACTGTGTATCAACTTTTATGGTTGTAAAAAACGATAAAAATTACGTATCCTGTATAATACGCTCCGTAGTACACTGTAAAAAAAAAAATCCGAATAAGTTTTCTGTAGGAGACGGAAAAAACGGAAAAATAGTTGCTCTTCTCGGGACGGAAAATTTTCCGACCCAGCTCGCAATAGAATCCGTAAAAAAAAAACTAAAGATAAGTAAAATTGTATTTTTCGAATTTTATTCCGAGCTGGGAAGGAAAATTTTCCGTCCCGAGAAGGGCAACTTATTTTTCCGCCTCCTACAGAAAACTTGTTAGGATTTTTTTTTTTTTTTTTTTTTTTTTACAGTGTATTGTAGTAATAGAAACTTCGAAGGAAACCCTGTAAAAATCGACTTTCGCAAAAATGAGAAAGGAAAAAGAAAGAAGAAATCTTTAACACGAATTTCTTTATAAATTCTTGTATTTTACCATACAAAAAATACCAAAAACGTTGCAAAACATGCTTTTTTCACCTCAGAAAATTTGTTTTAAAAAATTTATTGTCAGTGGAAATATGATGCAACTAGTAATTTTTAGAAATTGTGAAAAGTGAATGTTTTTTCTGGCAACTAGAAAATGTCTGAACTCATAAGATTTTCCCTGTTTCTAAACTGCAGGTTTTACATTATCCCGAATCATGGTTTTCTTAATAACTTTATTTCATATTTTGGATATTTTTTAACTAATAATCGAAAAACATATGTACAGTACCTATAAAATTTTATTAAAGATTTATTTCTAATAGCTTCAGTTATAGAAATACGAAATTCCAGACCATTCCCTCAAGTAGTTTTGTGTTATTTTTAAAAGGCTTCAGCAATTACAAGTCTTTTTTTTACAACTAGTGAAAATAAATTTAATATTAGGAGTTCAAAAATTTAAATGCACCTAATTCCTAAACACTTCACCAAATGAATTCTCGTTTGGCGGTCTTCGGGAAAAAGTTTCCGAAAAATGCCAAATAGGATGAATTTAGGGTATTTGTTAGGGGTGTTTTTAGGGTATTTGTGTTAAAAAAATCACAGTTTTCAGTAAAATTTTTCTATGAATACGGTTCTCCAAATATTTGTTTTGCACATCAATTGAAAGTAGATGTAATTTCCTATCGAATGGCTAACTTATTTTTTTATTTTTTATTTTTGTTTTGCAATTATTTGAGAGATTTTTTTTTTCGAATTGCGCACACGCAAACACACACACATACATAAATATAATACAAAATATGTACATGTTTCTATGTACTTAGTAGCAATCCTTATTAAAATGTATATTATAATGCTATTATATAGGGATTCTTTACTTAAACATGTCCGACTCAGAGGGCTGTTGAGAACAACATGCATGACATAGTTAAATTATTAAATTTAAACAGTAGCTGTCTCAAACTATGCTTTAATTTATACGCAAAACATATGCTACGCTGTTTTGATATATGCAACCATTTTCTTGTCCTGAACTCAGCCGCTATGGAAACTAAACGAGTGGCGAACCCCATAAAAGCGGAAGGCGGACACTCCACAACAACAGTTTAATGTAAGTTGATTTACACTACCACCATTTAAACACTGGGTTCTTCTTAATACACATTTTTTCTTAAAATGCATTGAAAGAAATCTCTTTTCTGATTACATTAATATATCGCCAGACAAACCTCAACAAATCCTATTCTGAGATGTTTTGTGTAAAGAATTTTACGTCATTAGGAAATTCTCAGCGTGTACATTATCTTTTAGCATGTGAAATTTTAAATTCGACAACTTTTTATACATATTTTTTTATTTCTTTAAACGGTAAAAAATAATATTATGTTGGATTATCTTTTCTATTATTTTTATTACCTTGATTTATTATTTTTGGAATACAATAAACCGGTGCATGATTATTTTTTTCTCTAATCTGAATGAAGTATGTAAATTTATTTATGATGAGTTTTAGAAGTATTCCATTCATTAAACCTAATGCTATTATAATATGTTTCGATTATCCTAACATATATTAATGATGCATTTTCTTAACTTTTTTTTTACTGAACTATCTTAACTAAAGTAATCAAAACGAAAATTAAAGAGAAAGGAAATTACTTTACAAATTGTAAATTGCACTTGTTCTTTTAATTAATTAAGATAACAAAACTTAAAGTACAGCCGAAAGAAGAAAAAAGGAATCTGAACGAAACTTGATTTCTATGTTGTTTAACGATGCTTAAAAATCCTCTAGAAGTATGTTGCTTATCATAATAAATAACGAATAAACGTTTTATGAAATTATCGAAGAATAACGAAAAAAAAATGCATTATGTTTACTTGGATATGATTATTAGATTTTTACAGTTTTAGAATTATATTTTTAAAATCGTTATAATATACGTAGAAAAATAATGTTTCTTTCTTTAATACTTTAGGGAAATTTGATATTGATTTGTTACCCCTCTTTAAGGAAATAAAGATTAACATTACCGTGAATAATTTAGTAATAATTCAAATATTTAAAAAAAAAATAGTCTTTTACGCTATAATATATACACGCTATATAAACAAGTTACATATTAAAATCATATTTTGAAACTGTTTATAATCTGATTTATATATTCATTAATTATGCATTTTTATGCTATTTTAATGATAAAATGTAATATAAGTTATTATTTTGTTAGTGATATCAAACAGATACAATATCTCAATTTTAAGAATAAAACAAAATATTCTTAGAAGTTGTCTGTTTTTAGCAGTTTCTAGCACAATTGAAAATGGTTTATGAAATCGGTATGTCTGGCCGTCATGCTTTGTACTATAAATATAACTAGCGCAAATTGCTATGATAAAGTTTGCTGCTGCATGTTCCGTATTGAAAATGAAACGTCTAGCATTTTACTGAGAAGACTTTAAAATGGGCATTTAAGATATTTTGATACCGTGAGCTTCATCTAAGTGTTTGTAAATTCATAAAATAGTTCATAAAACACAGCAATGGACATACGTGAATTTATTGCTACAATTTGTTAAAATTAAAGATTAAAAAAATAAAGAAAAAATACACATATTATTTATAGATGAAATTTTAAATTCCAGTTTCGATTTGAGATGCAATATTCCCACTAGTTTATTAAGATAAATTCATTAGTAGCATTACCTGTACAAAATCCAGTACACCAAAATAGAATGAAACTTTAATTCAGGTATTCCAAATAAAACTAAAGCTATAGAGATTCCTTCAATAATCGTGCGTGATACATTAAAGAGAAAATTAAATATTTTACATAAAATTTAATTTAATCAGTTAAATGCGCAATTCTATAAGTATATGACGGTTCCATGTTATGAAACTAAACGATAAGTGAATAAAATGCAAACGAAATAGATTTTTATATACAATAAATATATATAATTATTAAAGTATACGCACTAGGTACAGAATTGCATGATTACCACACAAAACTATTTTAAATATTATATATATTTAGTAATTAATTAATAATAATTAATATAGCTCTTAATTGACGTGGCATATCATAGACAGATAAATATTTAATAAACATTTCACAAACACATCACAACAAATACAAACGTCAATCACATGACACAAAAATAAACAAAACAAAATTCTCTGAAAATGAATTGTGGGAAGAAAGAAAACTTTGATGCTGCCATCTATACTTAATAAATTTAAGCTCAAACATGGCAAAATGCATATCTGTAATAACATGAATGTGTGTGAAAAGAATTCGTACCTTAGTACTATTTATATCAGGATTAAATATGTTTCTTTATGCTATAGAGCAGGCATATTTATACATTCGTTTATTGTACATTCGATATAAAATTATATATAAAATATGGGTATATAGTATTTCATTTTAAATAGATCAATTTTTAGTTAAGAAATAGTTACGAGAATGATTTACTTTAAATGACTAATAAAAGACGTAAGTTGTATTGTTGCGTATTGGAACTCCGTTTACAAAGATATTTGTGAAACATGCATTTTATCAAAATAAGAAAAATAAATTTAAATTATGAAGAACGTTTCTATAATGCTTCCGTTATATGCGTTAAATATTGTTTGTTTTTGATAATATTTATTGTGCTATATCTAGATGGCAGTATCAGTCACTTTTAATTTGATTTATATTTGAAATGATTAACTGTAACTGTTGTAGTTATATTTTCCACTATGAATAAATAAAGTATTATGCTATTTGTGAATGTATTATCTATTACATTAAAACGTGTCTTTCAATTTGTATTTCATAGCTACTTCTCCTAGAATATGGAACGCTGGGAGATCAAGCTAACACTAGTTATCGGCATGGATTCGAGGATGTCCAAAGTGGTGAAAGAATTTTAAATTTTTATTTAATGTTTGAGATAATTATTTTTTAATGATATATCCCTAATTGTGGCAACTAAATTACGCCATTTGTGTGGAAAGTAAAGGTAAAATATTGGGTTATTGTATCTTTTTTTTTTTTTTTGCCATTTTCTCATAATAACTGAAAAGAAAAATAAATATTTTTAAGATTAAAATACGTGCTATGCCAACAGTATCGTCTAAAACGAAAATGATAAACAGAAACAAAAGGGGTTCGTGAATTCGAAAGTTATAGATGAATATTTCTAAATTCAAGTGCCGTGTCGAAAGTTTTCAAATTAAAATCCTGATGTCTTTTCTTCATTTTATTAACAGCAAACTTAAACAAAATAATTAAAATATTTAACTCTTAAATAAAACATATAAGAATTTCCATGGGAGCATATCAAGCACAGCTCCATTTTCGAGATCAATTTATTCCATCTGAAACAAAAACAATAGTTTTCTCACCAGTTCGGGTATATGACGTAGTTAGAACTCCGCCCTGGCTCACGTGATCCAATAAATTCTCAACATCCTGCTCGACAGTAGTAAGGGCCCCACTTGGTGCTACAAAAAGGGGCGTGGCAGCTGTCAATCAAAAGGGGGCGTGGTAGCTGTCAATCAAAAGGTGGGCGTGTCCGAACATGTACTGTTAGAGGGGGTTAATTTTTTTGGGGGTTGTGGGAGGCAGGGGTACTTTTTCAGGAGGGGGGGGAAAGGGGGGAGGGGAGTCACGTGACTGGATCGTAGCCACTAGGTGCTACAAAAAGGGAGGAGGGGGAGGAAAGGGGGAGGGGAGTCACGTGACTGGATTGTAGCCACTAGGTGCTACAAAAAGGGGCGTGCTCAATATTTTAGGAGTGGGGGGATGAAATGGGGGAGGGAAGTCACGTGACTGGATCGTAGCCACTAGGTGCTACAAAAAGGGGCATGGCAGCTGTCAATCAAACAGGAGGTCACGTGTTACAAGACTCACTAAAATTTTTAATTAATTTTAAATGAGTTTATTTTTTTTTTTTAATTTAAACGAATTTAACTTTTAATGATTTTTAATTTATTAGTTTAATGGGGGAGCACCAATTAATTTTTATTTATTTTAAAATGTTTTTTTAATTTGATTTTTTCTAAATTAGTGTAACATGTGATTTAGACAGGATGGTGTATGTTAGAACTTGAATGTGACGTCATGAAATGATTTCACCCCGGACGAGCAATTACGAGGACCATTTCTACAGTTGAGTTGTTTTTTAAGGTTTAAGTATGTGTAGCTGTAAACAAAAAGTCAAGGTGAGTTGTTTAGAAACCGGTTAACTGTAACCGAATTAGAAAAAAGTTTATTTTTCTACTGTTGGCACCATTGGTATTTGCCAGTTGCTTAGATTTTCATGCTTAGCGTTGCATCGTGTTCCTGAATATCTGCTTTCACAGGTCATTTTTTCGGTGAAATTTATTTCGTTTGGATAATTTTAGTGTTTTTATACTTTTTAAGCAGTTCAAAAATGAAACGCTCTTCAAAGATTTGTTCTAATGAACAAATAAAGCGAAAGAGAGCTTCTAAAGACTTAGGCAACAGAAATGAAAAGAACGATGATCCAAAGTTTTTACAACAGCACGATGGCACAAATTCATCAAGTGATACTGGCTTTACCCTGAACTCTTTGCCAAAGGATATGATTCATCTAGGAGGTGAAAATTTTCTTTACGTCAATTGTTTTTTTGGACAAACTCGTGTGCACATCAGAAAATATGTTTGTGACGAAGACGGTGTCTTTCACCCTACGAAAGATGGAGTATCCTTGTCGCCTAATGTGTGGCATTCGTTGTGCGCAGAGGTTTATGGTATCCTGAACCACAAATCGTCAGATAAAGTGTTTGTGATCGAAAGAGATTTGTGCGTGTCGAAGCAAATGAAGAATGGCTTTCAGCTTTTTGTATTTCAAAGATTGTTTCAGCGAAATAATCTAAGCATGCAATATGTGCCTGAGCACGTTGTGTTGAGAGGTGTAGAGTTGGCTAAACTTGAGGATAGCAAAAACTTTATTACGGAATGTGTGAAAACAGAGCTAATTACGTACACGTTGTTCAACAACATAACAAAAGAAATCCACAATTCAAACCTGGATTTGAAACCTGATGAAAATTGTGATGGATTCTTACAACTGATTGAATCTTTAGGTAAGTGTTTGTGTGTTTTTATCACCCTAAAAATTACCGAACTTATAAACTGTTTTGGGTGCAGGGATCACTATCAAGTAAATTTTATGCATGACTGTTTATCTAAAAGTAGAACTGAAAAATTTTCTGAATATTTTGAGAAAGCACTGTTCCAAATTAATTTGGATGATTTAGCAAGAGACATTGTACAAAAAAACCTAAATGTCGACTTTAATTATGTACTCGGACAGCAAGAATTTTTCGATGCTGTTGATGTAAAAGGACTATTTCAAAGTATTGAAAAAATGTATGTTTCAGAAGAACAAAATGAGTTTGAAGAATTGCTGATTTGATTGCAATTATATTTGTTACTTTTTAGATTTGAATAAATTTGTATTTGACTTTTTGCAACAAATTTTGTAAATTTAAAATCTGAATAAATGTATATTTGTATAGTATTTTTCTTGTCTTTTTTACGAACATAATTTTTTTTTTTTTACTGAATTCAAAAACTTTTTTACTTACCATACTTTTTTACTGTACTTAAAAAAATTATGTTCAAACACAAACCTTTGTTTTTCAAACATAATTTTTTACTGTACACAAAACATTTTTTTTTCTAAATCATAAACCTTTTTTTTCCAAACACAAAACATTTTTTCCAAACACTAATCTTTTTTCAAAACACAAAACTTTTTTTTCCTAAGTCATAAATCATTTTTCCAAACACTAAACTTTTTTGTCCAAACACTAAACATTTTTTCCAAACACTAAACTTTTTTCAAAACACTAAACTTTTTTGTCCAAACACTAAACTTTTTTCAAAACACTAAACTTTTTTGTCCAAACACTAAACTTTTTTGTCCAAACACTAAACATTTTTTCCAAACACTAAACTTTTTTACTGTACACAAAACATTTTTTCTAAATCATAAAACATTTTTTCCAAACACTAAAGTTTTTTGTCCAAACACTAAACTTTTTTCCAAACACTAAACCTTTTTTCCAAACCATTTAGCTTTTTTTCCAAACACTAAACTTTTTTCTAAAACCTAAAAACTTTTTTCCGAAACATTTTTTTCTTTTTCTAAAACATAAAACATATTTCCTAATCACAAAACTTTTTTCCTAAACTTTAAACTTTTTTCCTACACATCAAACTTTTTACTGATTAAAAAACTTTTTCTTAAACATAAAAAACTTTTTTTTTCTTAAACTTTAAACTTTTTTTCTTACACATCAAACTTTTTACTGATTAAAAAACTTTTTCTTAAACATAAAAAAACTTTTTTTTCTTAAACTTTAAACTTTTTTCCTACACATAAAACTTTTTTCCTAATCACAAAACTTTTTATTTTCCTAAATAATTTTCTTCTTTTTCTAAACATACAATTTTTTTTTTCCGAAACATTTTTTTTTTCTAAAACATAAAATTATGTTTATGAAAACATAATTTCTTTTTCTAAAACGTAAAAATAGTTTTTTCTAAGCATAAAAAAAAATTCTTATTATTTTCCTAAACATAAAAAATTTATGTTTTCCTAAACATAATTTTTTAATTTTGTTTCTTTGGACATTCTTTTCAAAAAAATCTTTTCTCAAGAAAAATTTAGAAGGTATTCTAAAAGTTTCCAAATTTACAAAATGAAGAAATCACATAAAAAATAGTTGCACGCATAAATATTTTTAAATATAAAATTTTATTTGGTTCATAAAATACATTGTAGTTGCAAACATAGTCTCTACATTTTTAACAAAGGTATTTGTGATATTGGTAAAGTGGCGTGCTGAGACGATTTCCTTTTTCTGTGATGGGGTTCAGGTCTTGCAAAAATAGTTTTCTGTTCAGTCTTCAAATACTTGTTTTTTATGAATTCTTGAGGAAAGCTGATTTTCTTTAAAAGTTCTTGAAACTGATCAAAAGCAATAGGTTTTCGTCTTCTATCTCTCAGCAAAAAACCAATTAGTTGAACAACATCTGATCCGTTAATCGCAGTATCATCTATTTTCAATTCTTTGCTTTCTGAACAGGAAATTTTATTTTGTTTTAAAAATTCCATAATTTTAACAGCAGTTTTCTTTTGTTTAACAGGTACAGAACTTAGAATTTCATTTTCTATATCGGAAGACTTTTCAAAGGATTTCTGGGGAAGTTGTTCTTCAGGGGGGGTTGACCGCATTCATATATGGGAATGATACAAACTTGTATAAACCTGTATAAAGCTTCACTTTTTCATGATCCTCTAATTTTCTTTTCAAAATAGTCTGAATCTGTTTATCTAAATCACTTATATGCTCATCGGCAAGCTCTTGATCTCTGTCAGCTGGAACAAGTCGGAATTTACGAGCGAACTCCATTGATCAATGTACTGAGCACTGACACGGCAGCAGGAATGAGTATAGACAAAAATCCTTCTCCTTTTTGGACGAGGAGTCGTCTTTTCTTAAACAATGGTACTTTCTTATTTCCCGGGCGACGCAGTGTTCTTTTATAAGCTATTAATCTATTTTTTTTACGTTTAGAGACAGGTATGTTACCCTTTAAAAGGTTTAAGACGCATTCACAGACACCTTTTATAATACTATTAGGACACTTTTTAAGAAAGGTTGCTTTTTGCTTTGTCTTGCTTAACAATTTCAGATGTTCCACGGTCGACATCCTGAGTACAAATGCTGATTGTTGAGCTTAATCTCTCTTTTATATGCATACCGTAAGTAAAAGCTTTTGTTAAAGCGCAATGTTTAAAACATGATTTGTGACTGGGGCAGTTTACCTCTAACTTATTTAATAAATTAATCTTGGGGCAGTTAAAATCATTCAGATTCAAAATCTTTCGTCCAGACATTCGTTCTAAAAACTTTGCTTTTTCTAATCCTTTGGTATAAACATTCTTATAAGAAATAAACAATGCAGAAAGTATAGTTTCTAATGCTGAAAAGGGTAAATCACCACTATTCCATTGCAAACCATGATAGTAATGAGTCAACCAGGCAAATGTCTTTCTTTGCAGGAGAGATAATTTCTCCCAAGAATGCGGGGGTAGAAAATTCCAGCGGCAGTGGTATCCAGAATCAACTGCATAAAAGGCGAGTTCTTTGATAACAAAATTGTTCGAATTTATCTGAAATCCTTCGAATTCGATAACAGCAGAGGCCATGTTAACCGGATGACGTTTTACGGATAAATGGCTTATCGAAGTTCATACACGTAATGTTTATCAGCGGGAAATATTCTTGTGCGCAGGCGCAAGCTTTCGAAAGAATCTGGTCTTAAATCAATAAATAAGTAACTGAATGGTAATGCAGTAGCATCGTTAAACATTTCTTGAAAAGCTTTGGTTTTACCAGGAAACATCTGTCTGGCTAAATGCATTATTTGGCTTTTATCTCGGGGGTTTTTGTATAGCACCATGTAATGTGAATTTAAATTAATGTTTCGCATTTCTTTGCCGTGATGAAACAAGTTTTGCGTTATAAAGATGACCGAAAGATTTCGATGATGACTACCTTTCGTGAAAAGTTTGCTCAATTGCTCGCAGCCTGCTAACTCTGACATTAAGTCATCGATAATAATTAAAGCATCACGAAGGGAGTTAACATTAGAGGGTAAACCTTCTTCAAATTGTACACCTTTCATTGTATTGAAAAGAGGTTGATAGCTTCCATAACAGTATATAATACTTGATGGCATTGGTTGAAAATATTTAAAATATATTAATTTTTTAACAAAAATGCTTTTTCCCGAACCTGTCGGTCCGCTGATTAGGACAGTAGAAGGATGTACTAACTTGAGTAATTCCATGTTTTAAATGACAAGAATGAATGAAAACTTCAATTTTTATAGTTTGTTGACTATTTCGACGAATTATTTTTAGTAAATATAAATAACACTATAGCCTTTATGATATTATGCAAGCATTTTTTTCTAAAAACAAATGAATCATTTTTCGTGTAATCCACTATCTGTGATGAGATTTAAAAAGAACATTGAACACACATAAAATAAGAGAAATATTTTTTTTATTTTTTAAAAATCATGTTTACACCATATCTTTTTTTGACAAATTGATACATTCGAAAGTCATTCTTCTTTCTGGATATTACATTTGTAATAGAATTCATACAGAATCCTTGACATCGTTTTACAAGAAAGAAAATACAATATTGTCCAGAGACATTGGATGTTAAACTTTGAAGCATTGCCTTGTTCCAACGAATCCGGTGATACTTCTTCACAAATCTTGTTATGTCTTCTCCATAGGTTTCGGGAGGAAGTCCGTAAGAATCAAAAAATTCAATAGTTTTTGTGTCTTGAACGTAAACCGCCAGCCAATGGGATCCCTTTTCATCATGTTTATCAGTATTGAGCACTAACGCACAGGGAAACTTTCGAATTTCAGGTATTTTGTCGGAAGGAAAAACGCCTGCAAAATATCTCGCAGAAACAGGATCACGAGATAAAATTCTATTAATTTGTGATGAATTCATTAGTTTCCAAAATCATACAGAATATTGCGAGATTTGTTGATTTCGATTAAATTTTCAAATTCAGCATACACTAGTAAAGAGACTGTTTGCGCCAATGCCATTCCGAACTTAATTTCTAATCTTAAATTGCTATGGCGAATGAGATTAAGATGTGAACCATCACATAAATCAGGTGACAGATCAAAACAAAATAATGAATACCCCTGTGAAAATTCTGATCTTGAAAGGTACAAGCCTTTGTTTCCTGCAGTCGTAAATAAATTCTCATAAGCTCGAATAAATAAATTGTTTTCAAAGTCAGGTTGTAGTGGATTGTGAGGAACAGGTTGACCGTCTACATAGACGCCTATAAAATTAATATTGTAATGTTTGAACTCAAAGGGGGACTTTTTATAGTCGCCATTAAATAAATCATTATCCACACAAGCGATCACAATGCGATTGGGCATCTGGCCTGTAAAAATATTATCTTGAACAAAACTCATATTGCCGGTAGGAATGGAATATGTTTTGCAAAGCACTCTGTTAATAGGGTATTTGGCTGTTGTTTTTTCTAAGCTTTTAGCATGTCCTAAGACAACGCCAGGAGTTACTCATACTTTACGAACAAATAAGGAAGCGTGGTCCAGGGAAACTTTAAACTCCCCTTCACCTGCCAACAAACAAAACTCTGGTTTACTACGAATCAGTTTAATTTTCACATCTACCAGGCTAAGGAGGAGTCTTTCTTGGTGAAACATATCCAAGTGCAATCGACCAATCATATCAACTGAAGCACTGTGTTTAGTCATTTCGGCACGTTTACTAAATCCTTCATTGGGGTTTGCATCTGCCGGATCCGCAACATTCATGCGACCAGCCGTATCTTTAAAAAATAATTCTGAGGAAAGTTGAGAAGTTTTTTCATCATACCCGTGATTCAGTAATTTCTCTATCATGGCTCTGTATGGATAAGTATTATTACTTGAAGAAACAAGTCTATCGTTCAGGCTAATATCAACTTGGGAAAACATGGAATGCAAAAAAAGGTTGACGGGTCCAACTTTACATTTATCCGGAATGGGTTTGCCATCCTTTTTTAAAATCTTTACTTTGACATATAACTGAGTTTGGGACAAATCAAGATAATCCTCTCCGCTTCCAGAAACATTAAATTCCACAGGACCTCCATCAGAAAGATTGGAAAGCGGGTGAAATTCAACCCATTGACCTTTTTCAATAACTGTTTGAGTAGGAGGGAGATGAAATAATTCTAATTCTGATTTAGCACATTCGGGAGAGTCCTTTAAAAGAAATGCCATAGTATAATGTGTAGATTAATAGTAAAAAATATCACGTCCTTGCACCTTCCGTACTTTCGATGAAATGATGTGTTTCGCAGGTTTTCGCTTCCTTTTAAGCTTTCGATGGCCAATCATTTGATCTGCTTTTTCAACTGCTTTTCTAGCTAATTTCTTTCCGCATTCTTTTGATCGTGTTTTGAGAGACGATTTAAAATTTTCACCTGATAATACATCATTCGCAACCATAGTGCCTGTTCGTAATGCTTCTTTTCCAATTGTTTTGGCACCACTTAACAAAAATGGCATCGCACTGCGAAACAATTTAGCAAAAAATCCGCCTATACCGTATCCTCTCTGCAAAACTGTTCCTCGATAGTAAGGCAAACCATCTCCTGTTTGCCCTGCATAATAATCTTCGAACTTTTGTGTACAACATGTATAAGGCACCAACATTTTGTTCATCTTTCTTTATCGCAATCAAGAAGGGAAATGAGTTTAATTTAAACGTAATGCTCTTTTATATGATTTGCCGTAATCGAAAATGCATCGTTACAAAAACTTTACCTCTTTCAAAAGGCACTAAATCTCCAGAATGAAGTCTGATATCAATTTGTACCGTTTGGAAATGTTGACGAATAACTGGTACGTACAAAGGTCTCGAATAATGAGCATTAATAATTTCGCCATCGCTTCCTTCTACAGATACAATTTTTAATAGAGGGGCTTGTGCATCACCTACTATTTGAGGCTCCACGAGATCACAATACACATACATCACGGGAAACGACGACTTTGGGTCTGCCACAAAAGGACTTTGTTGCAATCCTGTAATTTCCCCGTGTTGAAACCCTAACAGTTCTGCTATACCTTCATGAAGAACTACTTTCGATTTTTTATCTGTCTTGATTGTAACTCTTTTCGTAACAGGGTGAAAATGAAATTCAATCTTATTTTTATGCGATGGTATTGTCATACTTATAATGAGGTCTGGTATGGATTCATAACACCCAGAAGGAACTCTCCTGCCTTCAAATTTTCCATCCCCCAAATCAAAACCAAACAAATTATTATCATTTCTAACGTTATACCATGTATGCGGATAAATGAAATCGACCAAAGCCATTTCCCATTCTCCGTTTAAATTTATGGGGGTGGGCAGTTGAGTTGTAAATTGCGATGTTTTATTATTTGGGAAAAAGCTCATAGAACTGTCGCTGATGAGTGTGACGTAGAACGACATCTTTTGATGAAATGAACGGTAAGTATGATGACTACTCTATTTATATCATTCGAATATCTTTAACCCATGCGTTGAATTTTTTCGGATATCCTTGAAATTTCACAAAATATTCAACTTTTCCATTACGCTTTCTTTTCTTCAAAACTTTCTCCACAGGGTAAAAACCTGAATCCGAAATCTTTTGCAGTTCTTGCTTGTAAAATGTTCCTTTTATGATTTCTCTTGCTAAATCTTTTAATTTATAGACAACAGGTACTCGGTGTATGATTTTATGAACAGAAAAAATTTCTCTTGTCCAATTTTGCTCGTATCCTTTCTCAAAACGTAGTTTCTCCTTACTTATGCGAACAGTGTCACCAACATTCAAGTCATATTTCATTGCAGGGATTTTGTCATTTGCGTACAGTATTTTCCAAACCTGACTTTGATTGTCAAAGTTTACTGATGCTGGTTCCATTTTAATACTACGATGCCACGTGTGGTTATAACTATGTGTTAATTTTTCGATTACATCAATATATCTCTTTGTATTCCTTTCAGTAAAATATTTCCACATTTTCGTTTTAAGTGTACGATTAAACCGTTCTATTATTGAAGCTTTTGTGTTGTTATTGGTTGTGAAAAAGTGAATATTCTGCTTTTTTAAGAAATCTTGGACAAGCTTATTCGTGAATTCTTTTCCTTCGTCGCACTGCAGAGTTTGCGGCTTACGTTCCGAAAATATTTTTTCGAAAGCTCGTTTAATACCTGGAGCTTTTTTATCTTTTAACGGTATGACCCATGCCTATTTCGACAAAATATCAATACATGTCAGTAAATACTTATATCCGTCATTCAAAGAAGATAGAGACTGCATGTCTACTAAATCAGATTGAAACTGTTCGTTTAAGCCTCCTACTATGACACGATTTCTCGGGAATTTGTGTCGCAAAGGCTTGTGCAAAGTATACGAATCTTTCGTCTGAAGCCATTTCTTGATGTCTTTGGGTTTTACGCGACCTTTTAAAGCACGTTGCAAAGCACTGATACCACCGAAACTGGCTGGTAGTTCTGGATCCCGATACATCTGATTCAAAGCTTCCATTGCAACAATGATTATGATCTAAACGAAAGTTAACATTCATTTATATATTCGTCTACAAACTAACACGTTGTTTATCTCATCAAAGTTTTACTTAAAATGACAAGTATTATATTATAACCTTTAATATATACCTTATTTTAAAAGTATGAATATAATTTAGAATAAATTACACAATTAAATTAAAATAATTTAAAAATATTATTATAATTACTTTTAATTAAAAAACAAATATAAATTTAATAATCAGGATTATTACATTATCATAGAGATTTTTTTCGAAAATACATAACATTTTTGGTGTTGTCATCTGTGTTTAAATTTATTTTAGTATTTTTTATTTTACCAAATGTCAAGGTGGGATTTGAACCCTGTAAAACGGTGTCAAGGAACAATCATTTGTCTGTTATTCTAACAATTGCGCCATGACACCACGTCTTTAAAAGAATATTTAAAGAAGAGACTTGGTTCTGTTCAGTGTAATTGCATCATTCGAGAAAACATACGTTAAACCGAAAATCAATTTTTCGTTTAAAATTCTAAAATAACAAATTTAAAAGTAAATAAATTTGTTAAAAATTAAAATAAATCAAACAAGGTTCGCAGTTTGAAATTCTAAAAAATAAATAAATAAGTAAACAATTTCATTAAAAGGAAAAAAAAATGAAACAGGGTTCCCAATTAAAAAAAAATAAATAAAAAAATAAGTAAATAATTTCGTTAAAATGAAAAAAGAAAAAAAATGAAACAGGGTTCCCAATTTAAAAATAATCAATGTAAAGATAATCAATTAAAAAGTAATAAATAATAAATAAAAAAAAAATAATAAAATAAATTTCTTTAAATAAAACTTATTAAACATGCATTCCACGAAATTACAATGAAATCCACTGATTACGTCATATTTTAACAATGAACACCTCCAAAAACTCAAATCCATCCCCTCAAACATCCAGCAAAAAACAACTCAACTACCGTTATCCTATACGATCCAGTCACGTGACTCCCCTCCCCCATTCCATCCCACCACTCCTGAAATATTGACCACGCCCCTTTTTGTAGCACCTAGTGGCTACGATCCAGTCACGTGACTTCCCTCCCCCTTTCCTCCCCCCTCTTCCCCCTTTTTGTAGCACCTAGTGCCTACGATCCAGTCACGTGACTTCCCTCCCCCATTTCATCCCCCCACTCCTAAAATATTGACCACGCCCTTTTTTGTAGCACCTAGTGGCTACGATCCAGGCACGTGACTCCCCTCCCCCCTTTCCTCCCCCCTCCTCCCTTTTTGTAGCACCTAGTGGCTACGATCCAGTCACGTGACTCCCCTCCCCCCCTTTCCTCCCCCCTTTCCTCCCCCCTCTTGAAAAAGTACCCCTGCCTCCCACAATCCCCCAAAAATATTACCCCCCTCTAACAGTACATGTTCGGACACGCCCACCTTTTGATTGACAGCTACCACGCCCCCTTTTGATTGACAGCTGCCACGCCCCTTTTTGTAGCACCAAGTGGGGCCCTTACTACTCTCGACCATGAACAACATGGGTGTTCATCAAACGTTTTTCAAGAAAGTATATCATATACAAATAACTTCAATACAAGTAACTTGGTTTTCATTTAACAAATAATACTTCATATTTCTCAGAAATTCAAATTCTTACACAATTTTTAAATTAAAAGTAATGTTAAGGTATTCAAGCACGCAATTTAATATAATAGTATTCAAGATCAATATATATATCTTCTAAGTACAAAATTTAAATTAAATTATAAAGGTTTAATTAGAAACAATAATATATCTAAGATAATAAATATTCAAGAGTGAAACCAAGTGAGTAAAAGAAACATTTTAAAACTCTCAAATATTAAATAAATTTTAAAATTTGAATTCAGTTCAAGATTCAAATAATATATGTAGTCCTGGAAAGATATATCAAAGTTCGATAATCTATCTATATTAAATCATGCTACTTTGCTAACAATATTCTGTATACTTAGTCCGAGAACGAATAGAAACTTAATAGAATATTTAACCATCAAATTTAAATCAAGAAGACTAAATTTCCGATATAAAATTCAAGAAATAATGCAAGTATAAAATTTAAGAAATAATGTAAATATAAAATATATATATATGTACATTTCAGTGATACTTACTCAAGATATAGTCCTCGAACTAAAAATAAAAATACACATCATATTGCTTAAACATTAAATATATACATCATAATAATGTTCTAGAATTTTCTGTTATTGGGGGGAAAATATTTTACTTTAAGTTCTGGAGCTCCAAATTGTACAATAATTGTACTGGTCGTTTAAAAATTGATGATTCAGTTTTTAACTTGCAAGCCCTCACCTTGCCATCTCTTCCAGGAAATAACTCAAGAATTCTTCCTAATTTCCAAAAATTTCTAGGTAATTGATCATCTTTGATGAAAACTACATCGTTAACTTTAAAGGAATGGGTGTTGCTATTAACCGAACTAGAATGAGCTGATCTCAAATTTAACAAATACTCATTTTTCCAACTAGACCAAAACATTAACTTTTCTCGATAATTAAAAGCCTTTATAAAAATTTTCTTAGAAGAAAAATTTGAATCAAGGTGAAGTCTTACTGGAGGTAGTGAAGATATTCTTTTTCCTAAAAGAAAATGTGCAGAAGTTAAAGCAGTTGGCTCTTCAGCATCACTTCCAACGTAAGTAATTGGGCGGGAACTTATCATTCCCTCAAATTCGTGAAAAACAGTATGTAACTGATCAACAGTCAGAGAGGACATTCCTAGAGTTTTTCGTAGAGCAACACAGTACGAACCATACGTTCGTAAAATCCGCCCCACCAGGCGGCTCGTTCAACAAGGTACTTCCATTTGATGGAGTTTGAAGCACAGTAATTTTTTACATCTTGATTATTCACTATAGACCACAGTTGTTTTAATTCCAGATCGGCATTTTTTTTTTTTTTTTTTTTTTTTTTTTTACAAAATTTAGTAAATATTTATGAAACACATTTATTGACCAAACACACACTGGATACAAATCATGCACATGCAAAATTTATGTATATCATCACTGTTATCACCAACTTCTTTTACTCCACTTCTGGATGTCCCACCCTAGATTTTTGCTCATTCATTGACGACTAGTTCACTGATCCTTCATTTAAGGTGCAGTTCATTTCCATTTTAACGGTTCTAATCTTTCGATGATGCCAAAAACTTATGCACGAATTAAAAGCAAACATTGCTTACTGTCAAATATCTCATGCAATCTTTCTACTTACGAAAAAATAAAAATAAAACGTAATATTGATTCTTTATGATTGAGTACTTAAAAGGTATGTGGTAAAAATATGTTTTTAAACGGCTGAGATGTACATTAAAGTAAAACGATTTGCTAGTTGTGAAGTTTAAAAGGTCATTAGTTGTTATTAAAAAAATAGTTCTCTTGTAAAATAGAATTTTCTTTAATTTAAATGAAATGCATCTTAATTATTCTTTATGAGAACATAAATCTTGATATAAAATTAACTATATTATGTTTAGTTAAGAAAACACTGAAATATGAAGGTCTTTTAAATACTCATGTTCTGTACTAATTATGTGTTTGTCTCCATAAATTCCTGTAACGTGATTTTTTAAAATTTGTTTTCTTTTTTTTTGAAGTTAGTACGTTTTTTTTTATGTTAGGAGAAAGTATTCCTTATCCAAACAAATTTCTTTATCCAAGAATCACACTTAATTAATTAAACGATGAAATGAAGAATTTACATGAAAGCGGTTAAAAATGACTATAAAATACATATTTAAAGGAAGGAAAAAAAGTAGAAAAATCTATGTAAAAATTTGTGGTCATATGAGAAGCATTATTTATTTTTCATCTAATTCTAAAACAATTAACCGTGCACTGATGTTCATATATTAATTGTAATAAACATAATTTAACTTTTTAGAGTAGAGTATTTAATTATCAGTAAAAAATGATTAATAATAGCTATATATGTAAATTAGAAAGAGAAAAAAAAATCGTGAAGAACCGTAATTAACCTGTTTTGTGATATTTTAATTAGAATTTTTTTAATTCTTTTTACATTCGTTTTTATCTATAAAAATGGTAGCTAAGTTTCTGATTTTTCTTGTTAGTAAACGTTCCAAAGAACAAGTAAGAGATCTTTAAAAAAGATTTCTTGAAAACTGCGAGATAATACATTAAACGACTGGAACAGCAGTTCTAGTTCACATTAGTAGCCAATTTCAAATAAAAACCAAACATAAGAAGCAATAGTACATAAAAACAACTTTTGGAAGGAAAAAAAAATATGGATTTAATTTGAATATGGGTTTCGATAGTATTGATTTTTTTGACATTGAAACAAAGAAAATACGAATTGAATATTTCCAACTGAGCGAAAAATGCCCAGATTAGGAATCAAACCCAGATTCTTGGCTTACAAGGCCAATGCTTTACCGTTTAAGCTAACTGGGCCGACAACCAGCCATCATATTTCGCCCAGATAACCTTATTGGTAGTAACGTCTGGTCTGTCATGTAGACATCTCTAGAGAATACACAGTAGGTAAAAGAACTCTTATAAACGATGGATACGTAGATGAACTGCATACATACATAAGTAGATTCATAGATTCATACATAGACAAACTTAATTTCATCTGCGTATCCATCGTTTACATGGAGTTCCTTTACCTGCGGTTTATTCTGTTGAGCTGTCTACATGACAGACCAGATGTTACTAAAAATAAGGTTATCTGGGAGAAATATGCTGGTTGGTTGTCGGCCCAGTTAGTTTAAAAGGTAAAGCACTGGCTTTGTAAGCCAAGGATCTGGGTTCGATTCCCAGGGTGAGCAATTTTCGCTCTGTCGTAAATATTCAATTCGTATAACTTTACCAATCAGTTTGATTGTGTTAAAATAATAGTACATAGAAAATAGTTTTGCATTGGCGATATAGATTGTTATAGAATAGATTAAATGCATAGATTTGTCGTTCTACTGAATTACAAGAAATCTTTCTTTTGAAGAAATTCTTCTTCAACGAATTTCTCTTTTGAAAAAAATCGTAGTCGAGGAAAATTTCTTTGTTTCCGAATAGAGGTTCATTCAATTGATATTGCCTTTTATATGAAAAATTGAATTATTGCTTTACATCAAAATTAATATTTTCCCATAAAAAAGCTAAATGATGCATAATTTCAAACGATGTTATCTTTCAGTTTTTATAGTTTCCTTAAAAAGATATGCAGTTTCATTTTTGCCATAAGCTTGTCATAACAAAATAAGAACTATTATAATGATTTTATCGGTATTTTAGGCCGGTTGTTCTTGCAATATTTTTTACAAAACACATCCAATTATCTTTGTGGATAATGTTTATGTGTTGAACAAAATAATTTTTAGAGATTTTGTTTTCACTTGAATGATTCATTATAAACATATGGATTGTTTTTCTTTTAAATCATAATTTTTTTTTGCAATCGTTTCGCATTTTTCGAACTTCAAACTCCGTACCTCACGTTCTATCTGTAAGCTTAATTTTATCATAGGAACATATCAAGAATTTGAAAGTTTAAATTAATTTTAAAATACTATCAAACATTATGCTCAGGCCGATAAACTCAATCTGCTGACTGGACTGTAATATTTAAAATGTATAAAATATTTCACCTTTACTTTACGAAGCAAGCATTTTTCTTTTGAACATTTTCACTCACTCATAATACATGACAAGTTACGAGTTATAAACCTGTGATAGTTATAATTTTTACCTAAATATTCAAAAGGATGACGAGTATTTGTCAAGTTACATATAGAAATGGGCAATAGAAAAATGACTGTGTTTATTAAACAAAAAATTCCAACGAAACGTAATGCGCAGTGTGTTACGAAATTAGTCCAGTCAAATTAGGAAAGTTTGCTGCAAAAAATGCTACAGAGATAAAAATTCGCACAGTTGTTCATTGATACCTACTAATCACTAGATAAAAAGTCCTGATGGATAGGAAGTGAGCGGGGGGAGGGAGGGGCAAAAATAAATTTTGCCCCCCCACATTTTTTAGTTTTTTTTTAAATATCTCAAAAACTGTGGGTTTTCATGAAAAAATTGCTCTGGCATAAATTAAAGAGCATAAATTCTCTACAAATGACAGGTATACAAATTGGAACCTCGGTTATCCGTCATTCACGGGAACAGAACCTTGTCGGATTTTGTCAAGTCAAATTAGGAAAGTTTGCCATAATAAATGCTACATTGATAAAATTTGGTACAGTTGTTCATTGATAGTTACTAATCCCTAGATAAAAAGGTCCTGATGGATAGGAAGTGAGCGGGGGGAGGGAGGGTCAAAGTCCCCCCCCCCACATTTTTTTAGTTTTTTGAAATATCTCAGAAACTGCGGGTTTTCACGAAAAATAATGGTCTGGCATAAATTAAAGAGCATAAATTCTCTACAAATGACAGGTATACAAAGTGGAACCCCGGTTATCCGTCATTCACGGGACCGGAACCTTGACGGATTTTTCACCAAAAAAAATTACTTTCTTTTCAAATTTATTTAATTTCTATTCAAATTTATTAAATATTGTCACAAAAAATAAATAAAATAAAACAAAAAACACTCCAATACTGCATGCGATAATGGCAGGTAATTAGTTAATGAAAGATAAATATTCACCATTAATGAATTGTTTATTAATGTGAAGTATAATAATATATAGAGAATAATATATAGAGAAAACTAAATAGTATATTATAATATATAGTAATAGTAATAGTATAGTATAATATATAGAGAAAACTAAAAGTAGATACATACTAATTTATAATTAAGTAGATATTATATAATTATGAAAGTCTTTACAAGGAGTTTTTTTTATCATTCTGGCTTGTTTTTCTCTCCAATATCATCATCAGCGGAAGTACATGGGTCATTAGGATCCAGTTCTTTCTTGCCCTGTTCATCTGCCCATGACCCTGAAGACAAATATTTATCAATAAGAAAATGTTTAGGTCATGCGAAACTTTGTGAGTGCGACAAAACATAATAGAGAGCAATGAAAACTACTAATTTATCACTAAGCAGATAGTACTTACTAAGTCGTGATGTTCTTTTTTTTTTCTTTGACACATCATCATCAGCTGTAGTGGATGGTGCATTAGAAGGTGTTCTCAGCAGGATTGAATCCATAATCGCCTCCTCATCTTTTTCCTCATCATGTTGTTCTACATATTTGTATCCTCTGTAAATGTTTTGAACTCTTCTTCTGTCATCATACTCGGTAGTTTCAACATATCCTGTAGATATAAGTGACATGATTTGGCATAAGAGAAATGGCCACAGGCGTGGAAAAACGGCATCATTTGCTGAACACATTTGAGATGGCCATTCCAATTGCCTGATCGTTCAGCTGAAATGTATTCTTTCATCAACGTGACCATGTTGAAGTATTGTATCCAAAGGGCTGCAGTACGGCCATTTCCCTTGAACTCCATCAGCTTATTACCCAGTTTAATAGCAACAGCTTGTAGATTAGTGTTTTGATTTATTGAGTCTAGAGAAGGAGGATCAAATGCAAATACTCCCATGACTTCATTGATAGCTTGCAGCTCTTCATCACTACTCTCAACTTCCTGCAATACTATTTTCGCTAAAGCTGTTTGGACTAACAAATGAGCTCGGACTGCTCTAGAGTACGCATGTCCCTGCAACATCTTCTCAACTGAAAGTGGAGCGTATATTGTCTCCAACAGCTCTTTTAAACCACTTCCGTTCATGATGAAACCGATACATCCTAAATATGACATCAGAAGGTGAAAGCCACCAAGTCTCACGACACATTTTGACAACATGGAATCTGTTGGAGATGCTGCAACTATTTCTCTACATTTTAGATAGAGTGGCTGGTCAAACGTTATGAACAACAATCTCTGATCAATTTTGACACATACATCTGCTGCATACTGTAATGATGTATAAACAGTGTCATAATTAGATGGTGGTGCATTGATGAAAGGAAGCGGAATTACTTTTGTCTTTTCATAATTTTCATGTTTTGTTATTGATTGCATAAATCCTTTCCATTCAGGGACTCCAGGAAGATTCATCCACTTTGCATACATCCACAAAGTGTCACAGATGTTGGGCAGGGGTATATCCTCTGCTAATTCTCCCAGATTCTCCATTTTCACATTTTTAAAAGCTGTACCTGTGAATTCAAACGGCTTCAATGGAATAACCCCCAACTGCCCAACAGCCTCAGCAGTAGGCATTTTAGTTACTTTCATGATTGGCGATCCACTTTCAATATGTGCTGGTGTTACGCACTTTATGCCAACCGTGGAGTGAAATGTGTTGAGTCCATCCAGCGTGGAAATATTAAAATCAGCGTTATCGTAAACAAACTGACAAAACATTCCTCGTAAATCTGGTTGACCATGTTGAATGGCAGACATTTCAAGCAGTCGGGACTCATAATAGGATGAGCAAAACCCCAAATTCGAAATGAGATCGACTAAGTTTTTGTGTCTATACTTTCTGTATAAGAGCACACCAAGGCCGGTCAATATTGGGGAAACAAAAGACACTGGACGTACTGCTGATATAATGGCATGGCCTATTGTAATGCATTTTCTTTCTCGAGCAACATCGTTCTGCTGGCTTTTCTTCTTCATGAGCACATGCTCCAGAAAACAGCTGAGAGATTTAGGAATATCACTCTTGGCATCCTTGAAAAAGTCATTACTTGGAGGATAGCTCGTAGAATCATATACTTTTGACTGGATATCCTCTCTAATTATTGCTGCTGCAGTTTGCACAATTCTTAGTCGTTCATCAGCACAATCTTTTTTTTTGTTTTCGTACCATGCATCTGATAGCACTTTCATTCCTGTGTCAATAAAACAAACGGAAGGAATCTTTCTTGGATTTTTAGTTATGATGATACTCTCTCCATATCTCTGTTTTAGTTTAGCTTTCACTGTCCGTTCATCTGGGACACGCCCAGTTACTACGGAAAGCAAATCAGACAAGGCATGTTGGCAATCATCATTATTTTCAAGAAATGAGCAAATTTCTTCCATGGCTTCAACAATATAATCTGTTTCTGGCCGTCCGCGTTTACCTCCTCTTGACATGAGATAAAATTTCTGTAAACAATCATGATGGTAAATTCCATCAGCAGCAATTAAATCAACTACATTACTAAGGCGAATTTTAACTTCTTCTCCCCACTGATCATTTCTCATTTCTGCGGCTTCAAGGACTCTTTGTGTCATGGTGGGACCGTTTGTTTTTAAGACTCGCACCTCATAAAATATTCTTCGCAAAGGAATTGGTTTCTTTTTTTCTTTTTCTTTGAACTGTTCATCAATTAAATCAGTACAAAGGAAGCATCTGTTTTTGAAATCAAACTTGGGTACTGATGACCGCAGAGTAGCCGGTTTTCGACTGATTGATGGTGTAGGCTCATTTCTGAGCGTTTTTAATGCTGCATTAATGCTATCAGGTCTGGTGTAATTTTTACGGCATGCAGTGTGTACTTTCAGAAACGTAATATTCTCCAACTGCTGAAATTTTTGGTCCTGTCTTTCAATACTTGCTTTTTTTAAACTTTCGATCCCTTTTTCACCCACTCGTACAACATCATCACTTGACTCATAAACATCTGTATCACAAATGAAACACTTATCCATTGACATGATGTGCGCAAAAGTTGTTAAATACTATAAACTCGATGTTAACTACTATAAATGAGAACTACTATGAACACACATCCACGTCCCTTACTGGGTTATAGAAACTAACTGAATGAACGAAAGGGTACCAGATACAAAAACAAAGGGTGTGGAATTGGAATCCCCGACCCTTCGGAAACGCCACCTGCAATACAAAAATCACGTGCTATTGTTTACGTAAGTTTCTCTTCCCACTGATCGTAAACATTGGCTCCCGCGAGATTATTTACCACGCGTCAGTCGATTTAGCATGTTTGTAAGTACTCAGAAGTTAAGTTGTTTTCTGCTTTCTTTTTTAGTAACAATATTTAAGAAATTTCGCTAGACATTGAGTAAATAAATTTGAAAAGAAAATGATTTTTTTGCGGAAAATCGGTCAAGGCTCCGGTCCTGTGACTGACGGATAACCGAAGTTCCACTGCGTATACATGTTATTTGTAGAGAATTTTATGCTCTTTTATTTATGCTGGAGTAATTTTTTTTAAAGAAAACGCACAGTTTCTGAGATATTTTCAAAAAAACTAAAAAAAAAGGGGGGGGACTTATTTTTGCCCCCCCCGCTCACTTCCTATTCATCAGGACTTTTTACCTAGTCATTACAAAAGTACCCAATTTTTATCTCTGTAGCATTTATTATGGCAAACTGCCCCAAAACGGGCTTTTTTGATTGCACTAAAGGCTCCGGTCCCGTGACTGACGGATAACCGAGGTTCCACTGCGTATACTTATCATTTGTAGAGAATTTTATGCTCCTTAATTTATGCTAGAGTATTTTTTAAAGAAAACCCATAATTTCTGAGATATTTTCAAAAAACTAAAAAAGGGGGGGGGACTTATTTTTGCACCCCCCCCCCCCCCCCGCTCACTTCCTATTCATCAGGACTTTTTACCTAGTCATTAGTAGGTATTAATGAGCAACTGTACCAAATTTTTTCTCTGTAGCATTTATTATGGCAAACTGCCCCAAAGCGGGCTTATTTGATTGGACTAAAGGCTCCGTTCCCGTGACTGACGGATAACCGAGGTTCCACTGCGTATACATATTATTTGTAGAGAATTTTATGCTCTTTAATTTATACTGGAGTAATTTTTTAAAGAAAACCCATAGTTTCTGAGATATTTTCAAAAAACCTAAAAAAAGAGGGGGAGGGGATTTATTTTTGCCCCTCCCTCCCCCCGCTCACTTCCTATCTATCAGGACTTTTTTCCTAGTCATTAGTAGGTATCAATGAGCAACTGTGGCAATTTTTATCTCTGTAGCATTTTTTGCAGCAAACTGCCCCAAAACGGGCTCATTTGATTGGACTAAATCTAGATTTAAAAAGATACAATTAATGAAAATACCGAGTGAGCCAAAAGATCGTTACAACCTTAAAAAGTCATAGAAAAGGAAAAAAAAATATTATAAAGGATTGCTGTTTGCATGAAAGGGCTCACAAGGTAGTAGGATTTTTTTTTTTTTTTTTTTTTTTTTTTTTAGCAGCAAAAAAAATTTAGTTAAAAAATCACGTGTAGAGGGCGGTGACAACCAGAAACACAATGGACAGGGAAACAGCTGTGTCGTAGAATGTTCTAAAGGTCATGTTGAACATTTGTTATTAGAAGAACAAATGAATGGAGGGTATTGTTGTTCCTGTTCATTTTGTTTCGGGTCGTCAGCGCCCTCTAAATGTGATTTTTTAGCAAATATTTTTAATGCTAAAAATAATCCAACTACCTTGTTAGACCCTTCTTGCAAACCGTTTCTTACTTTTTTATAAGTTTTTAAGGGGGACCGGGACACAAAAATCTTCAAAGTTTGCAAAAACATTTTGTTTCACTAAAACTTTCTCTGCTTTTTTCTGTTTAAAATGACATTTAAATCATGTTTCTATCTGAATTAGAACAAAAGATGTTACTTTTTAATCATTTGGAAAAATGGTTATTGTCCTCTGTCAGGGTAGGAAATCAAAAACATATCTGAAGCGTTTTATTGGTTGAATCCGCATTTTATTCGTTTTCTGATTGGTCTATACAGTAATCTGTATTTTCCCTTTATTTTCAACAGAGATTTATACGTCTGCGGTCACTATGACAAAAAGTAAGAAAAACTACAAAAAAAAAAAAAAAAAAAAAAAAAAAATTAATAATTCAGAAACAAATTGAGATACAGCTTTCAAACAAACTGCGTTTAAAAGTACATTTTTTTTCTCTATACGACGGTGTAAAAAGTAATATTGAGGGATGTTTAGAAGTTTAAGAATGAAATTTCATTTAAAATGGGTCGTCAGATTTCTACGATGGAAAAGCCTTTTCCCGAACAGCCAATGAAATGCTTGGATAATACGTAAGTTTCAGGAAATTTGACGAGTCGCAGGCGATTTTTGTCGCTTGTAATTTTTACGTGTAATAACACTATTAATGTTTAATCCATGGCGTACGTAATGTATGATCAACTCCGTGCGATTTTTTATGTCTTAAATTTTAGTCTTTGAAAAAATCATTTTCCAAATGGTCGTTGTAATTTGTTAAATTGCTTTTTTTTCGTTTTGGTTTGTTTTCAAAATCTAGCTTTCAAGCAATGGCTGTCATGGAAACGAATTCTTGTAAAAATGCGTTTTTCTTCATGATAGGTTTTTCACAATTTCTCGTATTTAACTTCTTATAACTCGAGAACCGTTAAAGCTAAAGGGTTCAAACTTGGAACATACCTTTTTCAATTGTTTAACTTTAATTTTGATTTAGCATATTTGAAAAAAAGTATTTACTTTTGAAAATATGATTTTTTTTTTTTTTTAAGTTGCACCACTTTAAAAAAATTTTCTTTAATTGTTTTTAATTTTTTTATAAATTAATATATTTTAAAATGCTGAATCAAAATTAAAACTTATCTATTTCTGTTTATTTAAATGAAAGAAAATTGAAATTCTATAAATAATATTTCGATTTAAAACGACTTTAAATTACCCCACTTTTAAAAAAAATTTAAATTAAAAATTAAAAAAAAAATTCTGAGAAGTTTTATCATGTGATTTTGTCTACAAATGATAAGGTTAACCATCACAAAAAAATCCAGAATTTTAACTCAATAAATACAAATTATTTTAAAATGTGTCCCGGACGTGTCCCCCTTAAAGTTGTAACGAACTTTTTGCTCACCCGGTATAATAATAAGTGAACCGAGGCAGCCTTGAAGATTTTGTTTGTGATTATTATTTCTCATATGTGTTACACAATCGTTAGAATTCATTTCAAATTGTTATCTTTAAATTTTAATAGTTGTAAAAGCTTTGTGAAATTACGATATATCTGTTTTTGGTTTTTAAAGCTTTTTATTAATAAACCTTGTTAGATATTATGTGAAAGACTTTAAATAGCACTTAAAGTGTATTTTCCTAAGCTAATGAAGAAATGTAACTATTTAAAAATAAAATATCCCATTTCTACTCAAACCACAAAACACATACATAAATATATAAATCTAACAGAATTAGTATGAGGTATTTTCCATTTATCAATGATGGACAATCTTATTTACTTTCATGATAAGAGAAATTTAATAACATTCTTTTTATTTAATTAGATGCTGTCAGTTAAAGGCAATAAACAACACGTGACACTTTCTCTAAAATATTTTCTTTACCAAAAACTATTTATTTAGTATATAGGATAGCATAGTTCGTGGAAGGCAAAATCCAAATTTCTTTTAATGTGAATGTCAGATATGTGTCTTTAAGAAAATAATTTAATTAAGGATGGTCTAAAAAAACATACATATCAGCAATTTGTCGTAAGATGCCTAATAGAAGTACATATAATAGAAAACTGCTAACTTTCACTAACAGTTACAATACTCAGAAAATTATAAGTTCAAATGCATTATTACTTATGATTATTATGAATTATTTGCTAACACATTTATATTGCAAATACAAATATTTTCACAGAAAACTCTTTTATGTATAAAAAGCATTACACTTAAAGACAGAAAAAACACTTTTTTGATAATACATTTTGTCAGGTATTCGATAAGATGATGGATTCATGGACAGTGAGGTTTGGTATCAATTACAGGCATTGATGGAGTTATTTAATGCTGCCCAAAACAGCAATATCTGTTTTAATGCTAATTTCCATAAGGAATGTGCACGGTTTATGTAAGTGAAAATTGTAATCGTTAAATGTTGGGTTTGTGTATTTATAGTTTTAATTTATTTAACACATTTTCCAATTATTGTTACTTTTCGCAAAACTATTTCAGTTTTACAAGTTTGAATGCCTCATTGAGAGAAACTTTTTATGCCGGTATTTAGGAAAGTGTTTAGGTGAGTTTTCTCATTTACCTCCAGTATAAAAGGCACACGAAAATACAATTTATGTGTGTTTTGAGTTTCAGTCATCTTCTATCGATTCAGTAGTCAGCTTGGTAAAGCAAAATGCATTACTTTACTCGTTCATTGAAGAATGTTTTGGAGATTACGGATCTCTCAGTGATTTAAGTTATTCGCTGGGATCTTGTTATTATTATTATTATTATTTTTTTTTGAAGTGCTTATATGGTACCCAAAAGTCACACAAAATTAAAATTAAATAATTTGAAAACCATAGACAGTAGAACGTTATGTTTTCCAGATAAACAGGTTCAGGGAAGGTGAGGTGGAATATCAAATGACTTTCGCTCAAAAAGCCTCACATACTTCTAATACAATTGAAACATTATTTTTTGGAGACAAATGTAATTATTTTTTTTAATAAAATATTTGTAGTTAAAAATATATGTATAAATACATGTTTTCCGGTACATTTTAATGAAAGGTTTATCGTCCTTACAGTCTATACCAGTGACTACCAACTTTTTTTTAGCCGAGCCACACAAACTCACGGTATCCTCCCTCAATCTTCTTATTCACATAAAAGAAGCCTAAAACCAATGACAAGCCTTCAAAAGAAGTATAAATGAAGTAATTCAAAAAATGATTTCATTTTTTCCATTTGAATTGATAAACAAACATTTTTAAATAATACCACATCTATGACTAATATTTCTGAAAATATTAGTTGTTTGTGATACATTTTTAACCTTTTAATAATTTAGGAACACCCTGAAGGTTTTTCCATTCATGTTTAACGATTCATAAAATAGTAGCTATGAAATGTATTTGCATAAGAATTTTTATTTGATAACCTTACATAATTATTTATCTGATTAACTTCAAAAAATTACCTTTAATATCGATTTTGTGTAAAGTCAGCCTTTGATTACTAAAGTTACGCAACTGAAAAACACGGTTAGGACGCTTAAAGGATTAATAATCTTATAATGATATTTATGCATAAAGCTCTTACCACACATTCGTTTCTTTGATATGAAATTTTAAGTTATCTTCACATATCGCTACTTTGTCAGTTTTTCGGGGAATACTTTAAAACAAATGACTTGGAAATATTTTTAAGAAACTTGTATTCTACTCTTGATTAATGAAAATCAGTAATAATATTAATGAAATATAATGCTTAAAGAACTTACATTCATGTTTTTTTTTTTTTTTTTTTTTTCAAAACGTATAAAAAATAAATACATTTTCTCCGTCATTTTGGTTCGGTTGTATAGAAATATAATGGGATTTTATCTATGAAATATCATAAAATGTGATTTAGATGTAATTTATCAAAGATAAGTGACTTTTAAAAATTCATTACACATTACTCATTTTTAAATTTCCTCGTGTATAACTTAAGGATTTCTCTTTCATTTGTTAGAATAATAATGATTATTTATACTAGAGCATATAATGACAACTTAAAAAATAATTTAAATCCAATACAATTTTATTTAGATATTTTACAAGACCCAAAAAATTTTTATTAAACATCTTGAGATTAATCTTCATATTGAATCTAGTTGCAAGTATGGGGATGTAACTAGTTTCTATCTTTTGAAAATAAAGATGAGAAACAATCATTCATTATTTTACGGAAGTATAAAGCATTGTGTGTAAATAACATCATAAAATTAAAAAAAAAAAAAAAAAAAAAAAAAAAAAAAAAAAAAAAAAACCAGAAAAACTGACTTATTGGTATATTTATTTAGTTACTAGAGTTCTGTACATATGATATTCATGAAGTTCAAATATAAATAATACTTATACAATAATTTTGTCACTATAAAGTATGAATATTATTTCTATCTCAGCTAGAATAAAAACAAAAGTTCAGATATATTTTTCACAAGAAGATATTCTTAATAATATAAAACAACGTTTTTATGTTTAATTAATGGATTAACAAATTCGTGTGTGCTTACCTAAATTTACAATTTCAGGAATAAAATTTCACATCTGTGGTATTGATTAATGCATTATAGATGTATTTATTCAGCGAATTTAATTAAACAAAGACAGTAGTTTAGTTCTAATACTAAGTAAAACGAAATTTGGTAATGTAATGAGATCATCTTTCAAAAACTTTATTTTTCAGAATTAAGTTATTTAATTATTTTTTATTTACATTAACAATCAATATTTATTGAAACAATCAGCAATGTTATTAGTATATACTTCCCGAAAACTCAATAAACAGGAATGAGAGTAGTTAGAATGTTAATGTCAGTAAAACAAAACTAATTCAATCATTCTTGTGTAAAATGAAAATTCTGGAAATGAACAAAGTTTATGCGTGTGACATTTGTTTCTTTCAAGATGTAAATATATAATATTCCCTTTAAATCGAAATTCCTTGAACATATATTTATTTTCTGAATGAAGATTTTATTATAGTTTAAGAATTCAGCAATAGTTGCTAGAGTTATACACTCTTTTAATTACCCTATATATATATATAATACTAATGAAAGGATTTTATTAAACTAATTCTTTAATTTACTTTATGAATTGATTGATTAAACGAATATATGTTAAATGCGGTATATGTAGAAGGATAATGGTAATGTCCTTTTAATGTATTGTCACAGTTATATACAGCATGATTCTTCTAAAAAAGGGTGTATATAGCATTTAGGTTTATTTTTAAGACCGCACAAAGGAATATGAATCTATGAAACGAATATTTGCTAAACGCGGGGTTTGTAAAACGCTGACAGTAAAGCAATTTCAGTATGTTGTTACAATCACTTATAGCATCTTTTTTTCGTGAAAATGGTAATATAGGATTTATAGTTATTTTACACAAAAGCACAAAAATAAAGGAATACAAATAAGGATTTTATGAATGAAACGAATATAAATATAAAACACACGGTTTAGATACTGTGGGTGGTAATTTAACTTAATATGTTTTTACAGTACCAACAACATTTATTTAAGAGAGCGTATGCAGTATTTATAGTTCTGTGTATGGCAGCACAAAATAATGTGATTACTCTACCTCTATGAGATATAATTAATCAAAATGCATTTTGGTGTCATTATGTTATTTGAAACTCTAAAAAATTTCTACATGTTACTAATATTTACTGCTGTATATAGCTACAGTTGGAGAACATAAGGTAATCAAATTATTCTCCGTAGGTTTAAGATATATATAACTAAATATGTCTGTAAATAAATACTTTTAGCTAGATTTCGTATGAAATACTACCTATTGGCGTCGTTCCTATGTTGGAATTTCTGAAAAAATTTTGCAGATCTACACCGATCATGACCCCTAGAGACCAAAACCACCTCAATAAAAAACTTTATCTATCTGTTTATTTATCTATCTATCTATCTATCTATCTATCTATCTATGTATGTATCTATCTATATATATCACTTTCTTCTGGACAAGATAACTTCCACAATTCTGCACCAATCTCTTCCAAACTGATACATAAAATCAAGGAGCATAAAATATCGGTCAAGTTCGTTAATGGGCAAAATCGGACAAAGGGGATGGAAATAGAGAGGGGTTTTGTGAAAACCGAAAAAACCCCATAACCTCTTAAATTTTGTACATATCGAAACAGTTTAAAGTTTTTTTTTCTTCTAAAAATAGGGCCAAAAATGTATGTATCACAGATTTTTAATAAAGTTAAAAATGGACTCAAGGGGCGCAAAAAATAGGGTTTTTGGGAGAAAAAATATCATAACTTCGTCAATACTCAAGATATCAAATCTAATTAATTTTATCATGAATCTCCTTAACATTATCTACAACTTTTATATTCACAAGTTTTTGATAGGACCAATTCGTATCGCAAAAAAAAAAAAAATAAAAATAAAAACGAAAACAAAAAGGGCGTTTGAAGAAGAAAAAGTCCTTCCGGCCAGTGCCGGGAGGAAGAGGTAGCTTTCATATTCCTTATTTTAAAAAATTCCTTATTTGACTTTCAGTCATCTTCTATCGATTCAGTAGTCAGCTTGGTAAAGCAAAATGTATTACTTTACTCGTTCATTGAAGAATGTTTTTGAGATTACGGATCTCTCAGTGATTTAAGTTATTCGCTGGGATCTTGTTATTATTATTATTATTATTATTATTATTATTTTGAAGTGCTTATATGGTACCCAAAAGTCACACAAAATTAAAATTAAATAATTTGAAAACCATAGACAGTAGAACGTTATGTTTTTGCAGATAAACAGGTTCAGGGAAGGTGAGGTGGAATATCAAATGACTTTCGCTCAAAAAGCCTCACATACTTCTAATACAATTGAAACAATATTTTTTGGAGACAAATGTAATTATTTTTTTTAATAAAATATTTGTAGTTAAAAATATATGTATAAATACATGTTTTCCGGTACATTTTAATGAAAGGTTTATCGTCCTTACAGTCTATACCAGTGGCTACCAACTTTTTTTTAGCCGAGCCACACAAACTCACGGTATCCTCCCTCAATCTTCTTATTCACATAAAAGAAGCCTAAAACCAATGACAAGCCTTTAAAAGAAGTATAAATGAAGTAATTCAAAAAATGATTTCATTTTTTCCATTTGAATTGATAAACAAACATTTTTAAATAATACCACATCTATGACTAATATTTCTGAAAATATTAGTTGTTTGTGATATATTTTTAACCTTTTAATAATTTAGGAACACCCTGAAGGTTTTTCCATTCATGTTTAACGATTCATAAAATAGTAGCTATGAAATGTATTTGCATAAGAATTTTTATTTGATAACCTTACATAATTATTTATCTTATTAACTTCAAAAAATTACCTTTAATATCGATTTTGTCTAAAGTCAGCCTTTGATTCCTAAAGTTACGCGACTGAAAAACACGGTTAGGACGCTTAAAGGATTAATAATCTTATAATGATATTTATGCATAAAGCTCTTACCACACATTCGTTTCTTTGATATGAAATTTTAAGTTATCTTCATATATCGCTACTTTGTCAGTTTTTCGGGGAATACTTTAAAACAAATGACTTGGAAATATTTTTAAGAAACTTGTATTCTACTCTTGATTAATGAAAATCAGTAATAATATTAATGAAATATAATGCTTAAAAAACTTACATTCATGTTTTTTTTTTTTTTTTTTTTTTTTTTTTTTTTTTTAAACGTATAAAAAATAAATACATTTTCTCCGTCATTTTGGTTCGGTTGTATAGAAATATAATGGGATTTTATCTATGAAATATCATAAAATGTGATTTAGAGGTAATTTATCAAAGATAAGTGACTTTTAAAAATTCATTACACATTACTCATTTTTAAATTTCCTCGTGTATACCTTAAGGATTTCTCTTTCATTTGTTAGAATAATAATGATTATTTATACTAGAGCATATAATGACAACTTAAAAAATAATTTAAATCCAATACAATTTTATTTAGATATTTTACAAGACCCAAAAATATTTTATTAAACATTTTGAGATTAATCTTCATATTGAATCTAGTTGCAAGTATGGGGATGTAACTAGTTTCTATCTTTTGAAAATAAAGATGAGAAAAGATCATTCATTATTTTACAGAAGTATAAAGCATTGTGTGTAAATAACATCATAAAATTTAAAAAAAAAAAAAAAAAAAAAAAAAAAAAAAAAAAAACAGAAAAAAAAAACAGAAAAACTAACTTATTGGTATATTTATTTAGTTACTAGAGTTCTGTACATATGATATTCATGAAGTTCAAATATAAATAATACTTATACAATAATTTTGTCACTATAAAGTGTGAATGTTATTTCTATCTCAGCTAGAATAAAAACAAAAGTTCAGATATATTTTTCACAAGAAGATATTCTTAATAATATAAAACAACGTTTTTATGTTTAATTAACGGATTAAAAAATTCGTGTATGCTTACCTAAATTTACAATTTCAGGAATAAAATTTCACATCTGTGGTATTGATTAATGCATTATAGATGTATTTATTCAGCGAATTTAATTAAACAAAGACAGTAGTTTAGTTCTAATACTAAGTAAAACGAAATTTGGTAATGTAATGAGATCATCTTTCAAAAACTTTATTTTTCAGAATTAAGTTATTTAATTATTTTTTATTTACATTAACAATCAATATTTATTGAAACAATCAGCAATGTTATTCGTATATACTTCCCGAAAACTCAATAAACAGGAATGAGAGTAGTTAGAATGTTAATGTCAATAAAACAAAACTAATTCAATCATTCTTGTGTAAAATGAAAATTCTGGAAATGAACAAAGTTTATGCGTGTGACATTTGTTTCTTTCAAGATGTAAATATATAATATTCTCTTTAATCGAAATTCCTTAAACATATATTTATTATCTGAATGACGATTTTATTATAGTTTAAGAATTCAGCAATAGTTACTAGAGTTATACACTCTTTTAATTACCCTATATATATATATATATATATATATATATAATACTAATGAAAGGATTTTATTAAACTAATTCTTTAATCTACTTTATGAATTGATTGATTAAACGAATATATGTTAAATGCGGTATATGTAGAAGGATAATGGTAATGTCCTTTTAATGTATTGTCACAGTTATATACAGCACGATTCTTCTAAAAAAGGGTGTATATAGCATTTAGGTTTATTTTTAAGACCGCACAAAGGAATACGAATCTATGAAATGAATATTTGCTAAACGCGGGGTTTGTAGAACGCTGACAGTAAAGCAATTTCAATATGTTGTTACAGTCACTTATAGCATCTTTTTTTCGTGGAAATGGTAATATAGGATTTATAGTTATTTTACACAAAAGCACAAAAATAAAGGAATACAAATAAGGATTTTATGAATGAAACAAATATAAATATAAAACACGCGGTTTAGATACTGTGGGTGGTAATTTAACTTAATATGTTTTTACAGTACCAACAACATTTATTTAAGAGAGCGTATGTAGTATTTATAGTTCTGTGTATGGCAGCACAAAATAATGTGATTACTCTACCTCTATGAGAATTAATTAATCAAAATGCATTTTGGTGTCATTATGCTATTTGAAACTCTACGAAATTTCTACATGTTACTAATATTTACTGCTGCATATAACTACAGTTGGAGAACATAAGGTAATCAAATTATTCTCCGTAGGTTTAAGATATATATAATTAAATATGTCTGTAAATAAATACTTTTAGGTAGATTTCGTATGACATATTACCTACCGGCGTCGTTCCTATGTTGGAATTTCTGAAAAAATTTTGCAGATCTACACCGATCATGACCCCTAGAGCCCAAACCACCCCAGTAGAAAACTTTATCTATATATCTATATATATATATCACTTTCTTCTGGACACGATAACTTCCACAATTCTGCACCAATCTCTTCCAAACTGATACATAAAATCAAGGAGCATAAAATATCGGTCAAGTTCGTTAATGGGCAAAATCGGACCAAGGGGATGGAAATAGGGAGGGGTTTTGGGAAAACCGAAAAAAACCCATAACTTCTTAAATTTTGTACATATCGAATCAGTTTAAGGTTTTTATTACTTCTAAAAATAGGGCCAAAATGTATGTATCACAACTTTTTAATAAAGTTAAAAATGGGCTCAAGGGGCGCAAAAAATAGGGTTTTTGGGAGAAAAAAATTCATAACTTCGTCAATTCTCAAGATATCAAATCCAATTAATTTTATCATGAATCTCCTTAACATTATCTACAACTTTTACACTCACAAGTTTTTTATAGGACCAATTCGTATCGCAAAAAAATTAAAAACGAAAACAAAAAGGGCGTTTGAAGAAGAAAAAAATCCATAAAAAGATATAATAGATATAAAATCCCCATGAATTTATCATATATCTTCTTAATATTGTCTACAACATCTATATAGACAAGTTTTGGATAGTACCAATTCTTACAGCAAAAACAAATTAAAAATACATCGCGGTTGAAGAAAAAAATCATCTTAGTAAGGGTGTATTCAAATCCAAACTGCTTATTTTCTGACTCATTTTACAATTCATTTTTACTCTCAAAGGCTTCCAATTGGTACCTTTTCTTACTCAGAAATTATATAATGTACTGTAATGGTCAATTTTTTGATAGATGCAGAGTATATTTTAAAACATGCTGTCAAAGTGGGCCTTTTGAACCGAATTTCCCGAAGCGGATTGTGTTGGAAAAATCATCGTATTAAGGGAGTATTCAAATCCAAACTGCATATTTTCTGACTCATTTTTAAAATCATTTTTGCTCTCAAACGCATCCAATTGGTAGATTCGCTTATTCAGAAACTATATAATGTACCGTAATGATCGATTTTTTGACAGAGGCAGAATATATTTCAAAAAATGATGTCAAAGTGGGCATTTTGAACGGAATTTCCCGAAGCGATTGTGTTAGAAACGAAAAATATTGTCTTACTGAGAAAATAATCGTTTATATATCATGTTTTAAATAATTGAACGAAAATTAATAACACAGGTCGCTTATAAATCTCTTCAAAAATCACGTCAACAAGTTTCATGTCTTCCTATTAAAAATGAATCTGGATTTATGCCCGAAAATTTCGAGTTGTTGAGCATGGAAAAGTATTTTTTTTAATACCGCCCTAACATGATTCTGATAAAACCAGTTATTATATAAAAATAAAATAAAAACTCGTCAAAAGCGGCCAGATAAAATTGTTAAAGTAGGTTTATCTCTAATCATGATTTGGTTTTTGTTTGTGAAATTAGTATGCTTAACTTCGAAATCTACCTCCGCCTGTAGGCCGGGCCGGCAGGGATTTTTAAAAATAAGGTTATGCATTCAAACAGCATACTGCAAATCTAAAAACAATTTCAAATATTGTTAAATATAACGAGCGGTAATACCTTTTGTATACTATTCCGGTCATTTTTTATGCAACTTTGTCTAATCTTTAGCTGCTATATATAGCACCTTATGTTATGCATGAAATTTATTTTACACAACAGTATCATAGTGTATCAAGGATTCTTCTGTTAATCTACCATTCTCTTTTAAAAATTAAAGGTTTCAAAAGCTTGTACAATTCAGATAAACCCGGTTACACTGAAACTTATTTTTAAGGCCACCCCCATTCAAGGGCCACCTCCATTAAAGGCCAATATTTTTAGGAACGAAAAATTTTCCCATAGAAATAACGTTAAATTTACTCCTATTAGGGGCTGCACCTACCCCTCATAAAGGCCATTTTTTCACATGTGCCTTAAATCCTAAACATGTGCATTGAATTCCTGAACCGAAAAATAAAAGTTCAGCAAACAACTGCACTTGCACCAAAGAAGGTAGGGGGAGATGGGGAGGATTTAGTAACACAATGAAAGACCACAAACGTTTCCACAAATGAGACAAAGAGGTGTTCCTCTCACTTTGTTTGACCTTTCAAACTGTAGGGGCTGGGTTGGAGGGGAAACTTGACCCTTTGTTGTGGGCATACAAAGGATAACAGGTTATCTAGAAAAACTGATTCCACATTTACTAAAACTGTGAATGCATATTGAAGCACGATTTTTACATTTGTAATTGTTTATGCATATATACAACATAGTGCAATAGTTGTCAACGTATGTACTGATGACACTTCTTGTGAGTTTCAGAGTCAAAAACAGCAAACTGAATTTATTTTTCTGTATGTTATTAACTGTTTTAAAAATATTGTGAAGACAACTCATTGTTAATGTATCTTACCATATGCAGTGGATTTGAGCCCCCCCCCCCCCCCCCCGGGATTTTACTTATACTCTAAAGAGAAAGCTGGGTTCCCGGGGCGGTCATCCCTGTCAGAAAACGCTAACAGAAATAAATAAATCAATGCCTCATTCTACGGCATTAATAAATGATGCAAATTTAAATAATTTCTTCCATAAAGTAAAAAAAAAAATCATTAGAAACTAAAATTGTCTGCGAAAAAATTATGAAAACTAAACAAACTTCAAAAGAAATTTTTTTCAATCATGAATAGAGTTTTAAAATGTTAATAAACAGTTTTTTCACCTATATAGGTTTTGATTTCCATATTTTAGTTTTTTTGTCACCCCTATTGAAGGGCCACCCCTCATAAGGGCCATTTTTCAATGGAATGGAAGGTGGCCCTTACAGAGAGGTTTCACTGTATTTATCATTGATTCAAGTGTGAAAGATTTCCTTCAAAGAGTGATTCGTATCATCAAACAATTGGTTTGCAGAAAGATGCTACATGTACAATTTACATTATGAATTTTCTTAAAGAGAAGCAATTTTTTTTGTCTTTAAACATAGTTATTTGCGAAATTATTTACAATCTATATTGGCTTAATAATTTTGATGAAGTAAAACAATACGAATTTTTAGGATTTATTTTATATCTAGTTTAATTCTTTTTCAATTTCTTAAAACATGAGATAGTCATACACCTATTCTGTGTTTGATAAACTGCTAAAACGTAATAAAAATGGCGATGGGTGCCCATATGACTACATTTAGAAGAAAGGCTCAGAACTGCGAGAATTGCTTAAGATTGGAGCTATGCTTACGTTTTAGGCATAACTGTCGCAACACTTACCTACATATCAGAACTGTGAGTAATATCCACATTATGCTAATTTTTACTAAAGAGCATTTTTTTTCTCAACATCATTTTGTGAAGAAAATGGCTACTTTTGGCAGCTTGGAGCCTTTCGACGTATCGGAACCGTCAATGTGGGATGTTTATCATGAACGCTTCGAATGTTTTTTAGAAGCAAGCAATACCACCGAACCAATGAAAAAATGGACCATATTTTTCAGCGTGTGCTGGGCGAAGATGTACGCAATGAGCCGTTCTCTCGTGTCCCCAGCAAACTTTACTACTAAACCTTATGACGAGCTATTAAATCTTGTTAAAGCACCTTTCTCTCCAAAACCTTCCGTGATCTTTCAGTGATTTTTACTTTATCAAAGAAATCAACAGACGGGAGAAAGTGTAAGTGCATCCATTGCAGAATTACGGAAGCTTAGCCGAGCACTGTAATTTCAACGCGTCGTTACATGTTATGCTCCGAAATAGATTCTTGCGCGGTATGAGAGATGAAGCTCTCCAACTACGTTTTTCGCAGAAACATCGTTGACGTTTGCTCAAATACTAGATAAGGCTTTGACAACAGAAACGTTTAATTCTCATGTAAAAGAGATTAGAGGAACTGTTTCATTCATGCCTCTTGACAAGAGACAAAATCGAAATCAAAGGCAATCTGAGAAAACAAATTGTGCTGATTGTGGAGTCAACCATCCAACACCACAGTGCAAATTTAAAGATGCTAAATTTCATGCCTGCAAAGAGAAGACCCACATACAAAGAGTCTGCCGCAACAAATCAAATCTTTCTAAGAAAACAGTTCATGAACAGAATTTACAAAACAGAGATTATAATTCCTCTGACAATGAGAGTTTAGACGCCGACCATTTGAAAAATGTTTACCTCAACAGTGTAGAAACACTAAACATCAAAACAACCGTCCTTATCAACATTATTATTTTAATAAAAAATTCTAAATTTTTTGAAATTTTTTCAAAGAAATTTCACAATTTTTCATTTTTTTTCCACCTTTATATTCAACTATATAAAATTCGATGCACAGTTCTATTTATATATATAAACCAAACTTTTATAAAAAATATTGGGGATTTTCATTGATATGAAACGCGCAGGGGGCATTTCGCAAATTTCTAAGACGACGCGTAAAATTCCATTTTTTTCTCAAAAATATATATATATTTTTTTTGTGATAAATGCATGCCATAATGCATATAATGTACCCTTGAATAATATTTAAATTGAAATTTAAAAAAATAAAAAAAAATTATTTTTAAGGTTTTTAAGGTCCTTTGTGCCCTTAAAGTATCGTTAACAGACTCATCTTGTGCTATTATAGCTCTGAGGAAACTCTTTGACTCACTTGGTATCCCTGACACCGTAGTGTCAGATAACGGACCTGACTTCTCATCGTCTGAATTTGAATGGTTCCTTATGGGAAACGGGATTTAACATGCATTCTCAGCTCCCACACATCTTTCATCAAACAGACATGCAGAACGGATAGTGCATACAACAAAAGATGCACTTCGAGGAATTGTTTCGGGGAATTGGAATTCTAGACATGCATCATTCTTGTTAGCACACTACGCCCAATTCTGCTACCAATATTGAGGTGTTTTAAGTAAATATATTTATTTTAAATAACCTAAAAAAGAGGATTATTTTAAAACTATGCATGTATAAAACCTATTTGACTAAACTAACAGGTAGTGGGTGGGTACTCAACCCTGTCCCCTCCTCCCGATATAAGTAGAAATTAAAATATAAATCTTAATTTTAAAAAATGAAAAGCGAATTCTGAATAATTACCCTAGCTCTTTAAATATAGATTTAAGAAATAATTTTATAAAACGAAGCAGCTAGAAAATCATACTGAATATCAATTAAAGAACATTATGTTGAAGATTAATGAAAGAATTGTTTTTGCTGCTGGTATAATTTATTACTTTTTTAAGAGTACAGGAAACTAGCAGAGAAATGAGGTTAACTGTAATTACTCTGCATGTCATGAAGACTGATGTTTCTTCAATAGCTCTATATAATGTGAAAAAATCGCTACCTATTCTCTTTTCTCAAATTAGATAAAAGAAACTATTGATAAATAACCAATGAAATATAATTTAATTCAAAACATCTCTCTATTCTAAAAAAAAGTAACTACCGCTGTCACCGAAGCCGCCGGTTTTGAATTTTTTGTGACCGCAGGTCTTTCTTCGTTAATATTAAGAAAAATAATGCATACAAAAATATGAAAATCGGTGGTTTTATACAGAAATGTTTGATAAACATGCTGATGCAGACAGTTTTCAAATCGAAGAATTATTATAAGAGATATTTAATGCTAAAGATGGACAAAATCGTTCCACTAAAAAAGTTTTATAGCAGCAAAAACTGTACATGGCAGTGTAATCATTTTTACATCATTTTATGCGTTAGAATTTGGCGGAGTGCAGATTGTATTTCTTTTTTTAATTTGGCTAATTTATTGAGGTTTTATTTCTATTTTAAATTAAAATTTTCAGCATTTCTAGAGATATTTTTTACAGATTTTAGAAAGTCATATTAATTTAAACTGTTGCCAACTGTATAATCAGCAAAAACAATAATGTTTGCTTCAAAAAGAAAAAAAATATATTTATACGTGTAATAAATTAAAAATTTATTTACACGTGGCTATTATAAACAGAAAAAAACGTTTGGAATAAGAATTAAATAATTATGTACACAAAGCAGGAACTTATTAAAAATTACTTCATAAAAACTATAATTACAAGTGAATTTTAAGAGAGAAAGGAAATTGTAAAATAAAAAATTTATTAACATGCGTTATAAGTCTTAAATAGGAGAAATTACGTCATATTTACGTCACATTACAATTATTATATAAAATGAACACAAAATAATATTGCAAAACAGTTTAAATTTAGAAATTGCACTAGACATTTATTTGATATTTTGAGAGGATATTTTTCAACTATTTTTGTTAGGAAAGCGCAAATAATATTTCATTTCTAACACAAGTATTTTCACGTGAATATTAAAAAGAGAAAGAATAGTTTGGTCAAAATTACGTCAGATTAAAAACGATTAATTTAAAATGTCTCATTTAAAAGAACTTTCTTTTCGCTTTGTTAAAAAATACCAGGAGACAAAGACTCTGTTTACTTAATTCCTTTTATATTAGCTTATTTTGAAATGTTGTTACACGTGTCTACGTCATCAAGTTATTTTTATTTCGACGTTTTATTTGTATTTTTATTAATATTGTACTAATTTATTTGTTCTTTCGTTATTTAAAATAAAAATTATGTCAATTTGTATAATTTGGCGAGTGGTTTGGCGATTTATATAATTTGGCGAAATTGGTCGACGGGATAATCAAGTAGTACCGCAGCGGATTTCGCGTTAAAATTTTCCAATCAAAGAGAAATGAATAGAAATTCGTTTATAGGGAGATAAACCACTGTTTTTTAAAATATAACTCAATCTTTCGAAATCTTTTTAAAGCCGATCAAATTAGCGTGCTTTTAGACTCTGCGGTGTCTGGACGGGGATTGGCGAGCGTAGCTCGTAGGGGCCCGAGCCCCCTAGTATTTTACAAAAACATAAACATCAGATTCCAATTGATTGTTGGCAAAAACTTTCTGAAACTGAAGGGTAATATGATAGACTGCGAGACTTTAATTATAGATTAAGATTGTTTAATTTGACATAATATCACCAATATGGTCTATGACAAGGATGGCAAACCTTTTTGAGTATGCTTGCCAAAAATTTCAAAATTATTATGTGCCAACATTCTAACGTGCTAAAAATGTTTAATTTAGATAAAATCCAATAACTAATTTTTATAGAATTTTTACTTAAATTATTTTAAAACGTACACTAAATTCGATTCTTAGTTTATTTATTATGCTGTATTTATTCAATAATATAGCCATGTCGCATCGAATTCCTTATTATTAATCTATAAATGATTTTTTCTTTTATTATATAATTCCGAATTGTGTCATTTTTAGTTTTTCAGGCAGACCAGGTTCAATAGGCACATAATTATATACACTAACAGTTAAAAATCAATTTTCAAAATTAAAACCCAAATAGAATAAAACCTAAAATATAATAAAAACAATAATTCTAAATAAAATAAAACCTAATCTGAAGTAGGAAAACGTGTCAGTTGTATATTACTATGCAAACTATCTCTTAAAATTCCATTTTCAAAAATAAAACCTTTGAAATTTGATAGAGAAGCTAAATGTGTTAAACGATTTGAAATTGGAAAACACTACATGTTGAATCGCTTGACGAGAAATTGGCGCTTTAGGGCGCTTTTATAAAATTTATAATATCTTAATTCATTCAAAAGTAGCGGATTATTAAAAGGAAAATACATACCTGTTACACAAGTTTTTGTAAAGAAAAAAAAATAAATAAATTCTTTCCATAAACTGAATATGATCTATACGTTTTTTAGCATGCCAGAGAAGTTTTCGTACTTGCCAAGTTCGTGCCACAGGTTCGCCATCCTTGATATATCAGATCGCAAGAAAAATTAAACGTATATTTCAAATTTGGTTTTCTTCTTACTTCTTGGAATTCTTCAATAAAAATGAAAAAGTTAAAAAAAAATGAGACAAAAATATAAAAATGAAAAAAAAAAAAATCCTGTGCATTTTTGCACGATTTGCGTATCTCGTCAAACAATAGAAATTGAACTCAGTGGACCACAGAAGAAATCAATTTCGCTAATTTCTGCTAAACGATTCTTCAAGATTAAATAGTATTATCTCTGCTTTATATTCTGCGGCCTGAACAAAATTGAATTTTGCCTCCTCTATACCTCATCCTATATTTGACATATAAATAACTTTTTTCTTTCAGTAGAATGGTGTATGCTAAATGATTAAGTAAAAAAAAAGTATGTAGTAATCGGAAGAAATTAATTTTAACAGATGCGATTCTTTATCTAACTTTTTATTCAGCCAAAAAGGGGTTTTACATGCTTGTATGCATTTTATTATTTTAATGGGTAATTCAAACCTTCAAAGTTTCATGTAAAGAAAAAGTTATGTAAACCAGTTTAATGTAAACCAGTTTAAAATACTTATATCCTATGTTTAGTATACAGCACAAATATAATGAATAACCTAACTCTTGAGATGTAAATTTTCAACTGGGTGAAATATTTCCGAACCATGATTCGAACCATGGGTCTCTTGGCTGAAGCCGCGAATGCTCTACGATCTGAACTATATCGGACGAATCTGGTGGATCTAAGTCACCCAGTTAAGCTTATTGATTTTAACATCTGGTATCTGATGTATGAATCAGCGCAACAGAATAAAGGGCTGGTAATGTAACTCCAGAAAACACTGGATACATAATTACACTGACATTTTTCTTCCAGTTGAAAATTTACATCTCATTTGATGTATTTACCTTTTAGAATAACTGTGTTAAAAATTAATCTCACCTAACTCTCGTTCAAAATGTCCATATAGGCAATATATTATTATATGTTACAGCAGTTAATTCTAATAATTTCTCTAAATAATAATATATATATATATAATTATCTACAAATTAAATAATGTGTTTTTTAAGCTGCAAATTTGGTAATTAAAATACATTTTTCGATTATTTCACAATAGTATATAGAAAGCTCAAAGTATAGAGAATTTGTAATGTAAACATGTAAATTATGTTATATAAAAATGCTTACAATTATTATTCGCTGGACGTTTAACACGGTAGGCATAAAAATGTTCCGCTATTTTAAATTTACGAAAAAATTAATCAAAGAATATGTCCCAGGCATGTTAAAACAAACTATTGATTTTTGTGAAACATTCAACACCTTGTAATAATGTACAAAACCCATTTAGTATGTAATTTGTATTTTTACGTTTCACATAATATTATGATTTTTAAAAATTTACTTTTAATTTTCCGGTTGCATACAGCATAACTAAATTATACTTCACAATTCTGTGAAAAGAGCACAATTTAAAAATTCCGGACTACATGACTTATTCAAATCATGTTTGGTAGTGTATTAATCTCAAGCCATAAACATTTTAATCAAAAGTACAATAGCTTATGTTAAATGTATCTTATAAATATTAATTCATTATTCTGTGTCCAAAAACGTATTATTCATAACGTATTTTCCAACAGCTAACTTTTCCACTTCTGTAGTAATCACTGATCCTCCTTGTTCTGAAAGTCTTTTGTAAAATTGGTATTCTAAATAGCTTTCTCAAGTTTATCCATCGATAAATATTTTTCAATATACAAATTTAATATAAAATGTCTTACAATCTAAAAAATATGGACAACATGATATAAATTAGAATTGGGCAAATTTGTAATAACAATTATCTGCATTGTAATTACATTTTAATTGGATGTAATTAATTATAGTTAAAATTAATGCCGTAAAATATTTTGCAGCACTGTTGCCGAAACAGATCACCTCCCATTATTTAACGAAATTTCTACGTTTGAATGTGTGTAGCTATAATCAATTCCATGGAATTAATTTGAAATTTCATTACGGATAATTAGGATTACAAATTTGGCCATCTCTGATATACCAGGTGTTCCAAAAATGATTGAAAAATTTCAAAATTCAATAACTTCAAAACGGTGACAGATATTGAAAAAATTCTTCCAGGAGGGTTATGTACGATGTCAGGAGTTTTTGCACTGTGATTCTTGATTTCAGTTCCAATTTCAAACATAGATGGCACTGAGAGCAATAGGTGCTCCATCTAGAACCGATATTTGGTACTTTGGGATCCATTCAATACATTTTAAACTCCTTTTTTCGCATTGAAGAAGAGACAGGCCGAAAAATCGAGCCTGGATTTAGCGGTTAAGCGCCATCTATCGATGCTATTTGTAACTAAAACTGAGAATCGTAGCATAAAAACTCCTGACATCTTACATAGCACTCCTGCAGGAATTTTTTTAATATCTGCTACCGTTTGCAAGTTATGGAATTTTAAAATCCATCAATCATTTTTGGGATACCCGGATAATGCATTTTCTGTAAGGTAGAAGCCACGCCTTTAGTCAATGATGTTTTTTGAATGAAAATGATAATTCTCGTTTCCCATCGTGAATGTGTAAATATATAAATATTTCAATATCTAAATATCTCATTATCACAGAAAGTTTTCACTACTCAGTCTGGCGAGATCTAATGTTATCAAGTGTTTACAAAATATGGCTTTCGTAGAATAAGTAATTCATACCATGAAAAGTCCCTACTACTTAAGAGTTGTCAAATAACACTCATGCATTAATGATTATAAATAACATAGAAGTATTCATAAAATATTGTTTTCTCAAGATTGATAATGAATGTAGATAATGCGACTTTTATAAATATTTCATGATGTTGTTAACGTGATAGTATTAAGGAATAGCCCAATCAAATAAGATCGTTTTGGGGCAGTTTGCCAGAATAAATGCTACAGATATAAAAATTGGTACAGTTGCTCGCTGATACCTACTAATGACTAGGTAAAAAGTCCTGATGGATAGAAAGGGAGTGGGGGGAGGGAGGGATAAAAATAAGTCCCCCCTTTTTTTCGTTTTACGAAAATATCTCAGAAACTACGGGTTTTCTTTAACAAAATACTTCGGCATAAATTAAAGATCATAAAATTCTCTACAAATGATATGTATACGCAGTGGAGCCTCGGTTAACCATCAGTCACGGTCCTGAGCCTTTTTCCAACCAAATAAGCCCATTTTGGGGGCAGTTAGCCATAATAAATGCTACAGAGATAAAAATTGGCACAGTTGCTCATTGATACCTACTAATGACTAGGTAAAAAGTCTTGCTGGATAGGAAATGAGCGGGGGGGAGGGAGGTGCAAAAATAAGTCCCCCCGCCCTTTTTTTAGTTTTTTGAAAATATATGAGAGACTGTGGGTTTTCTTTAAAAAAATTACTCCAGCATAAATAAAAGAGCATAAAATTCTCTGCAAATGACATGTATACGCAGTGGAACTTCGGTTATCCGTCAGTCACGGGACCGGAGCCTTGACGTATTTTCCGTAAAAAAATTTTTTCTTTTCAAATTCATTTACTCAATGTCTAGCGAAATTTATTAAATATTGTTACTAAAAAAGAAAACAGAAAACAACTTTACTTCTGAGACTCAATAAATCAAAACAATAATCTACAATCTGCTGCTATAAAACTGGGTAACAAGCTGATGGATTTCAAGGGAAATGGACGTACTGCAGCCCTTTGGATATAATACTTCAACATGGTCACGTTGATGAAAGAATATATCTCAGCTGAACGATCAGGCAATTGGAATGACCATCTCAAATGTGTTCAGCAAAGGATGCCGTTTTTACATGCCTGTGGCTATTTCTTTTATGCCAAATCATGTCACTTTTATCAACAGGATATGTTGGAACTACCAAGTATGATGACAGAAGAAGAGTTCAAAACATTTACTGAACATGGCTACTTTACAATAAGGAGGACAGATTCGTTTTCGACTGGTGTTTGGTCAGAGATGTGTATTGAGCAAACATTAATACGCAGTATAGAAAGCTCAGGTGGCCTGATGAGAGGCAGAAGCATAGCAGACAGTGTTTTGGGCAAGTTTGTGTTGGGAGTGACTACAACTCATGGAATTTGCGTATCTCTCGAAGATTTTAGTGGTGTTTTGTTTGCCGGTAGTGAGCAACACGTAGATTTTCGTAAATCCACTCAAGCTAGAGATGTCGCAGATGTTGAGAGGCTCTCTTCGTGGTTTGAAAATCATCCACCATTCCCAATGACAGAAGACATCATGTCTATAGGAAATGGGGTGGTAGGGGATGCAACTATTAACTGCTATGACGCTATAAACATTGAAAAACAGGCAATGGCGAAAGTGGCTGGGAAATGTTTTTCCGATGTAAAGTTGTCACGTAAGGTCCGGGCCCTCCCTCTGGCCATCGGGAACTGTTCTATTAAAATTCATGATGATATAGTTCCAGCCAACCATTTGGTAATCTTTTAACGGATCTCCATAGCTAAACAACATGAAGAAGATTAAAAAATATTTAAAATTTGAGTTGGCTCCTTTTCCACTAGCCCTTTTTGGCGAAGGAGGCATGCGTAAGACGAAAAAAGCAGTCCTCTACGCTTTATTCAAACCATTGCAGCAGACTATTTATTTTCAAAACTGGGATATTGTTGTGGATGGTGGTTTCATCCTTCACAAAGTCCCGTGGTCAAGAAGTTCCACTTTTAATTCAATTTGTGAAGGCTACACCAAATATATCTTCACACATTATAAAGGAAAAAGCTGTACAGTGGTTTTTGATGGGTACTCCGACACTACCAATAGCACGAAATTAGTAGAACAAAACCGAAGATGTGCTTTGAAGAAGTCCGTGGATATTAATTTCAACAAAGACACAGGGGTTACCGTTAAGTAAGACAACTTCCTTTCAAATGAAAAAACAAATCAAGATTAATTGCTATGCTTTCATCCACATTGAAGGACAATGGAATATCTTGTCGGGGGAGTACTGGCGATGCAGATACCCTAATCTTAATAACAGCCATTGGAAAATCATCTTCCAGTGACATAGTGGTAATTGCTGGTGAGGATTGTTGATCTTCTTGTCCTACTAAACGCCCTAACTTCACTCGAATGAGAAATTATTTTTCGTTAAGCGGAGCCGTGGAAAATTGAAAGAAAGGTTTTTTTCCTCCCAACAGTTAGTTAAAGAAACGAGACTGAAAGACGCCATTCTACCCCTTCATGCATTCACTGGATGTGATACAATGTCTGCAGTGTTCAAAAAAGGAAAAATCAAATTTTTCAAGCGGTTTCAGCAATGTGATGACGTACACGAAATTGCTAATGTGTTCAATAACAGGGAATCTGACCATGATGCTGGTTGCAGAAGCAGGAAACCAACTTTTTCAGATAGTATGGTGTACCCTGCACAGCTACATCTCTTAATGCTTCCAATACCACTCCTTCAAAAATCTGTATCGAATGTTTAACCTGACATTTCATTCCTCCCACCAACAGAAGTAGCTGCCAGACAGCATTTTTTCCGAGTGAACCACCAGGTGAAACTGTAGCTTGTCCAGGAACAACAAGCCGAACACTGGGATTGAGAACGAAGACAGAATCTACTTATTCCCATAACAACCAAGGATTCGGTCGCACCTGCGGCTGTCTTAAATACCATCTTCTGTAAATGCACTACTGAGTGTGGAGCTAAGGGTGGATGCAGGAAAGCAGCCATTAATTGCACAATCATCTGAAACATTTGTCATGGTGACTATCTGAATGCTACACCCAAATATGTAGATCAACATGATGAGGAAAAAGATGAGTAGGCGATTATGGATTCAATCCTGTTGAGAACACCTTCTAATACACCATCCACTTCAGCTAATGATGATGAGTCAAAGAAATAAAAAGAAAGACCGTTACGACTTACTAAGTAATATCTGCTTTGTGATAAATTAGTAGTTTTCATTGTTCTCTGTTACATTTTGTCGCACTAATAAAGTTTCGATTGACCTAAGCATTTTCTTTATGATAAATATTTGCCTTCAGGATCAAGGGGAGAGGAACAGGACAAGGAAGAAAATGAGGTGATGATTATGGATCCTAACGACCCATGCACTTCGGCTGATGATGATATTGATGGAAAAAACAAGCCAGAATGATAAAGACTCCTTGTAAAAACTTATCTATTTCATAATTACGTAATGTCTACTTAATTATAAATTAGTGTGTATCTACTTTTAGATTTCTCGATATATTATACTTGCAGTTATAATGTTTCACATTAATAAACACTTCATTAGTGCTGAATATTTATCTTTCATTAACTAATTACTTGCCATTATCTCATTCAGTATTGCAGTATTGGTGTGTTTTCTGTTTCATTTTATTTATTTTTTGTGACAGTATTTAATAAATTTGAATAGAAATTAAATAAATTTGAAAAGCTAAGGATTTTGTTGTGAAAAATCCGTCAAGGTTTCGGATCCGTGAATGACGGATAACCGAGTTCCACTTTGTATACCTGTCATTTGTGGGGAATTTATGCTCTTTAATTTATGCCAGAGCAATTTTTTCATGAAAACCAACAGTTTCTGAGATATTTCAAAAAATTAAAAAAGTGTGGCGGGGGACTTATTTTTGCCACTCCCAACCTCCCCGCTGACTTCCTATCCATCAAGACTTTTTATCTAGCAATTAGTATCTATCAATGAACAACTGTACCATTTTTTTTTTATCTCTGTAGCACTTATTTTGGCAAACATTCCAAATTTGACTGGATTAGAAGCATAGTTTGTTGGAATTTCCTTTATTTGATTAATATAATACTGTAAAATTGAACAGATATTTCGTAAGCAAAAAGTATATTTAGAATATGCATTGATTAACAATTTAAAGTTTTTATTTAATTCATAAGAATCTATGCTTATCATTAATATATATGTATAAAAGAAAAGTGTGTGTACGTAAATACACACTTTCTCCATGACCACAAATTGCCACCCATTCGCGGTTACAGTGGTAGATAGCCTGCTTTTAGTAAGGGAATTTGATCGCTGTGGGTGGATGTGTGTAGATTAATATTATTCCAAAACATTATTTTACTATTGGTAATAAATGTCAAATCATTCACGATGGTATGAATATTGTGTCTAAAGTTCCAACACGATTTTAATTTGATTTTTAACAAAACGAAAAAAAAATTCATTGAGGAATTCGAGATTAATCTTTATATTGAAGATAGTTGTTTCAAGTATGGTGTTGTAACTAGTTTCTATATTTTGAAAATAAAGGCTATAAAGGATCATGCATTATTTTAGCAGAGGTATAAAGCATTTTGTAAATAACACCATAAATTTTTCAAAAAGTGGAAAAATAGAAAACTGTCTAATTAGTAGATTTGATTTAATTTCTAGAGTTGTGTATTTATGTTATTTATAAAGTCCAAATAAAAATAATTCTTATACCATATTTTGTCATTCTAAAAAGTGAAAGATAAGACTTATAATATTATTTCTATCTCTGTTAGAATAAAAACAAAGGTTCAGAATTATTTTTTGCAAAAAGATATTCTTAATAATATAAAGAAAAAAATATTTTTTTTAATTAATAGATTAACAAAAGCGTGGATGCTTACCTACATTTGCTATTTTAGGAATAATATTTTACTTGTATGGCACTGATTAAGACATCTTAGATATATTTATTCAGCGAAGAAGTATTGTGATTCACAAACAAAGTAGTTCAGTTCTAATACTAAGTAAAACGCAATTCAGTAATATAATAAGATCATCTTTCAGAAACTTTCTTGTTTACAAATTGTTTATTTAATTCTCTTTTATTTGCATTTACAATAAATATTTGTTGAAACAATCAGTAATGTTATTAGTATTTACTTCCCAAAAATTCAATAAATTGGAATGGGAGTAGTTGGAATGTTAATGTTAGTAAAACAAAGCTAATTCAATCATTCTTGCTTAAAATGGAAATTCTGGAAATGAACAAAGTTTATGCATGTGACATTGTTTCAAGATGTAAAGTTACAATATATTCTCTAATAGAAACTCCTTGAACATACATTTTTTGGTCTGAATAGCGATTTTATTCTAGATTTAGAACCAGCAATATTTACTAGAATGATACATTCCTTTAATTAAAATATGTATACACACACACACACATATATATATATATATATACATATATGTTTGTGTGTATGTATGTATATATGGTATAATAAATATCCTTAATAATACAACTTAATAATCTTATGGCTTTAATTAATCTATACACTTTATCATATGAAAAGTAAAAGCATAACACGGGGAACATGAAGAAATCGCAAGATATGAGGCCATATTCTCTTGTATGGAAATCAAGAGAGGTTGTTGGTGTTCCATATTTTTTGTCTTAACGTATAAATTTGAAAATATGTTGGATGTTAAATAAAAGATTAAAGAAAGAATTCTAGGTGAATTCTTGTATATACACTATATGGCCATTAATGACCGGCGATTTACAATTTTAGACATTTTGTCGAATATTTATTTAGACATATACTTCTCAGATTCTTCTGCAATTTCAGGATTAAAAAGAACAGGTATTACCTCATATTTATCAATGTCGATTTGACAAAAGAGACAATTAGGGGGCCATCCAAAAATGAAAGAAAAAAATAATACTTGGGACTAACCTGTAAAATAAAATACGCGTAATGATTTATCGCTACAGACATTGTGCAACATGTGTATTCATTTGTGTAAGAATAGCACGTATATTAACAGAGATATATCGATTTCTTTTTTTTTTATAAAAAAAGTCTTGCATGTTTTTTGCTTATGACATGCAGGGTTTTCAACCAAATTTAACGCCAGTTTCAGAAAAATTGACAAAATGTAGTAGACACAATATAGTGCAACTGGAATTTAAATATATTAAATATTATAGGAAATATGACAGTTATATGAAATAATTTTTATCTGCGCATGCGCGAATGATACCAAGGATCTTTTTACATAATTTAACAGTCAACTCTGTGGGGCAACTTATTAAAAAAATCCAGTCAAATATCGTAAAAATTCAGAAAGATATCGGCGTTAAAGTTGGCTAATTTTTAGTTGCTTGCTAAAACTAGCTGAATGATAAGGGATTGTCCACAAGTTGTCAATTTGAATTTTTTTTTCATTTGAATTTTTTGAATCAATTCATGTCAATTTGAATTTTTTTTCACCACCAGAACGAGCCTATACCATGATAAAAAAGAAGTATCAAAATAGAAACATTTTTTTCCAAATCTACTCGTTGATAGCAACTAAATACTAACTTTTTAACTAAAGTCAGTTAATAACAAGAAAGAAAAAATCATCCGTCAAGCACAGATTATGAAACACTTTTCAACACATTCAGAATAATGTAACAAAACTGCACGTTTAAAAAATTACAATATTACGTCTAATTCAACCCTATAGAAACGCATAACATATTTCAAAACCCAATTTCAGCTGTTCCCATCCACAATCGGAAAAGTAACCAAATTTTTTCAGCAGCCCTGTATAGGATATATAGATTTGAACTTATTAACTACACGCTTGCCAAAATTTAGTTCACTTAAGAGTACTTTAGTTGAAAATTTACCTTCAGCATTTCCTCTAATAAGGAGAACGGTACGTGAATACTTTTGTACAGCCCTGTATTTGAGGTATAGAATTTATATATAACGAGTAAGACCAGAGTTGAATTCTCCACATGAATTCTGACACTTTTCTCCGGGAGGGATTTTTGTGGTTCCGGGTGGGGGGGGGAGGCATTATAAAATTCCGGGGGAGGGGGAATTGCACTTTTTGACCATTGAAAACACATAATCTCAAATCTTTCGGGGGGGTATGCCCCCGGGACACCCCCTAAGATCAACACTGAGTAAGATGCAAAACATTAAATAAATTTAAACCCGCATACCGAATTTTAAACCCTACACTCCTGTAATTATGACTCAAAGACAGTACTGTTCTGTAAACGATTTATTTTGTGTGTCCCTGTAAATGAATAAAAAAGGCTATGAATGCCCTGTTCTAACAAGATCGTAGTGAAATTCAGTGATTTATATCAGTTTCAGTACATTTGAAATAGCGTAATATCATTAAAGTACTCTGCAAACGATTTTTCCCCATATACTATAATGTAATGGAATACTTTTTTGAGTGCCCCTGTAATTGAACTATTAATCATACATATTTCATATACAATACCAAATCTGCTTGGGTGACCCTAAATAACCTTTATTAATTTCATGAAAATCCGAGTATAATTACGGGAGTTAGAACGTGGCCAGACGGCCATACGGACAAACGGACAGACGGATAGATCAACCGAAGTCATAAACACTTTTCAACTATGTTGGAAGGCGTTAAAAAATGACAATTTGTGGAAAATCCCTTATCATTCAGCTGCTTTTAGAGAAGAACTAAAAATTTGCTCACTCTAACACCGATATCTTTCAGAATTTTTATGATATTTGACTGCATTTTTTTTACATAAGTTGCTCCATATGTTGACTATTAAATTATGTAAAATGATCCTTATTATCGATCGCGCATGCGCAGATAAAAATTATTTCATACGATTGCTCATATTTCCTAAAATACTTAAAATATTTATATTCCAATTGCACTATACTGTTTCAACTATATTTTGTCAATTTTTCTGAAACCGGCGTTAAATTTGGTTGAAAACCCAGCATGTTATAAGCAAGAAACGTGCAAGAATTTTTTTATTTTTAAAAATAAATCGGTATATTTCTATTAATATACGTGCTAATCTTACACAAATGAATACACATGTTGCACAATGTCTGTTTATTTATATTCTGTAGCAATAGATCATTTCGTGTAGTTTATTTTACAGGGTGATCCCAAGTATTTTTTTTTCTTTGATTTTTTGTTGGCCCCCTAACAGTCCCCTTTATCAAATCGATGCTGTTAAATATGTGGTCATACCTGTTCTTTTTAATCCTGAAATTACAGAAGAATCTGTCAAGAATATTTCTAAATATTAGATAAAATGTCTAAAATTGAAAGTTGCCGGTCATTAATGGCCATATAGTACAGTCGGACCTCATTTTCCGGACACCAGGTTTTCACGTCACTCCGATTATCACGTCAGTTTTTCAAAGTCCCGATTTTCTGTATAGGATTTTAATGTAAAAAAAAAAAAACTCCGGATTTTATGTCGTTGAATAATTTTCAACTCCGGATATCCCGACGGTTTAGGAAAATTGTCCATTTTTCATAATCCATCTTATAAGCACGGAAATTAAGCGGTAAGATATGTCTTAGCCAAACTTCTCACAAAAGTGTGTAATGAGATAAATGGGAAATTTTACTTTAATCCTTTATCTGAATAGATAAACCCACAGACACTATGAACGACCCACTTAAGTGCCAGACAGACGTCAGTCTACTCACGGTCTTTTTGTTCTGGCCAGGTGGCGCTTTCTTGTGGTTACACGATGTTTTTCATCCGACTAAATCCAAAGCATAACATTGCATTGAAACGATTAGAAATTATCTCACATCCATTTCTGAAACAACGAATATTAATAACAATTTATTGTATAATATTGGAAAAAGAACTGTAGGAAGCACATCCAAGGATAAGCAAACGTTAATTCATCAATATTTAATGTAATAATAAAAAAAAAAAACAAGTCATCATAAATCTTATTTTTATTCTTTTCATTTTTGTTTTGTGTTTATTTTGTTTAATAATAATGTTTTATTTCTTAAAACTGCAAAATCAGTTATGAATTTAAAATTGTCCTAAATTAATTACAAATACAGCTTTTTATAAAAAAAAATTTTTTTCAATTCCGGTTACCGCGACACTCCGGTTATGACGACACTTTTTTCTGGGCATTAGAGTGTCGGGATAACGAGGTTCGACTGTATATGTTTACAAGTGTATCATATTATTGATTTGATCAAATTGCCGCGATCTACAAAGTAGAAAGTATTTGTTCGTATGATTAATAAATGCTTTTTAAAATTACAAATCTGACAAGTGAATTCTTTTGCAGGTATAAGCAAAGTGAATATTTATGTAGATAAAAATATAAAATGCTACGTACATAAAATACTATTGAAACGATTTTAGAAAACGAATTTTTAAAACGAATTTATGAAGCGACTGATTAAACGAATATATGTTAAATGCGGGGTTTGTAGCTCTCTAATAGCAATGAAGTTTTGATATCTCACATACAGCATGATTGTTCTTAAAAACGGTGGTTTATATAGCATTTAAATGTCCTTTACAGGCTGCACAAAAGAATACTAATCTATGAAACGGATGTATGCTAACAGTGGGGTATGTAGAGCGCTGATGGTAATTTCAATATGTTGTTACAGACACCTACAGACAGTTTTATGTTGAAGATAGTTATATAGGATTTACATAAATTCCATTTTAAAGTTTTAGTTATGTAATTTCCTACTAGAGCACTACCAGTTTAAAAAACCTACCATGCATTTTTAAATCATAACATAAAATTGACACGACAGAAGCTTATAATTTCTTTTTTTAAAACCAAAAATGCTCTTTAACATTAGTTACACTAATTCCTGTCAGAAGAAGTATATATTGTATGTATCGATCAAACCTTTGTACAAAGATGATCTCCTTATCTCTAGTGGTCATTCGTAGTACATCGAGTATACATCCAAATTTTAATTCAATTCGTTGTATAATTCAATAATAAGTGATTTTTGAAAATGCTGATGTAGAATGGTTGAAAAATGCCACCAGAAATGACAGAAATCTGCAGTAATCATTTCAGAAATTTTGCGATACAATATTTTTTTATGTTCAAGTTTGGTAACCGCATCATTATACAATATTCTTGAGAAGTGCACCGTAGAAAATGTATAAAGTTTTTTCAAGGAATATCTTTTTGGATGATTCCATACAAAATGAGCAAATCAGCTGTGGCCGAGATTTTAGTGAAAATCAGCATATAAGTAGATCATATTTATTTTTGAGTAAATGTAAAGTAATATATTTCAGGATTGATTATAATATCGTAACAAACATCAAAACTTACATTAAAAATTGACAAGAAATCGATTTTTTTTTTGTACATGCTTAAAATTTTACATTTGATTATTAGCCTTAGAAATGGAAAGTTTTTCAAAAATAATCTATAATTAATAATAAATAATAAGTAACAGTTTGGCGTAATTCAGTAATTGTTTTTTTTTTTCTTAATGACAAAAAAAAAAAAAAAAAAAAAAAAAAAAAAAAAAAAAACGAAAAAAATTTTAAACTAAAATGCAAATATTTCTTTTACTTATTTGAACATGAAGCAAAGCTCCTAAAATTTTAAAATTATGTAACACTATAGATAAAAGTATATATTTTAAATAAAGAATTTTTTATCCTTGCCTTTTTATTGCTCAATGAGAAAAAAAATATAAATATCGAAAAATTTTGAAGAGAAAATGCAATATTTCTATTACTTGTTTGAACATGAAGAAAAGCTCTCAAAATTTAAAAATTATTTGACATTATAGATAAAAGTGTATATTTTAAATATAGAAGCTATCATTTTTTACTTCAGTATATTTTTGCCTACTCTAAATGAAAATATTCTTGATAAAAATATTTTAAACAATAGTAGAATGGAAGATATAATTATATAATAATCCTAAGTCAACATAGATGGCAACACTAATGTTTTTTTCTGAAATAAAATGAAAGATTGTGAAAAACACGCGCACGATTTTGAGCTGCAATGTCTCATAAAATGCAACAAATGTTACCTTTTATAACCTAGTTCTGTTATATTAGAAATCAAAAGGCAAACTTGAATTTGTTTTAGCATATCATGTACTTATTAACATTTATACCCATGCAATATTGTATAAGTCTGATTTTTCCTTCAGTTGTTTTTTGTGCAAACGTAAGAGGAAAAGTTGTGATTTTGAAAAAAAAAAGTTTTTAAGCTACTTTGAAGATAAAGGAAATAAATGGCAACTTCCAAACTTTAGCAGTGTGATTTTCATGTGTAACACTCCATCAGGCATCAATTTTTTAAATAAATTTGATTTTTATAACGTTTTAATTTTTCTCAAAATTGACAAATTTTCAATTTTCACAACCAATTTAATATTGACTATGGTATTGTCAAATTCCTATTACCAAATAAACTTGAGCAAAATATTCCAAACGTTACAATATTACACGTGTATTTTTAATTTATGTTAAATAGCTTTCAAGATACGGAACTTCAAACATGCGATTTTGAACGATTGCACATATGCCATTCTATGTCACAAGTTTTTTAAATGTCCAGAGCTACCATAATATATGAGGACAAAGAATGGAAAACGCTAAAAGTACCAATAAATAGAAAATCTTTTTTTTACGAAAAATGTCTTAAATGCCAAGCTTAACGCACGCGAGAACGCTTGAAGTCCTAATTCTAACAGTAATAGTTCAAACAAATCGGAAATTGTACATCAAATGTGGCAAATGAGGTGCTTTTGACTTCTTTTCTTCGCTTTCTTGAAAAATATCCTGTTATGGACTTTCAGTGTTTTCCATTCTTAGGCCTCATTTCAATTTTTGTCAAGATATTTTGCGTAGCTCTATTTAAATATTAAATGAATCTGCGTACCAAATTTCGTTGAAGTAGGTTACTATGGGGACATTATCTTTTTACCCGACTGCCAAGAAGGGTTATGTGTTTCATGCGTATCTGGATATATGGATTTCTTTATACCCTCGAAACATCCCAACGGCTGGGTGGTTTTTAATGAATGAACTCTCTATCGATTATTCTTAACCGTCCGATGGTTATAGGCTAGCTGTTTTGTTTTTATAAATTCAAAATTGCGACCATGAAATACAAAATGGCGGTAGAGACGAAAATTTGTTTTCCGCAACATATTGAATGATATATCATTGGATAGGTCTTTCAAAATGAAGACGATGTTTCATTGACTATTTTACAGTCAGAAGCTCCATTTAAATATTACACAACCTGTAAGTTGTGTAGGTAGGATCTCTAACTTTACTGCAACTCTAACCATCATAAACATCTATAGGCATCATCAAAAGAGTGTTTATAGATAGGAACTAACAATTAAACACAACTTAAAAGTCATCAATACTAGTAAATAAATAAAATAGGTAGGTAATATGAAATATAGTTTCACATTGATGAGAAATAATTAATTAGTTCGCTTTTTACGCAGTCGGGTTTTGTGGTTTTTTAGATTTAATTTTTACTTGTTTTTTAATTTTCCCTCGTTTTGTATGGAATGACTCTTATTCCTGATAATCAAATTTATGAAATTATTAAATAGGGTGTATAACGTTCATAACCTTAAATTATTCCATCATTAACAAATTCCGTTTCTAGTAAAACATTCTTCAACGTGATGCTTTTTTATATCATCAGTAACAAAAACTTATATTACTACAAAAACTGATGACATTCATGAGTTGCTTGTTTGGGTTATTTCTGATACGCATGTGATTTATCGGATTTAATGAACTTGCAAATACATTGGTAGACAACTACAAAAGAACATTGAACTTCTTATATCTCATTTCATACATCAAAATAGATATAACTTTCTTTCGTAAATTCAATAGTGCTTATTCAGAATGCAATAAGACTTAGTCTAAGAACTTCTTTCTCATTTTATACAATAGTAAGATCCCATTAACTAAAACTGGATAACAAAATCTTTTGGATTTCTAAATCTGAGTGTCCATGAAAATGGAATGTTAAAAAATGACTTACAAAAAGAGAAATATACATAAATAACTAATCACATGATTATGATTTCTTATACACGTAGACAGTGTGTTCATTTTCTCGAAGATAAATATTTACATACCCTATTACTTCAATATTTTTTACCTATAAGCAGTATGCTACTATTACATTTTTTTACTATTTCAGAACGATTATAAATAAAATTTATGAATATTTTTTATAAAAGTATTTGATTAAAATGAATTTAGAAAATAATACAAATAGGAATATGTGGATTTTTTTTTTTTTTAATAGATAAAACGAATTCGAATCGAGATTTTTTTTTTCATTAAAAAGAAAAATAAGATAAGGACTCTTATGTATTTGAATATAAGTTAGTAGAGTAGAATTGGGCACGTTTACGCATGGGGCACGTTTACGCAGTGCCCTTTTCTCGAAACGAGTTATAGCTGGCGCTCCACCAGTCATGACAGATTGATGCTGCTCCTTAGTGGGTATTCTCACACGTTTGTGAGCTTCAGTAGAGCTTCGACCTAGCATGAGGAAAGAATCATCTGTTTTCTGTCAAGGTGAGTAAATTTTGTGTTGAACTTATTGAAACTTATTGCGACCTAATAATACTTAGTTAAGGATAAACAAATATATGAACATTAGCAGAATTTTATCTTTTTTTTTTTTGAGAACTGTATTTGATTCAACAGAAATGTTATTAATTTTCGTTGCACGTTAAAAATAAATCCAAACTTGACGACGGGGTACGTTTACGCATTGGCATCGGGGCACCTTTACGCACGTTCAAAAAGAAGAAATTACGTAAAAATTTACTAGTTTCTATGGACGCAGAACAAGAAGACAGCAAAGGAAAAAGTATGAAACCAAAAACTGCAAAAGGGGAAAATTTTGTACACTGTGGAATAAAGAAAATAGTTAATGAGTCTGATGACGAAGATGAAAACTGTGTGTGTATTTATTGTTTAAAATCATACAACCAATCCAAATAAGGACAAGACTGGGTTCAATGTCTTATATGCAAAAGGTGGTCCCATGACAAGTGTGCCAAAGGAAATTATTTATTGTTTCTTAAAACTGTAACAGTGATGATGAAGATGACTTAATAGTTTTTGTTTTTAATTAGCTATAAGTCCTATGTTTTCAGTTTAGCCTATAAAATGATCTTTAATTAATTATCATGAATTTTTAAACAGTATTTTAAGTTATAAATAAAACATTTCAATTTGATTAAGGGGGCTCAGGGCTTGAAAATTTTTAAAAAATCGATTCTTCTTTTAGTATCTATTTTGATTATTTAATTAATTCTGAACACATTGCAAAAAAACCGCATAAAAATATTTGCATTTTTAACGGAGTTATGAGCATTTATGTAACAATCTTTACACAGCCGCACCCATTTAATTGCAACTTTCAGTCGCGTTTTTGATTTTTGACGACTATCCGTAAGATTTAAAAAAAAAAAAAACTATTTGATGGAATGGCTTAAATTTTTTTGGCATGCATATAATATCATTATTTATAGAATGAATTAATATATTTTAGACAGTTTAATATTTTGAGTATTTTTAACGAAAAAAAAACTTATATTTTTTAGGGGTTTTGCATTTTCATATTTGAGAGGGTTTTTTAATAAGGTTTCCTTTGAGTGATAGTTATATCCTTGATTCATTCTTTAGAGTAAACGTTCCTGATCATTTTAAAGCAAAAATTAGGTTCTTATGTCAATTTAACGTTAAGATATCTTACGGATGGTGATATGCCACCTAAAGTTTTTTCCGAAAATTGTGTTACATAAATGTTGCTATATTTTTTGTTTTATTACATTGAAGTACTTCATTTTATAATTTTATAAGACTACAAACATACCTTAAAAATATCAGAACGTTTAAATTAGTTACATTGAATACTTCTTTTTTTATATGGACTCGAAGCGAGAGCTCTGTTTACATTTTTTTCATTATCGATCAAGCCCTGAGCCCCCTTAAATATTTATTTCACTTAATCCTTGCTATCACTTATAATATGCGTAAACGTGCACTACTTGAAGCGTAAACTTGCCCTGTTCCCGAGGCAAGTTTATGCAAAAGACTTGGACGTACAAAAAAAAAAAAAAAATGCTATTAAAAACATAAATAGGACAACAACTGAATACACATATTTTGACATTATTAACTGCTTTATAAAACAACAGTCTAAAATTTATTAAGTTAGAACATAAAAATTAAAAAAATCATTGAAAAAAACTGCGTAAATGTGCCAAGGTCTACCCTATATATAAAAGTTCTCTTCACATATGATATTATTAGTTTTGCGGTGTAAGTTTCTCATTTAGCTTTTGAATAAAATAATAATAGCTATCCCAGATGACTAATTAGTTATACTCTAAATTTTTCATGTTCTGGCATCAGAAAAAGAGAAAGAGCAACATGTCTGGAATAATTTCCTAGTTTAAAATTAGCATTCAAATTTGTTAAGTAATTGTAATTGAACCTATGCAGGAATAACTTCTCCGGTGTTCGCAAAATTTTATCATTGGGCCTATGTTGGGAAATGGATCTATGGTCAATGGTAGGACAAGACGGGCATTTCTTAGTGCTGACCAACCGTGAGACTCCACAGAAGCCAAAGCATTTTGTGCTGCTTGGCTAAGCTTTGCGATTGGTTTTCTTCTCCGATCAATCAAATTTTATTATCCATACGTCGTCATTATCTTGTAGAAGCACAACTGTACTATAATGTGTGCAGAAAACCAAGAAAGTGAAAAAGGTGCAAAAGAACTGTTGTACTCAACGAATCCAATTTCATCAAAGCATGAAAATGCACTATACGTAAAATAAAAGTCTATTTATGGTAATGGAGTACACCTCATAAGAGTGTAGTAGCGACATGAAGAAGTTCCTGGTGACATGTGGCTCAAATAATTGTCTGAATCCGAAGGCAAACAAACAATCATGAAAAAGTGTTAATAAAAAATCATATAATAAATTTAAATAAACTGATAGCATTACCGATGATTTTGCTTACAGAATTTGACATCATTGTTTGGCCTTGGTTTAATCAAACGTGGAAGCCACTGGGAAAGTTATTACGTGCAGCCCGAAACAATCGGTGCGCAACATTATAGTTTCATGCTCTGTAACCAACTCAGCATTGCACAAATATCCCGAAAATGCATTGAAAGTTAGTGAGTCGGTGCGTTAATAACATATCAGTTCTTTCGAAATGTCCGCTATTTAACAAAATCACATTCTTTATGCGAAGTACTTTCCCCAACATCGCTACTAAAATAGATTATCTTTCAAATTACTGGTTGTGTCGGGTTGTGCAATGAGTGATTGGGTTATAAAAATTTTCAGTGAAAGAAAAAAAATCCTCAGGTATCCGACGGAGACAACATCTAAGATGATGACAGATCTTTCGAAAGGCACGCTGTTTATGAATCGTCTAAAAGATTGAAGTGGGCCACAAATTGATTAAAGATTTCTATTTAATGAATTCTCAACATCCTCCACAAAAATGGGCCAAATATAGCTTGTGCTATGTAAAAATGCCCACAAAGTTTTCTATCTTGAATTTAGTCTCCGTGGCACGCACAAACAGAGATTAGCCATTCACCGACCGAAATAGTTAAGCCTACTTTTTGACGAAGTCATAGTGACAGAAATGTGCTTTGTGTGAAACAAAGTTCGATTTGGGTCAGCATTTTTTTCTTCAAGGAACTGCAACATTTCATTCGCAAAAATGAAAATTTCATACTGTCATACGGATAATTATTTGCATTAAATGCCCCATGGAAGTTTTGTCTTCTTGATTTCGTATTCCTATCTAAATAGTGGTAATATTATAATGGAAGACACGTGTTTCAAAACTCGCTTTATCTTGAAAGTAAAACAAGATAACAAAATTTGAATGTAAACATTTTCGCATCGAGACCCTCGGATTTCGCCTAAGCCGCTGTCGAACCAGTTTTGGGTTGTTGTCGGTTCTGACGGTGCGCTTTCTGTGCTTCCTGGGCGGCGTCCACGATGCCTCAGCTCCTTGTATCGTTTGATTGTCCGGGAGACAGTGGCCGGGTAGATGCCGAGAGTTCGAGCGATCTCACAGTGGCCCTTTTTCAGGTTATGTAACGCCAAAATTTGTGCACGTTGGTTAGACATATGAAAATAACATATAAAAATAACATAAAAAATTATGCAATTAGACAAACTAGTACAGAAAAACATGGGCTATCCAATTAAAAAAAAAAACCGCTAATGCTCAGTTTAATTTCATAAAAATTAATTTCATATACTCCACATACTTCTTGTAAATGTTTCACTCATAGCATTTTAGTTAAATATACATTACATTTATTTTATTGTTTTATTTTGTTTGAAATTTAACATAAGTACAAATATTAATTATAATTTAAGACTTAAATCGTGTTTTTAGGAATTTTTAGATACATCACAATTCTATTGAAACATATTAATTTTGAAAGCATTTTATTATTGCTCATGAAAATATTTATTAATCAATGAGAATATTAACAGTGTTGTGAAAATATTTCGAGTGATATAATGCTTTCAGATAATATAATATATTAAATTCATAATTAAAGTTAGTTTCTGGATGGCTCTCGTATATTTAATGATCTGCGAACAAAATAACTTGTTTTCCAAATGACGATTTTCGTAGTAAAATTCAATTTTTCGATTATTTCACAATAGTATATAGAAAGCTCAAAGTATTGAGAATTTGTAATATAAATGTGCGCTGCAAAAAATAACGGACTAAAATACGGAAATACTACTGGAAATCAAGACAACAGTACTATTTCCGTATTCTAACGAAATTTTTTTCCCGGTAAATTACAGAACAATTTCCGTTTTTTGGCATTTACGGGGAAAAACTTCCATTAAAATACGGAAATAGTACTGGCGTCTCGATTTCCAGTACTATTTCAGTATTTCAGTGCGTTTTTTTTTTTTTTTTTTTTTTTTTTTTTTTTTTTTTTTTTTACAGTGTGTAATTTATAATGCATCAAATTACTTGCAATTAATCGCTGAACATGTAACGCGGTTGGCATAAAAATCTTCCGCGATTTAAAATTCATGAAGTAATTAATCATAGAATATAACCCAGGCATATTAAAACAACTATTGATTTTCGTAAAACATTTAAAATCATGAACTGATAGACCAACCATAGTATGTGGTATGCATTTTTTCGTTTCCCAAAATATTACGATTATTAAAACATTACTTTTATTTTCCGGACAAATACAGCATAACTAAAGTTTAGTTCACAAATCAGTGAAAAATTCCGCATTTAAAAAAAAACAGGACTACTTGACTTATTCATATCATGTTTGTTAGTTTATTAATCTGAAACAATACTCATTTTAATCAAAAGTAAAATAATTTATATTAAATATAACTTACAAATATTAATAAATTAATCTGTATCACAAAATGTTCTGCATGACGTATTTTCCAATGGCAAATGATTCTATTTCTGTAGCAAGCACAATTATTAAAAGATATGCGATATTTAAATATCTCATTATCACACAAATTTTTCAATAATGAGTCCGGCGAGATCTAATGTTATCAAGTGTTTACAAGATATCGCTTTCGTGGAATAAATATATCTTCTCATGAAAAGTGCCTAGTACTTAAGAGTTGTCAAAGAACCACTCATACATTAATGATTATTGCTAACATGGAAGTATTAATAAAATATTGTTTTCTCAAGATTGATAATGAATATAGATAATGCGACTTTCATAAAACTTCGATGATGTTGTTATAGTGATATTATTACGGGAACATTGTTTGTTTGAAGATCGTTTATTTGATAATGTAATACTGTCACATTAAATAGACATTTTGCACGCACAATGTGTAACTAGAAGATGCTTTTATTACTAGTTAATTTTAAAGTTTTTATTTTATGTCATAAGAAGTTATACTAATAAGCATATAAAACATTAATATTAATTATAATAGCTTTTTAAATTTACGAAACGCTGGTAAGTTAAATTAGAAGCTTAATTAAATTAGTACTTTTATTGATAAAAAAAATTCAAGCATTTTACTGTTGCGTTTGTTATAGTTTTTTAGTTTAAATCCAAATCAGTTTATCTTCAGTGTTTCGTTTTACATTTAACTTTGAATCCAGTAAATAAAGTAGAATTTGTCAGATTTAGATATATAACTAAAGAAAAAAAATTAAAGACATTTTCTTTATTGAGATTTATATTACTGTGGCGCAATGTTGTTTTCTGGCTGTTCCAATAAACTACTAAATAATTATAATTTGAATAAATTTTTCCTAAAAAAATATGTAGCACGACATACTGTGGAAAGTATCCCGTTTCATTACGGATACTTAAATATGGTTGAAAGGTAAAGTTTAGAATCTCGCTTTAGACTTTAAAATAGTATTTTACATCTATATGCGTTACGTCGAGTCGTGGAAAAAAAGTAAACACCCCTTACTAACTCTGCAAAAAAGTATGGCAGAAGAAAGTTACTGGTACCACACTATTGGTAATAAAGTCTACTTTGAAATGACGTGTATAAAATTTATTTAGGAGGCCCACTATATATTAAAACGAACCATAACTTTATTTTTTTTCAATATCAGTACACAATTTTGACAGCATAAATGAACTCTACACCCTTCAATTAGCCAAAAAACAAATTTTAATGCAATTCGTACGATACGATTCCGAGAAATTAATTATTTTAAAACGAGCGTATTTTAGGGGCTATATCCAAATTGAAGTGCGGTACTCCATTGTTGACCAAGAGAGCCCCCCTTCTTGATCAAGGCATCTTAAGCGCCACTCGAGCAGAGCAGTCATTGAAGACTGCTAGATTACAGGATAGCATAAGAAATTTCAAAATATCTAGTCGCTGTATTATGAAACCATCATTTTGACGTTTTTAAGCATAATTTGAAAACTACTTGGACGAAAAATGTGAAATTTTGGATTTCCATAAAGCAGAGGTGCAAATTTTAATAAATCTAAATTCACCAAGAAATTGTAGGTTATAATTCATAATTTTTTCGAATATTAAATTCATAATTGATATCATAAAAATTTCATATTATAAAAATTGCAAATTCAACATATTTATGTTTGGGTATTTTAGTATTTTGCTACACAAAAATTAGCATATTAGGAGTTATAATTTCAGGAAATATTAATGAAAATATGAAAATGTAATTTAGCATTAGAAGCACTAAATTTTGAATGTTTATAATTCAAAAACTTGTCATTTAAATAAATTGAAATTTGGTGTCTAGGCATAGTTTGAACCGAAGTTTTGAAACATCTCGTTAAAATTGGGTATTGCCATTGAAAAAAATAAGTTTGAGTTCGTTTCAATATGTACATGGTCCCTTAAACAAATTTTATATACATCGTTTAAAATTAGACTTTATTTTCAATCGTTTGGCACCTGTAACTTTCTTCTAGGATAATTTGTTGAGGAATTAGTGGGGGGTATTTACTTTTTTTCTCCACGACTGTATATAAATAACGTATTGGCTTAAAATGTACAATTGTTAGCTTAAGTCGTAGATTTATAATTCACAAACTTAAATATGATTTTTATATATTATAGTCACTAATTTTTTTTAGATAAATGTCTACAGAAGTATGAAATATTTACATATTAAATTTGAAGTTCTCATGATATTATATACTTGAAGTTCTCTTCATATTATATACTTCTTAAAACTTAACCATTACTTTGGATAATGAATGAGATAACGAATTGAAAATTCATGATAAGAATCTATTTATGAACTAAGATTTTATTTATATTGGTGTATTTTGAAATAAATTATTGTTTCTGGATGAGAATTGCCGTGTGAATTACACTGAAAAAAATTCCACCGTTGAATTACGGGAAAAGCTTGGCAGCACAAATTCCAGCATTTTCCTGTAATATGAGGTTGCATCAATAAGTTTTTGCCCTCACATAGAAATAATTGAGTGAAATTTATGAAATTGCTACATTATATTAGTCCTTTTCTATAGCGTCACCGTGCACAGTAACACATGTGTGCAAACGGATTTCAAAGAGAAAGGGAGGATGTATTACAGGAGGCGCTATAGTAGACCCAAAGGGAGTATTTTTCTAACTTTTATAAACCCCCACATGTGACATATTGTTGGAAAGGTCTCTGATCACTTATTCATGTTATGAACCACCCGAACCCGTCCCTCAAAGTTTGCTCTTTAAGGGGAACTTTTGTAAATTTTGCGGACATCATTCATGCTCCCCGGGGGCAAATTTGGGGGAGGGGCTCGGAAGGTACATAGCATTATTAAGTGATCACAGGCCTTTCAAACAATCTGTCACATGTGGAGGTCGGCAAAAGTTACAAAACCTCTAGAAAAATCCTCTTTGGGTCTATTATCAAGCCTCCTGGAATACATCTTCCCCTCTCTCATTGAAATACCTTTTGCAGAAATGTGTTACAGTGCACGGTGACCGTATAGAAAAGGACGAATACAATGTAGCAATTTAATAAATTTCACTCAATTATTTCTATGTGAGGCAAAAACTTATTGATACACCCTCGTATTACAATATATATGTTATCTATTTAGACTGTATCTGACCGTAAATCCCCGTGACATTCAAGAATATATCTCACCGTAAATCACCGTAACTCCCAAGAATATATCGGACCGTTATTCACAATAATGTAAGCGTAAATGACCATAGCTTTTGGTCATTTCCATATATCAACTTCTGCCAGCTTATATGACTTTACCACCAAAATGTAATGGAATTTTTTGCATTATTAAATTTTATTTCAGTAGTTAAACTAACAAAAATATTCTATTAAAATTTAGAGGTGATACACTATGACGCAAAAGTTTAGACAATGAAGAAATTCTTACATACTTTGAAAAATATTTATTCAATTTTCAAATCACTGCTTGAAATTAATGTGCTGTACATATAAACAATATTTATAACAAAGAAAAGTGGAATTGTGCATATTGCAATAAATTAAATGGTAACAAAAATAAACTGCTGTCTCAAAAGTTTAGACACAAATTAAATAAAATCGAAATAAACAATTTTTAAAACCTGGTTGCGCATCCATGCTTATGTATTACGTCATATACACGAGATTGCATGGAAGAAACTAAATCTTGCATAGTTTGTGGATCGATATCGTACCATGCATTCTCAATAGATGTCTTAAGTTCCTTTTCAGAAGAGTATTGTCTAGCGTTGCTATAAACTTTGCGACACATGATGCTCCAAAGGTTTTCTATAGGGTTAAGATCTGGGCTACATGCTGGCCAGTCGAGAACTCTTATATTATAAGAATTAAACCAAGATTTTGAATGTTTTGCAGTGTGAATTGAAGCATTGTCTTGCTGAAATTTCCACTGAGGGCCCCCTAGAAGCTCAGCAAATGGCAGTAGGTTTTCTTCTAATGTCTGTGTATAATGCTGTGAAGTTTGACGACCACTGGTGAAGGTCAGAGATACTTGTCCATTATAGCAAAAGGCTGCCCAAACCATCACCGAGCCCCCTCCTTGTCTGCGACTAAAAAAACGTCGAGGTTCCTTCCGCAAGTCATGCCAATACGATAAACAACCATCTGGACCATCCAGATTCCACTTTTTTTCATCGCTAAATATGACTGACTGCCATTTCTCTTCATATGACATATGCTTTCGAGCCCACATAAGTCTTTGTAACTTATGGTGTGGTTTCAGAGCTGGTTTCTTCTGTATTATGCTATAAACGATTGTTCCTTTTTCCAAAATTCGTCTACGAATCGTATCCTTTGATACAGAGAGTCCCGATGAGCTTTGAACTCCACGTACGCTCATTTGTTGAGTACTCGCTAGTCTTTGTATCAGGCGATCCTCTCGTACATTTGTCACACGTGGCCTCCCAGACCGACATTTTGCTTTATATTCGGAACCACTCGATAAAACTCGATAAATAGATTTTTTTGACCTATTAATAATAGCAGAAATTTCAGAAACGCTCTTCCCTTCACCTTTCAACTGCCAAATCCTTGAAACCTCATTCACTTGAATTTCTTTAGCTCTCGGCATGTCGACTATGAAGCGCAATCGTTTGCAGAACTTAAGTACTCCAAATTTGTGACATCATCGATTCTAAATTTGCATATGCCAGCGAATATTCAAAGAAATTTAGAATAGTGTCTAAACTTTTGCAACAAGCACATTTGAATTTTTATGAAAAAAATTAGTATTATAGCAAATAAAACGACTGTCTTTTGTACATAGCATTTTAAATCAGTTTTTGAATATATTTACAGGTTTTTGTAATTCTGACGTCATAATTCTACATTTTAAAGCTGAATGACGTCATTGTCTAAACTTTTGCGTCATAGTGTATAAATCCTCTCAAATTGGTAACAATGGACTGTACATCAGCAAGCAACTAGGATTGTAAATTAGCATAAAATAAAGATTTCAAGACCGCACATGATTATATCCCTCAGTAACTGCATACAGAGTGAAAAAAAAATATTATATAAATATCTATGGAGAAACAGCAGTTCCCAGCAAAATGCATTTCTACAATTATATTTTATTTCTATATTTTTATTTTGCAACACTGAACATTTAAAGCTATACTGTTTTAACTGACGCAATAACTTTTACTTCTCGAAATGTAGATTTTTAAAACGTTTCATATAAAAATTCTTTTAGGAGTTATAAGGTTATTTTCATTTATCATCAATAATAATATCACTAGTTTAAAAATAAATAAATATATAAACATTATCAAATAGCATACATATATCAAAAAATATTTAATGTAACCATAATTAAAAAACAGTTATTATGCTTTAAATCAATGAATATATTTTTGAATATAAAAAGTACATCAATGATCTAAATACAAAAATCATGCAACGATGAAAGTTCTTTAGAAAGAGAAGAAAAGTTTGCTATTTTATAATATATATTTTTTAAGGAATAAAAATTAAAAAAATGATTAAACTTATGAATATTTGTTTGAAAATTTATTTGTCACATATCATCATGCAAAATACATTATCTTGCTTACTACTTACTCAAAACATATTTTAAAAATATTGCATAAATGTAATTTTTGAAATGCAGTCAAAAAGTTATCTCTCTAAATTTGACTTATTAATAATTTCTATTGTTTACAATCATTTTATACACACAGGATGTTTCAGAAAGGACTCCCCAACTTTGAAGTGACATAACAGTGAAACAGTGAGTGACAGAAAGGGGAAACGTGTGGTATGTTGTACAGACATGTCTGAAGCTTGTTGTACACCGGTTTGCAGAAATAGTTCCAAGGTCGGACATCAGAGGTCGCAGCAATTTCAGAGCAGTTTCTTTGGAATAGTGTCTAAAAGTGTGTTTCGTGAATAGAGGTGGAATCGCAATCGAAGTCACTTGATGCAATGTCTCTACTGAAACGGATGCGCATGCCTCTCAGCTGAATTGTTCAAGCTCTTCCAAAGTTTGAGGATTCTTAGAGTAAGCAGTAAGCAGTGTCTTTCAAGTAGCCCCACAGAAGAAGTCACATAGATTGAGATCCGGAAAATATGCAGGCCAATCCATAACAATGCCTGTCACTCAGGAATAATGGAGAGCAATGACTCAGTCACTGAAGTATTCCTCAAGGACGTCAAACACTGCATTAGTACGGTGTGGTCGGGTCCCATCCTGCATAAACCATGAACTCTCTGGTGCATCCTCTAGCCTCCTGAGACCCAGCGTCCATTCTATTGGGTCTGAAGCTTTTATTTTTTATATAAAAGCTTCATATAAAATATTTTTTATATAAAATACTTAATTTTAGTTGGAACTTGTAAATACTTGCTGTCCATTATACTAGATAGTCTACTGCTGCTATCTGTACGCCGAAATAATAAAAATACTGCAGCTAAATATGTATTTTAACCATTTGAATATGTCAAGGAACAAGAGAAAGACTCTTGAAGGTAAGCGGGCAGTTTTAACGCTAATTTTATATATTAAAAAAAAAAAAAATATTTTGATATTAATGCTACGCACATCTAATTTTGAATGTTGTGTCATTGAAATGACATTGCAGTTTAAGTTATCTAATGTATGTTTTAGAGAATAAAGAAATTTCTTTTAGTGTCCATGCTATTGTACGTTGGGTCTTTATCGGTTGTTTTTATTCATATTAGACTCTTTTTGTACACTGAAGAGAGGCATTAGTTTTTACTTAAATCATCACAGTATTAAAAGAAATAATATTAGATATAGAAGTGGATAATATGTATATTTTCTTAAATAAGTAAAAAATAATTAAAAATAAATATTATCCTAAAAATATCGAATTTTACTGATAAAATTCTTGTTCCATTGTTAAATTTTTGATTTCATTGAAATATATATATATATATATATATATATATATATTGCAGCATTTGGTAAATATAGATATTTATTTATAATTAAGCTTTTATTATGGTTTATTCTCATTCATTGTAACTATTTTTAGTATTATTTTTCTGCTAGTATACTATTTATAAATGAATTAATAAATTTAATCATATTTAATTAGCAACAAAAATTTTAAGAAAATATGATTAAAGATAGCAGTATAAGATTATAAATAAACTCATATTAATTTCTTTTAATTTTTTTCTTGGCATTTACTTGCCAATTGTGGTATCTGTGCCCCTAATTATTATCATTATTGTAATAAACAAATGACTGGTGTTGAGAAGAGTTAACAACAAAACATAAATTATTAAATTAAAATTTTATTAAATTGTTGTATTAAAGTACCCTTTTTCTATTTGATGATACAAAAATTGAATTTATATGATATTTGGAAGTGCCGTATAAACTATTAAAATACACTTCTGATGTCAACAAACTTTGTAGTGAAAGAAATAGGAACTTGATGCTACATATTTTTTTTTTGAAGCTATGTAGGGATCTTATCTTACTTGATAAGTATGAAATAAAATAAGGTTGTGTGCATGAAATGCAACTTGTATATTCGTTTAACTATAAAAAATAATTGCAGGCTTTTTATATTATTTTACTGTTCGTATGTTGTTTATAAATAAATTAGTTAATTTAATCGAATTTAAACAGAAATAAAGATTTAATGAAAATATAACTGAAAATATAATAATTTAAGATTATAAATAAACTGCATTTTGTTTGTTTTTTTATTTCCTTTTGTCTTCTGAATGTCAATTGTGATAACCCTGCCACTAACTATTTATAATTTTTTTTAGAAAAAAACTTTTATTGATGTGATAGATTTTTTTTAAATTCCCTTTTAAAAAACTATTGAAAAAGTCAATAAATTGGTTTATGCTTTTCAATTACATTTCATCCAAAAATACTTTTTCTATTTGATAATGAAAAAATTTAAATTTTGCAGTATTTAAAGACGATGTATCAACAATAAAAGCACATTTATAATGAAGGAAAATTTGTAAACAGAAATAAAAATTTAAAAAATATATAACTGAAGATAATAATTTAAGATTATAAATAAACTGTGTTTTAATTATTTTTAATCTACATTTGGCATCGAAATGTCAATTGTGATAACCGTGCCACTAACTGTTTATAATTTCTTTTAGAAAAAAACTTTTATTGATGAAATATTTTTTTTTAAAATTCATTTTAAAAGAACTATTTAAAAAGTCACTAAATTGATTTATAGTTTTCAAATAAATTTCATCCAAAAGTACTTTTTCTCTTTGATAATGAAAAAATTTAAATTGTGCAATATTTAAAGGTGATGTATGAACGATAAAAACACATTTATAATAAAAAAAAACTTTTCAATTAAGAATATTTCATTCAGAATCATGTAATTCAATAATACGTTTTTTACAGGACTAAGACCCTATGTCCATTATATTGGACACGCCAAAACATTATATATTTTTTTAGTTTTAAAAATAAATGAATGTATATAAAGTTTTCTAGCCCCATAATGAGCCTTAATCCTAAAAATGTTAAAATGTGTGGCGAAAATGCGAACTTGGTTCTCAATAGGCTAGAGCATGAAATGTAGTAATTTTATTTTATCAAAATTTAGCAACAAATTGGTATAAAATTTCAGTATGTCAGAATCAGTTAACCTAGTTAAAATGTGCACAATGACTCTTTACTGGACAGTCAAGCCCAAACTGTAGCTTTTACAGAGTGCAGTGGTTTAGTAAGACACACAAACGGGTTTTCAGCGCCCCATATTCGTCAGTTTTCTTTATTCATAAATCCCTCTAAATAAAAATGGACCTCATCGTGAACCATACACAGCCGAAATAAATATTACTCTCATCAATCATCTGGAGTGCAACTCCTTTGCAAAATCCTCTCTTTCCTGCAGAGCTGTATTTGTGATCCCTCGATGACACTGTATTTTATAGGGAAACAGATTCAGGACCTTTCGCCTTATTCTGTACGTAGCAGTGTTTGAATACATTTTCGAGGACTACGTTTAACAATTTCTTTGACTGCTTGCACATTTTGAGGTGTCATGACTGAACGGCTGCATCCCACATTTCCGGCTAAATCATCGGCCACACTGCCAGTCCGTTCAAACTTGCTGAATAAATTATGAATTGTTTTGTGGTTTGGATCATTTTTAGCATTATTTTTTTTAAGTTTCTTTGTCATCGTTGCACTTCGACTTAATGGGTGGTATATCGGTGGTACAATGAAAGCACGTTGCTCCAAGGAAAGAGACGTGATGTTCTTCAATTTCTGTTTAATAACTAATTCTATACAACTACATTATATGTGTCAGCAATGAAACAGAATCACAAATGAACTGTCTGTACTTCTGAGTAGTATTTAAAGCTTCATTTGTTTGTGCTGTCACCTATTAGTCAATATTAGAACTGTTTCTGGGAACCGGAGTATAACAAATTCCAAACCTGTCTGTCAAACATACTGCTTGTTTTAACTATCTCTCACTGTTTCGCAGTTATGTTACTTCAAAGTTGGGTAGTCCTTTTTGAAACACCCTGAACATAATTTACGCATATTACAACACAATTGTAAACAAAATGTTCAATACGAAAAAAACATATTTAATCGTTAAAAAAATATATAGATAGATAGATAGATAGAAAAAATAGGGGGCTCTGCCCCCTGCAAGCTACGCTCGCCAACCCCTGTTCAGACCCGCAGAATAATACCCAGGCACAGGAGATAAGTCGCCAAATATTATTCTATCGCCATCATTTCATCTATATTGTAATAGTTCAAGTCTTCAACTGCCATAAACAAATACGGTCTGATCCCTTAAGTTGATATGAAAGTTTGGCACAGATGTCATATATTGGCGCGAATTGTTTCCGACGCCAATTTGGAGAAAGCATTAACAGCATAAACAACAACATCCGGCTTACCATATCAAGCAAAATAAGGATACTTTGGCGCCAGTTACGTATATGACATTCGCGTCAGAAAAAAAAATCGTGACAATATGGGCGGTATATGACAACTGTGCCGAAAGTTTTCCATTTTGATTTAAAAAAAAAACAATTTTTTTTTCGAAAAAAAGTACATAAAATTTGCCATGGTCGCAAAGAATTCTTGGTATTGTTAAGCTGCAAATCTCGCCGGGTGCAAATCTCGCCAATAGCTTTTTTTTCAACTCTCCAGGTAGCATTTTTTTTTTCGAGTGGTAAATTAAATTAAAACATTGATTTGAAGTTGAAATGTACGGACCGCACGTGTGGCGTGATTTTATTTTATTTTTTTATGAAAATTTGGCGAAAACCTCGTTTTTGAATACCAGTTACAAATGTATTTTTGGTACTATACTTAGTTATCCCGTTGACCAAAAATCTATCACCAGACTATAAGATTAAATGCCAATAATGGTTGATCGTAAATGTCACATTCACTTGACTTTAAGCAAGTTACACGTGTTTACGTCACCAAGTGATTTTTATTTCGACGTTTTATTTGTATATTTATTAATGTTATACTAAATTATTTGTTGTTTCGTTATTTAAAATAAAAAATATGTCAATTTGTATAATTTGGCGAGTGGTTTGGCGATTTATATAATTTGGAGAAATTGGTCGACGGAATAACTAAGTATTTATTAATTATTTTCTATTATTTTCAAAAGGAAATAATAAAAAAAAATGATAACTATAGAACAAAACAATTTATAATATTTTAAAAAGGAAATAAAAGTAAATAAACGTTTATTATTAAATAAACAACAATGGCCGGGTTACTATGTCAATCAAAATAGTACCATTTTGGCGCATATTAGGTACCCCGGTGCGTATATGACATCTGTGCCTAATATTTTTATTTTCATTTTGTTTTAAATAAAAGAAAGAAGTGAAAGCCATCAATTTTAAATGGAAGTTTTGTATTTTAAATAAAATGATGGAAAGGATTATATTTTAAGTGAAATTAATGAAATATAAAAAAATGCGACGGGTAAAATGTTTGGCGATTTATCACCTGCGTCTCGCTAACATAAAAATACCGAGTTCTTGATTTTTCTATCAGAATCTTTCGATTTGGCGAAAGATTGTTCCAAGTAAATTGAACTATGAATAAAAGTAGCATGATACATTTCTTAAAGGAGGCAAAACTGGTCGCCAAATTAATTTTAAATAGTAATCTTTCAATAGTAATCTTTCGTTTCATAATATTCGTTTCATAAATTCGTGTCATTAGAATTTTATACATATAGTTAGATATCCATTTTGCTCTTCCTATATAGTTACTACTGGGTGAATGATGAATTAGTGCTTTTGTTGATATTATACCGAATAAAAAATATTATAATGTTATAATGATAAACTCTAATGCTATTAATTACATTAATTTGGACTGGATTTGTGCACCTAATTGTAAAAACAAATTATTTTCTGTCACTTAATGAACACATTTCTGCCATTTTAATTTAATTTGACAAATGTCTTAATTTGTTTATTTGTTTTGTTTTCCCTTTTTCGCGTTCATGACTCAAAATGATTTATGGCCATGTAGGCAAAATTGAACTCAAAGGAAAAGAAAGAATATAGAAATTACCTTCCAAATAACCATATTTAGATCTATATCTGCATCATGAAGTCTGAAGGATTTTATAAATTTTCTCTTTCTCGATGATCGAAATTATTTTAATATTATAGCCCATAAGAAACCATCAATTTAAGTGTAAATATATACCGCTAGATTGCTGTCTGAATGTCTTTATTTGGCTCGAACATTTACTTTATGAAAAAACCTTTAATTTATTAGCCGTTTGAAAAGTCAGTAGGTATTTATTTAACAATAAGCGCATCAAAAGGCAGTGTCTGAAGAACGTACAGTCCTGGTAAAAAAAAAGTAAACACCCCCTACTAACTCCTTAACAAATTATCGTAGAAGAAAGATTTTAGTACCGAACGATTGGAAATAAATTCTACTTTTAAATGATGTATATAAAATTTGCTTAGGGGGCCATCTACATATTAAAACGAACCATAACTTTGTTTTTTTTCAATAGCAGTACATACTTCTGACAGCATAAATGAACTCTACACCCTTCAATTAGCCTAGAAACGAATTTTTATGCAATTCGTACCATAATTTTTCGAGAAATTAATTATTTTAAAACGAGCGTATTTTAAGGGCTGTATCCAAATTGAAGTTCCGTACTCGATTGTTAACCGAGAGAGCCCCTTTCTTGATCAAGGCACCTTAAGCACCACTCAAGGAGTCAATGAAGTGTGTTAGATTACAGTACAGCAGAATAAATTTCAAAATGTCTACTCACTTCCATCATAGACGGTCCCTTAAACCATCATTTTGCCGTTTTTTAAGCATAATTTGAAAACTACTTGGAAGAAAAATGTGAAATTTTGGTTTTCCATAAAGCAGGACTTAATAAATCTAAATCCATCAAAAAATTGTAGGTTGCAATTCATAATTTTTTCGAATATTAATTTCATAATTCATAATTCATATCATAAAATTATAAAAATTGCAAATTCAGCGTATTTATATCTGGGTATATTCGTATTATTACTACAAAAAAAATTAGCACATTAGGAGCATAATTTCGGGAGATATAAATAAAAATATGAAAATGTAATTTCACATTAGAAGCACTAAATTTTGAATGTTTATATTTCAAAAACTTATCATTCAAATGACTTGAAATTTGGTTTTAGGCATAGTTTGAACCGAAGTTTTCAAATATCTCGTTAAAATTGGGTATTGCCATTGAAAAAAATAAAGTTTGGATTCGTTTTAATATGTAGATGACCCCCTAAGAAAAATTTATATACATCATTTAAAAGTAGACTCTATTTCTAATCGTTTGGTACCAGTAACTTTCTTCTACGATGATTTGTTGAAGAGATAGTAGGGGTGTTTACCTTTTTTTTAACGACTGTACATTTCTGAGTATTTAACACCATTTATGATAGGTTTTATTTTATTATATTTTGTTACACGTATGAACAAAATTAATCGATGTTAGAAATTCTAATGAATTTACTACGCAGTCACACTGTATAAAAAAGACGTAATTCTACAGATTCAAAGTTTTAGAAATCTGGATGCTTACAAAACATTTTTCTGTACACTGTTAAAAAAAAGATGTAAATCTAGAAAACTAGTTTTTATAAATCTGCAGATTTCTCTAGCTTTACAATTGCATCTAATAATTTTACAGTAATCTTACTATAATTTTATTTATAATCCGTGTTGTAGTTATATAAAAAGTCCTAGGCATTCCAGTTTCCTGAAAAATTTTTAGTAATCTTACAGATGTTTTTACAGTGCAAAAGTAAATCTGTTACATGATATTTTGTTGTTGCCGTAACATAAAAAGTTCTAGGCATCCCAGTTTTGTAGAAAATTCTTAGTAACAGATTTTTTTTACAGTGCATAAGATAACACAGTTTAGCACTAAATCCAAGTCTGGGAATGAAAAGATATATTATTATTTCTTGGTGAGCACAAAATTTATATCAACATAAGTGTAATTGAATGAAAGTTACGTTGCAATCGATTTAACTCTTGTACTTTTTTGTTCAAGGAAACATTTTTTTTTTAAGAATACTTTTTAACTAATTGAGTAAAAAAAATTTCGAGAAAATTTTATCCTTTTTTAAAGATTATTATTTTTTTTCTTTTTTTACTTTAACTATTTCTGTATTTTTTTTTTTACTTAACGTTAAATATATTTAAACTTTGGATTACATTTTTGTTTAAAAACCTTTAACATAAGATTGTTTGTAATAAAATGTCTCTCTTATAAAAATCTTAAAACTTAGAAAAAGAAATTCTATGGACAGTGTAAGAATGTTTGGCTAAAGTTACGTGCGATACATTGTTAGAGATATTTATGCGAAAAGGAATACCCCGTGTAATAGCGAGTGATCAGGGCAGAAATTTTATATCAGGGTTAATACAAGAGTTTCATGCTAGGCTGGTACGGCTCCTAGATTTGCAACGTCGGGGCACCTACAGAGCTCGGGATTAGTTGAACGATATAATCAGGTATTGAAACGCATGTTACATCACATAATTCGTAGCGACACTAAAAATTTGGAAAAACACATCCCCTATCTATTATTCGCGTACAGAGAAATTTCGAATAGCACTCCGGGCGTATCGCCATTCAAATTAATGTACGGAAGGAGGCCACTGGTGGTATTAAAATCTACATGAGCAGGCAAAATCCCACTACTCATAAATTTAGGAAAGAGCGTGACCGAATACCTCCTGGAGTTAAAATTAATTTAGAAAGGGCGGTTGAACAAGCTGCAATGTTATCGGAGGGTAAGCAAAGCTCGTATGCGAAGTATACGCTAATCGAAGAGCGATTTAAAAGGAATTTAGACCGGGGAACCAGGTATATCTATTAATTCCAGACTCAACGAACAAACTTTACGCGAGGTGGACTAGACCAGTCGAAGTAGTGGCGCTCTGTAACCCTGATTCTTATAAAGTGAAATTAATAAACGGAAATGTTAGAAATGTCCACGTAAATAAGATTAGGAAATTTACTCCTAGGGTACAGGCGGTGGGGGTGATCTTCGAAAATTAGGAAGAATTAGGGACGTCCATCTCATTACCAGTATGAAAGATAACTCCGACTTATTTAACATAGAGCAAGTTGATTTAAATCATTTAGAAGATGTATACAAGAAAGCTATATTAGATTTATTGTATAAATATAAAGAATTATTCTAAAAACCAGCGCAAATAGCTGAGGTAGGAGAGCATAAAAGACAAATGAGTGACGCAGAAAAGAAAAAGCCCTATGATTACCGAATCCCAGCGGCCTTGGAATCTCAAGTAGATAAACAAATTGAGGAACTATTGGAATTACGCCTGATCGAAGAGAGTGAGGCGGAGGCGCCACATCCAGTAGTATGCGTAATGAAGAAGGATGGGGTCTTGCACCTATTTGTGGATTTCCGAGCACTAAACGCTATTACGAAAACCGATGATTTTCCAATGGACAATGCCACCGATCTGTTATTCAGTATTGGCAGGGCCAATGTAGTAACCTCAGTCGACTTATTGAAAGGATATTGGGCCATACCATTGGAAGAAAAGAGTCAAAATCTAGCATGTTTTAAGACTCATAGGGCTCAGTATCGCTTTACAGTAATGGCCTTTGGGCTCAGGAACGCAGCTGCGACTTTCCAAAGAGAAATGATTAAAGCGCTTTCTGAATACAAGGAGTTTGCTAGAGCATATATTGATGACATCGCCGTTTTTTCTGAAACACTTTCTGAACACCTAATACATCTAGAAAGTATATTTTCTAAGTTATCCCAGTTATGGTTCACAGTGAACTTGAAAAAAATGTGAATTCGCGAAACCTCAGATTAAATACTTAGGACATATCATTGAGTCCGGCAATCATCGGAACGACCCCGGAAAAGTGGAGGCCATTCAAAGGTTTGCAGTGCCTCAAACGAAAAAACAGTTGAAAAGTGTTCTTGGTCTAATTACTATAGAGATTACATTCGCAAATATGCTGAAGTGGAATATTCTCTAACTGAACTGACAAAAAAGAACAGTCCAGAGCAGTTGCGTTGGTCAGAAGACCATGACCGGGCATTTATTAACCCGTTCGGGACGAGTGACCGGTATTCGTGCCGGCCTCATTTGCACTTTCATCCCGCGCGACGGGTATACGTGCCGGCGGTTTTGGCACTCACATCCCGAGCGACCGGTATTCGTGCCACACAGTTGGAACGTTTTATTCCAGAAAGTTTAACTCGGGAAAAAAAATTCGTAATTAAATTTGAATATACATTTGGGAAGAACATATTTCCCTCTATCTAAGAAAGCAAATAGAATCAATTAATATATTTTTAATCCATGTCAATTTAATTTTCTTCTAATGACTGCAATGAAAAAAAAGTGTGTTTATTTCACATACATCTATGATCTATTTATGCTTCTGAAACGTGATTTTCTTTTTATCACAAATCTTTTACGTGTCAAATGAAACTTTATTTTTTGTTTATCAGAAGTTTGCACTTGAGAAAAGGAATGGTTGAGTCAGCTGATCAACTATAAGCATATGGCGTAAGCTTTACGTATGGTCAGGCTTGCAGTTGATTCATTTTCAATTCCTTTTTTTTTCTACGTTTACCTCAATTGGAAAGAGTTTGTTTGTACTGCGTGGTGATTAATAGTTTCGGATTTTCATTCATTGAGCAGGAAAGTGGGAGGCCTATTTATATATTTTATTTTGTTTCAACAAATACTGCTACGCACTACGCAGTTTTAATATTTTTGCGAATGCTTGTTCAAAATATTTTCGGCACCATCAAGTCAAAACTTTTGTGCGCTCTTCTTCTTCTTTTTTTTTTTTTTTTTTTAGTTTTCCATCAATAGTTATCCATACTGTTTCAAATAATTTCGTCTTAAATTATCTATATTTATGTATCTTATTTTACAAACTCGTTAAAATGTCTAAAAACGCAATGTATTTTACTGACAATGGAATAGCTGGGATAGTGAAAAATATTTAGTAAAAAGAAAAATGCATGAAATTAATGTATTTTCAGAAAGTAAAATTTAAGAGAGTGGTGTGATTCTAACACAATCATTGAACACAATCATTAAACGCAGGTTTTAAAGTTAATAGTTTCAATTAATAATCAGTTTGCCCCTTATAATTGAATACATTTATATGATTTAGTTAATATTTCCATTTTATAAAATACTTTTAACATTAACGGCATTTTTTATCATTATATTTAAAATTAGTATTCAGTTTTATTTATTGTTAAAAAATATCATCCAATACTATTAACCTCATAAATTTATTTATATGTTTATATATATATATATATATATATATATATATTAAAAGATGTTTATAAAAATATTTTAACATAAACAAATTTTTGGAAGAATGTATTTTAAGTTATTCATGCTTACTCATTCTTATTAAATATTCTTTAATTGATATTTCGTTTTATTATACGTTAATACATGTATTATTTCTTTTATTTTCAAAAATATTTTTAACATCAACAACTTTTTAGAAAGGTTTATTTTAAAGTATAATTCTATTTTACTTATTATTTATTATTATTCAATACTTTTTATTTGATAGATATTTCATGATTGATTATATATTTACATGTAAATTTTGAATTTTCACAAATATTTTAAATTAAATTAAAAGTTTTCAAACTATTTTTTATGTCTGTCTGCATAATAAGTATTAAAAAGTTGCATGCAGAAGTTGCTTGCAAGTTTTATTTAATTATTTTTATTTGTGAATAAATCAGCTTTTTAAAAATACTTGTCTTATTTATGGAATGTGTTAACAATTATTTAGAAACAAAACTATTATTTTTTTTAAACAAAATTATCCTTTATTTTAGCAAAATATTTCATATGTTGCTATATTAAAGGAACATAAGTGTTTTGTAATCGTATAATTTTTTTTAACTGAAAAACGTGATTAAAACATGCATTATATTTGTTTAAAAAGTCATTTTTACATTGAAATATCCGAGAAAATATTTTATTTTTTTTTGCGTAAATATATATATTAACAACATATTTCATGTATGTGCATTTCAAAAGGTTACATGGAAAAATGAATCTTTTATAAATTTTTGAAGAACTCTTTACAAGAGTTAGGCTTAGTTTCGCAAAATCCTTCGGCCCAGAAGATGAAATCAAATTTTCCCGCTCCGTCCTCAGATGCGCACTTCTGAATGCGCGGGCCGTCGCGAACAGGTTAATGAGTTGAAAAGAGGTCTAATCGAAGTATCTAGTCTACGTAGCCCCGTTGTGGGAGTACCATTTGTCATAGAGTGCGACGCATCTGCAGTCGGCATCGGCGCGTGTTTATTACAGCGAAAAGACGGGGCACTGCACCCGGTAAGCTACGCCAGTCAAAAGCTCACCAAAACTCAACAGGCTTGGCCAACTATTGAAAGGGAGGCCTATGCGGTCATCTGGAGTCTAAAGAAGTTAGAAAAATGGATTTTTGGTTCACCCGTGGAACTTATCACCGATCATAATCCATTAACATTCAACACCAAAAATGCCCCCCAATCTTCCAAACTGCAGCGATGGGCAATAGTACTGCAGAAATATGACATTGTGATTTCGCACCGACCTGGTGCCAAGTTGATATATGCAGATGTTCTGTCCAGACTTGAGACTATGGCATAAGAAAAATCTTTCAAAACATTCATAACTGTTTAATAACTGATTCTGGTTTTTAGTGACTTTAAATGCGTTTTCGAAGACCGTCTAGTGTCGTTCTGCAGCTATATATGTTAACTTTCACATGTGTTTTATTTGTTCATTGCATTTATTATTCTGTATTATTAAGTATTAATTCTTTTTTATATTAGTAGATACGAAGAGTTCCAGGCGGTATATCCGGAATGTATTAAGTATATATTTTGTAACTATCCATGTATATGTTTATTAATTGGTATTAACCTTTTGTATTGTTGTGAAATAATTAAGTATGAAACGTATCCAGACTAGATTTAAGATCGAAAATGTTTGCACCCCCCCCCCCCATTTTCAATCTTAGGTGAGGGGTGTGATGTCTGGCTAGCATTCCTTTAGCCAGTGTTGGCGACCCTTTGGCCATGTGACACATGTGACGTGCCAGCGTAGGAAAGTAGGGAAGGGGATTCCTTTTTAGAGAGTAAAAGGGTGGAGGTTTGTTTATGCCGTGCATGTGTGATGGCGGGGTTTTTGCAAAACCGAAAGTTAGATATGAAATTACACAGGTGCTACGAGCACTGGTAAGTAAAAATTTTGTATTGTAGGTGAAAATATTACAACGTGTATAATTGTGGAGTATTGTAGTGTCTTCTACTGGATATAATTCATATGTACAAGGTGGCCATAATTTAACTGGTGGTACTCAGAGTATTCTGTAGTGCGATCTAATTGCGAGAATGGCGCCAAACTTTGTAGGAAGATTAAACAAGATGGGGGACGAAGGATTCCACGAAAAAAAATTTTGTTCCAAAAATCACCGCCAGGGGAATATGTGGCGCTGTGTATTCGAAAAAGAGAGTTTTAAAAAATAAAGAATCAATACAGAAATAAAATTACCGTTTATTTAACGAATTAAGCAATTTAATTCAAGCTCAAAATGGTAACAGTTTATAAAAAGCTAAAAATTTACATAAGCACTGCTAAAGTTTCTTTATCTGCAATTTCACTTACAGAGCCCCAAAGAAAGCAACAGCAGAAGAAGAAGTACTTTATTCAAATTTCACGTTACATCTTTTAGCCCAGTGCCAGCTTGTTTGGCATTAAAAGGTAATGTGCTACTGTTAGAAGCAATTTCATTGAAAGTTATCTTTCATAATGTCTCCTTCTTTAGTCTAGCGAGTTCTACTAGTCAAATTATTTTTCCTCAACCAGTGCAATGCGCCAGCCGCTCTTCGTGCTTTTAGAAACCACAAAAAATGCGTAAAGGTAACGGTCATTTGTCAGTTAATGTTTTAAAAACAATGGTTGAGAAGTTTGAGAAAACAGGTTCTCTAAATGTTCAGTCAGGCAGAGGACGAAAACCCATATCACAGGATACAAGCGAAGAAGTGGCAATGGCGATTGTCGACAAAGCACCAGACAATATAGCTACCACTTCCAGCGCTCGTGGGATAGCTCGGAATCTGGATATGCCTTATTGTACGGTATGGAAAATCCTACGAAACATTATCCACTTCTATCTGTACAAGATCAGCCGCGTACAAGAGTTACGTCACACCGACCATGATAAGCGATTGACTTTTGCTCTCACTTTTTTTGCCAGAATGGAGTTAGATGATGTTTGGCCCTAGAAAATCTTATGGGGAGACGAGTCCCACTTTTATCTGGATGGAACTGTAAATACCCAGAACTGCCGAATTTGGGATAACAAGTCACCAAGAGCATTCAAAGAAATTCCTTTGCATTCATCAAGGATAACTTTTCGGTGTGGATTCACAGCAGAAATGATCATAGGTCCATTCTTCTATGAGAACATTACTCCGACAGGACCTGTAACTTGTTCTATTACCGGAGACAAATATTGCCAAATGCTAAACAATTTTGTTATTCCGGCAATTCAGCAAAGACAGTGCCAGCAGAAAATCATTTTCATGCAAGATGGAGCCCCTCCACATATTGCTTTGCGGGTACAGTAGCTTCTAAGACAGAAATTCACAACAGAAAGAGTCATTAGCCGCTGTTTTCTAACTGCATGGCCACCTCGGTCCCCTGATCTTACACCCTGCGACTTTTGGCTATGAGGATACCTAAAGTCTAAGGTCTATCACGGATGTGTCCAGGACCTGGCTACGTTGAAGGATAACGTATCGCGAACTATACAGCTGATTCCTGCCGACATGTTATTCTCTGCTGTTGTAAATGCTGTGCACAGAATGCAATATATGGACCACAAAAACGGCGGCCACATCGAACCTGAATTGGATGTGCTAAATAAACGGTAATTTTATTTCAATATTGATTCATCTTTTTTTAAACTCTCTTTTTCGAATACACAGCTCCACATATTCCCCTGGCGGCGATTTTTGAACTAATTTTTTTTTCGCGAAATCCTTCGTCCTTAATGATCCTACAAAATTTGGCGCCATTCTCGCAATTAGATCGAGCTACAGAACACTCCGAGTACCGTTAGTTTAATTATGGCCACCTTGTACTTTGTGTGCATATTATCGTCTTGTCCTCGTCGAATATCTCTACTGTCCTTCTGTATTTTTTATAATTAAACTTAGTTTTGTGTTAAAAAGGACTAGTGATCCATGATCTAGGGTATACGTCTGACATCAAAGGGGGAACGAGTATTATAGCGACTATATAGGAAAAGACTAAAACAAATTAGCAATTTCATAAATTTCACTCAATTATTTCTATGTGAGGGCAAAAACTTATTGATACACTCTCGTACAAAATGAAAATAGTATTCAATTGTAAATGTAACAGTGGGCCCTACCACAAGCGCATCGAGTTCCTTCCGAAGCGAGAAGAACCCGAGGTCGAATTTACATGTTTCCCGAAAATTTTTTCCGATACACAGATTAAGTGCTACCACGAAGAGTTCGGCAATAGCTCACGGATTCTAGATTCCTTTTCAAGTAGGCATCGGAAAAAACTAGATTGACCACTTCAGTTACGAGACAATTCTCACTGACCTTCCCTCTTTTTCTCCCGTTTGAAAAGAAAACAAATGTTTAATTTTGCTTTCTGTGTTTATTAAAAATGCCATCTACACACACCTAATTAAGATATTTTCATAATCTTTTTTTTTTTTTTAACGAATGTGAAATATACAGATTTTTAGCTGTTAAAAGCTCAAAATCATACGACCGGTAGATCTTTAGAAAATGATAAATAAAAATGAAATTAGCTTTTTTTGACTAAGCGGGAGCTTGTCTTTAAAACTTAATAAAAAATTAACAAATTACTCTAGAGATATTTAATAACTATCATAAGAAAGGCCTTATTCTAAACTTTAATATGATATGAAAACAAATCTTTTGTGAGTTTTTGTTAAGTAAGTATTAGCATAAATACCCAAAAATTTCAAGAAATTCTGCTTAAATACAAAATAAACGGGAAAATATTTAAGCTTTGAAACTCATTTTAAACACTAATAATAAATGTACTTTGAAAATATTGCATGCAGTTTTTGGTAGATTTAGATTGATGCAGTATGGAGTCTGTGCTTGTAATGAAAATTCAACGCAAAATTAAAAAAATAAATTCTAATGTGAGTTAAAAAAATAATAATTGCAGTACATATTAAAATATAGTTTAACAAAATATCGTGTGTAAGTTTATTAATTTCCTTTAAATAAACAGTGTGTTATGCTAAGAAAACTCTAATTATACAATAGTTGTCGCATAAAAAAATTAGCAGAGAAAACATGCTGTACTTACTAGAAAATAATTGATTAGATATTTTTGCTAAAATTTCTTTATAGTAAATATAACATTTCTGAAAATATCGAAGCCCATGTGTGCACTATCATTGTTTACCCAAATAAATCAAATATTCAAAATTTCCAAATGTTTATTTATATAGATTATTAAATGATGTATCAGTTTTAAGATTTGTTATTTGTTGCTTAAATAACAAAATACTTTAGTAAATAGATAGAGAATTTCTTTTCAGAACAAGATAAAAATATTAAATTTAAAATTTTTGCGCAAAAAAAAAAAAAAAAAAAAAAAAAAAAAAAAAAGTAAATATCTTTGGAAAGTATTGCAGGATTTTGAATACTTTAAGATACAACATTTTTTATACTTCATATTTCATTGGATATAAAATAAATTGTAAAGTTTCTAATAACATAAAAAAGCAACTTATTTCATAGTAACTTTACAATAAATTTAGAAAAGATAAAAAATATATTATTTGAAGATGATGTGAATCAGTCTTCTTAGATTTTTATTTTTTTGTCTCCGTCTTTTATTTCTATATAAAACTAATCTTTCAAAATATAAGTTTAATATTACTCAATCTACACACACATACACATACACACAAAAAAAAATTGTTAATTTGAGCAATAATTATTTTATATTCCGAAAAAATAGTTTTATAATCAAAGGCAGAAAAAAATTAAAAGTGAAGAAGACTGATTCACATCATCTTCAAATAATATATATATGTATATATATATATATATTTTTTTTTTTTTGTTTGAAAGTTTTCAAAATTTATATTAAAAAATTTACGAGGAAATACGCTGTTTTTTGATGACCTTAGAAACGCTACAATTTATTTAAATTCCATAATAAAATATACCGTTCAAAAACATGCACAACTTTCCTAAGATTTTTTCTTTCCGAAAACTTTTTGATTGAATATTTTGATTTTGTACTAATCGGAAATTCTCATTGGATGTTATTAAAAGATTTTATATATTTATATATAGATATATATATTATACAACAAGTCATTAAAATTGAGACAGCAAGCATTTAATAATAATTTTAAAAAAAGAAAAGGAAAATCTTTTGGAAATTTTGGATAATTATTTTGTTTAAGTAAACAACGATAGATCGCACATGGGTTTAAATATTAGCATAAATGTTATATTTAGTATACAGAAGTTTTAGTAAAAGTATATGGTCAATTATTTTTGGGGCATATGCAGCGCTTGGTCACACTGCTAATTATTTGTGCAAGAACTATGATATAATTAGCTTTCTTGGTATTGCGCGTTGTTTATTTAAAGCAGATTTATAAGATTGTGCGTGATGATTTGTTAGACTATGTTTTAATAAGCATTTCAATTACTTTTTTTCAAATTAGTATTAATTTTTGTTATTTTAAGTTAACATTTCATTTTAAAAAGATAGAGTATCACAAAGAAAAATCAATCCAAATCTACAAAAAATTGTTTGCAGTATTTGGAAAAAAAAAAAAAAACGCTTATTATTAGTGCTAAAAATTAGTTTCAAAACTTATAATATTTTTCCAGTTATTTTATATTTAAGTAGAATTTCTTGAAATTTTGGCGTATTTATACCCATATTTGCTTAAGAAGAACTTATAAAAGTTTTCTTTTTATACCATTTAAAAATTTAGAATAAGATCTTTCTTATGATACTAATTAAATATTTGTAGGTTAACATGTTAATTTTTTATTAATTTTCAAAGAAAAACCCTTGCTTGGTTAAAAAAACAAATTTCATTTTTATTTTCCATTTTATAAATAACTATCCGTCATATCACTTTGAGATTTTGACAACTGAAAATCTGAACATTTCACTCTCGTTTAAAAAAAAAGATTATGAAATTATCTTAATTAGGCGTGTGTCGATGGTATTTTTACTAAACAGAGAAAACAATATCAACCGCTTTAAATCTCTCCCCAAAGACGCACTTCCGACAATATATGCTTTTCTCACTCCCTTCAATGGGGTCGGAATTTTTCGTGGAGATCTCGATGACAGTAATCCGAAGACGTTCTCGATTGTGTCGTGGTAGCATTTATCCCAGGGTCATCGGAATGCAACGTCACATCGGGAAATGCAGAAGATTTTACGAGAAAGGGGAGAATTCGATCTTATCGTGGTAGGCCTCAGTATTGCTTACAAACAAGCGGTATCGGTTTCATTTCACATTAAAATATTTAATTGTATGAAATACGCTATAATTTAATCTCTAATTACTGTAGAATCAGTAGGATGCTAATTTGGATGCTTTAGGCATATTTATAAATTTGTTGCTTATTTAATTAACCATACATAGGTGAACAGAAAATCCGCAAAAAAAAAAAAAAAAAGATTTTTTTCTTTTAAAAAATGATCGTGTATGTTTTACGTCATATTTGTCGATTTAAATTAAATATCAAGTAAAACAAATGGTAAATTAGAAAGACGTTGATTTCTATATTAAATATTTTGTCAGAATACCTAATTGTGAAAATTCTAAAATTTTTTTAACAAAAGTATGTATGTAAGAGTATAAAAGTATGTAAGATAAATTATAATTATCATAAAATAAATAAAAAAAAAAAAAGTATTTTTTTAGATGAAAACGAATCTAACATTGTCAAATCGTGAATGTGAGATTTTATATAATTTTTCATTTATTACTCTCTACGATATTTTTCATATCGCATAATAGTCGTTATTTAGGAGGCGCAGACTAAAAGGGAACTGTAAAAAAAAAATTAAATCGTTTTTGACACAATTCGAATTAAACCCCGTTAACATTATTTTTAGAAATATTCTAACATTAATATCAATACTGAACGAATACTTTTATAAACAGAAGAGGAAGCAAGAAATTACTATGCAATTCACAATTCAAGTATTTTGGAATATGTCCAAATATCCCTACTTCATTCAGAAATCACTAGTCTAATTATGATTATGTGTTTCTCCACAGCTGTTATTATTAGAGTTTAAAAATAGCTCTATTTACGTTAAGAAGGCAGGATATTTAAATTTGATTTAAGTTTATCCATACAAATTAATGATGTTTAGATGCTGAAAAAACGTAGTATTATTCAGTTTTTTATGTAGCTTTTAAAGAATTTTATTATCTTGTAAATTTTAAATAGATTATAAGTTGTGTTTTAATTTAAACAGAGTTTATCGAATTGCATTTAAAATGACTATTATCTTCTATATTTGATAAGTATATCATTCAATCATAACAGTTTTTCTCTTATATATGAAGAGTTTCGTATTGCGAGAAACTGAATTTGCAAAAATCTATAAAGTCATTATATACTATATGCATCTACACAAAAAAATTACATATATATATATTTTTTAAAGATTATTTCAAATTAATTGCTTAAAAGGCGCAAAGGTCAACCTAGTGAAAAAGATTCCATGCCGGGACTCGAACCCGTGCCATCAGTATAGCGCACTGACGTTCTACCGACTAAACCACATGGAACGATACCCAGCCTGGAACTTCTCACTATTACAGTTTGGCAAGGCGACAAACGCAGCACAAGATGGAATATTTTCCGTGAGCCAACGACATGGGGCAAACACAGACTATTATTTAAATGCAGCATCGACTGAATCTATATTAATATTTGGAAATTCTTCCAGAGAGAAACATTCGCCTTGCATACAATATTTCAAATGAAAATCGAATTTCAAATTAATTGCTTAAAAAGCGCAAAGGCCAACCTATTGAAAAAGATTCCATGCCGGGACTCGAACCCGGGCCATCAGTATAGCGCACTCACGTTATACCGACTAAACCACATGGAACTATATCTTTTTCACTAGGTTGGCCTTTGCGCCTTTTAAGCAATTAATTTGAAATTCGATTTTCATTTGAAATATTGTATGCAAGGCGAATGTTTCTCTCTGGAAGAATTTCTAAATATTAATATTTTAAAGATTATTTGAATGGTCAGATTAAGTTTTATGCATGTAGTTAAATTACTATAATTGCTTCAGTTTTTTTAAATGATGCTTTTTATAATGAAAACATTTTATACAATGGAGCTGATGACCATGGCATACTTGCCAATATTCCCTTAAACTTCCGTAAAATATGAGTTAAATTGACCCAGGTTAAAAACGTTTCGAACGAGAAATTTACAAAAAAAATTAATTCGAATTGTTTCATACAGAAACATGATTTTAAATATATAAGCTTAGTTGAATGTTGGCAAGTATACCATGATCAAAATTCATAGATACACTAAATCATAACTGTGGGGAATTTCGCAAGCAACACCTGCATCAGACTGAGTGTCCCCGTATTTTCCGCTTCGAGATTAAAAAGGAAACGAGCCTTAACGAAGCTGTGTGAAGTGGAAATGCGGAAGAAGTAAATAGAACGAAATGAGTTTGACGACGCAAGGTTTTGTTAAAAAAGAACAGAACATATTTCGGTGAAATAAGATTGAATATTTACACGACGTAAGAAAATCTCAGAAATATTCAACGACGTTTATAAATGAAGCCTGAATTATAGCCTTTAAGTTAATTAAAGAACGAGAAGAGTGTTTTTTTCTGTATTTTGTTTGTTTGTTCGTCTCAATAAATGTCAGTGTTCGTCCTAAAAGTGAGTTGTGAGTTATGTATGGAGTCTCACCCCATAAATTGGTGTCAGAGTGACAGTTAACCCACCAGTATTACTAATTAGAATTATTCATCATATTCAAGCCGGGTATTATTCTAACGGTGAATTCATTATTATTATTTTATTATGAAGTTAGTTGAGATACCTGAATTGGAAGTTGCATTTAAAAACGAACGAACGCATAAAATTAAATTGCTTCATAAATTCCTATTTGATGCTGACGGTGATCGATCTAATAGAAAGAGAATACGTGATTTTACTGGTTTCGGTTTTCAAACCGACAGCACCGAATTCAAAAATAAAATAACTAAGGTTCAAACTGATTTTTCACTAAATGATCTGATTACAGTGTGCAATCTACTTTGTATTGATAATGATGGATCTTTAAACGATCTCGCAACCCGATTGGTTACATACCTTTCAAACTTGACCTTACTACAAAATGAAAGTGACACTGACTCGGAACCCGAACTGCCTTCAAATAATATGACTTCAAGTAATAACACTGAATTATCAAATTTTGACAAACAGCAGCAATTTCCAGTTCAAAGTTTTATCCCATCGTCTATTAATTTTACTGATATTGAAAGTGTAATACCCCCTTTCGATGGTAGTTCTTTTAGTGATATAAATGTATGGTTTAATAATTTTGAGGATGTTACTAATATGTTTAATTTATCTGACTTTCATAAATTCATATTTTGTAAAAGATCATTACGAGGAAAAGCCCAGTTATTAGCACAAACAGAATTTCATATCAATTCATATGACAAACTTAAACAACTCTTAATATCAGAATTTAGCACCACTTATAATTCTGCCGAGTTACATGATATATTAAATAAACGAAAATTGCAAGAAAATGAATCAATAGAAGAATATTTTCTTATCATGAAACAAATATGCTCGCGTGGTAAAATCGAGGATTCCGCATTAATGCAATACATCATAAATGGTATACCCGACCTTGTTTTCAGAAAATCAATGTTATATGGTTGCCAATCCATTGTAGAATTCAAGCAAAAGCTCAAAATTTATGACAAAATTCGACATGACTTTGAGAACACTAAATTTCGTAAAGTCAAACCTGAAATGCCAGTGAAAGAGAAATCCTTTCGACCAAAATCTGATCTTTTTTGCTTTAATTGTGGTTTGTCGAATCATAAAAGTAGCCAATGCAGACATAAAGATAAAGGCCCTCGTTGTTTTAATTGCTCGAATTTTGGCCATAAATCGGCTCAATGTGATCAACCAAGGAGGCCTAGAGTTAAGTGAGAACCCTCCAATGTTTCACTGTCACGTCGAACACTTTCATGACCAAACAAGTCATTATTTCGTCTGTAAATGTTACATCATTGGTAGACACAGGTAGTGAAAGAAGTTTGCTAAAGGAAAGTATTTATCGCAAACTCCCTACAATTTCGAGCCTTGAACATTCAACTATCACATTAACTGGATTAGGAAATACTATAATCAAACCCCTAGGTTTTTTCTCTACGAACATTATGATAGATGATTTTAATTATACAACTAATGTTTATGTAGTCCCAGATTATTCCATATCTTTTGATCTTATTATTGGTACAGATATCATTCAACAGAGTATTTAAACAATTTCTGGAAATAATATTTCGATGAAAAAAATCGAGAACAATGACGATACGTCCAATAATTTTTTGATTAATGTTGCTCATGTGTTAGACGATCTTAAACTTGATTTATCTCATATTACCGATGAAACAATACGTTCAAAAATTTCAGAACTTATTCAAAATTATTCTCCTAAAAAAATAAAGACAACTGATGTTAAATTATCAATTCATCTGCAAAACGAAGAACCTGTTACTTGTCCTCCCAGGCGCTTGGCGCAAATAGAGAAAAACTTCGTCGAAAAACAAATTTCTGAGTGGCTCGAAAAAGGAATTATTCGTAAAAGCACTAGTAATTTTTCATCACCTATTGTCCTAGTAAAAAAGAAAGATGGTTCATATAGATTGTGTGTTGACTATAGGAAGTTACATTCTAAAACACATAAACAACGTTTCCCTCTCTCAGTAATTGATGACATTATTGAGCAGTTGCATTCTGCAAAAGTATTTACTACTCTTGACCTTAAAAATGCATTTTTTCATGTCGAAGTAGAAGAAAATAGTAGAAAAAAGTCCTTCCGGCCAGTGCCGGGAGGAAGAGGTAGCTTTCATAATACTTATTTAAAAAAAGCCAAATTATATCATTCAAACACACGAAGCTCAATTTAGTGGAAACCGAATATAGGAGATTCAATACTAATTTTTATCAATATAATGAATGAGAATTTCGCGAAATTAGTCAGCTTTATCCAAGCTGCTTTTCTTTGAAGTAACATATATTTGGCTGCCAAATTCGGCAATCTCTTAAAGTGCCTGTCATTTTAAGACAACATGGTGGATGAGGCTAAGCAGTGAACTCGGTCGAGACCTTAGTAATTGCTGTGCACATGCTCACTCACATCGGAATCGGTTAATATATAGGAGTGCTGTCGCATGCAAAAAATCAGATTTTTCAAAATGTCACCCACAATAGAAATTGAAACTGCTATATCTGAGCCATTTTTTAAGGTAAAGACAAACAAAAAATGCTCCTGAATCCTTATATCAAGGTCAAATACTTAAGAAAGAAACCCTTTTCAATTTCTAATTTTTTTGCACCTCACTTTAAATATATATATATATATTTTAATTTAATGGTCGCCATTTTGAAACAAGATGGCTGATGAATCTGGCCAGCGAACTTGGTCGAGGTGTTGATGTATACTATCCACATGCCTTCTTACATCGAAATAAGCGAATACGTGTGTTATCGCGTGACAAATACAAGATCGTTTCAAAATGTTAGCCATGCTAGAAATTCAAAGAGCTATAAATCAACCATTTTTTAAGATATAAACAAAAGAACAAATTTTCAGAAACAAAAACTGCTCCGGAATCTTTGTATCAAGGTCAAACACATAAAAAAATCTTTTTCATTTTCCAATTGTTTAATACCTCATTTTGAATTTTAAATTTAATTTTTTTTAATGGCAACCCTTTTGAAACAAGATGGCGAATGAAGCTGGCCAACGAACTCGGTCGAGACATTGGTATGTACTATGTACAGACCAAGTTACATCCAAATAGGTTCATAATTACGCCTGTTGTCGCGTGACAAAAATCAGGTCGTTTTAAAATGTCAGCCACAAGATAAATTCAAAATGCTATTACTCAGCCATTTTTATTAGATATAGACGAAAGAAAAACTGTTCCGGAATCTTTGTATTAAGGTGAAACACATACAAAAAAAATCTTTTTCACTTTCCAATTTTTTTGGTATCTCATTTAAATTTTTTAATTTTTTAATTTTTTTAATGGCCGCCATTTTGAAACAAGATGGCGGATGAAGCCGGCCGACGAACTCGGTCGAGATATTTGTATGTACTATGTACACACCAAGGTACATCCATGTCGGTTCATAAATACGCCTGTTATTACGTGAGAAAAATCAGGACGTTTCAAAATGTCAGCCACGCTAGAAATTCAAAATGCTATAACTCAGCCATTTCTTAAGATATAGACGAAACAAAAACTGCTCCCGAATCTTTTTATCAAGGTCAAACACATAAAAAGAAAATATTTTTTCAATTTTTAATTTTTCGGTACCACATTTCAAATTTAAATTTTTCTTAAAAATTTAAATGGCCACCATTTTTAAACAAGATGGCAGATGAAGCTGACCAACGAACCCGGTCGAGACATTGGTATGTACTATGTATAAACGAAGTTACATCCAAATCGGTTCATAAATACGCCTTTTATCGCGTGACAAAATTCAGGACGTTTCAAAATGTCAGCCACGCTAGAAATTCAAAATGCTATAACTCAGCCATTTTTTAAGATATAGACAAAACAAAAACTGCTCCGAAATCTTTGTATAAAGGTCAAATACATAAGAAAAAATATTTTTCCATTTTCAATTTTTTGGTACCACATTTCAATTTTTAAATTTTTAAAAAAATTTTAAATGGCCGCCATTTTGAAACAAAATGGCGGATGAAGCTGGCCAACGAACTCGGTCGAGAGATTGGTATGTACTATGTACACACTGAATTACATCCAAATCGGTTCATAAATACGCCTTTTATCGCGTGACAAAATTCAGGACGTTTCAAAATGTCAGCCACGCTAGAAATTCAAAATGCTATAACTCAGCCATTTTTTAAGATATAGACGAAACAAAAACTGCTTCGGAATCTTTGTATAAAGGTCAAATACATAAGAAAAAAATATTTTTCCATTTTTAATTTTTTGGTACCACATTTCAAGTTTTAAAATTTTTTAAAAATTTTAAATGGCCGCCATTTTGAAACAAAATGGCGGATGAAGCTGGCCAACGAACTCGGTCGAGACATTGGTATGTACTATGTACACACCAAATTTCATCGAAATCGGTTCATAATTACGGGAGTTACAGTGTGACATAGGTCAGATATATATATATATATCAATTTTGAACGGAGGGTGGTTTCGGGGTCTGGGGGTCATGATCGATGAAAATATACCAAAATTTTTTGAAATCGCTTTCCTCCGAACGGCTGCAATAGGTAGCTTTTTTGTAAAGAAAGCTACCTAATATACTTCTTTCGTAACACATTCTGGTCAATTTGAATTCTTATATATGAATTATGGCCTTAGCGATGCACCGTTAGTGTTTCAAAGATATATTTATAACGTTTTTCGAGACCTCATTAATGAAAAAGTACTTATTGTCTATATGGATGACTTCATAATACCAGCTGAAAACGAAGTCGAAGGACTCCAGAAATTACAACGCGTCCTTACAACTGCATCCGAATATGGTTTAGAGTTGAATCTCAAAAAATGCCACTTTTTACAACGAGAAATTGATTTTTTGGGTTACCACATTAAAAATGGTCAACTGCACCCATCCCCCTTAAAAACTAAAGCTGTCCCTAATTTCCCAGAACCTAAAAGTATAAAAGATGTGCATTCATTTGTCGGATTAACTTTATATTTTCGTAAATTCATTCAAGATTACTCTTTAATAGCGAAGCCTTTAACAGATCTTCTTAGAAAGGACACTAAATTTCACTTTGGCGACCAGTAACGAAATGCATTTAATCAGCTGAAACACATCCTTTCTTCAGGTCCTGTTTTAAGCATTTATAACCCTAGTAACGAAACAGAAGTTCACTGTGATGCATCTATTGACGGTTACGGAGCAGTCCTCCTTCAAATGTCTTCTATTCACAATCAATTTCACCCTGTCTATTTTATGAGCAAAAAAACCACAGATACCGAACGTAAATATTCGAGTTATGAATTAGAAGTTTTAGCTGTCATAGAAGCCCTTAAAAAATTTCGCGTTTACATTCTAGGTATTCCTTTCAAGATAGTCACAGATTGCAACGCATTCGCACTTACTATGAATAAAAAAGATCCTTGCACCAAGATTGCTCGATGGGCTTTAATGTTAGCTGACTATAACTATACAATCGAACACAGACAAGGTACACGCATGCGCCATGTCGACGCTTTAAGTAGAAATCCAATATGTATGATCATTCAATATAGTTTTACTACCAAAATCATACAATCACAGAACACTGACATATACAGGCCATCAAAGAAATTTTGAAAACAAAGCCATATGACAACTATTTCCTTAAAAATAACGTTCTCTATAAAAATCATAAAGGTATCGATCTGATAGTTGTGCCGGATGAAATGCAGCTAAATGTCATTAAACACGTTCATGACAAAGGACATTTTGGCCGTAAACGCTGTGAAGAACTCCTTAACGAAGAATTTCTCATCCCTAATATGTCAAAAAAAATTGATAAAATTATAGCAAATTGTGTAACATGCCTTTTGTATAATCGCAAACGTGGCAAACAAGAAGGTGAATTGCATCCCTTACCTAAAGAAGAGACTCCTCTCCAAACCTACCACATTGATAGGCCCTCTTGAAACAACCAACAAAAATTATAAACATATTTTGTCTTTAATAGACGCATTTACTAAATTCGTCTGGTTGTATCCCTGTAAAACCACTTCTGCTACCGAAGTGATATCAAAACTACGACAACAAAGTTATACTTTTGGCAATCCTTCTACCATCATTAGCGATAAAGGTCCTGCATTCACAAGCAAAGAATTTGCTGATTATTGTCAAGATGAAAATATAAAGCACGAGACAGTTACAACTGGTCTTCCCCGTGCCAATGGTCAAGTAGAGCGACTTAAATCCACCATAATTTCTGTAATCTCTAAAATGTCCAAAGACGAACCGACCAAATGGTTTAAACATGTTCCTAAAGTTCAACAAGTCATTAATTCAACTTACCAAAGAAGCATTAAGAGAACACCGTTTGAAATATTATTTGGTACAAAAATGAAACAGAAAGAAGATGTACAAATTATTGACCTCTTAAACAGTGCAGTCGAAGAACAATTCATGAAAGACAGAGAAGAGCTCCGCAAAGAAGCCAAGAAGAATATTCTGGAAATTCAACACGAAAATCGCAAGCACTATAATTTAAGACGTAAGAAACCCCGGAAGTACAAGCTTTGTGACCTTGTAGCAATTAAGAGAACCCAGCAAGGACCAGATTTAAAGTTGAAATCTAAATTCTTAGGTCCGTATAAAGTAATCAAAGTGAAGTCTAACGACACCTACGACGTAACGAAAATCTTATCAACTGAAGGACCATTAAATACTAGCTCCTGTGCTGAATACATGAAACCTTGGCCTGACGAAAACTGAAACTTAAAAAAAAAAAAAAACATCTTTTTTTTTTAATCTTTTCTTCCTGTGTGCTATAAACATTTTACAAGTCACTGCTTTCAAAGAAATCTCTATATGATGTTACGCTACTTCAACTATGATGTGCAGATTAATTTTTTTTTCTTTTCCCCTAAGAACAGTTACTGGTTTTTTTTTTTCAGATTCTATTTTACCACATGTCGCTGCGGCAGCTCCAGATGTCAGGACGGTCGCTTGTGGGGAATTTCGCAAGCAACACCTGCATCAGACTGAGTGTCCCCGTATTTTCCGCTTCGAGATTAAAAAGGAAACGAGCCTTAACGAAGCTGTGTGAAGTGGAAATGCGGAAGAAGTAAATAGAACGAAATGAGTTTGACGACGCAAGGTTTTGTTAAAAAAGAACAGAACATATTTCGGTGAAATAAGTTTGAATATTTACACGACGTAAGAAAATCTCAGAAATATTCAACGACGTTTATAAATGAAGCCTGAATTATAGCCTTTAAGTTAATTAAAGAACGAGAAGAGTGTTTTTTTCTGTATTTTGTTTGTTTGTTCGTCTCAATAAATGTCAGTGTTCGTCCTAAAAGTGAGTTGTGAGTTATGTATGGAGTCTCACCCCATATAACTGTGATAGAAAGAAGAATCATGATTAGAACCAAAATAACAATAAATTTTCTGTTTTTAAGAATTTGGAAACAAGTCTCACTTTCCGATAAACACGAATAACCACTAAAATTTACATTAATAGTGAATCTTTTTAGATAATTGCTGTTCTGAATCACTATTCACTACACAATCATGTGGAATACGACGTATGATTTATCTGATGGTCTGTTTCTATAAAACCAGGTCAACAAAACAAATTATTTTCTTTTTCCGTTTCTTTCATTTACATTCGGTTGCAGTAACTTGTATGAATTTAGTAATTTTGTAAAGAATAATTTAAGGGGTTCCCGGACACAAAAATCGTCAAATTTTCTAAAAAACTTTTATTGCATTAAAAATTTCTCTGTTTTTTTCTGCGTATAATGACGTGTAAATTATGTTTCTATCTTATTTAAAGTGGGAAATATTCTTTCTTTCGTTTTAGCTTGGTTTTAAAAGCTAGATTTCAAGCAATGGTTGTCGTGAAAACGACTTCTTGTGAAAATACGTTTTTCTTCATGATGAGTTTTTTCACCATTTCTCGAATTTAAATTGTTATTAATCCAGAACCCTTAAAGATAAACGTTTCAAACTTGGAGCATTTTTTTAATGGGTTTACTTTAATTTTGATTCTGAAAATTTGAAAAAAATACTTACTTTTGAATATACGATAAAAAAAAAAAAAGAATTGCATCCTTTTTTTTCGAAATTTTTACTTTAAATATTTTTCATTTTTATTTAAATTAATATTTTTTTTAAATGCTGAATCAAAATTAAAGCTCTTATATTTCTGTTTACTTAAATGAAAACAAACTGTAATTCCACAAATAATATTTCGAGTTATAACGATTTTAAATTACCCCACTTTTTTAATAAATTTTTAATTTTTAATTTTTTAAAAAAAGTTATGAGAAGTTTTATCATGTGATTTTGTTTATAAATGATATGGTTAAACATCACAAGAAAAATTCCGAATTTTAACTCGATAAATAAAAATTATTTTAAAATATGTCCCGGACTCTTTTAACAGCAATGTATATGTAGTATGCTAATTTTTGAATTGTGCTCTTGTTAGAGCATGTTTCATTGGATAATCCCATTCTTTTCTCCAATATCTTGCATAATTTAAAGGCTTATTGCAGGGATGATCGACCCGGGAATCCAGTTTTCGCTTTAGAGAAGCCATACTCAAACTTTTTTTTCTTGCGGCCGCAAACACATATTTGTGATGTTCGGCGGGCCGCAACACACTTATAAAATGGTACAAAAAAAGAGTAATTAAAGTAGTTAGATAACAAAAGTAGTATATCAAAGCAATATGACAAAGTTAATATTAATGGTAGGGTTAAACTTTTGCTGCGGAGGAAATTTTAACAAAAGAATTATAATACCACTATTTTTAAACAATAAATTTTGTGGTACATTTCTGTTCCAAATGATGTAAAAAATATGGCTCGAAGTTTGTTGTTTGAAAAATGTGTAAAAATATTTGATGGAATTTTTTTTCCGAGACAAACTTTCTATTCTGAAAAGCAATTAGCTATATAATAAGCATAAAACGTAATAACGTAACAATGCATAATTTTCAAGTTCTAAGGGGAAAAATGAAGATATTATCTCTAATAATATTTTGCTCTGTGCAAAACTTTTTTTTTCATTTTTTCTTAATTGTAGAAATTAGTACAAATTTAATTAAATTGGAATTATATTTGAAAAAGTGTTGAAAATTAAGAATTTATTACAGTACTGTAGCACAAATAGGAGTACATGTGAAAAGAACTCTTAACTAAAAACACGCAATTAAGATGCTTTATCACACTTTTAAATTAATTATAAATAACAAGGTAGATTTTATTTTCCCATGAAAATATATAGTAGTGCTCAAAAGTATTTTGACAAAGATAATAATTAACTTAATTGAAAAGAACAATAAAATGCAAAAATCAATCATTTATTTTATTTAACCATATTCAATGTTTAAATTTTAATAAATAAACAATAAATATAAAAAAAAATTGAAATTTTTGAATTTTTTTTTATGTTTTTTAACATTGTATACTTATAGAAAATGTTACGTTTCACAAAATGCAAACTCTTATGTATCATTTTAAACAGAATGTTAGAAACATTAAAATATATTTTAAAGAGTCACATAGTGTAAGTTAACAACATAGGTCAATTTAAAGAGAAAGTTAGGAAACCTAAAAATTTCCAAACGTGTTCACAAAAATTCAAATGGCCGCCATTTTGAAACAAGATGGCAGATGAAGCTGGCCAACGAACTCGGTCGAGGCATTAGTAAGTACTCTGCATATGAAAAATTTCATCCAAATTGGTTCAAAAATTCGAGAATTACAGTATGACAAAATTCAGATGTATATATATATATATATAGAGAGAGAGAGAGAGATAGATAGATAGATAGTATATATATAATTTTATTAATATTATTAATATTTATTGTTAATTTACTAAAATTAAAACATTGAATATGGTTAGATAAAATAAATGATTGATTTTTGCATTTTATTATTCTTTTCAATTAAGTGAATTATTATATTTGTCAAAATACTTTTAAGCGCTACAGTATAAAAAAATGGCGAAGGACTTAAATACTTTTTATGCAGATTTCTATTAATTTTATAAATATGGATAATGATTAGGTGTCCCGGGCCGCACGTAAAAGGTCTCGGACCGCAGGTTGAGTATGGCTGCTTTAGAGTATTAGTGCAATTCCGGCGGAAAGACTCAAATCCAATGCCTATGGTACATTAAAAACGACTAGCTTATAAAATACTATACAACAGTTAATAGCAAAGAGACTAAGCATCTTTTAATTAATTGGATGTTGATCATTTGTATCTCAATCAACCTGATTTTTTTTCTCCTCTCATTGCAATGAGCCTATGCAGCTTTATGCAAATTGGGGAAAAAACCCACTTGTTAGTACAAACAATTTAATTTCATACAAGTCCGGAAGTGAAAGTTTATGACTACTTTTAGTATAAAAAATATGAGCACAATCATAAAATGCTTATAAAAATTTATAAGAAAACGGACTTTTGGGCAGACTGCATTAACCCGACTGAGTGGTCGATATAATAATTTGCAGAGCACGCATTTTTTGGAGGTTTTTTTTTTTTTTTTTTTTTTTACTTTTTAAATGTCGTACATATTTTTTAATAATAATGTAATTTTAAAAGTTTCTTAATATAATTCTACCATAAAATATAAATAAATATATCCTTATGAAGATGTTCTTGGCTTGTGATCGTTGTCGCTTAAAATTAATCAACATATTTCGGACATATATTACCATATGCGTCATATATCCAAATAAGCAGGCTAGGATAAAATTGGAAAAAAAGAGTAGTTCATGAACGAGCGACGATACTTTTTAATCCAGGTTCAGGTGATATAGCACAAGCACGGAATTCAAAGGTCCATGGCTACGGCCGACGGTAGCAGGATACATTACATACATATCGATCGATGCTACATGTTGATGGGTAGAGAGGCAAGACACCGAATGATTAAAATTAACAGCCGCAAATTCTTCGAATCGTTTCTAGGCATACTGAATTTGGCGAGAGAACACGAATCATGCATATCCATTGGCCGTAATATAAGTATAATTTTGAATTCATATATACACATGATAAATTAGTATCCCTAAACACCTGTAAAATAATTACGTTACACAAGAATTTTTACAAACCCGATACGTAGATAATAAGGAGATTGTATATTTCGCCATTATTATTCTGAAAATAAAGTGCGGTTGTTTTCATGTGCCAGATTTGCGTGTTAGTGATTTCAACCTTACAAAAGATAAATATTTTCTATCATTGAATTATATTCTGAAAAGGAAAGCATGCGGTTCAGATAAAATTTAGTATAATTTATACAATGAATTATAGAACGGAATTTATAATAAAGTTAAATGAATTAATTAAACCTATATGTTATTTCACATCACAATCGCGATTATAATAACATTACTCTATCGGTAATTTCAGGAATAGAAGACAATATGTAATTTTGCAATTTTAAATGTTTCTTGTATCTTCAATAACTATTTCAGCAACAATTATATATTTTTTTTCACAGTCTTATTTCAGTTTCTTTTACTTGAGTTTTATAAGATAGTAGGAGCTCTGACCCCTTCGAGGTACGCTCGACAACTCCCGTTCTGTCACTACAAACTCTAAAAACACGTTAATTTGATCGGCTTTAAAAATATTACGAAAGATTGAATTATAATTTAAAAAACCAGTGATGATCCCCCTGTAAACGGGTTCCCATTCATTTCTCTTTGATTATGGAATTTTAAGTTATAATCAGCTGCTGTTATCCCCTTGAGGGGCGGTTGGATATATTTTATCCCACCTACGATTAATGAAGATTTGCACCGGAAACATTTTATGAAATTTTCCTTTTCAAACTTTGATGGAAAAAAGTCGGAAAATTGCGCTTCCTTATTTTGCAATTTTTTTTCTAAATTTCCGGTGGGAATTCAGCATTACACAAACATAACTGCTTGCCCCTCAAGGTGTTAAGCGGTCCAATGGCTGTTTTAGTCTTTCATTAAATAAGATCAGTTAAATATTTGAAAATAAGCTAATATACAATGAATTAAGTAAAGAGTTTCTTTTTCTCCCTGTATTTTCTAACAATGCTACAAGAAAGCTGTTTTAAATAAGACATTTTAAATGTATCGTTTTAAATTTGATGTAATTTTCATCAAAGTTTTCTTTCTCTTTTTAATATTCACCTGAAAATACTTTTGTTCATCTTAAAATGTGAAAGAAATGTCTTGTGTAAATATATTTTTTAATTTAAATTTTTTTGCAATATCGTTATTTAGTCATTTTAAATATGACGTAGTTTCTCCTATTTACTGCTTTTAGCGCATAGTAATGAATTTATTATTTTAAAGTTCTCTTTCTCTTTTTAATAGTCACGTGAAATTACTTTTGTTGCTACAAATGAAATACTTTTATTTGTTCTGCCTTAGAATTGGCAACAATAATTTAACAGAACATCGAGATATGGGAAATAAATGTCTCGTGTAAATATATTTTAAAATTTAGACTGTTCGACAATATTATTATTTGGCCATTTAAATAAGAAATAATTTCCTCTTTTTACAGCTTTTAACTTTTATTAAGCTTAGTAGAGAAACAGTATCCTCTGAGTTAATGAAGCATTTTATCAGATGATTATTCTTTCATCAAGCGGATTCGGAGACTGTTCACAGTAGCTATGCGGCAATTTATGTCACAGCAATTAAAAATTAACGAATGTTTTCAGATTTTTTGGCTTGTTTAAAGCGCATTGTCTGATTTAGGGCTTTGGGCTTCTCATTTAGTTTTTAACTTACATAAATACGACAAAAATGATCTAAATGCGACAAGCGTATATTGTAGGATTATACCACAGATATTGATTCCATTTCTACAGAACAAAATTGTTTTGGAATTAAAAGCTCAGTATTCAATAATTTCCTGCTTAATAAAAAATATATTTATTTAATAAAATGCGAAATATACCCAAAGTGGGACGAAACTAAGGGATATTGAGTCCCATTTAGGCACAATGACCTTACAAATTAATTTTTAAAAAATGATAAGCTGATTTAATATTATTTCCTTTTATATATTGCTTCCAAAAATCTATTCTTATATATGTAGACAAGGAGGCTAAATATATTAATCATATCTTTGTTCAAGATAGATAATTATCATGATAATATGATGGGGTATATTAATGGTCCTATGTAAAACTGACAATGCTCTTCTGTAATACAGATTTATCATATACGAAAGTTGTTCTTTAATTCATTTGTTTGGGGTTTGCACATTATCGTATTATAAGCAAACACTTGTAATGGTCAATGGTCAATTGTGATTTTACATTCGCATCAGAATGGAGGCTTATATCTTGGAATTCACAATATATATATAAGTATTAAATATCATATCATTTTCTTTAGTTAAATTTACAAATAGAATTGGCGTAAAGTGATTCCTTGTCAAAAGCAGCATTCGTTAAAAGCGTAAGTAAATGATTTAAAATATTCTAATGAAAATTTATTAATACTAAAATCTATATTAATATTAATACTATTATTTAATAATAATGCTTAATGAAAATATTCTTGAAAAATTCTTATGAAATAACATTAATTGTTTCTATAGAAATTTTTTTATTATTATTTGTACATTATTTTTCTAAATTAACTCATAAAAACCATATATTAATTGCCAAAAAAAAAAATAATAAAATAGCATACTTGTAATAGCTATGATATAAACGATTTATTGGAAAAAACATTAAGGAAAATATTAACAAGTAATATAATTTGCATAGAGATTGTAAAAAAAAAATAATTGTTTAGATTACAATGTTGAAACTTCTTGCTACTTATTGCAGATGAAATTATAGACATATAAAGAATGGTATTTTTAGGTTTCATTTTAAAACATTTTAAATATAACTTACAAAAATGAAAATAAAAAATACAAATACAGATTTGAAACAGGGCTGTCTTTTAGTTTTTCAATAAATCAGCGTTTAGTATGACAAGAATTCACAAAAATTAAATTGTCTCAAGTCACATAAACTCAACGAATCGCATAATTTTTCAAAGTGCATTTCCTCATCAATCTCAACATAGTTGCTGCAGCTATCAAAGTGTAAAACAGTACAACTTGCGTTACATTTAAGGAAAGATATGTTTGATTTCAAAATAAATGTTAGATTGTTTTGTCTTTATTTTCAAGATAAATTTAATACAGAATGGATTTAGTATTGTTTTTCTAAGTAAATGAAATGTTTTCTGTATTTAATATATATATATTTTTTTATTTTGAATGCAAGACATATTCATAAAAATATTACATGTAAATATTTCTTTTGTAACACCTTTATTTTTGCGAGATGTAAATTTCCAATCTAACTCTAATAACTTTATTTTTAATGTAACATTTTTCTGGCTTCTTTCGTTTATTTTATTTTATTTCTTCCTAACAGCAATAAAAAACGCTTTGATTTGGCAAGAACTATAATTTTTTGGTATACCACTTAGCAAAGATTCCATTTACCAGAGCGTTTATTAATATACTAAAGGCCCTTCCCCCTATTAAATCGACATATTTATTATGTAAAATAAATATGTCGTATAAATGTACATTTAAATTTATACTGTTTGGAAATATTATTATTTGGCCATTTTAAACATGACTTAACTTCCCCATTTACTGCTTTTAACGCATATTAGTGTATTTATTATTTTATTCTTTTATTCGCTTTTAAAATTCATGCGTAAATATATTTTTATGACGTAATTTTTAATACGTAATTATTTAATTTTAATGTGAAAGTTTTTTTTCTGTTTATAATAGTCACGTGTAAATAAATTTCTAATTTGAAAGAAATATTATGTTTTGCGCTATTTTTGCAATTGTCAACAATGTAAAATAATAACCTTTTCTAAAATACGCGAAAAATATCTCTTGAAATGCTAAAAATTTGAATAAAATGCAAATAGACCCTCAAAAAATAATGCAAATAAAAAAAATAATAAATGCAGTCTGCACACCGTGAGCTTCTAATGTATTATCCTTAGGAAATTTGATTAAATTCCTATGTATAATTTTTTCTCTTATAAATCTCTTTTAATGGAACGATTTTGACCAACTTTAACATTAACTACCTCTTAAAATAATTGTTTGATTTAAAAATTGTGACTGCACCAGAGTGTTTATCAAACATTTCTTATAATACTACACATATTCATACTTTTGTACGCAGTTTTATTAATATTATCGAAGAAAGACACCCGGTCACAAAAATTTCATTTACAGCGATGGTGACAGCGTTTGTTCCTTTTTTTTTACTTCTTAGTTATCCCGTCGACCAATTTCGCCGAATTATGTAAATCGCCAAACCACTCGCCAAATTATACAAATTGATATAATTTTTATTTTAAATACCGAAAGAATAAATAAATTAGTAAAACATTAATAAAAATACAAATAAAATGTCGAATAAATGGTTTTATTGGCCATTATTGGCATTTTATCTTACAATTAATTAATTAATGGCAAACCATTACTGGCATTTAATCTTACAATTTGGCGACAGTAATTTGGTCGACGGGATAACTAAGAAGTACCCTTTTTTTTTACAATACAGAGATTAACTATTTGAAAGTTTGGCTAAATATTGATCTGGACAATATTTTTGTGGAATATTTTCTCTAAGAATTTTTAGAGTGACAAATGACATTTTTTTTTTTTTTTTACACTTTACTATTTCCACAATATATTATTTACTTTTCGGAATATATTACTTGCACTCATATATAAAGGTGTTTTTTACCCTGGAGAAAATAATATACTCTTTTAGTAAAACTTTTTTTTTTTCAATTTTAATAACTTAAGCTTCATTTTAGAATAAAGAGTGTAATCTTACATTTTTTAGGTGATTTTTTTATCCTGTAAAAAATCATATCAAAATTACTTTTCCCTGCATTTTTGTTTTTGAATGTGTAAATTATACTCTACATAAAAGTTTTTTGTACATGCGGAATGATGCTTTAAAAAGCGTTCTTGGTTAACGCAAATTTCGTTCTCTCTTGAGAGAATTATTCTAATTTAACTATGAAACAAGAACAGAAAATCACGCAACTGGCACCGATTATGAAACATTTTTCAACACATTCAAAATACTGTAATGAACTTCCACCTTTTATTAAGGTGAAAGATTATGTATAAGTGGAGAATTTAAAAAACGCACAAACACGCACAAAATGATCAGAAAGTATATATGCTATAGGCATAGGATATATGCTAGAGAGTAAACTCTAAGCATTACGGGAGAAATGGAGGGTATATGGAAGTTCTTGAGATAAACCAGAAGGTGCATGGCGTATAATTTTTCAAACATACAAATAAATCAAAAAATATTTCTCTGCAAGACATAGTTATTTACAGCGTTGGTATATTATTTCGGTTAGTTAAATTTTGATTGTTAATGTTTTATTTGATCCATGCCTATGAAGAAATAAAAAAATCGATAATATTAAGGCATTAAGGCAACTAATCCATTAATCTAGTGTATGGTTTTTTTTTTATATTTTTATCGAACTGCGCATCCATTTATATCTTACAGCCATTCTTCTGCGAAATTCGTTCAATTCCATAATATCCGAATATTGCTGAGATTTATCTTTTACGCTATGGGAAAAACGATACATTTCTAAGACAAAAAACAGAAATTTGCTGCCCTATGTTATTTATTTAAAGATTGCTGAATTAAAATTATGTACGCTTGTATGTAGCATTAAATTTTGTCGCTAAAAAAGGTTTATTGTCCTGCAACTTCATATTTCTTGCTCAACAGTATTCTGTTAATATATTTTCTTGAAATCTGAGAAAACATAAATAAAGGATTCATTCTTCAATGAGATTAAACTAAAAATATTATTTATACAATTGGCACAGCACCTTTTGTATATCATGCAAAAAGTACTCCCAATATTCTAAATAAGACTTAACGATATAAATTATTATTTTTATTAATGTATTTTGCATTTTCATTTTCTTGACTTATTGCGTATTACACTCACGTCCAAAATTAAGGTCACACACATAAAATCTGTGAAAACTGGTGAACTATTCACTGTATTTCCACAAAATTTGGCACAGAGGTACATTACAATGGGAGAAAGAATATAGCAACATAGCAATATGGAAAAGATTTTTAACTGTGAATAAGATATACGGCATATCAAAAAGTGCTAAATCATGAATCCGAGATAAAGCATTTGTCTCGGGAAAAGTCTGTCTAATATGGAGTGTGACCACCGTGCACTACTATACAAGCCTCACAACAAGCTCTCATACTTTTTATGAGGATGTCAATAAAAGTTTGTGACAACAAAGCCCTTTCTTACTAAAGCGCAGATTTTAACTCCTGGCGGGTCCTGGGAGGGAAGTTACGCTGAGCAATGTCTCTTCCTAGACCATCCCAAACATGTTCAATATGATTGAGTTCCAGAGACCTCGAGGGCTAATTCATACGCCGAATATCCTCTTCATCAATGTGAGCTCTGAGTGGCTTTGCATTATCGTCCATAAACATGAAGTCCGGGCCTACAGCACACCGGAAAAACCTCACATAGGCTTCAAGGACCTAATCCCTATAGCGATGTGCTTTGACAGTATCCGCATAGAAGAAGTGCAGTGGTGTATGACTGCCCAACATTATGCCGCCTTAGACAAGGATTCCTTTGCCACCAAATCTGTCAATTTCTTTCATGTAGAAGGGATGATAGCGAGCTCCACGTTCTCTCCGGATGAAGATTTTACGAGAATCACACTGAGTGGTGAATCTCGACTCATTACTAAAAAGAACACAGCCCCCATTCTTGTTGTGTTCAACACTGATGTCTTCGGCTTCAGAACAACCGGGCTCTCCTGTTGGATGCAGTGAAACGGACACACACGACAGACGGAGTGCGCTAGGGATGAGGTCCTTGAAGCCTATGTGAGGTTGTTCCAGGGTGCTCTAGGCCCGGACTTTATGTTTATGAACGATGATGCGAAGCCACACAGAGCTCACATTGTTAATTATTTTCTTGAAGAAGACGATATTCGCCGTATGAATTGGCCGTCGAGGTCTCCGGACCTCAATAGTATTGAACATGTTTGGGATGGTCTAGGAAGAGCCACTGCGGACCATAACCCACATCCCAGGACCCGACACGAGTTAAAAGCTTCACTTTTGGAAGAAAGGGTTTTGTGGCTACGGACATTTACTGACACCCACTTAAAAAGTATGAGAGCTCGTTGTGAGGCTTGTATAGCAGTGCACGGTAATCACATTCCATATTAGACAGACTTTTCACGAGATAAATGTTTTATCCCTGATTCGTGATTTAACACTTTTTGATATACCCTGCATCTTAATTCACAATTAAAATCTTTTCCATACTATTATGTTGCTGTAGTCTATCTCCCATTGTAATGTACATCTGTACCCAATTTAGTGGCAACACAGTGAATAGTTCATCAGTTTTTACTCATTTTATGTTTGTGACCTTAATTTTGGACATGAGTGTAATTTGAAGAAAAATATTTTCTTATCATAATCTTATTATTATTTTTTTAATTTAAAGAAATATGTAGTTGAACAAATAAATCAGTCAACAGTCAATTTGTGTCATTAACCATCTCTATAAAAACTTAAATAAATGAATTTCACATTTTATAATCCTAATGTAAGTTTTAACAAAAAGTTTATTGAATTCTATCTCAAATGTCTGCTCTCATTCATCTTCGAGTAATGTTTGAGTTAAAACATTACACATAAATGGTAGAAAATATCATCACTAAAACTATCATTTCTAGTAGTTTATTGTTTTAAACGAAATTACTTTATTAAGAACCCTAAACTGCATAAATTGAAAGGAGAATAAAAGAACTGGATACTCATGAAAAATAGATTTTTCATATTTATTAAAATCCAACTTCACATTCCTATCCTAACAGTGTATGCTTCCTTGTCTTTAGAAGTTCTTGCAAATAAATAAAGGGAAACTAAGACAAAGAGAATTGCCTCCTTTCACTTATTCTTTTCATCTTTTCAGGAATTCAATACCATTTTTATTTAGACGGGCTTTTCATTTTTCAGCAACGATACAGCCGCAAATTATTTTGTTCAAATTTGTATTTACAAACGTCTCGAGGTTTAAATAAGTAGCCATATTTTTTTATATTCAATTAGAGGTTAAAATGGCTATTGGAAAATTTTCTTCATAGCGGAACTATTTCCTTCAACTTTTCTTATTTTATTTATTTCAAGACAAGATATTTCATTTGCGTATAAGCAGGTATCTTTTGACCTAAGCTTTAATGAAGAAACAGCATAAGTAATGAGAATAATACTTTAAAAATCGAAAATGAGCTCACAAACAGTTTTCCCAATAATTAAAAATATAATATTTGAGTTTTTAGAGGATATTTAACTGAAATTTTATCATTCAATTTTCATAACTATATGTTTAATAACATATGTTTATTTGTCTATCAATTTGTTTATTCATCTATTTGTCATCATTTGTCGAAAATATTATATCAATCGATTTATATAAATCAAAAGATAGAAGTGATCTCTGAAAGGAAATTTGAAAACATACTAAGGTATTAATTATAAAATAATTAATAATCAGATAAAACATAAAACAAAAGGTAGCGTAAAATGATTTATATAATTTGCTTAAGCATCTATCACTTTTAAAACTGAAAAAAATATTAATCATTAAGATTAGACTTAATTTAAAAAGCATAAATTATTCATTGAAGTAATATTAAAAATCCACCTAATGCACTTCAAAGACATTAAAAATGGGTAGTAATAAGATCAGTAGTTGAAATAAAATTTCGTACTCGTAAATTCATTGCAGTAAAACAATCGAATCAGTTTTCGACGATCAATTTTGGTCAATTTTTCAACGAAATCATGTGGGTAGTTAATTGTAAAATTCGAAGAAGAAATCAAACTAAAGCAACCTAAAAGCAAACTAAATCTGTCTGAAGCAACACGGTTTCACAAATTAGATTAGTTTAGCCCTTTGTTAGCTGTTCCATGTTCGCCCACACATATGTAATAAAGACATTTTAATCAGTGAAGCGATGTAGAAGTCTTTAAATAATATATACAGCATTTCCTAAGTTTGAAGAATAAATGTATCAGAATACGATTAATATAGTACAGAATAAAGTCGGGTTTATATACTTTACATGTCATAGTCCTTCGCATGTTCTACAGAAAAAAGGATATTTTGGTGCCTAGCATTCTTTTAATCATTAAAACAATATGAATACGACAGTAGCAGGAATGACCGAGCTAAGCTCGGTCAAAATTAGCTTTCTGTTTATCTCGATATATTTTCCCGACTGAATCATTCTTGCTGTTTTAGATGCAATTAGCTGTACCATGAAACATAGTGACCCAAAATGACCCACTAATCGAGTTTTTTCGAACATCCAACCTATCACAATGCTCTTCTCGAGCCTGAAAACGATGGAATACAAAATTTCGTCAAAATCGTTAGATCCGTTCTCTAGATATAATTAACTTGACCCACTGTGACCCAAAAATGACCTACTAATCGAATTTCCTCGAACATGTGACTTAGCTCAATGGTCTTCTCTTAATCGAAAACAGTAGAATATCGAGTTTAGTGAAAATCGTTAGAGCCGACTTATAGATAAAATTAGCTTGACCCACAGTGACCCAAAATGACCCACTAATCGAATTTTCACGAACACGTGACCCCTCCCAATAGTCTTTTCGTGCCCGAAAATGGTTAGATACAAAATTTAATTAAAATCGATTGAGCCGATCTTTAGATAAAATTAGCTTGACCCTAACCCATTATGATCCAAAATGACCCACTAATCGAATTTTCTCGAACACGTGACCCCTCCCAATGGTCTTTTCGTGCCCGAAAATGGTTAGATACAAAATTTAGTTAAAATCGATTGAGCCGTTCTTTAGATATAATTAGCTTGACCCTGACTCATTATGACCCAAAATGATCCACTAATCGAATTTACTCGAACACGAGACCCATCCCAGTGGTCTTTTCGTGCCCCAAAATGGTTAGATGCAAAATTTAGTCAAAATCGATTGAGCCGTTCTCTAGATATAATTAACTTGACCCTGACCCATTATGACTCAAAATGACCCACTAATATAATTTTCTCGAACACGAGACCAATCCCAATGGTCTTTTCGTGCCTGAAAACAGTAGGGTGTAAAATTTCGTCAAATTCGTTAAAAAAGTTGTCTAGATAAACTTAGCTTGACCCACGGTGACCCAAAAATGACCCACTAATCAAAATTTCTCGAACATGTGACTTAGCCCAATAGTTTTCTCGTAATCCCAAACTGTAGAATATAGAGTTTAGTGAAAATCGTAAGAGCCGTTTTTTAGATAAAATTGGTATGACCCATAGTGACCCAAAAGTGACCCACTAATCGAAGTTCCTCGAACATCTGACGTAGCCCAATAGTTTCTTCCTGTAGAAAAATGGTTGGATGTCAAATTTGGTCAAAATCGATTGAGCCGTTTTTTAGATATAATTAGCTTCACCTTGACCCATTACGACCCAAAATGACCCACTAATCGAATTTTCTGGAACACGTGACCTAGCCCAATGGTCTTATCATGCCCGAAAATGGTAAAATACAAAATTTCGTCAAAATCGATTGAGCCGTTCTCTAGATGTAATTAGTTTGATCCTGACCCATTATGACCCAAAATGACCCACTAATCGAATTTTCTTGAACACGAGACCCATCCCAATGATCTTTTTGTGCCCGAAAATGGTTAGATACAAAATTTAGTCAAAATCGATTGAGACGTTGTCTAGATATAATTAACTTGACCCTGACCCATTATGACCCAAAATGACCCACTAATGTAATTTTCTCGAACACGAGACCTATCCCAATGGTCTTTTCGTGCCCGAAAACAGTAGGGTGCAAAATTTCGTTAAAAACGTTAAAGAAGCTATCTAGATAAACTTAGCTTGATCCACGGTGACCCAAAAATGACCCACTAATCGAATTTTCTCGAACATGTGACTTAGCCCAATAGTTTTCTCGTAATCCAAAACTGTAGAATATAGACTTTAGTGAAAATCGTTAGAACCGTTTTTTAGATAAAATTGGCTTGACCCATAGTGACCCAAAAATGACCCACTAATCAAAGTTTCTCGACCATGTGACCTAGCCCAAAAGTTTCCTCGTGTCGAAAAACGGTTGGATGTGAAATTTGGTCAAAATCAATTGAGCCGTTTTTTAGATATAATTAACTTGACCTTGACCCATTACGACCCAAAATGACCCACTAATCGAATTTTCTCGAACACGTGACTTAGCCCAATGGTCTTATCATGCCCAAAAATGGTAAAATACAAAATTTCGTCAAAATCGTTAGAGCCGTTTTTAAGATAAAATTTACACACACACACATACGTACACACACAATATTTGCTCGCATTATAGTATAAGATATATCTCAGTGCGCTCGGCGAAATTTTAAACATTTTGAAGCACGACCACATGATTTCATATAACATTATAATTTAACTAGTTTAATTTACTCAATTAAAGTTTAGCTTCTACTTAATCTTAATGCACAGAAATTAACTCTTGAATGTTTGAAAATTGTAAAATAATTTATTAAATTATTTCCATTTAACATTCGATAATGAAAATAAATATATAGAGAGAGATGGGCATAATGGTATTTTATCCTTTATTTGTTTATATTTTTACTCCTCAATGTGTCATATCTAGATATGAAAAGATGAAAGAAAACAAAGCAAATAAAATAGAGCTCAAGACAATCAAAAATATTTTTATCTGCTTAAATAAAAATGCAGATTTTGGATCTTTTAAAAATTTCCTCAAATATCATTACTTTAAAATAAAAAAATATTGTATTCAATGAAATGACAGCAAATGTGACTTAATATTCAGAATTTAAAAGTTTTCGATAATCAACTGTTTAAATATTTAGGAAGTTAAGAGTAATTTTAATATTTAAAGAACATAGATTTTGGTAAAGTGCACTTAATGAAACAATTATATAGCTGTGGAATTGTTTCTTAAAATTGCGTAATTATTGGAAATAAACAAGGATGAATGAAATGAACACAGTAAATATACGATGAATTCAGTACCATATTTTAATTATTATCAGATGAAAGATAAGAAAGCAAGAACTCAAGAGAAAAATATAAAATATGAAAATGTTTTATTGCATGAGAAGTTCTGCTCTCAATATGGTAGACGGTAGGTGCTGGGATCGAACCCAATTGCGCCCTTAGGCCTATTCTTTCGGTGTTTTTCTGTGGTTTTCTTCAAACTTTGGGATAGCTTGCGTATATACGGGTTACATTCCTTAGAAAAACCACCACGGAGAGAACGCACCCTCCGGCACATATCCTTTGCGTAGATAATTGGCCGTAATAAACCACAACACGAATAGAATTATGTGCGTTTATACACAGAAAATTTAATAAAGGGTTGAAAATTTCTTGGCGGATTTCGAAGTAGCACAATGGTTATAAAGTATTAACCATTCATTCAAGTATTCCAGCTGTAACTTCTTTTAACAATCGCATGTGCCATGGCTTAGTGAAGTTACACTCACTGCTCTATAAGTGAAACACTTGTGGGCCTGTAGTGTCCCCCCCTCCCCCCCCCGACTATTGAGACTCCTGAGAAAAAAATCAATACATAAAAAGGATTAGAATTAAGAAAAATAATGAATTCAAATATTTCAAATAAATTCAAAATAAAATTTATCATTTGTACCTGTAGCCCACCCCTCAGCTTAAGATATATCGATCTACAAGGGGATCCACATCTCAAAATTATGAAATATTTATTTTTTATGTTATAGATTAAATTAACAATTGACTTAGAGTAATATATAAAAACAATATTTGAATGCAACCTAAAGCATACTACAAAAGAAAAAAAATATTTTTTAAACAAAAATTTGCTTATTAAAGATACAGGTAAATTTTTTCGAAAAAAAAAATCGTTTTTGAAGAAACTCTAGAAATTGAACACCAAAAACACACACACACACAATATATATATATATATATATATATATTCCAAACAGTTTTATGGACTGTTAAAGTTAAAGGTTTTATCCAATCAGATTCCTTTATGCCGCTTTTAACCCTTCACCGCAAACTTTTTTTCTATTTTTATGAAAAAATGATTTGAAATATATACATCGGTCTAATAACGTGAAAAATAGGAAAAAACTAGTTGGATGTGCCAATCCCAAAACTTTCTTCTATCTTATACATCTTAATATTTCAAAACCTAGTTACACATGTTAATACTTCAATATTATTAGTTCAATACTATACCAACTTTGATTTTCATCTTAAATTTCTGCTCAAGTCAATTAAACGGACTAAAAACGAGTTAATCTATATCATGATATTTGTTAAAATTATTAATTTTTCCTTATTCTGTCGTTATCAGCTGTTTGCGAATAGCCGGCATAGCAGGAAGCGAGTTCCCGCCGCTGCATGAGCCGCCGATGCACAATAGAACTACAAAAAATCAAGAAAAGTATACAAAAATCGCTAGCACGGAGCCCCTTTACCGCGCAACATTTCCAAATTCAACGAGAACCTGTTGGCCAAAGCCAAAAACAAGCGCAAACATTTTGGTTCAATTGTATGCATAATTTTATACGCTGTTCGATGGTACAATAATGAAAATGGCACAGAGATCGGAATTATAGCGCCCCCTTCTTTCGGAATTTTTTCAAGTTCAGGGAGGACTTGTTTGCCATAGCCAGAAACATGCACAAAAAATTTGGTTCAATTATATGGATAACTTCATACACTTTTCGATGGTACATTAATGAAAATGGTACAGACATCGCAATTATAGTGCCCCCTTCCGGCAGAATTTTTCCAAATTCAGGGAGGACCTTCGTGACATGACCAAAAATAAACACATAAAATTTGGTTCAATTCTATGCATAACTTCATACACTTTTCGGCGGTTCAATATTCAAAATGGCACAAAAATTGTACAAAAATCGCTATTACAGCGCCCTCTACGAGAGATTTTTTTACAAATTAAGGGAGGACCTCCTTGCCATAGCCAAGAACTTAAAATTTTTTTTGGTTCGATTCTATGCATAACTTCATACACTTTTCGATGGTGCAATATTCAAAATCCCACAAAAATCGCTATTACAGCGCCCCCTAACGGCGAATTTTTTGCAAATTCATGGAGGACCTGCTTGCCATATCCAAAAACTTAAAATAAAAATTTGGTTTAATTCTATGCATAACTTCATACACTTTTGGACGGTATAATATTCAAAATCGCTATTACAGCGCCCCCTACCGGCGAATTTTTTCCAAATTCAGGGAGGACCTGCTTGCCATAGCCAAAAACTTAAAATAAAAATTTGGTTTAATTCTATGCATAACTTCATACACTTTTCGATGGTACAATATTCAAAATCGCACAAAAAACGCATTTACAGCGACCCCTACAGGCGAATTTTTTCCAAATTCAGGGTAGGACCTGCTTGTCATATCCAAAAACTTAAACTAAAAATTTGGTTCAATTCTATGCATAACTCCATACACTTTTGGATGGTACAATATTCAAAATCGCACAAAAATTGTTATATCAGCGCCCCCTACCGGCGAATTTTTTCCAAATTCCGGGAGGACCTGCTTGCCATAGCCAAAAACTTATAATAAAATTTTGGTTTAATTCTATACATAACTTCATACACTTTTTGATGGTACAATGGCGACAGACAGACGGACAGACGGACACACAGACAGACAGACATTTTCTATAAACATGTTTTTTGGAATCTCTGACCCCTAAAACATGCAAATCCGTCGAAAACCGGAAGTCGAAAAAAATTTCGATTACAATACTTTCTTCTATTGAAGATAGAAGAAAGTAATAAATAAATTTCAAATTTTCAGCTAAAATTTGATATTTTATGGCGTGAACTCTATGTACACAATTAGGGTTTTAAAATATTGTATTGCTATATTTTACAACTAAATGAGCTTAAATTAATTAATTGTATCTGCTTAACACTCTGCATCTATTTTTATATTAATATTTTTAAGTATTCAGTAAAAATAATGAAAGTAAATTTTTACCTTAATAGTTTGATAGAATTTTTTTTTTTTTCGAAGAACAAATTCTAATTACTTTCTTCTATCTTCAATAGAAGAAAGTATTGTAATCGAAATTTTTTTCGACTTCCGGTTTTCGACGGATTTGCATGTTTTAGGGGTCAGAGATTCCAAAAAACATGTTTATAGAAAATGTCTGTCTGTCTGTGTGTCCGTCTGTCTGTCGCCATTGTACCATCAAAAAGTGTATGAAGTTATGTATAGAATTAAACCAAAATTTTATTATAAGTTTTTGGCTATGGCAAGCAGGTCCTCCCTGGATTTGGAAAAAATTCGCCGGTAGGGGGCGCTGATATAACAATTTTTGTGCGATTTTGAATATTGTACCATCCAAAAGTGTATGGAGTTATGCATAGAATTGAACCAAATTTTTAGTTTAAGTTTTTGGATATGGCAAGCAGGTCCTCCCTGAATTTGGAAAAAAGTCGCCGGTAGGGGGCGCTGTAATAGCGATTTTTGTGCGATTTTGAATATTGTACCGTCCAAAAGTGTATGAAGTTATGCATAGAATTGAACCAAATTTTTATTTTAAGTTTTTGGCTATGGCAAGCAGGTCCTCCATGAATTTGCAAAAAATTGGACGTTAGGGGGCGCTGTAATAGCGATTTTTGTGCGTTTTTGAATATTGCACCATCGAAAAGTGCATGAAGTTATGCATAGAATTGAACCAAAAAAAATTTTAAGTTCTTGGCTATGGCAAGGAGGTCCTCCCTTAATTTGTAAAAAAAATCGCTCGTAGAGGGCGCTGTAATAGCGATTTTTGTACAATTTTTGTGCCATTTTGAATATTGTACCGCCGAAAAGTGTATGAAGTTATGCATAGAATTGAACCAAATTTTATGTGTTTATTTTTGGTCATGTCACGAAAGTCCTCCCTGAATTTGGAAAAATTCTGCCGGAAGGGGGCACTTTAATTGCGATGTCTGTACCATTTTCATTATTGTGCCATCGAAAATTGTATGAAGTTATCCATATAATTGAACCAAATTTTTTGTGCATGTTTCTGGCTATGGCAAACAAGTCCTCCCTGAACTTGAAAAAATTCCGAAAGAAGGGGGCGCTATAATTCCGATCTCTGTGCCATTTTCATTATTGTACCATCGAACAGCGTATAAAATTATGCATACAATTGAACCAAAATGTTTGTGCTTGTTTTTGGCTTTGGCCAACAGGTTCTCTTTGAATTTGGAAATATTGCGCGGTAAAGGGTCTCCGTGCTAGCAATTTTTGTATACTTTTCTTGATTTTTCGTAGTTCTATTGTGCATCCGCGGCTCATGCAGCGGCGGGAACTCGCTTCCTGCTATGCCGGCTATTCGCAAACAGCTGATAACGACAGAATAAGGAAAAATTAATAATTTTAACAAATATCATGATATAGATTAACTCGTTTTTAGTCCGTTTAATTGACTTGAGCAGAAATTTAAGATGAAAATCAAAGTTGGTATAGTATTGAACTAATAATATTGAAGTATTAACATGTGTAACTAGGTTTTGAAATATTAAGATGTATAAGTTAGAAGAAAGTTTTGGGATTGGCACATCCAACTAGTTTTTTGTTAAATTCAGCCATCTGACATGGACAAAATAAGTGTTATTCCATTCTTTGGACTGTTCTTGAACTAGGATAGGGATCATATTGGCCAAATTCATGGCACATAATAAGAATTGCAGTGTTTTTAGGTATATGCCAGATGTGGCACGTGGTGCAGTGAAGGGTTAGGAAATTCGTTGGGAACTTCTTTTTAAACTTTTTTTAAAAATTAGTGCATCAGTACTGGCACATGGACTACACTAATCTACTTTAAGATTTCAAAAGTTGTTTTTGAACATATAAATGCATTTACGTCAAAATAATTATTTTATAAAGAATACAAAATTCAATTTTTTTTTAAATTTCTGCCCCCACAATTTATTTTTCAAAACATTTCTCTATGCCTTTTAAAGTTTTAAAAAATGGGCAATAAAAATTTACCTATTAATGCTACATTTAATTTTATGAATTTGCACGATTTCTGGCAGTAGAAATATATAATTTTCATTTTTAGTGCCTCAGAATTTTGAATTTTCATAGAAATCAAAGTATCAGGACGCGATTAAATCTATATTAAACTTTTTAAATTTAAATTTCAAACTCTCAAAACTTTTTTTTCAAATAGGGAAAAAATGTTCTTTTAATTTTACTAATCTCCTCCTCCCTTTATCGTAATCTTCAGTTAATGTCTGGCCCTTCAGTTTAGATTTCCCTTTCTTATAATAATTTATCACTTTATTGATCCTAATAATTCTATAACCATTTGTACCTGCAATATTACGAATATTGGTCAACTCCTTATTTAAAAATTCCTCTGAAAAAAACCTTAAAAAGCCTATCATCGATAAAACGAAACGTGGAGAATTTATAACAAAAAGGTGAACATGCAAAATTCGGAATGGTATGTTGACTATTCATTTCTTTCTATAAATTGTTCTTTTCAACGAACAACATTTCCTAATTAAATACGTATCCAAAAATGTCAGGCTGCAATTTTCTTCCAACTCATATATAAATTGAATGTTTTTATCTAATTTATTAACCCCACTAACAAAATTAACAAATGTTTCAACCCCCACCACCAAACCGAAGAAACATCATCAACATACCTTTTCCAAAAAATAGTTAATTTATCAAATCTTTCAAAAATTCATTTTCATATGGTATCATCTTGAATTCCGTTAGAAAACTTCCCCCACGTTTTGTTCATAAAATTTTTTGGAAAATGCATTTTTTCTGTCCTCTAAAAGTTTTATTACCACCTTCGGACTTTGTTGTTAATTTCATTTCCCAACGGAATTCGTTGAAAATATCAAGATGCTTAAAATTCTGATGATTGCATTTTGGCAAGTATGGATGCTAAGTCACTATTTGTGTCAATTGGCATTACTGAAGTAACATTAATGATTTGATAGAATTTTCAGAAAATGTTAATCACAATATGAAAATGACGTTGATTGGTGGCTTGCAATCGATCATAAATAATAACTTCTTTATGTTTGATGGGAAATTACATCAACAAAATGTGGGGGATCCAATTGGTTCTCCTTTTTCGAGTTTTCTAGCGGAATTCAAGATGACAGCATACGAAAAAAGAATTTTTGAAAGTTTTTATAAATTACCTATTTTTTGGAAAAGGTATGTTGTTGACGTTTTATTTGGTTTGGGGGTGGGGAGGGTGAATCTTTTTTCAATTTTGTTGGTGAGGTTATTAAATTGAATAAAACATTAAATTTACATATGAATTAGAAGAAAATTGTAGTCTGCCATTTTTGGATACTTATTTAATTAGGGAGGGGGATTCGTTGGAAAGAACAATTTATAGAAAGAAAATGAATAGTCAACATATCATTCCGAACTCTGCTTGTACAGCTTTTTGTTATACTTTCTCCACGTTTCGTATTACGGTTGACAGGGCTTTCAAGATTTGTTCAGAGGAATTTTAAAATAAAGAGTTGGATAATATCCGTAATATTTCAGGTTCAAATAATTATAAAATAAGTAGCATCAATAAATTGATAAATTATTACAGGAAAGGGAAATCTAAACTAAAGGGTCAAGCATTAATGGAATATTAAAAAAAAAGTGGAGGGGGACTTTCTAAAGTTAAAAGGGTATTTTTTCCCTATTTGAAAGGCATTTTTGAGAGGTTGAAATTGAAATAAAAAAAATTAATATTGAATTAATTCCGAAACCACCACCAAAATTAAACAATTTACCTAATAAGCAATTTGATATAGTAAAGCAAGATGATCTTTCAGGGGTTTATGCAATACCTTATATTAACCCATTTATGACTAGCGTCCCATTTTTGGGACGTTTTGAATAGTAATAAATTTTTAAAATTTTCTTCTTCTTTACAACATGAAAATTGTATGAAGTAGTTCTCTATAAATGCCTTTATCTATTACTGAGAGATGGCAGCATTGATATTTATTTGCTTAAATGAAGGCCTTTTTTCGATGTTTATAGATTTATCATTTTTCAAGACAGCTAAATGTGAAAAGTACGTATATTTGTATTTTTTTTTTATCAAGGATCCAAATAAATACGTCATAATCATAGCCTGTAGACTTCTTTAAAATACGTATTTTTTTTTTAATTTCGAAATTATATGTTCAAGCCTATTTTTAAAGCATGTTTGTAACGTACAAAATATAGGACACAAGGCGCAAATGGGTGCATATTTCTATTAGACATTTAGGGGGCAGTTATTTATGTAAAGTCCTTTTCAAGATGATTTTGATATAAATTGTTTTTTAGCCTCAAATGTGATTTGAGGCTAAAATTTTTAATTTAGTATTAATAATACTTATAATGTTATTAGTCTCTGTAAAGAAATAAATATAATATTTTAATAGTTAATATAAATACTAATTATAGTATATATCATGCAGTTTAAAAGCTTAATTTATATAAATTTAGACAAAACATATAATTATGCATTTTCCCCCATATGGATATTCTTCTATTTATTATTTTTACATTTTATCAAATAAATACAAAAATATTTTAGCGTAATTTTTTTAACACTTTTCCAGTTCATTTTGCAATATTTTAATGGGATTTTACCAACAAATTTGTGAAAACAAAAATTCAGGTACAAATGGGTTAATGGAAAGAAGATATTAAATAGTACATAGATTTGACAGAGAGGATGTTTAGTATCAGGAAAGTGGCATGAGTCGGACATAAGAATTGGCCATACAAAAATTGCTTTATCAAGATTGTAATTAGAGGAGGGGGGAGGATTAAAATACAGTTTAATGAAAGTAAATTGAATTTTGTTTCAAATTTTTATCGTAAGTCTATTGCACGGTAGTCCATGGTGATACATACACAAAAAGAGTTTATTTGCAATGATACATTTTCTTTTATTGTTCAAAAGTTATCGTTATAATTTCTGTATAAATACTTTACAGAAAACTTGAATAGGGGGATCCACACTGGTAAACAGTTTTAAATCATTGTCTTGTTTTATTTTCATAATTGACAATAGAGGGCGTATATGTTTTGTGTGTATTTAGTGTATGGTATTTATCTTATTGTCAGGAGTCATTGGTATTGATTGGAGACGAATTTTATGATTATGGTTTTTAACTGAATTAAAACCTAAACATGTCAAAAGTGGTTTGTTTTTAATGTATTGTGCAACATCTTTCTTAAGTAATAGAAAGTTTTTTTCATTTTAATTAGCATGTTAATTTACTAAATATTTATTGGATCTAAAATTTAAAAAAATTTAAAATGTTATCGAAACCGATAAAATGATACAATGTAGGCAAAATTAATTTAGATTACCACTCAGAACTTGTCAATCAGCCTCATAGCTTAAAATATGTTCAGTAAAGTATCATTTACAGGATAGTAAACATATTTTCAATAAATCAATACTGTATTATCTTAAAATCTTTAAACTATCCTCTAAAATATTGATTTATTCTTGTGAATATCATCTTTGTGAAAGCTAATACGCATATTGGCGATGCTTTGTGAATAACACAACGGATAATTAGTAGGAATTCGCGAAATTTGCGACAAATTTATTTCAATAAAACTGTGTTGCAAAAGTTTTCCATCCTGTAGATATATATTTTTAACATAGTTTTCAGTGCTTTATTTGAAGTTTGACATTATTATATATTTTTTTATATATTATGCTAATATATTTGTATTCCTTACTGTAAATATATAATTTACTGTACACTTTACATAATTTACTGTTTAGTATAATTACTGTAATTATATATTGTTTATCATATAATTTAATCACTCAGTGCCATTTTTTTAAACATTTTTTTTTACTGTAAATAGTCGAATTTCATGCGTTATAAATTAATTATTATTTTAAATAATATATATTAAATACTAAATTTGGTTCACGTGTAAAATACTAATATGTATTGTAATGAGAGTAAAATTAAATTAACTTTTAAAATAATTTAATATTAATGTTATTAAATACATATTAAACAGAATAAATTACATAAAATTACAATAAATTATAGTCTCTAATGTAACAACGGCTCGTAATTTAAACGTTGTTTATTTGTCAGACACATATTGTAACATTTCCAGTAGCTTATCCATCATCTCTCGAATAATCGCTGATCCACTTCGTAATAAACTTAAGATGTTAAAAGTATTAGAATCCACACATTAAAAGTCATTCACCCCAAGTGACGTGGATTTATTAAACAACCGAAAAATGTAAAAAATTCTCGTTCCTCGTAGATGCAACAGTATAAATACTCAAAGAAACCGAGCGCGACGGATACATTACTAGTGAAAGAACAAATACCCTAAAAGTAGCCGGAAGGACGCGATGAGATGCAAAATACGATAGGACATAGCTCCGGGGGAAGGGGAAAGCACGCGTGACGTCGATGGGAACTCTTTAGCCTCGGCATAAGAATCATTACGCAAAAAAATTTTGGTGGGAGGCTGTCCATGGAATTATGGGAAATAGAATATCAGAGAACAAACTCTATTAAAAACATTCAAAACAAAAAGAATTCAGTTTTAGAATAAAATGAAAAAAGTAATCCAATGGGTTTTATAAGATTAGACGAATCGATTAAGGTTTTTAGAATAATAAAATAATACGCATTTAAAGCATGGAAAAAAGATAAAAGATATTTAAGATATTATTAAAGTTAAGTAAAAAAAGGGTAAATATTAAGAATTTGGAATAGTTTTACTAAGATAAAAAGGCGAAATTTTTTATTATTACATATATTTATATTTAGTGGCAATAAAAACTGTTTTATAAAAAATAATAAATAATTGTGATTCATGAATTAATCATTTGTATTATAGGTAAAAGATCGTGAAGCACACATTTATGAAAAACATACACAATTATAAATAACAAAATATGTAAAACAATTATTCTGCTGAGTCAGTAAATTGACTAACCCTCATTAAACTACAGTGTATATAATATATCTGGGCAGATAAAAAAGGATAAGTTTCTTAAGAAGCTCTTTATTCATTTGGGAAAAAGACTTTTTTAAAAATATATGTAGCACATTTCACACAAAAAATAAATTATTTCATTTTTATTATAAAGCCTTCATCATTTTTCATGCTGAACATACGTGAAATATCTCATTCGGAAACTCCATTATCCTTGCATCAACACCCGTACTTGTTCTGAACATTTATCACTGTCTTAGATACTTGCGCATTTATATATATTAACCCCCTTTTCTTCAATATTTTTTTATTGAATTTTCCATTGTCTTTTCTAAAAAGTTTATTTCTTTCTTTTAAGTATTAAACTTGTTTTATTTTAGTTTATTTTTTTCTCAAATAAATACATAAAAAAATAATTTTATCACAGTTTTGTCCAAATTGTATTTTTTTCTGCTTTTTCTTTAAGATCATTTTGTTTTTTTCTTCGTAGGAAATGCAAGCAATTTGTTTTTATTTGTCATAGAAGGAGATGTTTTAAAAAAATAATTCCTTAATTTTTTTTTTTTTCAGAATTTCATTTTGTAACGATAATGAAACTATAGTATAAAAAAATATATATAATCTTATATTTTCCAAACATGGCAGATACCTTTTTTTTTAAAGAATGAATATAAATTCTTCAGAAATGAATATCAAATTGTATATGTATACTTATGTATATTTGAACAGATCGATTTATTGACAGGTTGATAGGCAGACAGATTGATAAATGACATTCTAAAATCAGATTTTCAATAAAATTAAAAACAAAAATAATATCACATAATAAAAGCAATTAAATTCGAGGTTTCAATCTTTGTATTAGCTCTTCATGAGTACAAATATTAGCCGTAAATCAAAGTTGATGCTCAGATGATGAATCAGCATGTTCGTGTTAAACAATACGGCACTAAAAAATATTAAGATAACACCGTGGAGTATCATCACAGTAGGTTGACATATTCTTGTAAAATTGTAGATGCTTCGTTTTGTGGAGATTTCTGAAATCTTGTAAACAAACCTCCTAGAAAGATTTTACTTTTATAATTATTTTAGTTGGATTTAATATTTTTAGTATTTTAAAAATCTGGGATGTGGTCGGTATCTATTGAAAAAGGAACAAGTCTTTTTAATTTTTTTTATTACCTGATATTGTTTTTGATTTTAGTTTTCTTAAATGTCGGATTTTCAATTTTATTAATTTGATTCAAATGTAAAATCTTTAGTTATTTTATATTCACATATGTTAGATGTATTACCAAATAAAAAGTGTCAAACATAAACAGAGTAATTTAGAATATTATTCTTAAGACAGTATTTGAAATATAGCAAGGTATTGACATAATACATAATCGTTCGTCTTTTAATATCGCGAACTAAACTTTTATACTTACGCCTTTCCCGAAATTGATATTCGCCTTCGGTAGCATTTTTTCGGCGAATCTTTGTTGCAAAAAGTTCCAAAAATATTGTACGGTTCACAAACACAAAAAAATAAATAAATAAATAAATAAATAAATAAATAAAAGATTAAAGATTAAAGAAGCCGGGCAAAGGATTGGGTGAAAGATGAATCTATCAGAAGGACGAGGACAATTAAAAAATAAAACTTAGCTTTTCTTGTGAGGTTTATTTTATACTCACTACAGAGAAAAAAGCTTGTCAGATGTGTCAATCCTAAAATTTTCTTCTATTTCATGCATGTTAATACTTCAAAATTCCCCATCACAGTGCCAAAATTAAATGGCAATCTTGTCCATCATGAGGATTCAAAAGAAATGAAATTCCGTGAATGAGTTCTTGAGATCTGACTATCTCTAAAACCGTGTAAATCCTGAAAAATGCTGTATAGCAGTGTCTAGGTATTGGGCGATTAATCCCAAAACCTAATCAGCAACAACTTGTGTTAGATGAAAAGTCGTGCATCAGTTCTTGAGATAGAACTATTGCGGAAATAGTGAAACGGTACCATAGCTGCGCCACCTGTTGGGAGATTTACACCAAAACATGAAACAAATCCATTCAGGTCAAGAACTAATTGAATCTGAAGTTTGATGAAAGTCCATGTAATTAGTTCTTGAGAAATAGCTACTGCAGAAATCGTGAAAAATGCAGCATAGCAACGCTAACTGAAGGGCAATTTACGCCAAAAAAATCAGCATCAATTTCTACTAGGGCCTAAGTGAATATAATTTTTTTTATTAAATTCCGCGCATTAGTTCTTGAGATAGAACACCCACAAAATTTGTGTTACATACAGGCAGAGAGATTCACAGGCAAACATTTTGTAAAAACATGTTTTTCGGGATCTATGTGCCCTAAAACGTGTAAATCCATCGAAAACCGGAAATCAAAAATTTACACAAATCCAATGCTTTCTTCGTGTAAAGACAGGAGAGAGTAAAAACAATCTTTAATTTTTTTCTTAATCTCCTGACATCATTATCAGGGATTTTCAGGGACTTCAGTATTAAGATAAAGGTTTTTATTTATACGTAGTATTTAGATAAATTCAAGCTCTTTAAATGAATTGTCTAAAAAGCTCTGGATCATTTTAAGCTTGCTTTTTGAAACAAAAGGCAGAAATCTGAAAAGACGGATATTACATTTGCTGAGATCTTATGCATGAGACCACTCGACCAAGAGAAAACACCAGTGGTCATTTTTAAAGTTAAATCTAAACTTCGCATAATACAAGGTGTGTCTATTAAATTCCAGGACTGGGGGTAATACAACGAAATGAATAATAAAAAACAAACATACGTTTAGTAGTCCTCAAAATAATCACACCCAGCACCCACACTTTTGTGCACGGCGGTACAAATTCTGGAAAAACGCTTCGTTGTCCTCTGAAGATTTGCTTCGAAGTTGAGCGATTACGTTTTTCTTCATGTCCCCTACGTCCTGAAATCGATGCCCTTTCAGAGCAGTCTTAAGTTTTGGGAACAAGTTAAAGTCAGGAAGTGATAAATCAGAAGAATACGGAGGATGATTAATCTCTACGATGTCATGTTTGTCAAAAAGGGCTTTTTCCAATTTTGAAACAAAACTTGATCCATCACCGACTGTGACACGCGCTCTAACGAACCACCTACGTTTACCTTCTCCAAACCGGAAATGCTGACGCAATCACTGCGCATTTGTTCCACCTACGCACCTCACTGGTTACGCTATCACATCCGCATGATGACGCTTTCCTACGCATTTTCATTTAATAACTACACGTACAGTCCTGGAATTTTATAGACACAGCTTGTATATTTAATCACGCATATCTTGCTTCCATGTGATAGTAATTTGAAATCTAATTTATTTCATTCATTAAATTATATATATATATATATATATATATATATATATATATATATTCTTTAGCTGATTTATGGCTAATATGAAGATGAAACCACACATTTTATTTATGGAACTTTAGGCATTTGGGACTCGACGATTCTACCTAAGTTCTACGAATTTCCATTATTCCAGTTTTGTTATTAAATTTCTGCTGTTTTTTACTATGCTTTTGTAATCTATGTTAACTGTGTTGAAGGGGGGGGGCGGTATATTTTTCAATTTGTTAATGTCATTTTATTCATAATTTCACAGTTTTTGTTGGTGGTCGGTAATGTTTATTTAATGCTTATATATATATATATATATATATATATTTCATCAATAATTGAAAATGCAAAAACACCATAAGTCTGGAAAGAAGGTGTATATCAGCAATACACCTTCTTGCCAGAGTTATGGTGTTTTTTAATTTTTTATTATTGATGAAATACATTTTGTTGCATTTGATATGAGCTGCTTTTTGCGCCAATTATGCAATACTTTTTCATTAATTATATACAAAATAAATATTTATATATATATTGTTCAAATAAGTTTATTTGAATGGAAGCCTCACGCAAAGATGAGAAGAGTTGGTAAGTATGCAATAAGATTAGATCATTCAAAAAACGTTGCAGCAGCAATGAATAATATAAGCCAGTGCATTAATTTTAACTGACAATGGAATAATGACAATGAATTTTAACTCACAAATTGCACAAAGATGAAATCATTGATACATTTGTGAACAGGGCAATTACACGAAAATACTTTTTTTAATTGTTTAGCGAGACTGATGTAGGATCGAAATTAAAAAGATTTCAATTATTGAATTTATTATTTCACGTAAAAAAGTAACAAAGAAAGGGATCCCCCCGAAAATTTTGTATAAAAATAGACCTCGTACCAATCAATTAGTAATAACATTTACCAATTACCGAGTGTCCCCAAAATGACTGATGAATTTTAAAATTCAATAACTTTCAAACGCTGACAGATATTTAAAAAATTCTTGCACTAGGGATATGCATGATGTCAGGAGTTTTTGTACTGTAATTCTTGATTTTAGTTCGAATTTCAAACAATAGATGGCACTGAGAGCAATAGGCGCTCAGTCCAGACCGAATTTTTGGTACTTCGGGATCCATTCAATACATTTTAATCTCCTTTTTAGGTGCGTTCGTAATTATATAAATACGTAGCACCTATAGTCGTCGTTCAGTCCGTCTGTCTGTCCGTCCGTCCGCATATAATAGAGCAAAAACTACGCAACCGAATGGTCTGAAATTTTAAATATATGATTGTTGTAAAATTTTGTCGAGCCATTTCAAATTTTATGAAAATCGTATGTATAGTTAAATTACAGGGACAGTCAAAAGTTTTTCTTTACATTACGGCCAATGGGAAAAATTATTGCACGTGCATTTTAATGATGTTAAAGCTTTCCGAATGGTCTCAAATTTTAAACATATAATTATTGCGACATTTTGTCGAGCCATTTCAAATTTTATGAAAATCGGATGTATAGTTTAATTACAGGGACAGTCAAAAGTTTTTCTTTACATTAAAGCCAATGGGAAAAATTATTGCAAGTGCATTTTAATGATGTTACAGCTTTCCGAATGGGCTAAAATTTTAAATATATAATTTCTGCAAAATTTTGTCGAGCCATTTCAAATTTCATGAAAATCGGATGTATAGCTTAATTACAGGGACAGTCAAAAGTTTTCCGTTACATTAAGGGGAATGGGAAAAAATTATTGCAAGTGCATTTTAATGATGTTACAGACTATGCACTTATGAATTGCAAATAAATACACATTCAGTACAATATGGGGTGCAAAAAATAATTATAAAACTAGTTATAGTACGAACGCACCTCATTTGCCACGTTTGACGAGCAATTTCCAACTTGTTTCGTATGGCAGAAGAGAGAGGCCAAAAAATCGAGCCTGGATTTAGCGGTTATTGCTTGCAGCGCCATCTATCGATGCTATTTGTAATTAAAACTGAGAATCGCAGCATAAAAACTGCAGACATCTTACATAACATATTTTTTTAATATCTGTAGCCGTTTGCAAGGTATTGAATTTTAAAATCCATCAGTCATTTTTGGGGCACCCGGTAAATACTATATTTAAACTTTGCTTAGTGTTTCATCTATGTGAGAAATTGGGCCAAATCTGCAATCTTTTATTACACCTGATACCTAATTTCATAATTGGATTTTTCGGTACATTTTACATTTGGATACGAAACGGAAAGTCATTCAACCAAGTAGTTTTAGAATTATGTAGGCTACAACTTAAAACTCCTAATGTTAAAATAATTTTTAATCATTGGAAAACAAATTGTATTGTGATTAGATTTTTAACGATAAACGAAAAACTACAGAGCGGTATGATCTATAATTTTGGATTTGCATAACTGAAGCTTCTAGAGCTATATTTTTTCTTTAATGAGTAGTTACAAATCACTTTTTGTTTTGGAAATTAAATTAAATTTGTATATGATTATAAAATTAATAATCGATGAAAGTATGAACTGCAACTCATGAATTCTTTCAACATAAATCAATTTTCCGAAGCCTTAAATATGCGAACCACAATTACAGCTCATTCCGTCATGTTATTTTTCCTTTATGGTTAAAAATCTACCCACATTTCAATTTGTTTGGCAACGATTAAAAATGATTTTAACAATAGAAGTTCCAAATCCTGCAAAATTCCTAATCCACTGCAATAGTATCATGGGGTGAAATTGACCAATTTATTCAAAATATTATGTAAGAAAAGGTATTAGCATTGAAACAAAGATTTTGTTTTACTACCGTATGTAGTCCACCTACTAAGCAAACTTTAACTGTACCATTAAATGGCAGACGTTATTACTACCTTTTTTCCAGTCACATTTTATTACATTGACTTTTGCCTGACTTGGTGGGTGTGATCACTTTTTTTTTTCAGTGCTGCATTTCTTATATTATATAATTATCGTTTTTCCCAAATATCATTGAAAATACTATTATTATTATTTTTTTAATCCAATGCATACGTTTTACGTTTTTGACAGAATTTATGACAAGGAAAGTGAGTCGAAAGCATGTTTTTGATTTTTGATTTTTCGTTTTTCTGTCTCTTGAAGAAGGGGGATGGGCATTCATTTGTATGTGAGTTTTTCACCTTTTTTCTTATTTTTTCCTCTGGAAGTAAAGGTATCGATTTACATGCGAAGTCGACTAATACGCAATTGCATATGCTATTCGTTTTAGAATAGTTATACCTCTAAAATAGTCATATGAACAATGTCGTAAATAATGGATTCTTTTTTCATGTAAGAGGAATCTCTACTAGCTGTGTAAATTCCTATATTTGTTCAGATATAGGACAATTCCATCGTACAGACGTAACATTTGATCATCGAATTTTGTTTTCAAAAGTTTGTAGAAACTTTACTAATAAAGCTAGAACAATTTTTTTTATAATTTAAAATATTTCTTACTATGGACTTAATACTCAAATACCTGCAGATTATTTCAATCTCCCTTTTAGTTCCAAAAATTGCAATTCAAAATTATGTTACTGATGTAACATAAGAAAAATAGACAAGCATTTTTTCTGCCTTCATTGAAGTGTAAAATTTATCAAAACTATCCCGTTAAAAAAAGTGATTGAATGTTCTCAACAACACTATGTATTGACAAATTATAATAGTAACTTGTTTAATTCATTTCTGAAAAATAAAAAATAAAAATGGTATTTACACATGTAACTGACGTAACTTTTAATGTGTAACTGACGTAACATTATGACTTTACAAAAGCAATTATGGTACTTAACTTAGTTTGTAAACAGTAATTTACAATGCTTTTTAATTAGTATTTTATTATAGAACATAAAAATATCAAGCTTTCCAATCATACCATTAAATTAAACATATTATAAATTTTATTTTACCCCTCAAAATGAGAATTTTCTGTCTAATTTCCCTATACATAATATTTCATCTTACACTACATTTCGAAAACTTTCCGTAGTCAATGTATCCAAAAACTTTAGAACTGATTTCAGCAGCAATTTTCGAAACTTTCGTATACTTGAAATTAGACAGCTCGGGTCATTCGAAACAGCAATGAAGTGTATACATCATTCTACATTTCACCTTTTGTATGAATTAGGAGATTTATAAATTAATATTAATGTCCTTCTGAAATTATCATTGAAATAAGCATACAATGTTCTCTCAATAAATATTGCTTATATGTACAAGCCCTTTGTCTATATTGAAAGTAATTTTGTTTAAAGTTTTAAATTTCATTAAACAAAAATTATAATTATGAAAAACAAAATGACAGACATTAATAACAAAATATATAACATTTAATTTTTATTCCTATTAAATTTTATGTTTTATTAAATAATTAATTTAAAAATTGTCTCTGTTAGCTATTTATATTCCCAAATTACGACTAATATAAAATCCGTACAAAAAATTTCGTCCGTAATGTATATATTAGAAAAAATAATTAATGCAAAATGACATTTAAAATTATTAGTTCAATAAAACATGTTATTTCAATAATTATTGGTATTTTTTAAATTTACTGCACTAATTAGATTAACACAAAATAGTATTTTTTGAAATCGCTCAATATTTATGAAACAAAAAAAAGCACAAACACAATATGGCAAAAAATCACTGGACATTTTGGATTTGGGATTTTTAGTTGAATACCAAGAGCGATAATAGATTAATTCGTTTGTAAATTTAGAATCATAACAAAGATTTTTCACCTGATTTTTTTTTCAGCGAAGTTTTGAACAGGAGAACAATAAAGAGACCAATAACAAGTTAATCAAGAAAGAAAAATCATGCGTTAAGCATAGATTGTGAAACACTTTCCAACACTTCCAAATGCTTTGTTACTCTTTGTTCCAAAAATTATTTTGTTACTCTTGCATTTATGAATTTAGATATATAACTGGACATTTTCGTATGAAAATATATAGCAATCTAATAACCTAAAAACTACTCTGAAACACTTCCGAAAATCAGTGGCAGCAAAATAAATTTTGGTTTTATAAATTCTTCTTTAAATCTAGAAAATATATTTCTTATTAAGGTTTCTACAAATAGAGAATGCTTTTAGCAATCGTGGCTAACTCGGAACTGCCTAATGTATGTTTTCGTTTATGGCTATAATATTTTTTCGTAGAATATAAAACGGTTATCTATTTTACAGTGAGTATTGAATGTGTATATTTAAAATATTTCAATTGGTTTACATATTCACATGGAACAAAAAGCGAATAATACTTTAACAGATAATCATTGATTCCTAATAAATAAATATATTTCTTTATTCTATGTTTAACAAAGGTCAATTTACATAAACGAGCATGTTTTTCTTTAAGAATTTTCCATTGTTATATGAAATGTGAGATAAATTATATTTATATACTCGGAAAATATCAACGAGATTTTTATTTATTGTTATTCCATCTGAAAATATGCATTTCTTATCAAAAATACCATATTATTTTCAGAATAGTTAGGCATACGTGAATTAGCTAAATCTATTTAAAATGTATTCTTAATTCCGAACAAGTATCGGATTATTCAGCGTTTGAGAGAATCTATTAAACTTTAACGCTACGTTAATTTTGATTTCTGTATGTTAAAATACAAATGTGTCCTTAAACAGATGTTCTTAATCGGATTTTAAAGTTATCGCTTTCAAAACAGATGTGAATATTAAATATATATCAATATTAATACTAATTTGAGGATAAAGCAGACGATGGCTGTAATCAATTTTTACCCTTAATTTAAAAATCGCGAAGAGTTTAAAAAATAATTCTCTCGCTTCCTCATCAAATTTCAAATATTTCATTTAACGAAAACATAAACTACATAAATTTACTTAGCTTCGAATAAATCACAAATGGCTCAAAGTACAAAAAATAATTAAAAAAAATATTTTTATAGTTTTAACAAAATAATAATTTGAACTTGAAAATTAACAAGTTGGAAATTGCGCGTCAAACGTTGCAAATGACGTGCGTTCGTACTATAACTAGTTTGATAAATATTTTCTGCACTGGATATTGTACTGAATATATATTTTAGTGCGATTCTTAAGTGCATATCAATTTCATTCTGTTCGAAATGCTGTAACATCTTTAAAATGCAGTTGAAATAATTTTTTTTCCATTGACCGTAATGTAACGGAAAAATTTTGACTGTCCCTGTAATTAAACTATACATCGATTTTCATAAAATTTTAAATGACGCGGCAACATTCTGCAACAATTATATATTTAAAATTTCAGACCATTCGGTTGGGTAGTTTTTTCTCTGTTGTATGTGGACGGGCTGGCAGACAGACAGAAGGACCGAACGACGACTATAGGTGCTACGTATTTATATAATTACTAGCAGCCTAACGCCCGCTACGCTGGTCAGTTTTTCTAAAGAAACCTTGAATCAAACGAAATATATCTGTAAATTTGATCATGCGTTTTAAAGCAATATGGACATTTACCTGGAATGCCCAAATAATATGAACGTTACTGCGCTATTATATCTTTTGAGCCATACAAAATTTAGGCTGTTATGGGCCAACTTCTTTCGTTGATCATTTAGTGTAGTATTCGGCGAAGAACGATAGAACAATGTGTAATATACTGAAAGGGTTCATGAAAAATTATCAATGCAAGTCGCATCAGAATCTGTTAATCGGACATACTGAAAAGGCTAATCGTTCATAATTTGGTTCGCCTGCTTCTAAAATATTCAGCCTTAATTCTATAATCAAGCAACCTGACGACCAAGCAACACCAAGCGAATGATATGTGCTTTATACCAAAACATTCACTGAAAAATTAACTAACCGAGCAAGTTCCACCGAAATCCACTGAGCAGGATCTTTTAAACTGGAAAACGTACCGAAACATTTCATAAAAATAATATAATTAACAGTTTAAATCCCGTGAAAATTCATTCAGCGGAACATTAAAAAAAAGCCAATCTTTCGAAATTGGGTTCATCTGATTTAGATCTTTACGCATAATTATTTAATTAAGCAACGTAGAACATTATATTTTATACTAACATATTTTCTGTAAATTATCTAACTAACAATGTAAGCCCCATCAAAATCAATTCAGTAGAAGTAAATTTAAAAGAGGCCGGAATGAAATTTCTCTTTGCATTTTATATACATTGAGATAGTTATATATAGCTATCATAATCGCGTTAACCTGATTATATAGAACTCTCAGGGATGTAGTGGTAGGTATACGTCGCATCATTTCTGGATTTTTAAAGAAACTCTGCACAACTTCCATAACTATAGCATTCTAGTATACGTCCTTTGTCTGTAGCGCATCATCCTCCAATTTTCTTTACTATACCACAGATAAATTTTTCCGCATAGCTTCGTAACTAAACAATTTTGAACGATATGATAAATATTGAAAAGAATCCCTGAAATATTACCTAGCTAACTGTGCAACTGTCATTAAAATCAATTCAGTAAAACTTGAAATCTTTCCTAATCGAGTTCACCTAATTTTAGAACTCCCGTAACAATTACTAAGCAACTTGGAACGATGATTTTTAGATTAAACTATTTATAAACCATATTTACTATCTAATAGTGTAAGTTCTGCAAAATTATGTTCAGTAGTATCTGAGTTATAATCAATCGGAATGAAATAGGAATTTACGCTTTACATATAGTAATAGAAGCCTTCGCCCGCTACGCTGGTCGGTTTCTCCAAGCGAAACTTTAATCAAATGAAATATATCGGTGTATTTGATCTTGTGTTTTATAGCAATAAATACATTTATCTCTAATGATCATCCGCGTTGCTGAAAACAACATGAAATCCATTACGGTTTTATATCTTCTAATGTCTCAGACAAAATTTGGACTGTTATGAAGAAAATCTTTAAGTTGATTATTTATAACTCAATACAAAAAAGAACGGAAGAACAATATGTAGCATATTAAAATCATCACTGAAAATTAAAAAATGCAAATCCCATCAAAATCCGTTCAGTAAAACCTTCTAATAAGACTAATTTTTCATAATCGGGTTCACCAGATAATACAACATTCAGCTATAATTCTATAGCAAAGGAATGTAGAACAATATGTGTTATATACTAAAACCTTTCCTGAAAAAATATCTAACAACAGTGCTAATTAACTCGGTAGAACCTTTTAAAAAGGTTAATATTTCAAAATACGGTTCACTGATTAAAGAACTTTCGCACATAATTCTATAACTTAGCAACGTAGAATGATATGTGTTATATATTAAACACTTTCTTGAAAATTTATCTAACAATGCAAATCTTCTCAAAATCCATTGAAAAGAACTCAAGTTATAAGCGGTCGGACCGATATTGCCCTTTTTATTTTATATTTGAAGTTGATAGTTAAATGTATCTTTCATAATCAAGTTAACGTGATTGTGGAATTTATAGGAATGTAGCATAGACCATACGCCGTAGACCTTCTGGTGTTTTTTAGAATCTCTGCACACCATAGCTATAACGTATATACTCTCTAATATATATTCTCTGCCTATAGATTTTATCCTACTTTTTTTTCAACTACACCACTGAGAACTTTCCTCATAATTCCATAACTAAAAATGTAGAATGACATTTCAAATATTGCAACAATCCCTAATATTACTTAACTGTGCAACTCCAATCAAAATACGTTCAGTAGAACTTTAAATAAAAGGTAATCTTTCACATTCGGGTTCACCTAGTTTTGGAACTTCCTATTGTAATCTAATTTTCTGGAATCTGATTTGTTGCCAAGTTTGTGCTTCAGAAAAACAATAACCCAGAAGAAAACTACGCTACGGAGAAGTACCAACCATCCACAAAAAATAATCTAACTAACAGAGTAAGTACCATCCAAATTCATCCAGCAAAACTCAAATTATAAACGGGTGGAAAAAAAGCAAATTTGCATTTTAATACATGCTTTACACTAATGTCATTGAAAAAGATGAAAAGTAAAACAATAGCAAATAATGCCATAACTTAAAACAAAGAATTTTTTTTAATTTACATACGCGAAATGTAACTATTGCTATTGGCAATTTTAAAAATGCTAATGGCGATATTTACATGCGGATACGGCTGACATAAAAGTACCCATTTTTCTTTCTTATCCAGGAGAAAGTGATAAATCGCGATGCATTATTTCAATTCCAATTTCTTCCATTAAAAAAAGTAATACTTACGCATTATTCGGACCATGAGATACATCGCCAAAAATGGTTGCGGATTGCCAATCTTGTTTATCATTTGCCAATTACTTTTAAAACAGTAATTTAACATTCTTAAATACATAACCTTGTTAAAAATGGCCAATTGTTTAAAGTAAATAAATAAATAAAATATATAACATAAAACTACATACTATAAACTATAATAAAAAAATCTATAATAATAAAATAAATATAAAACTATAATAAATAAACTATCAAATGGACAAAAACTAAGGGTTGCTGTAATTAATGTAATAGTCGCCATGTTTGGCGCAGTTGTGTCTGACATGGCCCAGATGCAACTACCAAAAACATTTTTAAGTTGTACAAACATTGCTTTCATTTTTAAATATTTTCGTTTTATAATGTTGATTTCTCAGTGGATCGCTTCCTTGTATTTTAAATAAATCCAATATATTTTTTTCTTTTTTTCAAGGCGTTTGTACTTATTTATTTTTTTTTTCAAACTCATATAGCCGGTTCAATTCTTTAATCAAAAGATTTAACAAAAATATTTATATTGAATTTCTTCCGTTGCTACAGTAACGGATGTATAAGATGAATGAATATGGATGAATTATCACTTATAATGTTAGGTATTTCGAGATTCTGGCGCCAAAGACATCGCCAAATTAGAAATATATGAAATATCTCGCGAACTATTGGACTTAAAAGAATTTAGTTAGTACCATTCGATTCAGCATACAAAAATACACCAAAATATGTTATCAGTTGAAAAATAGCTATAAAATCAGATTTTTAAGGAATTTTTTAAAAGTTCGTTCGATTTTTTACCCCCCTTAGGTGTGGAATTTTAGAAAATCCTTTCTTAGCGGCACTCTATGTCATAAGAAAAATTTTTACCCCCCTTAGGGGTGGAATTTTAGAAAATCCTTTCTTAGCGGCACTCTATGTCATAAGAAGAATTTTTACCCCAAATTTCAAGACTTTAGGTTCAGTAGTTTGGTATGCGCGTTGATTAATACAAAATTCAGACTTTCTTTTATATATATAGATGAACGCACCTTAAAAGGGTAGTGTATTATTGATGCGCCACCACAGATAAATGACAAATAACGCTCGTATTCATGAATAACTTCGACCGAGGGTTAAACCGCGGGTTCAGTATCCCCAGGTTGGTATTTTCAACCGGGAGTTGAAAACTCGTATTCACCGTTTACTTCGGATAAAAAGTTACCCAACTCGGGGTGTCTCGACCTAGGTTGAACGAAATGTGTTTATTGGTTAAAAAAATCACATGCCTTGTTCGGTTTCGCGGCGAGACTTCGTTTGTTTATGTTTTGAAAGAAAAACGCCGATTAAAAGAAAAAAAAAAAAGAAAGAAATGAACGATTCAATGTAGTGTTTTTTTATCCCACAAAATGTATGGACAAAATAAAAAACTGTAATCACTAAATATGGATCAACTTAATTTAATTTCTTGAAAGTTTTAATATTTTTTACACAATTATTTTTTTTAAATTTATTAATGAGTTAGGTTAATGATATGAAACGTGTCAACTGCTAAAATAAATGTTAAAAGGTTCTTTTTCAAAATAAATTTCCGCATAGTTGCTAAAAAATGGAACTTGATTTGGGCCAAAACTATTGAAACTTGATTTTAATAAAATATAAAATTTTATTTCAACAGCAATTATGATGATTTCTATTATTAATAGCTCTAGTTAGCAATTAAACAATTTCTGATAATGAAAATATTAAAATGGAGAAAAAGGGAAAAAAATTAAGAAAACAGTCTGTTGTACTTTATATATACTATTTCTCTTATTAGTATAGATGATATCCAGATGTATTAATTTTATTGTTTGGATTTTCAGCGAGCTAATTAAAATGTTTAATTCTAATTAAATTAGATAGTAATATTCCAGGTTGACAGGAAAAAGTAGTGAAATAATATTAACAGAACTGCAGAAAAAGCGGAACAGGTGATCCTAGCGGTGCCCTGGCACAAGGTACCAAGCCGCAGAGGCGCTCCATAGGCGGATATAGTTATCACTTCCGAGCGATTGATAAACATTTTTCATTTAACTAGTCCCTAAATAAAACTCTATACTTCCTTTAAGTTTAAACTGTGTGCAGTGGAGATATTTTATAAGATATTATTTTAAGGAACACAAATATTTTAAACTTTTTAAGACTACTAGTGTATGAATTTCCATTCAACACATATCATCGAATAAGGCCTTTCCTAAATCATGATAAATGTATTCTGAATACTATCTGGACAAATAAATGTGAAATATTACAGAAAGTTGAATTTTTATCGACCAGCTTTTAGGACCTATCCCCACCTCTTCCCCTCCAGCCATTTGTATGAGAATTTTTCTATTTGACTGCCTAAGGGGAACTGCTCAGACGTGGGGACCACGTCTGTAGAGCATAGATGTCCCCCCCGGACACCTTTATTAAGGTCTTCAAAAAAAAAAAAGTTACATTAATGAGTCTGTAGACTCAAGTCGCCGGAAAATAAAACGCGAGCAATGGGCGACTTATAGAAGGATAACAAAAAGTAAGATACATTGAGGTGGACCAGATCGCCAAAAACGCGACAAGGGGCGATAGTATGTCCAACGCGACAACTGTTTAAGGTAAGAGAAAATAGAATTAGTTGTTTGATAGATCCATTAAAAAGCTAAATATTTGTTTTAATTTTAAACGTAGTGCTGGACGGGATAAAATATTACTTAGCCAATTTTTAGGTATTGATAAGGGGCGCCGAATATGCCAGCGTGAGGTAAGTGGACATGTATAGTAATAGTGTGAGGCACTTGCTAAATCGCCACATTCGCATAAAGAGGAGCTTGAGCAATGGAATTTATACAGGTACTCTCTAAATGGGCCATGTCCTGTAAGGAATGCGGTGACGGCAGGAGAGAGAGGAGGAAGCTCTAAAGAGACCTTTGGAACCAGGTCATATGTGAATCTACCCTTCTCCGAATAGTCCCAGTGATCTTGCCACTGCTCCAACAGTTTTTCGTGCAAAATTCTCTTAACATATGAGTGCGGAGCTGGCAGAGAGTAGTCTACTACGGGGAAGCTGGTTGCGTTTTTAGCAAGTGTATCCGCATATTCGTTACCAAAGATCCCCTTGTGAGCTGAGACGTGACCAAGTGAGGATTTATGTAAAAGATGTTTCAGCTGGATTTTAATTTCCAAAACTTGCGGGTTTGTTGATTTAGATGCGCTAATGGCCTGTAAACTGGAAAGGCTATCACTATAAATTTTAATCAGATTTTTGGAAGAAACATTAGAGGTCCATTCCAAAGCTTTGTGAATGGCAAATAGTTCTGCTTGAAAAACTGAGTTGTTGTCATCCAGTCTACAGGACCATTCATGGGTCACGACTCCTACTTCCGTTGCGCAGAAAGCTGCACCAACACCAGTTTCAGTACGTGAACCATCAGTGAACACCGTAAGTAAATTAGAAGGTTTGAAAGAATTGAGGGAGGGATTTACTTGTAAATGGGTAGTATCTTCAGAAGGATGGAGTTGCCAACTTGGAGTCTTTTGTTGAATGACTGCACATGGGAAATGTAAAGCAGTTATTTCATTGTTATTAAGGTGTAAAATTTGACTAATGTTATATTCATATTCTAAAGTGAGAGTAATGGGAGGAATACCAGTAATGATTTGCAGGGCGTCACTGGAAATGGTCCTGTACCCCCTTGACAACTGCAATAGAAACATTCTTTGGATTGAGATTAATTTTTCTTTTGCGGCTTTTGTTAAATTACCCCCCCAAATGCCCGCGCCATAAGTGATAATTTTTTCTGTGATAATTAGGTACCAAATTTTTAACATTTTATTGTTAATGCCCCATGATTTAGTAGTTAGCCTAGTAGAGTTATGATAATATTTGATAAGTTTTAATTTTAAAAAGTTAATATGCGAAAACCAATTGAGGTGCTTATCTATAACAATTCCAAGAAGCTGCAGACTGGGCACATGATGCACACTGGTTCCGTTTATTCTTATTGTTGGTTTCCTTTTTAAATTTTGGGGTTTAGCGAATGTTAGAGCATTTGATTTTGAAGACGACAACTGTAGGTGAAAAGATTCCAAGATCTGTGTAAAAATTGCAAGGGCTGAAGCTGCCTCCCGTTCCAGATCTAGACGCCGACGACCAGAGAAGATAAAGTTGAAGTCATCCGCAAAGGCATAAAGTAAGTAACCTAAATTTTCTAGTTCCTTCAGTATAAAATTTGCAATAAGGAGCCATAAAATAGGTCCCAGACAGGATCCCTGTGGGCATCCTTTCTTTTGGTGGTGGCTAGAGAGACCAGCTCCCCAGTTAACTGAAATGGTTCTATTCGAAAGATAGGTGCGGATGACTCCAGCAATGTTTCCAGGGCAATTAATAGATATGAGTTGTAGAAGGATATCCCGCCATTCGACATTATCAAAGGCTCCTTTAATGTCGAGTGAGACCAGGGAAGTGTGTAGACCTTCAGAAATTTTAAGCGCGCAGGAAGACAGAATTTCAGACAAAGCTTTGACACATGATCTGCCCTCTCTGAACCCAAATTGCCTATGATGTAGAAGACTGTTAGATTCCAGGAAGACAGTTAGACGATTAGCAAATAATTTCTCTAATAATTTACCTAATGTTGGAAGCAGGCAGATCGGGCGATATGAACTGGGTTCAGAGGGAGTCTTCCCTTGTTTGAGGAAATACACTACTTCCCCTTGCCTCAGGACGAGAGGGAAATAATGGAATTGGAGACAGAGGTTAGCCCATCGGGTAAAGATCTCCGGTAATATATTAAAAGCTCGTTTAAGTATTTTAAAGTCTATACAGTCCGGGCCAGAGGCTTTGTTATCTTTAAATTTGGCAAGAGTGGCCCGAAGTTCTGATTTAGTGAAGGGTTCATCATTATTTGTTGAAAAGGTAAGATCTGAGTTATCATGATGATAAACAGACTCACCGAAGAGTTGCTGTGTTAGGAATTCAAGATTTCTTTGTCTAGATGATTGGCCGGAAGGCAGTTCAAGTAGAATTTCGTCCGGAGTAAAGAATTTTCCAGTATAAATTTTTTGTGCAACACCAAAGGGATCTTTCTGGTTAGAGCAAAAAGAGATCCATGCGGAACGCTTTGCCTCAAGAATGCCACGCTTGTAAAGGGCTGCTGTTTTGTTGTAGATAATTTGTTTCTGACTAATAATTTCAGGAGGGTAGTTATTGTGTTTAAGAAAACGCAAATTACGTCTCAGGGCTGTGAGATGATTCCTCTTGGTCCTAAGTTCTGGGGTCCAAAAAGAAAATGTTGGGGATTTCCTCAAGGTTTTGAGACGGAAGGAGACGCGAGCTGCCGAGCGGATAGACTCTATTAAAAAAACTGTGAAGCTGTTAAGATCATTCGTATTAGAAATCTCATTTAGTAAATTTTGAAGAATAGGTTTTTTGATTTTAATGGTCTTAGAAAATTTCTTAAAATTTCCATATTTAGTATTAAAGCGACGATGGGTAGAAAATAGAGGAGAAATTAGGAAATTGTAAACAATGTATTTGTGATCTGAAAAGTTGTGGTGATCAAGAACCCGCCAATCGCGAATGAAGGGAATGGCTAACGAATTTACTAGTGTGTGATCAGGGAAGCCTTTCGCGATAGTGCGACCAAGGCGATCCTTTTTACAAATGTATGTTTCCTATTGTCTGCATTAAATATTGTTAATTGGTTGATGACTAGGAATTCAATGAGATCCCCCCCTCTGGGGTCTTCGCGTGGACTTCCCCAGAGCGGAGAGTTTGCATTAAAGTCCCCACCACAGACAAATGGTCTTTTATTAGTTATGAGATGTTGCCATTCCTCAAGGGTAGAGTCAAAATCTTTCACTGATGGAGCTATATAATTAGAGCCAAAAATAAATTATCCTTCCGCCGCGGTAATTGTAATAAAAATACAGTGATCCCCTGTGAAGAGGTGGTTAATTATAAGGCTGGCATTATTGACAATCAGGTGAGCCGAACAAAGTTTAGATGAGAAAATCCTACAGCCAGAGAAGCCTGTTGGTTTTCCTTCACTACTGCAATGCACATCCTGGAGTAGTGCTAAGTCTATGGAGTTTTCATCCATAAAGCGTTTCGCTTCAGGACTAGCCACCTTGCAATGGTTAAGATTGCTCTGCAGGATTTTCAGAGTCCCTATCGGAGGAGGCTTCACAGAAGCCTGAGATGGTTCTGGGGATTTACTTGCAGCTTTGGCTCCTTGAAGATTAATTTGATTGGCGTTGACTATTATTTCCGGGATATCGTTGTTTGAGTCGTTTTCTGTTAAGTTTTGGGAATCTTGGGTGCTATTGTCTGGAGTAACTGTTGTTTGAGGAAGGTCTTGATTGTTGGAATCTGGAGGTTGATCAGGTTTTTTTAATACTTTGAATTCTGACTGCTGTTTTTGATGGAGTTATTTCTGTCTTTCAGATAAAATAAGAATACTGGGCACTTGCTGGAATTTGCTGCGTGTGGGAAGTCTTCTCTTGTTCCTGCGCAGTTGATGCATTTGTATTTGTTTGGGGTTTCTCTGAACTTGCAGTTTTCTGTCTCGTGTTTTCCTTTGCAGTATGCACATGCTTGTTCATATCTGCATCTAGCGCTCGTGTGGCCATATCTTTGGCAGTGTCCACATCGTATCACAGGGCGGTACTCTTCAATTCTGCAGGAATTAAAACCAATCAGGATTCTTCCATCCTGTGTCAGAATCCTGGCCATATTTGCTTCAATATTTATTACTAGCTGGTAGGTTTTACCACCCTTTCGTTGTATTTTTCTCAGTATTTCTACTGGAACTTCAACTTTATATTCTGTTATGATCTTTTCTGTTATTTCCTCGCTCTCCATAATGTTTGGAATTCCGATGATTATGACTTTCTTCATATTTGTCGATCTAAATGTGAGTTCTGTTATGTCTTTCAGTGTTGCTATCGTTTCTATGAATTTCAACACTTCCTCCGTCTTTGTGTCATCTTCGGCTTGTATTATTAGTGTGTTCTTGTCTCTTGATGTGTGGCATGTTATTTTTGGGAGGCCTGTTGTGTTTCGTGCTGCCCTGTTTAGGATTTCTCTGATGGTGTTGAGTGTTGTATTTGTGGATGTATTACGTTTAATGAGAATGGCTGCTCTTGAGAGGTTGTGCCTTGGTGTAGATTCTTGTTTTTTCAGCACCTCAGAGTATTGTTGCTGTGCTTGTGTGTCTTGTTTTTCTTCTTCTGTATTTTTTGTTATGTTTAGTTTTTCTGTAATTTCCTCTGTGTGTTTTTCGATGTTTAGCACTCTCTCGTTAATGATGTGTAGGATGTTTTTGTCCAGGGTTTGGCTGCTTGCACCCAATGTTTGTTCTGTGTTTTGGGTTTCTTTTTGCTGTTGGTTTTGTTCTTGTCTTTTTAGCCGTTCTTCTGGGATTTTTATTTGACAATCTTTTTCTTTTATTTTTTTTCCAGTTTCTCTATATTTTCTGTGTGCGTTATTGCTTTGTTCTGGTCTATTTGCTCGCTATCTTCGTCGATTCCATTTTCTTTTGTTGATTTTGCTAATTGTTGTTTTAGATTTGCATTTTGTGCTTCTAATTCCTGAATTCTTTCTGTAGCACAGTTCCAGTATTTTTGCGCTTCTTCTGAATCTCCGCGACTTCTTCTTTTCTTTAGTTTTATGTAGCGGTTCAATAATTCCAAGATTTCTATTTCTTGTGCGTGTTCTTTGTTAAATTTTGGTATGTCCGCTTTAACTGGAATTGTTGCTGGGGCAAGGTGTTGAGTTGTTGAAGTTGCAATGTGTTTTTCTATTAGTCTGTAGTTTCCCTTGATGCCTTTTTTATTACGCACCACATCTGTGGTGTTGCTTGTCTCATCATAGTCTGAAGCTGATGATTCCATCTGGCTTGGTGGCATTGTTAGTGGGTCCTCCTGAGTATTCGATGTTTCTGGAGGCCGTGAGGTATTCTTGTCTTTTTGTTTATTTTGGGAGACAGAGATCTCTTCTTGTTTTTTCTCAGACATTGATACGCCTTTTATTAATTTTCTTTTATATCTGCTCTACTGTCAACGTAATTATTATGCAATTTACTTTTTTATAGAGAAAATACCAGGCATCACTAGAGCACGAAAACGGTCTTTAGGAATGAAAGGGGAGATATGGTATAGAGTAAAGCAAGAGCCGGTGATCTAGATCACCGAAAATGACTAAGAAAAAGTTAATAACCAATTTTACTTTATTTAATTTACTTTATGTTGCTAATAATAATAATAATAGTAAAAAAAAAAAAAAAAAAAAAAAAAAAAAAAAAAAAAAAAAAAGGGGTGATAGTGTTACACTTTGGTAGAAATAAAGTGTAATTTACTTTATAAATTGGAGAGTGAGTAGAGAATTTTGGAATACAGATTTATGTAACTAGGAGTTACCACATTAATTAGATGAGGAGTAGATGCATTGTGGACTTGGCTTCCCGAGCTTGGTGATGTTGTTGTGCGATAAGGAATGGAACACAAACAAATATTTACACTAAATACTAAATAATAAAAGATTGAAATTAACAAATTTCATTCCACTAGTGAATTCTAGTGAATACAAGACCGAACCGTGAACAAAAAGTATATTCATGAGCCAATTTACAGACACGGGAATGAGTAGTTGGCATCATGAATTAACTGTAGGGTGGGTATCAGAGCCAATAAAGTGTAAAGCCAATGTAAAAGTAGATGCCAAATAAATAAATAAATAAAAAAAAAAAAAAAAAAAAACTTTGGAATAAAGAAAGTAAAACTGAAAAGAGGACTCACCTCTGACGACCAGTTTGCGCTTGAGAAAACTGAAAACCCCAGTGGGTCAGGGGGAAGGGGAGATAGTGGAGACAGAACGGTGAAGAAAAAAAAACGCTAAGGGCGCCCCCTACTGGCTTGAAAGTGAACTGGACTTACTCTAAATGAATGGAAGCGTTGGGTTTGGGCCAAAACCAATCCAGTGATATGCCGTAGGGACCTGTTCATTTGAACAGAGAGTAGATAACGAACTAAGGCTTACAGCACCCCCTACAGGCGTGTGAATGAGAAAAGCTTAAGAGAAGACTGGATGCATTACTCTTATCCCCGGACCTAACTAACATTGTGTTACTGACTTAGAAACTGAGATAATTAAAATGATGTGTTGCTAAAAGCTTATGGCGCCCTCTATAGGCGTGAAGGTAAAGGAAACTTAGAGTAATAAGTGGGAGCAGTAAGCTTAGGTTAGCTAGCGATGTATCGCATGTCCCAGTACGTGTTGAAATTAGTGGAGTGTTTAATAGGAGTTAATAGCGACCCCTACTGGCGTAAAATTAAAGAAGACTTTAAAAAAAGTGAAACATGAAACTAAGGCCGAGACCTATCCAACGATGTGACACATGTCCCAGTACATGTGAAATAAGAGCTATAAGTGAAAAATGGAAGCTAATGGCGCCCCTACCGCCGTAAAAGTGAAGTAAACTTAAAATAGAAAAAGGATACAAGAAATCCAAGATTACAAATAGGCCAAGACATAACTAGCGATGCCACTTGGCCCAGTGCCTGTGAAATAAGAGCTAAGAGTGAGAAATAGAAACTTTGGCGACCTCTACTGGCGAAAAGGTGAAGTAAACTTAAGGAAGAAAATGGAAACAGGAAGCTTAGGCCGAGACCTAACCAGCGATGTGTCACATGTCCCAGCACATGTGATGGAAAAATTTAAAAGTGAAAATTAAGGCTTTTGGCGCCACCTACTGGCACAAAAAAGAAGTAAACTTAGGATAGATAATGGAAACAAGAAGCTTATGCCGAGACCTAGCCAACGATGTGTCACATGTCCCAGCACATGTAAAGAATGAACTTAGAAGTAAAAACTAAAGCTTTTGGCGCCCCCTACTGGCACAAAATGAAGTAAACTTAAAATAGATAATAGAAACGAAAAGCTTGTGCCAAGACCTTTCAAGCAAGGACAAACAAGTGCCTATTGAATTAAAAATTTTGAAAATACTCCACCCCCCTACCCTGACTCCCCCCTGACACAGCTAGAAGAAAAGGAGCACGTCAAACGATGCGCTGTACACAAATTAGTCCGAAAGGGAAGACGAGCCTCTAAACTCAAAATGAAAGGGTGAAAAAAAAAAAAATTTAAAAATGGACAAGACTAGAAAAATGTGAAACTGCTCTGATACCCGCAGGCTTTTAAAGGGTTAAAGTATAAAGTGTGGGAAGATAAATAGTTAAGATACTAGTAAACATAGTTAATGAAATAACAGTTTTAAAATGAATAAGATCACTGCCTAGTGCCAGACAGTGATAACCGACAGCCAAAGCAAACCAGAAAAGCAAATTTATGTTAAAAAAAAAAAAAAAAAATTAGAGCTAAATTAAATGCTTACTAAAGGAATTAATATTTGATAAAAGATCTTAAAACGGTGTCGGACATCACCATCCGACAGCCAGGACCTTTCCACAATGCTTTAGATTCCAAGCATTACCCATAATTCTCCAGTAGACTTAAAATACACTTTATAATACAAGAAAATACTGTATTTCTGCCTATTTGAGTGGCAACTGCCTCTATGTCACCTCTATACTGACAAAATCTCTGAATTTAATGTAATAGTTTACACGTAGCAGTTAGAATTTGTGATTATACTCAAAAACATAAAAATAATTAAGTCAGGCTAGGTCCACTCCATGATTTTGAATCTCCTTTCAGAACTGGGATGAAAATCCCACTAAATCCTCCAATCAATCTAACATTTTCAAGATTTCAAAAAGTAGTACATAAATTCAAGTGCTAATTAAAAATACTTCTAGTCATTTTAAAAATACGAGGATGGAGGCGGAGCAAAAAATAGAGCTTTATCTTTCTGAAAAACCACTTCTCTAAACAATAACTTAGTTTAAAGTATTTTATTTGAATTTAATAAAAAAAAGGTCACTCATAATTTTGACCTATGGGGAAATCAAAATGAAGAGATAGCAAAACGACATATTTTCAATGAAATTTTAAAAATATTAATAATTCACTTAGAAAAATATGAGTGGTGGCGGAGCAAACTAGAGATAATGAAGTTATCAGAAATGGCATTTGTTAGTCAAACAAAGTTCATCTTGATATCTTTTAAGCTAAGATAAAAAGGTAAACAAACCTCCGTTTCCCATGTATTCCTGTGAGAGACGCCAAAGTGACAGGTGTCAAAACAGAAATTTTTGTAAAAATCCTTTAAAATACTTATAGTGCTCAAAACTTAACAAAAGTGGAATCGGAGGAAAGAAGACATTCCATAGTAAAGTAATATGCAATTTGATTGTCAAAAAAATTTAGTTATGACATCTTTATAGACATAGTAATAGAGGTGACGCCACCATGTAAGGGCTATGGGGAAAAAAAAATTGCCAAAGTGAAAAAGTGATGCTAAAACAAATGCTATTACAAATTTAAATACTGCAGATAACTTGACGTAAATAGTACTAAATGAAAGATAAAGCTCTAATGTACACAAATATTGCATCAGAAATGAGTTATCAATAAGTTAAATATACACAAAAAGTACATGAAAAAGTGGCTTTTTTGAAAATGGCGCAATTTTGCACAACAACTGCAAAAATTCAAAAATTCGTATCTTGGTTAAAAATAAACGTAGAGACAAGTATAATAGCTTAAAATGTTCATATTTAAGTATAGAACAATAATAAAACATCATAAAAACTTTAACATAAGTGAGAGTAGTACAAAAAGCTCAGGAAGCCAGAAAAGCCAAACTGGCTGGGGCGAGATTAACTAAAAACTTTAAATAACCATATCTTTGAATTAATTCACGGAAATAAGCCCACAATACATTAAAATTTTTGTCTTAAGAAGAGGAAGAGAATGAGACCGGAATCATGCTTCTAGCTTACCTGGTTACGGACTTCTAGCCGCTGTACATGAGAGCTTTCAAAAACGATGCAACAGGGTTCGGGAACACCAGATCAAAGCTATTCACTTGATTCTCTTTGACTATTTTTTGATAAATTAGCCTAATAATTACGAAATATTATTACATGCACGAAGACACTTGTTTTTGGCTGCAGTGTTGCATTTGAAAAAATGTATTTATTTAGAAAATGTTATTTTATTTTCTATATTTTTTCCAGCTTCTTAATTTCATATTTTAAACTCATTTAGATATCACTTCATTAGATGTAATAAGAATCTCATTCAGAATAGAAATTAAAAGTGGGATTCTTTTTTTTTTTTTTTTTTTTTTTTTTTTATGACTGATTAATGATAGATTTCTAGACTAAATAGGCAGAATAATGATAGTTTGTAATCTAACAAAACAACTCAAATTAATTATTAATAATTTCATATAATTTTACATTATCTAATAAATAAAATAACTGTCTGTTGTTTGTGAATCAGTGGAGAAAAACAAGTTCCCATTTGTACCACCTTACCCATTCCCTCTATTTTTTTTCTCTTTTTTGGTGTCATTCTTTAATTAAACGTTTCTCAAGATGCTGTGTAAGATATAGAAATAAAAAGAAAGTTTAAAGTACATATTACCAAAAATAGAAGAATATATGTAATCTCATACATACATACACACACATATATGTTATCTATACATTTTTTGACTGGTTTGTTTATATTTATACATTATATCTCCTTCATTACATCTTGAATTGTTTGCTTTCATAAATACTCATGATCACGAAGAATTTATTTACCTTAAAAATAGTCATAATAGTCATAATGCAAGGGCTGATAAAAATATTTTTGGTGTGGGGTTATTTTTAAAAAAAGAAAGTTTTTTTTTTTTTTTTTTTTTTTTTTTTTTTTTTTACCAGCGTATTTCAACCCTTTAGTAATTTATTTTAATTTAGCTGTCAATTAAGAAGCAAAAATTGTAAGTGATCTCTAAAAAAAGTCACAATTTCAAGAGGTAACATTGAAAAGTTATTCATTTTAGGATTTATTATTACTATTATTATTTTCGTATAAAATAGTACTAATGCAATATTTTATATTATGTATAATTTTGAAATTAAAATACAGTTGAAAAATAAATGCAATAAAAATAAATATTTCAAATTCTACAAAAATTGGGAAACATACGTAGAAGCTTACAAACAATCGTAAAAAAAAAAAAATCAATAAAGAAATAAAACTCAAATTGTTTAAATTTTAAGTTAAAATATCTAATTTATAGATCTGATTTATATTTATCTCAGTTTGTACATAAACAATAATATATCTTTTACACAATAGACCCAAAATTTAATTTTAAAACATTCTATAAGTACTGATCAAAAATCTACAGAGAATCTATGGATATTCTAAGATAATCTGTGTATTTCTTTGCTTAAACAAAAATGCAAATTAGCCTGAGTCTCAGATTTTAATTAGAACTTATGCAAGTATGGCGTTTATTTCGGTCCTGTTAAAATACATTTGTGAATTTTTTAACATCAAAATTGCAAAAAACAAATGACCTTAAATGCGACAGTTGTTACTTTAGAAGCAATTATTCGGCTGTTTAAGTAATATTGGCTATTTTTAAGGCAAATAAATTTTTCGCGACCACGCGTATTTATGTAAACAAACAATTCAACATGTATTCAGTATATAGAGGCTATATACATAAATATAAACAAATCAGATAAAAATATTGAAGATAATTACATATATATGAGATTACATACCTTTGCATAATGTTATTCCGTTTTATTTAATAGTAGAACTTCTATATTTTACACAGCACATTCTATCAGCTTCAGCACGTCATTGTAAAATGGCGGTCCTCTCCCTCTCCTCACTCTCACCGCTTGTTTTTCGTTAATACGCATGCTCGGTTGAAAAATCCTGGGTTGAACCACCTGCAGACCAAGGTTGGGTTACTGAACCCGGCGTTAGATTTCAACCTCGAACCGGTTCAGTGGGGTTGACGGTGAATGCCATTTGAGTTTTCAACCCGGGTTTTCTGCATAACTCCGGGTTGAAGTTATTCGTGAATACGGGCGTAAGCTATTTTGTGAAACATATAAGCTACTTAGCGACAGGTTTAAACCAAACACCTATAATTTTAAGTGATTATGAGTGTGATACAAAAGTTCGTTTTTATATTTTTAAAGCAGAAGTCTTATTACTGGCAAACTTGTGGATGTGTTTAAAATTGTGTTCTCGATATTAGTACCGTGCTTTTCCAAACAAAAGACCTAATCTAAAAAGAACACCTACCACGTTTTTTCTTGAAACTCGTAATTTAAGAGTTATTCCGATTATAAGACCTAACACCCCCCCCCCCCCACACACACACACACACCCAAAAAATGCCCGTCTTACTTATATGCAGTGAAGAATTTTAAAGCTTTTTTGTCAGAAAAATTTATGTATTCACGAATGAATATACCGGGTGTCCCAAAAATGACTGATGGATTTTAAAATTCAGTAACTTGCAAACGGTGACAGATATAAACATTTTTTTTGCAGGAGGGTTATGTATGATGTCACGAGTTTTTGTAGTATGATTCTTGATTTTATTTTGAATTTCAAACAATAGATGGTGCTGAGAGCTATAGGCGCTCAGTCCAAACCCGATTTTGGGTACTTCGGGATTCATTCAATACATTTTAATCACCTAATTAATGGAAGATCATTTTAATGGAAGAAGAGATGAGCCGAAAAATCGAACCTGGATTTATCGGTTATCGCTTGCAACGCCATCTATCGATGCTATTTGTAACTAAAACTGAGGATCGCAGCATAAAATCTCCTGACATCTTACATAACCCTCCTGCAAGAATTGTTTTAATATCTGTCACCGTTTGCAAGTTATGGAATTTTAAAATCCATCAGTCACTTTTATCACACCCGGTATATTATATATATCAGAAAGTACATTGGCTTTGAAATTCTGTCGGGTGGCAGCATTTCGCTTATTCTTAATTAGGGCTTCAATCGCTTTAGCAGTGAAATACGAACTATTTTTAATTACAATAATTTTCAATATTATGTCGTTTAAAGATCCTAATTTCAGAAAAATGGGATATTTTCAGCAGTAAAAAGTAACATCATAACACATGATCTTAACAGCATTTTATTGTAACACTGAAAAATATTTTATAGTTGCGTGAATTTTTTCAATGACTTTCTACTTAGCTAGTTTTGTGAATATATTGTTTGGTCGATAATGCTGGAGCTGTTAGCATGAAACATTGTGAAAATGGTGAATATCAATTTTATGAATCGAAATCCACGCACAAATATAGAATATTTGTAGTGGATATAATGAATAATATAAAATATAAAGAGGGCATATCTATTGGAGCAAAAATTACTATAATACTCGGTCTTTTTTTTCGTTTAAGGCATTGCGCTGTTAACTCCATACGATATCAATTGAACAATGTTTCATCAAAGTAAATGCAATTTTAATATTTTGTATATTTTATATTTCGTATCTTCAACTTTCTCATATGTTCTTTTCATTGTGCTTATATATATATATATATATATATATATATTATATCATTTCAAAATGCCAAAACAACATAACTTCAAAAGGAAGGTGTATATCTGCAGAAATTTTTAAACTATAAACTATTTATGAAAACAAGAAAGACAGGTAAAAAAAAAAAAAAAAACGTCTGTTCTTCATCAGTGGGAGGACAGACAGAAAACTAACTCCACCCCCCCACTTTTTAAATTTTGCAGGTTTCTGAACACATGTTCACCCCGCATTCAATGCTGAAAACTATTGTCATTTTATTAATCTAATTACATAAAAAACTAAAACAACTCAAATTAAAAACTAACAAACATAACCATACAAAAACAAAAAACTTTAATAAAAAGGTCTTTTAGAGGAATGCTTAAATTATCATTAAACTGAAAACAAACGAAAAAAAATAAGAAAACAAGCATGAATGCAGAATAAACATGCGCCCCCCAAACCCGCAAAATGAAATTTCATGAATGCCTGTATAATGTTTCCTACCCGTCAACTATAAATAAATAAATTTTTTCTTCCAAATCCATTATCAAAAGCCAGAAATTCCAAGTCTGCAACTTTCTTTCGTTTCAATTCATCAATAGACACCCGTTCTTTTAACAAGACTTTAGGATGCCCATTTCATACAGAAAGATCCAGAAGGCTGCCATCACATGTTCACGCCGCCAGTCCACATCGTTGCCATTCACTTTTAAGAACTGTCTTTAAATAATATTTCAAAAACTTAATGGGGTAATTGTTATTGTAAAATAAATTAGCCAATAACTTAAAAATCTGTTTATAAAAATTACTGTCTCTGCCACAATATTTATTGAAACGTATCAATTGATTAATAATTATATTTATGTAAATTTTTTTATGCAAATTTGAAAACCAATGCGGCATGCTTCTAGTAAAAAAATTAAAATTATTTCTTTTATCGTACAAATCCAAAATCAAATTATTATGTTTGTTAGTTTTTAATTTGAGTTGTTTTAGTTTTTTATGTAATTAGATTAATAAAATGACAATAGTTTTCAGTATTGAATGCGGGGTGAACATGTGTTCAGAAACCTGCAAAATTTAAAAAGTGGGGGGTGGAGTTAGTTTTCTGTCTGTCCTCCCACTGATGAAGAACAGACTGTTTTTTTTTTTTTTTTTTTTTTTTTTTTTTTTTTTTTTTACCTGTCTTTCTTGTTTTCATAAATAGTTTATAGTTTAAAAATTTCTGCAGATATACACCTTCCTTTTGAAGTTATGTTGTTTTGGCATTTTGAAATGATATAATATGCTTTATTGCATTTGATATGTGCTGCTGTAGCGCCATTCATGCAGTAATTTATCATTAATTTTGGAATAAAAAATATATATATATATATATATATATGTATCACAGACATGCGATTGTTTTTTATTGTATTTTAAAAGATTTTTTAAACTATAATCTTTTTCATATACTTCTACAGCAACGAAAAGATAAATCTTACACAAAGAATATTTTTTTAGTTATGGAATGACTCGACTGTAAAAAACAGTTGCCTGTGGCAACACTACAATAGCAAAAGTGTCTCCTCCATTCTCTTTTATATATAAAAAAAAATCATTTTTTTTTTTTATACTAGAAGACTAATTCTTTCATTATCTTACTCAATTTGCGTAGACTATCCTAAATTTATTCATATTTAACACTAAAAAAAGGGCATTATACTAAATAAATATGTCTAAATGGCCCGCTTAAAAAGGAATATTTGTGTTCGTTACAAGTTATTTCTGGGTATTTTCAGAATTTCTAAGAAAGTTAGAAAGATACCAGTGACATCATTTTTTCTTATTTACTTATTTTATGTTAAGAAGCAATTTATTGTTTTATGTTTTGTAAAACGGCATCAGTAATATATATATATTTACTTTCTAACACGCATTAAAACATTTATTTTTTCTAAAATGTAGTCAAAGTTAAGGATTTTGATTTGTTTAAATATAAAACTGTATATTTTGACAGAAACATATGTGTATGTGTTCCATTATATATGCATGTATTAATTACATTAAGGTTATACAATATGCCTAATAATAATGTTTTGAATAAAATCTCTATATATAAATCACTGTTTGTGTGTATGTGCCTTATACAAATCTACAGTTTTTGACCGATCTGCTCAAAGCTTGATATATATACATTTTAGAACAGGGTTTTAATTACATTGAACTTAAAAAAATTCCCAGACTATGCTTCACATCTCTTTTCGACCAAATCTTTTTTCCTGCAATAAAATATCATTAATCTATATATATATAAAAGCCGTTCTCTGTATGTATGTCCTTTATACAAATCTTCAATTTTTGACCGATTTGCACGGAACTTGCTGCATATACGTTTTAGAACGTGGACAAGATCACTGTCTACTTTAAAAAATCATCAGACCAATATTTATCCCTTTTTTCTACGACCTTTCATAATTTAACATTATAGAAATATCTCTTTTTAAATATTAAAATTCAAGTTTCTTTCCTGTTGCCACACATCTATAAAAACAGCTCAATAATAAAAAAAAATTGCTAACTCGAGTACTTTGTCTTATAAGTCAATAAAAATTCGGATTGTCTCACGCTTTTGAAATTGACGTCATTCAAATAAGAAAATGCACATTTTTCATATATTTATGTAAAAACTTTAACTAAGCATGTTTTAAAATGACCTTAGTAGTACTTTAGTTGAATGTTAAAAAATCTTTTTTAATGAAGTCGTTTCAATATCAAGAAATCAATTAAGGAAAAAGATAATAGTAAAAAAAAAATCGTTTGCTAGATATGACGTCAATTTCGTCAATATAATTTCAAACTGGTTCTAAAAACTGGATGCTACAATTTATTCCCTATTTCTTTGTAATCTTTAATTATATCATTTAGATAAATGTTTTAATACCTGAAATGCAGTGATAACATTCTACGATTTGTATCAAATACGGTTATATAAAATACGATTTTTCTACGATTTATATTAAATAGAAGTTATAGCTACTATTTTTTAGGGTAAGCTTTTTTTCTTTTTTAAACAAAATTTCATGACTGACAGTCTTTTCTGTTAGACGTTGAAATAATGGGATGCATGATGTTTGGAAATCAAATTGCAGTAAAAGCGTAATTTATGGTACGGTTAGGTTGTTGTCAACAACAATATAGTGCTAGGCGTTACTCATAGATATTTCTTTTCTTCATAATATTGCCTTAATAGCAAACGGATATATCTTTCATAATTGGGTTACAGGTATATTTAAAAATATCTCCGTGATTGAAAATTAATTTAAGATGGATAAACAATCCGTAAATTGAGATAAGCTTTTGAAACAAATATTACTGAAAGTACTTTTTATATTCTATTAGATGTTGGAATAATCAAATGTGCGATGTTTAAAGGTCAAATTGCAGTAAAAGTTAAATTTATTGTTGGGTTAGTTGTTGCCACCAACAATATGATGCTAGAGTTACTCATAGTTCCTCAATGTCTTTACTTTATAATATTGCATTAAGAGAAAACAGGTATATCTTTCGTAATTGGGCTGCATGTAGGGATGAGATTTCCACGTTTTTGCACATCAGTATATTCTTAAAGAAAATGTTGTTCTGTAAATCAAGAGAGTGTTCCGATTAAAAGAAATATCATTTTCTCTAACAAAATACTGGTGTGAAAAATCGCGGAAATCTCAACCCTGGCTGCATGCAATTCAAAAAATATCCATGATTGAAAATTACTTTAAAATCCATTCACATGAAAAAATTGAGGTACAATTTTCAAATAAATTTCATTTGACAGAAACTTTTTCTATTCGACAGTGTGAAAAACGAAAGTGTATGATGATCATAAGTTAAAAAATTTTTATTAAAGGCAAACTTTATGGGTTAAGTCATTGCCATCATCTGTATAATGTCACAATTGGCTTTGTAGTTTTTTTTTTTTTTTTTTTTTTTTTTTTTTGTATATTCTGAAGATGACTCAATGAAAGAGTCGGAACATTTAAACATTAAATTTTTAATATTTTTAATGTTCTTTTTTTTATTGAAATGACGCTTTTTATGCAAATAATTGTACTTTAATATATGTTATGACATTTGTTTGGAATATATATTATTATGGTATAGTTAATAGTAGACGCAATTAAGACTATTTTACTTATATTTCTTATCGGTCTTTTTAACGATTCGTGGACGGGAATGCACAAATCTCAGTTATTGTCATTGCCGTATTATTTCATTTTAATGTATTTTACCTGGGAGGACCCTTATTATTAACACGAGCGAAGTCGGGCAGATCTGCTAGTTATTATATAATTATCATTAATATCATTAAACAGAAATCTATTTTTTTTGCTAATGCAGCTGTCTCATTCCCTGTTGTCTCAAAAAGAAACTGCGCATAAACAATATTTTTATAAGCCAATAACAATTCAAATTCACCCTGTTTTTTCAAATCCGAAATTGATGTGTTCCTGGGACGATAATGCAAATTTGTCGTATATATAATTAAAAATCTCTCATTTGAATGTTTTTGGATTTAGAACATATACCAAATTATAGTCATTTCAATTTCAAGAAAAATACTCTGTAAAAATTTGTAATCACATTTTCTAAGAAATGCTTATAGTTTAAAGTAAAACGGACTCTAAGCCTAATGTCAGACGACCGACTATTTCAATGATTGTGGTTTCGCACCACCTGCCTCGTCCAACGCTGAAACTGCCACACGCTGAAACGCTGCGTTTCCAGCAAAACAGAGACAGATGGGGATGAGAAATTGGCTAACAAATGTCGTTTTATGATAGTTAGCGAAAAAAGGTTTAAAAGTCATACATTGAAAATATTGAAAAATGAAATTTCTAGTTCAAATTCATGCATCTTTGCTATAAATGTCATTACGCTTTAACTGAGTAAATTTGCCGCCATATGCAAATAGTATAATTTACTAGGGGGAAATTAACTTTGCTGTCACAACAAAATTTTACAAATAAAAAAAAAGAAAAGAAAACGGCCAATTTACGGCCAAAAACTTAACTGTATTTGCTTCAAAAATAGCAAAGAAGTTAGCTCTCCTTTTAACGCGGTTTCAATAATTCCTATGTCTTTAAAAAGTATTTATTAAAAAATTTAATTACTACGTTTTGTGTTAAATAGTACATTCATTTGTGTTTACACGGGCCACAACTGCCAGCTCAGGTGTAAAAAAAAAGCTTAAAGTTTGTCCCAGGTCTAACACAGATAATTTATTTAGACGCAGTTCACGGTCCGGCAGAAACAAAAATCCAATCAAAATAGCTCGACACAATTTTTACAAAATTGTCGATTTTTTTTAAAACCACAAGTTTGATATAATGAAAATCCTTTAAAACTATATTATACTTACGCGAAAAATTTAAATTAAAGAATTTTTCAAAATATATGCTCACAGTAAATAAAACCGGTGCCGAATATGAACACAGAGGTGCTGTTTTCATGTCTGCTTTCCTATCCCTGATTTTCAACACAAGATTTAATTTGTAGTGCTTTTAATTAATTTGTAATGTTTTTAAATAATTTTTAATACTTAAGTAAGGTCTTTTGCTCTGGCCAGGCTGGGCCACGACCTCACCTTACTTTTTTCGGAAGGTTTGGACCCGGCCGGACCTAACTTATTTTTTCCATACCGAGGCGGTAATAAATGAATAAAAGAAACGGCAAATTTCCAAAATGTCAAATTTTCGTTATATTAGTCAGGAAGCATGTGCTACCAACCCATGTTCAAAAGCAAGACCCTCCCCCCATCTAGTCCATCAGCTCTGCTTCTGCTTTTCCAGTAAACATGCGCGTTTCAGTCTAACGAAGAATATTTCATATTTTCGATTCTTCTTTATTTTTACAATGCATTTAAAAATGTAATAACTGTATTATTCACATAGTTGAAATCTCATCAAGACTGATGAAACATACAATATTAAAAATTGAATTAATAAGAAATTCCTTTCCGTGTTTTTTTCCGAAATTAGTTTCAAAAATCATATATTGATAATATTGAAAAATGAAACATTTCTAATTGAAATTCATGCAAATGTAACATATTTACTATAAATATGATTACGCTATACCTGAGTAAATTTGTCAACATATGCAAATAGCCTTTTAATATTTTACCAGATAATATTAACTTTGTTGCCACACAAAATTTTACAAAAAATAAATAATAAAGAAAGAAAGAAAAAAAAGAAAAATGTTAATTTACCATACTTAACTGTATTCGATTCAAAAATATAAATGAAGCTGGCTTTCTTTTTAACGAGGTTTCATTAATTCCTATCTCTAAAAAATATTTATTAAAAAATATGAATTACTACGTTTAGCGTAAAATAGTATTCTTAAAGTTTCCCATGGACCACAATTTTCAGCTCAAGTGTAAAAAAGCTTAAACTCTGTCCAAGGTCTAACCCAGTATTTTGACGCAATTCACGACCCGACCCGACCCAAGAAAAATCCTATGCAAATAGCAATACATTTTTTTTAAATGCTGCTTTTTTTAACCATCATTTTCCTGTAATTAAAAGTTATTTGGAAGAATATTATGTACCATAGATTTCAACTTTTACGCTTTTTTTTTACCACTATTTTTGATCCGAAAATTTTGACTTTTTTAAAATTAGGTTTTCGATGATTAAACAAGACACTATTTATATGTTAAAAAATAGTGGAGAGAGAAAAAGGCTAAAACTTAGCAGGTATGGTATACATACTTTTGCAAAAACAGAAAATTGTATTTTTGAAACAACATGCTTGCGGTAAATAGGTCCGGTATAAATATGACCACAGAGGCTCTGTTTTGATGTCCGCTTTCCCGTACCGGATTTTCAAAACTAGACCTAACTTATAAAGATTTTAATTTCAGAGGTCGATGTCGATCCAGGCAAAATTTTCTGTCTATGTATGCCCCCTTCTCAAAAATCAATTTAATGAAACAGGCCCTTTCTCAAAATTCGTAATAAAAAAACAGCCCCTTTCACAAAATTGTATTCCATAAAAACATACTATTCATTAATTATTCTAATGTTGTCAGGTTTAAAAATTTATAATTTTCAAAGAAAACAAGTTCCCCAGAAAAGAAAACTGTAGCAGAAGAAATTAAAGAAGTTATTATTAAAAAAATGCTTGTTTCGAATTTCAGTAACTGGGTGTCATATTTCGTTACAAAACTTTTCACAAATATAAAATAAATTTACCAAAAATATAATACATTTAAAAATATACATTTTTTACTAAAAAATATATTTAAAAAAAAGCATGCATCGAACCTTGAATTTAATTTAATTCTCAAGCAACGCACTAGCGGAAAATAGTAGTATTATTATTATTTGATAAAGATTACATTCAATTTTTCTTATAATAATACTTTACTATTATAATACTTTTCTTATAAAACGTAACTTGTAGTATTAAAATAATTTTAAATGATTTTTTATAAGATTTTTTTTTGTTTATAACAAAATTAATTCATATAATTTATAGATAACTTTTTGTTCCTCTTTAGATTTTTCTGATTTTTTTTTTTTTTTTTTTTTTTTTTTTTTTTATCAAGGATTCTACAAACCTCTAACAAAGTTATTATTATATTTTTATAATTCACACGATGTATCCTACAATATTGAACGCTCTTGTATTTCAAAAATTAGTTGTTTCACGTCTATTAAATATATTTTAAATTCTAGCGAGAAAATTTGAACCAGAACAAAAACTCGTGAATCACTGTTGAAGAAAATAAAAAATCAGCCTTAAAACCACAGTTCATTTGAACAACATAGAATAATAAAAAACCACGAGAACGCCACCAGATGCCAGCGGTTTGAAGGAAGCATCAAGTCTCCACATGAATCTTTTCGCATTTTTTACCGAAACGGCTTCTCGGTGCTCGTTTGAACAGACCAGAAGATTACTATACTCTCAAGAGAGGTCGCCCATATCGCCGTTTTCCGCAACCGCTCTTCTGACATTAGCCTAAAGAAACGGTTGCAGCGTTTTTTTTTTTTTTTTTTTTTTTTTTTTTTTTTTTTTTCATATTTTGTTTATTTACTGAACTTTGTTTGCTTACCTTATGACAAAGTATTCTGATATTTTAGATGCGGTGTTAACACTTTCTAATATTTAAATTAAATACATATTCAGTTATTTATTTATTTATTTATTTATTTTTTTTTTTTTTAAGTCACAATTAATAGAGTCTAGAAAATAACATTATTTCTATATAAACATTTTAGATTTTACTTACTTTTATGAAGGAATGTGTAAGCTAAAATCCACACACAATTTTTCAATAAATACTTTAAACGTAAATTTGAGATAAAGATAATCGTTTTCTCATATCACCCTCTGTTTCAGCTATATTGTATTGCTTTTATACATTCGGTCAATAGGTAGCATTCATAAAACATTGGCAATAATTCAATATTTACCATTTTGTATATTTTTCTGAACTGGGTATAGAATTTCCTTTAATTTTATTCATATATTTAGTTTTTTTTTAGAAGATAGAATCTAAATCCACAAAACATTTATATTATTATCTATATTCATTATTTTTAATTACATCAAAACTCTTCACATGAAAAATTCCCAGTTTAAAAGCATTAAATTTCGCTCTTTTTTTTAATCGATAAAGAGTCATCTCTTTAATGTTCAGGCGAGTAACGTATTATTTAACCGATGACAGCAATTTGTTGATTTAAAGTTATTCACAAAAATCAATAAGTTAGCAGAAGGTTGTGAAATAAATCTTTTAGAATCTTCCATTTCAAAATAAAATGAATTCTTCGCTGACGCTTGAAACGACGCGTGAACCTTGCGTAAAAAAAGTACTCTCACCATTAAAAATAAACTTTTTTTTTTATTTAAAAGAAGCTTCATTGAGAAATTGCTTCAGTTGAGTATACACACACCTACACACACATAATACATACATTTTTATGTAAGATAACCTATTCTGCAGCTATAGCGAGCTGTTAAATGGTCCGATAGTTATTTCGTCATGTAATAGCCTGAGACATTTATATTGTTGAAACTCTTTATATTGTTTTAAGTGATAATGGGTTTCATTCTTCCTTAATAGAATCTGCACGCGATAAAGATAGATTTTTAAAAAGTCACACTTGAAAAGTAAGTTATAAAGCCATAAAATATGAGTAAATTGGGATTAAGTTTTCAAAGAAATTGCATTTGAATGTAGTCTTTTTCCCTATATATTTGCCGGTAGCGATTTGCTCGCCAAACAAGACATTGATACGTCACTTCATAAAAATAGTTCCAAAAGAAATATTTCAAAGGTGTTATTTTCTTATTTTATTGGCAGAGAGAGGATGGGCTCGTGAATTTCTAATAGACTGTTGAAACAATTTCGATGAAATTCAAATGGGATAAATTGGAGAGTATCCTCTGTCGGTTAAAAAAGCGTAACATGAATCGGAAGTGTAGTTTCGGAGCATTTGGTGGACATACATAGGCATCGAATTGAGGTCATCCTCTTTTTTCTCAAGGCGGTTAAAAAGGGTGACATTTTTTAATAATTTTGAAGAAAAATATTATTTTTTTCGTTAGCTATTTAAAAATTTATTCTTTTCTCTTATTTTGAAAAATTATTCGTATTTTTTTTAAACAGAAAAAGCAAGACGGTATAAGATCTGGACTTGTAAAAAATACACATATGAAAATAATATAATCTTTTTACATAGCTTTGTATGTACATTCGAAATTAAATACATTGTATATAAAAGTAATATGAAAGTACTGTTAAAGATTATAAATAATTCTTTTTTTTAATTAAAGTATTAGTATTTTTTAAAAATATTTTTATGTAATAATTATCTAAGTATTTCAAAATATGATTATCTAAATCTATGTAAAATCAGACGAAATCGCTGTACAAATTTTACACATGCTTACTACCAGTGCTTGTGATAAACATATTTTTTAGAATATACACAAAAATAAATTGTGAATGTGTTTCACCTTATTTTTAAATACAGAAAAGTTAGCTCACGCGTGAACCCTATTTCGTCTTAATTCTCCAGAAAAGGAGGAAAACCATGCTCAATATTCATTTGCTCATGCATAGTTTAAAGTTCAGTAAATAAAATCGTCGCATACATTTATATTTCTATTGAAATGTATGTAGAAAGCCAATGCATTTGATAATGTGCTTTTTTCCCTTGATTGTCAAATTTTGATTTAGTGATAGTGAGTTGATTCCATAAGTGGAAGTGGAAATGGAAGTTATTTAAATTAACAAGAAAATAATTCAAACCTATTTTCCAAAATCGAATACATATATTACATATATTTACTATTATTTTATATTTATTTTGTTTATTATTCATTTTTTCGATAGATATATATATGGAAAACATAAATAATAAATAAAATATGTAGTACAATAAATTATCCGTTAAACAAACATTACAAAAAACGCTATTTTTACATCGATATACTGTTTATAGTTCATTACTTTTTTAGTTTTTCATGCTCATTAATTTCCTGTTATTGGCGAATTTATTATTAAACGGAAGATAGTCTCAATGCATATCTTTAAACGCAGTACATTGCAAAAACGCATGTTTTAAATGTTAAATGTAATACTTTATATCCATATGCTCATATTTATTTTCATCAACCAAAAAAAAGAGAAAAGTTCATACTATTTAAATGCTATTGTTACGAGAAATTCACGAATTACCTGTTTTCGGTGTTACTATATTATCTTATATAATAAATTAATGAACGTCGATTTCGTAATGAGTACATAAATTGATGTATCTATTTAAATATACTGCTGTTAGAAAATCCAGTTCTAACTGAAATAAAGACAAAATTTAGAAACACAAAATTAATAAATTAAATAAAAACTAATTTTGATAATAAAAATATTTTACAAGGTAAGAATATTTTTAAAAGCAGGCGTTTTTTAATTAAATATTATTCTACGTACGTAAATATTACTGAAAGTACAAAATTATTTATGTTCATACATTATACTTGTACAAAAACGATCAGCGGAATTACACTATATTTTTTTTTAATAATCGTTTCGTTCCACAATCTTAAGATCTTTCATTCTAACAGATATGCTAAAAAAATATTTCTATAAAAGAAAATACGAGAAAACATAAAACTACAAATACTGCATTATGCTTTTAAGTGACACATTAGCGGTTTTCAGTGAATGCATTACGAAAAGTTTCTAGAAATCTTAATGATGGTTACTAAACTGTTATTCTTATGGCATTCATATTTAAAGGAACACATTCTTTTGAATTAGAATTCTCAATGATGAAAATATTCTTGGCAGAGCTATAAAAGTTAAAATGAAGTCAATTACAATTATGTAAATATCCTGTTATTTTGAAAGATAATAAGCAATCTGATTTAAGTATTTTGAGTTATCTTCATTAAGTTTTAGGATGAAACATAATGTATGTGCTGGATTTGCTAGAAATTATGATTAAAATAAAATTTTACGTAGTGTAAAAGCACCAATAGACGGCCACTTATAGCGCTTTCTTTTTGTCTATAGCTCAAAGCGGAATTTAAAAAAGCAATATAACATTTTTAACAGTGGCCCATGTTAACGTATATTTTTATTTGACTGTTTCAGCAAGTGTTTAAAAACTTAACTGATTATGTTTTTTATGTTAAACTTAAAAGTTGCAAAGTCGCTAGTAGTCTGTCACTCAAATCTATTGTTCGGCCATCACTGGACCAGTTGTCGCCCACATAAATGCTTTGTTATTGTAAATAACTTAAAGTATAATTTTCATAAATAGAATAAAATTTTAGCAATAAAATGTGTCAATTTATACTTTTCCTATGTTTTCGTAATAATTTAAAACATTATAATAGTTTTTAACACTTTCCAACATACTTTAAAAGTGTTTGTGAGTTTAGATTGTTTCTAGTCTGTCCGAGCTCTAACACTAGTAAATATATTCGAATCTTCCTGAATTTTTTGTATGATATTGACGTTAAAAATGGCACGACCGCCATTGAAAATGAAGTGTGTAGAAATTATAGTTCATCTACAAGGAGAGTCAAAAGTATTCCGATACATTAAGCTCAATGCGAAAAAATTGCTTCAAGTTCATTTTAATGATGGTGAAAATTTCATGCACAATGAAATTGATATGCATTTATGAAGTGCACTGAACAATGCATTCTGGACAATATGGGGTCCAAAGTACTTATTATTCATTTATAGGGCCACGCAAAATAATTCTTTTTCATAATAGTGTCAGGTGAAAAACGGTTTGCAGCGTATTTTAGTTATGTTACACTATTTCAAATATAATGAAACTAATATACGTTACTGTGGCTTACTACAATATACTTGTAGTATAACATGATATGCATGGCATTTATCATTCATTTATAGGGATACACAAAAAATTCGGATAAAGTATTGTATAATTCTATTAGCGTTAATTGCTGGAAGTGTGATTTCGTTTATGACATGCGTTTTTAAGTTTAATTAAATCTTTGCTTAGTATGCGGTTTTTATAACTGATATACATCATATACAAGGCTACACAAAACAGTTTGTAAGCTTTGCGGAGTATCAGCATGAATGGCTTAAAAGATGATTTTAATTGAATTACACTCTTTCAAACTAAACTATATTTACTATACTAAGAGATGTTTGTGTAATATAAATAAAATCATAAAAAGGGCCACGCAGAGAACTGAATACATGACCTCCCAGGGATAATAATGTGTGGAAGTGTTATTTCAATAGTTTTAACTACATTTTATTCTGAATTAAATTTTAGCTTAATATGTGCAGCATATAAAAATCTGTTGGTGATATACAGGGCTGTACGAAATAATTCAAGATCGTTTCCTTATAGTGGTGGAAATTGCTGAAGGTGTATTTTCAATCTGTTATGCATTTTCTTCTATAATAAGTTTTATCATACTATGTATAGAATAATATACAATTTTTTAAATTAAATATAGGACTGCACAATGCTTAGGGACTACAGAATTGGACTCCTTTTCTGGTTACGGACCATAATCTGGTTTTCAAAAGTATTATGCCTTTTCTAAAATGTTTACCTTTTTTACAATATTAAGCAGCTAAATTTAGATAAAGAATTCTACAAGCTTTAGGAAGGTCTTTTATAATCTATTCTTGATGCATGATTTTTCATTCTTGTTTCTTATGGAAAGTAAAGTTAAAAGTACCAAATTATCTAGTAGTAGGCCTTTCAATTTTTTTTTTCGCCCTCGTAGTCTAGGCGGTGGGCAGAAAAAAAATTATTACGTCATCTTGTTTCAAAATGAAATTATGATGTAAGACAGGATTATTAACAGAACATATATGGCTGATTTGTCGATGCATATCTTGGTATGATATTAGCAGAAGGGAGCACCAAATTGCCATTCTAGGGTTACTATCATATCATCAAGTTTCGGGATGAAATTTTAATATGGCGCATATCTCGGCTAGTACAATGCAAATATTTCAGTTTGTCTTGGGATTTCGTGGTCAGATATGAGAACAACGCGATGCCAATTCGTCATTTTGTGCTATCTTCTCATCGAGTTTTGAAATGTAATTTTAATAAGTTGCATATCTGGAATAGTACATTACAAATATTACAGTCTGCCTCGTTCGTAATATCTTTGAACGATATGTGAAAAATGAGGCGCAAATTCTTATTTTGGCGGTACTATCTGTCATCGAATTTCGAAATGAAATTTTAATGTCACTTTGGATTTATACGATTTAAGTATTTCAGTCTGTTCGTGGTATCTGAGTACTGTACCAGCATAACGGGTCGCGAACTCATTATTTTGGCGGTACCATTTCATTTTCACTTTTGAGCATGAAATGTAATGACTACATTTTCAGATTAGTATATGCTTCACTCTGTTTCGTGATATCTTGATAAGATATGAGAAAAACAGGGCGCCAAATCTTCCTTTTAATTGTACTATCGCATCATCGAATTTCGTAATGAAATTTTAATATGTTGTATATTTAAGTTAGTACAATAAAAATATTACTACCTGCTTCGTGATAACTTGATACGATACGATCAGAATACGGCGTCAATTCGTCATTCTGGCAGTACTAACAGATCGCGTTTCGATGTGAAATTTTAACATGTCATAGTCATCGATTATTGTATCAGTTTTTTATATTCTGTGTAATTTATATTTTAAAGTGACAGTTCCTTTGAAAATGAACAACGTTAGCTTCTTTTTTTAATTTAAGTTCTATAGAGGCAGAAGATGGAATTTTAAAAACCAATAGTTAGCCTCTTATTAATATTATTGTTGACTATTGAGTTAATCGACCAGATAATAAGTTTTATTTTATATTATTAAAAAGCTATCACAATCCGCGGCTTTTTAGTTATTGAAATATGGCAAATTATATTTGTGTGCCTATTAAAATAAGTAAGAAATTATATTTCCACAGAAAATTTAAATATTACTAATTAAAACACAATTTGTTGAAATTTCATCCTAATAACCCATTAGATTACTGCGATAAACATGTCACCCCTTTAAATTTCGAATATCTTATAACCTACTTTCGGAGAGCATTTATGTATTAAATGTAAAACCCATGTAAAATTAAGTTTCTAGCAATAGCCCTCGCAATTCCCAAATAAATCATCGTTTTAAGAATGATTTCAGCACATTTCACACTTTAAAATTTCCATATTCAAAAAACATGTTCTGTGCGAGTAAGCAACAGCTATTTCGAGTTCCAAATCAATATTTAAATTAATTTTACTTCTATCTGTAACAAGTATAAGTTTTTGATTAATTTATCTTTTTAAATTTCAAATTTATCATAACTATTCTGCGAAAATATTTACGTTTTATAAATTACTGCCATTTAATATTTCAAATCTTTATCCTTAGCATTTTGATATTAATCATAATTTTCAACCTTTTTACAATGTTTTCTACTCATTTCAGCCTTTTATATTTAGTTTTTTTGTTTTTTGGAAACCGTTATCACTGGGCATTTATCTCTTTAAAAAACAAAATGTCAAGTTTCAAATATCTAACACCCACAGTATTACAAAAAAGGGATATTTTAGAACGTGTTTTCCTTCTGCAGAGACTGTCACCATCATTTTCTAACTTTTACTTTTAAAAGTGATTCGGCAGTTTCAAAGATTTCCTCTTACAAAAGAAACAAACAGACGTTTCTTCTTTATAACATTAGTATATTAGAAGGCTTCATGCTGGTCAATTTTCCCAAACAAAATATATCGGTGAATTTAACCTTGTAAATACAAAGTTAAATTCACAGTTTACATATTTTTTATCGCCGTCATTACAATTTTAAAGCAAAATGAGTCTTTGTCTGAAATGTCATTGTAAATTGAAGTAAACTATACGAATGCCATGGCATTATAATATGTTTAATTTTTCAGACAAAATTTTCGCTTATAAGAATCACTGTACAATCACTGAGTTGATCATTTACAGTATGATTAGCAAAGAACGATAGGACGACATAATGCACTTTACTAAGATATCTTTAAAACATTATCTAATTAACAATGAAAATCTCATTAAAATCGTCTGGATTTTTTTAATGCTAATACTTTTAAAACGAGTTCACCTGATTATAGAACTCCGCCCCCCCCCCCAACTTGATGATATAACTAAGCAACGTAGAATGATATACAGTAAACTAAAACCTTTCCTGAAAAATTATCTAACTAACGATGCAAGTTCCATCACAATCTATTCATCAAAACTAATGTTATAAGCAGCGGGAACGAAATTCCCATTTGCATTTTATATAAGGTGCACTGTAGTATAAACGGCAGGGTGGGTAATGACGTCAGATGCTAATATTAGGCGTAGTTATGAAGGAATCCAGGTAAATGGCACTTCAGCTTCTACACTCAAAGACTCTGAGTCATCTGAATCACAAAAACAACTAAAAGTTAATTTGTTACATATATAGACCTTATCTCTGGAATAAGCTCGTAAGAGTCAACGTCCGATCTAAAATTTGCTAGGTAAGTTCTGTGATGTGAAGACTATATCGCTCTCCGTAAGAAAAGTGACACTTCTCGCAAAAATTCATTTTGCATTTTATTCCACTAATATGTCTGTCGTATGTGCGTCTAACTACATTAAAAATTTCGTAAGTGCAGTTATAGGAAAAATTATATTATTACACTATATGTCTATTTGTGATCACAGAAGAGGTGTAGATTATGCGGAGAGGTAAAATTACGCAACCCTTCAAACCTTACCTTACGTCTTCTTTCTTAAGAGTTTTATGCATTTATGCACGTTTTTATTCTTGGATGCAGAGCTAGTGCTATAATTTCATGTTCCAGTAAAATCATGCAATTTTTTCCCCCTCTCCTGTAAATTTTACTTTTTTCGATATGTGTCTCTTTCTTGCGGGTGAGTGATATATTTGTGATGAAATACTTTGTTTATTACATAAATTTATAGTGTATTTCACGTACTTTCAAAATGTTGAGGAGATCTTGGATGTATTCGAGTGGTAGCTTGTAGCTCAACATATACAGCGAAAAATGTATACAGGGGTAATAACGCATCCACTTGTGTTATTACCCTGGCTGATTCTTTTCAGTGGCAGAACTACATTTCTTATTTGATTTCTTGATTTTATACACGAGAGACCATTATTGCCATTGTTGAAAACTAAAAAAGATAAAGAGAAATTTGTACGCCCTAAATGCTGCTAATTCTTTCATGTAAGAATAATAAAATATCATTTGATTATTACTGCATCCTGATATCGCAATTAATGGTAATTAAAAGCAATTTGTTAATTTCTAAAGGTGTGGAATTTGTATCTTATAATTGGATAATTTACATGAAATTATTCCATCTTATTTTATAATTTTGGTTGCATGGTGTTATTATCCACCAGGTGGGTAATAACGCCTAATAACATTGGTTAAGAAATCATGCCACTACATTTTATGAATAGATATCTGGTAAAATAGTCTTTCTTGTATAAATAATCAATAAGTTGTTGTATCAAATCCTTATTTGCTTGGGGGAAAAAATATAAAACTAAGCCGTAAAAATTAGTGGCACCTTAACGCCTTTCCTGTCGTTATTACCCCAGGACACCTTATATATAGTGTGCATAAAATAAAATACATGTAAAAGGTTATATAAATCTCAGATTGCCAAAATAAAATTACGAAAAAAATCAACTTATTAAAAATACACTCAAAAAAGTGAAATGGCTTTTTAGCTAATCGTCAACCGTGGTGGCCGACTACTGAACATATAAGTAAGTATAATACCCAATAATCGGCCACATTAAAATTAATTAATATAAACACACTTATTTAATTTTGATACTGAAAAATATTACTTTATAAAACTTTTTAATAGTACAGTCTTATAATTATAGAAAATAATAAAAATAAATTAATACTAGTCTTTTAAAAATTTTGTCATCGGATAACAAAAAAAAAAAAAAAAAAAAAAAAAAAAGCAAAAACAGTTATTTGACCGCAACCAAATAAACAAGTAAGAAAAATCATGCGCACAGCATAGATTAGGAACTTTCCAACACTCCCTGAAAGCTTTAACGAGACTTCGTTACTTAAGGAAATAAGGTAAATAAGATAACTAAGTAACCGTTTAAAATTCTGATTTCAGTAGTTACTACCCATAGCCAAATGTGTATTCCAATTCTTTTGAACAGCCCTGTATTCGATCTGTATGTTGATATATATACTATATAATGGGAAAAGTTAGTTTAGCAAAAAAATGCATAACAGGTTCACATTCATCTTTCAGCAATTTATACTAATAGATGGAAACATACTTCAAGACTTTTGTACAGCCCTGTAGTTTACTTAATACCTTTATTACATGCCACTATTTAGCTAAAATTTAAGTCAAACTAAAACATGCTTAAAACTACTGAAATTACATTTCCAGAAATTATCACCCATAGACGGCCATGTATCCAACTCTTTGCGTGTCCCTGTATATCATTTTATCTATATTCTAGAAATATTTCTTAGTACACTAAATTCAGTTCAGCGTAAAAATGCATAACTCCTTTAAAACCCACCTTTAAGCAATTTATGCTCATACTCAGTAATCTTTACGAATTCATTTCTGTAGCTCTGTACATGAACTATAGCATTTATACGCACTTTATAGCATGCATAAATATAGTGAACAAGTAGGTAAGTGTGATCACAGATCGCACAGAGTGTTTCGTTTAATATTCCTTTAAAAAAAATTATCCATTTGAAAAATCTGTTAGTTCCACATTTCGCAACCAGAAGCGCACTCTATTTTAAACAAACCTCTATCCGAACGAAACTCCGTTTTATGTACTATCCGTAGATATATTAGACGTGGGGATTGGGCCGATCGCACCCGAGATAAGTAGGTGGCCCTGGCGGTAAAAATTGGAACTAAAATATGTAAGGCTATGGTGCATAATATCAAAGAATGGTCAAAGGGGTGTCGGCAAAAGTTGGAAAAGTGCTCCGCGGTTGAAAAGGCCGGAGGTTAGAAAAATTGCTTAAAATACACAAGTTAGAGCCCGGAAGAGTAAATAATATAAGACTTTTTGAAAATTTTATGATTTGTCGTGTGGTCTGAGGTATTCAGCTATACGTATGCAAAAATTTATGTCTCCAACATAATTAGGAAGTATTAGAAAGAATCTCTTAGAAAGAATTGCTTAAAACAGATATGTGGTAGCTCAAAGGGTTAAACGTAAGACTTTTTCAAGATTTTAAGATTTGTCGCCTGACCTCAGGTGTTCTGCTATAAGTATGCAAAATTTCAAATCTTCAATTTAATATGGAGCTCAGTTAGAAAGAATTGCTTAAAATACGTGTATGGGAGCCCAAAGGGTTAAATGTACGGCTTTTTCAAAATTTTATGGCTTGTTGTATGACATGTGGTGTTCAGAGATAAGTATGTAAAATTTCATGCCTCCAACCTAAATAGGGGCTCACATAGAAAGAATTGTTTAAAATACACATGTGTGAGCCAAAAGGGTTAAATGTACGATTTTTTTCTAAATTTTATGATTTGTCGTTTGATGTGAGGTGTTCAGCTATAAGTATGCAAAATTTCACGCCTCTAACTTAATTAGGTCTCACTTAGAATGAATTGTTTAAAATACACATGTGGGAGCTCAAAGGGTTGAATGTACGACTTTTTCAAACTTTTATGGGTAGTAATTTGATGTGAGGTGTTCAGCTATAAGTATGCAAAATTTTACGCCTCCAACCTAATTAGGGCTCGCTTAGAAACAATTGTTTAAAATACACATGTGGGAGCTCAAAGGGTTAAATGTACGACTATTTCAAAATTTTATGTTTTTTCGTTTGATGTGCGGTGTTCAGTTATAAGTATGTAAAATTTCACGCCTCCAACCTAATTAGGGTCTCACTTAGAAAGAATTGTTTAATATACACATGTGGGAGCCCAAAGGGTTAAATGTACGACTTTTTTAAAATTTTATGATTTATCGTATGATGTGTGGTGTTCAGCTATAAGTACGCAAAATTTCAAGTCTCCAACATGTATAGTTTCTGAGAACGGACTCTGTGACAGACGGACAGACAGACAGATGAGCGAAACGAATAGGGTTTCGTCAGATGAACAAAAACCTAAAAAAGCGCATATCATAATAAAAATGCATTTGGAGTAATCATTATTAATATATAGTAATTCGAATACAATATATTATCTGAAATCTTTTCAAATACACCGCAATTTGCCCTATGCCATTATGAACGGAATTCTTTTCTGTGGCCCTGTAAATGAACAATAACTATTCTTTGCACCGCATATTCAACAGAATGCATATTTTAGTGGGCTTCATAAATGAATATCAATTTTACTATGTTTGAAAGAATGTAACACCATTAAAAATCATTTGAAACGATTTTTCCCCATTGGCCGTAATGTAACGGAAAACTTTTGACTGTCCCTGTAAATGAACTAAACATGCTACAAACTTTATTTGAAATAGGGAACGTGCTATGGTAGAGGTCACTAACATCCAAAAATTTGAGAACGATCCGAGCATATTTACGAGAGTTAGAGCGTGGACAGTCAGCCAGACGAACAGGCAAACCGAAGTCATACACACTTTTCAACTTTGTTGGGAAGTGTTAAAAATGGCTGATTACTAATGCAATAAAAATACCCACAATTCTTTGCTGATGGCTTATGAGGTATGAAGAATGGCTACATATAGGGGGATTGTAATATTTCATTTGAAACCAAAAATAAGCTATTCATAACGAATTTTATCTCTAAGGGGCCGACTACTGGTGAACTTACCCTATGGAATGTATGAACACATTTCTTTCTTAAATTCGGTTTTTAGGTGCGTTCGTAATTATATAAATACGTAGCACCTATAGTCGTCGTTCAGTCCGTCTGTCTGTCCGTCCGTCCGCATATAATAGAGCAAAAACTACCCAACCGAATGGTCTGAAATTTTAAATATATGATTGTTGTAAAATTTTGTCGAGCCATTTCAAATTTTATGAAAATCGGATGTATAGTTTAATTACAGGGACAGTCAAAAGTTTTTCTTTACATTAAAGCCAATGGGAAAAATTATTGCAAGTGCATTTTAATGATGTTACAGCTTTCCGAATGGGCTGAAATTTTAAATATATAATCGCTGCAAAATTTTGTCGAGCCATTTCAAATTTCATGAAAATCGGATGTATAGCTTAATTACAGGGACAGTCAAAAGATTTCCGTTACATTAAGGGGAATGGGAAAAAATTATTGCAAAGTGCATTTTAATGATGTTACAGACTATGCACTTATGAATTGCAAATAAATACACATTCAGTACAATATGGGGTGCAAAAAATAATTATAAAACTAGTTATAGTACGAACGCACCTCATTTGCCACGTTTGACGAGCAATTTCCAACTTGTTTAAAATAGGAAAATATACTATTGCGTATAATTTTGTATAAATTTAACAGTATAATATTTTTTAAATTATATATTTATCTATCTTACGCTGCATCCACTCCGGATTATTTTCATTTAATGCATGCTAATGCGTAATATAGCTCAACTTGAGGAGAATAAGTTTGCAAAGAAAACAACATACTCGTACAACGCATTGCATGTCTCTGCTGACTATTCGGGATGTTGCTATAGCACTTTTAAAGACAATTTTTGAAGAAAGTGTTTTTTGTCAAACTTAAACTTACACTATGTGCAAAACTACTTGATGAGACAATATTAACTAGTATGTTGTGGTCATCACAAAACTTTCTTCTATCTCATACTTGTCAATACTTCAAAATTCATTATCACAGTGCATCTATGCTCATCATGAGGATTCTAAAAAGATGAAATTCCATGCATTAGTTCTTGACATATTACTGTCCCTGAAATCGTGTAAGTCCATAAAAATGCAGCATAGCAGCGTCACCTATTGTGTGATTTACACCAGAACCTAATTATCATCAACTTATGTCAATGTCTAACTGAATATGAAGTTTGGGGAAAATCCGTGCATTAGTTCTTGAGATAGAGCTGTTGCGCAAATCATGACAAATGCAGCATAACAGCGCCACCTGTTGAGCGATTTACACAACCACATAATCAGCATCAACATTTATCAAGGTGTACTGGAATCTGAAGTTTGATGAAAATTCGTGCATTAGTTTTTGAGATAGAGCTATTGAGGAAATAGTGCAAAATTCAGCACAGCAGCGCCACCTATTGGGTGATATTCACCAACACGTTGTCAGCATAATTTCATATCAAAGAGTAACTGAATCTGAAGTTTGATGAAAATGTGTCCATTAGCTCTTGAGAGAGAGCTATTGCAAAAATCATGAAAAATGCTGTATAGCAGCGCCACCTGTTGAGCTATTTACACCAAAATGTACAAAATATCAATTCATATCAAGGAATAACTGATTCTGAAGTTTTCTGAAAATTTTTGCATTAGTTCTTGAGATACAGTTATAATGGAAATTCTGAAAAGTGCAGCATAGCAACTTCCACTTTCACACCTTAGGTCACCATCTACGTGAATTTTGAAAGTTAGACGTCAATAACAATTGTATTTCTTATATTTCTCTGACGAAGACTATGTTTTTTATAGTTGAAAGTACTAAGGTATTAAAATAATTTAATATCTTTTTAATATTGTCTCATCTTTTAAGTAGTTTTGCACATAGTGTAAGTTTAAGTTTAACTTTTTAAAGATTAATTAAGCATTCCTACACTGTAAAAAAAAAAAAAAACGACATTTTTACAGTACAAAGTACTGTTCATCTCTCGCACAAACTTGATCATAGTTGAATGTACTGCATATTTCTTTGGTTTCCTGACTATTTAAACATGGAAAATACAGTAGTTGCGTAAAATTAACAGCACAATGTACTGGTAATTTGGACGCCAGTAGTTTGTGCTGTCGTCCAAATGCGTCTAAATTGCCAGTACATTGTACTGCTAATTTTACGCAACTACTGTATTTTTCATGTTTAAATAGTCAGGAAACCAAAGAAGATACAGTACATTCAACTGTGATCGAGTTTGTGCTGGCAAATTTACAGTGTTTTTTTTACAGTGTATTTATTTATTTATTGGTGTTTTTTTGTCATTTACAGGTTCTCAAATTGGTGCTGAGAGTCTATTTTTGTTCTTGAGATTATTTCAAACAGTTAAAATTCTTATATACGATGTTTTAGTGTTAAATGTATGTGTACTTCCAATATTATATGCATGGCTGTCTTGCCCTGTTTGCTGCCTTAAGTCTTTTAATAGTGAATTTGAGTTTATATATAGTATTTCGTAACTATTCCTTTCAATTTGCTTATTTTTTACATTTGAATTTGTGCCATTCTATAATTAATGATAGATAGCTTCTCATTTTCATTACTTGTCAGAAGTTGTTATTAAATCTATGTTCTGTGTAATATCGCTCAGACTAATCTCTCTGAATTCCTACTTAATGCATTTCATAAAATATTTTTAGAGGTCATTGGAACATAAATTTTATGTTCATATATCGATTCTAAGTTAAGTTATCTTACGGATCGTGTCATAGCCATGTGAAAATATTTTGTCATATTAGCAAAACTGCATTTTATGTTATATTATATTTAAAGGGTTTACTTTTTACATTGTAGAAAGCTTTTACGGAGCTTAAATATATCATAGAGTTTTATGAAATTTACATACGTACTAAATATGTAAACTCGATATCATATGAGTTTTCACCCTAAGTAGAGCCTTTCATGTCTCCTTAAACCCCTTAACTTAAAATATAATTATACTTTGTTACAATTTTAAAGTCATTTCAAAATAGGATATTTCCTAAGATACCCATATAAATAGCAAATTAAAATCACAGAGTAAACGTTTCAAGTTGTTTTAGTAAGGAAGTTTCTCAACGCTAAATATTAGAGATGGCGGTCGAGACCATAGATATGTTATTTAGGAACGTATGTCGGACAATAATTCCATACTCGATTGAGGTGCAAATGACTAATTTTAGACCAAACCTTTTCATACCTTTAAATAATATTTCTGAAAGTTTTATGCATTAATCACTATTAAATTTTGTTTTAATTAACTTGATTGTGGATACTTGAAGATGCACAGAGAATGGCACAGCCACTTTTTTTTTTAATCTGGCAGTTTGTTTAAAAATGCCCTGCCAACCTCATAAGAAAAATTAAAGGATTTCCTCAGTCAAAATCCATTAAATATTAAAAAAAAAACATAAATTATCTCATCATATTGAAACATTTCCATTATGTAGTCGTTTTCCACAGTTATAAAGAATACTGTTCATGTGTCTTTTCTAATCCTTTCTGTCCAGAACAATACCATCACTAAAAGTACAACATTTCAATAAGTCTTTAACGGCGTTCTTCCAAGTTATTCGTGGTCTAACCCGGCTATGTTCTTCTTGCTAGGATCGATTCTGTAACAACCTTTGGTGGGCGCTCTTCTTTCATTCCAGGAACATGCAATTACCATCTAAGTTCATTATGTTTGACGATATGGAAACTACCTGTTTGAATTCTATGATTTCTCATATTCTCTAATTATTATGTGTTATTGTATTCCCGAATTTTTATATATGTATAAAGTCCCTAAACATGAAAAAAAAATGGATTAAAATATTTTTTATGTTACTTTTTATTATTGCTATTATTATTATTATGAATATAACATCTCACACATTTCTAAAAATATTTCGTGTTTAAACGTCTTTTTTAGATATTTTTAAATTTATATATAAAATTTCTTTCATGTAAAAAAAAGTATGTATTTGTATTACTTAACCTCTTTATTTTCGATGGTTTCAGCTGTACAGTTTTAAAATCCATCATATTTAGACGATAAGAATCACTTTTTTTCAGATTTCTACAAATACATAAGGGATAATGTGTTTACCATATTACATTACAAATATACTATTCAATTTGTGAGATTGATCAGGATATTATATTTCATGGATTTATCAATATAAAAATTAATTTCTTTTATATCAATACTTTCAGCAAAACCCAATATCTTAATTCCTATATCTTAATTCCTAAAAAGTAATAATAGAAGAATGTTTTCAAATGATTTAGAATAATCGTTATCCAATAATATTAAGCAGTAGTAATTATATGCCTTTTCAGTATTTCGCGTTTCCTTATTTGTTTTTCTTTTCAGTATAGTGATTTATTTATTTATTTTGTATAAATACTCATAATTCACAATATTAAAAAAGTCAAATTTTATATACACATGTTTATTCTTTATGTAAACGTTTATTCTTTAACAATTTATTTTGTTTTTACGGCAGTGAAAAGAAAAGTTATACAGACGCATAACTGAGGTAAATTTAGAATAGAATCCTTGAAAACGACATTCATTCATAAACCGTATCAATTCTAACAAAAATGAAGAATATATTTACTTCATATTGGAAACTAAAGAAATTAAATAATATATTGAAATTTAATAAATGCTGAATTATAACATTTTTCCATTTGAAATAGTAAAAACAATTATTAAGTTATCGTGATTTTTTTTATTATTTTTAGTGAGTTTTTTCTTATCACTTCATGAAAATATACAAACTATATTATATATTTTTTTGGAAATGGGTAATACAGATGGCCATTTTATTATATCTCTCATGCATGACGTAGCAGTAGAAATTTAACCCATTTATGCCTAGCGTCCTATTTTTGTGAAGCTTCAAATTTTTGAAGAGAAAATTTGTATAATTTTCTTCTTCTTTATAACACGAAAATTTTGTGAAATAATTATCTATAAATACTTTTAACTGTTGCCGAAAGATGACAGCATAAGATGGACATTTATTGGATTAAAATGAAGGCTTTTTTCGGAGTTTATAGATATATCCTTTTTCAAGGTGACGAAATGTAAAAAGGTAAGTTTATTTGGGTTTTTTCGACCAAGGATCTAAATAAATAAGTCATAATCTTAGCTTGTAGAATTCTTCCAAATACGTAATTTTTAAATTGTGAAATTAACTCCCTGACCGCTGAGCAAAAGGGCTAAATTGTAATGTTTTTTTCTCTGTAATTTTTTTAAAAATCTAAAAAAAGTGATTTTTCCTACATGACATAAAAAATTAGATTAAGTAAAATAATGCTATAAAGTGATAAAATATCTTTATTAAAAAAAATTAATTACGTATAGGAATACAAGCATTGAGAGTATTAATCATAACAAAATGTTTTAAAACTGCATTATATTTGTAGAATTCTATCTCTCTATTCTAAAAAAAAGTAACTACCGCTGTCACCGCCGCCGCCACCGCCGCCGCCACCGCCGCCGCCGGTTTTGAATTTTTTGTGACCGGAGGTCTTTCTTCGTTAATATTAAGAAAAATAATGCATACAAAAATATGAAAATCGGTAGTATTATACAAAAATGTTTGATAAACACACTGATGCAGACAGTTTTCAGATCGAAGAATTATTTTAAGAGATATTTAATGCTAAAGTTGGACAAAATCGTTCCACTAAAAAAGTTTTATAGGAGCAAAAACTGTCCATAGGAATTTAATCATTTTTAGATCATTTTATGCGTTAGAATTTGCCGGAGTGCAGATTGCATTAATTTTTTTATTTTGACTAATTTTTTGAGGTTTTATTTCTATTTTAAATTCAGATTTTCAGCATTTCTACAGATATTTTTAACAGATTTTAGAAAGTGATATTAATTTAAACTGTTGCCAACTGTATAAACAGCGGAAACAATAATGTTTGCTTCAAAAAATATATATATATTTATACGCGTAAATAAATTAAAAATTTATTTACACATGACTATTATAAACAGAAAAAAACATTTGGAAGAATTAAATAATTATGTACAAAAAGCAGGAACTTATGAAAAATTACGTCATAAAAACTATAATTACACGTCAATTTTAAGAGAGAAAGGAATTCGTAAAACAATAAATTTATTAACATGCGTTAGAAGTCTTAAATAGAGAAATTACGTCATATTTACGTCACATTACAGTTATTACATAAAATGAACACAAAATAATATTGCAAAACCGTTTAAATTTAGAAATTGCGCTAGACATTTATTTGATATTTTAAGAGACTTTTCAACTATTTTTGTTAGGAAAGCGCAAATAATATTTCATTTCTAACACAAGTATTTTCATGTGAATATTAAAAAGAGAAAGAATAGTTTGGTCAAAATTACGTCAGATTAAAAACGATTAATTTAAAATGTCTCATTTAAAAGAACTTTCTTTTCACTTTGTTAAAAAAATACCAGGAGACAAAGACTCTGTTTACTTAATTCCTTTTATATTAGCTTATTTTGATGTTTTATTTGTATTTTAATTAATGTAGTACTAATTTATTTGTTTTCTCGTTATTTAAAATAAAAATTATGTCAATTTGTATAATTTGGCGAGTGGTTTGGCGATTTATATAATTTGGCGAAATTGGTCGACGGGATAATCAAGTAGTACCGCAACGGATTTGGCGTTAAAATTCCCCAATGAAAGAGAAATGAATAGAAATCCGTTTATAGAGAGATCGCCACTGTTTTTTTAATTATAATTCAATCTTTCGAAATCTTTGTAAAGCCGATCAAATTAGCGTGCATTTAGAGACTACGGTGTCTGGACGGGGGTTGGCGAGCGTAGCTCGTAGGGTGCCGAGCCCCCTAGTTAATTTAAATAATGCTTCTGTTGCAGTGGAACCTGCAGCTTAGTGAACGGATATATCAGTTCGCGGCGGCCAGAAAATTGTAGTGTCAAGGCTATTTTTAATGCATTTTTGTAAAGTACAAAATATAGGACGCTAGGCAAGAATGGGTACATATTTTTATTAGCCATTGAGGAGAGGGTTATTTATGTAAAGTCCTTTTCAAGATGATTATGAAGCAAATTATTTTCATGTCTTTAATAAGATTATTGTTAGTTTATTATTACTAAAACCTATAATGTTATTAGTCACTGCAAAGAAATAAATATAATGTTTTAGTAATTCATAAAAATACTAATTATAGTGTATAATATACAATATAAAAGCTTATTTTATATAAATATATACAAAACATATAATTATGCATATTATATTATTACAAATTTTATGCATATCTCCGTATTTAGTACGTTTCCATTTTATCAAATAATTATTTTTAAAAAAGTTAACGTAATTTTTTTAGTATTTTCCTGTTCCTTTTCCAACATTTTAAAGTCATTTTACCAACAAATTTGAGTAAACAAAATACTGGCACAAATGGGTTAAAATCGCAATAAAATGTTTCCGTTTTTAAAATTGTCAAGAGATATAAAAGAAGTTTCTTTATTTATTACTTTCTTCTGTCCTTATAGTAATCAGTGGATCATTCAAAAACTGTCAACATTTAATTTCTAATTTAGTATGTTTCAATGTTTTTGTTTGTGGTTTGTACAACAAAGTTGCGGCATACCCGACAAGATGAACACATTGAAATTGAGACATAGTCCAATTTTAGATTTAAAAGACTGTTTATATAAATAAAATATTTAAGAGCTACGATGAGATTCTGAATTTAACCTGTACTACGCTGCACTTTACGGTAATCTAGTTCTTAAGTCAAAACTCAATAATAAAAAAAGTGCGAGATTACTAATTGTAAAACTAACTTTCGTATAGAAGACTGGATGCTCAAACGGCAATCATAAATTGTTTCGAGATCGATAAGGACTATAGCTGCAAATAGAGATTAGCTCACAATATCAATAGCTATATAAATTTCGCTAAAACTAGCAATCCGTGGTTGCCTGTCAGCTTTATTGAGTGATAGCTAAATTTACTACTAGACAAACTGGCAACTTCTACTTGCCTAATAATTCCCTTCCAATTCTTTTTACCACGTTGCACACTTTACTCCAAAAGCAATCCATTAGAATGCAGGTCTCTCGCTACATAAGATCCGAGGATACGAACTTTCGATCTCACAGATTAACCAGCATAATCAAAATTCCATAAAGCTATGGAGAATACAACTAACCGCATATTCCGACATTTTGAAACACGCTTCGTAAAATTTAAAATAAAACGAAGGATTCACGTCGCTTTTGAGCACAGAGGCTATATCGATAGAACATCCTCATTCCAAAAGATAGATTCACTTTATAAGAGAGTTGCTAGTCATCTACAAAGTTTACTGGGCTTAAAGCAAACAAACAATAAAGCTTTTTCTATGTAACGTAAATTTAATTTATCCATAAAATATGTCAACACAAAAGAAGTGTCAGAGAAGCAATGATGATAGTCACAGCAAGTTAGAAGATGTCATTTTATGGACTTGCATTGACTTTTCATCGTTCTTTCATATTCACATAAATATTATATATATACATATTCATATATATATTACCTTTATACTTCAGGTCCTCTTGCGGCGCACGATTGTTTCGCGACATAACGGTCGAGAAACATTCCTCTAAACATATCTCGAACACGGAGAATAAAAAAAGAAAATTACGTTGGCGATGTTAGAATCGTTGTCATAAGCAATGTCTGTGGACGACACAGGAGTCAGTTAGAAATCCCAAGCAGGTTTCTTCTTCTCGGTTCAGAGAAAACTTTGACGGTTTTAAAAATGCAATTGAATCTGTATCTGCGTCGTCATTATAATTTTGTTTTAACCCTTTGCACTTCCTTGTCACTGCTAATGCGACATTGTGAGGTAACTGAAAAACTCTGTAACCGCTGCTGCGGCGACATGGTAAGGTAAGTGAAAAACTCCGTTGTCGCCGCTGCGGCGGCATCATCTTTCTTTGCAAAATTTGCCTTATTTAATCAAAGCATTTTTTAATTGTGTACTTGAAGGAAACTTCTTTTAAAAAGGTAGTGCTGACCGAATAAAATATTTGTGTAACGACATGGAGTTGCTGGTACCCCATACTCAAAATGATGCGGAGTACAAAGGGTTAAAATATGTTCTCTTTTTAAATCATTTATAGAACAATTTGGCTAATGAGTGATGACAACCGGTTCGAAGGTAACGGGTTTATGGACTTTGTCGAACCATAGTAACATTCTTTTAGAAATTTGTTTGCACTTGAATGATATTAAAAGTATTCCGTGTAAAGTGCTAAATAAAAGAGTGTAATAAAATTTCGAACATGATACTTTAATAAAAAATTAAGTTAAAGTTTTCAAAATAATTACTTTTCATGCTAGATGATTATAATATGTCATCAATTTGAAATTATAAAAAAAAAATATTATTAGAATAAATTTGTTGAGAAATTCTACTAAATAAAATTTAATTATAAAATCTTCGTTTAAAGGTTTATAACTGTATAATTGCATGAAATATTTTTTTAAGGATAGTTCTTGTAAACTAACCATATATGTAATAAAACTACGTTCTTTTCTGCGCCGTGAAAGTTTGATTTTATATGATATTAAACCTTTGTTTCATACTCTGAAACTGGCATATCCCCAATGTTAAATTTGTAATTTAGTAACTAAAAGTGTAACACACAATGAGAAAAAACTTTTATGTAAAATAACTTTAGATTTTTTAATTTCAGCCTGTCCACTACATTGGACTCTTTACACAGTAACAAAATGTAGTGCTGTTAGGAAAGTAAAAGGTGTGGAAGTTTTCTGTCGGGATAATATTATTATACTAATCATTGTAATCAAACTTGTGAAAAGAATCAAGGATGGTGAAACCTGTAAAATCAGTCAGTTTTTGCATCGAAACGAAGCAAATCTTACATTTTACACATGAATATGTTAACATTATTTTACATTGTTCCATCTTGCATCTTTGTGTACTTTGTGATGTTTGACGGGGTAAGTGCTCCACCATGTCCTATCTGATACTGGTGTTACTGTGTACAAAATCGGCGCTTACTGGCAATTGCTTAACTTGTTTGACTTTCAGCGATTCCCATTACTCAGAGTCTGGAATCAAAAATGGTTCATCAGAAATGAATAAATAAATGAAATTTCAGAAAATTTCAAAGAGATTATTATTTATAAAAATATACTTGCATAATATTAAAACCCGGGAGAACTCGCTGCATGAGAGTTTCTCTCACAGTCGTACTTTTTTAAGATTCTTATTTAAACCATTTTTCATTTTAATTAAAATTTCAAAATGTTATTTCAGTTATTTTACTATTATCATCTATTAATATATGCTATTTTTATTATTATCAGATATTATATGAATGTAAAGTAAAAGAAAAGCAATTGGGCATTCTCACTAGCGAGTTCTCCCGGGTTAAAATCACATAAATGCATCAAACTTAGACTTTTTAGTTTTCACTGTTCATACTCATGACAGTTCAGTTTTCAGATGAAAATGTTATAATGTTGATACCCTGCATGGCGTCCGCTATAGTGGACATTATGTAAAACGTTCCTTAACAAAATAAAATAAGTATTTTTACATGTATACTTGTTATTCAATTATACATTAATCCAAGAAGGTAAAAAAGAGTAACTTATAAACAAAATGTCGTCTAAATTACATTCTTGTAGGTTTAGAAACATTTTAATTCATGTAAAACAACTTACAGGTATTCAGAAGACACATCCATTCTGATTATACATGGTGAACCAAAAGAATGGCTCTGATTACAATAATTCATTACAAATTAAACATTTGTATCATAATGTAACTTGTTGTATCATTCGATAGGTCAGTTTTAGTAGTTTTTTGTGCAATAGAACGAAACATTTTCCCGATCAGTGGATTGGAAGGGATGGACCAACACCCGGGCCTCCGAGCTCACCAGATATTAATCCTCTGGATTTTTTTCTTTGAGGGGGGGGGGGCGGTATATCAAGGACAGTCTTTGCTACACCAATTACTGACGTCGAAGAAATTAAGACTAGGATACAAGCTCCTGTGTGTACTGTAAAAGAAGATATGTTAAAAAACACTTGACGGGATCTAGAAAACCGCTTAAACATTTTCCAAGCAACCAAAGAGGCACACATTGAAATTTACTGAGATACGTGGTCTTAAAAAATATATATAGCAGTCTTATAATGCATCCAAACCAACATATGTCTAATTATAATAGTTTGAGAACAATAAATATTTATAATCAGGGCAAGACTTTTGCTTCACCATATAGGGTAACTCCGGGAGAGTCGCCGCATACGGGATAGATGCCGCACCCCTTGTATTTCTTGTAATTATCGATAGATGGTCGTCAAACGCACAGTATAGATGCGTAATGAATTTATTTTAACCATTGTATAGCGTGAATCCCATTTCGATGTTTATCTGTAGAAGTACAATCCTTAATTTGACGTAAGTGCATGATTTCACTGTCCAAACTTTTAAACACGTTATGTTTAAATACTTTTCATACACTAATTACTAAATGCATGCATTATTTCGAAGTCAAAATTAAGTGTAGCGTTTGTATAGAGTACTGTGTGTATGGTTACGCCATTCCCCTTAGCGATGGCAGGTAACTGTGATGGTCGACGTCTGCCGCATGCCGGATACATGCCGCATTGCTATTCCGGTATACATGCCGCAGTTTCTTTTATACGGGAGGATTTAAGTGTTATTAACTTTTCCTTTTCTTTTTGCACAGACTAACCATGTAAGGCACGTTACCAAGTTTACTAAAACCAGAGGAAAAAAGGGGGGGGGAAGTAAGAAGGAAAAGAAAGATGCAAGTATAGATGATAATAATGAAAAATTGGATTACGCGTAACGCAGACGTCCTTTGCAAACAACTCCAAAAAAAAGGAAGTGCAATTGGATTCGTTGCATCATGTGTTTAAATGTAGTTACATAAAGACTGCACTTTTTCGACACCTTTTCTGTAGATTGTAGTCGAAAAAACAGGTATCTTATCCCATTCGGGACCAAAGGTGCATATAAGCACCTTCATAAAGAGCTTACAAAATTTGTTTCTGGTACCAGTAAAAAAGAAAAGAAATATTTGCTTTGTTTAATTACAGCTTTTTCATGATTATTTAAATAAAGGTAACTTCTTTTTAAAAAGTGGTACCAACCGAATAAATTTTGTGTAAAAGCCACCGGTCCCGAAAGGGTTAACAAATAAATTATGTAAATACAATTTTACTTTTTTTCCTTTTCCATTCCGAATACATTAATGTTACGTTGTTGCTGAAATAACAATTAAAATTTAATGTAAAAAAAAAGTCTATAATTTTAATAGTCAAGTAGACAACAATTATTAATTTGAATCTACTAATACGTTTCATTGTACTCATTTAGTTTCATTTTGTTATTATATCGATAATTAAAGTCCAGATATGATAATTTTTTTAAATATTTTTATTTATAATTTCGTTCTGTTCTTATTACAAGCGCGGCATATCTACCGCAGAAGTGCGGCGTCTCAGCCTGAATGTAAAGGTGACTCGCCGTAGTGTAAGGTTTTAGAAAAAAATTGTTAAAAAATATTAATAATTTGTTTTGAATTTTTTTATCGCAGTACACGCCTTGTATATTTAACATCAAATAGCACATCATGATTTGTTTTATTATATGTCCACCATGGGACTTAATACACAAGTTCAAAAAAATGTGCGGCATAAATCCCGGAATTACCCTACATCAAGAAGTAAGTTGCGCATCTTGCACGTAAGTAAGTGGAGCCATCTCGATTTTTCCCCTAAAAGTATAGATATCAGAGAGTATCAAAAGCTTTTAATATGAACTCTAAATGAAATAGATTGGTTATTGAAAATCTAGCATTTTTGTCCCATGTACTGGTACTAGATAGTATCTAACAAAAGGTTAAATAAAAAGATGGGCCTTAAATTTTCATAATAACGAATAGAGACGAATATTGAAAACGTAATCATTCAATCTATCACGAGTTAAATGAACTTTAAATAGAATAAATGGTTCTAGTTACAAATTCGCGCTGGTGGGATTGATTATCGCACAATTTTTCACATAAGAAAATAAAACACGAATAATGTATTAATTATATAATCGATTATCAAAAGGATTTATTATTTTCGCAATAAAAACATGCTTGCTATTTACCACATAAGTTTAAATTCCTTCCCTATTTCCTATAAATACATTTAAAATCATTTGCGATCAGATTAGGTGTTGTTGTTGTTTATCTACACGGTACCGATTATCTATACGAGGGATATAGTCCCGAAGGCGTGTGCCCTCCGTGGGAATCTAACCCATATTTACGCAAGGTTACCCAAGGTTCAAAGAAAACCATGGAAAACTCCGAACGGTTAGGCGGACGGGCACGATTGTGTTCGAACCCAGTCTACCAGCTTTGAGAGCAGACGCTCTCAGCCATTGGTGTGGCTGCGATTAGGTTACACTCGCAAATGCCGTAACTAATTTAAACCGAAAATTCGATTATTTATTAAGGTAATAAAGAAATAAGTGTATAATAAATTATTTTCAAATATATTCTGTGAATAAAGAATAAAACTAAAACTGAAATAAGAATCATGCAAGCATTACTCGGAAACTAGAAAATAATACACAGTTTACGAAGTTACAGTGTTACGAAGTACTTTCATTACTTAGTTTTAATATTCTCAAAATCTAAATCCTTAGGAACACTAACTTACTTCTAGAGCACACAAGGAAAACAGTAAATCAATTTTCGCTATACTTTATTGGTATAAATACCCAATTTATTTTTATTTTGATTTATTTATATAATATTATCCATAGTTTTGCCTATTTCATTTAAATTTAGATTGAAATGTGGATTTGTTATCTTATTACATGTACAAAACGTTTGATGATGTCTATCTGTAAAAAAAAAGGGGAAATTTAGAGACGTTTCAATTCGTATAGTTTGATTACGTTGCTAAATTACATTTGTATCAATTTAATTTAATAAAATCATAATTAAAAATTATTTTGAAAAATATGCATGATTATACTTCTTATTTATTATCATTAATTAGGAATATAAAAGGAAAAATAAACAAAATGGAACGTAAGATGTTACAATACTTTTATGATACCGCATTACACTATTAACAAAATATAAATTTAAAATGTCTGAAATACTTATTAAATAAATGGAATGCACTTAATATCTCTTTCTTAATTGAATTGATTATTTTAATTAATTTAACATGAAAGGAAACCTACATTTTAAGGAAAAAATGTAATTAAATTAAAATTATTATCAAAGGAAATCTATCTACATTACTGCATTCTTGTTTATTATTTGACCGAGAAAAACTAAAACGAATCATATGATTTCACTTCAAAATAAATATGCATAATGCTGCAATTGGACCGCTTTTGTGATTATTAGATTTTGTTTATTTTCACACATATTCTACAACGCAAAACAAATTATTATTTTTCTTTAAAACATATATTTCATTATAGCATTTTATTAACTATATTATGGGAAATGCATTATGTGACATAAAATTGTAGTTTTATGAAAAATAATACTATATTTATGCATTAGATTTCATTTAAACAAATATTTTAGCCTTTATTTTAAGGAACTTTTAAAGTTCAGTTTTCTATACAGGGTAATTCATAAATATCGAAACAATAGGTTATTTCGTTAAATATTATCCCTAGACCCATACTTCCAATTGCAAAGTTTCATAAAAAAAAGGTGCAAAATTTAATGACGTAAGTTGGAACTCCATGGGGGGGGGGTCTATTTGAAAAAATATAAAAATTAAAATTTTATACGGCCCTCGTAGTTAAAAATTCCAATCAGTAAAACTTTCCTTATCCATTCCAGAATTAAACACAAAAAAATTGCATCTTAATATCTGGAAAACTCGCAGAGTTATGGCCGTTTAAATAATTCATCAGGTTTTAAGGGATAGACACAAATTGAAATGCGTGCAATCCAAGAAACAATGCTACTTTAAGAGATCTAGGAAACATGTAAAAAATATATTTGTTGAGTTGGAATATTGATTTTTCATTCTTTTTTTTTTTTTTTTTTTTTTTTTTTTTTTGTGATGGTTAACTATATAATTTGCAAACAAAATCACATCCTAATATTTCTCATAAAGTTAAAAAAAAAATTAAATGATTAGTATTTTTTTAAGCGGATTTAATTTAAAATCTTTATAACTCGAAAAATTATCCATCGGATTTCAAATTTATTTCATTTAATTAAAGAGGAAAGTATAATTTTAGTTTTGTTTCAGAATTTTTTTAAATAATAATTTTTAAAATATTAAACATATTTATTTTAAAAATTATGTAATTTATTTTTTTTTTAATTATAATTTCAAAAGTTAAATTTTTTTTTCAAATTTGCCGAAACAAAATTAATGTAATATAATCAAAAAAGACATGTTCCAAGATGGCACTTTTTTTATTTACGATTCTTGACTTATAATAAATTAATGATGAAAAATGGTAAAAAGAAGAAAAAAATAAAACTTCATGCACAAAAGCGCATTTAAAGTTTTAAACATTGATTGGACTCTAATAAAATGATTAAATGCTTTTTTAAAAATTGCACGTGGAAAAGTAACTTCTTTCTGTAGCTTAAACTTCGGATTCAGTTTAACTTTTGCCGTTTCCACCTCCTTTTTGTACTATTGAATGTCAAATGTGTAATTTGAAACAATGCATTTTCTAACATACCGATTAAGAGTTTTTAATAATTTTAGTCTTCACAAATTCAGGCTTTTTATCGTCCCGGCGAGGCCGTTGAAAAAGTCTACATTCGGGGACCGGGCCGGACTAGGCGACTTTTTTCTGAAGACTCGGTCAGGCCGGGCCTAACGTATTTTTTTCATACCGAACCGGGTGTTGGTGCAATTTATGACGGCCAATTATCTACACGAGGGATATGGACCCAAAGGGGGGGGGGTCTTCCGTGGAAGTCTTTCTAAGAGAACCTAGCCCGTCTTTACGCAAGGATATCCAAGGTTCGAAGAAAACCACTGAAAACTCCGAACGATTGGGCCGAAGGACGCGACTGGGTTCGAACCCAGCACCTCCTGTATTACAGCTTTGAGAGCAGAACCTCTCGGCCACTGGTTATACCAAACCGGGACTGGCTTCCTTATTCCTAGGTCTCCTCTTGGCGAAAATTTCAGTCCCGGTCTCGAGACAACCCGTATTAAAATCATTATCTCTGACTGACCTAATCCGTGAAAAAATAACTAAAATTTAGCTCAGCCCAAAAACTTTTACAACAAATGCATAGATTTTTAAATGGCCATTATTTTACAACAAAACTTTAAAATTCACATTTTTAAAGAAAAGTAGATTTTAAGGCAAAAAAATTAAAATACAGTAAAACTAGTGAAAAAAAAATCTGCCTATCACGGAATCCTTTCTTAAACGGAAAAAACTGTTGAACCATGGAAATTGAATATAATAATACGAGATAAGAAATAGACGAGTACATTTACAACTCCTATGAAGGGAACTTGTCTATAACGCATTTTATTTCTTTCCTATGTGATTCCATCTTATAAGATTTTACTTTATAGCGTTTTTCATCGTCTCTAACACATGGAATATGGATTAACGATATTAAAGGAGAAGTGAATATTTTACATATAAATAGAGATTCATTAATAAAACAAATAATCACAGCTTTTGTCGCTTCTTTAAAATTAATAATTATAAACATGAAAAAACAAATAATATAATAAGCATTTTTGGTCAGAACTCCTTCATACAAAACAACTTTTAACCATATCGATATAAAAAACTATATAGAAATTCAATCAGGCCGGACCAGGCTACGATTTGAACTTTTTCCTGGCAGGGCCGAACTTTTTTCCCTATGGGTAGGTTTGGGACAGGACTAGATATTTCGACCCGTTCAGACCTGTAGTGCAGACCACCATCATACTTTGAAAGCAGGTTTAAAGTAAAATCTATACGCTGCCTATTTTATGTCCAAAGGAGAGTCACTATCTTATATTGACATTTAATAATGTACAATTTGTGGATGATCCCTATCCTGCATTCAAAATGAGTAAAAACTCGTCGCTCAGAGGCATGGATAAATGGTGTAAGTCACGAATTTCGGATTTTGATATCTCTGCGAATTTTGAAGATATCGTGATGACTTTTTTTGTGTTTAATTCAGGAATGGATGACGAAAAATTTCCTGATTGGGAATTTTACTCTACGGGGTCCGTATAAAAAATTAATTTTTGTATTTTCTCATATAGACCCCCCATGGAGTTGAAACCTATCTCATCAAATTTTGCACCTTTTTTTTGTGAAACTTTGCAACTGGAAGTATGTACCTAGGGGCAATATTTAAGGAGATGGCCTAATGTTTCGATATTTATGAATCACCCTGTATATGTATCATCTTTCAATTAAAAAAAATTCTTCTTAATTAAATGATATCAGTTCCATCTATTAAATTGAAACTGAAGGATAATATATGAACCCTGTTAAGAAAATTAATTTAATATTGATATTTAAAATTATTATCAAATACAGTTTTTGTAAACGAGTAATGCATAAAATATTTTTAAAGCATAAAATATGTTCTATTTGAGTGTTCAAAAACATTTATTGTTATTCTCGTGTAAACCATGTCTGGGTTAATTTTGTATGTGTGTACGTTTTGAATATTTACTTGTGGCATTAACGATATTTTGTTATGCGGTTTTGCTTATTTTTAACTGAGTGATAAAATGTCCAAGTCCGGAGTCGAACACAAGACCTTTTCATTAAATTGGCAATGCTCTGCCTATTAAGCTTCTGGACTTACAACAGGCCGATAAGTTTCACAGGACGACACTTTTGGCTATAGCATCTGGTCTGCCAGGCTAGACGCCTCAACAGAATGTGCCGCAGGTAATGGAACTCCATTAAAGCTGATTCCACAGATACGTAGACAATTTATTATTTTTAACTGAATTTTAATGATTGGTAAAAATATCTCCGGATTTGCACTCTATTACTTTTAACTCAATCATATTCATTTGTAAAGTTAGCATACGATTTACCCTTTATCAATACTAATATTACAAAGTAGTTACCTTTTTTGTGTCTTTATAACGGTAATTTCTGGAACTACCGATTAATGGTGGCTAATTGATGGTCACAGTTTTTGTTCCAACATAGACTATATTTTATGTCCGTACCACTACCCCCAGGGGGGTGAAAGAGCAAGAAAGTTCTAAAATTGAGATTTTTGTGGTATCTAGATGTGATAGAGCCTAGAACTTGAATTTTGGCATGATAGTTACTCATAAGATGCAAACGCTCTCTAAGGACAGATGGGAAAAATAATCGAAATTTAAAAGTGTGAAATTCTAAAAATGTACTAAACTACGATTTCTATTGAATTGATAAAGTTAGAAACTTGAAATCTGGCATTGAAAATACTTATAAGATGTAAATACTCTTTAAGAAAAATTTCTAAAAAAAATAATTATAAAAGATTGAAATGAGTAAAAAGCTTTCTAAGAATGTTCTATATTACGATTTGGATGGAATCTCAGTGAATACCAAACCGATTTCAAAAATGATGATGGAAAATTGATAGTAACAGTCCCTGTTCCAACATTGGCTATATTTTATGTCGGTGCCACTACCACCAGGTGTGTGTAGAGGAGGGAGGACGGGGGGTAGGGGGGTTATAGTATTAAAAAATGTTCTGAAATGCGATTTTTGTGATAATAAAGGAGCTTGAAAAATGAAATTTGGCCTAGTAATTATAATATTTAAAGGCTCTCTAAGAACTTTTTTTAAATTTTTTAAGTGAAATTTTGAAATTTAAAGGGTGAAATGAGCGAAAAGCGTTTAAGTGATAAGCTATAGCGTTTTAAATTACGATTTCTATGCAATTTTTAGTGACATAAAGCTTACAATTCCACATGAATATTACTTTTAAGACGTAAATCGTCGCACAGAACAGATGGGGGAAAAATCTAAAATTAAAAGGTTGAAATGAGCATAACATGTTTTATTATGTTTTCAATGGAATGATTAAGGATAGAAACTTAAAATTCGACATGGCTGCTACTTTTAAGTCATAAATGGTTGTGCAGAACAGTTTAAAAATATAATCAAAGTTTAAATGGGTGAAATGCTCGAAAAGCGTTCTAAAAGAGTTTAAAAATACAAATTCTATGGAATTGTAAATAATAGAATCTTTAAATTTGGTATAGCTGCTACTTTTAATATGCAAATTCAAGCATAGAATAGTTGTTTAAAATATAATAATTCAAAAGATTGCAAGGGGAAAAAACTTTCTAAATGTATAATTTTTTTCGATCCTGAAAGAATTAGAAACTTGAAATTTGGCATAGCGATTGTTTTTAAGATATAAATGTTCGCTGAGATTGGTTTCTAAAAAAATTGAAATTAAAAAGGATGAAATGAGCGGAAAACATTCTGGAAACGTTCTAATTTAGATTTCTATGGAGTTTTACTTAATATTTGTTAATTAACCAATTTCATATCCATTTCATATTTAGATGATATATTTTCAACTATGATTTTAAATTTCTAGCAACTGCATCAATTTGTTATTCCAATATTAAAAAAATAAGTTATTTATTAAATTTCAACTAAATAAAATGTCTTTAAAACCAATTAAAATTACTTAAAATTGTACAGTTTATAGGCTTCACTGTATAAAAAACTATTTTGGTGAAAAGGGGATAATTGTGGCTAAAAGAAGTCAGGTTAAACAATTAAAAGCAACTAGAGTGGTTGTTTTTAATTTTAGATAATTTGTTTGCAACCCTGCAATATAATAAATTTTGTCCTCTTCTATTTATAATTTTTTTAGTGATTACTAATTTTAGAATCTGATCTCAGGCCCAGACAACGTCGAGTGGGCCTTCTAGTTATTTTTAACCTTTTTTGTATATTTCCAATATGATTGAGATAAAATTAATAAAGTGTATATTTTTTTTGTTTACACTAGATGTGCATTTTAACTAAATACAGTATAGTGCCGATTATCGGAACTCCAATTAACCAACTATTCGAATAGCCTATTTCTTCCCACAAAAAATTTTAATCGAACTTTCAGTTATCCGAACAGTCTATTTCTCCCAATTTTTTTTTTTTTTTACCGAACTGCCATTTATCCGTTGACTTGGAAAAAGATTTTAAATAAGGAGAAAACTGATAGTGGACCAGAAAATGAGGAATGTAAAATAATAAAAAATGGGAAGAATCTTAAGCTATGAAGAAAATGAAACTAACGATTGGTTAAATAGTGAAGTGTGTGACCCTGAATATCAGAATTTAAATAATGATGAAATTGTGGATGAGATTCATGATGAAAAAGGAATTGAAGAAAATGAAAACGAATGCTCTGAAAATAACCCAGGTCCACCTCATAACAAAGTCTTTACATGTTTGGAAACAACCGTGAAATGGGTCGATAGAAGAAGAACGTTGTTCCTATTCAACTAACGTATTTAAGATGAATTAGAGATATGGAAAGATATATGAAACAGATATATGAAAAGAATGCCTTCGTTGCAGCAAGTAACAATCAAAAGCTTTTTTGATTAAATTATAATCCCTGGAGTTCAGAAATGATTTTAAAAAATAATAATTATCAAAATATATAAATAAGAAATTAAAAACAATTTTTAAATATGCCAGAACTAACTGATGCTGCCAGTTCTAAGCTTAGACAACGTGTGAAAGTTTTAGTATAGTCAGAAACATCCCTTAAATTGTCTGTCCATTTATCCAAACTAGGGTCACTCCCGACTTGTTCGGATAATCGGCTCTGTACAGTATATATCTAATGCAAATGTAACTTTTTAATTCTATTCTCTGATAATGTATTTGTAAAAATGAAATCAGTGACAGATTTACATTAAAAACGCTAACCTTTCTTCCTCGAATAGCGAGTTTTATTATATTTTTTATTCATTCTCTTTACATTTTACTCTAGCACACATTACATTCTTCTTCTCAACAAACAAACAAAAAAAATCCTTTAATAATAAGTAAAACTGATTCTCTGGCGTTTTTAACTTTCATGCTTTTAAACAAAGCAATTGAAATATTCGAGAACGAAGAGAAATAACAGATCTCATATTAGTCGTAAGTAATAATAATAATAACAATACGTATGTGTAAAAGCATGTCATTTTTTGCTTAAAGGTATTTACACGTTCTATTAAATGAAAAAGGGAGCTCTATTTCAATCTTTCTTTTTAACATTGCACTAATTAAAATTTAATATTTAAAAACGCTAATTGATTAAAACTTTCGCAAATTTGATTCTCAAAATAAAAATCACTGTAGCTAAATAATAACAAATGGTATAAAGATGGTATAAATGACATGAAGGACAAAAATATGAAATTTCGATTTTCTCTAAAATGAAATATTTTTTATTAATGCTCAATGCATGTTACACAAAAATTATTTATCTGATGCTAAACTAACCGATTTTTAAACCATAAAAAATTTACTTTTTTGTAGTATGTGACTATTTACCTTATATAATCTGAACAATGTTTTAAAAAATAATGTAGTTCCTGCATTAAGTTGCACGAAATGGCATATGATAAAATGAAAACTCATTCAGCAAGCATTTTTAAATGTAAAATAACGCTTTCCTTGGAAACTGTAATAACATTTTTTTTTTACCTCTCGCCTTTTGAAGTCAAAGCATACCTTAAAATTTCTAATGTCTTTATTATATGGATTTTTTTTCAAGTAATAAAAAGAAATTACAAAGGATAATTTAAAAATAAGAATTTATCTTTTTCCCGTTAATAATAGAATTTAATAAATTATAAATATATTACATAGTATATATAAATAATAAATAATAATTATATTATAACCATTATAAGAATAAATATGTAATAATACAAAAAAAAATAAATATACTTTAAATTACAATTAAAATATGATTTTTTATACAACTAGTTTTATTTATTTATTTATTTTATTTTATTTTTTGCAGTAATAATGAAAATCGAATTTAATAGTTGATACTTAGGTTATTTTCAATACTTAAAAAATATGTGTTATTAAATATGTACAGTTCTGAAAACACACACACACACACACACACACATATCACTCTCTATCAAATCTACAAAAAATCAGCGTATAAAAATATTACTGGATCAATCGATAGTATTAACGTCTATTAATTAAAGCTATACTTAAGTTTTTCTCAGTGAATCATTTACATATAAAAATTGTACCAAACATGAAAAAACTAACATTTAATTTTTACATCATATTTCAAATATTTGTAAAAATTTTCACCAGATACCAAACTGGAAATCATTTGGTAAAGTAATTTAGTAGTTATGTAAATAAAAAACATGGAAAACTTAATGTTAAATTCATAGTTCGTCGTTGAAAATCAGATGCAATGCGGTTAGCGCTCCAAACATAATACAAAATCTTTTTGACAGAATGAGATGTAATTTAAATTCAAATATCTGAAGTTAGTAGGAAAAAGTTTATAGATTACAATCTATATTTTTTTCGAATATGAATTTCCTAAATATGTAATTTTTTATTACATATTTTAAATTAAATATTTCCTGGCAAATATAAATTGCAATCTGTATTTTTTTCTAGAAATAAATTTCTAGAACCTTCAAATATAGAAATCCAAAGTTATAGTTTGTTCAACCGAATGGTGTTTGAGATGTGGTTAAAAATGATCCACATCGCAATCGGTTTTACAAGGATTGGAAATGAATTTAATATTAAAAGAGTTCCAAACTTTAACATTATAACGCCCGATGTAGTCATTTCGATTCCAACAGTTGCTAAAGCAACCGAATATCATACAAATTTTGTGTTTATTTATCTACCATGAATATGATTATTTTCACACCGCCATTTATTTAGAAACCTATAACTGGTTTGGTCATTTTGTAAATAAATTATGCGACTATACACCTAGAAAAGCCAAAAGGAGGGAATTCGTCTCAAAAGTAAGATAACTGGAATTATTTCATGTTTTCCATGTTTCTTGATCTTGCTATTTTTAATCTTTTTCTTTGTTATTGAGAAAGTAAAATTGTTTAACCTATCTTCACTCTACCTCATTTGTTCAGACAGATGATCAATTTTGTCTAACGTTGAACGGATTGCCTGCCGCTTTCGAAATATTTTCTTTGAGATATTTGGCTGCAGACTACTTTCAATTTGTATCAGACTTTTTAATTTTTTTCATTATAACTAAACAATTGGGTTCTTCGTTTCTAAGAAATATAATTGTAAAATTTCGCAGTCTAAGAACGGATAAATTAGATGTTCTTTTATGAGAGCTTTCAAAAATGAATCTGAACGCGGTTAATTATTCAAAAATGAAAAGGGAATAAAAAAAAATTAACCATGAAAATAATTGTTCATCGGTTTCTGATACAAATGAAGCAGAGATAATGTTGTATTACTGAAGTGCTAAATGATGAATTTGATACAGATAAAATTCATGTTTTTCCAGGTGGTACACAGTGAAAAATTCGTGTAAAGGAGAAGATTCTGGGAGATATCTGAAGAATAATGTCATGTGCTGTTTACAGATACACCTATTTATGTCAAAACGTTGATAAAAGCTAAAACTGTTTTAAGTGCATGCCTGTTATTTGTAATTAAAAAAATTGTGTAACAAATTAGCAAAATGCATCGAAACAGTGACAAGACTTGTGCTCGAAATTGAGAGTTGGACAGATACCATAGAAAAGTTCCAAGCTTTTATTTGATTTTTATATGTTTGCAGTGTAAGTGGGACAAAAGGAATTGGTATTCATTCCTAGTGTTCTAATAAATGGTTTAGAATTTCGAAATTAAACTACTGGAACAAATACGTGTTTGTGGAATTCTACGATTTCTGAGATTTCACTTGAAATCTACAAGATTTATACGGTTTAAAACAGATTAATTTGGAATGACATATGATATAGCACAGATTCTTGAAAACTGTGTTTCCGGATTGAAGCTTCCGGAAAATATAAAAGAAACTTATCAGATATTTCTAAGTAAAACTGTTTTTTACGCAATTCATACTTTACAAATAGGATAAATATGGGCCAAAGTTTTGGCTTTCTACATCTTATAACGAAGTAGTTTCTGTATTTAAGCATAAGTGAAGAGCGGCTGTTGGACCAAATTTATGAGAATATGTAGTGATGCAAATGATGCAGTCTGTACTAAACAGAGGAATAAAAAACACAGTTAGTATTTTTTCATTTCGATTCATTGGACGAAAAAAATCTAAAGAAGAAAGGGACTAGTTAGGTAGGATCTGTATTTAAGGGAAGGAGAAAAATTATAAAATTTCTGGAGGATAAATTTGTATAGAACAAACATTTTAAAGGAGGAACATAGAGTAACATGTTCAGCTATTCTTACAGTGTACAAAGGGAAGAGTAAAAATATTTTTATCTCCATCCATCAATTGAATTTCAAAACGACGAAAAGAAGACCCCAATAAACGTTAGATTTTACAATGAAAGTAAATGGGATGTGCTCATTATTGATCAGGTGGCTAAAAAATATTCCCTGACGGCTCCTTCAGAGAAATGGGATTTTCATATCCTTTAAAATATGTTAGATTTAACTGAATTAAATGCTTGAATAATTTAGAAACATTACCAGAAAAATAAAGATAAGAACAGAAACGTTTATTCAGTTATTAGCAAACGAATTGCGGCAAAATTATATACATGCCAAACATGAAAGAAAACGAAAACCTCCCACGGAACAGACATTAGAAATAGGACGCTTAAGGAGAATAAAGTATGTAGTAAAATAGTTTAAAGGCAGAATAACTTTCAGGATTTTTTTATAATATTTTTTATGGAATTCCTAATATTATTTTTTTTTATGCTTAAGCAAGACGGGTTGCACTTGAAAAATCATATAAGACCTGTACTAAAAAAAATATTTTGATAGTTTTTTGAGAGCATTTGCTTTGCGTATTTTTCTATTTTTTTTTTAAATGTATAGTTAAATATCTTTCTCGAATTTGTAATAAAAAGTATAAATCTAAAAATGTAAATGCGAGTACAGATTTCTAAACAATTATGTGCGTTTCGTAGATTGGTATGCCTTTTCAAATAAGCAGGAAACCAAGTAAGGTATGGATAGCGTCTAGGCTAGGGACGCAAAACCTGTGGTCCGCAATGGGTTAACTTGTGGCCCGTGAATTTTGTCAATTTATAACTGCAAAAAAATCTCCATTTATGTCCATTGGTCACAGGAAAAAATCAAGAATTTCGTCAATTTGTCGCGGAAAAAAATTGCAAATTTTGTCATTTCGCAAATTTTGTTAATCGACCTGCCGATAACATAGATATCAATATAGGAAATTCCCAAGTTACGAATTTCGTCAGTCGCTAATCGAAAAATATCTCGAATTTTATCGATCGGGCACGGAAAAATCGCGAATTTCGTTTATCAGGCATGAAAAAATCGCGAGTTTGATCGATCGGGTACGGAAAAATCGCGAATTTCTTTTTTCAGCATGGAAAAATCGCGAGTTTCATTGATCAGGTACTGAAAAATAGTGAGTTTTATCGATCAGATTCGGTATAATCGCGAATTTCGTCTATCGGGTAAGGACAAATCGCGAATTTTGCAGATCAGACGCAAAAAAATCGCAAATTTCGTTGATCATGCGTGGAAAAGATCGCGAATTTTATCGACGAAGTGCGGAAAAATTACAAATTTCGTTTATCAGCTATGAAAAAATCGCGCGAAAAATTGCGAATATCGTCATTTTCCCGCAGAAAATATTGTAAATTTTGCCAGTCAGTTAAGAATCGCAAAATTCGTTGATTGGGTTCGAAAAATCCCGAATTTCGTTGATCAGGTTCAGAAAAATCGCGAACTTTGTCGATCAAGCAGGGAAATTTCTCAAATTTCGTTGATCAGATGCGGAAAATCGCAAGTTTCATCAGTTTATCGCGAGAAAAAATCACTAACTTTGTCATTTTGCCGCAGGGAAAAAATGCAAATTTCATCAGGGTCAGTTAAAAATCGTGAATTTCATTGATCGAATGCGGAAAAATCGCGAATTTCGTCAGTTTATCGCTAGAAAAAATCGCTAACGTTGTCAACTTGCCGCGGAAAAAATTTCAAATTTTATCAGAGTCAGTTAAAAATCGCGAATTTTTCTGATCGAGCGCGAAAAATCGAGAATTTCATGATCGGGTGCGGAAAAATCGAGAGTTTCGTCAATTTATCGAGTGAAAAAATCGCGAATTTCGTCAATCAGTTGCAGTAAAATAACCGCGAATTTCGGCAATTGGTGGAAAAAGTTTTGGCCGAAAAAAATTTCGCGAAAACCGTGAATCACTGTTGGAAGAAAATCGTGAATTTCTTCAAAAGCTCAAAAATGTTGTGGCCCCCAGGGGGATACATTCTTTATGTATTCAGGGGCTTCGCAACCCCGGGCACCTGATCGATCTTTCTCTTTTCCTTTTCCCCCTGTTTCTCTTGTCTTTCTATCCTCTTTGTTTCTCTCTCATTGTGGTTTCCTCTTCGGAGGTGAGGGCAATTCTGTGTGAGCCGATATCATCCTGTTTATATCCACTCATGGAGAATTGTAAACCACCCGCCTGTTTGCCGTGCGTGGCGGCCCATGTTCCTGGAAAGGGGGATCCTGGCAGTTGAGGGAAACCAGCACACTGCTTTGGCCTCTGCTTCAGGTAGACAGGAGGTGCATATCGGTTCCCGTATGCATCAATCGGCTGGTCAACTGACTTGTGTCACTGGCTGGGGATCAAGTGATCAGACACTTACTAGCCATCTCGTTAAGGGTGGAGACTGGGATAGGAGTGTTTTGTGACCTTATAGGTCCTGGTTAGCACTGGTGCACGAATGTGCATCCCTTGTTGGGCTCGGTAGTGGGTGGTGCGGCCGGGGTCTGAATTCTATTTTTATTCTATTATGGATGGAAATACTTCAGTTACTTCTATTTCTCTCCCATGTGGAGAGCAACAGAATGTACCGAATTCCTCTTTCACTCGTTTTTTTATAATTAACCGTACTGACAGTCTTTCTGATAGTTCTTTTAAGAGAACTTCACCTTTTCTTATTGCAAAGACATTTCATTCTGTATTTGGTGACAACTGTTCACTTAAAAAACTGTATTCTGGAGATTTGCTGGTTGAGGTGTCATCAGCAAGCCAGTCTAAACTTCTTTCAAACTGTAATACAATAGGATCTTTCTCTTTGTCTGTTAATGCACATCAAACTCTAAATACTTGCCGTGGTGTAATATCCGAACCTGACCTTTTATTGTCTGCAAAAGAAGAACTTTTAGAAACTTTAAAAGATCAGAATGTCATAGATGTACATCGTATAACAATTCGTCGGAATGAAAAAGTGCTTCCCACAAAGTACATCATTCTGACTTTCAATAGTCCTACTCTACCTACTAGAATTAAAGCAGCCTACCTAAACTGTCCTGTCCGGGCATATATCCCAAATCCTCTGTGCTGTTTCAAATGTCAACGATATGGTCATACCAACACTTATTGTCGTGGCTCTGTTACCTGCCATCGTTGTGCAGAAGTCGGGCCCGACGATAAGTCCTGTGAAAAATCTGAACGCAGCATTAATTGTAAAGGGGATAATCCAACATACTCCCGTTCTTGTCCAAACTGGATCCGTGAAAAAGAAATACTTGCTATTAAAATAATCCAAAAAATTTCCTATCCTGAAGCTTGTAAACTTGTTGAGTCTATAACCCCAACTGTTGGGGTTTCTTACTCTAGTTTACTCAAACAACCATCAAAATCCATAAGGCACATAAGCACCCAGACCGACTCTTCTTTTCTGCCAACTAATTCTGCTATTACACAATCAACCAGCACTTCAAATAGAGAAACTCGTAATGTCTGTTGTGGTAGTAAATGCTATGCTACCCCAAAATTAGAACGTTGGAAACCCTCCTCTGAACCAGTTATAATATAATACAAACTTACACAGTCACAGAAATCTCCCGTTGAATCCAAAAAGTTATCCGAACGTCAGGCTGTAACTAAGGCTGCTTCACCTCCAATTCCATTGCAGAAACCTGATTCTCCTCAAACTGGGAAAATAAAACAAAAATCTTGTGCACAGACAGACAAAAGGCGATCTTCAACTACAACCTCTTCACAGTGGAAGACTGTGAAGAGAAGAAAGAAAAAATCAGCTCTGAGCTCATGCATCACCAATGTCAAGGAACGAAAACAATTGCAGCACTACATAGAAGAGACTATGGAATCCGAGTCATACAGTAATGACTCGGATGTGAATGAGGAAAATACTATGTCCGAGGACTATGTCCCTAATTAATTTTATGTTTTTTAATAATCTGTGCTTTATTTATTTTTTATTTTATCTTGTATTTGGACATTTTCTATTTCGTTTTATTGACTTGTATGTTTATAAGACATACGCATTTTAATTCTTAATACTTTCTTTCTCACATTGACTGGTTTTATATTTTTCGTCACATTGCTTTATTTTCATTTCATTTACATTGCTACTTTTACAGATTTTACATGTATCTTTTATTTTTAGCTAAGATAAGTTGACTCTTTTAATATGTGGTTTTAACTCATATCATATCAGCACTGATTTTCACTCTTTGTTGTTTTCTTATCATTTTGTTATGACCATTTTTTAACTTTTTAAATTATATTTCTGTGTTTTGTTTTCAACCATGTCTTGGCGCAGCATGTCCCTAAAGGGACTTTGCGCCATAAAACCCAAACTAATCAACCAACAAATCAAAAATTTCGTAAATCGCTCATGGAAAAATTACATATTTTGTCTATCGGTCGCAAGGAATATCGTGAATCTATTTGTCACAGAAAAAATCGTTAATTTCGTCGATATTACGCGGAAAAGAAATCTTGACATTCGTCAATTTATCGCTGAATAAAAAATTCCCAGTTATATCAATGTTTATCAGAAAAAAATCACGAATTTCGTCAATTGGTCGTTGGAAAAAATGCACATTTGTCAATCGCTCGTGAAAGAAGAATCGCGAATTTTGTCAATCGCTCATGTAAAAAATTACAGATTTCGTAGATCGATCGCAGAACAAAATAATCTTGAAATTCGTCTGTCGGGAGCGGAAAAAAATCGTGAATTTCCTCGATCCGGTATGAGAAAAAAAATCGCGAATTTCGAAAATTTATCGCGTATAAAAATCGAAAATTTCGTCAATTTTTCGCAATTATGGCAAATTGTTTCTTTGAAGCACTAGCCACACCCATGCCTATGTTTGTTTTTTAGCACTTTTAATAAAGCGAAATTTACTTCCTAGAATAAAGTCAAGGAATATTTTCACTCTTTGAAAATAATCCTTGCTCTCCTTGCCCTGTTATATATACAAACGTAAACTGTTGATATATCCTTGCAAACTGAATTGAGTATATTAACTGGGTAGGGGCAGCTAGAGGAGTAAAACTACCCCACGCCCTCTGAAACAATGTTTTTTATCTTATTATATTCCACAGCACCCCCACTCCCCGAAATAGAATTATTTCTGTCTTACTGATGTGACCCTCCACAACCCAAACATTTTTGTAAGTAGCCCTTCTCTTAAAAATGTTGTGCATCCCTAGTCTAGGCAAGAGCTTTTTAGCCTTAAACATGCATAATTCCTAAACCACATGACGTTGACACTTCGCATTTGATATACCACAGTACAATTGACGAAGAAAACAATATCATATCAAATTTAGGTGCCAGTATTGAACATTTTAATATTTGCTACAACTTCTATATGTAGGCGAGCCCTTCAGAAAAATTTAAGTATAGAATAATTTAGTTGTATTATTACTAATCTATTGGCCCCAAACACATCTTTATACGTTTTTTTTTTTTTTTTTTTTTTTTTTTTTTTTTTGGCGGGATTGCTAAAGGGTGGAGCGCTTTTTTTCTAGACTGCACTAATACATTTGCAATATATTCCTATTAAACAAAATGTAGTTAATTAGAAGTGATCAGCTGCATAACACTATTACTTTGATTCAAAAAACTTTTAGTATATTTTGATGCATATACACTGGTGTGCAAAAATTAAGGACGAAATAAAAAAATTAACATAGCAGAAGAACTAAAAGGCCTAACTGATTTCTAATCTTTTTGGAAATTCTGTTCACTTTCCCATATTCTTATTCCCTGGATATTTTAGTACAAATTGTATCGATTTGCATAACTTCTGTATGACGTTATAAAATATCCTGTCCTTAATTTTCGCTCAACAGTGTATGTTAACCATAAACCTTCTTGTGTGAAAAAGAGCATCTCAGTAATTTTTATTGTTTAAATAATAATATATTTACTTATTTTTCTTCTGAAATATGTCTATATAACATACAATTTACATTAAAAAATATAATTAAATCATTAAAAATACCGTTGGCTTTCATAGAGTACACGTAAGTGTTATATATTATTAAAATATATGATACAATATATCTGGGAGCACGGCAGTGCGTCCGCCAAGTTCGCACAAGCCGTAAGCTACCTTTTCCTGAACCATTTTGGCATACTTTTCACCCCCTCATAACGTCGTTTTAGGGAGATATATAGGAATTTTTCTTTTATACACATGTTCGTATGGTCAAACTGAACTAAGATTCCACGATTTCATGTTTCTATATTTAGTAGTTTTCGAAATATTAAATTCCGAAAAAGCGCTTTTTTGTCACTGACTCACTTCGCATCATCAAATAACTAAGGTACTTCTAAAAGTCGTAGAATCATGAAATTTCACAAGTAAGTCGGGTTTGTAGCACAATTAACCAGAAAAATCTGAAAACACAGAATTTCCGCCTCTAAACCCTTCAAACATGGGGTTTTCATTTGGCCGTAAACAGTTCCTACGCATTCAATTGTGCCAATGTTGGTCGCCAAAACTCGATTACAGAGTTTTGAAGGGAGTCACGTGATTTCAAGCTGAATAACACTTTATATATATGCTTTTCCAAAGATGTTTGTTAAATAGAAAAAATGAATATACCTAAAAATTTTAATCAGTATAGGTTATGATATATTTACGATATAAAAACAACAAATCATTTAACAAAATATAACCGCAATTCGGTACGTTTCCGATATAGTAGCCTTGGCGAAATACAGAAAATAGCCTTGACGAGAAAAGAAATTTGATAATAACGTATTTTCAGGCAACCTATCTACTGTGTCATATACACAAGCAATTTTTTTCAATATATATACAATTTATTTAATGTAAGGAACCCGTTTATTTATATTTATATACCAACATAAATAATTTGTATATAAAAATAATATTTTATACATGTATAAATAAAATGTTTATATGTATATAAATACATGGTACTTCTTAGTTATCCCGTCGACCAAATTACTGTCGCCAAATTGTAGGATTAAATGCCAATAATGGTTTGCCATTAATTAATTGTAAGATTAAATGCCAATAATGGCCAATAAAACCATTAATTCGACGTTTTATTCGTATTTTTATTAATGTTTTACTAATTTATAAGTTCATCAGGTTTGTTTTCATCTCAGTTTCTGAAGTCCGAATTGCGCCAAGATTTTAAAAAAATGCCAAGGTCCCTATAGTGGAAAAATATCCTAATTCCATATGAAAGTTTAAAAATCTCCTTTTAATTAAATGAAATGTGTAACTAATAAACTGCCTTTAACGATGTGCGAAAGATGCGGCGTCCGAAGTCCGCTGCTAATGTTATTATATTGTATTATTAGCCTACTTACTGTTAATTTATTGTTAATTTTAAATCTGTAAAAGAAATATTATAGTTATAGATAAGATATGTTGGTCGCCAAAACCCGATTACAGAAAATTAGCCTGAGTTATAAAGGTGTTACATGATTTCAAGCTGAATGAACTTTTATATGCTTTTACAAAAATCTTAATAAGGCAAATCTTTCAGTTTATCTGTCCATCTTTCTATGTTTTATTTCCTTAAAACAAATTTTATTAAAGACCGGGAGGCGTCTGCACAGATCATCATCTCAACGAGTTGACGGCTGAAATTTTAGGATTAGTTAAATATCGATTAGCGTATTGAAATGTAACTGGTCTGCCACGTCATATCTTTGTGCAAACCACCTACAGTCACGATTTTACGGGTTAATTGGTGGATTTTCCATTGTGCCTTCCTGAACCCATTCCTACATGTTTTCAAACTTTTGGATGTAGGAAAATACAATAGTAAACCTATCAGTTAACCACTAAAATTAGGTCTTCAGGTGGTTTCTACCAAGATATGACTTAACAGACTAGTTGCATTTAAATATGCTAATCTAGTTTTAACTAATCGTAAAATTTCAGCTGTAAACTCGATGAGGTGATGGTGTGTGCAGACGCCTCCCGGTCTATTATAAATGTCGGAATTCTAATCTCTATAGCACTCTGGTCAATCTGGCAACTATCCCTACTATTTATAGAACACTTTTCTTTAAGTGCGTGTTAGTGATGTTAATGAACTTATGCATATGCATCATACATATTATGCATATGCATATAATACGTAATACATTTGCATCATACATATTATAGGTATGTGTATAATACATAATACATATGCATCATTATGACGTCATAATAAACAAAACATTTTTTGTCTCGAAATTTGAGAATTGGCATGATATATTACCAAATTTGGCGAAACTTTGCTAAATGTCGCCAAGCTTGGCGAATATTTGACGCCAGTAGCTATTTTTCAATGAGTTAATTATTAATACGAGCCATCTACTTTTTATTTTTTCGCATATCATCTAAATAGTTTAATGATGTAACGTAATAATATTTTCAAAGTGCTTACAGTTTCGTCACTGCCCAAAACCTCTGCTGTTGTTATTATATTGTACTGTTATTATACTTACTGTGACTATGTTGTTAATCTTTACACCGCTAAAACTTCTGTATTATATAAAGATAATTTACGGAAACTATTAAAGCATTGAAACTGCCAGTTCTCCTTATGATTATTATAATTCTATAATATGTAACCTGTTAATGGATATGTACGTTAGAATGAATCTTCTATAATCCGGTTCCTCGCATTTTAGTTTTCAGGTTTCGAATAAAATTAGTTAAAATCTTAAAATCATGGCACATTGATTAATTCTTCAACACGATCAGATGAGAAGAATGATAGATTTTCAAATGGATCATGGCAGTGAGCCGGTAGACCTTCTATTATCCCTTAATCGAGTCTATTGAAAAGGTTAACGTGAAACAAAAAGATATTAGCATCAACATGGTTTAATGCAAATGCAGATATTGTCAAAGGATTTCATAAGAACCATTTCACTTGTACCCAGTCGTATCAGTTAAAATACAACAATAGGCAGTGAGCCCAATTAAAAAAGATTACTTAATAGGATTAAAAATTTCCGCATTAGAGAACAAATCGTAACTGCTAAGGAAACATGCATAAGTGAGTTAAGAGATATTTGTCACGAAAGATGAAATACATAACAACACAAAATATATGATGTGCTTCCATGATCGTAAAGAGTTCTTGATTTCTCTATCAAAAGCTTCCGACTTGGCAAAAGAATGGGCAAGTAAATTAAATTATGAATAACAGTAACATGATGCAACGTTTAACGTGGAATTAATACGGTAAATACTGCTTGCTAGAGGCGGCTAGTACTTTAATATAAAAGAAATAAAGTATAAATTTGTAAAGCTCAATAAAATAAATTTAGGTATTTTTATGTTAGCCGGGCGCAAGTGGCAAATCGCCAAATACTGTTCCAACTCCATTGTTCATATTGCATTCATTTCATTTAAAGATATATACTTTTCAGTCATCTCATTTAAAATAGATGCATTTCCCTCATTTTATTTAATAGAATATTTAACACAGAAATAATTAAATAAATAAATGAGAAATAATAACAAAAACCAAAATATTTTATTTGAAAATCAAAGCATTATTTCTAAATTACACATGTGAAAAATGAAAACTGCTATTGGCGAAAAAACAAAAGGTTTAATAAGGAGATTTGCTCCCGGCTAACATAAAAGTACCGAAATTTAAGTTTTTTCATATTAATATAGTTTAGAATAACAAACTTGAAGAAACATACAAAAAGTAGTGATATCCCAACAAAAAGTTTTTGGTAAAAAAAAAAAGCGCCAAGTTCTCCTTAATGTTTCGGCCAGAAAAAGTAGTGATATCTGAAGTTCGCACAAGTTAAAAGCCAAACATCCCAAATCTTTCATTGAAAATGGCTTCCTGCGACTTGGCCGTTAATGCCTTCGAGAGAGTTTTTCAAATTTTAAAATATGTACAAATGAGCTACATGTCAACGACATTTTTTGATTATTTTAGGCATTTTGTGGCACAGAGTACAGAAATAAAATACACATTTCAAAAAAGCATTTAAACAACTTCAGTCTATTTAAATGATTAGAAGTTAAAAATAACAAAATACTTGCATTCAGGAGATACTATCCCTAATTGCTAAAACATAATTAGTATCAGCTTTTAACAGTTTATAAATCGAATACCTCTTAATGTATGCAAACAAACTATAATAAATGTTCAAACGAAAAAAATCTCTTTCGTCAATACACAAGATTTCAATATTATACAATAAAATATAATGTAACATATTGCGAGATTTGAAGTAAGTAAATTTTGTTTTATTTCTTGGGTTTTACGTTAATGACTTTAGCTTTAGACCGTACAAAATGGCAATTAAACCACAAGTGGACTAAATGATCTGTAATCAAAACTAATGTTTGTTGAAACTGAATGTTAGTTATCAGAAATCTTTTACTTAAAGTGTCTTTATGTGAATTTGCCTCTTTGCATTCTAATATTACTTTTAATATTTAAATAATTCATAAATGCGTAATTTCCAATCATTAATTTTGAAATACTATAGAAGGCATTAACGGCCAAGTAGCAGGAAGCCATTTTCAATGAAAGATTTGGGATGTTTGGCTTTTAACTTGTGCGAACTTCAGATATCACTACTTTTTCTGGCCGAAACATTAAGGAGAACTTGGCGCTTTTTTTTTTTTTTTTACCAAAAACTTTTTGTTGGGATATATATATATATATAACTATCAATGATTAAAATACCGTCGAATTTCATATTCTTGTTACAGAAAATGTTGTTAATTAGGAGACATCATCTGCAGAGCTCTATTACTTTGATTCTATAAAACGTTTAGTAATTAGATTAAGTTAAATAATGCTATAAAAAGTGATAAAATATCTTTATTAAGATGGACGATAGTTTCATCGCACAAACGGTGACTCTTTCAAAATCATTCACGATAGAAAATACTTTCACATAATTTAAAACAATAACATAGTAAACAATGTCACGGGACATGATACATAATGGAAAACATTGCAAACATAAAAAAAAAAAAAAATTAATTAGCTATTTGCGAGTGTGGATTAACTTCATAACTTTAAAAAGCAATAACATGGTAAACAATGTCACGTGAAGTCAGCATAATGAAAAACATTGCAAAACATAAAATAAAAATTAAATTAACTTGCTTATTGCGAGCTTGGATTAATTTTACTATTGTTATTAATATTGCAGAGCATCTTTTTCCAAATTTTAGGTAAATCAAGGAATACTGAATCATTGCAAATATTCTCGTTGCGTAAAAATATCTATATTTATTCTCGTATTATGGATAGTAAATAAAATATTGATGGATAAATGAACTTGCTATTTTTAAAATTGATCTGTAAAGGTTCTTCGTTGCATAATCTGGCCAAAGCTGTAGTTCTTCTGTTGTATTTTATGCATGCTATATGTTCTTTGATTCTAGTTCAAAGTTTTCTGTTTGTCATACCAATATAAAACTGCTTTGTTCCGTTTTCTTTGGTGAAAGCAATGTTTTTCATTATGCTGATGTTTCGTGACATTGTTTACCATGTTATTGTTTTTTAAAATTATGAAATTTATCAGCTCTTGCAAATAGCTAATTTAATATTTAGTTAGCAATGTTTTTCATAATGCATCCTGTCTCGTGACATTGTTTACTATGTTATTGTTTTAAATTATGGGAAAATATTTTCTATCGTGAATGATTTTGAAAAAGTCGCCGTTTGTGCGACGAAACGTTCGTTAATCTTAATAAATATATTTTATCACTTTTTACAGCATTATTTAACTTAATCTCTTTATAAGTGATTATTATACATGTTGTTATTTAGTAATTATTAATCATATATGCATATATTATTTATCCATACATCATTTTTTGTATGAAATAGAGCATCTCAACATTTTTTATTCTTTAAAGAATAACGTAGTTTCTTACATTTCTTCTGAAATATGTCTTTATATAAAATACTATTTACATTACAAAATAAAATTTAATTATTAAAAATACCGTCGATTTTCATAGAGTATACGCAAGTGTTATATAAAATGTTTATCACAAATTTACATATAAGTCTTCAAATGCATTTCAATACGTTCAATTGGCAGTTCTTACTATATTTGACATTTACAAGATAGTTTTTAAAATTGTATTGAAAAGCTCTGAAAAGGGAAGCTTAACAGCGAAACGGGACTGTATGATGTAAATTCTCAAATAACTCGACGTTGCAGGAATCTAAAATTATTCATATTTGAAAATAGTATTTAAATATATGAGAGTTTACTAGATATTCAGAAGCTGTGAAAAACTTTAAAATTTTCAAGATTTAAACGTGTAAATATTTCTGTATTTAAATATCAGTGATAATACAATGTTGAATAATGAATTGATTTTCAATAAAATAACCTTCCGATAAGGAAACTATAAAACTAGGATAAAAATTTCTTTAGATTATTTCTAAATGGATGGTAAAAGACTTTTAGAATGAATTAAAAGTAAATGATATTTATATTTGAGTATAAAAAGTATAATAAAAAGAATAAAATACATTATTTATTTAAAAATAAAAATCCTGCAATACTTAAAAAATTATTTCAGAAACAATACTAAATTGAATAATTATTACATATGACCTTTTTTTTAATATACCTGCGCCTTTTTCTTAATTCAGATTCATTTAAATCGTACCAATATTTATTTTTAGTATGTAAAGAATAACAATATAAAATAGTTAATTTCAATAGAATGTTTCTAATCTAATGGTTAAACGATTAAAAAAAATTAAATAATAAAGCACAAAAGCAAACTTTTATTAAATCCAAAATCAGTGTCGCAATTCATTTATTCAGTCAAACATATATGTGTACTCTAGAAGTTTAATTTTTCCCGGTATGACATGTGATTATATAAGCTTATATGTAGAAACTGCACTGTAATTTTGTCATTGCCGCCGTCTGGATTGCTAGCTACTGTTTGAATTCTGAAGCACGTGCTATAGTGCTTGAATGACATAGTATTCATTTTAAGCACTTCTCCAGAAATCGTCAGATTTTACAGAAATACCTATTTTAAGAGAATCGATAGAAATCTATACGCGTAGAGATTTAGACGGCAACGATACCTTTTCCTTTTTTATTCCAACTTAATGGTTGGAATTTCTAAATAAATATTTTAAACAAAACTTTAACAGGGTAAGTTAAAGCCTCATAAGTAAACAACCTCGTAAGTAAACCATCTTAAATCATTACCTTTATTTTATTTTCATGTTTGACAACAGGGGGCGGGTAAGTGCTTTGTATGTTCTATATATTTCATTGTCCGGTATCATCCTTCATCGTCGAGGGTGAACTTTTATGATAATGGTTTTTATCTCTAATGAAACCGAAACATGGGAAATTGTGTATTTGTTTATAGACGAGGGTTGTTTTTTTAAGTAAGGGCCGTTTGAAAATAAAAACTAAATGAAAGAAAAATTTCAAAAACCAAATTTATTTTCAGATACTACATACATTTTTCTATTTTTCAACATAGATGCCAAGTTTGTTTAGACACTTATTATGACTTATAACTAGATTTAGAAAACCCTCTTCATAGGAACTTGCCGCCTGCTCCGATAACCAAGAGGTCACAGCCGTTTTCACATCTTCGTCATTCTTGTAGTGATTGCTTGCCCAGGTGATGTTTGAGATATCGGAAAGGATAGAAATCGCTCGGCACAAAGTCGGGGCTGGGGGTGGGGGGTCAAAACTTCCCAGCCTAAAGGGTCCAACAAAGCTAGAGTCAGAGCTGCGGTTTGAGGTCTTGCATTGTCATGGGGTAGCAAAAATTCCCTCTGTCTGTATGCTGCGTCTTATGTTTTGAATCGCTTTGCGACAAAAAGCGTATCACTGACCGTACCTGCACGGGTTGGGTATTCGAAAATCTCGAACATTTAAAAGACACAGAACAGACCGTACAGGCTACCTACACAGCTGCAACTGAGCCCAGTCATTCCCAAGGAATGCCGGGACAGGACACAAGCACTCGTTGCGGCGCGCGCGCACCTATTAGTGTATACAGTAAAACGGCCCTTACATAATAAACAGCCCTCCTATGTATTTTGCGTTACAACTTAGTTAAGTAAAATAAAGTTTTTATTATATAAGAGTGTGTCAAAATTATCATTCGAACTTATTTTCAGCACCTTGATGCCAATTTTTATTATTTTTATTTTTTAATGACATCGTATGCAAAAGTGACACACTATATGAGGAAATATGACCTAGGGAACATTATTTATTAAATAAACTATGAAAGAGTGTATATCAGAAATTAATAACGATCTTTGCATTAAATGAAGAATACGTTTCCTTGAAAAATGTGTGGCTATTAAGATGATTTTCAGAAAAACAAAATTTAAGAATTGAGTAGCGTTACATAACCCTTAACGAAGGAATGTATCCATATTCGCAATAAATAGTTTTTACTGTCGAAATGTATTGTTTCTAATTAGAAAACACACAAAATTGCACACAAAATTTCTCAATCTCAAGATTTCAGAAATTAATTAACGCATGACAAAAGAATAATAATAGAAAACAACAAATTTTAACAACAACAACAAAATAAAAATTGATCGCCCATTTCGCCCGGGAAAACTCATTTGGCAGAGCATTGACAACTTCAACCAATAAATCCCTTGTTCGAATCCTTGCACGGTCATTTTTCCCCCAGTTGGAAATTTACAACTCATATGGTAGTTAAAAATTTATAAAATTAATTATATATATATTATTATTATATTCTGATCACGATAAAATTACCTAACCTTATCTATCTAAAGTAACAATCCGTAACAATATAAGTTTATTAACAAAGATTTAAAATAAAAACATACATTTATACATAGCCCACTAATAATGGGCGCGAAGCAGCTAGGAGTCGTTCGGTAGCTTCATCGCCCCGAACCGAACCCTTCCCGCTTTTCGGTGTCTTTAATTTGTGTAATTTCCCTTTTAAATTTGTCCGGTTTCAATGTTTGATTTTTTTTTCCAATCTCGCTTTCGCTTGAGAGTCTTTCACTCGGGACGTGGCTGGGGACCTACGTATCTTGCCACCCTTCCCGGGTGGGGTCATTGAGGTCCCTTCATGGTTAATCGTGCGTTTAATATTTGTTCAGAGGATTTTTTGGACGCGGAGTTGAATTATATTTTCAATATTGCTAAAGTAAATGGTTACAAAAGGGAGAAAATTAATAATTTGATTAAAAATTATAAGTGTAAAGGTCATTCACAGGTTAGTTGTACTTTGGTTGATAAGGCGTGCAAGAGGGGGGGAGGGTAGTAGATTTAAAAGGTTATCGTTTCCATATATAAAGGGTAATTTTGAGAGACTTAAAAGTAAATTAATGAAGTTTAAATTAGAATTAGTTGCTAAACCACCTCCTAAATTGAAACGTCTTCTATACAGACCTTTTGATCCAATTGCACAGGATGATCTCGCAGGGGTGTATGAAATTCTATATGAGAATGAAGGGGGGAGGGATATTAATTATTATATTGGTATGACAGGTAGGAAGTTTAGGATAAGGAGGAGAGAGCATGAATCTGATATAAAATTTGGTAGGGATAAGACTGCGTTATCGAATCTGTTTTTAAAGAGGGGGTGTTAATATTTGTTTCAGGGATAGTAGATTAGTGTTCGTTTCGAGTGTATACCGCAAGTCAATCATCCGTGAATCTATTGAGATATATTCTAGGAGTGATACTGTGTGTAATGATTCTTTTTCCTTTGATATTCCAATTTTATGGTTGGAATTCCTTAATAAATACTTAAAGAGTGAGTCTGGTAGATGGAGCTGCGGTAGCGTAGGCTATGTGAGATCATAGAGGGCGCAGTGTTTGCATTTTTATGTTTTTTGGTTTTTAGATTATTTTTTGGTACCCAGTGTCATTCATTTCTATTGATTATGTGTGTGTTATGAATACGGTTTTTACTATTGAACCGAAACATGTCAACATATTTTGGATTTTTATTTGTGACACCTATTTAAGTAAAATAAATGTATGTTTTTATTTATATGATAAGAAAGGGTGAAGTAAAATTTGTTTGAGTTTTTACGAAAACTTACAACAGTTTTTGACAAAGATTTAAAATGTATATTACAATATAGATTTCATTTAAATTAAAGTATCGAACTCTTATTATATAGAAAAGAGACTTTGATACTTCTAACAGGAAACGCAAGTAAAATCATAAATATTATTAACTGTCTTGTTTTAAAGAAGAACATAAATGATTAGAAAACACAATTAAATACATTTTATGTTTATCAAAATATTTAATTTTGTATATGGATAACATTTCTTTATAACAAGCCTAATTTCTTCTCATTTAACTTGCAACACCTAAAATTACACTAATCTCTGAAACAAAATATACTATAACGAAATTTGTACTGAAACGCGATGTGTGAGTTTCGGATAGAATATCTGCTACGGATTTTTCTATCAAAACATTTTTAGATTGAAAACGAAAGATTATTTTGAAAGACGGGATTAAATACTCGTAAGAGTATATTATCTTAATTAAATTTACAACTACTTATGAGCAGTGAAATTACGCTTGAAAGTATTGAATATTTAAGAAGAGAATTATCACATTGCTAGCTAAATGTAAACCAACAGAATGAAAAAATGTCCACGCCTTATTTTTAAATATTCAGTATATTAAATTTTCCAAAATTGATTGATCTTTTTTATTTCTAAAATTAGCTTTTGTAGCATAAAGACTATTTAAATTTTACGACTGTTTCATTAAATCTTTTAAAATATTTAGAGTTAGTGGATATATTTCTGCAGTTCCTTAAAATCCGGCAAGATTTATTCTAAGACATATTTCTAAATGTAATATTATTAACTGCTTAAGTAATAAAATCAACAAATGTTTGATAAATGGTATTAAATTTTTAATTATTTCTTGCTATAAAACAACTAATCGAACTTTTACTGCTGTACATCTGTATCCCACTAATCTTTTGAAAATTGATTTTATTTATTTATTTATTTACTAGGCTCGCCAACACCCGTTCAGGCACCGTAAAATCTAAAAACACACTAATCTGGTCGGTTTTAAAAATATTAGAGAAGATTGAATTATACTGAAAAAAGCTGTGTCCCTGTAAACGGGTTTCCAGTTGCTGTTAAGACATCCAATGATTGTTTTCGTGTTTGATTAAAAAGGATCAGTTAAACATTTGAAAACAAGTTAAAATAAAATGAATTAAGTGTACAGGGTCTTTGTCTCCCGGTATTTTAAAACAATTTCTATAACAATAGCCTAAGTCATGTGACTATCATCAACAGTTCCGGGCAGACCACTTCGCTTTTTACATTCCAGGTGCAATTTTGGTACTTTAATGTTAGCCAGGCACAGGTGATAAGTCGCCTAATATTATTATATCGCCATCATTTCATCTATATTATAATAGTCCAAGTCATGTAGCTGCCATAAATAAATACGGTCTGATCCCTTCGCTTTTCATATGAAATTTTGAAACAAATATCGTATACGGCCCCATATTGGCGCGATTTTATTTCGACGCCAATTTGGGGAAAACATCAACAGCATAAACAACAACATCCGGCTTACCATATCAAGATAAATAACGATACTTAGGCGTCAGTTAAGTACACGTTGCGTATATCACATCTGTGCCGAAAGTTTTCCATATTGATTAAAAAATCAGTTTTTTTTTCCAATAAAACTACATAAAACTTGCCATGGTCGCAAAGAATTCTTATCACTGTTACATTAGCCGGGTGCAAATATCGCTAATAGCTTTCTACAACAAGCCAAGTAGCATTTTTTTTTTTTTTTTTTGGAATGGTAAATTAAAACGTTGCTTTGAAGGTGAAATTAAATGTCATGGTTTGTTGCATTTTTTCAATATTTGGCCAGATGCCATATATGCACCGGATTTGGCGTGATTTTTTTTTTTTTTTTTTTTTTTTTTTTTTTTTTTTTTACGAAAATTTGGCGAAAACCTCGTTTTCAAATACCTTTTACATATGTATTTTTAAATTATTTTCTGTTATTTTTAAAATGAAATAACAATAAAAAAAATTAATTAATAACTATAGAACAAAACTTTTTTTGTAAATAAAAAGAAAATAAATTCAAATAAACATTTATTAATAAATAAGCAACAATAGCCGGGTTACCATGTGAGGCAAAATAACGCCATTTTGGCGCCAATTAGGTACCCCGTTGCGTATATGACATCTGTGTCTAATATTTTACTTATCGTTTTGTAAAAAGAGAAAAAAAAAAAGTGAAAGTTATCAATTTTATATGTTTCAGTTTTAAATGAAAGTTGTATTTTAAATAAAATGAATGAAAGGATTATAATTTAAATTAAATTGATGAAATACAAAAAAATACGACGGGAAAAATGTTTGGCAATTTATCACCTGCGTCTCACTAACATAAAAATACCGAATTCTTGATTTCTCTATCAGAATTTTTCGATTTGGCGAAAGATTGTTCAAGTAAATTGAATTATGAATAAAAGTAATATGATACATTTCTTAGCATACATTTAAGGTAGGCCAAACTGGTCGCGAAATTAGTTTAAAATAATAACCTTTTCTAAAGTATGAAAAAAAAAATATCTGTTACGATTAAAATTTGATTTGCCATCATTAGAGAAAAGTATTTAAAATTAGAAAAAAAATTAATATCTCGAAAACTAAGTCGAATTAAAAAATTATAATACCAGTTTTGAAATCTGCGGATCAAAACGGATTTTTGGTATTAATTTCATTGCAACGTGTTCCATACTTTAAGAGAAATCGCCTTGAAACACAACCAGTTGTTTAATCAGTCATTTCATAGAATCGTTTCGTAAATTCGTTTCATTTCAGTCGTTTCATAATATCCATTTCATAAATTCGTTTCATTGGGATTTTATATATATAGGCTAGATTTATTTATTTATTTATTTTGTTACGGAAACCAGACTAATTGATATCATGATATAGGATATATTGTGTTGCTACGAACTTCAACAGCACCAATGTAAACTCTCTTCTTTATAAAATCATTAGAATGTTGCACTAAATTTTTGTTTGTATGGATTTTTCTATCAACTCTTATAACGCTAAAATGTTAATGAAAGATTAATTCACTGTCCAGTTTTGTTTAATTAATTTAACATAATTTTTTTATGAATAGTTGATTTAAATTTCATTATTTTATTTATGTAATTTAAACTAAAATTATTTGTTTTCAATTTTTCAAGCACATGTGACCACAGAATTGAAACAAAACATCCTAAACATTTATGAAGAATGCCTTGTTGGAAAATGTCGGCCACCCTAAAATATCGAACTGCTATATCACAGCTATTTTTTAAGATAGTGGGGAAAACAATTCACCGGTAACCTTGTATCGAGAAAGAACACTTAACAGAAAAAGCTATTATCATTTCTAAATCTTTTTGTACATCTTTTTGAATTTTAATTCTTTAAGTAGGCACCCTTTTGAAACACGTTGCCGGATGAAGCTGGAAGTCTTAAAAATAGCTGGTGCCGTCTCATCTACAAATGAATAGCTTACAAATACAGAATAATTATTGAAATTGATTCAATAGAAACCCCAGAGAAAATTACGAAAGAAATTGGCTGGTATTTTATGAATATAGATGTTTAAATTATTTTCAATTTCAATAATTGATACTTACACATTTATTTGAATATACTGTGTTTGGAAATATTATTTTACCTTTTGTACCTTTTTATTTGTACCTTTTTAAAAAAAAATAGTAATAGTAGATAAAAAACAAGGGACTTAAAAAAGAATTAGATACCTTTTTACGGAATGAAATTTTAAATATGTGTTTTTAAAATCTTATAAGTCAGAGAAATAAAAAACAAAATGATTAGACACAGCACATCACAATCGACTCAAAATATATCTGTGAAAGATTGTTGAATTGATATACCATAGTTTTGAGTTCTATAAGTCTTATTTAACTGAATTATCTTGGCCAATTTCAAATTAAATAGCTCTTAAAATATTATGCAGTATAATAATCGGTCTGCTCAAGTGTTAACTCATACAGGTTTTTATAAAATTTCCAGTTTTTTATGATTTTATTTGTTATAGTAATTGCAAGAAAAACAGATAAAGTTAACAGCACATAATGAATTCAGTAATGGCTGCAATAGCGACAGTGTTAGTAAGTGCTATTATAAAAACGTCACATTTGAAGTAAATTTCACCATTTTAGAATATTTCATTATTTATGTTTTGTTTGTAAGTAAATCGAGTAATGTTGGTAATATTTTATATCACATGCACGTTTCTTATATTACGGATTATTATGGCTTTCTTGTTCACAATCTTTTTCATTGGTTTGCATTTCTTTTTTTTTTTTCTTTTCGGAAATGATTCATATTGTCTGCAATCGAACAACACTGTTAAAAAATTCGTTTTTTAATTCGAAAAAACGTGTTCATTTTATCTTTATAAAAAGAGATCAGCGTTCGCACGGGTCCTTCAAATACTTCGGTACCACTATTTTCTTACGGAAAATCTCTACTTAAATAAGGCGAAATTTTGTCCGTTTAAACTAGACAGATTTTTCTATAAAAAAATACTGATATTTGGCCTTGAAAATAACGGTACTCATACGAACCCTGGCTATTCGATTAATCAAGTCTTGTAACTCTGGAAGAAAATTATTTTGTTCAGAGATCTATATCCAACCTGCTGAAAAAGAAAAAGAAAACATGTAATAAAATATGCAATAAATAATCAGAGTACTGTTTTTTTCAGAGACTCAATAGTTTTTTGTTTTTTAAATAAAGTTGCTTCGTCAACGGGAAGCCCACACTGTTTAAAATTTTGCAGCATTCTGGCAGGTCATTCGACCGTTTTTTGTAAAAACGGTTTCATAACCATAATTTAACTATATTCTGACCATAAAATGGCCAATAATATGGTCAGAATAGTGTTAAATTCACGGTTGTGTAACCGTTTTCGGAAAAAACGGTCAAATGACCTGCCAGAATGCTGCAAATTTTTAACAGTGCAAGGCGGATTACATTTAAGACAGAATGATAAATCGTCTCTTTCGTTGAAATTTATTATATATTTGAATTACCAGAAACTAAAATGCCATCATTTCAGATATGATATGTAGAAATTTTGTGAGAAACCACTTTAAATTAGTTTATTTTGGGTTTTCTGCCAATTTTCACTTAAAATATAGTGAAAATATTCATCTGAAAAGTTATTATTTATTATTGGAGAGTTTTTAAGGAGCGCGTTTAAAGTTATTATTGGAAAATTGAGATGAATTGTGAAAATTAACTTAAGGAAAAGTGTTATTTGTATGCTTTTCTTTTTTTCCTTCCTGTTCAATTTAAGTAAGAGTTACTTTATTTTGTTTTACAGCTTTAAAAGATAATTTTGAAGATTCTAAAGTCTCAAAAGAAAATGCTATTCTTTCACCGATAAAACTTTAAAATAACTTTGACTCGGTTTCTAAACAAATCAAACAAACAAACAAAAAAAAAAACCCTTAGAAAAAAAAAAAAACTACATTATCAAAAAAACGCAAAGATTTTTTTAAAGTTTAGTTTTAACTTTAAACATGCATTTCTACTTTTATGTTACTTTTGAATACTCTATCTTTTAACAAAATATAAATCTTAGAAATTTTCACAAAGCACAAATTCTAACAATAGAAGTATTTTCTTCACGTATTTGTTAAAAGTGCATTTTCATTGTGGAAATTGATTTTGTTATCTCAAATTTAACAGATTATTATGCCTAATTCTACTCATTTTGCTGTGTAAGAACTTTTCGATATCGTGTGTTTTGCATTTAACAGCTGCTATTTAACCACCATTGCAAAATCATTTCTCGCATTTCAGAAATAATCTGAAGAATGATAAACCAGAAACATTAGAATAAATGCGTTTTTGAGATTTAGAAAAATAATTTTAACGAACAGTTCAATTTTCCATCTGCCACTTTGAAGGGGAAAAACATTACAAGCTGTAAGTAATATACATATCATATTTTTACTTAGTATTACTTCTCTTACATCAAAAGCCAATTTATTTATTTATTTTATAAATATACATCAATATAGCACAAAAATAAAACATTTCTTTAAATCTTCATATTTATTTGAAGAAATCAAGCACTTTAATCTAAAGTGTCTAATTATCTGTTCTGTGTAACACTTTGATCCTTTCTCATCTTTAAAACCAGATTATTTTTCTATTATTAATATGTTTGAGGATGTTTCTAATTAAATATTCGCCATAAGACATTTCTAGTAACAACTTTCAATGTGTGTGTGCGTGAATTTTTTTTTTTTTTTTTTTTTGCTTAAGTTAGAAAAATTAATTTAATAAACACATTGGATTGTGCCAGAAAAGTGAAGTTATATATTGCTAATTTTTTTTTTTTTTTTTGTCTGGCTGTCTGATCTACTGGTTCTTTTTTGAAAAGTATACATATGTTGTGTATGTATGTGCTTTAATTAAAATCCGAAAGTTTTTTTTTTAATTGCACACTATTAAAGTTCGCAGGGTTTTACTAATTATTTTTTTAAAGATATCAATATCATATTCAGAAAAATAATTTATTTTTTTAAATTTGAACATCAATAATAAAACTATATTGCTAATGTTAAGAATTAATTTTCTGTTTTAGTTTTTAAGTATGAAACGTTAAATTACATAGTTGAATAAAAATTAATATCGTAGTTATCAAAGTATTTTATTTTAATGTTTTGTTTTAAAGTTTTTTTAATGTTATTACAATAAAAAATAAACAAAAACATATGCAATATTTTAATAAGGGATTTGTCCATCAAAATATTTAAAATGTAACATACATTTTTTACGGTTCTTCTTTGTTATGGAAACCGTCACATTTACTATTATGCCAAGGTTGTATTCACAATTTCGCCAACGTCATAGTCAAGCTTATAAAAGCATCATATATTACGCATATATCTACCAAACGCTCATGTGCCACAAACAATGTTTCCCCCCTATACCATTAAGTAAGGGAATTGTCTTGTGTGTCCCTATAAATGAATGATAAATGTTGTTTGCAGCGTGTATAAACATATTTAGTGCATTTCAAATCTTGTATCTGTTTTCTTCTATCTCGTCTAGTTTTTGAAAAAAGTGAAATTTTAGTTTTTGGTCAAAAAAGCCAGAAATAGCTTTTTATGATACTTTGTATGATAAACTTCAGCTAGTTAGGATAGATTCAACTACTTATTTTTTTTTTCGATTATATGAATTTTTGTTTATGACTCTGATATGAATCTGACCCTGTTCACCTTCTTGTCAATGAATTACACACCTCTAAAAAGCATCTTATATCAAACCTGTGTTGCAAAAGTAGAAATTCATCTTACTCAAAAACTAGACATGACATAAGAAAACAGACTGCAGATTTGAAATCAACATAAAAATCTAGTCTAGAAAAGCATTATGTCAATACTGTGGCAACTATTTTAAAGTTGATAGTGATGTAACCATTACACCATTGAAAAATATGCAAATTAGGCTTATTAACTGATAATTAAATGTTAAGAATATGCAAATCGTGACATTTATCTGAAGCAAATAGTCAAGTAGTCATTATCTAGAAAACGGAATTAGATGTGACATATATTGTATCTAAAATTTGCATAAAATAGCACAAAAAAGCTTAAATTTGCATAAATTTAAATATTTAAATTTCTCAAAACCTGGATCACCTAAAGATAAATGGAAAGCATATTCAGAATCAGCGCCAAAAACTGATCTAGAATCAACTAATTTTAGTTCTAGTACAAAACCACTGTTGTACAGTGTAATCGTCATCGTAGTAAGTAGAGTGAATCGCGTAGAGACTTCTTTATAGTTATTGCAGTGTTAACGACTTGTATCCATGTAAAAGTATGTCGATTTCTATTTTTTTTTTAGTTTGTTTTACATCTTTTTATTTTAATATGATGTAAAATAATTGACATACGATTTACCCGACATTCAATGTAATCCCGTGACGACTAAGCTAAATTCTGATGTTTGTACAATTTTTTAAAATAAGAATTACTTATAAGATTATAATTTCAGATTCTAATTTTAGTAAACCAGACGCAAATATTCTGCTAAATTTAACTGTCACGAACTTTAATTAAACTTGCTTGAGAAAAATTCTTTAACATGACTAATGACGTTTAAAAATATTTCTAAATTGTAAAAATGAATATCTGATTGCATAATATACGTTCAGACTTTTACCACTTATTACGTAAAAAGATAATATTAAACAATAGCATTCTGTATTTGAAAGCAATTAGAGTAAGTGATGACAAGTAGACGCCTCCAAATTGCATTATAATTGCGCTTGTTTAATCATAATGTTCTCTCTGTGGCTAATTATCACATAGCTCTCAACAAAATACTACAAATCCTATTTTTGAAAGTTGAGTTTAGAATATAAAATAAACAATTATGAAAGTACAATTCTTTTTTTTTTAAATACAACCAATTAAAGAATAGCTATAGAAATATTTTCATATTTTCAGAAAAAGAATTTTTTATAGATATTTTTTCTTAATTTGAAATTATTTTAAAGTGATAATATTGGATTGTATGACTTTTAAACTATACTTATATAATCTATACTGGAACTTAAACCTATTTGAAAAGTAATGGTTGAAAGTTGATGATGACAATCCCGGTTCCAACAAAGGCTATATTTTATGTTGGCGGTAACATCGCAAGGGCGTGCAGCAGCAAAAAAGTTATAAAAAATGTGATTTTTGCGTTACTAGGAAACACGAATTATCAAACCGATTTCAAAAGTAATGGTGACAAATTTATCGTGAGAAACTCTGCTCCAACATAGTCTATATTTTATGTCTCTGTCAATACCCAATTATGTGTGCTGGAGCTAAAAACGTTCTAAAATTGCAATTTCAGTGATATTGAAGGGGCTAGGAACTTGACATTTTGGTTGGCAGTTAATTATATGGTGTAAAAGCTCTCTAAGAACATTTGGAAAAAAAATGAAATTTAAAAGGAGGAAATAAACAAAAAGCATTTTAAAATTGTTCTAAATTATGATTACTATTCAATTGTTAAAGATAGAAACTTGAAATTTGGTATGGGAGATATAAGATGCAAATGAACAGTTTTTAAAATATTCGAAATTTAAAGGGGTAAAATGCACGAAAAGCATTTAAAAACATTAAAAGCATTTATAACACTTTTTTGTTTATTTTCACACCATTTAAGTATTTATAGTTTTTCATTCGGTTAAAAAATGTAAAAGAAAAATGTGCACCCGTTTTTTAAAGCTATTTCTAAAACTAGAGTAATCTTTAATAGAATTATGTCATAATACAAGCAAACAAAAATTCATTTATTTTAAAAAGAAAAAAAAATGTTATTTTTTTTTGTTTGTTTATTGGAAAAAGCGTGAGAATATTTGTTTCAAATCGATTTATCTTCTATATTTTATAATAATATATAATACTACTTGGATATTATAAATACACTGATTTTAGTAAAATCAATGTAAATTACATACATATTAGCATTTATTTCGTGATTAGAGATACTTCCCACGTTGATTTAATTTTTTTTTCTAGTCATTACATTTCACGCAATGTTTGCATTTCCAGAAGCCTTAAACATTTATTTCTTGTTTAAAAGTTTCTAATGAATGCATTTTGTTATATTACTTGTTTTCTATGGCTTTCTTGTTTACAATCTTTTTGTGATCAAAGAATGAAGATTGGTATTTCTTTTTTCTAAAATATTTCATATAACCCGCTACAAAACTGCACGATTAAAAACTCGCTAAGTAAGAAAAAACTGTTTTTTTTTTTATTTATCTAGATACAAACTCGATTCACTTAAATGTTCAATTCTGCAGCAAATATATTTCATGTGAAGTTCTGCATCTAGCGTGATACTACAGAAGCAGAAAAATAAATATTGAGACTTCGGAATTTTTTTCAGAGCGCGAACTGTTATTTGTTTTGGAAAAAATCTACCGCATTAACAGAAAGTCGAAGGTAGATTACAATGAAGACATGATGATATATCTTCTTTTAAAAAGAATGATTTTTATTCTTTCTTTGAATAGTTTTTATTTGAAAAACCAGAAACTAAAGGGGCAGACAGTTTAAATATAATATGCGCATATTTTTTTTAAACAACCCTAGGTTTATGTTTTGATGAAGTTGAATTTTCTGGTGGCGATTTACTTAACGCCTTTTATTTAAAAATATATCGAATTGAAAAGTTAAAAATATTTTTAAAAATAGCCGAGAAAAGAAATTGTCTTTTTATCTCTTGCAATAATCTAAAAGATTTTGCACATTAAATATGTTACGCTTAACATCAGGCGTATTTGCACATTGTTTGTAATAGTTTTAATTTAATAGAAATATCACTGGATGTCGTGTTTTTAAAGAGCTGTTGGGTTCGTCGTTTGATGGACTTTCTTCCCTGGCCCATCTGGAGGTTTGAAACAAAAACTAATTTCACTGGTTCATAGGCTAAAGACGTCAAGTACTTTCTTAAAACATTATTTATATTTGCATTAACACAATTAAACTTGATGATTTGGGTAAAACTACTAGAATACACAAAATTTAAATATTAATACTACAAGAGTTAAAATATTAAATGTTCGAGTTACGATATGTGAAGCTTATACACATGCTTATGTTCTTTCTACCGTTTCGAAACATACAGAGACATGTTTAGATGGCGCTGGCTACGATGCTCAGGGATACCAGAGGAATCAGACCGAAGAGAGTGAGTCTCAAAATTGATAAAAATGAATTTCCCTACCTACAGTGGCGACAACTCACTTTTCAAGCTTGTCTTATATCTCACTTTTTCACTGGGTGAAATTTATTTCTGTATCGTATGTCTGGTTTCAGTAAATCGAGCATGAAGAGGTCGTTTGAAATTCTTAAAAGCTGCCAATGGTACTGGGATTTAACACTCTAATGCCAATGGTAGCATTTAAGTTATTCCCAGTTATTACCAGTGTTTTCAATTTAGTAGTTTTTTTTTTTAATTCAAATATTCCAAATTCATGCCAGAAATTTAAAATAGCAATATTCGCTTTATTTAAAATAACAGATTGCCGTCATTAAATGAAGCGAACTTTCTTTATCGAAATTTTCTTGCATAAATTTAGATACTCTGAATTACGGAATATCTAGAACATATTCTACCATGGAAATTAGAGGTAACATCTTCTTTCCTTATAGAGCCGTCTACCTCTTACAACAAGTAACGAATTTCTCGAAGATTTATTTCGCAGAAAATAAAGTACTTACATTTCTACTTTATACTTACGAGGTGGAACCCGTCGAATTTCGACGAAAGAAAATGTTTACTAAGGAACTGTTGCATCAAATTTATAATACATCGACAACAATAATTACAATAAAAAATCCATCTTACACTTGTTAATTTAACTCTCCAAAGACATATTTTAATCTAAGTTTAGCAAAATACTTTTTTCATGAACTTCAACTGTTAAAATTATTGGAAAATTAAACTTTATTCATATACGTAATCAGTAACATATAATCAAGGTAAGTAATTTTGATTAAGTTATCAATTGATGCTTGGTATTACGGAATGAAAAAATCAGCAAAAAGGGTTTCACCTTGACATAATCATAGAATCCCCCCCCCCTTTAAATCTAAACAAATCAAGTCATTTTCAACGTTTCACATCAATATTAACCATTTCAAAACATTTTAACGCGCAATAGGTTATTGATAAATATATTTTCAAGCTTTAAGTCACGTTTGTCAACTATTACAACTTGCCATGTTAAAATTCCCACTCCTGATTTGAGGTCTTATAACAACCTCTGTACCTGCGCGTAAAAATTCCAGAAATTTATAACTTTTAGACGTATTCATGGAGAAATATCTCGTTTTATCAAATAAAATTATCGGTTTCTTTTAAATATGACGTCATTTTCAGCCGCTGAAATATTTTGCCTATTGTCTCAAACTAAAAGTCAGCGAAATGAAAAAAATAGTGAAATATAACAGCATCATCAGGGAAATTGTGTCTTTTTTAAAGCGTAACGTCATTTTCTGTTAAAATTTTTAAAAAAATATATTTTTAATTGTAATGAGAAAATGGCATCAGTAAGAATATAATCAATAAAGAAAACTAAACCACTTTTAATAGAAATGAAGTACTTCTGTTGCCACAATTAGAAAATTGGTATGAAAAACTATAAAAAAAATTTATATCTCAAAAATAAATTGAGGTACAGCTTTCAAACAAATTGCATTTAAAAGTGCATTTTTTTCTGCATACGACGGTGTAAACATTTAAAACGTGGTATGTTTAGAAGTTTAAAATTTTGCAGTAGCGAAAATTCCAAAACCGAATTTTATTTCAAATTTCAAAGTGTTGCCATTCGCAAAATGACGTATGCGTTACGCACATATATGTTTGTCCTTTATAATATAGATAGGTGTCAAATAATACGACTATTTGATGTGGTTGACGGAATTCATAAAATATAGTTGCTATTTTTTCTGTTAGTTATGATAAATGTACAACTCCCATCAAAAAAATTCTGTAGGAAATGAAAATAAGAAGAGAGCTGATATGGAGTTCGATACCGGTGCAACAATTTTTTCAATTCCTACAATACGTTCGGGCAGATTTTTTCCAAATCCTAAATTGTTTCCGCCCAATGTTCAGTTCAGAACTGCAGTTGGAGAAATGTTTAAACATCCTGGATATGTAAAAGTGGATATCTATTGTGATGATAAAATTAATAATGTTAACTTTTTTTCTCTACTCTAAAAAAACATAACTAACGCTGTCACCGCCGCCGATTTTGAATTTTTTGTGACCGGAGGTCTTTCTTCGTTAATATTAAGAAAACTACTGCATACAAAAATATGAAAATCAGTAATATTATAGAGAAATGTTTGATAAACACGCTGATGCAAACAGTTTTAAAATCGAAATTTTAAGAGATATTTAATGTTAAAGTTGGTCAAAATCGTAGAATTTAAAAAAGTTTTATAGGAGCAAAAACTATATATAGGAATGTAATAATTTTTTCTGAGGATATACATGAGACGTTCCTGGTGTGCAGACTGCATTTATTTTTTTTTCATTTAACTCATTTTTTCAGGACTTATTTCGATTTTAAATTCAAATTCTCAGCATTTCAAGACATTTTTTTACATCTTTTAGAAAAGGGTGTTATTGGGTTGGCAAGAAAAAAATTTCGGTTTTGTAGTATGGAAAACAACTCATTTTTTTAAAGACGAGGTATAAATACGTTTTTTCATTGTTGCAGTTTTAAGCTATTTGGCTTATTTTTGCTAGTTTTTATTTGCGCATTAGTAAATCCATTGTTTGTTTTTTTTTCAATTACCGAATTGTCTTTGTAAACATATCTTTGTACAAATACGCATAATTTTAGCATATTAGGGAGTGGATTAAAATCAATCACAAAATCACATCTTCACATACAATAAATTTAAAAATAGAAATAGTTAAAAAAAAATAATCCTTTATAAGAATTCAATGTTGATCTTGGAAATCACATGTAATCTTTTGACTGCAATTCCTGTTTTTTCCCAAATCTTTCCGTTATAATAAATGTGGTGTGGGCATTGAACTCGATTATAAAAACATACTCTCCCTTTTTTTTCTTTAATGCTTGCACACTTTTAAATGCAATTTCTATAATTCTGGCATATCAGAAAGTGGATTAAAAACGGATAGCAAAATTCTATCTTTTCATACCGAAAACAGGTTGAGTTAGATAAAAATGTGTAAAATTAGAAACAGTTAATAAAATTCAGGTCTGTAACAAAACAATTTTATTTTCTTATTGTAATAAATAAAACTATTCAATTTTTAGCAGTTAAGTGTTCATTTATCGGTCTTAAAAGTTGTGTGAAAAGATTCAATGTATTGCATAGAAAATTCATTATATACTATTTTTCTTTTAGTTAGCGATGTGAAATATTTTTGGGGGATTTTTTGAAATATAATATAATTTTGTTTAAAAAAGCTAATATTTGAGAAGATTTAAAATGCCTAAAAGTGCGAATACTTTGACTTAAATTATTACTCCTTTTATTGCTGTCATCGAATTACTGTGTAAAGGTTTCATACTCAAAAACCTTCTCAAAGCAATATATATAACTACTTGTCAGCAATATACCGTTGACAGTAACCTTAGTCGATTCTTTAGAGATTTCTGATATACCGACAAACATATTTTTCCTTTGTTACAGTTTACTGCTTATTCTTGGAAGAGCGCGTTTTCTCACTTTCAGTGATTTTCTTTCACAAATATTGCACGTATTCCGGCAAGCTACACGCATATTCTTCACCTGTCGAATGTGATAAGAGACGGACATGTATTATTTAGGGTACACTGGTAAAAATTCTACCTCACCTGACTACGCAGATTTGCAAGCTAAAAGAGGAGCAGAGAATACCCATGAAAAATAATTTATTATAAAATACTTAAAATAGAATTTTCACTAAATAGAAGATGAATTTCCTAAATGGAAGTTTTAATTAAACAAGCTAATGCAATATATCCATGAGTTACAGTTCTGCAGCAATTTAGTAAATATTAAAAATTCGAAAAATAATGTTATTTAGAAAATATCGATAAAATATTATTTATATTTTCTGAATTTAAATCTCTGAAGTTCACAAAATGGAGGCTTCACTTTTATTATTAAGAATATAAATAATAATACTATGTAAAAAAAATAGGAAAAGATAATAGGAAAATAATTAACAAATCAAACTTATGGTTTAAAAAAAAGTAAAACATCTATAACAGATAATAATAGTAGAACTTTCCATGTAGCGAATATTTTCTTTTCAGATGAGCCGTACGTTGTTTTCCAAAGTCGAGTTAATAAATTTAAATAAACCTGGAATTTGTAAGAATTTATATATTTTACCAGAAGGAAGAATTTATACTTTTAAACGGATGTGTTCTCAAACAAAACTTATATCGGGAACAATGCATTATCTATATTTTTAAAAACCAAATGCGCCATTTCAACGTAAAATGTACTTTCTTTAAGTAATGTTATAAGCTTTTCCATATTTTGTCAAAATAGCTAATTCAGAACTTTAAAGTGTGTGGAATATTTATTTCACAGCAATAGAGCTGCAACACACACACAACACGGACAATTTTTTTCCTTTTATTAATAGAGATCAGAAATTTATTCCCTAGTTAATTTAAATAAATTAAATTAGTTCCTTGATTAATATAAAAGTAATAATATGAAAAAACAAATATAAATGATATTTTTTTAGTGTTAATAGACAGTTAATAGAATAATAATAAATGAAGAAAACTTAGATTTAAAGATACATAAAAATAATAATTATTTAAAATAATGGTGTTTATGTAAGTATCGTTTGCTGCATATTCCGTGGTTTCGTGTGCTCCGAATCCATGTAAGTTTCTTGTTCTTTTTTTCCGCATGTGGCAACACTCTGTGTTTTATTCTGTTTTGTTTCGTGTTGTGGTAGAATGTGAAAAATGATGGAATGTAGTAAGCCGCTGTTGGCTCGCAAATATTTAGTGTTATAATAAATTCGTGTTTACAGTCCACTTTGGTATTTATGTGAATGAACCAGTAGTGTAAGTGATTGCAGATAAAACCATAATCATTTGTTGGTACAAGTCTAGCCGGAGCGCTAGTGAAAAATAAAAAAGTACAATTGAACAATTTATGAACTGCCGTATGATATCGTCTGTCGATGAAAATCGTGTGATATCGAAGGAAAAATTACCTCAGGTTGTGAGGTAAGTTAACTTTGAACATTCTATTTCATGTCTAAAAATAATTTGTATTTAAAAGTGTAGAATTATTTTGAAAGTATACAGTTTAGATATTTTAGAACTAGTTTTGGGCTTGATTTAAGCAAAAATGAGTGAACTGGTATCCTTAAAACAAAAAGAACTGCTCTATGGAGAAGTGTAACAAATTACATTAAGAAAATCGAAAGTATTATCGCAAGTGATGACATTAATGTAATAGAATTAGAAGAAAATATTGAATTATTAAAACAGAAAGAAACGGATCTAAAAAAACTGGATAGGGAAATTGAAGTTTTAATTACAGAACCTAAACAATTAGAAAGTGACATAGATAGCGCACAGGAAATCTCAGATAAAATTGTTTTGTGGAAATTTAAGGGTGAAAAAACGTTGAAAATACAAAATGCTGAGTTAAATAAGAGTGAAATTAAATCTGATAGTGTAATTTCAGAAAACGTGTTTGAGATTATTAAATTACCTAGGTTATCATTACCTACCTTTGGAGGTAATATAACAGAATGGATAGCGTTTAAGGATCTTTTCAAAGCATGCGTAAACAGCAATACAAGTATATATAATGCTAAAAAAATTACAGTATTTGAAGGCTTCGTTGAAAGGTGAAGCGTATCGCATCAATCAGTCTATTCAAATTTCAAATTCTAATTTTGAGATTGCATGGAATCTATTAGACAAAAGATATTCAAATAAGCGAGAACATTTGCATACATTAAACGATTTTTAAGTTTGCCAACTATTCAAACAGAATCAGCTATTGCTAGTTTAAATCTAGTTGACAACATTAATGAAGTCATTTGCTCATTAGAAGTATTGAACCAAACCATTGACAAATTTGGTGATACATTAATGACTTATTTAATTTTGCAAAAATTGGATCCTTCTACAAAATTGTGGTGGGAACGTCAGCTTAAAAGCGGGGAAATTCCGAAACTTAAAAGCTTAATAGAATTTCTTAAGAATTACGCAAGAACTCTTCAAAATAGCAAGCTAGTGGTAAATAAGGTACCTAAATCTGTAGTTCCGAATAAGAGTAATGCTTTTGTAGTTACGTTAGGTTGTGGTTATTGTAAGGAAGGCCATAGTTTAGCTAAGTGCTCGAAGTTTCTTAATTTACCTGATCAACAACGAATAGATTTCGTAAAACGTAATGATTATTGTTTCAATTGCTCATCTAATATGCATTTCCTCAATAAATGTAAGAGTCTAAACACGTGCCATCATTGCTTTAAGAAACATCATAGTGTTTTGCACATGGTAAATTATTCAAGGAATAAGAATCAGTCAAATAGTATGTCTTCATACGCACAACAATTTATCCCTAAAAAAGTTGAGTCAGCAAGCGAAAATGTTTCGTCCACAGTCTGTGCCTCTCATTATGAGTCAAACGAAAATTGTAATCAAAAGAGCCATATTTTGTTGTGTACCGCATTAGTAAAAGTTCAAAATTCTAAACAAGAGTTTATAAAATGCAGATGTTTATGTGATACTGGCTCTCAGAGGTCATTTATTTCACAAGAATGTGTAAATAAATAAGGATTAAAGGTCAAAGATAGTTCTATCTCTGTGTCATATTTGGGAACATTTAATACTGTGAGTAATGGGGAAGTTGATTTATTATTCACTTCTCACTTTAAAAGTGATCTTAGAGTATCAACATCAGCATTCGTGATGGATAAGGTGACAGATAATATTCCCTATGTGTCTTTGCGTTAAATCATTTGCAATAATGTCAATGATTTAATGTTAGCTGATCCATTATTTTTCAAATCACAAAAAATTGACATTCTATTTGGTGTAAATGTATTTATGCATTTAATGACTGGAGAAATTGTCAAACGTGAACCTCACCTTCCATTTGCATTAAATTCGAGACTTGGTTGGATAATTTCGGGTACTGCAAATTTTGAAACTCTCGCAACTGATCCAGTATGTGTAAATCATTTAAGTACAAAAACTGACGAGTTAGTAAATTCTGGGAATTAGAAAAAATTCCAAATGTGCAACCTTTAACAATTTGAGAAAAACTTTGTGAAAGACATTTTGAGAGTTCTCATTTCAGGGAAAAAACAGGCGGCTACTCAGTCGCATTACCGTTTAAACAGGATCGAGATAAATTTAGGTGATTCTCGCCAAATGGCACATAGAAGATGTCTTTATCTTGAGAAGAGATAAATCTCCATGCCAGAAATTTACAACCAATATGTTCAATTTATGAAAGAATATTTATCTCTGGGCCACATGAACCTCGTTTCAAATACAGATCGTGAATTAGAGAATAAACATTATTACATCTCACATCACTTCGTCTTGAATAGTTCTAGTATAACCACCAAATTAAGAGTAGTTTTTGATGGGAGTGCTAAAACAACAACAGGTGTATCTTTAAACGACACTCTAATGGTAGGTCCCAAAACACAAGATGACTTAATTTGTATTTTATTAAGGTTTAGATTTCATAATATTGCAATCACAGCTGATATAAGAATGATGTATAGGCAGGTAAAAATTCATGACAAGGATAGGGATTTTCAGAGAATATTATGGAGAGATAGTCAAGATAAACAAATACAAGTTTTTCGTTTAAACACTGTCACGTATGGAACTGCTGCTGCTCTATATCTTGCAACTAAAACTTTGAGTCAGTTAGCAATTGATGAGAATCTTAATTTCCCAAAAGCAAAGACTGTAGTTTTAAGAGATTTTTATGTTAATGATGTTTTAACCGGTGTTGAGAATAGTCAGGAAAATCCAATCCATCTGAAATCCAATCCATTTTACCAGCTGAGAATTGGAACCATGTGAATGGAAAAGAAAATCCTGCTGATTGTGCATCACGTGCACTGTCCCATGACTTGTGGTGGAACGGCCCACTGTGGTTAAGAAGCAACGAGGTTCCCGTGCATGAACATATTACCATAAATGAAGAAAAATTACCAAAAGCACGTAAAACATTATCATTTGTAGTTTCTGAAAATGTAAAAAAACTTGGCATTATATCAAAAATATCTTCGTTTTCCACGTTGCAACGCATATTTGCTTGGCTATTGAGATTCATCTCCAATTCAAAGGTAACACATGTAGAAAGAAATACATCCTTTTTATCAAGCAATGAAATTCAAGCCGCAACACGCTGCATTATTCGAATAGTTCAACAAGTGAACTTCAATAAAGAAATTCAATGTTTAGAAGCTGTAAAAGAGCCACCTACAAATAGCAGTCTCGTTTGTTTGTGTCCAATTTTTGATGATAACAAAATATTAAGAGTAGGAGGAAGATTGAAAAACGCACAGTTGCCAGATAATGAAAAGCACCCAATCTTATTACCATCAAAGCACCATGTGACTAAGATCATAATTAAACATTTTCATGAAAAATATTTCCATGCAGCTCCAGAGCTTCTTCTTTCTTTAATTAGACAGAAATTTTGGATCATTACTGCTAGGTCTGTTATTCGGAAGATAGTAAGAACTTGTGTTACATGTTGCAAATATAGAGCTCAAACTGCAAAACAAATAATGGCTAATCTTCCGGCACCTAGGATAACACAGTCACGACAATTTCATCGAGTTCGAACAGATTTTTCAGGACCATTCATGATTAAATATCGTGCAGGACGCGGACTAAAATCATTTTAATCATATGTGTGTGTATTTGTCTGCTTCGACATCAAAGCAGTCCATCTTGAATTTGCAGAAGACCTTTCAACAAAGGCATTCTTAAGTGAATTAAAACGATTTATCGCAAGAAGAGGGAAACCTTTTGAGATTTTTAGTGATTGTGGAACCATCTTCAAAGGTGCAGAAAAAGAAATCAACAAATATCTTTTGCAGTGCAAGCAGAATGAAGAAATAAACAAATTTTTGTCGTCAGGGGAAATACGCTGGACTTTTAATCCGCCTTCTGCTCCACACTTTGGTGGACTTTGGGAATGTGCAGTAAAATGAATGAAATCGCTTCTGAAAAAAATCGTTGGTGACACTGTCTTAACCTATCCTGAGTTCCAAACCTTGATTACGCAAGTTGAGGCTTGTCTCAACTCTAGACCACTGTGTCCCGTATCATCTGACCCAACAGACTTAACTGCTCTAACGCCAGGTCACTTCCTAGTTGGAACTTCTCCAACTGCCATACCTGAACAAGATCTAAGTCACAGTCCTTTGAGTCATCTTGATAGATGGCACGTGAGACAGTTTATTCTTCAGTAATTTTGGAAAAGATGGAGCCGGGAATACCTGTCTATACTTCAGCAAAGACCTAAATGGCAAAAAAGTCAACGAAATTTAGAAGTCAATGACTTAGTCCTCATCAAAGATGACAATCTTCCACCACTTGAATGGAAGTTAGGACGAATAATAACTGTTCATCCAGGTTCAGAAAATAAGGTCAGAGTTGTTACGATCAAGACTAGTAGTTGTGTCATGGATCGTCCAATAGTGAAACTGTGTCCTCTTCCTATAGAAACTAAAAACTGTGAACTCAGAACAGTCTAATATTTTTCTATTTTTTGTATTAATTTGTTTGTGTTATTAATTGTTCTTTCATTATAGTTATAAATTGTAAGCAACTAACTACTTGTTGAAATCCCAGAGGATTTCAACGCGGGCCAGAATGTTTATGTAAGTATCGTCTGCTGCATATTCCGTGGTTTCGTGTGCTCCGAAATCATGTAAGTTTCTTGTTCTTTTTTTCCGCATGTGGCAACACTCTGTGTTTTATTCTGTTTTGATTCGTGTTGTGGTAGAATGTGAAAAATTATGGAATGTAGTAAGCCGCGGTTGGCTCGCAAATATTTAGTATTATAATAAATTCGTGTTTACAGTCCAATTTGGTGTTTATGTGAACGAACCAGTAGTGTAAGTGATTGTACTTAAAACCGCATAATAAAATGGATTAAGTTAACTGAAATATTTACTTAAACCAAATAAACATGTGATTAAACTTAAAATGTTAAAAGTTATTCCAATAAATAAAAATAATTAAAAAGTTTATAATAGTTATCTGATGTACTAAGCAAAATAAATCGATAATTAGTAATATTATAAAGCTGCTTCAATAAAAATCGAATCCGATGAAATCAAATTCACATTTCCTGTCAAAAAAAATTACTATTGTATTCCATAATCTCTCATGAGATGGCGTCAGCAATGTGGCTTTCTAAATACTTCCCAGGTACTTCGCCAGGAATTACTTCTCAGGTGCTTCCTCAGGAATGAATTCCCATGTACTTCTCCAGGACTGACGTCCTGGGACGTTGCTCATTAGGACATCAATGGGAGCTCACTCAGGAAATATTAAAAGGCTATTCCCCGGGAACTCCCCATTTTGTCATTTTAGTATCAGGAGGAATTTGGGATGACTTGGAGCTCCTGGGAAAGTTTTTGGGAGCTTTCGTGCTACATGGGTTGTCAGGTAATAATAATAAAAAAATACCCTTTATCACTAAAATCTTTATTATTGCGTATTCATTAAGATTTATACTAAAATACACTGAAACTTCTAAACATTATTTTCTGCTTCTTAACTGGTTTCATTAAGAGTGTCGACAAGTACCCATGCTGTAAAGCACGCAAGGAGGAATTATGAAGAAAAATAATAAAAGTTAAATCTTTTACTGGTTATTATTTTATAAACCAAAAGCATTGAAGGGTGTCCTTTACTGGCCCATCTACATTACATTACAGTTTCTATGACAGAAAATTTTATTATATATGGCTTCCACATTAATAATAATAAAAACTAATATAATGATAATTCATGAGTATCACATCAATCACAATTGTAAGAAAAATGTAAACTTATCAAAATCTAAATTCTCCAAGATATGAATTCAGAAAGCAAGAAAAAATTTGCATAAAGGGATAAAATTAATAAAAATTACTAAAATGTGGTACATTTTACTGCATGGTTTGTACGTTCCGTGAAAATCCTTAAATTTTTCAAAGTAATTTTTTATTCTTAAAAGTGCTTATTTTTAGCCAGAATCTGCAAAAAGTTTTTAATTTTATTTTTGCATTATTTCATAATCAAGGATCTCTTCTGCGTTTCTTTGAATTTCTGATTTAAAAAAAAATCATGTAAACCAATTATTCCCTCCCTTTCTTCCGAAATTTCGCTTACAACCCTTGTACCCCCTCCCCCCATCCCCCCACACACAAACAAACACACAGTACAAAAGTTAAATACTTTTTTTTACATTTTCTTCTCTATTTTGTTTTTAATTTTAGTAATAATAAATAACCAATCATAAATATCATAAACAATTCACATTCATTTCATTAAAATTTCGTCTAAATTTCTCCTCTTCCAGAATTTTACGTACCCTTTTTGCTCCTCTTTCCTTACAATACCCAAAGTGCAAAACTTTAAAGCTCTTTTTTAAACAAATTTCTGCTGTGTATTTCAATTTATTGCAATTGATCATAAAATACTTTCCTCCGCCATCCGAAATTCACGTTTCCTGCTCCCTCCCTTAGCACGACAATAAAATTTTAAAGTCTTTAAAACTTCATAGTTTATTATTTTTGTTTTATCCATTTCTTGCTGCTGCAATTTTCGATCAGAAGAAAAGCAAAAGCGCCTTAGGGCATGCGCAAATTTTGTGATTCTCAGTAGCTGCAGTGACCAACTGTCGCCTCTCTGTTGATCTCGGCTTCTCTTTTCGACCTTCACTAGAATTGTGCTTGTCAACCCTGTGCTTGCCAACGTACACCGGTGATGGTCCCAATGTAAAAGATTATAATAAAAAATTCCGCCTTTAACCCACTTATTTGATATGCGTTGACATCCACCGGGTAATTCTAGACATTCTCCAATTTCGGTCTTTCACGTTACCAAATACTATATACATTCCAAAAGGCGTGTTTTTCTGTTCGTCTACATTTTGTGGATTAAAAAAATTTGACAAAATGAAGCTTTAAAAACCTTTCATAAATTTTCTTTTCATAAAAGCTCTCATTTCATAAAAAGTACTTTTCGAACATTGTTCTTCAATCAATTCAAATAAAAAGCATATCATTAATCTAGAAAAGTGTAATTTTGGCGGAATTGTAAATTTTAATATTTATATCGTTGTAATGATCTGCAATAATCATGTTACACCAAAATGAAACACAAAATGTTTAACTGACCGAAATTGTAAAGTGTGCTGTATAAAAAAAATAAAAAGGAAAGTCCCCGGTTAAACCGATGACACTGAGCTCACAGGAAATTCACACTAACTGTCCCGTTATACTTTAATATCAAAGAATAATGCTCCTCAAAAAATAAATTAAGAGAGATTAACCCCACCCCTCTGTCTCCGATCTTTATACTTAACAAATAAACCTCCAAATCTAATCAGGGACGCGCCTTTTCAGAATAAGCCTGTATACCAAATTTGAAGCAAATCAGATAATTCTGCAAGAAAAAACCATTTCGCTAAATTAAGTAGTATTAGCTCCCCTATTCCCCTTTTTTACTTAACCAATGAACCTCCAAATCCAATCAAGAAAGGCTTCTGCCATAATTTGAAGATAAAAAATTGCAGAAAATTGGATAATTCTGCATGACAACCTCTTTATCTAAATTAAAGGGGGAATAGCCCCCCGTTTTCCCCTTTATACTTCACCAATGAACCCACAAATCTAATCAGGGAAGCGCCTTATCAGAATAAACCTATTTACAAAATTTGAAGCAAATCGGATGTTTCTACCAAGAATTATCGTGTTACTTACATAAGTACATTCGTACGTACATACATACATACATACATACAGAACAGGCGGGCACATTAGCTCTTAGGCTTTGATATCCTGTAGCTAATAAAGTGGAATGCTCTAAAAATTATAAAAAAGAAAAAAAATGCCATTGAAATAACCTAAATTTTCTACCTAATTTTTCTACTTATCTCGAACGATTAAAAAAAAAATAAGATGTGTTTCAACCTTTTAGTGATTCTTGTGTAATACCCGGTGGCCAGAATAAAATCACCCCAAATCTAGCCTCCCTATATATATCGAACTGCTCAGTATAAAGGTTTGAAATTTTCTGCGAATGCTATTCAAGGCATGGGCAACAGATTCCGTGAAAACCAAATTAGTTCGAGAAACACAAATAGATGGCGCTGTACAACAGAAATCAGGGAACAAGACAAAAAAAATGTCACACGCGAACGGAACCTTTCTGTTTTTCTTTCTATTACCATTACTCTTATTGAAAATAAAAATAAAAAAAAGGAGTGTAAAAACCTGGAGAAAATCGTTTCTACTGCAACGTTTCAATAATGACAAAATAATTAGCAGTGCGTTTCCAACAATCTGGCCATCTCATTCTCCGGGACTTAATCCGTGCGATTTTTTGCTGTGCAGACACTTAAAAAATCTTCTTTATTGAGGACGTCTGGTAACCTTGGCAGACTTGAAAGAATGTATCATTCCGCTTGTGAGAAGCATCTTAGTCGACCAGTTAATATCCGCAGTTGCACCAGCTGCCCAGAAACTTCAGATTTTACATCTTAAAGTACTTCATTCAGCAGTATTCTGTGCTTCTATAAGGCTCTTGTCACGTAATTCTTTGGTACGTTGAAATAAAGTATGCATAGATGTATTTTCCAGCTTATGATCTGTTGTAAATCGCCATCTTTTTATGGTTTCTCAAACTAATTTTTTATGTAATCCGTTCACCTATGTTTTCAATAGTATGTGTAGAAAATTTTAAGTTTATACACTAAGTAGTTAAATATATAGACGGCTTGCATTGACGTCACGTTGCTATTAGCAACGACTGATACTCTAATCTGGTATTGCATCTGGAGCCCACACGGAACATCAGAACTCCCCGTTTGCCGTCAAAAGCACGTGTTGTCCTTATGTTTAATCTAGATTTTTATGATTTTTATTATTATAGTGCTAATAAGTCTAAAATTTCAAATGGAGAGCACCTCATTCGCCTTATTATCGGGCACCATATGATACGATACCAGATTCTTCTGAACATGTGACGTACTGTGCAAGCTTGGTCGGAGTAGGGGTGTTTAATTCTGGCCACCCCGTATATCACTAAACCCTGGAGGAGTTAAGGAGTATTAGCTCCCTATTCTCCTTTTTCACTTAACCAATGAGTATCTAAATCCAGGCAAGAAAGGCTTCTACCACAATTTGAAAAAAGAAAAGTGTGGAAGATTGGATAATTCTGCATGAAAACCCCTTTAATTTTCCCATAATTTTGGCAAGATCAATCGATAGCCAAAATTATGTGCAACAACTTGTTACAGACATTTTATAACAAAAAGCATATAATTTTTCTTTAAAATAATATTTATTTGGCAAGTCTGAAATTTTCGTCATAACTAAGCAAATTGAGTTTTTTTATTTTTTTTTATTTTTATTTATTTATTTTTTTTTTTTTTAACGAGATTCGATAGCAGCTAGAAATCCACACAGAACATATTGGGAAATGGTTGCAACGTAAATGATTGAAAAAATATCTGACAATTTATTCTTCATTATTAGTAAAAATCTCAATTTATTTATGTCTCTATTGATTACTTTATACCAACTGCAAAATTCAATTTTTCATTAAATTTTTCTACATTTTGTCAATCCCCAAAAGTTGATGAAATAAAGCTTCAAAAATCATTCATAGTATTTATTTTTATTAAAGACCTAATTCAATAAAAAGGATTTTTCCAACACTTTTTTCAAATCAAAACATATTAACTCAAAACATTTATTAATCTAGAAAAGTGCAATTTTGCCGGAATCGCCTTTTATTATTTCAGTATTTCAATATGAAACTTATTATTGTAAAAGATCCTTGTATATTTTCATTTATTGTAGCCATTATTTGAAATCCATTGTGTAAACATTGTATAAAATATATGCTGATGTCTCCAATAAATAAACATTTGACTTAATTATATCTGAGTAAAATAGTAGAATAAGTCTTAAAGATGACATTTCCAAATATATTCTAAATAAATAGAGAATGTATAATTTATTCTGCCTGTGTATCTACGGCAGGATATACAAAATAAATTAAAGTCCCTATTTAGCGTGATTTCAACACAGGGATTTTCACAATTCTTTTAAATTATGTGAAGGGGAAATTTGAACCAGCGGATATTACTTTTCAGGCAACATTTTCCAAATATTCTTTCATGTAATTTGGATAATGCATTTTTGTTAAAGAACGGAAGTAAAAAAAAAAAAAAAAAAAAAAAAAAAAAAAATGCACTGTGTTGGAGCTAATTTTTATATTATTAAAATATCCCAACGGATTTATGAACAAAAAGCATGGCAAAAATACTATTTTAAGATAAACGAGATTCTGTCAAGAAACAAAACAAAACACATATCAGTTATTTCAAAAATTAAATTGTAATTTATTTTTAAAAAAAAGATAATAATTTTCAATAATTGCTAAAAAAACATTCTTTAAATTTAATGATTCCTAGAAGAGTACTAGTTGTTTTTTAAAAACAACGTAATAAATTCAAGAAAACTAATAAATGAATATCTTATATATTATACTATGCCATATCTCCAGGCATTATTACCCTAGTAGAGAACTATCACAGTATAGACATTTTTTCATTATATGTTATTCAAATTATTAATTACATGACACATTATTTTTTTCCTTCAAAAAATGTCTTACATTGTTTGAATAGATTTACCTTGAAAACAATTTTTATAAAAAATATTTCGTTCTTTTCATAAAAATCATATATTCTAATAGTTTTAAAGTATGCTATATATCAATATTACATAGTGCCTGGCATATTATGTACAATGCAAGGTCTATACTTCCTAGTTCAATTCCAAAAAACGTTTTCGCCCCTTCCTCGGAGGATTCCTCAGTTTGAAATGATGATGTTTTGGCTTATTTGCAGTTTGGCATGAGCTCTTATAGCTTTCTCTCTTTTTCCCTCTCATCTCTTCAGTTTACCCTCCCTTCCAACATCATTCGCCTGCGGCTGTCGATAGCTGGATGTGCGATGTCGTTGCATATATTCTCATTTTCTAAGCTGATTTCTGTAGCTTCCTTCATTAATGTGCTGTGGAGGTTTTCTTAATTGGCTATTTTTTTCTATTTTAATTGACAGTGGTTTCAAGTGCTTTTTTTTTATATTTGCTCTTTAAAGGGCCGTTGCTTGGCTATTGTATTTTAGATCGCGAATATGCTCTTTAAACCTTTCGTTAATTTTTTTCTTCGTCATCCGTATGTATATTCTGTATTTTCGATGTTCCAAGCTTTAATTCTATAAACCCTTCTATAAACCTTAAATTCTGTTTGTAATTCCTTGCATTTTTCGGCATAATTTCTTATCATTTTAAATGGGGAGGGTTTGGGATTTATGTTATGAACACTGACAGTATAAAGGATTCAGACTGTGATATAATATTTCTCGTTATATATAGCCCATAAAAATTCATTTCACTATCCAATTCATTTTTTAACTTATTGTAAAACACTTTAAGACATTTAGATTACATTCTATTATCTAAAATGTCTTTATTTTTTCTAATTTGTGAATAAATAAAATTTTCACTTTAAGCCCAAGTTCGTTTCAGGAGTTCCTGGGCTCACATCGCTCACCCCCAAGAAAAGTGGCACATCTTGCAAAAATTCATTTTGCGTTTTATTCCACGAATATGTCTTCCATGGGTGTGTCTTGCTACACAAGCAGTTTCATAAGTATATTTATAAGGGAAATCTCTTTATTATGCTATATGTTCATTTGTGACCATAGATGAGGGTGGATTATGTGGAGAAGTAAAATTAACCAACCCTCTAAACCTCATCCTATGTCTTCATTCTTAAAGGTTTTATGCTTTTATGCACGCTTTTATTCCTGTATACAGAGCTAAGTGTTGCAATTTCATCTTATAGCAAAATCATGCAAAATTTATTTTGTCTCTCCTGTGAAATTTACTTTTGTCGAGATGTGTCCCTTTTCTTGCTGGTGAGTGACACCATGTCTAATACAAACGCGGTCATTGATGAGTAAAACGGTGCTTTTAAAAATTCAATTTTTTTTTCTGCTAGAGAATTACTACAGTGCTAAATCCTTATTAGCAGAAATAGATTTTTAATCATTTTAGTTTGATGGGAACACGTGCGATAGTGAAAATGTAAGAGGCGTTTTATGTTTACTTGTTTGTATTCGATGATATTTTTCCAGTTTTCATATGCATTGTATTTGAATTTTCTGCTATACATTCTGATGACGACACAGTGAAGGAGTTGACACATGTCAATTTAGATTTTTAATGTACTTTTAATGTGTTTTTAGTAACATCTTTTAAGCAAATAAATATTTTAATTTATGTTTCAGATTTTCCGTTTGGAATATATATTGTGATATGGTTATTAGTGGACGTAAATAAGACTTGATACTCTTACGTATACTAACATTTTACTTTGATTCTCAATTTATCTTTTTAAAATAATGATGGTTCTCAACCAGCGAAACATATTTATTATACGAATAAAAAAAATCGTATTCTTACAGCTAAAGTATTTCATAAAGGAACAATGCACTTTTCCATACGATTAAAGAATAAATATAAATTTCCTACGTTATCTTTAAAAGTAATGAGGTAAAAATGCGGAAATATACCTTTTATTTCGTTCGACAAAGAAAAACATTTACGCTTTTTAAACCTAGAACAAAAGTAACGAGATGTGATTAATTATTCTCAAACATTTGGAAAGTTTAATAAAACTTTTACCTTTACATTTTTGTTTCGTCTTCTAATTTATTATTATTTTTAAATGAAACAATTCCGTGACTATTTATAAATAACTTTTCTTTTCTTTTACGCTTTTAAAAATATGATTGGCGTAGAATCTTTTCACAGAATTTCGATGCCATTTGAAGTCTTTTGTGTTAGAATATATTGGCACTATACTCAATTGAATATGAATAGAAAGATGTAATTTTGAACATTAATTTGTATTTAAAATATAGAGCCTGTTTCATAAAATAAAATATTAGAGTTGTCAATCTGGAAATTAATCTGGTATTCACGAAAATACTAATGCATGAATTTGTTTTCAGGTGAACGAGTTCATGTTTGTAAAACTTTGAAAACTATATCACTTCATTCTACAATGTCGAAAAGTTTGCTGATACAAATTATAGGGAAAACATATCACATGGATAAACAGTAACAATTGCCTGGATAAAAATTTTGTATTTTGCTTTGTTACGACCAATAAATCGATTTTAATGTATTTATATTTTATCGATGTTAAAATTTTTCCTTGTTACATCGTACTCGTTGAAGATATTTAAAAAAGTCTAATATCATCAATGTCATTAAACAAGTTGTGAATTTTTATGATCATTTATAAATAATGTTTTATATATATGTCTAACATACTAATTCATAAGAATACTACAATTTTCATAATTAAATGGAGAAGTATATAAAATCTGCTATAATTTTTACTATCAGAGCAGTTATATAAGATTATGACTTTGGGAAAATTACATATCATCTTAAAAATGGAAAAAAAAGGTTAAATACATTTGTTATCCCTTAGTATAGGATCGTATTCTTACTCTATTTTTAGCTTATATACTTATAAGCTAATATTTACGCAAATTTTAATATATGATATTTTAGTTTTTATCCAGGACCCTTGTTTCGACGCATCATGTATGCTTGCGGACCTTGTTCCATAACATATCAGCCATAATTCATGATTTGACAGGCATGCTATATTAGTATAATTTATTATGTCGACATTTATTATAAACTAGACGCATTTGGCGATCGGTTTGGTCTCTCTTAAATGTAATGCTAAGCATTGGATCATGTTACTTTTATTCATAATTTAATTCACTTGTTCAATCCTGCGCCAAATCGGAAGATTCTGATAGAGAAATTATGAAATCGTTATATTTATGTTAGCCGGACACAGGCCATAAATCACCTAACATTGTTCCCGTCGCATTTTTTTCTTATTCCATTAATTTCATATAAAATATAATCCTTTCGCTCATTTGATTTAAAATACACAATTTTTATTTAAAACTGAAACATTAAAAATTTATGATTTTTACTTATTTCTTAATAAATAAATAAATAAATAAATAAATTTTTAAAAATGACATTTAATTTCGACATCAAAGCTTTGTTTTAATTTACCACGCGGAAAATAAAAAATGCTAACTGGCGAGTAAAAAAAATGCTATTGTTGTGATTTTCACCCGGCTAACATAAAAGTACCAAAAATTCTTTGCGATCATGGCAAATTTTATGTAGTTTTATTCGAAAATAAAATTTTGATTGAAAATGGGCGAACATGGATATGAAAAGCGTAATTGTTTATGACAATCACATGAGTTGAACAATTATAATATACACTCATGTCCAAAATTAAGGTCGCAAACATAAAATCTGTGAAAATTGATGATCACTGTGTTGCCACGAAATTCGGCACAGAGGTATATTACAATGGGAGAAAAAATATAGCAACATAACAATATGGAAAATATTTTAATTGTGAATTAAGATACAGGGTATATCAAAAAGTGTTAAATTGTGAATCAGAGATAAAGCCTTTATCTCGGGAAAAGTCAATCTAATATGGCGTGTGACCCCCGTGCGTTCAGAAAATCATCACCAATACGAACTCTGTGTGGCTTCGCATTATCGTTTATAAACCTGAAGTCTGGGCCTACAGTGTTAGAAAAATTTGTGAGTCTAACAGGTTTTGGCGTGAATCCACATGCTCCTCACTAATTCATTTACTATAAACGCAAACTGCGCGATGCCTCATCACAACAATAAAAGAATAATTAAAGGCCTTACCTTCTATGTATAGATATCCGTTTTTCAGCTCGCGGTTAGTCAGGGCGTCTAAGAATTATGGAGTATCCCGTATCATCATATATTCGTTTATCCTTACTCCTTCAGGTCACAGTGCATCAGGCTTAAAAAAGGAATCATGTAACAGACGGTGTATTGTGTGTGTGCTTCATTGAAATTACTCATATTGTAGGAAAGGAAAAAGGAGAAGTTTAATTAGAGATACTAAGAAAGAGATTACATTTTGTACGTCTTCACTTGTGTGAGGACGTTTTAAAAGTGAATATTACATATGTTTTTCCGCGCGTGTTACATCATTAAAATTGATAACCATATGGATGTATTTTCGGCACTTTGAGGTAAACAACCAATTATACATAATTGGATATTTATGAAAGTTACAAGAAAGTAAAGTCTACTAAAATAGTGTTCAGTGTAACAGTCAATTATAATGTTTATAAGTTTATAACGCGAACCAGAATAGAACATAAGTGCTTGCGAGTCTGGTTTAAAACATATCTCACATAAGGCGAAGAAAGATGAAGAGATGCAGTTTCTCTGGATATTACATCTGTCGACTACTAAGTGTTTCTTTTTCACTATAAACCCTAATGATGTTTTTCTGCAGTAGAAAGAGGGAGAAAATGGGTATCCAAAAATCTTGATAAGGGAATTATATGAATATATCTTGTATCAAGTTCCCCCTTAAGCCCCTAATCGAGATTGTTCTGTAATTTTAATTTGTCTCTGTTCTCTTGAAATTCGGGCTTGGGTTCTGGCTTCGTCAAAATGTCTGGCAGCATAGATTTGCTCGGACACTAACGTAATTCTGTGGTACCATTTTCTTTCATATACTTAATCATGTGATATTTTAGATCGATGTGTTTTGTCTTGTTGGTGTATTTTTCAGATTCTATCATTTTTATGCAGGATATGTTATCTTCATATACAATTACGGGTAGGTTTTGTGGTAAATTCAAATCTTGTAAAAGTTTTATTATTCACATAAGTTCTTGTGCAGCGTTAGCTGCGGCTACGTATTCAGCTTCTGCTGACGATTGCGCAATGCAAGTTTGGCGTTTGGTTATCCATTGTATCGGCTTTTTCCCAAGAAGGAATAAATTCCCTGATGTTGATCTTCGTGTTTGCGTATCACCGGCCCAATCGGCATCGGTGTACACTTCCAAAATTGGTGTACATTCAGTGCTGATTATGAGATTTAGGTCCTTTGTGTGGTAGAGGTACCTGATCAGTCGTTTAGCACCTTTCCAGTCTTTTTCCGATGGATTTTCGTTCTTTCTGCTAAGAACATTTACAGCCAGTAGTATGTCTGGCCTAGTTATAGTTGCAATGTATAATAACGCGCCTATCGCTTTACGATAATTTATGTTGTTTGGCATTGGATTTTCATCCTTTTCTGATCTTAAGAAGCCCGTTTCCATGGGTGTTCCGTAAGGTTTTGATTCCTCTAAGTTAAACCTTTTAACGATTTCCATTATTTTTGTTGTTTGGTTAAGGTTAAAGCCGTTATGTGTTTTCTTAATTTTTATTCCAAGATAATTACTAATTTCCCCCAAATCTTCAAGTGTATATTGTGTTTTTAACTTATTTATTACTTCTTCAATTTGCGCATTGTTTCCCGCTATGAGAATGTCATCTACGTACACAACTACGTAGACTGTATTTTTCCCCTGTCCTTGTGTAAATAGTCAGGTGTCTGCCTTGCTTTGCATAAAATTCAGTTCTCTATGATATTCAGTGATTTTTGTGTACCAGGCCCGGGCTGCCTGTTTAAGCCCGTATATGGCCTTTCGGAGTTTACAGACTTTATCGGGTTCGTTTGTGTTCACGTACCCTTCCGGTTGTGACATGTATACCTCTTCTTCTAGTTCTCCGTGCAGGAACGCGGTTTTTATGTCGATGTGCCTGACACTAAGGTTATGATAGGCTGCGGCAGTGAGGAAACATCTCAAGGTGGTGTGGGATACTACTGGGGCGTAAGTCTCGTGAAAGTCGACCCCGTATTTTTGTTTAAATCCCTGAGCTACTAATCTCGCCTTGTAACGCTTTACTTTCCCAGATTCATCATATTTAGCCTTGTAGGTCCATTTGGATCCAAGTACTTTGGCTCCCTGTGGTGGTTTTACCAAAGACCATGTTTCATTTTTCATAAGCGAGTTTATTTCGTCGCGTGTCGCTTCAATCCAATTCATTTTTTCTTGTGGGTTTTCAATGTTTAGCATGTCGTGCCAACCTTTCGGTTCATATACCGGATCATGCCGGACTGCATAGGCAAACCTGTCCGGTGGCACGCCTCTATTATGCCTTTCAGATCTTCTCAATTGTTGTGTATGTTGAGACGCGGACGGTGTAGCTGAAGAATTTTGGTTTTGTGTTAGATCAAATTCGATTACGCTTGTGTCAGTCTGTCGTGTGTGTTTGTTTGTTTCTGACATTAAGTCATTCGTGTTTGAACTTTCATCAGCATTTATATTATCCATGGTATTTTCCGCGAATTTTACGGTTCTAGCTAAAATGGCTCTTTCGTCACTAGTAAATATTCTGTACGCTTTCGATCGGTTGTCGTAACCTACGAAAATGCCTTTCTCTGCTTTATCATCTAGTTTGCCGCGTTTAGATTTGTGGATGTATGCGTACGCGGTACAGCCGAATACTTTAAGATATCTTAAATTTGGTTTTCTGTTTAGCCAAAGGTCATATGGCGTAGTGCTAATAGATTTGGAAGGCAAGCGATTCTGCAAATGATTTGCGGTGCAGATTGCTTCTCCCCATAATTTATGTGGGAGGTTAGCTTCGCTTAACATGCTTCTAGTCATGTCTAACAGTGTCCTGTTTTTCCTCTCAGCAATGCCATTTTGACTTGGACAGTATGGTACGGTGAGCTGGTGTTCGATTCCGTTACATTTAAGATAGTTTTCTAATTCATCGTTGACATATTCTCCGCCATTGTCGGATCTGATGGCGGTTGGAAATTTTCCGAACTTATTTTTGACGGTTGAGATGTATTCCCTCAATTTTTCATATGCTTCGCTCTTTTTCGACATTAAGTAGATAACACAAAATTTGGAATAGTCGTCAATAAATGTTATGAAGTACCACTTTCCCCCTATGGTGGGTGTATTTATCGGCCCACATACGTCACTGTGGATTAATTCTAGCCTTTTCGTGGCTCTATGTGCGCCCGATTTGGGAAATGGGGCGTCATTGGTTTTGGACTTTATGCATACCTCACATTCTTTGTCGTGTCGGCAGTTGTTTATGGTAATTCCGTTCACTAGTTGTTTTTGTACAATGGTTTTAATTGTTTCGTAGCTTCTGTGGCCTAACCGCCTGTGCCACAACTCAATACATTTTGTGTTTGAACACTTATGCGTAATGTTTACATGATTGCTATCAAACTGATTATCATTGTTTAGTTGCACTTCATATAAGTTGTTCTTTAATCTACCTTGAAGAATTACTTCACCATTATGTATAATGTCGCATGTATCTTTTCAAATTTAACTTGACATCCGTTTTTCGCTGCCCTGCTTACTGACAGCAGGTTAGTTTCGATTTCAGGTACAAACAGTACGTCACGAAGTATAATCTGCCTGTTGTTTTTTCCTGTGTGAATTACAATTTCCCCTGAGCCATATGAAATTAGTTTATTGCCCTTCGCGACTGTTACGTTAGTTTCTGTGTCGCTAGTTATATTTGAAAATATTTCTTTGGAGTTGGCAATATGGCTAGAGCTTCCGCTATCGATAATAAAAGTTTGTTTATTTGCGGGTCGTTCAATTAACAACGCAACATTTTCATTTTCATTGTTTATCTGTTTTGTATCTTGCGGTTTCGCAGTTTCAGCCGGGGCATTTTCTTCAAAACATAGAGAGGTGGTGTGATTTTTATTTTTGTAAAATTTATTATTTTGTACTGGATTATTTTTATTTTTCCGTTTCAGGAACCAGCAATCGTTGTACGAATGGTTCTTCATTTTGCAATAGGAACAAAATTTGTTACCTCTCTTGCGGTATGTGTTAACTAATTTTTCTCGAGCCTTGTATGCTTTAGTACTATGTTCCGGGTTTTCGGAATTTTCAACTCTACGAGTATACTCATCAAATAATTTGCTTTTAATAAAGCTGGGCGTCAATTCATCTTCATTTCTCGACTCTAACGCCGTAATCAATGTGTCATATGACGGCGGTAATGAGCACAAAAAGAGTGCAGATATATGAGAGTCGGTAACATTTTCTCCGATCGCAGCTAATTTGTCGATAAGTTCCATTAATTTCATGATGTGTGCGATTAAGTTCCCTCCTTCGTTTAGCTTTGTGCTATACAATTTCCGAAGGAGGTGTAATTTGCTTGAGAGATTGGACCGTTCGTTAATATTTTTCAAAGTGTCCCAAGTCTCTCGAGCCGTGTTTAAATGTTTGATGTTAATTATCTGCCCATCTTCAATACTGAGGTTGATTAGTGCCCGTGCTTTCCTGTCTTTCTTATTCCAATTTTCAGTCAAAGGGTCTGGAGCTTGATCGGTAATGACATCAAATAGCTCCTCTCTAATTAAAAGCATTTCTAATTTAAACCGCCAACAAGAATAGTTATTGGCGTTAAGTTTTTCAATGGCTGCACTATCTTTTGCGTAAGCCATAATTTTTCTTTCCTTTAAGTCAATTAGATACTTTTTCCTTCACCTGACTACCGGATTTATTTATCTGGCTTAATTTGCCTAAATGGATATCTATATTTGTTTAATTTACTAAATGAGACATTAAATCAGTCTCATAATCAAAATATGTTAGAAAAATTTGTGAGTCTAACAGTTTTTGGCGTGAATCACATGCTCCTCACTAATTCATTTACTATAAACGCAAACTGCGCGATGCCGCATCACAACAATAAAAGAATAATTAAAGGCCTTACCTTCTATGTATAGATATTCGTTTTTCAGCTCGCGGTTAGTCAGGGCGTCTAAGAATTATGGAGTATCCCGTATCATCATATATTCGTTTATCCTTACTCCTTCAGGTCACAGTGCATCAGGCTTAAAAAAGGAATCATGTAACAGACGGTGTATTGTGTGTGTGCTTCATTGAAACTACTCATATTGTAGGAAAGGAAAAAGGAGAAGTTTAATTAGAGATACTAAGAAAGAGATTACATTGTACGTCTTCACTTGTGTGAGGACGTTTTAAAAGTGAATAATACATATGTTTTTCCACGCGTGTTACATCATTAAAATTGATAACCATATGGATGTATTTTCGGCACTTTGAGGTAAACAACCAGTTATACATAATTGGATATTTATGAAAGTTACAAGGAAGTAAAGTCTGATAAAATAGTGTTCAGTGTAACAGTCAATTATAATGTTTATAAGTTTATAACGCGAACCAGAATAGAGCATAAGTGCTTGCGAGTCTGGTTTAAAACATATCTCACATAAGGCGAAGAAAGATGAAGAGATGCAGTTTCTCTGGATATTACATCTGTCGACTACTAAGTGGTTCTTTTTCACTATAAACTCTAATGATATTTTTCTGCAGTAGAAAGAGGGAGAAAATGGGTATCCAGAAATCTTGATAAGGGGATTATATGAATATATCTTCTATCATACAGCACCCTTGAACAGCCTCCCATAGGCTTCAAGGACCCCATCCCGAACGCCTGGTGTCCAGTCGTGTGTGTCACTTTCACTGCATCCAACAAGAAAGTCCGCTTGTTATGGAGCCGAAGACACCAGTCTTGGACACAACAATAATGGGGGCGTGTTCTTCTCAATGATGAATAGAGATTCACCACGCAGAGTGATTCTCATCGAATTTTCATCTGAAGATAACGTGGAGTTCGCTATCATCCCTCCTACGTAAAAGAAATCGACAGATTTGATGACAAAGGAATCCTTGTCCGGGGCGGCATAATGCTGGGCAGTCGTACACTACTGCTCGTCTTCGATGCGGCCACTTTTAATGTACATCTCTATAGGAATGAGTTCCTTGAAGCCTATGTGAAGTTGTTCCGTGTGTCGTAGGCCCGGACTTCATGTCTATGGACGATAAGGTGGAACCACACAGATCTCACATTGTTGATGATTTTTTTGAAGAAAGAGATATTCGCCGTATGAATTGGCCCTCTAGGTATCCTTGCCTCAGCCCTATTGAACATGTTTCTGGTCTAGGAAGAGCCAATGCACAGCGTAATTCCCCTCCCAGGACCCCGCAGGAGTTAAAAGCCGCGCTTTTGGAAGAATGGGCTTTGTTGCCACAAACATTTATTGACACCCTCTTAAACAGTATGAGATCTCGTTACGAAGCTTGTCTAGCAGTGCACGGTGGCCACACTCCATATTAGACAGACTTTTCCCGATATAAATGCTTTATCTCTGATTCATGATTCAATACTTTTTGATATACTCTGTATCTTAATTCATAATTAAAATCTTTTCCATATTGTCATGTTGCTATATTCTTTCTCTCATTATAATATAGCTCTGTGCCAACTTCCATGGCAACGCAGTGAATAGTTCATCAGTTTTCCCAGATTTTATGTTTGTGACCTTAATTTTGGACATGAGTGTAGATGAAATGATGGCGATGAAACAATATTTGGCGCTCTATCACCTGCGCTAAGTACCAAAATGACCACCTGGCATATAAAAAGTGAAGTGGTCAGCCCGGAACTGTTGATGACAGTCACATGACCTAGATTATTATTACAGAGATTAAATATTTAATTTATTAAAAGAAAATTTATAAAATATTCTCTATACGTTTTTTCTATTTGTTTGTTCTAGTTTTTCTTAATTTTGGCTTTGAGAGAAACGTTATTTCAATTTGAAGGTATCCACGAACGTAAAATTATATACATTACCTCGAATATTGCTGTAACATTTACTCGTAGCAATATATGAGTCCTTCAAATATTCGACCAATTGTGGTAAATTGTTGTGCTTAATATGCCGAATAAGTTAAGTATCGGTGTTAATTAATGAGACATTCAGTAGAAAAAAAAATTAAATAAGAAATAGACATAAAACTAAACTTTTCACTACAACGTTATACTCTTTTAAAGCACTTATTTAAATGCTATTTGGAAAAATGATAAATAAGCTGTTCTTAATACCTTTTTTTAAATATTTGGAGATTACTACAGCTAAAATTTGCTACTTTAAGCATTCTTAGTATACTTGGAGGTCTAGAAAACAATGCATATTAAAAGTTAGTAAAATAAACGTAAAACTAATGTTCATATTTTCACATTAACAACTTGCACAGTTTGTTCTTCTTGGATTACTTCTGCAAGGACCAATGAAATTGGACACTCAGAACGATGAATAAGCCAATAAGTCAATACGTCCATTTCCCAAATAAATATGTATTATTTAGAATATTTTAAATGTATTATTTAGAATATTTTAAACATATCATTCACATCATTGACATTTGTCATTCCTATGCAGTTTCATGACATTTTTATTGCTTTAAATATACCTAGCATCTTCTTTTTGTATGTAGTTATAAATAACAGTGTGTATGTGTACATTCAAACACACAGACAAACGTACACGTATGCATGTCAGTGCAAGTGTGTTGCTTTTAAAATATTTTTTCGTGATTCCTTACGTTATTAGGATTAGTTTAAGAAAACTGTAAGAAAACTTCGAAATTCATATTTTAAAAACAGTAGTATTTAGATGTACTCTTTGTTACGATATGTATATTATGTAAAATTTTAAAATGTTACTTCATTTATAAAAATCAAAATTGTTAGAAAAAAGTTTCAATATGATCCGAAAGAAGTAAGTCTCAAACTATATTTCTTTAATAGAACTATGTTACTTAGTTTCTTTTCTTTTTTTATCGAAAAAAAAATTAAATTATGAACAACATTCAGAAATATATCAGAATCATATTTAGTAAATAACATTATCAAAAACACTTGTCAAACTGAAATTCCGCACAAAGAATTAAAATGTGAAAATATTTTACATTTTAGAATTCATATTGTATGTCAGTTTCGTGATTTCAAATAGGTCGGATGTTCTCCCCGACTGCAAACAGTGTCTCGTTTGAAATCCTTTGTTGCTATATATAAACTTTATAACAAACGCTAATTGAAAATGAAATTATAAATATTGGTAAAATGTATACCCATACCTGTTATTGTAAAATATCTGTAATAAAAACAATTTATTTTAGAATGGCATATTACGAAACTTTAATTGCTCACAGATTTGTAAATAATCTCTCTATTCTAAAAAAAAGAAAAAAAAGTAACTACGCTGTCACCGCAGCCGCCGCCGGTTTTGAATTTTTTGTGACCGGAGGTCATTCTTCGTTAATATTAAGAAAAATAATGCATACAAAAATATGAAAATCGGTAGTATTATACAGAAATGTCTGATAAACACGCTAATGCAGACAGTTTTCAAATCGAAGAATTATTTTAAGAGATATTTAATGCTAAAGTTGGACAAAATCGTTCCACTAAAAAAAGTTTTATAGGAGCAAAAACTATACATTGGAATTTAATAATTTTTAGATCATTTTATACGTTATAATTTCCTGGTGTGCAGAATTCATTTATTTTTTTAATTTGACTCATTTTTCGAGGTTTTATTTCTATTTTAAATTCAAATTTTCAGCATTTCGAGAGATAAGTTTTACTTACTTTAGAAAATTGTACTAATTTAACCTGTTGCCAACTGTATAAACAGCGGAAACAATAATGTTTGCTTCAAATTAAAAATTTATTTACACGTGACTATTATAAACAGAAAAGATACTTTCAAATTAAAATTAAATGATTGCGTATAAAAAGCAGGAACTTATTGAACTTCATAAGAACTATATTTACTCGTGAAGTTTAACAGAGTATATTGTAGAATAATAAATTCATTACCATGCTGAACGGGGGTTGCCGAGCGTAGCTCGTATGGGCCGAGCCCTCTAGTGTAGTAAAATTTACGATAATGATTTTTTATAATTCAAGTTTTAGGTTTTTCAATTTTTCGCATATACTAAGAATCTATATCCCTTCTAAAATTACAATACCAAAAACAGTATCTACATGCATTTTCCAATCTAAAGGGCGTAATTCATTTTAAAAATATTTATATTATCCCTTTAAAATATATTTCCGAAAGTTATTTTCGTGTTTTTCGTTTTTTCTGCAGATTAAAAAATTGGCATACATTTTTCTTTTCGAAGTACAAAAAAACTTAACAAAAGTATCCCGTAATGAGATTACATTTTCTTTTAAATTTATGTCGTTGTTAAAAATTATTAATATTAACCCTTTCCAATAAAAAAAGCCTTCCTGAAGTTCACTTCGCGATTTCGCCAGCCATTTTTCCTACTCCATGAAAGTATTTTTTTTTTTTTTTATCTGTATGCAATTCTAGTGCTCTGAGAATTGAAATCAGAATTAACAAGGCTGTCAGAGAATTGTGTTATTTAAATGAATGTGGGAGTTGTATTAATTAGTTTTAGGCGCAATGTATTGGCCATAATCTTAGATTCAATATTTCTGTATATGTTCTCTATAAATGTTCTATATAAGTTAAATTACTATATCGGGACCGTCTTACTTTCTCTGGAAAACAATTGATTTAAAATATAAATTTATATAAATTCGAGGGTGAACTATGCTGGGCAACGTGGATGCTTAACATTAGGTTCGTTTGAAAAGATTTTTGTTTAAATATAAAATTTCATTAAGCACTTATTATCGGTATGTATAAGATTATTATTACGAGCAGGGTCTACGCTTGTCTCAAATTTGGACTTAAAAATATAGAATACAAGCAGACCGGAGTGTGCGTAGAAAGATTGGTGTATGCTGTCAAATGCCGTTATGCAAAATCTCTAAGCTCTTTTCGCTAGATTTTTACTTAAAAATATAAAATCATGAAACTTCGAGGTTGTACGCTTCAGAAGGCATTGAGCTTCCATCATTAGACTCATTTGTTTTACATAGTACCTTATATACATCTTTATTTCATAGGAAAATTTATTTATTACTTTCTGATAATTTGCAGTAAATGTATTTGTTTTTAACATTTATAGAAGAAAACAATTTCATACATAATGACATCTCAGTTTACATATAATATTTATTCAGACTAGAGGTTTTTTTTTATCAAGAAAAAAATATTTGTATTTTGTTCGTATGAAAATTCCTTTATGGTAATTAAATGCCGCTGATTACTTTTGTCTCTTTTTTTTTCTCTCTACAACATAATTTTGTGCATGGGTTTGTATAAACCTGGGCATACTGGTGACCCCCCCCCCTCCCCACCAACACATCCACACAAAAAATGTGTAGTTATAACTTTTAATATTTTTCTAACTTTGTATAATTCATTACAAAACGAAAACAAAAGATTTTCTTTTTAAAAGGTGTTTTAGCTATATGATAAATTGTTAAGTGAGCTATTTTTCGAAATATATTTTATATTACTTAGATAAGATGGCACATTATAATACAGAAAAAAATAATGTAGTTTACAAAGTATTGTTTTCATATACTTTTTGTATAAGCTAAAGTAAACATCGTCTAATCCGGCAAACTACAGTCCGGCACGACTTAAAAAAAATAGTATTTCTTGTTCAATCACACATAGTGTTTCAAATAATCTCGTGGAACTTCCCATTACAAACGGTTGAAAATCGCAAATCTACAAGTAGCTTATTCACCCCACCGACGAGGGGGCTGGGTGCAGTGATGAATTCAGGGATGGCCCGGGGGCCATAAGCCCGGAGCAATGGGATGCGTCCCCCCGAATTATTTGAGATTTTGTGTTTTTAATGGTCAAAGAGTGCAATTGTCCCCGTAATTCTATAATGTCCCGACGGTGTCAGAGCGATCCAGAGTGGAGAAAAGTGTCTGAATTCAACACTGGGGGGGGGGGAGGTAGAAAAAACCACTTCCGTAAATAATTTTCGAAACTGTTGAAAGGGAAAATAGATTTTCGTCATAAAAATTAAATACTTTTTCGATTTCAGAAAAGATTGTTCAACTTGAAAGGGAAATTGATATCAGTCATTAAATAATAAATAATGAATGTGGTTCATTAGATTCAAAGGTTTGTTTTTATCCTGCGAAAGATAAATTAAGTAATTTAGATGAATCTTCGGAGTGCACACAAATTTATATCAATCGCAAAACATCGGAATGAGCGATTGATAAACATCGTGCCGGACATAGTGCATCGGCATGTGTGTAGGGGCACCACTTGCTACCCTACATCATGCGAAATGACTTCCTAAAAAAAGTAGAGAGAAGACTACGACAAAACGACTTGATATTCGAGATTTGTTTAAGATAGCTTGGCCTACGATGTAAACCTATAGTGCATGTTTTCATTTTATAATTGCGTACTACTGAGGTCATGTTGTACTTGACATTATCAAGTATAGTTTTTTATTCTATTCAAGCTGTCTAAAGAATAAAAAGCATGTTTTATTGTCATTTTTTTTAAATTCTAACGTTTTTTTCCGACATTCATCCTGTAATCCGGCGTGCTTCAAGTGCCGAACGTGCCGGATTAGATGATTCTTACTGTATTTACAGTTATAGTCTATTGCTTTAAAACTATTCTATACAATTTTTAGTTGTTTTCTATAACAGATAATTTAAGAGTTTCTATACTTTTCTAAGTTATATATGTATTTTAAATTCCATAAATTATATTATGGCAGCATATATTTACTCTTTAAATGGAAAAAAAAAAGCTTTTTTATAATGTATAACTGATACAGTGTCAGAAACGCATTTTTTAGATTAAATGACATTCCATCTACAGGTGTTAAAATACCATTGTAACAATATATATATATATATATATTTTTAACGAGAGTAACAATACTCATAAAGAAATCAATAAATATATAATTGCCTTTCTGTATTTAGCATGCATGTAATAGAGAAACACCAAATTTTAAACTTTAGTTTAAATTAGGTTATCTTAAAAACAGGCCAAAGAAGAGCTGTATAATACACTTGATACACTTATAAATTTTGGATTTTATATATGAATATGGTATTTGAAAGAAACCGAAATTAAGCAAGTTGTTTTTAATTCACATTTAAAATACGATATTAATTTTCATTCAAACAAAATTGAACTCCTACACATATCAAAATGTAAGTAGTATTTATAGCAATGGCTTTACTAATATAATAAAATGACTATTTCATACAATATTCTACACTGCTCAAAGCAGTTATAGGATATTGTAAGTTTTATATAAAATAACGGTATAAGCGATTTTTTTTTCTTCACAAAATCGAAGAAGAGAGTCACAAATGAAAAATTTTCTCTTTTTCAAACATCGGAGTTTGCAAATTTTGAGTTTGACGTCAAAAACGCTTCTGGAATGGCAGCGAATGAAATTTGGCTTATAACTCATTGAAAGACAATGCGTAAAATAAAGATTGATATTAAGTAAGTGCTTTGTTTCGATGTGTGCGATGACTCAACGAATCCATGTAAGCGCATTAAGGGCTTCGTGATTTCTTGGTTGGTTACAGGGGTGACAAACACAAACCAAAGTACCAGAAACCACTGGAGTTTCACAAATTGGGACAGGATCTGGAAAAGAAATGCAGGTCGAGGACCACGTCAAGATCGTAGATGTGCAACAACGCCCACTGACGATAGATTTCTAACGCTAACGGCTCAGATATACCGATAGTTAACTCCAATTACTGCAGCGTAAGCAACAGACACCGAAATATGAATGCCACTTTTCTTCAATAACATTTTCGCTCGGCTACTGGCACCACAATTTCAACTCAAACTGTCCGAAACCGACTCCATGCTTTAGGACTGTATGCTCCCAGACGAATAGTATGTGATAAGTTAACAGCAAGGCAGAGTGGCGCCCGCAGGATGGGTGCAACCGAGCATGTGAATTGGAGAAGAAAGGGATGGGGCAATACTCTTTTCTTTGCCGAGTCCCGTTTTTCTGTTCATCCTGATAATAGACGTATTTTAATCGGGGGGGGGGGGGGGGGAATGAGGCACTAGGAACAATCCTGCTTTCGTGCAAAGAAGCGTCCGATTTGGCGTTCGGGGAGTGATGATGCTTGCTGATATTTCCATTGATGGGCGCACCGACCTCGATTAGAAATGGATTTCTGACCGGTCAACGGTATAGGAATGAGATCCTCAGACTTGTTGTAGCCTCTTACGCTGCAGCAATTGGAGTTAACTTCATGCTAATGAACGACAATTGCAGGCCACATCGTGCTCACTTGGTGGATGATCTCCTTTTCGAACAAGGAATCATACGAATGGAAAGACCAGCGTGTTCTCCGACATAAACGCAATAGAGCATGTTTGGGACATTCTAGGCAGAGGTGTTGCTGGTCGCCTATCACCCCCACAAACATCGGGAGGAATAGAAGAGAATACCCCAGCTCCGAATTAATAGCTTCATTGATTTCATGCCTCAAAGATGTTCAATGTTTCTGGTAGTCAGGGGAAAACATACGGCCTACTAAAAACGATTTTCATTGAAGGAAACCCTTTTTTTCTTTTTTCTCATATGCACAAATTGTGTTTTTTTTTTTTCATTTATACCCAAATGCTCAATATAATGCATTTTTTTTCTCCCAAACATGTGTAATTTTTTACTCATACAGCCTACCATGTCTGTCAATCATTTATCAAACATCTAAACAATTTCCCAGCCGCAAGATCCATCCACAACGTCAATATCCTTTAATTGTTTTGAGCAGTGTAATATGTCTTAAATTAATTAGGGAGAAAAAAAGTTGTTTTTAATTATTACTTTTTTTGAATAATTATTCTTTCTTTTTGGATTGAGTTAGGTTAGTTTCGAGATAAGATAATCGTAATTTACTATTCATTGGTTTATGTCTCATCTAATTGCTTATAAGTAGGGATATCTTCTTAATATTCACAGAGCGTTGGTTTAATCTAACCGTATTTTACGAGTTACATATGTATCCTCTGCATTCAGAAAAGAAGATCACATCTTTTTTTTTTAATTTATTAACTACCTGACTTTACCACCAAGTGTAAGTTAGTGCGTCGGACATTGGTGAAAATTTTTAATAATAACAATTCTAACGTAATAAGTATGTTCACAAATCATATCCACCACCCCCAACACCCTAGTCAATAAACCTATCCCTCGAATCCGCTTCTCCTCTGTGTGTATGATCAAAATGCCATTATTTTTGGCCTTCAAAAATTTCTTCCAGACATTCCTGAACAGTTTCGCTTCAGACATAAAAAAACTCCAATGTACACCGACAGCTTTGAGTGGACCTGTGTGACAATATCTCTTCTACGTCTCGCTAGGGTTAATGCGGAAATGAGGGTCGATATTGGGTCATTGGCTTTAGGAGGGGGGGAAGCATATATTTATGATTTCCTCACTTCTCCACATACGCTATTGACTATTTTCTGTATGCCAGTGATATGAATATGGCAAATAAAATACTGTTGCATAAAACGGTGCTCCGCCACATACTTCTCTATTGTGACAAGTTCTAGGAATCTGCGTCTAAAACCAATGTAAAGAAAATTCAAGTGATGCAAAACAAGACGTTAAGGTGTATTGTTTATTTACCTTGATACCGTAGATATACGACCATTCATCATGATTTAAAAGTCCCTTCTATCAAATCTATCAAAAAAAAATAAGCGATTAAAATCTTTTAAAATATCTATACTATTTCGTACACTGCTCTACAAATTATTTCAACTATGATGAGCTTGATGACCTCAGGCATCTTTTCATCTTCTTCAAAATAATGACCTATGTTACCTTTTCCTGCCTTATGCTTTGGTAGGCTTTTTCATTTCCCTGTTCTTCACTATATTCTTCTTTGTTTTAAAGTTTATATAGATTTTTGTATATTTTTACTTCATATTTCATTGTTATTTACTTATTTAGGGGAAGAAACGCCTGGGACGCCAAGCCCACTCACATTAATTTTACTCTAACGTTTTATACTCATTTATTATATATAACTTAATTTTATCCAAGTGTTTATATATACTTTAATTCATGTGTTTGATGAAACTGTGCAAAAACTTCACCCAAGTTAGAAGTGTCTAAATTTCTTAGCTCTCCGAAAAATTGTACTTTTCAGCTAAAAACACCATTAACCCCTAAAGTACTAGAGCGATTTCGATAAAAAAAAAATTTGGTGGTAGAGTATAAATATAAGATTATATGCGGCAGACAGTTTTAAAAATTCTTATTAGTTTCAGAAAAATAAATTTCTCAAACATGGAAAATTTCTAGAAAATTGCTATTGCTCTAATTTTTTTTTTTTTTTTTTTTTTTTTTTTTTTTTTTTTTTTTTTTTACTTGCAGAAAAAAACTGTCTGTCATAAGTCTTGAGCATAATTCAGTGAATATGGAATCCAAATGTCATCAAAATCAGTCTGGTATTTTCCGAGGAAACTGGTCGTAAAGCTCGCATATTTCACATAGGATTGCACCCAGTCTTGTCTTCCCTTAATTTTTATCTGTTTATTTTATTGTAATTTGACTTTTTTCCTTATTTAATGCAGGGCGTCTTTAAATGGCCTTTCTTTTTGGGACAAAGCTTAACCCCTTTCTACACGTTTGCAGAGCTATGATTTTCTGGTGCGAAAAACCCGAGGATCTTGGCAGACGATGACGTTTTAATAAAAGGCCATCCCGGTAGAGAGTAGGAGTATGGGACGGGTTTATTTATCATTGACAGCCTGGATTTGGTCGATGTGGAAGAGATTCGTCGCTCAAGTTGGAGGTTCCGAAATCGGAGTGAAATGCAGGTTTTTGTAGAGGAGTTTTAAGCTCTGAGTTTGCCATCTCGTCAACTCCTGTGTTAGAGTTGTTCTCTTGCTTGTGGCGCTTTTTGAGAATCTCGTACAAAACCAGAAACTTTTTTTTTTTAAATTGTCCTGGGCAGTCCAAACCGCGAAGTGATTTATGTAGTTCTGAAACCGGATGCCGTTACAAAGAAGAGCTATGGGGAACAAGGCTGAGGAACATGCCCCGGCCGCCGATATTTGTATTCCAAGTATCCCTGTTTGCGGTGTGTTCGCCATTTAGAAAGAATAATATTTGTTGTACAGACTGACTCCAGTGATTTACATTATTTGTGAAAATACTTCTAATAGACGTCCAGTTTCTTGAATATATATTAAGGGATTTAACAGCACGTTCCTTGGATGAATTGGTGAGTGAAATTTAAATTAAATGTAATATTAATATTGTAAATTCAATTGTATATAATCATCATTTGTTCTACCAATTTAATTTTCAGACATTAAAAACACACTAAGATTTCATAGTTTATCATACAGCCAAATAATAGCGTACATGTCATAAGTTTTAAAACATATATATACTTTAACACAAATATTCAAGATAGTTTTATTTGGCTGTATGATAAACTATGAAATCTTAGTGTGTTTTTAATGTCTGAAAATAAAATTGGTAGAACAAATGATGATTATGAATGATATGACATTATAAAAGAATAGATTATAAAACTGTTCAATTGTATATTTTGTCAAAAGTGTAAATAATAATAATAATAATAATATTTAGCTTACTTGCGAAGAATATAATCTTTTAGGAGTTTTATTCCCTACACTTTAAACATATAAATAAGATGAAGCAATAAAGGAAATAACATTAATCCTTAACAATGTATAGGTATACATACATAAACAGGGTAGTATCTTTGAAATTTAAAGATTAAAAAGGAAACAAGTTGTATAATCATGCTATGATTTAATGTGTCGTGTTTATCTGTAAATGAAATTTTAAATTGATTGATGCATTAATCTTCTTGAATAAACTAAGTGTTTTATAAAGTGAATTAATTTAATTAACTTCGGTGTCTCTTAGATTTCCATAGTATAAAGAATTTTTATTTACGGTGGCATGTTTAGGTTTGGAAGATTAACAAAAACTGATTAGTAATGGGGTTTTCAAGAAGTCGAAAAATTGTAAATATTCAAATAAAAGAAGATAGTATTATTAATAGTAATTATAAAAACTCGAATCACAACGCAATCCTTTACATGATAAATAACTACTTTCTATACGGTATGGTAGCTTCGATGAGACTTTGACATTCATACTTATTGCTTGATTCATCCCCCTGCCCCAATCTTTGTATATAAAATTCCTTTTGAATTAATGTTTATTTTCGCCTAAATGCTAGATTAAATGTTTATTTATAATCCCTATTGTGGCAATATTATGATATGTAAGAATCTCATAGAAACAGTTGAGGCAATTAATTATTCAAATTGTCTTAATTTTGATTTTTGCTTACACATTTACTAATTAAAATTATTAATTATTTGTTGGTATATACATTTTATTAGCTATGGGAATTATTTTATGCGAATTTTTTTTCCATTAAAGGGGTTATTTAGATATTATTAACTTTTGCTTTGGTCAACATAAGGTAAACGGTGTAATTAACATTTAGTATTCTACATAATTAGTGACAAAATTAAACTAAATTAAACAAGACCCAAAAACAACAAATATAGTGTTACAAAACCAGTGTAACTGTATTGTGAATTCAAAATGGTAATACCTAAAATGTATAAAAAAAAGTAACTTCTTCATAAATTTTAACGATAATATTATGAAATTGAAGTGAACTGTTTTGACATTATCTTTCTGCTGACATCTTTCTGCACTTCAGATATGTTTAATTCATTCATGCATTATTTAATGCTAAGGTGTCAAATGTTCAGACAAGATTGCTTTGAGATAAATAACCTACTTCACATAATGTAGGCTTTTTAAAGGTTAGTTTATATTTGAATAATTTTCATTATCGTAAAGTTCTTAAGCAATTGTATGATGATTTCACTGGAGTTTTATATCGATGATTTCCGATAACTTTTCTAGAACATATATTGACTTTTTAAATTTTTAATTTATTATTTATGTATTCATTTGTTGACATAGTAAAGTTTATGTTTTCATTTTAGTTGAATTGGTAACGTGCAAAACATTTTCCCTTTCAATAAATGTACCGAATATAATGATATGTAATTAGTAACGTAATTATGCTATTTTATACATATTGTTATAAGCAATCGCTTTAACCACCACAAAATGTAAAATTAAAACTATTAGAAATTTTTTTTTGTTGAGATTTTTCGTTTTCTTTTTTCTTATCTGGAAGGAGAATAACAGATAAAATAGATAATTTATTTACAGGGACAGTCAAATGTTCTGATAGTGTAGAAGATTAGGAAATGATGAAAATTTTACCAAATCTTAATTTTTATTTCTTGCGAACGAAAACACAATATAGCCTCCTAAATTAAAATAAAAATGTTGAGTATTAAATCTGTGAGTTATTCAAATTATTAACTTCGACCAAAAATTGCTTTTATTTTCTCATACAAAATGTCTCTAATACATTACGGAACAGTAATAAATTTTAATAAAGGCATGCTAGATGTTAAAACACCGTAAATCGTAGAGCACAGCAATTTAAGAAATCACTAATAATTAATTAGGCGATATATTATAAATGCCAGATAATAAATAAATTGTATCAAGGCCTCTGTACATCTGTTAGGTGCAATAACTCTTTTCTTTCGTTTTTTATATTAAAACTGTGAGTTATTCAAATTATTAACTTCGACCAAAAATTGCTTTAAAAATTGCTTTTAGTTTCTCATAAAAAATGTCTTTAATACATTACGGAACAGTAATAAATTTTAATAATAAAGAAGATTGTATTAGAAAAAAATCACATTTCACTTAATCCGTTAAATTCTTGGTGAATTTAGTACATAACTTTGAAATCTACCTGCGCCTGTAGGCCAAGTCAACAGGGATTTTTGTATAATTATGAAAGCATAAATGTTTTTCTACAACAGGAGCAGCTGATTTAATTTGTGGAGGAGGTAAACAACATTATAACTTCATTTTTTTTTAAAGATTGACTGAAATAACCAGGAATTCAGTTAATAAAATAATTCTTTAATATTAATTAATAATAAATTATTTAAAATAATAATAAATGTTTATTAAAATAATTCATTAAAACTATCAAAATTCCAATACCCCAGAGCCAAATTCCTACGGGGCACGTTGGCCCGTTGGGCGTTAGTTGGCCCTTGCCAAATGGGCCAACTAACCCGTATCGCTATTTTTGTTTTTCATGACTGTAAGGAATTATTCTGAAAGTATTTCAATAAAAAAACATGCTCTACAATAACTACGAACAATTATATTTCTGAATTATTATATATCAAAATCTAAAATGTAATCTACAAACAAATAAAAACGATTATTTATAAGAGAGAAAATTTACTCGCCTTTGCAAAATTTTGAAAATTCTCAATAATTCTTTAACGGACGTTCAGACTTCAATGGTGCTGATGTTGGAGAAGAAAAGCTAAGCAACACATACTTGGCTGAGCTAAAAAATGCCACCTAACAGAAAGTTAAAAAAAATTGCGACTGGGCCAACATGCCCCTATAGCTAACTAGCCCCGGTCTACTCTAAGAGGTAAATTACAATTCTGAACGAAAATATTCAAGTATGTTTCCATCTATTAGTAGAAATTGGTGAAAGAGAAATTTCAACCTGTTATGCGTTTTATTGCTAAACTAAATTTTTGCATTATATAGTATATTTATCAACCTACAGATCAAATATAGGCCTGTTCAAAAGAATTGTAATACATATTTGTCTATGGACGGTAATTGCTGAAATCTGTTTCCAGCATTTACTTACTTACTTTATTTTACTTATTTCTCTAAATAAGAAGGTTTGTTAAAGATTTCAGAAAGTGTTGGAAAGTATTTCATAATCTATGCTTGACGCATGATTTTTCTTTCTTGTTATTAATTGTTTATTAATTATTAATTATTAATTGTTTATTAATTATTAATTATTAATTGTTTATTAATTATTAACTATTAAATGTTTTGCTAATTTTACTGCTTAATATATTTTCTAATCCATATTGTACCGAAATATATAAAAATAATAGCATTTATTTAATTATTGTGTCGAAAATGTAATATTTTTAACATTGATGTGTAATTTAAAAATATTTTCTGTCTCCGACATTCTAAACTTATTTTTATCCTGTTATATTAAAAAATTGGTTCTGTTAATGCATTAATATTAAAGATTAAGTATTTGAGTTCATTTTTTGGTAAATTATTAAGAGTTATTTTCTTTTTAAATTTTTATAGCAATTTTTTTAATTTAGCAGTCTTACGGTACGGCACGTTTTCGTTTGTGAACGGGATTGTCATGTATTCGATTAAGAGTTAACTTAATAACAATTAAAAAATTACAAAGGAACTGAGAATAATGGTAAACTAACAGACTTAAAAAAACAAACAGATTTACATGTGAAAACAAGTATCAACGAGTATGGAACTCTCGATCATGGGATTACTAGACGATTGTGCTTAACCCCTCAGCCAGTGCGAGGACAAAATTTTCGTCACCAAAAGTGATTAAAAAGAAAGCATGTGTATGAATTCAGTGTCCTGCATTTACGGTGAAATTTCCGTAGAATGGTGAAGAAATATAGTCCGATTTTTCATGTGCATTATAAAACGAACAAGAATTTTGCTGGAAACAAGTGAATTCTTATTTTCTTCATCTGAAACAGATTCATATTATACATTTGATTTTTTAAAAATCGCCCTCGTCATTTTCAAGGGAAAAAATCGAATTATTTAACGAACGAGAGTTTTCGCGGGAATATGCAATATGTTATTCCCTTCATATAAAACAAATTCATATTATACTACATTCATATTATTACTTCTCCCTAATAAGACTTTAACATTTAAATTTACCCGTGCACAAGTGATCAACTTAGAAAAGACAGGATAACTGTGTTGGTAGGTGCCAATATGGATGGAAGTGAGAAGTTAAAATTGTTAGTTATTGGTAAATCAACTAATCCACGTTACTTCAAAGGAGTTAAAACCCTGCCTGTTGATTATGTGATAAATGACAAAGCCTGGATAACGCGTGAAATCTGCATCAATTGGTTAAAAGAACTGGATAAAAAAATACCCGTGACAACAGAAAAATTCTATTGCTGCTAGATAATGTGCAGAGTCATTGTAAAGTACCAACACTGAGCTCTATAAAGATTGAATATTTACCCCCTCATACAACAGCACAACTGCACCCGATGGACCAAGGAATTTAAAACTCATTATCGTAAAAGGGCTCTAGAACAAATTTTATTTTCGATTGATCTTAAAGAAAGCTACGACATAACATTACTCACGGTGGAACGCCGTACAACCTGAAACAATAGAAAAATGCTTTCGACATGCCGGATTTATCCATCCGTCTAAAAAGAGTGGTTGTAATTCAAATCACGAAAACGACAGACCTATCGAAGAAATGGAATTTCCAAACATTTCTGAAAAGATCCAGTGTGGTAATATGTTCGCAGAGTACATACACTATATGGCCAAAGGTGACCGGTCACTCGAGATTTTTGATGTTTTTGTTAAATATCTAGAAATATACATGAGGAATTAACCTTAAATTGCAGGTGTGTAAATAGTATAGTATAGGTCATATATTTTCGCGAAGAGTTTTTTCCCGAAACCCCATAGGGGACCGTCAACAAATTGAAAAAGAATGCATGTCTTTTGGATAACCCTGTAAAAACTAATGGAGTAAAAGCGTTTAAACTAGAGATTATTAATAAGTGGCTCATTGTAATATACTGTATTCATTTTTATGCGGATAGCATGCTTACTCGTAGGGAAATTAAGGTTTTTATAAAAACAGTCCCAAATTTTGACACGTTTTTTGCTTATAATTTGCAGAGTTCTTAATATAAAAATAAGTTCTTTCAGAAAATATGACGAACAACATTGTACACAATACTCTGAAGTCAAAATTAAAAAGTAATAAAAACTGGATGAAAAAAGAGCAGGTTTACTCAAAAATGTTTCACTACGCATGCGCAATGCAATCAAAATATAATGTGCATAATGTGTTATTTAAATGTATAGAGCAACTTTTGTAATATTCTCAAAAACATAGTTTGAAAACTCTGATAATAATCGTTTATAGAATAAGCTCAAAATCCGTTGTTCCCAAAAGGAAGCACAAAGATGAGGGGTTGTATCCTAATACAGTAGTACGTGCAATATTGTGTATGCTAAATTGGCACTAATAAATTGATATATGGATACAACCCCTCATGTTTTTGCTTCCTTTTGGGAACAACGGATTTTGAGCTTATTCTATAAACGATTATAACAGACTTTTCAAACTAAGTTTTTGAGACTTTTATAAATGTTGCTCTATATATTTAGATAACACATTATGCACATTATATTTTGATTGCATTCGCGCATGCGAAGCATGCATTTTTTAGTGAACCTGCTCATTTTTCATCTATTTTTTATTATTTTTTAATTCTGACTGCAAGGTTTTATGTACAATGTTGTTCGTCATATATTATCTGAAAATAACTTTTTTTATATTAAGAACTCTGCAAATTATAAGCAAAAAACTTGGCGAAATTTGGGACTGTTTTTATAAAAACCTTAATTTCTCTACGAGTATGCATGCTATCCGCATAAAAATGAAGACAGTATATTTCAATAAGCCACTTATTAATAATCTCGATATTAAACGCTTTTGCTCCATTAGTTTTTACAGGGTTATCCAAAAGATATTCATTATTTTTCAATTTGTTGACGGTCCCCTATGGGTTTTTGGGAAAAAATCGTCACGGAAATATATGACCTATACTATACTGTTTACACACCTGAAGTTTCAGGTTAATTCCTCATGTATTTTTCTAGATATTTAACAAAACGTCAAAAATCGCAAGTGATTGGTCACCTTTGGCCATATAGTGTAGCAGCCGCCAATAGTTTAGAAGTATTTGGACCCTTAATTTTGGAAGAAATTGTTGAAACAATTCACGAAAAATGCAATGAGGAGATGGAATCTCATTCTGGCAATTCTGCTACTATGTCCCAAGTGCTTTCCTTACCCACAGAAAAGTCAACTGCTCAATCAATTGAGGTTTTGCGTATATTTATCCGGATGCAGCCGTCATCGGACAAAGAACTTAACTGTTTGTTACAAATGGAAAAACTGGCTAAAAAGTCAAAAATGAATAGGACTGAGCAAGCAACAATTGATAATTTTTTTTCATAGAGATGATAAGTAAGTGTAAATAATTTCTTAAATCTTTCAGGTAAAAAATTATAGTACAATTAAAATGTAATTTTAAACGCAGTTGTTTTATAGTGTATTATTAATTTTTATGTTTTATTTATATTATTTTAATATTATTATTTATTTTATGAATTTATATCTTCTAATTTAATATTAAGTCATTTTCTAACGATAACAGCCGAAATAAATTTAAAAAATACTATAACATTTATTCATTTGTAATAGTACCCCTTTAAACATGTTTTCCTCTCATACTTTCCATAATTAGAACTCTGAATAATTCGAACATTTCTTGTGGTCCCGACGAGTTCGAATTAACGATTGCCGGCTGCAGTTAAAAATTAATTTAAAATCAATTCGTTCATGTCTCTATTATTCCACCACTAAAATTAATGATATTCTTATCTAATGGAAAAATTTTACAAAAGTTAAAATTACTCGCTTTAGTGGTTTTACTATTTAATTTTTCAAGTTTTCTAAAAAAATTCCTCAAGTATTTATCTGTAGTGAAAGATATCTACTATATATTCTTTTATTTCAGGTTAATGCTTCAAGAAAGAAAACATCTTCAATTGAAACTTTTATGTCTTTTTAAGACAAAGAAAAGCTATCCTCCCATCCTAAAGATAGTTTAATAGTACATACGAAAGAGGAAGTTGAGGTTTCTTTGAGAGCTTTCAGTTTCATTTCTTTTCCTTAAATTAGGCTTTTTGAAGATTACTAATATCAGTTTTAAAGACCATAAATTTGTTTGATAAAATATTTTATGATTTTATACGTTTCTATCGCAAAATTAATTGTAAGAAAAAAAACTTGTGGCAATTGTATAGCATAATAATGTAATTCCATATAATTGTATAATTGTATTATCTTTATAATTCTAAATAAAGACTATGAAAAATGCCAAGAGTTTTTTTTTAATGTAAAAGTATATAAAAAATGACAAGGGTTTTTTTTTTAATGTAAAAGTATATAAAAAATGACAAGGGTTTTTTTTAATGTAAAAGTATATAAAAACAGAATAAATTTACAATAATAAAACTTCATTTAGGAAATATAGCACACTTTCCATGTCTATCGAAATTTGATTACCTCTATTTCTGAATAGAAATATTTGTCTCATATGATCACAGTTTTTGCTTATTAAATACAGCGAGTGCTTTTATTACAAAATTTTCAATTCAAGAGTTGTATTAAAAACTATGGAGATTAGTTAGTTTTGATAATATATTAGTGTTATATAGAAAAATAATTATAATTTTACATAGAAATTATTTACTTAAAATTTACTTTTTAAATAACTCTAAAATTAAATAACTGGTGATTCTTTTCACGTTTCTTTGTTAATGCTAAACGCATTCCTATATACCCAAAGCAACATAAGATACCAATAGCTTCATGACCAATAGCTTCATGATATAAAACATTATAGCAGAAGACTATAATGTTTACATAATAACATTTAATGATAATAATAACATTTAATATCCATATTTTTTAAACATGAATTTAATATATAATATTCTTCCTGGTCATATATCATCGTAATTCTTATAAGCATATTTTATTACTCATGTGACATATCATATAGCAATATTAACACACTTATCTCAAAGCATTACAGAAATATAACAAACATATCAAGATAATACACAATAAGAAAACTTCATTTTTAATGAATATTCAATAACAGTTTCCTTTAAAAAATATATTGATCCTTTCACATTTTCTTGTAACTTATCTATATATATAAAAGAAAGTCTGGATTTTGTATTAATCAACTCGCAACCAAAACTAATGAACCTAAAATCTTGAAAATCGGGGTAAAAATACTTCTTATGATATAGAGTGCCGCTAAGAAAGGATTTTTCGAAATTCCACCCCTAAGGGGGGTAAAAAAGAGAACGAACTTTAAAAAAATTCCTTAAAAATCTGATTTTATAGTTATTTTTCAACTGATAACACATTTTGGTGTATTTTTATATGCTGAATCGAATGGTACTAACTGAATTCTTTTAAGCCCAATAGTTCGAGGGATATTTCATATTTTTCTAATTTGGCACTATCTTTGGCGCCAGAACCTGAGTTTTTCAAGTGATAATTTCTAAAAACACATTTTTTTTTCATTCTGTTACTATAGCAAGGGAAAAAAAATTCAAATTGAATAATTTTTTAACCAATCCTTTTGGTTAAATAAAAACAACTTCGTCAATTAGAAAAAAAAATTCAAACGCCTCAAAAACTTAAAAAAAAAAAAAAAAACTGTGGTACTTTTTCGTTCTAATTTTTGTCGCGATATTATGCCAAAATGTATGGTATCGCGCCATTTATTTCAACCCCAATCGTGCAAACGATTTTTATTGCAAACCGTGCCACACATTAACATTTGCTAATTATTGAACGTGAATATTTTTATGCAGGAATTTTTAATGATGGAATTTATTTTATTCCATCATAATCTCGCAAAACTTTTTAATTTGTTACTTTTTGAATAGAAAATATTTATTACTGATACTGATATAGATTTTACCCTTTCGTACTTATCTGATGATGAGGAAGCTACAATAAAATTATTTCAGAAGTTAGGAATTATACATACAAAAATGTTTTGTTCAGAAAACCATGAATGTCTTCATTGAAAGAATGAAATGTTTACTGAAATGTGAGACATACGTATTACGTACGCCTTCCTTCAGTAGTAAAAGACATTTACAATTTCAAGACTTCAGTTTAACCCGTAAATGGAGACATGAATTTTCTTACGCGTTGAGAGATATAATGTTATCTTCCATTTTTGTCTTGTGTAAATAGCATTGGAATTTTTTTTAGAAACGCAATATATTCTGGAAAGCATGTAATGATAAAAGAACTACTTGTTGGTACTGAGGAATGATTTTATTCAAGGACAAAAAACACATCATAATCAGAGCCAAAGAACAGCGTGGAGTCATTCTGACTCCCGTCTCCAGTTATGGGTTAAATTGACTATATTTTATGAATTGCAAAATATTTATTTATTCTTATATTTTATGTATTTATTTTGGTACCCGTCGACCAATTTCACCAAATTATATAAATCGCCAAATCGCTCGACAAATTATACAAATTGACATACTTTTTTTTTTTAAATAACGAAAGAACAAATAAATTAGTATAACATTAATAAAAATACATTTAAAACGTCGAAATAAAAATCACCTGATGACGTAAATACGTGTAACTTGCTTAAAGTCAAGTGAATGTGACATTTACGATCAACCATTGTTGGCATTTAACCTTATAGTTTGGCAATAGATTTTTGGTCAACGGGATAACCAAGTAGTACCATTATTTTTATTGATTTAAAAAAATGGTAGGTCAAAGTCTGTAATTTTCAAAAGTTATATTTTTTAAATGCTCATTTTTTTATCAATAAAATTTTTTTTCAAATGTATCATTTCATTTTTTGTGCCAACTATTACGCTTGGTGACAATGGTGTTGGCATAACAGGGAAATACCAAAACAGTTACTGGTTGTATTTCAAAAGTAAACAAAAAAGGTTTAATGAGCAATAAATATTGTAAATATGACTATAACTCAGAATCTACTGAACAGAATTTTGTAGAACTTATACTGTTAAATAGTAAATTTGGTTTATAAGTGGTTTAATGTAAAAGAATCATTCTAAGTTGCTACAGGAGTTCTAAAATTAGGTGAACTCGATTATGAAAGGTTTCAAGTCAACTAATTAGATGCACAGTAAGTTAGATAATATTTCAGAGATCTTTTCAATATTTATCATATCATTCTATGTTGTTTAGTTACGGAGTTATGCGGAAAATGTTCTCAGTGGTACAGTAAAGAAAATTGGAAGATATACGCTACACAGATAGGGTATACCAAAGAGTATATATGGTATAGTTATGGAAGTTGAGCTGAGTTCCTTAAAAAATTCAGAAGTGATGCAGTATTTACCTACCCCTACCTCCCAGAAAGTTCTATAATCAAGTTAACGCGATTATGAATGTTATATTTAACTATTAGCCCAGTCAAATTAGAGTTTGAAGTGGAAAATTCTGGTGTAATTGTTTTTAGTGTCTTACTTTATGTTTTCGGGGATGCTGAATACGAATCTGAAGTTGTCCAACAAAATTTCTCTCGGCAAATATAAACTAGTATGTTGTGGCCATCACAAAACTTTCTTCTATCTCATACTTGTCAATACTTCAAAATTCATTATCACAGTGCATCTATGCTCATCATGAGGATTCTAAAAAGATGAAATTCCGTGCATTAGTTCTTGAGATATTACTGTACATGAAATCGTGTAAATCCATCAAAATGCAGCATAGCAGCGCCACCTATTGGGTGATTTACACCAGACCCTAATTATCATCCACATGTGTCAATGTCTAACTGAATATGAAGTTTGGAGAAAATCCGTGCATTAGTTCCTAAGGTAGAGCTATTGCGCAAATCATGACAAATGCAGCATAACAGCGCCACCTGTTGAGCGATTTACACAACCACATAATGAGTATCAACATTTATCAAGGTGTACTTGAATCTGAAGTTTGATGAAAATTCGTGCATTAGTTCTTGAGATAGAGCTATTGAGGGAATAGTGCAAAATGCAGCATAGCAGCGCCACCTATTGGGCGATATTCACCAACACGTAGTCAGCATCATTTCATATCAAAGAGTAACTGAATCTGAAGTTTGATGAAAATATGTCCATTAGTTCTTGAGATACAGCGATTGAAGAAATCGTGAAAAATGCTGTATAGCAGCGCCACCTGTTGAGCGATTTACACCAAAATGTACAAAATGTCAATTCATATCAAGGATTAACTGATTCTGAAGTTTAGTGAAAATTGTTGCATTAGTTCTTCAGATACCGCCATAATGGAAATTCTGAAAAGTGCAGCATAGCAGCGCCACCTGTTGAGCGATTTGCACCAAAACACAAACAGCACTAATTCATATCAAAGTATACATGAATCTGAAGTTTGTTGAAAATCCAAGCATTAGTTGTTGAGATAGAGCTATTGCGGAAATTGTAAAAAATGCAGTATAGCAGCGCCACCTGTTGAGCGATTTACACCAAACTGTACAAAACTTCAATTCATGTCAAGGATTAACTGAAACTGAAGTTTGATGAAAATCCGTGCATTAATTCTTGAGATAGAGCCACTGCGGGAATTGTAAAAAATGCAGCATAGCAGCGCCACCTGTTGAGCGATTTGCACCAACATGTAATCAGCATCAAGTCTTATCAAGGACTAACTGAATATGAAGTTTCATGAAAATCCGTGCTTTAGTTCTTGATATAGAGCCATTGCGGAAATCATAAAAATGCAGCATAGCAGCGCCACCTGTTGAGCGATTTGCACCAACACGTAATCAGCATCAAGTCATAACAAGGACTAACAGAATCTGAAGTTTCATGAAAATCCGTGCATTAGTTCTTGAGATAGAGCCATTTCGGAAATCATACAAAATGCAGCATAGCAGCGCCACCTGTTGAGCGATTTGCACCAAAAACTAATCAGCATCAATCTGTATTAGGGACTAACTCAATATCAATTTTTATTAAATTCCGTGCGTTAGTTCTTGAGATAGAGCGCCCACAAAATTTGTGTCACATACACACAGACAGACAGACAGACAGACAGACAGACAGACTCACAGAGTCACAGACAGACATTTTGTAAAAACATGTTTTTCGGGTTCTCTGACCTCTAAAACGTGTAAATCCGTCGAAAACCGGAATTCGAAAATTTTCATGAATCCAATACTTTCTTCTTGTAAAGATAGAAGAAAGTAAAAATCGTGAAAAAACCACTAAAAATCACAGATTTTTCGAGTTTTTTGCTTATAACTTGCAAAGTAAGCTTTTTACGCAAAAGGTGACCTTATATTAAAATACAGACGGGAAAATTACCTACAATTCATGTTCTTATAATTTTTTTTTTTTTTTTTTTTTTTTTTGTACGATATACGGCTTCCATACATGCGTTGAAAAAAAGGCGAAAACCAATAATTTTGGAAAATCCCAAAACAGATATTCTTACCCTTTCCGTTCATAACACTAAAAGTAAGCATTTCACTGTAAACATTTGCAAACGTACTCACTTATTATTAGGGTATATATTTTTATGATGTAGGTATACAGTGTGACCTCGAAAATCCGGCATTCAGATATCCGGCAACTTAAAAAATCTGGCATCAAAGTCATCTTTCTCCTCTCCTTTTTTCACTTCCAACTTACGGCAAAAGTAAAAACAGCAATTATTTTCGAATTAAAAACTGAGATAAAAAACAATGCATTAGCTGACAGCGATATTGCTGACGCGATGCCAAATAGAGCCCTCGATAAAACTGGTAGCAGCTCAGAGGAACGAGGTAAGGACCTGGCAGAAGATAAGGTCTCACCAATAAAATGCATACATTTGACCGGAAAATGAGCATCATCTTCAAAGAAACAAGACTGTATTTCCGAAATTGATACAATTCTCTACAATTTATGTGCAAGTATTTTTTTTTTTTTTTTTTTTTTTTTTTTTTTTTTTTGACCTCGAATAGTTATGAGAAAAACAATGATGAATGCATGAAGTATTCAGCTGCCTCTTTATTGAAAACATACTAAATGTATCATTAGACTTCTGTACACATATTTGAAACGTAAACGTTAGGTTTTATAGATACAACAAAAAGATCAAAAGTGATTAATGATCGGTTAGTGTTTAATGTTATACAGTACAATAAAATAAGTAGGTATTTTTTTTTTTTGCAGCACCTATTATTAAATGATTATTGACTTCAAATGACACTCATTAGTCAAACCGATCCCTCTTGGCCAAAGGTTTCATGATTACAGGCATGTCTTCCAATTCTTCTACACGTAAAAAAAATTTAAATATAATATTTATTTAAGCACCTGGGCGCGAAAGAGCCGTTTTCGTCCCGAGGGAGAAGATTGCTGCCACAGCCGTAGGCGAAGGCTGCAAACACCCAAGGGTCGAAGCTTAGGCTTCTGAGCAGCTCTGGTGCATGTAGTATTTTTAAAAACGGTGGAATTAATTGCCTAGCTTTAGAAAGTATACATTTGAATGTACACCCCTACAGCGACAAATCATGATAACTAGCAAATCGACGCCTTCACCCACAATAACTACAGGGTTATGTTGTTGCGCAATGTCCCTTGCTGTGGTGACAATAAGTGTATCTGCATCCTCGCGTGCCCGTTTTGTGTGAATGTCGGCTACTCCAAATTTGTAATTGATTTTTTGAAAATTACAGATTTTGGAAAAAAATATCAAAAGTACTTACGATTTTCTTGATAGTGACATTTATTCGTTATTTAATACATACTCAAGTGATATTGACGTATTGACGTGAGAAAATTGAATGTTTAAAAAACTTACTTTAATTGATATTTTATATGTTAAAAAAAATCTGATAAGTAGTGCTGACATTTCTTCTCATGTAATTTCTCAAGCATCAATGTCAAGTAACTGTCTTCTTTTTTGGATTTTATACAAGTGACGAATATCGATTTCGGAAATACAATCTTATTTCTTTGATGATGACGTTAATTTTTCAGTCAAATTTATGATTTTTTTCGATGATAACTTATCTTCTGATAGGTCCTCGTCCTCATTCCTCTGAGCTGCTACCAGTATTATCGAGGATTCTATTTAGCACAGCGTAAGCGATCTCGCTGTCCGCTAATCCATCGCTTTTACCTCGGTTTTTAATTCGAAAATAACTACTATTTTTGCTCTTCCTGTAAGTTGGAAGTGAAAGAAAAGGTGTGGGGGGAGGGAGATTTTTAAGTTGCCTGATCTCTGAATGCCGGATTTTCGAGGTCACTCAGTATACCTACATCACAATAATATATAACCTAATAATAAGTGAGTACGTCAGCAAATGTTTACAGTGAAATGCTTACTTTTAGTGTTATGAACGGAAAGAGTAAGAATATCTGTTTTGCGATTTTCCAAAATTACTGGTTTTCGCTTTTTTTTCAACTCCTCTATGGATGCCGTATATCGTACACAAAAAATTATAAGAACATGAATTGTAGGTAATTTTCTCGTCTGTATTTTAATATAAGGTCACCTTTTGCGTAAAAAGCTTACTTTGCATGTTATAAGCAAAAAACTCGAAATATCTGCGATTTTTAGTGGATTTTTAACGATTTTTCATATTTGCCGAGAGACATTTTGTTGGACAACTTCAGATTCGTGTTCAGCACCCCCGAAAACATAAAGTAAGACACTAAAAACAATTACACCAGAATTTTCCACTTTAGGCCCTTTTTAGGTGCGTTCGTAATTATATAAATACGTAGCACCTATAGTCGTCGTTCAGTCCGTCCGTCTGTCCGCATGTAACAGAGCAAAAACTACCCAACCGAATAGTCTGAAATTTCAAATATGTGATTGCTGCAAAATTTTGTCGAGCCATTTCAAATTTTATGAAAATCGGATGTATAGTTTAATTACAGGGACAGTCAAAAGTTTTTCTTTACATTACGGCCAATGGGAAAAATTATTGCAAGTGGATTTTAATGATATTAGAGCCTTCCGAATCATCTGAAATTTTAAAGATATAATTGTTGCAAAATTTTGTCGAGCCATTTCAAATTTTAGGAAAATCGGACGTATAGGTTAATTACAGGGACAGTCAAAAGTTTTTCTTTACATTACGGCCAATGGGAAAAATTATTGCAAGTGGATTTTAATGGTATTAGAGCCTTCCGAATGATCTGAAATTTTAAAGATATAATTGTTGCAAAATTTTGTCGAGCCATTTCAAATTTTAGGAAAATCGGATGTATAGTTTAATTACAGGGACAGTCAAAAGTGTTCCGAAAAAATTATTGGAAGTGCATTTTAATGATGTATCAGACTATGCACGTGCAAAAAATTATACATTCAGTACAATATGGGGTGCAAAAATTAATTTTAAAACTAGTTATAGTACGAACGCACCTCATTTGCCACGTTTGACGAGCAATTTCCAACTTGTATTTTTAAGTTGTTGAAAGGTCTGTTTTCTATCTCAAATAGTATTAAAGTATGTAAAGTTAGGCAAGATTATGCATAAGGTACAAAATTTCAAGTGTGAACGCTTTTCAAAAAGAAGTTGTTGCATTTAAAAAAGTGGCATGACTAACGGGACAACCAACATTAAGACTGACTATTATAATGTCGAAAAAAGCAAATTAAAATATTAATAAGTCAAAAAGTTGTAAAATTTAAGCAATATGGAAAGAGGATGTGCGGCGGGGGGGGGGGAATTAATGCGCGGTACAATTATCACTCTTTAAGTGAACCATAACGTTGAAAGAATCAAAGCTCTATCTCAATTTATCAAAAAGTTGTAAAATTTATAGTTAAGGGAGGGGCGCCAAAATAGAGCAATGAAGAAAAAAGTGTAAGTAAAAATAAAAAATATACTTAAAAATGTCCAAAAATGTTAAAATGTACTATAAAATAAAAAGTTATGAATATGCTCTAACAAGGCCCCCCACACAAGGCACGCTAATTTAGTTAGAATAAAATGAAAGGCGCCAATAAAAAGAGGAGAAAAAGTTTACCAAAGTGGTTTGTACCGAGAATTGACGCAGTAAAATTCGCCTACGGGCCTTAGTTTCCGAGATATTGAGCAATTTGTAAAATTTTTTTATTAAATTTATTCCGAATATTTCTTAAAATTGAGTCCAGGGGGGGGGGGGCAGTAGGGCAACACCAGTCTTTACTAACCATTCCTGCCATTACAGACTACCCCCCAACACCCAAAAACAACAAAAGAATTTTTAAAATAGCTTAATTGGTTAATTAATAGCTGTATTTTGTAGTTCTGTAGTTGTTCAATTAGAAAAGAAATGGCGGTTATCTCTATTTCACTATCTGTATTCATGGTCTGTTTATAAGATTTTGATAAGACTACCCCTCAAGACCCCATAGCCTTAATTTCACACTTAAATTTTTATTATAAACAAATTCCGGAGTTAATTTGCTTATTTAATTTTCAACCATTGAAATTCCCAAGGTGAATTCAATGGGTTTTTTGCATTTAATAAGTTCTGGTATTATTTTAGCCAGGTATCGTCCGGATATCTTAACAGGTAAAGCATTGGCACGGCACGCCAAGTATCCAGGTTCGATTCCTGGTCTGGACATTTTTCGCTCTGTTGGAATAAACTTCAACTGTGCTACTCCAGCCTTGAATATGATTTAATCTAGTTGGAAAAAAAATAATATTCGTTCTCTTCATTATAAATTTGAATTTTTTGCAGATTTATGTCGGGCATTGACGGTGGCGACCTGTTGATAATGGCGCCAATCGGAAGAGGCACGAACAATGCATTCGTTTATAGTTCGATTCTCTTTTGTGACAGTAGGTTATTGGATCGTTTTATTTTTTTATTTAGCGATCTAATGCAAAAAGAATATTTTCTCTTTTTAGGTGCGTTCGTAATTATATTAATACGTAGCACCTATAGTCGTCGTTCAGTCCGTCCGCATATAACACAGCAAAAACTACACAACCGAATGGTCTGAAATTTTAAATATATAATTGTTGCAAAATTTTGTCGAGTCATTTCAAATTTTATGAAAATCGGATGGATAGTTTAATTACAGGGACAGTCACAAGTTTTCCGTTGCATTACGGCCAATGGGAAAAAATTATTGCAAGTGCATTTTAATGGTGTTACAGCGTTCCAAATGGTCTGAAATTTTAAACATATAGTTTTTGCAAAATTTTGTTGAGTCATTTCAAATTTTATGAAAATCGGATGTATAGTTTAATGACAGGGACAGTCAAAAGTTTTCCGTTACATTACGGCCAATGGGAAAAAAATTATTGCATGCGCAATTTAATGACGTTACAGCCCTCCGAATGGTCTGAAATTTAAAATATGTAATTGTTGCAAAATTTTGCCGAGTAATTTCAAATTTTATAAAAATTGGAAGTATTGTTTAATTACAGGGACAGTCAAAATTTTCAGTTACATTAAAGCCAATGAGAAAAAATTATTTCAAGTTCATTTCAATGATGTTACAGCCTTTCGAACAGAATGAAATTATGAATTGCACTAAAAGATACATTCAGTACACTATGCGGTGCAAAAAATATTTATAAAACTTGTTATAGTACGAACGCACCTCATTTGCCACGTTTGACGAGCAATTTCCTACTTGTTTAACCTAATTTGACTGGACTATATCTCAATATATATATAAAGCAAAGAGAAATTTAATTCCGGCCGCTTATATCTTGAGTTCTTCTGAATAGATTTTGATGGGACTTACATTGTTATTTATATAATTTTTCAGAAAAGATGTTGGTATAAAACATAACGTTCTGCGTTGCTTAGTTAAATAATTATGGGGAAAGTTCTAAATCAGATGAACCCAATTTTGAAAGATTAGCTTTTTTTAAAGGTTCAACTGTATGAATTTTTATGGGATTTAAACTGTTAATTAGATCATTTTTAGGGAAGGTTTCGGTATATTTTTCAGTTTAAAAAGTTCGGCTAAGTGGATTTCGATGCAACTTGATAGGTTAGTTATTTTTTCAAGAAATTGGTCCTTAACAGTCTAAATTTTGTATGACTCAATAAAAGATATAATAGCGTAATGACATTCGTATTGCTTTCAGCAATTCGGTTGGATACACCAGGTAAATGTCCATATTGCTTTAAAGCGCAGGATCAAATTCACATATATATTTTGTTTCATTCAAGATTTCTTTAGAAAAACCGACCAGCGTAGCGGGCGAAAGCGGCTAGTCTATCTATATTATAAAGGACAAACATATCTGTGCGTAACGCATGCGTCATTTTGCGAATGGCAACACTTTGAAATTTGAAATAATATTTTGGTTTTGCAATTTTCTCTTCTACAAATTTTTTAACTTCTAAACATCGCACATTTTAAATTTTTACACCGTCGTATGAGGAAAAAAATGTTCTTTTAAATGCAATTTGATTGAAAGCTGTATCTCAAATTATTTTTGAGATATTACTTTTTTTGTAGTTTTTAATACCATTTTTCTTATCGTGGCAACAAAAGAACCTCATTTCTATTGAAAGTCATTGAAAGTAAACGGAAAATTGTCGAAAATAGGAAATACCGTATCTTTTTGTTGACATTTTCTCATAAAACCTGAAAAACAAGTTGAAATTAAAATATGGGCTATGTCAAGAATATTGTCTGTTATTCCTTGATAATGACGTCATATGCATACTTTTCTATAGACGTTTAAGACGTTTAAGTCTGGATTGCTTTAGCGGATGCAAATGACGTCATTTTATAAAAAAGCGTGTATTTTAATTCTTAAACCTGAATTATGTTTTGTAGAAGTGCGTCATTTTCACAGCCCAGCTGCTTTGAAATTCTTCACAGGTGAAAATGCTTCACTTTTGAAAATAATGTAATCGAAATCACACACTGATAAAACGCAATGTTTTACAAAAATTTACAGTGTCTTTATAAAAGAGAGGTGACATGCAAATAATAGCGATTTATATTACAGAAATTGATGATTCTCGCCTGGATGCATTTGCTTCGCCCAGTTAGACAAGCAAACAAATAATTCGTGGTTTAAAATAATATTGTTCCTGAAGTTTTTGTTGAAAATTCTCTAGAATAATAAAATTTTAAGGCTATTCTTTAGGACATTCTACTATAATTTTATCAAAATAACATAAGTTGCTTAATTTAATTTTTCCTAATTTTATATAATCTATATATTTACAACACAAGTGTGTTTTTTAGTCATCTGCTCTGATCTCTCTGCTGAACCAATTTTACTAATTTTTTTTTTTTTTTTTTTTTTTTTTAACTGAAAGCTCTTTCTTTGTAGATGTGATCGCACTGGTTTTTTGTTTTTTAATTATCCCAACTTTTATATTTTAATTTTAAAAGCATTTTACGAAATTTCTTCAAAATGATGAAAATTACATAGCTTTCATTATTGCAGACAAGAGAGAAATAATGAGGTATTTTTAACTTTATTCATGTTATTTTCTGAAAAAAATTGTTGTATAGGGTTTAGTGGCGCAAAATCCCATTAGAAGCAGAATATTATATTAGGGGCATAATAACGGAAAATGACATACTGCTTTTGAAAACACGCATTTTTCCTCATAAATTTTCTATATTTTTTTTCTTCTGCATGTGTACTGATACTAAGTTTCAGACACTAAGCGAAATGCTTATTTAAGTTCAAATGAAGTCATATTTAAAAGAAAACGATCATTTTCTTAGATAAAACTAAACATTTTAACACAAATGCGTCTAAAAAACATAAATTACGGAAATTTTTACTCCCCGGAGATGAGATTAGAATCTAAAGTAAAGAGTGCGTCTGTTCATATAAAAGATGCTGCTGACAATCGTGACTTCAAGTTTTGAGTTAAAATGATTTTTAAAAGATCAAACAAAATACAAATTTTAAAAAAAATGATGAATATGGATATGAGAAGTGCGTATGCAAATTTTGAAAAGGTGAAAATTGCTGTTTTCATTCCAGAAATCCAAGCATAAGAGCCTCAATTGATAACAACATCCTAATAACTGATCTTTATTATATTTTACTGATTATGTATCTATATTATAAAGAACAAAAGTATCTGTGTGTAACGCTGACGTCATTTTGCGAATGGCAACATTTCACGATCAAATTTCGGTCATGAAACTTTTGCTACTGCAATTTTTTAATCTTCTGAACATGGTACATTTTCAATTTTTGTCGCATAGTGAAAACAAATTACTTTCAAATGCAATTTGTTTAAAAACTGTATTCATTGACTGATGTATTATATTTTCTAAAATAATTTTTAAGCATGATTTTTTGCAAGTTTATCTTACCACGTGCCGGTTTCAATACATAATAATAATAAACATTTTGCACATAAAGCAAAAAACATTTTTCAGCATTTGTTTTTGACTATTTATGCATAACGAAATTAATACTTTAAAATAAACGTATAATATTAAAAAAAACCCACCAATTTAACATATTTGTGAAAGACAAATTAACGAAATTAATACTTCTTTTATAAACAAATAAAAGAATAATACTGAAAAAACACAAATCTAATATATTTGTATTCGTACAATTTAAATTTTTTGATCACCAAATAAGATTTTTTTTTTCAAATGGAATTTGTTTGCAAAGTTCATCTCAAATCATTTTCAAGTTGTCTATGGTTTTAAAAACAATTTTAAAGCATGATATATTTTTTAATTTATCTATATAGCCTGAAGCTCGATTACAAAAGATTAATCCGTTTGTCCTTAAAACAAAATAAAGAGTTCATTTTCATACGGCTAATATCCATTAAAAAAAAACTTCTCTATGAATAAATGAATAAAATAATATAAATAAAACACATATTTAACAGGCATGTATAAGCTCTTAAATTATCACAATATTAAAGGATGCCGTAAGTAGTAAACTCTTGGTCAAAGAACTCTTAGCATGTGGCTAATAAGAAAATATCGCTTTTGATAAATTTTAAAAATTTATTTGCTTCTATAATTCGTATTTTCCATAAGAGAAATGCTTTTTTAATGTAAGTGGTCAATCTAAAAAATTTGTTGCATATAAAATAATTATTAGTTTTCAATTAAAAAAAATGTTTTCACCTATATTCTTTAACCCGGGAAGTCCGGGTACGATCCCCTAGTACATATAAAAGAAAGTCTGAATTTCGTATTAATCAACGCGCAGCCAAAACTACTCAACCTAAAATTTTAAATATTGGGGTAAAAATACTTCTTATGACATAGAATGCCGCTAGGAGAGCATTTTCTAAAATTCCACCCCTAAGGTGGGTAAAAAAAAGAACGAACTTAAAAAAAAAATCCTTAAAAATCTGATTTTAACGTTATTTTTCAACTAATAACATATTTTGGTGTATTTTTGTAAGCCGAATCGAATGGTACTAACTAAATTCTTTTAAGTCCAAAAGTTCGCGAGATATTTCATATTGTTCTAATTTGGCGTTTCCTTTGGCGCCTAAAGCTCAAATTTTCAAGTACGTAATAATTTCTAAAAACTCATTACGTTACTTCAATTACTGCAAGGGAAGAAATTCAAATTAAATAATTTTTTAATCAATTCTTTTGGTTAAATAATTAAAACAACTATGTCAGTTAGGAAAAAAATTACAAACACCTCAAAAACTAAAACTAAATTTAAAAAATAAATGAATTTGTGGTATTTTTTTCTTCTACCAACACCACGCCAAAATGTATGGTATCGAGTCTTCATTTTCAACCCTAATCGTGCAAACGATTTTTATTGCAAACCGTGCCAAACATTAACCTTTGTCAATTATTGAGCGTGAATATTTTTATGAGAATTATTCCATCGTAATCTCGCAAAACTTTTTAATTTGTTATTTTTTGAATAGAAAATATTTATTCTTAATTAAGACTTACATTTATTACTGATAGTGACATAGATTTTACTATTTGGCATTTACCTTTTGATGAGAAAGCTACAGTAAAATAATTTCAAAAAATAGGAATTATACATATAAAAATGATTTGTTCGAAAAACCATAAATGTCTTCATTCAAAGAATGAAATATTTGAGGCATAGAATGAGACATAGGTATTGCGTACGCCAAGCTGCAAAAGTACTAAAAGACATTTACAATTTCAAGACTGGAGTTTGAATCTATATATGTGAAAGAAAGGCTGGATTTTCTATTAATCAACGCGCAGCTCAAACTGCTGAACCTAAAATTTTGAAATTTGGGGTGAAAATTCTTTTTATGACAGGGAATGTCGCTAATGCTGAATCGAATGCTACAAACCAAATTCTTGTAAGTCCAATAGATCGTGAGATATTTCATATTTTTCCAAATTTGGCGATTTCTTTGCCACCAAAACCTCAAAATACCTAACAATACAAGTGATAATTCACCCATATTCATTCATATTATACATCCGTTACTGTAGAAACGGAAGAAATTCAAATTAAATCTTTTGGTTAAAGAATTAAACCGGCTGTATGAGTTTGAAAAAAAAATAAATATAGAAGCCTTGAAAAAAACAAAAAAAAAATTAAAAAAAGCAATTTATCAAATTACAACGACCATTTGGAAAATGATTTTTTGAAAGACTAAAATTTAAGACATAAAAAATCGCACGGAGTTAATCCTACATTACGTACGCCATGAATTAAACATTAATAGTGTTATTACACGTAAAAATTCAAAGCGACAGAAATCGCCTGCGACTCGTACGTATTAAGGTGTTATTAATGATGTTATTACACGAGGGGTCAAAGACGCTTCAAATTACGGGCGTCACCATGTTATTCCTATGGCTCCAGGGGAGTCGCTCGGAAAGCAAGCAACTTTTTTTTGTCGGAGCGTCTTTGACGCCCGAAACGAAGCGAGTCGCCAGTAACAGCCAATCAAATGCTTGGAAATCTGATAATAGAAAAGCCTTTTCCGGAACAGCCAATGGAATGCTTGGAAAATACGTATGTTGCAGGAAATCTGACAAGCCGTGAGGCGGCTTTTGTCGCGAGACGCCCGGAATTCCAAGCGTCTTTGATTCCTCGTGTAATAACACCTTTATCCACCTGAAACTTATGTATTATCCAAGCATTTAATTGGCTGTTCGGGAAAAAGATTTTCCATCCTCAGATTTCCAAGAAATCTGACGACCTATTTTAAATGAAATTTCATTCATAAACTTCTAAACATCCCACAATATTACTTTTTACACCGTCGTATAGAGAAAAAAATGTACTTTTAAATGCAATTTGTTTAAAAGCTGTATCTCAATTTGTTTCTGAGTTATTAATTTTTTTTGTAGTTTTTATTACTTTTTTGCCATAGTGGCAACAGACAGTATCCATCTCTGGTTGAAACTAAAGGGAAACACAAATTACTGTATAGACCAATCAGAACACGAATAAAATGATGATTAAACCAATAAAAACCTTCAGATATGGTTTTAATTTCCCATCCTGACGAGAACAATAACCATTTTTTTTCAAATGGTTAAAAATATTGAATTTATTTAATTTACAAGGAAGCAATCCACTGAGAAATTAACATTATAAAACGAAATATTTAAAAATGAAAGCGATGTTTGTAGGCAAAAAAAAAAAAAAAATTATCAAATTACAACGACCATTTGGAAAACGATTTTTGTGAAGACTAAAATTTAAGACATAAAAAATCGCACGGAGTTGATCATACATTACGTACGCCATGAATTAAGCATTAGTAGTGTTATTACACGTAAAAATTGCAAGCCAAAAATATCACCTGCGACCCGTCAGATTTCATGAAACTTAAGTATTATCCACCTGAAACTTACGTAAATATCCAAGCATTTCATTGGCTGTTCGAGAAAAGGCTTTTCCATCGTCAGATTTCCAAGAAATCTGACGGCCAATTTTAAATGAAATTTCATTCTTAAACTTCTAAACATCCGACAATATAATTTTTTACACCGTCGGATAGAGAAAAAAATGTACTTTTAAATGCAATTTGTTTGAAAGCTGTATCTAAATTTGTTTCTGAGTTATTAATTTTTTTTTGTAGTTTTTATTACTTTTTTGTCATAGTGGCAACAGAAAGTATCCATCATTGTTGAAATTAAAGGGAAATACAGATTACTGTATAGACCAATCAGAAAACGAATAAATTGCGGATTAAACCACTAAAAACCTTCAGATATGCTTTTCATTTCCCATCCTGACGAGAACAATAACCATTTGGAAAAATGGTTAAAAAAACTTTTGGTACTTGTGTACCATGTCAGATACAATTGAGCAAAGCATGGCGACAATTGCACTAATTACAGCAACCTTTATTTTTTTTCCATTTCATAGTTTGTTACAGTTTTAAATTTATTTTATTATTATAGTTTTTTTAATTATAATTTATAGTATGTAGTTTTATGCTATATATTTTATTTATTTATTTACTTTAAACAATTTGCCATTTTTAAGATGAATAACTGAGAATGTTAAATGACTGTTTTGAACATAATTGGCCAAAGATAAAAACATTGCCAATTACCAACCGTTTTTGGCGATTTATCTCATGGTCCGAATAATACGTAAGTACCACTTTTTTCAATGGAAGAAATTGGTATTGAAATAATGCATCGCGATTTATCATTTACTCCTGGATAAGAAGAAAAAATGGATACTTTTTTGTCAGCCGTGTGTAAATCTCGCCATTAGCATTTTTAAAATTGCCAATAGCAGTAGTTACATTTCGCGTATGTAAATTAAAAACAATTCTTTGTTTTAAATTATGGCATTATTTCCAACTATTGTTTTACTTTTACATTTTTTCAATGGAATTAGTGTAAGGCATGTATATATATATATGTATTTAAATTGAATTGAATGAAACGTTTATATTTTGAAAGAAGATAATAGAATAAGAATAAGGTATGAAACAATCTTTGTTGATTTATTACTTGCGCCCGGCTAACATAAAAATATCACAAAAGCCATCTATTCACCTTTCTTTGGGTAGTCGTTCATGATATTCCTGGTTAATCTTCTGTAATCGGATACTTCGTCAATCGGTGTATTAGCTACAATGTTGAAAGCATCGTTTGCGTATGATGCGAAAACTTCACGATGAATTCTACTACAGAAAATCGTATCATCGTCATCTGCTACATATTTAAAACGGAAATTTGCATTTCATTCCGATGGTTTATAATAATTTGATAGGATATGCCACTATTAGTTAGATAATGTTTTTGGAACAATTTTTGTGTATACACAGTGTTCTAGGTTGCTTAGTTATGGAAAAAGTTAGAAAAATTAAATAAGCCTGATTATTATAGGTTAGCCTTTAAAAAAAGTTCCATTGAACAGATTTTGATCCAAGTGGTACTGTTGGTGGTTTGGTGATTAGTGGTGATTAGTGGTGATTAGTGGGGATTAGTGGTGATTGGTGGTTAGTGAATGGTTTTAATGTATAATATTTCATTATATGTTGCTTAGCTATAGAGCTATCGGAAAAGATATAGAGAAAGGTGAACGCAATTATGAAAGATGCATTTACTGTAATTATATAAATTGCAAATTTGTCTTTCCTTCCACCCATTTATAATTTGAGTTTTGCTGGATGTATTTTGATGGGACTTACATTGTTAGTTAGATAATTTTTTGTGGGTGGCTGGTACTTCTTGCATTCATGCTGCTTTTCTATAGCGAAATTTTCTTCTGAGTTATTGTTTTTTCTGAAGCACAAACTTGACAACAAATCAGATTGCTGAAAATCACATTTACAAGAGAATGTTTCAAAATAGGCGAACCCGATTGTGGAAGATTACCTTTTATTTAAAGCTCTACTGATCGTATTTTGATTGGAGTTGCGCAGTTAGGTAATATTTTAGGGATTGTTTCAATATTTAAGATATCATTCTACATTTTTAGTTATGGAGATATGAGGAAAGTTCTCAGTGGTGTAGTTGTAAAAAAACATAGGATAAAATCTACAGGCAGGGGAGAAAACATATATGTTACAGCTATGGGGGGTGTGCAGAGTTTCTAAAACAACCCAGAAGGTGTACAGCGTATAGCTTACGCTACATTCCTGAAAGTTCTACAATCACGTAAACGCGATTATGAAAGGTATATTTAACCATCTACTCCACATATAAAATACAAAGAGCAATTTTGGTACGACCACTTATAACTGGAGTTCTTTTGAATGGATTTTGAGAAGACTTGCATTGTTAGTTAGATAAATTTTCAAGAAAGGGTATAGTATAGAGTACACTACATTGCTTAGTTATAGAATTACGCGCGAAAGTTATTTAATGAGTGAACCCTATTTTGAAAGATTAGCCTTTTTAAAAGATTCTACTGAGTTTGATGGAATTAGCACTGGTTGTTAGATAATTTTTCAGGAAATGTTTTAGTATATACCACATTGTACTACATTGCTTTGCTATATAATTATAGGTGAATGTTCTATAATCTGGTGACCCGATTATGAAAAATTAGTCTTATTCGAAGGTTTTACTGAACGGATTTTGATGAGATAGGCAATTTAAATTTTCAGGGATGATTTTAATGTGCTACATATTGTTCTCCTGTTTTTTTTTTTTTTTTCATATTTAGTTGTAAATAATCAACTAAAAGATTTGCTTCTTAACAGTCCAAATTTTGTCTGAGACATTATAAGATACAAAATCGTAATGGCGTTCATTTTGTTTCCAGCAATGGGGAAGATCATTGGAGATAAATGTTTATATTGCTATAAAACACAAGATCAAATACACTGATATATTTCGTTTGATTAAAGTTCCGTTTGGAGAAACCGATCAGCATAGCGGGCGAAGGCGGCTAGTATATATATATATATATATATATATATATATATATATATTCTCAACGCAACAGATCAGATACCAGCAAGTTTCATTTTTATATAATCTTCCATAAATCAATAACTATCTTGAATAATTACAGCTTGTCTGACGTTTTAGAAACATATAAATATGTACTCTTATGAGTCTGACTAGCTTCAAAATGAAAGCTGCATGCAAAAACATCAAAAACAGTTTTTCCAATACCTTTTAAATGTTTTGTTTCAGAGTCAATATCAAATTTCCACTCCTTAAAGAAAAAAAAATCTTTTTCAATGTTTATAGTTTAAGTTTACCTACAGCGTTCAAATTTCCTCAATTGCATTCCATACTTAAAAGATTCTATTGCGGAAATGTTTTTTCATATGCTACTTATACTTTAATTTTGGGGATAGTCGAATATTAAAGTGTGGAAATGCTATCTTGTTTATTGGACAGTGAGAGAAGTGCCATGCTCTATCTACTATAGTTTAGCGGAGATTATCACGGTATTTTTACCATAAAAGTAAAATTACATCTAAGTATATGAATCATTACTTTTACCTTCTCAATAGAAAAATAAAATTACAGACTCACTAAAATAGTATTTTGTTTTAATCTACAAACTTCTTATTGTACTTTCAGATATAATATATATGAAAGTAACATCAATGTATCTCACAAAATTAAATTCAAATTATGAAATATATACAAAACTGTGCAAAAACTATTTGTATAAATATAATAAAAGACATTAAATCGTGCAACAAATATACTAAACAAAATGCTCATACTGCATAAAAAAAATAAAACAAGATAACTTTAAAATAAACTTTATGTATATAATCAGTATTATATTGTAAAAAAAATGTCAATTTAAAAAAGAACATTCTCCATTTTCTAATATTTCTCTCCTTAGGGCAAATTATCTCTAATTTCCTGTTTTATATTTAGGTAAATTAACAAGTTTCTTAATCCAATTAGATAAATTAACAAGTTCTTTGCATCAGCATGATAATGGGTATTAATTATCTTAATTCTCTTAACAATGCTTTTCAAGTTTTTATTATACATGGGATGTTTTTTAGAAAACAGTTATGAGTTTACAACATTTAGGTAACAAAAAAATGTAGACACGGGTGAATATAAAATCTATATGTAAATTTATTTTAATTTGACGTTGAGTTTTCTTTACTAGACAATCGAGTTTTAATAAAATACCTTTAGCTAAAAATATGTCTTAAATGTTCAATTAATAATCTTAAAATGAACATATTATTTCAATTAATTCAAAAGGGGAAAACTGATAGTATAGCCTATATTTGAAATAGAAATTTTAAAAAAGCGCAAAAAAGGTTAAAAAAAAAAAAAAAAAAAAAAAAAAAAAAAAAAAAAAAAAGATAAAATCAGCATAATGCTCTTAAGAAAGAAATTTCTAAAAATATAACAACATTTGGAAAATGCTGTGATATCAAGAGTTATTTTAATTCTTTCAAACTGAACTTCTGAATTCAAAACCTTTTTGCAGTTATTCAACTTCAAATATACAAATGATGAGTTACTTTTAAAATGTATTTTCTTATCGCGCGTTATATTGTTACAATAAAAGAATATTATGTTGCTGGAATGTTCCGATTAGATTTATTCCTTTTTAATGCCAGTCAATTACATTTTCTAAATAATATATTTTTTTGTGCGTCTGCTTATTTGAATTTAATACTCATATGACTGGCATTTGAATTTCCTTTTTGGTAAAAATATAAAAATTTATTGTTTAGAATGTAATATATGGCTTGCAATTAATAAAAAGAAAAACAAAAACTAAGGAATTATAAAATGTATATAGAGGATGGGAAATAACAATGCTACTACTTTCATAAAAACTTTTTTTTACTCAAAATATGCTTCTTAGTTTTGAATACGCAATTGTTCTATAACAATGCTTATTGTTACCTGAAACACACACACATATATATATGCATATGCGTCACAGATATCAAATAGTAATAAACAAAATGTGGTAAATTTTTTAAAGCATTCAATGTAATATGTATATTCACTGAAAGTAATTCGTGTAATTTGGAATACATCGGACAAACTTGCAATAATTTACACAGACGTCTTAACTTACTTCTTTCTCATATTAAAAAAATGTACAATATCTAAATTTCAGACAACTCAAAATATTAAATACAATCATTTTAAAGTACATGGCTTTAATAATATTACTATTAAAACACTTTAAAAAAATAATGAATCTAAATACATAAGATATTTTAATACTTCTTATCCTTATGGACTAAATCAACTAGTTTATAAAAAACACATACTGTATAATGTTTTTTTCTGATTTAACTAATTATGAAAACTATAAGAGTATATATTCAGGTTTAAATTTTCCAAATATAAGAAAACCACCAGATAAATACGATGAAAACATAAAAACAACAAAATTTAATAATCAAATTGTTTCAGAGCAAAATGAAAGTACCCAATTGTTTAGGAAATGTATCTTCTTTCAATTTAGGTTAAAATATTTTATTTAGGGGACCTATTCTTATTTAAATTGTACCAACATCTAAAATTTTCAATACAGCAATCCAGTATTGACAGCATATTTGACAGCAGATTCAGTCTGTCAAATAGTTCGATAATTACGAATGTTTTAATCCGAAGGCGACATCAAGATTATTTTGCGTTAAAGAGAAGTATGGAATTCATCTTAAATACATTGTTTTCAGGAAAAAAAGTATTTTTGCTTCTGTTCTTTGGATAAAAGTACATTTACCGGTAGGGGAGACCGGGGCTAGTTGGCTACAGGGGTAAGTAGACACAGTCCTCATAAATCGCCTGTTTGTGGATAGATTGCGCAACCAGTCACAGAGTACCTTTCTTCTTGCTTTTTACAATCCTTATTGTAGTTTTGAAGCGTTACCTACGTGCAGTGGACATTTATTACGATTTTTCTGTTTTTTGCACTCATAATTTTTTGCTGTTTCATTCTCTTTCTAATTTCTAATACTTATCTTAATAATTGCGATTTAACTTGTGCAGTTTTTCTTAGTGTATGATTAACTGTACCTACCCCATATATGATTTACTTGGATTATTTATGCTTAGATGATTACGTGTCCCTTTTGTGAAGAAATATATTATGGGGCTAGTAGGCGCATTGAACACGGGGCAAGTTGGCTCGGTGTTTGGTGTGTGCTGGTAGCTTGAAAAACAGCAAACAACGAGAAAAGTGGTTGAAATGCAAGATTTTGAGCACACGAGGCTTGCCAAAACGAAGACACTCGATTTTTTATTTGTGACAACCGTAACTCTGATGATGATATAGAGTAGGATAGAAGTTTCTCAATGTTAATGTTTTATTCATTATTTTTATGTCAGTATAATTTAGAATTTACATTGTATGGCTATAACGCCTTTGTTTAAACTTACTGGTAATAATGAAATTGATTTCGCTTAACTGAGTGTCTTATTTGAATTTTTATAAAGCGTGTGCCAACTTACCCCATAGGCATAGGCAACTTGCCGCGTGACGGGGTATGTTGGCGCACAAATTTCCTTTTACTTTAGGAATCCACTAAACATAAACTACAAAAGCTACAAACTCAAAAGTCCGGGTATTTATAGCCCGATGCCTGTTATCTAAAAGTACAGTTAAAATTTCATAAAAAACTTAAACAAAAAATTAATAAAAATCAATAACAAAAAACTGCGCTTACAAGCCCCGGTCTCCCCTATATCCTCTTCGAATTGTTCTTGCAAGTTTTCACAACTTCCATCGAAAGGCTCTATAGTAAGCTTCGGCATTTTTACATGAGAACATCAAACTCAGGTCTTGTGTACATTGCAATAAAACAGTTTATTTTACTTTTGTTGGGAACACCCAATCTTAATTATCTATCAACTTTAGGTTTAACTTTCGGAACCTCTTCGCTGTACTCCTGACTGGATGATACATCTTTTTAGAGTGTGACTAAATCATCTCTAAGTTTCTGAATTTCTAAGCTAACTTAAAAATTTGCTCTTCATATTCAACCTTTTGAAATTTAATAGGGCTGAATACCTGTCCCTTTGATAAAAAATGATAAAAATGACGAATTTCAGATTTTTATTTCAAAACGTGCCTAAGTATTCTTAGAGCATTCTGTAGAAATTTCTGAACTATTCGATAAATAATAAAGAAGATATAATTAAGTCATTAAAATTCTTAATTCTTTTTAAACAATTCAATTTTTTTAAGTTTTTGCTATATTGGAAATTTAACACTTTTTATGATCTATTATAACTGTGCTTTATTCAGACATGGACCTAAAAATATAATATAGACAAGCAAACCCCGCGGCTTTGCTCGCGTAATAGTTGAAACATGCCAAGTCAGATTTGCATGACTATTTTTTATTAGAAGAACACTTTTTGGAATAATTCCAAAATTACAAATTAAGCTACAGTTTGATTTAACTTCATTATAAAAGTGCAATTGACAGAAATGAGATTTTAATTAATAAGAACTAAAACTAATTCCAAATAAATGATAATTTAAAAAGTATTTTGAGACTTTTATGCTTATTTCATACGCTCATTTCGGTATTCATTTGAAGTTTTGAATTTTTTAGAAACCACGTTAACACATTACCATCTTAAAATTAACCATCATGCCACATTCCAAAATTCTTGTGTACCACCTCTCTGGTGTTAGTGGCACCAACATAAAATATCGAAACAGAGTTGAAATAGAATGTCTCGAAAAATGTTGAAACAGAGACTGTCACCATTAATTTGCCAATATTAACCTTGAAATCGGTTGGTATTTCCTAAATTTCTATAGAAAACTTTATTTAGATGTTTTTAAACTTTTCTTGTTGTTCCTGCCAACCAAGCGGTAGTGACACCGGCATAAAATATAGCCCGTATAGGATCAGGGACTATCACTCTTGATTCGCAACCAATAACTTCTGTAATCGATTTATTATTTCCTGAGATTCCATAGAAATCGTACTTTAGGACTCTTTTAGAATGCTTTTCACTCCTTCCCTTCGCATCACCCCTTTTTAATTTCGAATTTATTTCCGACTTTTCTAAGAGGACATTTATATTTTATAAGTAACTACCGTGCTATATTTAAAGTTTCTAGCCTCTTCAGAAATCGCAATTTAGAAAGTTTTTTGCTCCTGCAACACTCTAGGTGTTGTGGCACCGACATAAAATATAGCTTACTTTTGAGCAGGTTCTATCACCATCAATTTGCAACCATTATGTTTGAAATCAGTTTCGTATTTCATAAGATTGCATAAAAATAGTAATTTAGAACGCTTATAGAACGCTTTTTCGCTCACTTCATCCTTTTAAATTTGGAATTTTCTTTCGACAATACTTAGAAAGCATTTGCATCTTTGAAGTAATTACCATTCCAAATTTAAAATGTTAGAACCCTCTTTAACGCAAAAAACGCAATTTAGAACATTTTTTGCTCCTGTAACCCCCAGGTGGTAGAGACTATGATGGCCCGGTTCGGTATTCCACGATATTGATGAAGAAAGAACACAAGATATAATCAAAGCAGAGAGGTCTAAGCCGGGATATGATTAACTAAGTTTACTATTTACATAAGACTACACAGTTACAACACACGCACACATAATATAACATAATAATAATATTCGAATTACATATTTCACAAGAGAGAGTTCGAACACAACCATTCAAGATCCTCGTCTCTCTCTCCTCTGGCTGTTGCCATTCCGAGTTTTCTAAAGTCTTTCAACCACGGAGTATAGGCGACTTTCACACCTTCCCTCCAGTTTCTACATGTTGGACGGTGTCCCACACTGTGAAACTACTCTTTAAAGTCTTAACACAAGTCTTACTTAAAAAGTCCTATCAAAAGTCCTAATTAAAAAGTTCTATTTAAAAAGTCCTTCACCTGTCCCATCGAGAGCATTTACTTAAACTACTTAAGATATATAAATTCTTATACACTATATCCTAAAAATACACATATTACAAATACCCATTATCCAATATATAATAATGAAATAATACAAAATATATATATACAGATTTTTTTCTACTCATAAATGCGAGATAAAGCATCTGCCACGACATTAGAACTTCCTGGTTTATGAGCAATAGAAACCTGATAACGAGATAGTGCCAACGACCATCTCTGTAATCGAGCGTTCTTAGGAGTTCCCTCTGTTAAGTATTTTAGAGGATTATGATCCGTATGCAATATTATGGGGGTTCCATAAGCCCACATTTCGAATCTCCCAAGTGCCCAGATTACAGCATATGCTTCTCTTTCAATTGTGCTCCACTTTGATTGAGTTGGAGTAAGCTTTTGACTGGCAAAGGTTATGGGCTTTAACATGCCGTCTTTGTCCCTTTGCATTAAACAGGCACCAATACCCGATATGGAAGCATCGGTGTTTATTTCGAACGGTTTGGACATGTCTGGGGTATAAAGGTTTGTAACTTCACATAAGCTTTCCTTTAACTTATTGAACGACTTTTCAGCATCTTCCGACCATGGAATAACATTTGGAACAGTTTTTCTGATCAGATCTGTCAAAGTCTTTGCAAAGTACAAGTCCTTAAAGGAAACTATAACTTCTTTACCCTCAGTGTCAATTTTGTATTTGCTTTCTTGTTTAACCTTCTGAACAGAATTAATATCATACTTTATAGCTTCTTTCTCAATTTTTAGAGTCTCCAGGATACTACAATACAACATAAGATAAAATTGAATACCTTTTTCTTTCATTCCTTTAACTGAATCAACAGTATCTTTCAATTCTCTTTTTTTCATGGAAATTTTTGTTTCTAGATCTTTTTTCTTCTTCAAAACAATGCTTTTCATCATTTTTTTTCTCATATTAATCGTACCAATTATCTTTTTATTTTTGTAAGTAAGATCTTCCTCAACTTCTTCCATTTTGACTTCATAATCACGATTAACACGCTCCAGAGTCTTTGATTTAGTTTCTATCTCATCTTCATTCTCAATATTCTCTTCCGAATATTTGACAATATTAAAATCTTCATTAAAGTCAAACATTTTTTCAATTGTTACAGATTCATCCATAACTTCTTGCTCAATCATAGATCTTCTTTTAAATTTCCAATTTTCTTCTCTTTTAATTTCATAATACTTAATAAACACTTTACATGTTATTTTTGGAAAATTTTCACTAATAACATTTTTGTCAGAATATTTCTCTTTCAGTAAACTTCCAAGTATTCCAATTGTTCTTGATTTTACATTTTCTTCCACATTTTGCATTTTTATTTCATCCACAAGTTTAATTTTTTTCATGTTAAAGGCTGAAATCATTCTAGGAATTCCAGTCCTAACAAAAACTTCAATAATCGCTTCACAAGCTGCTTTTGCTGTCAACGATTTAATAGGGACTGCTTCAGGCCAACGACTATGTTGATCCATAATAGCCAGAACATACCGATGACCTCGAGAAGACTTCGGCTCAATTGGTCCTAAAATATCTGCATTTACAACTTGAAATGGGAGCTCTGGTCTTCCGACCGCTTCAATAGGTGTTCTGTCCGTTACTTTTGTTTTTCTGCGCATTTGACAATCATGACAAGCTGCGCATAGTTGTTTTACTTCTTTTGGCATTCCTTCCCACCAAAACGACATAGCAATTCTATCTCTTGTTTTCTTAGCAGCTAAATGCCCACCAGTTGGTGTTTCATGTGCTAATTTCAAAATTTCTTGTCTTCTACAGGCAGGTACAACAAGTTGAACATAATTTTGTCCTCCAACTTTGCCTCTATGATACAACAAATCGGATTCTACCCAATAATTATTTTTCTGCCGTTTTGCATCTTCAAAGCATTTTTCTAATGTAGAACAAGCCAATTGCTCCTTTTTCAACAATTGCGCTTGTGAAACGGAACAACTTTCCTTTTGGTCCTCGTTACCAACATTTTCGGGCAAAACAGTTGCCTCGACCGGAGTAGGAATCAGTTCCAAATCTGAAGCTTCTTTGTCTTCATCTTCATTATTTAGATTTGTTACCAGGTTTCCTTCTGGACACCTTCCCTCCACATTGAATACAGATTTTTCTTTATTTTGTTCAACCAAGGTGATATCTACCTCATCCCCTAAATACAACTTCTGCTATTCTTTTAACAGAGCGAAAACCTTGGGAGTGATCAAAGCTTCTTCGTGTAATCCTTCCACTACCGCAACCTGTACTCGTACATACGGAATAACCTCATCTTCTGTCCGAAGAGTGAGCGGAACGGAAACAAGCTTTGCTTCTACAGGACTCCCTATTGCGGGTCTCAAGAATACTTTTCCACATGACTGTAAATACTCTTCCGGCACCACCGACTTCCGCAGCACTGTAATCTCCGCACCACTATCGATGATTCCCTGAAACTTCTGGTTACCGATTCCTAGATCTACCTTAAGGAGTCTCCCATCTGTTTCTTCCACCGGAATATTCACATTCAAACAAATTGCATTTAGACCCTTTTTCTCAAGATCGCTTTTGGAAGTTTTCCTTCCATCTTGTTTTACTGTATTCAATTTGGAACAATGTTTCTTCACATGCCCTTCCTTACCACATGCGAAACAGGTATATTTTGTGCGAAATTCTCTCTTTTCTCGTTGCACTCCGAAAGATGCTTCAGTCTTGGGTTCAAATTTCGGTTTACCATCTCTCATATCTTTTTTTGATTCCGAACTGTAATTATTCCAACTTTGATTTCGAGAGTTAGATAAATTTTTCTTTGGAAATTCTTTTCTTTTAAAACTGTCGGTAATGCTCTCGTAATCATCGAGTTTTTCTGCCAATTCTAACGGCGTGGTAAATGTGAGCCAATTTTCTAAGAAATGTTCTCTTATTTCTACAGGCACACGAAAGTTTAATTGTTCGGTTACTATTAAGTCTTTTAATTGCTGGAAAGTGTTAATATTTAATTCTGTGATCCATTCGGTAAAATAACTCAAAACCTCCTGTGTATAATTTCTCCATGATTTTTCATGTGTTTTATGATGTTTGTAAAAACATTGTTTTAATTTTTCACTGTTTAACTTGTATCGCTTTAAGATAAGAGTTTTTACAAAATCGTAATTAATTGCATCTTCCGGGGGTTCTCTAGCTAGCATATTTGCAATTTCCACCGGTAAAACTGCCAATAGGTAAGCTACACAGTCTTTCTTCGGTACTTGTGCCATTTCCGCTCTTCTTTCAAAATTTATCAAAAATAATCCCATCTCATCACGTTTTTCATCAAACTTCGGGACAATCTGTGCTAATTGAATTTTTGGAGCTATCTCAATTTTCGATTCATTTCTTTGTTCCGGAAATTTCTGCAATTGTTCCAGTTTTTTCATTTCCAATTCATGTTCTTTTGCTTCCCTGGCAAATCGCTCCTCCCTCTCTTTTTGCCATATTTTTTCTTCCCTTTCTTCTTGACGTCTCGCTTCTTGACGTATTCTTTCTTCCCTCTCCATTTCTTCTTTCTTTTTCCTTTCTTCAATTACAGAACTCAAAAATCCCTTAACAAATTCTTCTTCGTAGTCTTCCACTTCTAGTATAGCTTTTTTTAGATCTATAATTTTTAAATTTTCGACATCCTGAACTCCAAGTTCAATCGCTACTTTCTGTAAATCTTCTTTTCTACTACCTTTGCTTAAAAACGCCATATTTGAGAAAAAAAAATCGAAGCAGTCAGCAATATTCAAACAGTGTTTCTACCCTAATTGGAACTTTCCCTAAGAACGCCTTAAACCAAATTTAATTTAAACCTGAACATTCTTTTGTAAATAACCCCTCAAATTGAATGAAATTTATTTTATTTAAATTCTTATATTAGTATTACTGACTAAATCAAAACACATTTGCGCAATAATAACAAAAAAATATATATATAGAAAACAATTTTTGCAATAATTGAAATATACTTTTATCAATATGTCAAGTTAAAAAAATATAAAATATTTGCGTTCTCACAAAATAAGAATTTGTCAATGCTTTGCGTATTAATTTTTAAATACATCCTTCAAAAATACATAATACATTAACAATTTTCTTTTTAACACTTCAATCTCTTACTAAATTATATTTCAAAACGAACCAAATATTTATAAATCTCAATATAAAATTAAAACCTTTTAATTAAATTAAATTCCATCCAAGATATGAAAATCTTTTTTCTTTATCTTGATTTAAAACTCAAATTAAATCTCTATATTTCCTTTCAATTGGTAAATCGAAAATAAGCAACAACAAAAACCAAAACAAACAAATGCTTAATATTCTGCCACAATTAAAAATAAATAAACAAACCAATCCGTAATAATCAAATTTATACATTATCAGTTTCACTGAACAAAGATTACCAAACTTTTATTTCAAATTTAATCTGAATGAGTCATTTCAAAGAATTCCAGAATAATACGTAACAAAACAAACAAAACAAAAAAAAACACTTCCTCTACATACTTTGAAATAGCACCTTTTTATTTTAATCACAAAGATAAAAGAATAAATAAAAAACATTTGAAATAAATCTGTTTCTTTTTTTTTTTTTCTCCAAACGATAATTTACTTAGGTAACACTTTTAGTTATTCTAGTGCAAAGTTTATTCTTACAGAATAAATAGCTTCATAGACAGACGTGTTATGAACTTTTAAAATGACAATTTTAACTCATTTTTATGTTTCTTTCTCTTTTCTTTTCTTTTTTTTTTAACACAATAACTAGAGAATATTTATTTAAATAACAGAATTTAAACTTTCATGCTAAACATAGTTCTTTTTAAACACCATTCTATCTGAACATTCGATCAATTTAACAATCATGATACATAATTCTGCATTCATATTATGAAATTTTACCATAAAAATATAATTCTTAAGTATACTTTTCAAACTTAATTACTGATAAAATACCATGTTTATTCCATTAATTGAATAAATATTAACCCGTTGTTTCGAAACGTAATATAAAACATATACACGTTAAATAACTATATTTTACTAACATATATTTAAAATATGCTCTCGATAGGAAAAAAAAATACCTTTATGATAGCTAGGCCAGCCATCAAACTCTCGTTGCTGTCAGTCAAATACTATCGACGCAATATTATTCACTTAGATTAGGGGCACATCTTTCTTGCTTTAACCACAATATTTATTATACGATAACATTTTATGCTGCAGTAACACTGCTGTTGATTTTTAAAAGCCGTAGGATCACCAGTAGAAGTAGGATCACCATCCTAGTCGTCTGCGACATTATGATGGCCCGGTTCGGTATTCCAAGATATTGATGAAGAAAGAACACAAGATATAATCAAAGCAGAGAGGTCTAAGCCGGGATATGATTAACTAAGTTTACTATTTACATAAGACTACACAGTTACAACACACGCACACATAATATAACATAATAATAATATTTGAATTACATATTTCACAAGAGAGAGTTCGAACACAACCATTCAAGATCCTCGTCTCTCTCTCCTCTGGCTGTTGCCATTCCGAGTTTTCTAAAGTCTTTCGACCACGGAGTATAGGCGACTTTCACAGAGACAACAACTTAAAATACAGGCTATGTTGAAGCAGGGACTGTCACCATCTATTTGAAACCATTACTTCTGAAATCGGTTTATATTTCCTGAGATTGCATAGAAATCGCTATTTAGAACCTTTTTAGAACGCTTTTCGTTTATTTTCACATCATTTAAATTTCAAATTTTTAAGGAACTCTTCTCAGAGAGCATTTACATCTCAAAAGTAATTACCATGACAAATTTCAAGTTGCTGTCCCCTTCAGTATCACAAAAATCACAATTTAGAACGTTTTTTTTAAATACAACCGCAAGGTGGTAGTGACGCCGACATGAAGTAGATCCTATTTTAGAGCAAGGGCTGTCATCATCAATTTCCAACTATTACTTTTGAAATCGGTTTGGTACTTTCTGAGATTGCGTAGAAATCGCCATTTAGAACGTTTTTTAGAACTCTTTTCGCGCATTTTCAGCCCTTTTAAATTTCGAATTTTTTAAGAATTGTTCTTAGAGGTCATGTATATCTTATAAGTAACTACCATTCCAAATTTCATGTTTCCAGACCCTTCAGTAACACAAAAATCGCGATTTCGAATGGTTTTTTTTTTTGCTCCTGCACCCACTCTCGGGGTAGTGGCACCGGCATAAAATGTTGCCTATGTTGGAGCAAGGGTAGTCACATCATTTTGACACCATTATTTATGAAATCGGTTTGGTACTTCTTGAGATTGCGTAAAAATCGCCATTTAGAATGTTTTTTAGAACGCTTTTTGGGCATTTTCACCCTTTTTAAATTTTGAATTTTTTAAGAAATGTTCTTAGAGATCATTTTTATTTAATAAGTAACAACCATGCCAAATTTCATGTATCTGGACCCTTCAGTAACACAAAAATCACAATTTCGTAGGTTTTTTTTTTTTTTTTTTTTTTTTTTTTTGCTCCTGCACCCTCTTTAGGGGTAGTGGCACCGACATAAAATGTAGCCTATGTTGGAGCAAGAGTTATCACCATCATTTTGACACCATTATTTTTTAATCGGTTTGGTACTTCTTGAGATTGCGTAAAAATCGACATTTAGAACGTTTTTTAGAACGCCATTTTGCGCATTTTCACCCCTTTTAAATTTCGAATTTTTTAAGAAATGTTCTTAGAGATAATTTATGTCTAATAATAACTACCATGCCTAATTCCATGTATCTGGGCACTTCAGTAACACAAAAATCGCAATTTCGAACTTTTTTTGCTCCTGGACGGGTAGTGGCACCGACATAAAATGTAACCTATGTTGGAGCATGGTTTGTCACCATCATTTTGACACCATTATTTTTGAAATCAGTTTAGTACTTCCTAAAATTGCGTAAAAATCGCCATTTAGAACGTTTTTTAGAACACTTTTTGCGCATTTTCACCCGTTTTTAATTTCGATTTTTTTTTCCTTAGAGGTCATCAGTATTTTATAAGTAACTACCATTCCAAATTTCATGTTTCTAGGCCCTTCAGTAACACAAAAATCGCACTTTTAGAACATTTTTTGCTCCTGCACCCCCTTTTGGCCTGTGGCACGGACATAAAATATAGCCTATGTTCTAAGTTGGACTAATACCATCATTTTGATACCATTACTTTTGGAATCGGTTCGGTAGTTCCAGAGCTTACCTCCTACAAATAAACAATTTTTAACTCTTTATAATATTAGTATAGATAGATTATGCATAAAAAATAATCGTACCGAGTCCCCTTAAAATTCTCAATTTCATCACTACCATTTTCGTCTGCCATCCATTGCTCAGTTATTTTTATAAACATATTAATTAAAATTGCTCTAAGAGTTTTACGTGTGCTTTTCGATTTTTTTAAATCGGTTGTTGTTTTTTAAATCGGTTTTAAATAGGTTGTGTCCTTTTCAATTTAGCTCGCGTCTAATCGGCACCTTAAAACAAAACTAAAAATAAAAAACTAATGTAATTACAGAATTGGCCTTACCTAATTAATCATTGCTTCTTATTTCTGTAAAGCTTCTAAATATTCTGATAATTTTGGAACCTATAAATAATATTTTATTTCGAGAGACCGCGACTGTACACATATATATGAAATATTAAATGATGTTTTTTATATTTTTTTCATCTTGCAAATAGTAAACTTTTTTTGTAGTGCGTTTATCTCACCACACGCAATCACCGGAATAAAAAGAATTTTCTTTTAATTGGGAGCTGCAGGTTATATTTAAAATTATGCAATATTAAATAAACATTTTAAAATGATCTCTACTACTTATAATATTCGGATTTGTTAATTAATATGTTTCGTATACATACGTATAAGCAAAACATACCTTACTCATTAACAAGCCGAACCGAATTTAAAACATTTAAAGCGAGTTAAAATTGTTATAATAATCTCTGATTTTATTTAAAAAATCATAAAAATTACGTCTTATGTAAACAATGAAGTAAAAGAAAATATAAAAAATCCTTCTTTGTATAATATTTCGCAATCATTATACAAACGAAAAAATTCAATAAATATCAAACTGTAAGCAAAATTTACTCTGTAGTATAATAAAACATTTTCTCTTATTGAAAAGAATTATTATTTCTCAATTAAGGCATTTAATTGCATATTATATATATATAAATGAAACGTAACAACGCGATCTTAAAATTATCTACATTATATATATATTTTTTTTCTATTCTTACAGTTCAACAAAAAATCCCACAGTACCTTTTTTTAGCAGAAAACATCTATTATGAATTCATTCTTTCAGCTAAAACATCAAGAAAGAAAGCATCTGTGATTGAAAATTTCATGTATCTTTAGACCGCCGAAAACTATTGTACAGAGCCTGAAAGAAGCTTAATAGTACATCCAAGAGAGAAATTTAAGGAAGATCTCAAAGCTTTTCTTGGGAGCTAACAATTTTTTCTTCTTGCTTTAAATTAGACTTTTCTAAGACTACAAATATCGTTCTCGAGTTCTGGATGATTATATGAAGATATAGAAGACATTTTTACAACTCATTTTCTTGGATCAAAAAGGAAATGAAATATTTTGTGTTCTTTGTACGGTCTTGTGTGGTTTAATCTTGTATAAAATATAAAATCGCATCAAATTTGTGAATTTCAAAACTAAAAAGAATGGTAGAAATAAGGATTTTTTTCGGTCCCGAAACGAAAATGTGATGTAAATAATAAGAAAAATATAAATTTTGAGTTTTAAAGAGCAAAAAATTAATCAATTTTTCAGAACATGAGTTAAAAACTTTTATTGTTCTAAAAAGTTACATCAACAGTAATAAAATAAGTTAAGCAATAAGTTATGCAAAGTTAAGCAATTAAGCTTAAAGCAGCCAAAACAATCATAATTATTACTTCTTTTGTAGATAATCAAGTCAAAGAAAATAGAAAGGATTTCCCTCTCTATATCATATACCTCAATCATTATACAAACGAAATAATTATAAAAATATATCAAACTCTAAGCAAAAATATAGTATTATAGTATTAAAAAAAATTATTAGATAAGCAAAAAATAAAATATAATTTTTATAAAAAAGTTTTAAATTCTTAAATCATTAATAAACTTACGGAATTAGGTTATAAATCACCTGTAGTCATAATAAGAAAAATGTTAAAACACGTAATAATCACAAACATCTTTTCAGCACTAGTATATATATAAAATGTGTATGTCTTAGATGTATAGATTTATATATTAATTCATAATCTTTACAAAATATTTATTTGAAAAATATTAACCACATTGATTAGATGCTTTACATAATACAGTATTTGAATCATCTGCCACTATATGTTTTTTGTATTTCTCAAAAGTATGTAATATATCACCGACACTTATATATCACCGAAATTTAAGATTTCTCCATTTCAACTCATAATTTTAGAAGGCATATAGACCTTTAAGCCTTGTTGATATAATTTTTAAATATGAATATTAGAAAAATTGAAATGGATAGCATATATAGGTATACATAGAGACAGATACATATAAAAAGGAAACTTACAGCATTTTCAAAACTGATAAATAAAAGCCAATATCTTAAATTTTAAGAATAATCAATACTGAAGCTGGCAATCTTAAAATGATATGTAAATCGATTTTTTAAGGTTCTGCAAACGCTGTGAAATACACATAAAAGATATATATATTAGTTTTTTTCTAAATGTTAAAGAAAAATTTTTTCAAAAAACTGAAAAATCTAAAAAAAAAAAAAAAAAAAAAAAAAAATACCACAAAGCTTCATAAAAAATATTCTTCCATTTCTAATGAAATAAACAATAAAAAAAATTAAAGGTATATATAAATATTTTACAGACATACATACAATAAATACAATAAACCCTACTATATTGTAGTATGTGTGTTTTATTATAGTAAAAAAAATTAATTTTCATATAAATTAGTATTGTTGAAAATTATTTTACTCTAATATTTGTTCTTTTTCTTTTTAGGTAGTATCGTGCTTTTAACTAATTAGTTAATAATTATCGAATTACACAAAAATGAGGTAGCCTGTAAATTAGATGTATAATTAAAATGTATTGCAGCACATTACCAAACGAACACCAACATGCACAAACACAAGACTACATATTACAGAAGAAGAATTTGCTTACATGAATGGCTATTTTAAAAACATTTAGTGTTTCGCTCACCTAATGATTTAATATCAAACTAAAGATACCGCAATTCTCCCCCCCCCCCTTTAATATTTCAGTCGAGTAGGAAATCTTCTTATTCTTGAAAATCTTCTAAGTACCTGTTGAGAAGACGAAGAATTATTTTTAACAAATTCAGCAGCATCAACAATGGAACTATTGGAAATAGTATTTTTTTGGAGCCGGAGTTACCAAATTAGTGTCAGCTGGTTTAAGACTTGTAGTATTAAGATCAAAAGAGTCAGCTGGTGTAGGACTCGGAGTGTTTGGGTCAAAATAGTCAGTTGGTTGCAGATGTGTGATACTATGCTGCATTGTCGGAGAACTACATAGCTTCTCCATTGCATTTTCATTTAAATTTCCTGTTTCACTTTCTTCAGAATTTGTATAATTAATTGAAGAAATATCAGAACCTACATTACCTATTTTATCAACATGATTTGTACGTGAGTAGTTCAATAATTATTGTCCCTAGTGTATATCAAATATTTGTACTGCGATGGCTGATGTGGAATATAGAAGCCTAATATCTTAAATGCCTATATACACAATTTCAGAACTGTAGCCACTATATTAACATAGTATTGGAGAAGGGGTGAAGTTTTAAAGACCTATTTTTGAGGGAGTTTTTAAGGAGGGGGGTGAGGTGTTAAATGCTGGTTTGAAGCTTATGAGGCTAGATTTGTGACAGTGGGTGAGATGTGGCTACGTAACTATGCTCCCGAGTCCAAACGACCGTAGTTACGTCTCATCCACTGTCACTAATCTATGTGACACTCTGCACAATACAATATTAGCAGATAAACTAAAATATTCAGAACCAGAACTTTTTTGCATTCAGCAGACTAGTTTTGATAGCATTCTGCGTGCCGTCATCAGTGTAAAGAATGATGGAATTTTGCTCATATGAAGGAATATATTCCATAGATTGTACACGTTTCGAAGGTAGTATAGCTCACTAAAAGGCAACCAAGGAATGCTTGGTCTTAATCCGCTTATTTAGTAATAAATACAGGGTTTCTCTCTTTAAGTTGTACTCGATTTTTCTTTCACAACTTTATCGTTAATGAGGATATTTTACCGATACAGTCGACGGACTTATTTGACTTTGTGCAAAATTTAATAGATCGTAAAGTCCACTTTCATGAGGTCACTGAACGATATATACCGTGGTCTGTCATTCCTGCTCTTGAAACTGGTAGACGGGAGGTGCTGGGTTCGATCCCAATCGCGCCTGTCGGCCTAATCGTTCGGAGGTTTCGTGGTTTTCTTCGAGCCGTGGATCTTCCATGCGTTAATACGGATTAGGTTCCCTTAGAAAGACCCCCACGGAGGGCACTCCCCCCGGGCCTATATCCCTCGTGCAGATAATTGGCCGTCAAAAATCAACCCCAACCCTGTCATTCCTATTACGAAGTTTATAGGTCATATTAATTCAGGTTGTAGCTATTTCTAGCAATTGTTACGACACTATCACATTTCAAAGAAAGCAAAATGGGTCTGTTGAAAATATCGGTAAAGTATTTTTATTACCGTTAAAGTTGTGAACGAAAATTCTGATTCGAATTGTAGTGAGACACTCTGTATTGATGACTGAATAAGTGGATTGCGATCCATCTTTCCTGTTAGGAAATATTTGTTTTACTGAGCTGTACTACCTCTCAAAATTTTATTCACTTTGTAATGAGTCAGCCTGTATATGGAAGAAAAGAATCGAATGTTGCTCTCTTCTCTTCCATATATATGAGCAAAATTTAATAATTCTTTATACTGATCAATGCACGCTGTTTGCTGCCGAAACCAGTTAGCTAGAAGATAAAAAGTTTTGCTGTTGAAAACGTTGTTTATAATGACATTTCTTTTATATGACTACTTTGAAATAAATAATTACTGTGAATTAGGAAATAATTGTTTATCCATTTTAATCAACATTTTTTCTTTCCATTTTTTTTTTTTTTTTACGCTTTTCTTTTCTAACTAATAAAATACTTGAGCATTTACAAAAGACACTTGAAATTTTTTATAAAATTGATCGTTTTGGGGAAAAAAATCAGCAGATAATATGATCACTGTCCAAATTTGTTAGGATACTGTAATGAAACTTCAAAATTTTTTTCGAATTACCAAGTGATTAATATCGTCTACAAATTAATCCTATACTTAAATTGTGCTTTGGAAGTCATCGGTATTTTAAAAAGCAAAAAATCTCTAAAATTCTAAGAAAAAATAACAAATTTTGACAATCAGTTTTGCATAATTGCATAATACGAACATTGTAAAAATAATCTGTAAATTTACTAAAGTTTTTCTAGGAAACTGGGAATCCTAGATCTTTTAGGTAATGGTAATATAAAAATTCATGTAACAGATACACGTTTGCACTGTAAATCAAAAAATCTGTAAGCTTACTACGAATCTTTTAGGAACTGGGATGCCTATAACATTTTATGTAACTGCAACCCGGGTTACATATAAGATTTTAATAAGATTACCGTAATTTTCGCAGATTCTTTTGTAAAGCTACAGATTTCTGTAGCTTTACAAAAACTAGTTTTGTAGATTTACCTAATTTTTTGTACAGTGTACAGATAAAATTTTAGTAAGCATACAGATTTCTGTAGCTTTACATGTGTAAAATTACAGGTTTTTTTTTTTTTTTTTTTTTTTTTTTTTTTTTTTTTTTTTTTACAGTGTATAGCATAGTTGCGAAAAAACCCGCAATGTAAGTCATTTCTTAAGATCAACTCAAAACTACATGGCGAAATCAGCTGTACTTATGCATTTGCATATTTGGAGTTCCTTAAAATCTACACTGTAAAAAAAAATTCTGTAGCTCTACAGATGTAAAGTTACATGCTTACTAAACTTTCATCTGTAACTGTACAAAAAAAGATGCAAATCTACAAAACTAGTTTTTGTAAAGCTCCAGAAATCTGTAACTTTACAAATGAATCTATTAAAATTACAGTAATAGTTACTAAAATTTTATCTGTTAACCTGGTTGTAGTTACATGAAAAGTTCTAGGTATCCCAGTTTCCTAAAAAATTCTTAGTAACCTTACAGACTTTTTGATTTTCGGCACAAAAGTGTGTCTGTTACATGAATTTTTGTTGTTGTTGTTACATAAAAAGTTCTAAGAATCCCAGTTTCCTAGAAAAACTTTAGTAACTTTACAGATTTTTTTTTTTTTTTTTACAGTGTAATTCCGCAAATAAAATATTAATATCAAAATATGTCTATTTTCGAAATTAATTTTCGAAAAGTTAAAATGGTAACTTATAATTTTTTTAAACAGAAATCTTTCTGTAAAAACTTCAAATATGCGAATCCAAAATTACAGCTGAACACGCCAAATAGTTCTTCAGTTTTCTTTTAACAGCTACGTTGACTGTTTATGGTTTTCAACAATTAAAAATCATTTTAAATAAGGCGTCTCAAACTTTTTAACTGGATGATTCCTTAACCTAGTTGACCTAATGTCTTCTTTATACCCAAAGGTAATATTTAGCAATAAATCGAAATATGATGGCAAAATTAGATCCTAGTATTGAAAATTTTAATGTTTTTTACCATTCTAATATGTTATCGACACCCAAGCATAGTTTAAATATAGCATTAAAATACATGATATTACTAATAAGTTTAAACTATCACTGTAAAAAAAATCTAAAATTCTACAGATGTAAAGCTACAGATGTAAAGCTACTTACTAATATTATATCTGTACACAGTACAAAAAAAGATGCAAATCTAGAAAATTAGTTTTTGTAAAGCTACAGAAATCTGTAGCTTTACAAAAAAAATCTACTAAAATTACAGTAATCTTACTGAAATTTTACCTGTAACCCTGGTTGCAGTTACATAAAAAGTTCTAAGCATCCCAGTTTCCTAAAAGATTCTTAGTAGCCATACAGATTTTTTAATTTATGGTGCAAAATTGTATCTCTTGCATGAATTTTTGTTGTTGCCGTTACATAAAAATTTCTACGAATCTCAATTTCCTAGAAAACTTTTAGTAACTTTACATATATATATATTTTTTTTTACAGTGTGCCAATTTTTTTCCCTAGGATTTGCAGCTGAGAAAGTAATGGGAAGATACGCAACATTTATAACGACTATACCTTATTCTTTTGTATCTGAATATTTTGTGTGACCCTGTAATAGAACATTAAATGTCACTAGCACTTTTGAATTATATAGGTAAATATTAAATACAAAGTTAAAAAATATATATTTATCCGAATTTCCATGTATAATTTCGTAATGTGTATTAAAATAAAATGTGTATTAGTTAGAAAAACTTGTTTACCCTTTAAGGGTGTATTCAAATTCAAACTACTTATTTCCTGACTCATTTTAAAGTCATTTTTGCTCTCAAACGCATTCAATTGGTAGGTTCTCTTATTCAGAAACTATATAATGTGCCGTGCTTGTCAAATATTTATTAAAGGCAGAATATATTTCTGAAAATAGCTGTAAAAATTTTGAACCGAATTTCCCGAAGCAATAGTGCTGGAAACGAAAAAAATGTTTGTACTGAAAAAACAATTGTTTATAAATCAAGTTCTAATTGATTGAGAGAAAAATGGAAACACACGGCCGATTATAAATCTCTTCAAAAATCACGTCAACAAGTTTCATGTTTTTACTTTTAAAAATTAGTCTGAAAATCTGTCAAAAAATTTCGAGCTGTTGAGAGTGAAAAAATATTTTTTGAGTACACCTTTAAAAAATAAATAAATGACAATTTCGGTAAAGCTGTATTTTGAATAAAAGACTGAACAGACTTCACTAATAACGTGGACATCTCATTTATCCCAAAAAAACTTCACAAAGGAGAGACAAACTTTCAATTTTTGAGTAGCATTATTTTTAAATCATTTTTAAATAACCGTATTCAATAAAAATAAGTTAAAAACTAGTATTTTATTGTTATATGAAATGCGAAACAAAAAATGCAATATACTGAAACCACCGCTGCAAATGAAATTAAAATTAAATTCTAATATAAAACGACGGGTATATGAAGCGATACATTTTTATATATAATTGAATATGTACTACTATATATATATATATATATACACTGTAAAAAAAAATCTGTAAAGTTACTAAAGTTCTTCTAGGAAACTTGGATTCCTAGAACATTTTATATAACGGCAACAACAAAAATTCATGTAACAGATACACTTTTGCACCGAAAATCAAAAAATCTGTAAGGTTACTAAGATTTTTTTAGGAAACTGGGATGCCTAGAACTTTTCATGTAACTGCAACCAGGGTAACAGATAAAATTTTAGTAAGATTACTGTAATTTTAGCGGATTCATTTGTAAAGCCACAGATATCAGTAGCTTTACAAAAACTAGTTTTGCAGATTTACATCTTTTTTTGTACAGTTACAGATGAAAGTTTAGTAAGCATGTAACTTTACATCTGTAGAACTACAGATTTTTTTTTACAGTGTATATATATAATACCTTTGAAAATCATAAGGCAACTATTAAGTTCTCTTAATAAAACCTGACAAAATCTCTACTGTTAAGACTGCATATCTATGATTTATTAGAATACTTAATATGAAGTTAAAACCAAAATACTCGCAAAAATAAAATGAATCACAAAAATAAACTCCAAATTAAGAGATGTTAAATAATATTCCCCAGAACTGTTGCAGGAAAATAACAAAACATCAATTAAAATAAACCCACTAGTAAATTTTTAATAGGAATAATAAATTTATCTACTAATCCACAAATGGCACACGGGTACACTGTAAAAAAAAATCTGTGAAGTTACTAAAGTTTTTCTAGGAAACTTGGATTCCTAGAACTTTTCATGTAACGGCAACAACAAAATTTCATGAAACAGACACACTTTTGCTCCGAAAATCAAAAAATCTGTAAGGTTACTAAGAATTTTTTCGGAAACTGGGATTCCGAGAACTTTTCATGTAACTGCAGCCAGGGTTACAAATAAAAGTTTAGTAAGATTACTGAAATTTTAGCAGATTCATTTGTAAAGTTACAGATTTTTGTAGCTTTACAAAAACTATTTTTGTAGATTTGCAGCTTTTTTTGTACAGTTACAGGTGAAAGTTTAGTAAGCATGTAACTTTACATCTGTAGAACTACAGATTTTTTTTTACAGTGTATAAGATGAAGCTGGAAATTTAAGAAACCAAAGCGACGGGTAGATGCCTATTCGTTAGTAGGTAGTACACCACGTGCCGCAAAAAAATGTTTATTTCATATAATATAACCGGCAAATTCGCTAATATAGGTCTATCACTGCCTATACAACGCATTGGAATTATAAAACATAAGGAAATGCAAGAAAACCAGAGGAATATAGAAAATTTGTACTCACATAGCACACTGTAAAAACAAATCTGTAAAGTTACTGAAATGTTTCTAGGAAACTGGAATTCCTAGAGCTTTTTATGTAACTGCAACAACAAAAATTCATGTAACAGATACACTTTTGCACCGTAAATAAAAAAAAAATTCTAGATTTTTTTTTTTTTTTTTTTTTTTTTTTTTTTTTTTTTTTTTTGTACAGAGTACAGATAAAATTTTAGTAAGCATACAGATTTCTGTAACTTTATATCTGTAGAATTACAGCTTTTTTTTTTACAGTGCACTATTCCATATGGGGGCACTCTAAATGTGCAAGAATTCAAGCTTCTATACCAAGCACTAATCAAACTTGCTTCAGTCTGAAGAACTCATAACTATTGAAAATGAAATGCTCCGTAAACCACCACCTCAAACAAAAGAATAAAAATAAATAAATAAAATAGCAGTTAACCAATTGAAATTAAGATGAACTCTTTAATATAAACAGATAGTGCAGTAAGCAAACATATTGTCTGTATCAGATAGATTACGAGAAAATTAATGTCAGTAATATAAGATTTATTTTATCTATAATTGTATAAATATATTTTAGATTAGAATTAAATTTCATTTTGACAATAAATCAATAGATTATTATGAGAATATATTAATTTTTATACTATTGAGTAATGTGGCAATTAATGAGAGTTACAAAATATTTATTTTGTCACTAATTGTATAAAAAAATTTTTATATGTAATCCAATGAATAATAAATTTACATTTAGGTCATAAATCAGTAGTATATATATATATATATATATATATTTGTTTTTCAGAATTGCACTAGAAAAGCAATATTCCTGATTTAATAAAGTCTTTTTATATTTAATAAAAGAGTGTAAAATGAAGATAATTAGAACCCATATTTGGAATTAAGTATAACAATTTTTAATTTGAATTTCTGTTTTAAGAATTTTTATCGTTCAAAGTACTTCATTTTTATTAACATTGAAAGCATTATATGCATATGTGGCTAATTAGCTTCTGAAATATTGCACTAATAACTAATCTTTTTTATCCATGCTGAGCTTTATTCTTGTTTTATTTATTTATTATCTTAAGTTAAACTGCAAATTTTAGAAATTCAAGCTCATCAACAGCTGTAAAATTCAGTAGCTATTAAAGTAGATTTAATTTTTCATTGGTGATGAAAGAACTAAAGAAGTAATGTAAATCTACTGAGAAAATTTATATTTAAACATTTTCTTTCCTTTCCTTTTTTTTCTTTTTTAATATCAAGAAGATTTGTTATCGTATAAGACATATTTTTAACTCATTTTCTTTTAATAATAGAAGTACGGAGTTATTTCAAAATACAGTATATTAAATATGCATAAAGTGTATTCGCATCATCGGACTTTTGCGTACCAGTAAACAGAGCGTCACGTACCAGTTCTGGTACGCATACCATAGTTTGAGAACCCGTGTTATAGAGTATATATATATATATATATATATATTAAAATTGTTGCATCTGCACTATTTTTTTTTCTTTCTTGTGGACGTTAAATTGCGATGTCTTAGTGTGTTTTAATGTCTGTAAATAAATTGGTAGAACAAATGAATATTATCGTAATTTATTCATTGCGTGTTAGTTAAGAATCACCTTCCAAAATCATACAAATTTAATGCGTTATTATATTTGGGATTTTCTTGAAAAACATTTCCATTTCCTCTCTTGATAATATCAAAAATATATGAATGGGTTGAGAAAGGGAGACTGAAGTTCCTTTCATGTAAAGAATAGATGTATAAAAATAAAAATAAAATCCTATTTAGCGAGATATTCTTTGAGTAAACAAATTGTTGAAAATTCGTTCTATCGTATAATTCTCCTTTTTTTTTTTTTTTTTTTTTTTTTTTTGCTGAGAATTACGTTATATCGCGCTTTTTGTTATATATAGACTGAGGTGACAAAAGTCATGGGATAGCAATATTCAAATACATAGGTGGCAGTAGTATCGATTACAAATTGTATAAATGATCAGTGCCTGAGCAAGATTTTTATTTGTGTTCAAATGCTTTGTGTGAGAAGGTTGATTAAGTGATTATGGCCACTCGACGAGAATAAACGGATTTCGAACGCGGTATGCTAGCTGGAGCTAGACGCATGGGACATTCCATTTCGGAAATCGTTACGAAATTCAACATTATGAGATCCATAGTGTCAACAATGTGCCGAAAATACCTAAATTCAGGCATAATCTCCCATCATGGACAACGCAGTGGTCGACCGCCGGCACTTATTGACCGCAATCAACGACGCCTGCGTAGACTTGTCATAGTGAACAGACAAGTAACACTGCGTGAAATAACCGCAGGAATGAATGTGGGACGTCCGACGGGCGTGTCCGTTAGGACAGTCTGGCATAATTTGTCTTTAATGGGCTATGGCAGCAGAAGACCGACTCGTTTGCCATTATTAAAAGCACGACATCGCCAACAGCGGTGCTCCTGGGCTCGTGACCCTATCAGTTGGACCGTAGACGACAGGAAAAAAGTGGCTTAGTCGCATGAATCATGATTTCAGTTGGTAAGAGCTGAGAGAAGGGTACGAGTGTGGCGCAGACTCTATAAAGCCATGGACCCAAGTTGTCAACAAGGCACTGTGCAAGTTGGTGATGGCTCCATAATTGTGTGGGCTGTGTTTACATGGAATGGACTGGGTCTGCTTGTCAAACTGAACCGATATTTAGCTGTAAATGATTACGTTCAGCTACTGGGAGACCACATGGAACCATTCATGAACTTCATGTACTCAAACAACGATGGAATTTTCCATAATGACAATGCGCCATGTCACCGGGCCATAAAAGTTCACGATTCATTTGAAAAACACTCTGAACAATTCCAGCGGATGATTTGGCAACCACGATCGCCGGACATGAGTCGCATCGAACATTTATGGGACATGACCGAGAGATGAGTTCGTGCACAAAATCCTCCACCGGCAATACTTTCGGAATTATGGACGTGAATAGAGGCTGCGTGGCTCAATATTTCTCCAGAGAACTTCCAACGACTCGTGGAGTCCATGCCACGTCGTGTTGCTGCAATTCGCCGGGCAAACGGAGGACCGGCACGCTATTAGCGGGGTATCCCATGACTTTTGTCACCGCAGTGTATATATATATACCGTTATAGCGTTTCCAATTCCCTATTCTATAACATGTATACAAACTACTTTGTTTGAGCAATTCGTTATTTCATGAATTTCTGAGAAAATTCCATCTTTTCCCTAGATAGAAAGAAACTTTCATCTAGAATTGGCTTTCTCCCTTGACGCCATGCTACACACTGCTCATTGTTAACAGCCGCGTAAATCAACTTACCTAACTTTATTCTGTATTTAATTGTAATATTTTATTTTATTTATTTAGAACTTCCTTTAGTTCATGTTAAATTGTTGTTTAATTGTTAATGGGTGCTCTATTCTGTTACAAAACTTTAGATTTCCAACATTTAATATACTTCCATCTTTTTGAGGTCAGGTTCCTCCTACTTTATTTCCAGTTGGCTCTGGGGTGTTTGCTCACTACACTCCGGCTATTTAAGACCTTTTTTCCCTGTTTTGGCTCATTCAACCACCGATTGCTGGTGCATATACATCCCGGTCGCTGAATTCAAACCCCAGTTGATATAATTGATTTTTTAAGTTTTTAGCTTTTAATTTTAACTTGTGCTCACTTTCGATCTTAGTCAATGCCGAAATGTTATTCGCAATAAGTGGATATCTCAATTTCTTGTACCACAAAGCCTTTTTAAAGGCTAAACCGTTTGTGCGGAAGCCGTGACATCCGCGACTTGTGATGCGCACTAGGCTTGAAAATCAAAATTAGTGACTATGTGGCTCCCTTTATTTTTAGTTCTTAGGGTAGTATTTGTTAGACGTGTTTCAACTTATCCAACAAAGTGTTTGCGCGAAATTAGTTGTTCTTCACAGTTTATTATTCATTCAAATCTGAATGATAAAAGCATAGGTAAGAGAAAAATAGCTTACCTTATATTTATGTTTATATCCGTGGTTTATCTGGAATCCGTCATCAGGGTAATGTAATCCGGAAAGTCAAGTCTGTTTAGGTTCTCATTCTTAGCTAATGCTATAATATTCTATGTTGTTTTTTGAGCATGCGTAGTTTCTTTTTATGACTTGTATAAAAATGTAGATTTAAACTTTACAGAAAGAAACACAATTTTAATTAGTCACAATTGCAGCATAAAATCACCGCATCTCTTCTTTTGAGAGTCTGGAATACAAGTAAATGTAAGAAACATGTATTATACATTATTGAAGAAAAAAAAAGGATATTAGTATCAAGAGATTACATTATTTATATTTGTAGTCACTTAAACAGTTTCGTTTATTGATTGTTCAAATGTCCCAATTTCTTGGATATACGATGAAATGTTTATATAAAGTATTTATTTAAAATCGTAAAATTCCTTGTTTTGAACAAGTTCTTTCCCCTCCTTCATTTTCGGTATATATATGTGTGTTGTACCTATATTGCCTAAAAGCAGTCATTTTGACTGCTTGGGAAATTTTTAATAATCAAATGACTCTTATTATTGAATTGAGTAAATTTCTTATATGTCCAGTTCGGCTCTGTATTGAAATAACAGTTTTCATTTTTTTTTCGATTATCATCACATGATAAATTATCGATGTGGGCGTATACTTGATAAGTTGCGTTGCTCAATAATGTAAAATAGTACTTGTTATTCGGGTCTTTATGCAGTGATACTTGTTCTAACAAGTTGTTTGTTTTCTCTTTTGCGCCCTAAATTCATGAAAGAAATGTCGAATGGAAGTGATTATTGGAAAAAGCTAACGAACGTAAGTAAAGAGTGCACCGATATAGAATCAGATGCAACAAATTCTGAACTATTATCCGAAAATGAAGCGGATTATATTCAAACATCTGACACTGACGATAGCGATGAAGAGTCGATCACCAATGATGAAAATGAAAGTGTCATCAATATGCCCAGGAAAAGGTGTAGGGTGGTAAGTAGTTCAGACTCTAATGGAGAAACTGAAAACACCTTTCAGGAAATCGAAACAGCTGTCGATGGTTCTGTGTCGTCAAAATTTGACAAAGGCGGTATTCCTGGAAGGTTACCATCTACTTGTATTTTTAAGGGTGTGAAAAGGCCAACAGACAACTCAAAAAGGAACATTATGGTAGATAATCCCATCAGTGCATTATCCTTGATAATAGGTAACTATATTATGAAACATATAGAAACGTGCACAGAAAAAGAAGGCCGCCGAATTTTGAGGAACGATTGAATAACAGCATTACCGGAAATACGTGCATTTATTGGGATTTTATATGTTCGTGGAGCCTACGAGGCAAAAAATTTAAAAGTGATTTATTTATGGTCAGCAAAGTGGGGTCCCGAATTTTTTAGAAAATTTATCGCCAGACAAAAGTTCAAGCAAATCTTACGGTTTATTCACTTTGACAAAAGAACCGAAAAAAGTAGGTGCCTACAAACAAATAAAATTGTCTTTGTTTTGGAAATATGGGACAAGTTCATTGAAAATAGTCAAGCTTGCTATTATCCAGAGAAAAATATAACAGTTGACGGGCAATTATTTCCGTCAAAAGCCAGATGCAGGTTTACACAGTATATGCCTAATAAACCCAACAAATTTAGCATCAAATTCTGGCTTGCATCAGATGTTAGTAGCAAATATGTTTTGAATGGTTTTTCTTATTCGAGAAAAGATGAACAACGACCATCATCAATACTTCTCAGTGAACACGTTGTTCTGAAAATTGTCAAGCCATATACAAGCTGTGGAACAAATATCACGACCGATAACTTTTTCACTAGCATGTCACTCGCGACAAAATTATTGGCCAAACAAACAACTCTATTTGGAACTATTAGGATAAACAAAAGAGAACTACCCAAAGCAGCCAAACAAACGAAGGATAACATGCCTCGATTTTCCACTCTGCTATATAATTCAGAGAATTGTTTTCTTACAATATATAAAAGCAAAACAAATAAAAGAGTGGCTGTTCTAAGTTCTAAGCATAAATTTGTGAAAATTGATAAAAGTAATAAAACAATTTACCGGAATCTATTCAATTTTATAACAGTACAAAATTTGGAGTTAATATGACGGATCAAATGGCCGGAAAATATGCAGTAAAATCTAGTTTTCGTAGATGGCCCCTCCAAATATTTTTTCAATATTTTAGATTTGGCTACTATAAATGCTTGGATCCTTCACAAAGAAACAACTGGAATACAAATACAACGACAAGAGTTCTTGTTTCAATTAGCAGAAGAGCTTTCCACCGAATACAGAGCTGCAAGACAGAAAAATTCATCAGAACATGAAGACGCACAAAGGTTAACTGCAACATCATCAAATGCAACCCATTCTAACAAATGCAAAATTTGTCAAGTACGACTTTGCCACAACAACAAAACAAATAATATATGTGAAAAATGTCAAAAGTATGTTTGCGGAAGGTGTACACATAAAAAGTTCTCCACTTTCATTTGCATAAAATGTACAAATAATGATGCATAGATTATTTTATTATTAATACTTACTAATAACTTGTTATATAACTCTAAATAATAAAAAAAATATATTAAAAATTAATTTTAAACAAATTTCTTTACACATTAGTTATTCTTTCACAATACAGTCATTTTGACTGCTTTTGGGAAATATACCCAGCAAGCACAGAACTAACAGATTGGCACAAAAATTATATCTTTCATCAAGTACTAGAGGTGTTATTTCGATAACAGCGAATCGTAACCTAAAAGTATCGATTCTGTCCTTTCATTCGATATCTTTGGCGATACTTTCATGGGTTATCGACGTTGCGCCAGAAACATGGCACAACGACGGAAATCGGCGATATAGGTGATACGTGTTTGATGCAAATACGTACGAATTCCGAAATATCTGGCATAAAAATGTTGCACAAATTTCGCATTGCTGATATCCAAAGATCATCATTGCGAACTGCTTTTTTTATGCATGTATGACAATATAGATCTTGTGCCAATATAATGATATTTTATACGCATGTCGGCGAATACTTTTTAATCGATTTAATTATATATTTTGTAGTACAGAAACTATTTTAACCCTTTCAGGGCCAAAGCTCTCCCATTGCTAAAATGAATATCACCGGAATTCACAAACAAATTTAATTTGGAAACATTCATTAACTCTTTTTTTTTTTTTTTATCAATATTCTGGTACCACTTGGGAATTAAAATCGATTTGTTTCATACATGTACCGCCGCCTTGAAAGAGTTAAAATAATTTATTCGTTATATAATTAAAAAAATAAACTTTCTGTACATTTAAAAAAGTATTCACATACACATTTCTCAGTTACAGAATCATAAATTGTTGCAATTTTATGGTAGATAATTGCAGCTTATGTTGTTTTATTGTGGAACGTTAGAACTGGAGGATTCACCCCCACCTCCCTCGACACTCACACAGTGATTTTGCAGTTAACTTATTCTATTGCATAGTACTTGGCCTCACTTTAACTTAATAGATTCTTTTTGACTGTGTTATGCATAGAGAAAGCACAATATATTTTTTAATATTTTATATACAAGTTTTTTATTTAGTTCATATTTTTGATTGCATTCCAAAGAAACATTTTTCTAACAAAACTACCCTTAACTATTCATCAAGCATTAATAAAAAAAGAAAAAAAAAATGAAATTTCTGCTAAACTATTGAATGACCAACTTGTTTTTGACCATAAAAAATTCATTTATTATTAATGCTGAAATTAGCATTATATATATAAAAAAAAAGATTTGTTTACATATTGAAGATTTTATACTTTGTCAAAAAGGCAAAGTATAAAATCTTACTTTGACTGGGCATAGAATTCTATTTATGATTTAAAAAAAAGTTATTCCAAAGAAGCAAATATTTTTCTGATAAGTGGAAAAAAAAAAAAAAATCCTGTAATTTTTCTAATTAATCATGAATCATACAAATATTCTAATTTTTGCTCATTCCAAGTGTAATACATGAAAAAATCAAATATTGTTCCAAAGAAGCAAACATTTTTCTGATATAAGACGTGTGTGTGTGTGTAGGGGGGGGGGGGGGCAGTCTTGTACCTTTTCTAAGTAATCATGAAGCATAAATTCTAATTTCTACTCAACTATTCGATGCTTTGTCTTTCAATGTCAAACTTGTTTTTGACCACAAGATTTATTATTAATGCAAATTATAATTATTAATGCTGAAATTAGTCTTAAATAAAAAGCTTATTTCTACTTACTACAGATTTTATTCTGTTTTTTCCCCCTATGGCATTTGCCTTAAAATCCATGTTAAAAAAAAAAGTATTACTTACAAATTTAAACATTATCAGGGGTTAACAGAGCCCCCCCCCCCCCTTGAGTATTAGAGTACTTTTGTGATATAACATTTTTTAATTGCAAAACTGCTATTTATTTTAATCTTGAATTTTTGTTTTCAATGTTTGTCATTCAATATTTTTGAACTCCAAAAAAATTCGAGCAACTAATTAAATTAATAACGTTTTATTTTTGAGATGCATAAACCATTTAAATAGCAAAAAATATATAAATAAAATTGCGACAATACAAATTTTTGAGGGGGAGGGGGGATAATTAAGTGGAATAACTCATGCTTCATAAACTTTTATGTTGAGAGACTTCAGTACAACTGAACATTCTGTATCGAATAGAATTAAATTAAAAAGTTACAAACTATTTAAATTCGATAATAATTACACTTGCCAATCAAAATTAACTTTGCATTCATATACATGCACACACCAAATACATCTTATCTGAAATCAAATATGAGACACACAATCAAGCATTAAAGAAAAAAAAATACTAATACTTGTCCCCCCTCCCCTTTTGTTTACGATAAACCTTGAAATACACCTTTTCAAATCACAGCTGGAATTAAGCTAGATGGCTTTAATCATTTTCTGGAAATTCTTCTCTTTATGTTCTATCTGAAAATACCTACCGTGCTAGGATAGCTGAAATAAATACACACAGACAATATAAAGCAATGCTAGTGTTTTCATTGTGCTACTTCATTTATTAAACAATTATTGCTTACAAATTATATATTTAGTATTTCTTTTAAAACAGAAATATTTTCTTTTTATTTAATTTTTTTTAAGATCAGATTTAGAAATACAATATATTTTACATCTACAGCTACCATGAGCTTTCACAATATATTTTCTTGCAAATTCGGAAACTGGCTTTACTCTCAAGTCTGGTATACTTCAAATCCAGATTCCTTCCGAGTCAGGTAAAAAAAGGTATTGCTCCAAGTATCTGACTAATTTCTCCACCTATTTAAACAATATAAAATGAAAAGATCTAAAATTGTTATTTGTGCACACAAAATCAAATTATTAAACATGTAGAAATATAATAAACAAAATAACTGAATTTCACACCGTGAAAACAAGTAAATTACACATTGCATTAACACTAAATATATAGGAAATTTTATTCAAGATATATAAAAATACAGGACTTTTATTTAAGCCTAACTAATTTTTGTGTGATTTAACTACTAGACAACATTTTCCATTGTCATTAGAAAATCAGCAGCTTATTGAAATTCTAAAGTATTCTCATAAAAATATATAAATGAAACTTACTGCTTTGAGCATTAGCCACTTTAACAAAGGCTCTTTGCTACAGCATTAAATCAGAAGTTATGTAGAAATTACTAATATGCAGTGTTTATAGGGATTTGAAAAGAAAAAAAATCCAAGGAGTCTAGAAAAATTCTAAAAAGTCAAAGAATTTTAAGAGACTTGTTTATTTTATCATGTATTTTATCATGTACTCATGTAACAGATACACTCACCCTACTTTTAATACCTCAATTAAGAAAAAAAAACAGATTTTACAGTGTTAAAATCTTATGGCTAGTGCTAAAATTGTACAGAATTCAGTTCTATATAAATATAATATAAAAGCCAGTCAAATCTCAAACACCCATCATGTACCATGTGCTCCTAGATTTTGAAAGTAAATTTTTAAGGAAAAAAAACATGTGGTAATACAAAAAAAATTTTCTTTCTCCTCACGCCCCCTCCCCCTTCTCTTTTTTTTCTAGAAGATTTTATTTTATTTTATGGCTAATGTCTTACATGCCATATATGCTAAGAAAGTTTTGTATACAAGCAGTATTATTCATTGCAGAAGATATAATTTTACTTATCAAATATCCTTAAAAAAAAAAAAAAAAAAGCACCAATAGTCTAACAATTTTTGTATTATGGATTAACAAAGTACAATTGACAGTGTCAATAAAATACCAGTTTTAATTTCGAAAATTTATTTCAAGATTTTTACAAACATCAGTAACGCAAAAGTAGAAAGTTATAAGCAAAACTATTATCAGACAAATACATTTAATAAAAGAGGGTTTAAAAGCTTTAACGGAAATATTCAAATTGTTTATCATTACATAATTAAGTTTATGCTATTCAATAATTTAAAAATGTCTTAACTAAAAAGTATAGTAAAAAGTCCTTTTCACCCTCAATTCTAATATCTATGATAGATTACTTATTTCACAGTTTATGAAATAAATACTGTTTAGACAGGCAGGGGTGAGGGCTATCTATATATATATATATATATATTACGCTAACGTACGTGGCACAGAAATCGCAATTATTTGTTATTGTTTAATGGCAACGCCCTAGAATCACATCTGATTGGCTATTGTGTAAGAGTCCTTGGCAGGATTTATGGCGATCGGGTTTGTTTACTTTTCGTGTTTTCGGTGCGATATCTTTCGCTGCAATTATGTAGCTTCAAAATGTCATTTGAAATGCCCATAAAAAATCTCGGTGAATGCTTGAAAGTAAAGAAGAAGCCGAATTCGAGTAAAATAGAAATAGATTCGAAATCCAAATAGGGAATGCCGTTAAGCGATCGGCAAAATAGGCTTAATAACTGTAGCATGCACACGTTGTTTCTGAAATCCAAATTACTGATTTAAACGTTCCGGGCATGCATAACTGTGGGTGAAACGTGCAATTTCTGCAAAGCACTGTATTGGAAATGCGAATTAAACAGCAGCAAGAAGTTTACAAAATGTTGTCATGACGTAAAATGTGATTTTGTACGGACAGGTAGGACAAGTAGTTTTGACTGTACGGACCTGCGATACGAATTTCATGTTCATTTAAGAATATTATTACGCCCCCCCCCTCCCCCAGAAATAAGATACGATAAAACCTGCTTAGACGAAAACAACCAGTGATAAATTTCGTTTCATGCAGGTTATTTAAATGGAACAAAGCATAATAGCATTTTTTTTTTAGGGGGGGGGGGGGGGGGGGGCAGGGGGGAGAGAGAGCTGTAACTTTTTTTTTTTCGTTTATTTCAGAATTCCGTTATAAACAGGCTTTACTCTATTAAAAAATAAATTTGCTGGATGGTACTTTAAAAAAAAAATCTATATAGTAATATTTGCTTACAATTTTATTATTTCTTTTTCAGTATTACACGTTATGTTGTATTTGTGATTGATTTTTCATATAAAAATTTTAAATAAAAAGTTAAATTATTGAAAATATAATTACATTTTAATTAAATTCATCAGTTAATTTGGAATAAAAAAGTTTAAAGTATGAGACATATAAAAATTAAAAAAATTAACCTTTGACTTTACACAACTTTGAGACTGAACAAGAGTCGGGCCCTGGTAATTTGCACTGTCTCCACCCAGCCCTTTCTGTACGGGCCTGCGATAAAAATTTCAGATTCATTTAAGAATATTATTACGGGCCCGGGCAACGCCGGGCGGGTCAGCTAGTAAGATATAATACTCAACTACTTGAGGAGAAGGAGTTTTGAAAACAACATTGTGTAGTAGGTAAATATTATTTTGGATGGATGGATGGAAGTAGAGAAAAGTCAATTTCAATCACACATGTTAAATTTCAATTGAATCTCCTCCCATTAAAATCTTGGCGAGTGAGTTACAGGTAAGCTCTCCATTAACACCTTCACACACCCCTCTCTACAAGAGAGTTAGTGATTAATTCAACATTATTCAAAAGAACAGAAATCAACACTTTTCCATAAAATATTATGACATTTGATATTTTGTAACATAATATTTGCTACATACAATTAATGCATAATTTAAGAACTTGACATCTTCAAATTCCAACTTAATTATTCAGATTATTAATTTTTACAATTTAATATTAAAAATCTATTCATTGTGTAATCAGTAACAGTTATTATAGATGGCATTGCAATTTAAAAAAATACTAACAATAAGTGCTGTTTGAAATGTATATAAATAAAATTATGAGGTTAATGTTAAGTAAAAGAGACAGACAACTGGTATTAGCTAAATATAGAGTACAAGCACCAGTAGTCAGCCAGTTATACCAGAAGAAAAAATGCCCGATCTCAAATCCCCCCCCCCCCCCCAAAAAAAAAAAAAGCAAAGTGTAAAGATTCTGAGCATTGGAAAATTGTATTTAATTTGGAACTTAAAATAAAGTTTATAAATGAGGACCCTAGAAGACAAGGGGTATAAGTGACAAAATTGAACTAAGTGCACAGACGACCTGGAAATATGCTTTTTTCTTTTCAGGTAAAGAAATATAAGAAATTTTCTATTAATGTGTTGTGTTTTGGAGATCAACCACTTTTGCCGAATAATGATCAATATTGATTAATTATAAATTTAAAGAAAATTGCACTCTACTTTTTTCACATTTATTGAAATAAGAGTTCAAAGACCACTGTAAAACAAGCAGCAGTTTCTTACTTCAATTCAGTCAATTATTATTGATATTCAAATTTAACATCAATTACCTTTGAACTCAATTTACTCCAAATCGAAATTTTGTCACTTGTGCCCCTTGGCTTCTGATGTCCTCAAATATTATCTCACTATGACCAACTATTGAATATCAATATCTGTGAATATCAATACACAATTTATTTACATCACTAGTATATCACCCTCCTCAAAAATGATGGAATGCTGATCTGCATTTCATTTTCATAAAACATCATACAAAAGAACAGTATAAAGATTTCGTCATTGAAAGGTTTGTATGGTAGAAAAGTACATTTTAAAAATGAGAAATGATTTCTACAAATACAGATGAAGATATATTTTTTACTCCATATTCAATTTCTGAAATAGTTCCACGATCAATAAAGGCTCCTATTCTAATCTTTAGAATTGAGAAATAAAAAATAAGTGAAAATTACATGTTGGCAGAATCATAATCTTTATCTTTAGTTTTATTAATGCAAAAATGCATTTCAAGCTACGCTTAACATCACCAGCGATAACTTTGAAACACTTTATATATGTACTTTATTCTTAACAAATAAAAATATATTCTCTATTTAATATTTAATTGTAATGAAAAAAAAAAAAAAACATGTCATAATGCATAGCGATAAAATAAACCCAATAGACAACATTCTCGTGATGCTGCAATAAATTATTTTTTTTTTTTTGCTTATAAAAATAAAGTACATTGCACAATTTTTTATTTTAATAGCAATTAACTTGCAAATGAAAAACAGGGGTCGATGCAGGTTTTTATTCTTGGGGCCCATTTTCTGAAAAGTAAAAGTTATTTTTTTAAATTTTACTATATTTTTGTGAAAAATAACATTTTGTAAGGAAAGTTGAAATCCAGTTATTTAAATTCAAACGAAGAATTTATTGACAAAACTTCTTTAAATCTCCTTGCTAAAGTTTCTGTTTTTCATGAGCTGGTTTTATTTATAATTTACACATTTTAAAACAGTTTTTATGAAAAAGAATGTTACTAAGGGACCTATTTTATTAAATTTATTTTTGTGATGGGGTCCATTTTATTAAATCTATTTTTGTGAAGGGGCCTATTTTATTAAATAGATTTTTGTGGAAGGGCCCTAAATAGGCCCCAAATTTTGCTTGGATCGACCCCTGAAAAATCCATCCAAAAAGTCATGAGTCTGGATATTTTTCATTATTTCTTGTTTAAATTAACAATGGAAGTAATCAAATTACCATCATTTAGAAGAAATTTCATAAAAAAAACCCTTTAAAATAAAAATATAAAAATGGAAATAGTTAGTGTGAACACATCTACAAATAAACAGCTTTCATTTAAAAAAAAAATAATTAGCAAAATTAGTTTAGTCAAAAGCTCGGGGCAGATGACTAAAAAGAAAAAAAAAGTCATGTTTCAAATATTTCAAAACCCGCCTTATCAAGAAAATTAAATTTGGGAAATCGCAAAAACATTTATCTACATCCATTAGTTTTCATTGTAAATCAAGGTTTTACAATTCCAGAAATACAGGATAAAACAAAATATTTTGTAGGTAGTGTTTTTTCGGTGCAAGTTTACCAGTAGAATAGATTGAGATTTTCAAAATTTTGAATGAGGCCAGTTTCGAAACTCACGTCCTCATATATAGACTGTGTTTCCATAGTTCCTGTGCTACAACATTTCCCTTCTTGCACCTCATCATTCCAAAAAATTAGCAGCCTTCTTGCCTCCAGTTGTAAAAAGAATGCCTTTATTCCTCTGTGTATTAAAAAATTTAGTTACATTAGTATTTTTTTTTTTTCATTCCATTAAGGATTCTACATTATCTGGTTGCAATATGTTTATATTAACATATTTATTTGGGCTATTCAGTTTTAGATTAATACTAATAGAAATTCTAACGAAAGTTTACCGTGTAGTACTTTTAAATAAAAAATGACCAATAGTTTAAAGAAAGTGGCCCTTATAAAACTGGTACCAGTGACCACTAATGAACTTTTCTAGTTCAGCAAGGGTTGGGTTAGCCATCAAAAACTAGTTTTTGAGATGACATAGGTTTAAACTGTGTTTTAACCGTCCAAAACACAAATATGTACGTAAACACAGAACAAAACAGAAAAAGTGCTGTTAATATAGCATTGCTTTTGTTTGATAGTTCAATGTAGTTTAGTATACATTAAATTGTAATCAAATATGAAATTATAATTTTTTTCTTTGTTTATGTCTACATTTCCAAGTTATGTGGATTTTTCTGGTGTGGCTTTTTTTGCATACTTGGTTGAATACCTTATTTTTAAATATATATATAGATACAAGCACAATTTTTTTTTTTCAAGAGAAACGATAATTTACACTGATTTTAAGGAGTTTCACTTATATTCATAAGCTGTGTAGGACCTCCCTTAAAATTTTTTGTCTTCAATCATATGTGAAACCTTGGTAGTGATCAGGAAGAAAATTAGCAGACGAGACATCTAGTTGTAAATCAGAGAGTACAGAAAACACCCCTCATCATCGTTCTTTTGGAAACTTCTAGGATAGATGTGCCAGTAAGTAATGTGATTTATTCCTGTTATTTCAATTTATTTTGATTCATAATGGAAAATGTTACTACGAAATTGATTTTAGATCGATGCTATACAAATACAATACTATAAAAACTAGAATCTAATAATTATAATTGTTAATTGAAAAACGTTGGCTTTTAGCTAAATGCTTTAAATTGGATTTTGGCTTAACAAAAATCTGGTAGCATTAACATCTACTCTATGAAAAGGTGCTTTCCCACAAATATTTTTTTCCCAACTACAGCACTGTGCATTTATCCAGTTTTATTTAGAATTTATTGATTAAATTTTTCTAACTCTGCTAAATAATTCTTTTGATACTATTTTATTAAATCTAGGTTTTTGACACGACGGTTTTAACCATTACATGTCAAAAATTCAACCCTTTACTTTTAAAATCTAAATATAACCTTTCGGTGCTGAAGAAGGATAGTTCCTGATATCTAGTAAAATAGCATAAAAATAATAGATAGATCATTTTTTTTAATACTTTAAAGACAAAAAAATAGAATAGATTATACAAATACACAGACAGCATACTTTATACACCAGTGGTAACTTATCAATAAAAATATTGAGCCCCACCAGTGGCCGAGAGGTTATGCTCTCGAAGCTGGTAGACGGGAGGTGCAGGATTCGAACACAATCGTACCCGTCAGCCTAATCGTTTGGAGTTTTCATGGATTTCTTTGAAGCATGGATTTCCATGCGTAAATACGGGTTAGGTTCCCTTAGAAAGAACCCCCACAAAGGGCACTCCCCCCCCTCGGTCTATATCCCTCGAGTAGATAATTGACCGTCAAATCAAAATTCAACCCAATAGAAATATTGAAACAGTAGAAAACCTTCCAAACTTCAACCTTAAACATTGGTTGGACGTTAATGGAACTTTGGGAAGAGAATATATCACTGTATATACTCGTGAATGAGTCGAAAAATTTTAGACAAAATTTAGGAGTTGAAAATGGTGGTTCGACTTATATATAAAATTAAAATTCTCAGATAATCGGCGAACGGGTAAGTCTTTTAAGTTATCACATGAGAGATAAAAGCGAACAACGGTCATTTCCCTGTGATTGGCAAAAAAAGCTCAACAATAATGTCCCTTTAATTGTTCCGCATCTATTTTCTCTTGGGACAGAATTCGCAGGGTCTACAGGGACATTCCTTTTAACATTTTAATACCCTTTTTAAAAAGAGTTCAACATGAGAATGCTTCTAGATATCGCTCTTAAAAGTCCTAAAATACAAAGTAGTAACATTTTAGTAGTCTAAGAAGTTGTTTACCCTTGTAAATGAGGCTTGAATAGATTTTTAAAAGAATTTTTTCTTTTTAAGTATTACTGAATTGATGTGAATAGGTTTCAAAGTAGTTTAAGGTTCTTTGGTTTTACATAATTATAGTTTTAAACGACGAATTAAAAAAAAAAAAAAGTCTGATTAGAAATGTAAAAATGTTTACCAATTTCATGTCATGAAAATTTATTAATTTTTCTTATCCTCGATTGCAAATCATTTTTCAACATACTACCAGGAATGCGGTTAGACTTATACACGAAAATTCAATTTTTTTTTCAAAATTTTGCTTAAGAATTGGGAGGGTGGGGAACTTATAATACACGAGTATATACGATAAGCACAAATGTTAATCACATAACTATTGCAGAATTCACAACTGAAAAAAAAAAAAAAAAACATAACTTACATATTTGGAAAAATACTGATTCACTTCAATAATATAATGCACTTCAATATATGATGCACTTCAATAACACTAGTCAAATATATTTGGAATACAAAGAAAGAACTTCCTGAATTTCTCAACCAGACCATCTAAAAACAGAAATTTAAAAATAATACAATAATAGACAACAATAAAGAATTAAATTTATTATTAACATCTTTATGAATTAAAAAATTTATGACATTATCAAACATACCACAGGGCTTGAAATTCAAATTTTCCCAGGAGGGGAGTCTCCCTACCAACACTTATAAATAGAGGGGAGTGGGAGGGGACAAAAAAATCTTTAAAGTCCTCTATTTTCTTAAGTGCAACTTCAAGATAATACAGACATGACAAAATACCATTGAAATAAATTAAATCCAATGTATATCCAAAATGTTTATTTTTTTATTAAAAAATAAAGGAAAATAATCAAGTTTTATGTATACCACATCTATTTTTTAACTTTTTATTATTATTTTTTTAAATAATCAAATATATGATTATGGGCACTTAACAATTGGATTGTTAAATGAATTTCTGAACTTAGATTTTATTCAATTTTAGATGCTGATTTTTTTTTTTTTTTTTTTTTTTTTTTTTTTAGAAAACTTTGCAAAATCTGATGTGTTTTCATTATTAACTACTCACATAAACAATACATATCATATCGGCGATATGGTATTGTGAACATGGTCACTTCCCCAGTAGCAGAATTTTCTGTGTCCATCTGTAGCAAACAAAATTTATCTGCGACAAGACAATGCTGAAGCAAGCTACTATTATAAACACTTATAATAACCATAAAATAACCAAAAATTGCATTTTACAAAGAAAATCTAATAAAACACAATAACTCTTAAAACAAAGTAAATTTTTAATGATTTTTTTAAGCCCGGTATTTATTGTTAAGCTGGTAGATTAATCATAAAATAATCTGCAGCATTGCTGCCGTGCCATACAGTTTCTGCTATGGGGGTCACTTCTGAACAAGATTGTTTTATTATATCCTTAATGGAATTAAAATTAAAACTGGAATCCCTAGTATTTTCATTAATTGAACTAGGTTCTATGAATTGATATTTTAAACCGAGGCCCAAAGTTTAAAAAAGAAAACCATCAATTCATTTCTTCTATTACACAAAAAATGCTTGATTTTAAAAAGTCCTAATTTTAGTGAATTGCCAAGATCAACTAGAAGTTTGTTATTTCTAAATATATTTCTTTGGAGTTCCCAAATTTTTTTTTTCCACACTACATTTTTTTCTGCACTACATGATCTAATCTCAAATTTTGTTTAGCACCAAGTCTATCCCTATTTGATAAGATGCAACATTACATTTGGTGGACGTTACTGCCCTTTCAGTTATTTCCTTTTCGGTCACGGGAAATGAAATCTTGAAGTATGTAAATCGGTCATAGAAGAAAATTGTGGATTCTGCCAATCCTTCAAGGGATAAAATATCGTGAAGTTCACCAATCAGTCATGGAAAAATATCACGGAATTCGTCAATCAGTCACTGGAAAATATCGTGAAATTAGTTGGTAGCAGAGAAAAATCGTGAATATCGTCAAAATGTCACAAGAACAAACAAGGAAATTCGCCAATCGGTCGCAAAATGAAATTTCAAAATCCGTCGATCGGTTTCGGGAGGGGGGGGATCTATTTCTTCAATGAGTTGCAGGAGAAAAAAACTAACTTTGTTAATCGCCCACAGGAAAATATAGCAAAATTTGGCAATTGGTCTCAGGAAAGTATTATAAAATTTTAGTTGGTCAAGGACAAAAACTCTAAATTCGCCAGTTGGTCGCGGGAAAATATCACGGAAAAAATGTCGTCAAACAGTTGCTGGAAAATTTCACAGAATTCATCATTCAGCAAAGGAAAAATATTGCGAAATTTGTAGATTGGTCATGGGAAAGTATTGCAAAGTTCATCAATGTGTTGTGGGAAAATATCGTGAATTTGTTCTGGTTGCAGAAAAGAATCAAGAAAATTTTTAGTCGGAAACAAGGAAAAAATTGTGAATTTTGTCAATATGTCGCAAGAACAAACGAAAATTTGTCAATCGGTCATGGAATGAAATTGCGAAATTCATCTATTGGTTTCAGGAAAAAATCAATAACTCGTCGATCTGACGCGGGGGTAGGGGGGGGGGGCTTTGCTAAGCATTGGTCAATGAAAAAAATCATGAAACTCGTCAGTCTTTGCAGGAAAATATCACAGAATCTGCCAATCAGTTGCGGTAAAATATCGTACGAATCTCTTAAGGCTGTTACTAGTGATGTGCTAGAAGCGGCTAGGAGTCGTCTGGTAGCTTCATCGTCCCGAGCCCTCCCTTCCCGGTTTTCGGTGTCTTTAATTTGTGTAATTTCCCTTTTAAATTTGTCCGGTTTCAATTTTCAATTTTTTTTTTTTTAACGTTGCTTTTGCTATATAGTCTTTCACTCGGGACGTGGTCGGGGACCTACCAATCTTGCTTTCGCAAAAGAGTCAGACTAGAGTAGAAGAATAAAGGGCTGCGGACGAAGATGGGCAGCTCGCTGTGGCGGTTGAGCTCGAAGTAGCTGGGAGTCTTTCGGTAGCTTCATCGCCCCGAGCCCAACTCTTCCCGCTTTTCGGTGTCTTTAATTTGTGTAATTTCCCTTTTAAATTTGTCCGGTTTCAATTTTCAATTTTTTTTTTTTTAACGTTGCTTTTGCTATAGAGTCTTTCACAAAAGAGTCGGACTAGAGTAGAAGAATAAAGAGCTGCGGACAAAGAGAGGCCGCTCGCCGTGGCAGTCGACCCCCCACCCACCCCCGAGCCCAACCCTTCCTGCTTTTCGGTGTCTTTAATTTGTGTAATTTCCCTTTTAAATTTGTCCAGTTTCAATTTTCAATTTTTTTTTTTTTTTTAACGTTGCTTTTGCTATAGAGTCTTTCACTCGGGACGTGGTCAGGGACCTACCAATCTTGCTTCCGCAAAAGAGTCAGACTAGAGTAGAAGAATAATGGGCTGCGGACGAAGATGGGCCGCTCGCCGCGGCGGTTGAGCTCGAAGTAGCTGGTAGTCTTTCGGTAGCTTCATCGCCCCGAGCCCAACTCTTCCCGCTTTTCGGTGTCTTTAATTTGTGTAATTTCCCTTTTAAATTTGTCCGGTTTCAATTTTCAATTTTTTTTTTTTTAACGTTGCTTTTGCTATAGAGTCTTTCACTCTGGACGTGGTCGGGGACCTACGAATCTTGCTTCCGCAAAAGAGTCAGACTAGAGTAGAAGAATAAAGGGCTGCGGACGAAGATGGGCCGCTCGCCGTGGCAGTTGAACTCGACGTAGCTGGGAGTCGTTCGGTAGCTTCATCGCACCAAGCCCAGCCCTTCCCACTTTTCAGTGTCTTTAATTTGTGTAATTTCCCTTTTAATGTCCGGTTTCAATTTTTGATTTAACGTTGATTTTGCTAGAGAGTCTTTCACTCGGGAAGTGGCGGGGGACCTACGAATCTTGCTTCCGCAAAAGAGTCGGACTAGAGTAGAAGAATAAAGGGCTGCAGACGAAGATGGGCCGCTCGCTGTGGCGGCGAGCGGCCCACCCACTTCATGTGTATTATTTTAAGGCTGTTCTCAACTGCTCTGCTCAACAACCGCAAAACGTTTTGACACATTTACAAATTCATTTTTGAATGGAAAGATGTAAAATGGGAAAGCCTGACCCTCGAACAGGGCTTAATTTCTAACAAAAAAAGTACCGGAGCCCTAATATTCTGCGGTACTGGTACAACAACTGTACCCCCCACATCCCCACCCCCGTTACTCCAATCTGCATACAGTCGAACCCGGTTAAAACGCTCACGGTTAATATGCGATCCCGCTTAATACGCGGATTTTTTCCGATCCCTTGAACATCGCCCATAAGGCTAATGCAAAAATATCACGTTTAATACGCGAACGGTTATTACGCGATCCCGCTTAATACGCGATAGATTTTTGTTTCTTTGAGGAAAAATATCACGCTTAAGACGCGAATTCATTGGTAAAGATGCGAATTCCTTATCTCTTCTCGAATGTAGCCAATTTAGCGGATTTTTTTTATTCAGGTAAAAAACATTGTTTCCTAATAGTATTATTTACTTTATTTAATAACAAATTAAGGCGAAAATTCCTAATCGGAAATAGTGGTACATATATTTGAATATTTGTAGCGCTATATATTAGCAAAAATGCAATTCTTCTTTGATCCCGCCTCCTAATATTCTAGTTTCTCGTTTCGTGTATATTTAAACTTTAGTAGAGAGATATGGACGGTATTACTCAGATACGTCATAAAAATTATTATGATTAGAGATGACCATGCCTGTTGTTAGTGAGATTTTAAATGCACATTATATCGCTGCCATGTATTATAATGCATATTATAGGCAACAAAAATGAAACTCGGAAAGATTAACCTAATACGACTGTGGTTGGTTGGCTCTTTTATGTTTTCTTTACTTTTTGCAATGCTAACAATATTTCTTACACAAAGATTAATAAGGATAGTTTTTTTCTTATGGTTAGAAGGACATATTATAACGATACTCGTTATTATAAGTACTAAATGTGATTTTAAAAACTGTGTTGTGCTTCAAAGATTTTATATTTTCCTTTCTATTAAAGAAAATAAGTCTAGTAGGAAAATTATTTTTGTTTTATTTTTGATTGCAATATATTAATCGACAATAAAGCCATTTTAGAATCCATATTAATTTTCTATTATTCCATTCGGTCCTATAAAAAGAAACAATGAGTTGAAGTCGAATACAATTAAATTTTAATCTAAATATACATAACAGAAACTACTTTTGACCATAAACATATAAATGAAAGTTCCGATGCTCATTTAGATGATTAGATGTGTAAGTAATCCTAGTTCCTGCAACATTATACAAATCACGTTTAATACGCGATCCCGCTTAATACGCGACTTTTGTCCACTCCCTTGAAACGCGTCTTAACCGGGTTCCACTGTATTTATATTTCATACACTATTTGCAAAATTTAAAGCTTTTTTTTCTTTAGCAAAATAAAAATTTTAAATATAACTATAAGCATATACTTAGCTGTGAACTATTCCACTTTTTAGCTATCACTCCTTCCGAATAGTAATCTTTGCCTAATTTTAATGTTAATTAATTGCAAAATTCTGCGATTGAATATGGTAAGGATTATGGTTCGGAAATAGTGTCAACACAAAAAAGGGATAGTTCGCAAATATGCATTTTTATGAAAAAATGAATGAAATTAACAGAAATTAATATTTATATGCTGCAGAATGGAACAATGTTTCTCAGTTTTCTACAAAAGGTGCATATGTTATGCTGTAATCGATTCCTTCCGCATAACAATATTTTGTGATGAGTCCCTGAAAATCAGATTAAGTTATAAATTTGATATAGTTATTGGAAAGATTCGATGCTTTTATAGAAAAAGGGAAAACACTGTTCGATTGCTTTCTATCAGAAAACAATATATGGGAATTATATCTACTTACAAATGAAAGTTATTTCGTATAGGTGCAGAGCAAAGCCTTAGCATGGGCAGCGTTCGTCAAAAAATATCCTACTATCACAAAAGAAAATCGAACTAAAGCATATTCATTGTTCACTCGCTTGAGTGGCGCCACACCAACTCATCCCGCCAAACTCTGTAAATATCATTAGAATAAAAAAATATGATTTTTGTTTTCCCTTCATTCTGATCAAAATAGCTGTAAAAAGGAGGTAAAGTACTTTTTTCCCCTATGCATGAATACGTAAAATTTTGAATTTAAGACAGATTGAAATGGAGCCCGCCGAAGACTGATAGATGAATGTTCCCGTTTCATCTCCTTCTCCTACATTAGTGAGACACATTACGTCACAAATATGTGTTTTGATAGAAAACAATGCAAAAGCTTGGAGATGGAAGGGGAAGGAAAGGATAATTTAGGCTTCGGTTTTTCAGAAGTGCTAATGCACTGGGCTCCGGAGCCCTACATTTATGAGCTCCGGTGAATTCCGACCAATATTTAAATATTTACTGAAAATAGAGAAGTACCGGAGCCGGGCTCCGGCGCAAATTAAGCCCTGCCCTCGAAGCGATTTGGAATCTAACTGTGTTTTCCATTTTTTGGTCAATCAATTACCTATTGAGTTATAAGCGATTTTGATCATGTGACAAACACGTTTTTTTCCTTTTCTCGAGCGGTTTTTCTCCTTTCACACGGAAATTCAGTTCAAAACGTCCACTTTGACACTATTTTCTAAAAGATCTATTGCATTTGCAAAAAAAAAAAAAAAAATGGAAAAAAACAGCTTGATGACATAGTTTCTGAACAACAACACCTGCTAGTTTCATGCATTTCCAAACAAAAATGAATTAAAACTTAAAAAGTAGCCCTTTTGGATTTGAGAACAGTCTTAAGACGGCCGCAGAAAAAATCCGTGAAATTTTTCAATTGGATGCAAGGGAAAAATACTGAATTTCATCAGTCGCTCGAGGGAGAATATGGAATTCGTCAGTCATTCGGAAAGAAAAATCACGAAATTTTTCAGTTGGACACAATGACAACAATTGCGAATTTCATCAATATGTCGTAAGCAGTTAAATTCGCCAATCGCCCCTGGAAAAAAAAACAAAATTTGTCAATTGGTTGCGGAAGAAAAAATAAATTGTGAAATCCGTCAATTGTTCACGGAGAAAAATCACGAAAATTTTCAGTCAAATGCAGAAAAACTATGGTGAATTTTGCCAATTTGTAGTAACAAGAAATGTTAAATTTGCTGATTGATCGCGGTAAATGTCACGAAATTTGTGTCAGTCGACAGTTTTATCGTCGTTCAAATCTGCCATTTTTGGGCGATAATCCAGCCATCCCACTTTGTACCATATTTACTGGTACCAAATGATTGGAAAAAAAGTACTTTTAAATGATGTATATATAAAATTTGATATGGGGTTGTTCATTTACATATCAAAACGGACCCAAACTTTGCTTTTTTTCAATAACAATTCCCAAGTTTGACACAATAAATAGATTCTGCACATCTGCACCCTTCAATTTTCAACAGAAATCCACGTTCAAAACATTTGTATAAAAGAGAGATTCAAGGGAGGTGGATGGTGGGGGGGGGGGGGATTCATAATGAGCAAACGGTAAATACATAAATAGAGATTACATTTTTTCAAACGGTAAAGCAAAAAATAATTTTTAAAAATATAAGTAAATTGCGAAAGCACAACCATAAAAAAAATTTAGCCATAAATGTATAAAAATACTGAGATTACAAAATCAAAATAATGAAAATATTTGTTTTTTAAAATATAAATTGTAAATTATTTCAAAAATAAGGCTTGGTTTTTAATCCAATACATAAAAATATTGGAAATATCAAAATGAATAATCACATTTTAAAAGATAAATTGATAAATTACTAGTTTTAAAAATAGGTTTTTTAAAGCATACAAAATTTTACAAGATGCTAATTTAACACAAAAAGAAAAATAGTATACATAAATATTCTAACAAAAAAAAATGTTGAACCATCAAAATAAAGCAACAATTTATATTTTAAGATAAATTGTTAAATTATTTTCAAAAAAAGGATTATAAAAAGCATGACAATTTAATAAAAAATGCTTCCACAATAATTTAGCACTAGTAAAAAAAAGATAAACATACACATTCTAATAAAAAAATATTGAAAATATCAAAATAAAGCAAATAAAATCAAAATAATAAAAGTTGGTACAATCTAGTATAAAAACATGTGCAGCTCAATCTTTTTTTTTTTTTTACAAATAATATTTGGAATGCCGATTTCTATTGAAAATTCCTTTATTGGGATTTTCTTTCTTTTTTCGTTTAATCTCTGTATTTTCAAAAAAATTTAATCCTAAAGTTGCAATAAATGACCACTCAGTAAATTAGTTCATATCACAATTCACCGAACAGTGTCACGAGGACACTTCGTTCTCGGAAAGTCGCCGACCCGGAAGACCTGTGGTTGCCAGAACACTACAGCCGTCAGGATTGAGTATCGCCCACAAAAACTGGCAAAAAAAAAAAAAAAAGCAGTCCTTTCAGGACATAATCAAGGATAGCCAAAACTTACAAAATACATCTACTGATAGAGCAGAAAAAATTTGTAAATTCCATCCTTTGGTTGTGGGTATCATGAAATTTGTCAACTGGTCATATGAAAAAAGTATTTTTAAAAAATCTTCAGTCAGTTGGGGGAAAAAATCTCGAAATTCTGGTTGTACAGAAAACACATGGAAATTCATCCACCGAGTGTACGTGAAAAAAAGGTTGCGGCAATCAGTAGCAAGAGAAGAAAAAAAAGTGAATTTCACCAATCAGTAGAAATAAAATATCACAAAATTTGTCAGTCGATTACAGAAATAAAGTTCCGAAAATCATCTTTCAGTCGTTGAAAAAAATAGTGAAATTCACCAGTCAATCGTTTTTAAAAAAACGAGAAATCCATGTTAGCTGGCTTAAAATACTGCAAAATTTGTCAGTTGTTGAATGAAAAAATTGAAATTTGCGAGTCAATCATGAGAAAAAAAAATACAAAATTCTTCTGTCTGTTGCAGGGAAAAAAAAAAAGTGAAATTCTCAATCAGTCGCAGAAAAAATAACGAGAAATTTGTCAGTCGATTGGGATGAGGAAAAGGGGGTAGGGGGGAATCCTGAAATTCAAACAGTCACAAAATTCTATTGATAAAGGTGACAAACAAATATGTTCAGAATATTTTTTTAAACAAGGTACAAGAATGTCCTTTTTGAGATCAGTGTGCCCTTTTTATAAAAAATTCTGCCTGGTGGCCTACCCCTAGAGTTAACACTATATAACATACGGTACTTTTCGATTAGCCGGACGCCAGTGTTATATATACATATATATATTGTATATATACATACATATGTATATATAAATGCATATATATGTGTGTATATATATATATATATGTATATATATATATACACATATGTATATATATATATATACATAAATGTATATATACTTATATGTATATATATCACTGGCGCCCGGCTAACCGAAAAGTACCTAATATACATATAGTATAGGTAAAAATATAATATATTCAATGATACAGTGTATATGCATTGCATATTGTTTATATGCATTTTAGTGGGCAAACTGCAGTAAATAAAACTATCAATGTTAAAAAATATTAATATCAATTATTGCTGAAAGCAGCCTATTTGATATTATTTACTTAATAAATGTTTACTAAATGACTTTTCTATTATTTTGGTTTGCTGTTATATTTTGAATGATTTTATGAATTTATTAAATAATCATTTTTAACATGATTGGCGACTGACAATAATATAAACAAAATCGACAATTGACAACCATTTTTTGAAATCTATTTACTTGGCCCAGTTAACAGGTAAGTCCCTGCATTATAACAAATTATTTAAACATCTATAAACAGGGGAAAGCAATCACATCATTCTACTCGCCACTGGTGAATGGATTTTCTGACTAGGTAAGTGAATTTTTAGGCAAATTTATAAATTGCAGGGTAGAATTTGGTAGAACAAAAAATTGTTTATATTTTGCATTTCTGCTAATTTCCAAAATGTAAACATAGTATTAAGTTCTACTACACACTAAACTTTCATCTGTTGCATAAATTTCTTAGGTTTATATGAAAGGGGAAAAAAAAAAGAAGAAACATAGAAAAAAAAAAAAAAAAAAAGAAAATTTTAATATGAAACTTTATTGTAGTAATGAATTATATTTGCAATTGTGAAATTTTGTCCTAACTTTTTTCAACTGTACATTGCATCTAGCTGGCTGGTAAAATAAATCCTTTACTGGTAAGAGATGTGTTTGTCGTTTGCAAAATGAATTAGCTTTTTTTTTCACGCCCCAAGCGTGCTAAAATGCCATTTTTGAAAATGATCGCTATTCTGAAACTCATGATTACTTTTAAAAAAGTGATTTTATTAAACAATTTTTCTTCGCAGTTTTGTAGTGTCATGATCGATTTCAATAACGGCATTTCCAGCGCATTACATATGAAAACAATTGAGAATTTAAATCATGTTATCAACAAAACAGGCCCCTTCACGAAATCGCCGATAAAAAAAAACTTTTCATTGATTATTTCTATTAAAATGTTTAATATTTAAACAAAATAAACTCACCATAACGGAAAAATTTAATAGAAGGATTTAAATAAATTATTGGCGATTTGTTTCGACTTTGAGAAACTGCATTTCATTTTTCGTGACAAAATGTTTCCAAAAAATAAATAAATAAATAAATTATAAATTTCATAAAAATAACTTTTATTTTTCACAAAATGGGCCTCAAGAAAAAAACCTGTATCGACACATGATTACGAATTTATCAGACTATTGTTTTGACGATTGCTTGTTTGTTTACATAATATTTTCAAAACGTGTAACATGCGTGTAATGTTGGCATTTTTGCCACTGACATCTACGAATTATTTAAAATTTCTATTCAATGACAAATAGTAAAAAAATAGAGTACTAGTAAAGCACTTACCTTTCACATTTACAGCGAGAAAACCACATGCTTACCAGGTGCCGTTCGAAACAAAACACAGCGGCTGCCGCCATTGAAATTTCCCCGATTTCATCTTACTGTTGCCACTCTTCACTATGATAAAGTTATACGAGTAACATGACACAAAAGAGATAGTAAACCAGTGGCGCATTAGCAAATCATACTATCCGTGGTGTCAAATGATTACCGCCCGGCGCACATATAAGTGGCATGTTGAACAATCATCATATGTCGGATAGTTCATGGATAACAGTATTTAACGCTTTTGCAGGGCCACGATTTTCGTCTGTCTGATCTATCGTCTGTCATACATTCTACTGGCACCACTTATACGATATAACTTTATTTTGCCATTAAATACATATCGCAATGTTACATAAAAATTGATGTACTTGACAATCATGATAAATTTGACATCCATTGGTGACTTTCCTGGCAAATCTGTGTTTGCTGGGTAGGTATATACTATGTTTCAGTCTTTCTAGTGTTAAAATAACTCACCTACTTCTTTTACTTTTCAATTGTCAAAAAATATTGCGATAATGGAATTACCTCTATGTGATTTATTAATTTAATAATGAGTTCTTTTACATTTATTTTGTAGTAATTATAATTTTGTTCCGCTGAAATGCAATTGTAAGATTATAGCTGTATAATAATTATAAAAAAGTTTTGACACATGCTTTATCTTTTAATTTAATTTTCTAGAAATCTTGTTATGAATCTGTTGTTTTTTTTTCTCATATTGATGCAAACTAATATCTTTGATAATGAATGATAATATATTAAAGTCAAAACATTGTGATTTAAAAAAGAACGAACAAGACAGAAAAATCATGCGTCAAGCATAGATTAGGAAACACTTTCCAACACTTCCTGGATGCTTTAATAAAATTTCGTTATTTAGAGAAATAAGGTAAATAAGATAACTAAGTAAACATTTTAGAAAACGCATAAAACCTTTGAAAAACTGATTCAAGCAGTTACCGTCCATATCCAAATATGTATTCCATTTCTTTTGAACAGCCCTGTATTTCATCTGTAGGTTGATATATACTATATAATGGGAAAATTTAGTTTAGCAAGTAAGTAAGTAAGTGTGTAAGCACCCACCCTGTGAACCCGCTTTTGGCTTATGGTTAGGTGTAACCCCCAAGCTCAGGGCAGGGAAAAGTTTTACTACCTGCGGAACTCCTTGAATGAATTTTTTTTTTTTTTTTTTTTTTTTTTTTTTTTACAGTTTAGGAGAAATAACAATGTTAGATATATGTCAATTATTGACAGTGTTTGCAATAAATATTGAAGAAAGAAAACGCATAACAGGTTGAAATTTCACTTTCAGCAGTTTATGCTAATAGATGTAAATATACTTGAATATTTTTGTATAACCATTATTACACGCCACTATTTACTTTAAAATTTAATTCAAACTAAAACACTCTTAAAACTACTGAAATCACATTTCCAGAAATTACCATTTATAGAAGGCCATGTATCCAATTCTTTGCGAGACCCTGCATATCATTTTATCTATATTCTACACAGTGGCGTGGCGTCCGGTCATCGCTGGATGCGGCGATGACCAAGCAATATTTTAAAACTCTTAATAAGCTTTTAAAACTCTACGATCCAGTTTTAGCAGAACATTTGGAGTTCATGTATAAGTGAAGGTAAGATTTAAAGTTTCTTTTTTGAACATTCAACCATTGAATTTTAGAGTTAATAATTTTTCACCACAAACTTAAATAATTGCGATGACCACCGAAAATTTTCACGCCACGCCATTGATTCTACAAATATTTCTTAGTAAGCTAAATGCAGTTCAGCGTAAAAATGCATAACTCAGTTAAAAACCACCTTTAAGCAATTTGCGCTCATACCCAGTAACCCTTAAGAATTGTTTTGTATAGCCCTGCATATGAATTATAGCGTTTATACACAGCATGTAGTATGTGCATAAATACTCGTATAGTGAAACATAAAGGCGCATATCATAACTAAAAATTGTATTTTCAGCAATCATCGCTAATGTACATTACTTCGGATACAATGTAGTATCTGAAATCTTTTGTGTTTCCCTGTAAATGCTATGCACTGCGTATTATACATGAATTAAGTAAAACACGACGACGTAAGCCGTAACGACGACGTAAGACGTGTAAACCTCAGCGACGTGTAACAATTTCATTATATATGAAATATTATAACATAATTAAAATACGCCGCAAACAATTCCCTCCACTCCTATATTATTATGTAACGGAATTCTTTTGTGTGGGTCTGTAAATGAATAACAATTATTCTTTGCACCGCATATTCTATACAATGGATATTTTACTGCACTTCATAAATTCATATCAGATTTATTGTGTCTGAAAGCATGTAACATCAATAAAAATGATTTGAAACGATTCTTTCCCATTGGAATTAATGTAACGGAATAATTTTAACTGTCCCTGTAAATGAACTAAAAGTGCAACAAACATCATTTGAAATTGAAAATGTGCTATAGTAAATGTCAATCACATCCAAAAATTTCAGGGCAATTGGAGTATATTTACGGGAGTTAGAGCGTGGACAGACTACCAGACCAACAGACGGACAGACGGATAGACAAACCGAAATCATAAACACTTTTCAACTTTGTTGGAAAGGTGTTGGAATCATGCGTCCAGCATAGTTCCAACACATTCCGTATACTGTAACAAACTTCACAGTTCATTAAGGGGAAATATCATATCTAAATAAACAATTTGAAAACGCTGTTTCTGTTATTACGAAAAGTATCAGGTTTTTTTGTGCAGCTCTGTATATGATCTATGGATTTTTATCTATAGGGTAAAGTGCCCATATTTCGTCCCTTTCCTAATTTCGTCCCCCTAAACTTCTCCGCTTCCGCGAAAGTGGCGCCATTTATGACGCAAAGCAAAGGGGGCGGAAGGTAAAAGGGGTCAATGTTGAAAGTTTCGTTCGCCATGATGCATACATAAGTTAAAGACGGCGAAAAGACCTGAGTTCTTATTACGTCGTTTGTAGAACGTTTTTTACTGTACTTTAAGTATTTATTTTTTATTCATTGCATGTATTTTTCGTTGGTAAGATGCTGACACTAACATACAGTGAGTTTTAGGACGCTCAGTTCATCTTACGGGAAGTGAAGATCCGTACTATTGGGAAGTAGCGTGGTCCCAATTTCGTCCCCCTTTCAGTTCTTATTTTCGTTCCGTGGACGAAATTAGGAATGCTTTATCATGACATTTTTTTCAATTTTTACCCTCATGTTTGGATAGCTAATAACGTTTCGTTATGTTATTCTTCCTCTGATAATTAGTACATTTCTTTGTGCCTTACTTTATTGTAAATTAAATTACTTACTCATTTAGAAATACATTTTGATTTAGTTATAAGTTAAGCTTCGGCGTATTGGATTTTTGTGGGGGGACGAAATCGGGACCATTTTTTTTCTTTTGCATTTTTTAGATACTTTTGAAAAATCAATTTTTCGCATTGTTAAAATTTTGTGTACGATATTTGCCTATGTTTCTATGTGCGTGGGTAGTTAGTCTATATAAAATCTAAATTTGGTAGATTTTCACTGGAAATTACGACTCCCAAGGGCCTAAAAGTGACTCGGGGACGATAATAGGGCATCTTACCCTACTCTATAGTATGCTAAAAGTTAGTTCAGAGAAATGCATTGCACAGTTAAATATTTCAGCTCACCCATTTTCGTGAAAACCTTGAATGTACGTGAATGTACATGAAATTTTTGTGCAGCCCTGTATATGAACTACAAAATTTATCCTCACGAAGTAATATTTTTAAAAAAATAGTTCAATTTAAAAACGCGTACCACGACTGCAAACGCACTTCCAGCAATTGTTGTTCATAGACTTCAATGGTTAAATTTCACCTTCAGCCAAGTTTTTTGTGTGTCCCTGTAAATGATCGCTGTACTCTATGCAGACCATATTCTACAGTAAATGCCGTAGTACACCTCAGTGATATTTATAAATTTCAGTATATTTATAATAGTGTTTATAATATCATTATAATACACCGCAAACGATTTTTCCCCTTTGACCCTAATGTAACGGAATTCTTTTGAGTGACTCTCTAAATGAACCGTAAATGCTATTGACTTCATTTACATTACCAAACATGCCGTAGTGATACACAATAACATCTAAGAATTTCATGTAAATCGAACTATATTTACACGAGTTAGAGGCGGGACAAACAGGCAAACTAACGGACAGATAGACAGACAGGCGATCAGACACTCAGACAGACAGACATACAAACCGAATTCATAAACGCCTTTCAACTTGTTGAAAGTTGTTAAAAATCCACATTTTTTACACGGACTATTTTGAAAGGCAACTAGAATTTGACAAATTGTGCAACAAGAAATCTGTCACAACTCAACAAGTGGTTACATTTATTAATGCGGGGGGTATAAATTTACTAAATCCATCCTATTTATTTTATGTCTTGATTCTCAAAGGTTTTATTCATTTTTTGTACACTTTCATTGCTACACGTAGGGTTAGGTACTATCGTTTTATGTTACATTACAAAAAATTCGAAACTTCATTTGCCTCTCCTGTAAAATTTATTTTTGTCGAGATGTGTTACTTTTCTTGCAGGTGAGCGATATGTTCATCCCATCTACCTTGTTACCGTTCTTCTACGAGCTTCAAATCTTGGTGAAATCGCTCACTTTGCTTATCACTGACGACACCAAGATTTTCCGGAACGTCATCAAGGTGGCTGTAGGGAATGCAGTTTGATGCTCATGTTGCAACCAAGCATTATGAAGCTCTCTAAAAGTTGCTGGACAATTCCAGTGTAATTTTCTAATCACGTATTTCCAAGAAAGCCTTCGACAAGGTTTTTGGATGCCAACCAAGCATTCGTTTGGAGTTTTGTCATTGTTCCGATGAAATATTCATATCTAATGAGCTGTCGAATCTGCGGACCGTTAAATACACATGCCTTTATCTTTTGAAAAGACAGGTTTGGATATTTCCAAATGAAATACTTTAAATAGCCTTCTTCAGTTGATATGGCTTTATTAGACCCAGTCTTATATGCAGAGGTGGAAATATGATGTTCTGTCAATGGACAAGGGGCTGATGCAAAATAATTGGATCACCTGGTTTAAGGTCAAATCTTGGAGGCCAATTCGACTGGAAACTCAGGAGCTGCCCTGTCTTACATACATAAAACAGGAATACTTGGCATATCTATGTTGCTGGCCTAGAAGGAAGCAGACCTTTTTAAGTCCAGCACAGATGATCCATTCGTGCTTGTGATATTGCAATAAATCAATGACTCTCTTTATGCACTCACATTCTTCGCGTAATAAACTGAATCGCCTAATGAGGCTGCTCCAAATAAATTTCCATTGTGTTTCACGCACTTTAAGATCCTTTTTGAGCTATCGGTGAAAAGTCGCCATTCAGCGGCGGTATATGTTGGAATTTCCAACTCCTCGATTAAACCATGTACTTTATGGCAATAAACAAATTCGCTGTCACTTTGAAAGAATTGAAGAATTTGACTTTCTCTTGGTTGAAAGTAGGATAGCTTGGCTCTCTTTTCAAGCAAATTTTTCTCGTGCAGTCTTGGTGCTAAGAGTTCTGAAGCTTTTTTCTTCCTATGACTCACGCCCGATTCAGACTTGAAATACTTCGGCTTTAAAATAAGCTGCGCAAGTAAGAAAAGATCTAATAGTTGTATGTTTTACGACAGGAAAGAAAGTTTAATCATATTCAATGTCTAGTTTTTGAGTGAAACCTTTGACAACAAGCTTTGCACTTGATATCTTCTCCATTTTCATCACCTTTTGTTTTGGAAACTCATTTACAGCCAATTGCGTGCTTACCCTTGTGTAAAGTAACAAGTTCATATACCTTTTTTTAAGAGTTAATTTCTTCCTTCACAGCTTGCAGCCCTTTCTATTGATCTTTTACCGATAATTTAAAAAAGGTGTCTTTATTTTCTCAATTTTCATCACCTTTTGTTTTGGAAACTCATTTACAGCCAATTGCGAGCTTACTCTTTTTTAAAGTAACAAGTTCATATACTTCTTTTAAGAGTTAATTTCTTCCTTCACAGCTTGCAACCCTTTCTATTGATCTTTTACTGATAATTTTTAAAAGTCTTTAAATGTTTCAGGATCTTGATTTTTGGAATGTCTTCAACTTTGTAAGAAAACCTGTGTAGCGGTATTCTTTTCATTTCTCTATTTGAAATCCTTCTCTAGATCTTCACGTTCTTTTGTTGCTGAGATATCTACTGATTTTTCATAAGTTTTTATTTTTTGTTGTATATTCATCTACTTCACAATCATTTTCAAGATTTTTTTCTGAAAAATTGAAATGCGTTAAATCTGAGGACCTTTATTCACGATTGTCTTGAAAAAAATTCTCACAATTCATATTTTCAAAAATTGTCACTGTGCTGCTTACTTCGGTATCCCTTGCTTCTGAAATAGTAACCAACAAAGGTCCTTTTGGTGACTAATTCGTCAAATTTTTGCCACTTCTGTTTATGAACATACACATATGCTTTGCATGGAAACACTTCAAGATTGCTCAAATTTGGTTGATTCGCATTCAACAGTTCATATGGTGTCTTTTCAATTAATTTTGTGCGTAATCTATTTTTTAAGTAGGCTACTATAGGTATGGCTTCCGTCCAGAATGTTTTTGACAATAAAAAAATAAATTATAAAACAACTTATATTATACTAGCAAACCTCGCGGCTTTGCTCGCGTATTAGTTGAAATATGCCAAGTGATATTTGAATGACTATTTTCTATTAGAATAACACTTTTTCAAATAATTCAAAAATTACAAATTAAGCCACAGTTTGACAAAGCATCATTATGAAAGTGCAATAGACAGAAATGAGATTTTAATTAATAAGAAATAAAACTAATTCCAATTAAATGATAATTTAGAAAGTATTTTGAGACTTTTATGCTCATTTCAGTATTCATTTGAAGTTTTAAATTTTTTTAGAAACCATCTTAACACATTTACATCTGAAAATTAATCATCATGTCAAATTCCAAGCTTCTTGTCAAACAGTCTACCACTTCTCTGGTGTTAGTGGCACAAACATAAAATGCCGAAACAGAGTTGAAATAGAATGTCTCGAAAAATATTGAAACAGAGACTGTCACCATTAATTTGCCAACATTAACCTTGAAATCGGTTGGTATTTCTACTATTCTATAGAAAACGGAATTTAGATGTTTTTAAAGGCTTTCTTGTTGTTCCTGCTAACCAGGTGGTAGTGACACCGGCATAAAATATAGTCCTTATAGGATCAGGGACTATCACTCTTGATTTTCAACCAATAACTTCTGAAATCGGTTGATTATTTCCTGAGATTCCATAAAAAACGTAATTTAGGACTCTTTTAGAATGGCTTTCTCTCCTTCCCTTCGCTTCACACCCTTTTAATTTCGAATTTATTTTCGACTGTCCTTAGAGGACATTTATATTTTATAAGTAACTACCGTGCTATAATTAAAGTTTCTAGCCTCTTCAGTACCGCAAAAATCGCAATTTAGAAAGTATTTTGCTCCTGCAACTCTTGACATAACATATAGCTTATGTTTGAGCAGGTTCTATCACCATCAATCTGCAACCATTATGTTTGAAATCGGTTTCGTATTTCACAGGATTGCATGAAAATCGTAATTTAGAACGTTTATAGAACGCTTTTCGCTTACTTCAGCCATTTAAATTCGGAATTTTCTTTCGACAGTTCTTAGAAAGAAATTGCGTCTTTGAAGTAATTGCTACTACAAATTTTAAATGTTAGAGTAGCCCTCAGTAATACAAAAGACGCAATTTATAACATTTTTTGCTCCTGTAACCCCAGGTGGTAGTGACAACAACGTAAAATATAGGCTATGTTACAGCGGGGACTGCAACCATCAATTTGAAACCATTACTTCTGAAATCGGTTTATATTTCCTGATATTGCGTAGAAATCATTATTTAGAAGTCTTTAGAAAGCTTTTCATTCATTTTCACCCCTTTTAAATTTCAAATTTTTAAAGAACTCTTCTCAGAGAGTATTTACATCTCATAACTAATTGCCATGCCAAGTTTCAAGTTGTTAGCCCTTCAGTATTAGAAAAATTGCAATTTAGAACGTTTTTTAAAATGAAACCGCAAGGTGTTAGTGACGTCGACATGGAATAGATCTATATTGGAGCAAGGACTGTCATGATCAATTTCCAACAACCATTACATTTGAAATCAGTCGGGTATTTTCTGAGATTGCGTAGAAATCGGAATTTAAAATGTTTTTAAGAACGTTTTTCGTCCAATTCATCCCTTTTAAATTTCGAATTATTTAGAAAATGTTCTTAGAGATCATTTATATCTTATAAGTAACTGTCATGCCTAGTTTCAAGTTACTAGCCCCTGCAGTATTACAAAAAACGCAATTTAGATCGTTTTTTTTTATCCTTCACCCCCTTTGGGGTAGTGGCACCGACATGAAATACAGCCTATGCTGGAGCATGGGCTGTCACCATCGTTTTCAAACTATTTTGTTTTAAATCGGTTCGGTACTTCCTGAGATTTTGTAGAAATCGCAATTTAGAAAGTTTTTGAGAACTGTTTTCGCTCATTTTCACCCATTTTAAATTTCGAAGTCTTAGAAAATATTCTTAGGGATCATTTGTATCTTATAAATAATTGCCTTGCCTAATTTCAGGATTCTAGGCCCTTCAGTAACACAAAAACCGCAATTTAGAACGTTTTTTGCTTCTGCAACCCCTAGGTGGTAGTGGCATCGACATGAAATCGAGCTTATGTTGGAGCAAGCGTAGTCATCATCATTTTCCAACCATTACTTTTGAAATAGTTTGGGTACTTTATGAGATTGCGTAGAAATCGCCATTTAGAACGTTTTTTAGAACTCTTTTTGCGCATTTTCACCCTTTTTAAATTTCGAATTTTTTAAGAAATGTTCTTGGAGATTTCTCAAATAATGGTGTCAAAGTTATTTATACGATCATTTATATCTTATGAGTAATTACCATTTCAAATTCCATGTATCTGGACCCTTCAGTAACACAAAAATCGCAATTTTTAACGTTTTTTTGCTCCTGCACTCCTTTTAGGGCTAGTGGCACTGAACTAAAATGTGGCCTATATTGGAGCAAGGGTAGTCACCATCATTTTGACACCATTATTTTTTAAATCGGTTTGGTACTTCTTGAGTTTGCGTAAAAATCGCCATTTAGAACGTTTTTTGCGCATTTTCACTCCTATTAAATTTCAAATTTTTTTAAGAAACGTTCTTAGAGATCATTTATATCTAATAACTAACTACCATGCCAAATTCCATGTACCTTCACCCTTCAGTAACACAAAAATCGCAATTTCGAACGTTTTTTTGCTCCTGCACCCCCTTTTGGGTTGTGGCATCAACATAAAATATAGACTATGTTGGAGCAAGGGTTGTCACCATCATTTTATCACCATTATTTTTAAATCGGTTTGGTACTTCCTGAAATTCCGTAAAAATCGCCATTTAGAACGCTTCTTAGAACGCTTTTCACCCCTTTTCACCCCTTTTTAATTTGGATTTTTTTTAGGAATGTCCTTAGAAATCATTAGTATCTTATAAGTAAAACAATTCCAAATTTCATGTTTCTAGGTCCTTCAGTAACACAAAAATCGCATTTTTAGAACGTTTTTTGCTCCTGCACCCCCTTTTAGCCAGTGGCACGGACATAAGATATGGCCTATGTTCTAAGTTGGACTAACACCATCATTTTGATACCATTACTTTTGGAATCGGTTCGGTAGTTCCAGAGCTTACCTCCTACAAATAAACAATTTTTAACTCTTTATAATATTAGTATAGATGAATGACTTTCTTTCTCATATAAATAATAGAATGCATGTTATTGATTATATAAAGGTGAATATAAAGTAGATTTTTCTTTATCAAAACTGTTTGAATTCTTAAGAATGCTTATGTTAGTATATACATAAATTAGACAATAAAATTCAATTAATTACAAGTATAATTACGAAGACATTCAACTGTTGAAGATTTTGGAAAATATTAGTTTTGTATTGTACTATTAATATTAAATATATATACGCTTAAATTAAAAAGTAATACTATATTTTTTAAATATACATTACTATTTTACAATTAAAAACCATAAAGTGTCCAAAGAAATATTTTTAATACAAGAAATACATATAGAAATATTGACTGGACAATTTTAATAAAATATACAAATAGGTGAAACATCAAACTAATCTTCCGCAATATGTGGGATAATTTGGCCCAGATTTAATATCTTTCGAAGAAGAATTTTTTAAGAAATAAAATTAAATAAATTAAACATGGAAATCTACGATTAAATAACTAAAGATTCTCCAAATACATTTTCTAGATCGAAACGTTGTTTTTATTTAACATGTTAATGAAGATTAATGGGGACGTGGCAGATCTGTATGCATCATTATTTAAAGTATTTAATGCGTTATAATATGGGATGAGGTAATTTAAATAAAGAAAAAAAGTTTTATTTATAAATTCATAAAGCATAAAAGAAACGCCTTATAACGTATTGAATAAGAATTTTGATTAAGAAATTTTAAAGGCTTTTTGCATGGAATTATTTCATTGTCACTTAGGGGATCATTGTTATAGTCATATGAAAGCTGGCATTAATTAACCCGCATTAAATTAACTGCAATTCTATGAGAAATGATCATAATTTAGTATTATCTCTTTTCGCTAAATGCAATTATTATGAGAACGATAAATACCAGTAGTTTTGCTAATTTCACTCTTGAAAAATATTAAATATTTCTATATGTACTATTGTTTATTTTTTAATGTAGATTCAATTAGATTAAAAAAGCAATAATAAATACTATATATATATATATATGTCTGTGTGTGTGTTTTAATGTTTGGAATTGTGGATTTATTTGTGAAGCTAATTGCTTAATAACGTGTTCTTAGCATTTCGGAAGAATTATTTTATAAATAAAACCTGCATATGTTTTGCAACCAACCTGTTTTTGTTTCATAGGTAAAAAAGAAATATCTATAATACATGAAATACAGTTGCAAAACAAAAAATTTATTTCCGTTACAATAGTTAGTTTGTTTTGAATTTACACATTTCTTATTAAATTGAGTATTATTTTTATAATGGGATGCGATATACATAAATTTATCTTGTACATTGAATTCAAATAGAATCAAATTATTGTTCAGAGTCGTAATAAAAACTTTTCTATATACTATTTCAAAAATAAAAATTATATATTTTAAAACTTGTGTATGTTGTTTTGAAATAAATTGTAAATTTTATGCAATAAGAGCTTAAAACATTCTCCTATTATTCCGGTTATTGAAAGATTAAATGTATTTCATCTAGAGCCCCAACCCCCATCTTCTATAAATGGCATTAAAAATCAGTTTAACAATATTGTAATTAAAACCTGTCAGGAATACAAACCGTTAAAATAATACAGGTTCATTTTTGTTGGATAATCTCCGACATGGGATAACAAGGAGTTTCTTAGATTAATACAAATTTTGATTAATTGTGGTTTTGAATGCTGTAACACCAGAACGCCCGGAAATTTTACTCAAGTTTCATAAAAATATTTCATACCAGAATTTTTATTTAAAATTATTTAACTGATTTATTTAATGCAGTTCTGCGTGGATGGAATTCACTTTATTTTATTTAAAAAAAATCTGTCTCCAATGGGCTTTTAACCATTTGGTCGGAGTCGAATCGACTCCCAGTGTTGCCAGATTGGGATCTTTTTTGTCCCCAGATTGTTGATTGTCACCGTTTTTTTTAAAATAGAAATATTCAGCCTATTTAGAAATATATTAAAAATTCTAAAAAATAAGGCGAATTATACTATTTTTAAAAAGTGGTGACAGTTAAATAATCTGAATTACAAATGTTCCCAATCTGGCAACACTGTCGAATCCTTACGGGCGTTCTAGTGTTAAATATATAAAATATATTAAACACAGGTATTGTTTATTGTTGTGAAACACATTACTATTGAATGTGTAGTAAATGACTTTTGAATATTAATAAGAAAAAAAAAACTAATTATTTTTTCTTTATTGGTTACATTAGTAATCAAATTTCAAACATACATACAAAAATATAACAAAATGTTATACGGTTATAGCAAGTAATTTATTACACAGAAATAGGCACAAAAACTCACTGAATTCAATAATGAACAGTGAATTATAAATGTAAAAATTAATAAAACAGAAAGAATATAAATAGTTTTAAGATATGCAAGTTTATACGTTTTTATCCTATCGTTTCGCTCAGAGTTTTGCATTGATGCCTGTTATCAATTATATCAAATTTGTAGGGTATTAAAATTCACCTTTTTCCGGTTAAATAGTACAGTTTTTCGATTCTTAGAAATTTACATTAAAATGTATTATTATGCATCCTTATACAAGAAGTTAATTGCTTCTAGTAGTTTTATATATTACACATTGATTAAATTACGAGCAATAAAACCCCAGAACGCGATAAATAAAGATAAATTAAACGAACATGGTAAATATCAAAAACACGAGAAAAAACATGAAAACACTTCTGACTATAACAGTTTTACGATTCTTTTATTTATTTGAAGCGGGTAATGAATTGCATTTGCAGTTTACGCGCTACATTTTACGACATAAAAGATGTCAGTAAAACTAGATATCTCATGAATTTTTTCTTGGTAATGTATAATTCTTCTTTTGCTATAGCTGTATGTAATTTTGTTACAGATACTATCAGATTTATTTCACTATTACGGTGTTTTTAAAAACATACTGATGTAGTTTTTTTCTAAATATCGATTAAAAATTTCTGATAACATATAATAATTATTAAATTAAAAGAATAAACTATGAGTTCTTTAAATGAAAGCCAGATATCTAATTCTTATTTTAAACTATAGATTCTCTTCAGTTACAGATTAAATTGGAAACGTTGCGCTCTTTTTCGTGTAAAGTATTTCAAGCGAACACTCGGCAATTCTGTACATGCTCAGGCGTTCTAAAAACGTCATGATCAAGTAATTTTTATTGTTATGGGGAGGGTCAGAATTAGAATAACGAAGAGACATAACGTAAATTTTCAAGAAAGTAATCATTTACGATTCATATATATATATATATATATATATATTGGAAAACGATACTCTTAAAAAATATTACCCGATTAATTTTTATTCCACATTAATATTAGACTTCCTGTTAATCTTTTGTTGCACATGCAAAGTTAAATAATTCGTTCTATAGTTTTTTATAGTCTTGTTTCATGAATCTATGATAGATATTAGATATTTGATTAATGAATAATAATGCGGTGCTATTATTAGTGAAGTTTAGATAGCGCTGTTTATACGTTATTATCTTTTCATTTTGAGCTTGTGTTTCGATTCATAGCTTTTAAAACAATAATATGTTTTATTTACGCACAAATTATATATCTATAAATAATTTTTAATGCGGTCTCCTGAGTTCCATATTGAAAATAGATATAGTTTGAAAATATTTAATTTCAATAGATAACTAGATAGATTTTTTATACTTTTAAAAGTTTTTTTTTTTTTTATAAGTGTTTTATAATATTTCCAGATATTCCATATCCATAAGTAATTATTTTATTTTAAGGAATTGTAAGATTTGTAAATAGTACTTTTTTAAATATTTTGTCTATTTGTAATTATTTGTATCATAGTGTTTTACAATTATTATTCTAAATATATTCGTTTAAAAGTATTTATTTTATTTGTGTAACTTGAGACGGGCATACATAACCTGGTAAAATATATCTAATTATAAGTACACATTTCCTGAAAATAAAATAATTATTACCAGATGAGAACTATTTTGAAGTAGTATATCTTTTTACATGATTAAAAAGTATTTAAAAATCCATCTATTTATAAGTACGAAATTTAAACACTTTCATAATGCAATTAATATAAAGGATGGAACTCACGAAACCGCATTCTAAATAAAAATTGCTTATAGGCCAAGAAAAATTACTGATATCAAATTTTCAATAATATCTTTTTACAGATATGTGATTCATAAACAACCAAGATATAACTCATACTACAAATGAAAATATGAATTTCTTCGGTTAATGAATTTAATATTCTAAACTCAAGGTTAAGTGAAATTTACAATAGTTTGTGATTTCAGTTGCATCCAGGACATACAATGCATTTCCCATGAATATAATTTGTTTTTTGTTGGTTATTATTATACTTTACATTTATATTTTTGTATTTTAATAGATTGCACGTTTTAGTGCAATACTGGAATGCAACTGTTGTTGTTGTTCTTATTTTATTTGATTTTGGACTGGCTCAGTTCTTCTCACTTTTATTGTTAATGCAACAAGCTAAAATGCTTGATAAAACTCTTGATATAAATATGTTACGCTTATAAATTAAATTAAAATGGGTTTAAAGAAATCTAATGATAAAAGATGAAAAACATGACCTAATGGAGATTTGTCTGCAAGTTCTTATACACATAGTACGGTTAACTTGAATTTTCACTTTTGCAAAATTACACATGTCATTTATTTGTTAACCTGTACCATATGAGGCAGAAATATGTTGGCGAAACATCTGGTGAGCTGCATTACAAAATCAATAATCACAGACATTTATCTAGTAAAGATGACCACAATTCTACTTTCGAAATTAAGCATTTTTTCTCGCATGGTTTTCATAATGCTAAAATTCAAATATTGGAGCAGATTATTGGTGATCCCTTTCGATTAAGAAGTGAAAGTTTTTATATACTTCGTTTAAAATCCCTGTATCCTTACGGATTGAACACAAAGTTAAATTATCGTACGGAAATTTCTTCATGTATTTATAGTATCTTTTCGTCTGTATTTATACCGTCATTTCAACATAAAAGAGGTAAACGTGGAAAGTATACAGATAAATTATTACAAAGAAAGTATTTTGACATAAATCCATCAATTATTTTGCAAGATCTTTGTAATATGTTTTGTAATAGTTATAATATCGGACAGATTAAAATAATTTTATTTGGTTTAAAGTTTAAAATACTTAAAAGATTGCAACAGAAAATAGGAAATTTTAATTGTACAAACTTGCAGTTTACGGATTTAGTTAATGATATTTTGTTACATAAAACTGGCAAATGTAGGCCTCCTGACATGGAAAAAGTTTATATTGTATGCACTTTTCAACAAAAAAGTTTTGACCATTTACATTTAAGCTCAATAATTTCACGTTTCAATATCTTATTTCCATTTAAGTATATTGCAGTTATATCGACATACAAATATACAAAAACACTGGGCAGTATTTTATTTAATTACAGAGATGTTTCTCAAGAATTTGAATCAGACCTGGATTTGGAATGTAATTGCGACGATTATAAAAATTCAACGTTTTTAAATAATACTGAGCAACATATCGTAACAGGAAATCTGAACATTATCAAAAACTATAATCTACGCTATCTTTTGAATTTCGGAACCAAATTCCGTATTGACAAAAAGTTGAATCCAATTAAAACTTTTAGCACTTTTAAAGCTGATTTAAATGCTTTTATATTAAATTTGAGTTACAGATACAATACACCAATCCCCCTCTTTCCATATTGGAAGCTACATATTTTAAGTGATTTTAAATCGTTTCAGTATATTTTCCTTAATGATTCTTCTTATACTTAACATAATTTTAGTAATGATATCAGAAATGAAATTAGTTTTAGATGTTATGGATTTCAACTCTAACTTGTTTAATAAATTATGTCGTTTTTGTCTTTACAATAATTATGTTTATGCAGGATCTAAAATATACTTTCAAATTAATGGAATTGGTATGGGTACTAGCTACTTATCTACAGCTGCTAGCTTTTTATTATTTTTTTATGAGTTTCAGTACAGTATTATTAAAGATGATGTCCAATTCCTAGCTTATAGATACATAGACGATTTGATCACGTTAAACTTCCACAGCGATTTTAATGAAATTTATCCTGATTCCCTGACATTAAAGAAAACAAATGATAATGGTTTGGAGGCTGATTACCTTGATTTAAAAATAATTTTAATAGGTAAAAAAGTACATATTTCAATCTATGATAAACGTAATAGTTTTAAATTTAATGTTTATCAGTTGTTCACTGGTCCTCCAATATTTACAAGCGTATATACATTAATATCGTTATCAGTCAAATATTTCGATTTTTTAGAATATGCATCTGTTTAAAAAGGAATTATTTCGTTTTAAAAATAATCTATATTACTAAAACAATATTCTTTTAAATTTCATAAAAGAATATTCAGATTTTGCAGATTTTCTTCATTATTGATCGTTTGCTTTTCGACGTCAGTGAATGACTCATATTTCCTAAAGTCTGTTCAAGGACGGTTTTGTGATGATGTGCTGTGTCGATCGGCAACAAACCTAGAATGAATTTGGATTGATTGTTTGGAAGTTGGATTCTGCCTTGTTTAGTTTATTTTATGTTTTATATTCTGGGTGTGGCAACGTGTCTGAGTTGGTTAAGTGCGGTTTTTTTCAACGAACATATTTTCAGTATCTTTTACTATGTTCCAGGTGAGCAATTCATTTAATACTGTGGCGTAGGGTCCGGTGGAGAACATGTGATATATAGCCATCGAATGTTTAACATTTGATTTTGATACTCACTGTTCTGGCTGAAACCCACCGCTACTAATACATATTTTTTATGAATGTTTTGAGTGCTCGGCTGCTTTTGAAATATAACCCACTGCCGAGAAGGCCGCAGCCTGTTTTTTTTTCAAGTTTTTATTAAAATTTTAATATTTTTACAAACAGTTATATTCTTCTTGTTCTGTGGGGGAGGGGGGTGCGCTACTTCAGGATAAATATAATCTTTTACTGGTTTATATTGAATTTATGTGTTTTACTGCAGCATTTTGGCGCATTTCACATGAATATAATTTGTTTTTTATTGGTTATTATTATACTTTACGTTTATATATATATATATATATATATAAACTCAGTTTATGTCATCAAGCGCGACATCTAAAAAAATCTAGAAGAGTCTATTGCAGTTCGGCCGGTCGAAGGTCCCTTCCTCTTCCAAGCCTCTATCCCTCATCGCCTTTTCAGTATCATCCATCCAGTTCTCTCATGGTCTTCCTCGTTTATTTTTTTTTAATTTGTTTTATAATTAAATGCAATTTTGGCTAATCTTTCATCATTCATTCTTTTAACATGACCATAAAGATTAATTCCTTTTTTTAATATCACCTAATATTCGAATGCCATCCCTTTATTTTCATCATTTCCTCCTGATACTTTCATTTCTTATAAATTTCTATTCTTGATATCCTGCATGATCTTCATCCGTTTTTTTTTATTACTTTAATAATGCGCATTTTAAAATTTTATTCTAAATATTTCACAAAAGCTCATAACAACTAAATATATATTATAGCTTTAAAAATCAATTAGCTTCCTTATTTAAAAATGAAGGACGTTGTCTATATTGTAAAGGATAAAATCGCACGTTCATAACGCTGACGTCATTTTGACGGTGGCAAAGGCAGACGATTAAATTTACTTTTTACCGCAATTTTTTAAAACTTTTGTTGCTTTGACGATTTATAGGCTAGTCTTTTTTTAAAGCAGGTTTCGATAATATCATTAGACGAAAAGCAATTTTTCACCTTGATTCAACATAAAATAAATAATGTGAACATGAATAAGACCCACAATCTTACTTAAAAGGCGACTAATGCAATGACAAGATGTTACAAGTTTAAAATATACATTTTATTTAAAACTTCCTAGTATTTTCAACCCTATTCTATGACATCACTTTGTTTCCCATACGTCACTTTCATGGGTAGAAGAAAATATTTAGCTTCCGTACTTTAAATTTTAATACGTATCTTTGCTCAGGTTTTCAGGATTTATTTTCAGGATATTGAACCACAAACTGGGGATTCTGTACGATAATAGCGTCGTTACATACTTGATTGCTTTTAGACAGGATTTCTATTGATTCTCTTATAGTGGATGCGTAATAACTGGATGCTGGGAATATGATTTTTGCCTGATCAAAATTTATTGCGATATTCTGATTGAAATTCAAACGAGAGAGCTCTGTGGATTGACGACGAAATTTTATGTCTGCTTCATGTTCTTTTATTCTTTCTTTGACTTTTCTTTTGGTCAATCCGATTAGTCTATTTCCATTAGTCTATTGCTGTCAGTTCTAAATGGAGTTCTAAATGGAATGGTATATACACCAGCTAATTCATCTTTCAGTGTTGGATCTATTTGCGTACAAATTAACTCTTTTAATTTTATTGGTGCACAGGCTATTAAATTTATATTGTGTTTCAGTAGAGCATATCTTAATATTTCGTACAGACCAGCGAAATTGTTAAATCTTTTGTATATCATTTCTTTATGGTTTTCTTTTTTGATAATGTCATGAAAACTGAATTTATAGATAAGTTTATTGATGAGGAATGCTGAAAAGCCGTTTTCCTCAGCGATATCTCTAATGGTATTAAGCTTTTTTTCTAAATATTTTTCTGCACATACTTTAAAAGCTCGTCTAATATAAAATTTGTAATCTGTAATTTTATATAAAAATGGTGATGAAGTATTATATGGGATCGTATTATTTGACCTTATCGGTTTTCTATATACATTTCTGTCAATGTTGAGGTTTTCGTTGTTTTTAATTAAATTAACGTCGAGGAAAGGTAAACTTCCATCCTTCTCATTTTCAAGAGTGAATTGTATATTATCATAAAATTCATTTATTTTATCTAGTAAAAATGAATTGAATAAATGAATGATTGAATCTTGAATGAATTACATCTTAAATTTCTTTTTTAAATATTACCTGGTGGCTGTAAATTGTATAGATCATATACAGGGTCGGACAAAAGTTTCCAACAACATTTGTTTATTGAATATTAACACTGATAGGAATCAATCGCGTTTATTGAAACATATAATTTTCTAAATATGTTCACACAAATTTCAAATATCATGGCATTAATATTCAATAATTTCAAGCGTAATTTCACTGCTGAAATGTAGTTGAAAAAATTAATTAAAACATTTGTTTATTTGAGAAAATTGCTGAGTGGAAATTTTCAACTGTGCTATGTGTTTATCTGAACAAACGTTTAGCATACTATGTAGTATGGATACAAACATGTAGATCCTATACAGGGTTTCACAAAAAAATTGTACATTTTATCGCTTATTCCGGGTAATATTTAAAATCGGGTTTTCAAATGCGTTATGCGTTTTCCAAATTGTTTATTTAGGCGTCATCTTTCACTCAAAAAACTGTCAAGATTTTTTACAGTATTCAGAATGTGTTGGAAAGTGATTCATAATTTTTGCTGTACGCAGGGGTTTTTTTCTTGCTTACTCGTCGAACAGAACATCGCGATTGTTTTTGGCATTTGGTTTTTTCCGGCCTCAAACACTGGTATTAGAATATAAGAAGATTTAAATAACAATAAGAGAAAAAAACATAATTCTAAATAAATTACAACGACCATTTGGAAAATGATTTTTTCAAAGACTAAATTTAAGACATAAAAATTCGCACGGGGTTGATCCTACATTACGTACGCCATGGATTAAACATTAATAGTGTTATTACACGTAAAAATTGCAAGATTTCCTGAAACTTACATATTATCCACCTGAAACTTACGTATTATCCAAGCATTTCATTGGTTGTTCGGGAAAAGACCAAGAAATCTGATGACACATTTTAAATGAAATTTCATTCTTAAACTTCTAAACATCCCACAATATTACTTTTTACACCGTCGTATGGAGAAAAAACGTGCTTTTAAATGCAATTTGTTTGAAAGCTGTATCTCAATTTGTTTCTGAGTTATTAATTTTTTTGTAGTTTTTATTACTTTTTTGTCATAATGGCAACAGAAGTAATCCATCTCTGTTGAAAGTAAAGGTTAGTGTATAGACTAATCAGAAAAAGAATAAAATGCGGATTAAACCAATAAAAAACCCCAGATATGCTTTTGATTTCCTACCCTGAGGAGGACAATAACCATTTTTACAAATGGTTAATAATTTATTCCTTTTTTTAAACAAAGTTTTTGAAAAAAGAAAACAAGAGTGGCAAAATAGATCAGACTGCGTTAATTCATTTCATAAATAAGATATCTTAATAGTAATGGTAGATAAAAACTATTTTCTTTAAATTAAAAGTTACATTTTTAAATTTGTATGTTGAAATATGTATATAAGAAATATTAAATAAAAAATATGGAGAAATATTAAATAAAAAATACTTCTTTTAACATATTGCTTTCTATTTCATTTTATTTTTGTGTTTGACAGCTGAAATGATTGAAGAGTTTTGAATTACCGAAACACAATAAACATGCAATATGTTTGAGCCCGTGTGAAAATACCAGATAGACGTGATATGACACTAGATCAAAAATGAAAACAAATATCTCCAAGCTCTTGAAATCTTTCTATTGAACATTCTATTTATTATAAAACAACTTCACATGCATATGAAAATAATATAAGTTTGCAGTAACCATATGTTTTGCAATGTAAATTTTCTATAAGAAAGTTTCTTTCTTAAGATTTTGTATTTTAATATTTTGAGAAGAATATTTGCTGTTGGACGAGCATTTTAATTGATTTACTTTATACATAAATATATGCGTACAGTGTGCGTACACTCATGAATATTAATAATGATCCGTATTAAATATCGTAAATGAATTAATAACAGTAGAATGTTGCGGATGCGAATACTTTCACCCTGATCCTCAACTCAGAAATACACGCCCTAAAAAAAAAAAACACACGTAAAGCCTAAAATATGAAACACTTTCCAACACTTTCTAATACTTTAAGAAAACTTCGCTGTTTCATAAGGTAAATAAGATACATATGCAAACTTATACGAAAAGTCGTAACACATTTGAAAAACGGATTTGAGCACTTGCCAGAAAAGTGCTCAAATTCTTACGTGAAGCCCTGTATTTGATATATAGATTTATATATATTCTAATATATTATGATAGTATTGTTTAGTAATAAAACGCATAATATGTGAAAAATTCACCTTGAGAAACTTGGACCAATAGACTGAAATATACTTGAAATAAATGACTGAAATATTTTTTACAAACTTCCAGTGAAACAAAAAATTTTAACCATGTTAAATTTTATTGCAGACATTTCTTAATTTATTATCTTTTTTATGTCCAAGCATAACCACGGTCTTAAAACTTCTGAAAAAATATATATATAATTATGTGAATGCCATGATATTTGAAATTTGCGTGAACATATTTGGAAAATTATATGTTTCAATAAACGCGATTGATTCCTATCAGTGTTAAATAATAAAGCAGTACACGACTTTCACAGTTAATCCACAATTTCTAATTAATAGTTAATAAATTTAAAGTTATTACAACAATACTATTCTCTTAAAAGATAAGCCAAAGCAAGTTTGAACCTGATTATCTGCGAGCGCAGATTATTCAATCAGTAAAAGGGACGGTGGAAGTTAACAAAGTTTTCTTTTTTTTTAATTTTCATCCAAGAGATATGAAATTTTGTGGAAATATATATTAAAAAAAAAAATCTCTGTAGATTTGCCAGCACAATGTGCTGGCAACGCAAATTCCATGAACGCAGAATTCTTTATTCATTTGGAACTTCAATTCCTTAAATTTTATTAAGTGTTTATGGGTGCTCTATGCCTTACAAAATTTTAGGTTGATTTCGAGCAGTTTCTTTACTTCCACCCAGGGAGAGGTTAGGCTTCGCCTACCTTATTCCCGACCGGCCTTGGTGTGTTTGCTCATTGCACCCCGGCTATTTATTCCTTTTTCTCCCCATTTTGGTTCATTCGACCGGCGGTACTCAGGCATTCCGGTCACGAAATTTATGTCCCAGTTTTTTTGTTAATTTTGATGCTACTTATCTATTTTTTGCTTTTAATTTTAATCTTAACTTGTCCCCATTTTCGATCACTCTCAACACTTTCGATCACTGCCAAAATGCAGTTTGCAATAGCGGCGTTCTCTCGATGTCTAGTACCACAAAGCCTTTTTCAAGGCTAAACGGTTTGTGCGAAAGCCGGGAGACCCGCGACCTGTAATGCGCACTAGGCTTGACATCTAAATTAGTGAGCTATGTGGCTCCCTTTTCTTTATAAGTTTTTAGAGTTAGATAGGCTTGGCTACCTTATTCTATAGTTTTCCTGTGCTCGTTGGTACCCTACTGCCTTTACATTTTCCGTTTTTTGCCTACGCCAGTCGGTGAAATGACATCGAAGTATAGGGCAATCAATAAATCCTTGGATGCCTTATGCGCCCCTTTTTCAGGAGGTTATATTTAACCTCGTGTTTCCAACTCTGGAATGGCCCTCGGGACTCCACCAGAGCTTCCAAATTACACTTTTAGGCCGTGCATTGTTTCGAAATTCATCCTTAGTTCATTTTCATATTTAGTTGGAGGTTACGCGCGGGGCGTTGCACACCGCGTTCGCACTCCTTAAGCACCGCAATGTCATGTCATGTCATGTCATTTTAATCACTTACAACTGTATTTAAAACAAATCTGTGCAACTATTTTTTAATCCCTTTAATACTTAATGTTTTAGAGATTTTTTCTGAATTCCATATCGATTTTTATTGATATTTTGCCTTTTAATAAGTTAAAAATTAAATTAAATTATCTTAATGAATTCAAATTTTAAAATACGTGCATAGTTTCTTTGTAAGCAATATCAGAATTCTTCCTTATCAATTTCATGAATTTTGATTAAAAATTAAGACGCATGGAGCATTTCAAATTTCTAAAAACGTAGAAAAATCAGTTTGAGAGAAACAGATTTAAAGTATATTAAAAGGTCGAAAAATAGTTTTTACAAAATTCAAAGACTTGTAACTCTGCTGAAAATAATTGCATCCACATGCGGTTTTTGGGAAATGGCTCAGAACAAACTGGAGAACAAATACATGCACAAAACTAATTTTCGGGATGATTTTTTTGCTCAACAAAAGGCGCAGGGTCCCCTTAAGGGGGTTCAGGGCTTGATCGATATCGAAAAACACGTAAACAGAGTTCTCACTTCGAATCCATATAAAAACAGAGGTATTCAGTGTAACTAATTTAAACATTCTAATATTTTTAAGGTATGTTTGTAGTCATATAAAATTATAAAATGAAATACTTCAACGTAATAAAATAAAAAATATAACAAAATTTATATAACACAATTTTCGAAAAAAAAATTACGTGTCCTATCACTATCCGCAAGATATCTTAACGTTGAATTAGACATAAGAACCTAATTTTTGCTTCAAAATGATCAGGAAACTTTACTCTATAGAATGAATTAAGGATATAACAATCACTCAAAGGAAACCTTATTAAAAAAAACTCTGAAATTTGAAAATTTAAAAACCCCTAAAAAATACAATTTTTTCCCTTAAAAATTCTCAAAATATTAAGCTATCTAAACTATAGTAATTCATTCTATAGATAATAATGTTACAAGCATGCAGAAAAAAAAAGATTTAAGCCATCCCATGAAACAGGTTTTTTTTTTTTTTAAATATCTTACGGATAGTCATCAAAAATCAAGTTTTGAGAAAATGCGACTTAAAGTTGCAATTAAATGGGTGCTGCTATGAAAGTGATTGTTAGATAAATCATATTAGATGTTATATTACATATTAGTTACCAATTAGAATAATTGTGTTAAAATTAATGTAGTGTTAGATAAATGCTTATAACTCCGTTAAAAATGCAAATATATTTTATGCGTTTTTTTTGCACTGTGTTCAGAAGTAATTGAATAATCAAAATAGATACTAAAACAATCAATTTTTTGAAAAGTTTTCAAGCCCTGAGTCCCCTTATGTAAGATAAGATCTTTGAAAGTCATTTCTCTGAGCAAATTTTACCAGGTAATGTGTTCTAACAAATCTCAAGTCTTATTGAATGTCTAGAGAAATTTAAAATTTTCAAATTGACAAAGTTTTATATTAAAATTAATAAATATAATTCCTTCCGAAAATGTTTGTCGCTGAACATTGCGTAATTCAAATAAGTTTATGATAAAAGCTTAAACATTCTTCGAGTTACAATAAGTCAGTATAATGTTTTAAACAAAATTATTTCGCCTAAGTTTAACATAAGTCTGTTATATGACGTGATTTCTAAAATTTTCCTTACTTAGTCATGTAAAATAAGCTTTATTTAAGTAAAAGTAGGTAAAACTCTTAAGGAAAAATCTTTCATTACAATGTTACAGTTTCCTTTGATCAAATATTTCATGTTTTATATTTTCTGCTAATCGTTGTGAGAATTTATTTTTCTTCTACCATATTAATCACAATATGTTTTTAAACATAACTAAGTTTCAGTATGTATAAGACCATATGCTGATTAAATACGAGGATAGGCGAAAAAATTTTCATACATTATCGGGACTCAATATCAATCCATATCATAGTAAAAAAGGAATTTTTACACTTATTATTTAAGTGTTTATTCAGAAAGATAAGATTATTTCTTTAATGTCGATATAATTGTTAAACTATCATTTTATTAAAGAAACTTGAAATAATTCCTTTTCAAGAAAAAATCTCTCACACAAACATTATGCTTAAATCTTCAATAAATCAAGTTAATTTTCTGAAAAGTTGAATCTCTGAATTTTCTCTCACTTTGTCTAACAACTATAAAATGTGTATACTGAGTCTAAAGACAATCTTTATTTATTTTCATCTGAACGTCTTCTTTAGTATTATTTAAATGTTGTTATCATTATTAAGTTATTAAGAAAAACTTCTTTTAACTATGTAAATCATGCTTTACATTTCTTTTGCTAAAGTGTTGTTAAATTTATTGAATCATTTTTCTTGTAACGCTTTAAAAAGTCCTTTCCCTTTATTATTTAAAATGTTTTTCAGCTCTCTCACATTTCTTCACAAGCAACACTTCATTTTTCTTTATTCGGTGGCAGCATCCTTTAATTTCATTTCTTTTTATACATTTCGCTTTTTTCAGTGGCAACATCATTTAATTTAATTTTGTTATTTAAGTTTCACTTTGTTTAGTTATAATTATTTAGTATAACGCCTTTTAATATTATTACATTATTGACATTTCACTTTATTCAGTAACAACATATTTTAATTTTATTTCGTTATTTACGTTTCATTTTATACAGTGGCAGCATCTTTTAATTTTATTTAATTATTTACATTTCATTTTATTCAGTGGGAGCACTATGTTAATTTTTATTTGCTGGCAACACTCTATGCGAAATCTCTACGCTAGGAAAATAGCCCTTACCCTCGAAATTTTTCAAACTCCCGTTAATTTCATTCCAAAAATAAAATTTTATGTTAAGAAAATATCTGAATTTTTATAATAATAAAAAAAAAAATTCTTCAAAACTCTTTAACTCATAAAAAATTCATTTTCAAAAATAAAAATAAAATTTTCCTAAAAATTACTCAGCAAACGTTTTTATTTAAGTGTCGTTAGTTTTATTTTCCCTAAGTCCGCGATGTATCTTAATAATGTTATGCAATTTCAAACATAATGAAATTCATATACATTATTGGGGTGCAGTAGCAGATGGCTGCTATCGAATATGCTATCAGTATTACATAGTATGCGAACAGGGGAACTCAAATGTTCTCCGTTATGTTATGATCTATGAAGAAAAATCGTCTGCGACGTATTTTAATGATGTTACTCTGTTACAAAGAAAATGAAATTGATATGAATTTCTGATGTGCACAAAAACATGCTCTCTGTAGAATATGAGGTGCAGAGCATTTTCATTCACTTACATGGTCACACAAAAGAATCGGTAAAATAATAATCTATGGGGAAAATTTTGACCAGCGTATTTTAATTATGTTGCACTATTTCAAAAATGATGAAATTGATAAACATTACTGAGGTTGGCTGCAAGATGCTTGCAGTAGAATATTATGTGAATAATATTTATCCTTCATTTACGGGTATACATCAAAGATTTCGACTACAGTACTGTATCTGAAGTTTTGTCTATTAGGTATGATTGCTGAAAGTGCGTTTTTTATTACGTTTATACGTTTAAAGTTTAAATAAATGTTTACACACTATGTAGTTTGTATAAATTATATAGACCATATTCAGGGATACACGAAGTAATTCGTAAGAATTGTTGAGATTGTGTTTTATTTGAGTTATGCATTTTCAATCACACCTACATTAAGTAAACTCAGAGATGTTTGCATTATACAAATCAAATCATATACAGGGCTATGCAAAAAACTGAAAAATTGTCACTTATCGATAGTAATTCCAGAAGTGTGACTTCAGTAGTTTAAAAAGTGTTTTTGCGTTAATTAAATTTGAACTTATTATTGGCGTACATAAAAGTAATTGGATAATATACAGGATTGTACCAAATAATTAAAGTACTTTTCCAACTATTGGTAGAAATTGCCGAATTTGAATTTTCAACTGCGTTATGAAATTTCTAACTAAACTAAATTTTAGTATACTATGTAGAATACACACAAATCTATAGATCATATAGAGATCTGCACAGAAGATTTTGAGTACTTTTCGGATATATGCAGTAATTATTTAAATCTGGTTTTAAAATGTGTTATACGTTTTCTGAAACGTTTACTTATGTATATTTTTATCTTTTTAAACGACGAAGATTTGTTAAAATTTTTCTGTAAGTGTTGGAAAGTATTTCATAATCTTTGTTTGACGCATGATTTTTATTTCTTGTTTATCTTTAAAAGTGTTTTAAATATCGGAATATGAATAAGTTTTTATTAAAAGATTTCCTTTTCTACAGACATCCTAATACATAAAATAGTAATAATAGTATTTCAAAAAATGCTGACACCTTATAACATTTTCTATATGCATAAACTATATAAAGCAATATATTTATTAGCGTATGCATAGTATGGAATATTTAAAATACGTAACTTATTTTAAATAATGAAACAGCTTTTAACTTTATCCTGTAAGATTGATAGAATTTTAAATTCAGATTCGAGAAAAGTTTCTATTCAGAGTTTAAAATAATATAAGAAAAAAATAAAGTGGTATTTTGTGCTCGTTTATCTTATGCGCTTGACAGTTGAAGATGATTGAAGAGATTTTTATATCGAAAAGATAATAAATATGAAATTCCTTAGCAGTTCTTTCGAAGATACCGTGTAAACAATGTACACTGGTCATCAAAATTTAAGGATAATGAGAGAAAATATGTTCACTAAGTTAATGTTGCAACCAATGCCCAATGCTGCAATTATTTATGTTAATTAAATACATTGAACTCAAAATTACACTTCCGCGTATACTTTAGCGTCGGAAATATGCAAATTAGATGATTGACAATGTGGTGCGCAATGGACGTATGTTGGAATTCTGGTCTGTAGTGTTGTTTAAATTAATAGTGGTGCCTGAATGTGACCAGTATTCATTAGTTATGGCTCAAAGGCATTATTTAAGTTAAGGTCAAAGTAGTGAATAATTGGTAGAAACGAAGAAGGTCAAAAACAAACGGAGCTCGCCCAAAATTTGAATATCCCTCAAAGTGTCAAATCAAGAGCTTAGAGCCGCATTTTAAGCACTGGATCCGTTGATAGACAGCCTGTTCAAGGGAGACCATGAGCAACAACTGCATCCGAAGACCGTTTTTTGTCATTGTGGCTCGAAGAAACCGCGAAGCGACTTCAAGATATTTGGTTTCTGACCTTCAGGTTGCCACAAAAACTCGAATTAGCCGTTCTGCTGCTGCACGACCTCTTAACGAGGATGTACTGTGTGCGAGAAAACAAAGTTTGTGTCCCACTCACTCCCGCTTCCCAAGGGGCCCGTTTAAACTCTTGCCCTCGTCAAGTTCAATGGAGGCAAAAAGATTGGGCTCAAGTTTTGTTTACTGACGAGTCCAGATATAATCTGAACACTGATTCTAGACGTGTTTCGATCTGAAGAGATGAAGGGAGACGCAACTTGCCCTTCCCTTGTCTGTGAAATATCCCGTTCGAGCCCAGTCTTCTTGGCTTCAATGAACATGACGACAGCAACAGTTTAAATAGGCCCCTTGGGAAGCTGGAATGTGTGGTACACAAACTTTTGTTTTCTCGCATACAGTCCATCCTCGTTAAGCCTTCGTGCAGCAGTATAATGGCTAATTCGAATTTTTGTGGCAGCCTGAAGGTCTGAAACTAAATCTTTTGAAGCCGCTTCGCGGTTTCTTCGAGCCACAACGGCAAAAAACGGTTTTCGGATGCAATTGTTGCTCTTAGTCTCCTTTGATCAGGCTGTCTATCAACGGGTCCAGTGCTTAAAAAGTGTCTTGAAGCTCTTGATATGACACTTTGAGAGATATTCAAATTTTGGGCGAGCTCCGTTCGTTTTTGACCTTCCTCGTTTCTACCAATTATTCGCCACTTTTGACCTTAACTTAAATAATGCCTTTGAGCAATAACTAATGAATACTGATCACATTCAGACACCACATTCACTTTAAAGAACACTACAGACCAGAATTCCAACATATATCCACTGAGTACCACATTGTCAATTATCTAATTTACATATTTCCGATGCTAGCGTATGCGCTGAAGTGTAATTTTGAGTTCAATGTATTTAATTAACATAAATAATTGCAGCATTGGGTATTGGTTGCAACATTAACTTAGTGAGTATATTTTTTCTCATTATCCTTTAATTTTGTGACCAGTGTATTGGAATATACAGGGTGATTAAAAAAAAGTTTACAAAATGACATGGTAAATCAGTCATACAACAAGGGTGAAAACTCACACAGGAACATAGGGTCGCAAACCACTTATTGAGTCACAAATACAGGGTGTTTTATCCTAACTCAATTTGGGTTGACTTTAATAACTTTCAGAAAACTGAAGTATATTATAGTAAAACATTTAACAGACATCCTCACATTTATTGTTAATGTGATAGCACTAAAGAAAAATTTAGAAATTTGCATTATACGCGCCAGCAGTATGCACTTGACGCCCCACATTTTGGACTGTGATTATCCATTCACACGGTATCATCGAATTTTTGAGCAACATGTTTTTTCAGATCTTTTCGTGATGTTATCACATTTCAACCGAAACAAGGTACAAATCGTTGCATTTTGACTACAATGTTTTTATTTTTCTGGAAATTATTCCCGTCAACTCGGTTTCAGTTAGGATGAAACACCCTATATTTGCGATTCAATAAGTTGTTTGCTAATCTATGTTTCTATGTCAATTTTTATCCTTGCTGTATGCCTGATTTGTCATGTCATTTTGTAAACGTTTTTTAATCATCTTGTACAAACTGAATTTTTCCATTTTTGTTTTAAAAATCATAATTTTTACTTTCTTCTATCTTTACAAGAAGAAAGTATTGGATTCATGAAAATTTTCGAATTCCGGTTTTCGACGGATTTACACGTTTTAGAGGTCAGAGAACCCGAAAAACATGTTTTTACAAAATGTCTGTCTGTGACTCTGTGAGTCTGTCTGTCTGTCTGTCTGTCTGTCTGTCTGTGTGTATGTGACACAAATTTTGTGGGCGCTCTATCTCAAGAACTAATGCACGGAATTTAATAAAAATTGATATTCAGTTACTCCCTAATACAAATTGATGCTGATTAGTTTTTGGTGCAAATCGCTCAACAGATGGCGCTGCTATGCTGCATTTTGTATGATTTCCGAAATGGCTCTATCTCAAGAACTAATGCACGGATTTTCATAAAACTTCTGATTCTGTTAGTCCTTGATATGACTTGATGCTGATTACGTGTTGGTGCAAATCGCTCAACAGGAGGCGCTGCTATGCTGCATTTTTATGATTTCCGCAATGGCTCTATCTCAAGAACTAAAGCACGGATTTTCATGAACCTTCAGATTCAGTTAGTCCTTGATAAGACTTGATGCTGATTACATGTTGGTGCAAATCGCTCAACAGGTGGCTCTGCTATGCTGCATTTTTTACAATTGCCGCAGTGGCTCTATCTCAAGAATTAATGCACGGATTTTCATCAAACTTCAGATTCGGTTAATCCTTGACATGAATTTAATGTTTGTACAGTTTGGTGTAAATCTCTCAACAGGTGGCGCTGCTATACTGCATTTTTTACAATTTCCGCAATAGCTCTATCTCAACAACTAATGCTTGGATTTTCAACAAACTTCAGATTCATGTATACTTTGATATGAATTAGTGCTGTTTGTGTTTTGGTGCAAATCGCTCAACAGGTGGCGCTGCTATGCTGCACTTTTCAGAATTTCCATTATAGCGGTATCTGAAGAACTAATGCAACAATTTTCACTAAACTTCAGAATCAGTTAATCCTTGATATGAATTGACATTTTGTACATTTTGGTGTAAATAGCTCAACAGGTGGCGTTGCTATGCAGCATTTTTCACGATTTCTTCAATCGCTGTATCTCAAGAACTAATGGACATATTTTCATCAAACTTCAGATTCAGTTACTATTTGATATGAAATGATGCTGACTACGTGTTGGTGAATATCGCCCAATAGGTGGCGCTGCTATGCTGCATTTTGCACTATTTCCTCAATAGCTCTATCTCAAGAACTAATGCACGAATTTTCATCAAACTTCAGATTCAAGTACACCTTGATAAATGTTGATACTGATTATGTGGTTGTGTAAATCGCTCAACAGGTGGCGCTGTTATGCTGCATTTGTCATGATTTGCGCAATAGCTCTATCTTAGGAACTAATGCACGGATTTTCCCCGAACTTCATATTTAGTTAGACATTGACACATGTGGATGATAATTAGGGTCTGGTGTAAATCACCCAATAGGTGGCGCTGCTATGCTGCATTTTGATGGATTTACACGATTTCATGGACAGTAATATCTCAAGAACTAATGCACGGAATTTCATCTTTTTAGAATCCTCATGATGAGCATAGATGCACTGTGATAATGAATTTTGAAGTATTGACAAGTATGAGATAGAAGAAAGTTTTGTGATGGCCACAACATACTAGTTTTATATTATTAAAAGAAAATTAAAGTTTGATTAATATTAAAATTTGCTGTATAAAAATAAAATTAACGACTTTTTCGAGGTATTATACTTTTCAACTCAAGAAATGATATTTAGGGTAGGGGAGTACACAGTGAGACAGCAGCCGTTTTGGCATATAGTTATAACTTTTTCTCTTAGCTGGAACACACACTGAACCACCTCATTTTATGCAACACGTGGATGTAGTTTCGGCACTCCGGTTACTCTTTCAACAAAATAGTAAGTAATTATTTATTTTACAGGGATTAAAGTTACATAAACCCCCATTTTAGAGTTTATTTCTTTCATTATAGCGTATATTTACTTAACCAAACCTAGTTATATCTAATGATAGACTATGTCGACAAAACTACACAAGCATTCAAAGCAGTGCGATTGATGATGAAACAGATATGGCATCCATTTTGTTACAACGTAACGAAAGTACACAGTGAGACGTGTCTCATTGTGTATCTACTAAGTTTTTCTGATGTAATAAAAGTTATTTATTAATAAAAGAAGGTCTTTTCTCACTATCTCTATCGTTGCCATTCGTTAAGTAATAATAATTTTCGTTTCACTGTGTACTACCCCCCCCCCCCCTCCACCACCACCTAATGTATTACTAATACCACTCCGAAACTGTTGAACTCTACGAATAAAAATGTTTAAAAGATTTTTTAGATTGATTTTTTAGATAAAAACTTTACAATAAAAATAATTACAATGAAAAGTCAATCGAAAACTTCTAATTATCAGTAGGGAATAATTAAGATAGAAACCCATTTTTTTTTCTTCTCTCTATATAGTCAATATCGAGAGTTATACATTTTTCTCAGCGTTTTTTCAACCTTTCGAAGGCCGTCATGGAAATACTCTAAAATGGAGCGAAAGCCATTCTTACACCTCATTTGTGGTGTCATACCGACCTCGAAATGTTTTTTTCAGTTCTGGGAATAAGAAAAATTAGCTTGGTGCGAGATCTGGGGGAATGTAGCCACATCACTGACATTCCTCAACCGAAACTCGAGATGAAGTGTGGGGTGGGGAAGTAAGCAATCTGAGAACTCAGCATGCCGAGACCTTTGATACGTGCAGGTTTTCGTGAATTAATTTGCCACACACTGCCGTAACTAAGATGAGTTGCATTCATGATCATTTGGATAGTTAACATTCGGTCTTTTCCTCAATTTATTAAACTTTGCCTTCCAAATCTTGGATCGTCTGTGAGGGACATGTAGCCAGTTTGGAAATTTTTTTTCATCTAACAACAGTGTCATATGATGGACTATCACTTCTACAAGCAGCCAACGTTTCATTGTAAATTTGCCGGGCAAAGTAATAGGGAGGGGGATGCAGCCTCTATCTTCTCCATACTGCGGGTTATTTCAATCTTCAGCTTCCTGAAGACAAACGAATCAACATTAATAGCTGTAATTTATAACATTAGGTACAGACGGATCAATTAATATTTGTATCCAGATATCTCAATTATTTCCTAGTGATAATTAGAAGTTTATGATACAATGGCTGATCTAAGGCTAATGTCAGACGAACGTCTATTTGCACGCCTTTTGTTTCAACATGCACAAAAACACATGCTAGCGAAGGTAGGAAGGTGTAGGAAGGAAAAAAGCCTGCAAATAGACGTTCGTCTGACATTAGCCTAACGCTTAAAAATAAGTATTTTAATCTGCAGTTAACAAACTACTGTTTTCTCTGACATAAAGTATCCAATTATTTATAAATTAAGATTATTATTTTAAGTAATCAGTGTACCATGTAATCAAGATAAGTAATTATGAAGTTATGAATTGAGTTTTTGATCCTTCGTATTATGGAATTAACAATCAGCAAAACATGGGCCACTTCTACGCAATCATAATTTTTTTGAACTAAATCTAAACATATTGGTATTTTCACTTTCGCGAAATTTACATATGCACTTTCATTTTCATTATTTAAAAATTATTAGATCAATAACTAAAGAAATCTATAATAATAAGGAAAGAAGTTTGTGTGTGAGTGAGTGTGTCGACGGTGTTCTGAAGGGACCGCTGCACGTAGAGCTACAAAATATGGGGAAAAGGTACGCCTATATATGAAGTTATGCACCTCAAAGCCCGATTTTCGATTTTTTTATTAGATTTTTTTTTTTTTTTTTTGCGATTTTTAGCGCTTTTTTAAGTTTTGAAGCGATTTTTCCACATTAGTGAAAAGAATACGGTTTCTTTCTTTTAACCCAATATAGTAAATTTTATTCTCTTTTCAAAAAAGTTTATTCGGAATTTGTACAGCGATTTTTGAATTTTTAGCGCATTTTTTATTCGATTATTGAACAGCATTTAATGCATCTTCATACCAATAAGAGGGTTACTGTAGGGGGGACACAGTTCTGTCGCCGAATGCCGCCAAGTTTGTCGCCAACTTGGCGATATCTCTAATATTTCGCCAAATTCCCATAGACTTCCATTGTAAACCAATAGGGATTACTTGCTTACAGAAAATGAACAAATTGAGATATTTTATTGCAAGAAAAACTAATATTAACTTAAGGGGTTACATTAATTATATTTAAGGGAATCCAAGTAAATTAAATTATGAATAAAAGTAGCATGATACAATGCTTAGCATGCTTTCCCAAACATAAATTTTAAGAGAGCCCGCATGTCAAAGGAATTAGATTTGAAGCTTTTATCCAATTACTGTAAATTTTGACTTTCGTGATTTTTTAACTTTTTGTGATTTTTAATTTGATTTCTACGTTTCTTCGCGATCTGCTGCAATTTTTTGACATTCAATTTTTGGCCTATATTACTAAAGTAATTTCTGCGCTCATTTCAATAAAGTTTATTTGAATTTCGTATAGCAATTTTCGAATTTTTCGGGAATTTTGTATGTGATTTTTAGTGTATTTCAGCGATTTCCTACCTTTTTCCACATTAGTGAAAGGAATGAACTTTCAATCTTCGAACACAGTATACATTTTTTTTTCTCTTTTCAAAATTTGTGCAGCAATTTAATATTTTTTCGCGATATCTTATTGTGATTTTCAGAGCTTTTTCGGAATTCGAGCTGTTTTTTGACGTACCCGGCCAACGCCGGTCAAGTTAGCTAGTAGATTAATAAATATATTTCCAAACTTGCTGTCGGGTTTTCATGCTACAGTTTGCCACGTGAACATACGCACACTTATGATTTGAAGTTCTAATCTCAGTACTGACGAAATCCAGATATTTATTCTTTTAGACGAATTCGTGATAAAATGTTAGTTTTATCAAAGAAAAACTCATTTATTTCTTACTGTGTGAAATCATTTTCACTCATTAAAGCATTTCACTTCCTTCTGATATTATCGTCTCAGACTTATTATCCATCAGTTCAATAAAAAAAAATATTGACATGTAATAGCTTTATGATAGAAGATGTTTTTTTTTAACGTAACGTCTTCTCTGCTCACGTTAAAACAATGTTGTGTATTTTAAATTGTAATGACGAAATGGCACCAGTAAAGATATGGCAATTCCCAGTGTTTCCTTTTTCTCTGGAACGATGGAAGTAACCCAATTGAAACTGTGAGAAAATTTCATTAAACATTTTTGAAATTAGAAAGAAAAATAGGAATATTATTTTTTTAAATAGCTAGTGCAAAATAAACTGCTTTATTAAAAAAAAAATATATATATATATATAATTGGTTCAGTAAGCCTTGTACTTTAAAGATGTACATTATAGATGGTAGGATTTCACAATGACAGGGCTCCCAAATAGTCTGCCAACTGAATACCAATAAATTTTAAAAGAAAATTTTATGGTAAGTTTGCGCTAGAATTAACTTTCAAAGGTGGTTTCGGGGCGGTTTGTAAGAAAAATCTAAAAAGAAAAATTTTCTAAAAAAATATTGGTATTCAGTTGGGAGCCCTGCAATGAGAGACGCAATTTGCTAAGATTAAATTGAAATTTTGTCAATTCATATGAAAAACATTCTAAATTAAGTATGTATATATTGATTGAATTTTATGAATCTGTTCAAAAATATAAAACATTGTTCTTTTTTTAATTTCACATTTTTTTTTTTTCTATCATAAGTAATTATTTTTTATCTTTTAATTTAATAGTTGACTAGCAACTCCATTTCAATACAAATTATATTTGAAAGTACATGTTTTCTCCAATTTGGCGGTGTAAAAATTGAAAATATTCGATTATATATATCATAAATCCGAGTTTTATTATAGTGTTCTTTTATTTATGTATTTATGAAATTTTAATTTCGTTATTAAAAATCAGCGAGAGCTAACTGCTGAATAATTTTACATTGTTTTAAGTGCAAAGGAGTTCTTCCAGAATTACAGATCGACATAAAATAAGGTTTCTCTTTCGTTTTCGGTCCAAAATATGAGTTTCGCTGAAAATTCGTTTTCTGCGAAAATGCTGCTGAAAATTCGACCAGACAGAAATTCGACCGAAACTATCTGTATTTCAAAAATTTCGTTTCTCCCTTCGGTAATTTTCCACATTACTCATTGATTTGTCGGTATTGGCTCAAATTAGACACTCTTTATTTATTGCTAAGAACTTCACTGTTTATAATTATTAGTCATGACTAACTCAAGACGTGAGTGCAAATTATAAAGCAAGCATTACATATAAGACAAAACTTTGAAGACTCTTTTTACGTGCTCATTAAAAGCTGCAGTTATTACAGTAATAGAAAATTTTTAGTTTGAAACCGCTGAAGTGTTTTGAATACTCTTTGAGAAAGTTGTAGTAATGATCAGCTACAAAAATCATTATGAAAGGTAAATCGAGGTATGTATACCTGATACATTTTTTTTATTATATGAAATTCGTATAATTAGAAAATCTTTCTGCATTGTTGATGAGTGAATTTTTTCTTTTAATTTAAAATAAAAAGTTTTAACCAGAGGCACAGAAAGCTAACTTAGCCACACGTATAATTAATTAATAATAATGTATATTTAATAAACACGTGGAATTAATTAATAATTATGTATACATTTGCATGTATTAATTACATAAAGGAATTTTTGGAACATTTTCGTTTTCGGCTGAAAGTAGGTACATTAGCAAAATTCTGCTTCGGTTTCGGTTTTAAAAACCTGTTTCGGTCTATCCTTATCCACAATGGCCACGGCACGGCATAGATTAAAAAAAATCATGCCTGAAAATTATTTTAAATTCTCAATAAATCAGTCTTTAGTCCCGACTAATCGGAAGCGTTTCCGAAAGACACGGTTACAGCAAAAAAAAAAAATTTCCAGAAATATACTATTAAATTTGTATGGTATTTAAACACAATAAAATTTTTGTAATTTATTTTTAAATAAAAGAAGGAAGCATGGGTAACTCGGAAGAGATCATATTATATTTTCATAGTCTTCTTTTTTATATCACGGAACCTTTCTCTTATATTACATATCTTATTTCTCTTATTCTCTTATTATAGTGAATACTGCAATGTGCATATCGTGAGGGGTTGAGTAATTCTTTTTCTTTACGCGATCTACTTAAAATGTGAAAAATTGTAATGAGCCAATCGGAAAAAATTTAATTAGCCAATCAACATTTCAAGAATATATTAGATAATCCTTTATTCACTGTAGAAATTATTTTATCTTTTTCCAACGACTTTATAAAAGTAAATTACACCAACAAAAATCCAACAATCATAACTTCAGAAACTATCGTTGAATTCCTTAAAATATACCGGCTGATATATGTTTTTGATTTTTTTTGATTTATTTATTTTTTTACAAAACACCTTGGCATTTTACCTACACTGTAAAAATAAAATAATGCCAGTTTTCCGGTAGGAATCGGAAAAATAGTTGCCCTTATCGTAACGGAATAATTTTCAAACCAACTTGGAATAAAATCCGTAAAATCGTAATAAAATCCGTAGAATAACGTTTTACTGACTATTTCCTTATTTTTACGGATTTTATTCCAAGCTGGATCGGAAATTATTCCGGTAGGATAAGGCAACTGCTTTTCCGATTCCTACCGGAAAACTGGAGGAATTTTTTTTTACTGTGTAGGTCGTGTGCGTATGATTGATGAAGAATTTTTTATAGTCACAATCCTAAAGTGACGGATTGAATCTGTAAATACTTAAACATCGCTTAAATGCAACATCTTTTCAAACTTTATGAAACACCACTTTGTCACGAAATGCATGACGTAGAGATTCGGAACAGAAAATAATTAATACTAGGAAACAGGAATTCTGATTCTTCAGAATTTAGTGTCACCCCTGATGACAAAATATATATATAAATATAGATAGTACAAAACATATTTCAGTTTTAAGGGGAAAAAACCCCACACTTTTATTTTATATAATATTATATCATATTTGCACCCGCTGAAGAATTCAACATTTACTATCCAGTATTAAACAATATCTACAAATAAGTATGTATATGACGTCTCTATCATAGAATAATGCACAATTCCAGCAAAAAGCGATGTCGTCATTCAAGAAACTTCACCAAAAAAAAATCGGCTATCTAATGATTCATATGCCTTCATTTGATTGTAACATTAATATAGATACTTAAAATTAAACATAGCTAATAATAGCTCCATATTCTATCAGGAATCATTCGTGTATATTTTTTCAAAATAGCACGTATTTTAATTATATTTTTTTCAGTTATTATGGGAAAATGGTAACAAAAAGGTATAATAGTCTACTATTTTCCAACTCTTTTCCTTTATTTTCTACAGAAATGAAGTACTTGAGCTACCAACATTAAAAAAATTCTTTAGAAAGTAAAAAAAAAATTAATATCTCCAAAATTTATTGAGATGCAATTTTCAAACAAATTGCATTTAAAAGTACTTTTTTTCTGTACGACGGCATAAAATTTGAAAGCGTTCGATGCTTAGAAGTTTAAAAAATTGCAGTAGATATTATCCCGTACAATGTTACATCTGCTTTGTTTTATGGCTTACTTATATAACGTAACGTTATGTTTTAAAGACGACATTTTAATTGCTGGCCAAAAGAAATAGCATATCAGAGGCAAATAATAGGAAAATGATTAATATAAATATTTGTACTGTAAAACTTGTTGAAATGTTCTCAATTTTCTCTAAATATTTCAAATGTATTAAGAAACTTTTTTAAAATGTACACTATTTGGTTTAAATATTTTAAATGCGTAAATAAACAATTTAAAAATTTACTAAAATCCCACATGTGAAGTACTTTTTTTTGTTATTATATTTCAAAATATTCATATTTTTCTTCAAAATTCACAGTACTTGTTTGTCAATATCAAAAAAAGAATCATATGAAATGAGAGTGACAGCTGAGAAGAAAATATTTTTAACATTTCAATATCTTTCAAAATTGTCAAAATATCCAGTATAGGTTTTGTTTGCACACAGAGTTATTTCAGTAAAATATCTGAAAAAGCCAAAGCAATTGTTTTTAGATTTTGACCAATATTACGGAACATAAATATGAATAAACTGGATCCTTTATGTAATGCATTTGAAATTTCCAGAAACAAAGTTTTTGTTTTAATAATAGTTTGGTAAAATGTTACTAACAGTGATATTAAAATGTCTTCATAGATAAAATGTTTAAAATACCTTCGAGTAAAATTTTACAATGAACATAAATATAAAAATTTATATTTAAAATGTTACTTAATATTTTTCTAAATTTTTTTATATTGATTAATTATTACGTATGTGAACAACATCATATCTGTAAACTTAATTTAGTTAATAAAATTTTTAGGCATAAATTATTGAGAAATTTATTTAAAATTAATTGACCATTTAAAACAAAACGCAGAATTTATGCAGTAAATCTTATCTCTTTATGCAGTATGCTTTTAAGTCAAAGCAAAAAAAAAAAAAAAAAAAATAAATAAATAAATAAAATAAAAAATAAACGTAACAATAAACATGTTTAAATTTTTACATTAAAATTTTCAATGAAAATCTGTCTTTATTAGGCGATTCTATATTTGAAGTACTTTTATAAAAATATATACAGTGTTTTTTCCTGGTAGCTTTAAAAAAAATTCTATTAATAATATTTCAAAGATTTTTTTTTTTTTTTTTTTTTTTTTTTTTTTTTTTACGCACTATTTACTACAGATAAATCTTAATTATTTTGTGTTTAAATATTTATGTAGATATTCTTGTTCTTTATAAATGCAAAATTTGTCTTTTGCGATGAACAGGAATGAAAGGAAAATTGGATTTTGTAAAACAAAACGGTCCATCAAATAACGAAATTTCTATAACGTATGTCTATTAGTGTTTCATTTAGTAAATGGAAATAATGATAATTTTATATATAACCTCTAATTAATAATTCCATAATGCTTAAACATTTATATTCCATAACTTCAAATTAATGTGCAGATATGTCTGCAAAATATATCATTCAATGAAAATTCAAAGAATTGAAAATATTGTTGCTTTTTATTTTTAATGAGTTTCCAATGACATATTTATTTTGATGCTAAATATAATTTCAATGTGGTATATAAATCACATATTACTATTAAACTTTAACCTTCTCACCGCCTTGAACTGATATATCCGTTCACTAATCTATAGGTTTCACTGCAATAGAAGCATTTTTTAAGTTGATATAATTCTAGAGATATAATTCAGTTTTGAAAGATTAAGTTATGATTAATACTTTCAAGTATTTTATTACTATACATAATTATTTTTTTTTATATCACGCTTGAAAAATTATCTTTTTTCAGCATTTAAAATAAAATACAGTGAAAACAACATTACAATTGTGCCCTTTTGCTCGGCGGTCAAGGGAATATAAACGAAAAATGTTCCCTGCTGTAACAGGAACGTCTGCATAAACGTAATAAAACCTTTTCGGAATTACTCGCGATTTTGTAAAGTCTTTCTTTACTATCTCAAACCGGAGAACCCGATATATTTCTAAGATTTAAAGAATCATTTCGGGGGATAAAAAGTTTATTTTGCTGCCCATAATAATTGGAACCAAGCCCAAATAGTTTTACTGTCTATTAATCAGTTTTAATAACTCGGTATTAACCCAAAATATCAGTTATTCGGATATTTTCTATTTTCGAGAAAACATTTTCATCTGTGTAGTGGAATTGATACATGAAAGAGTAACATAAAAAATCATTTTTTATTTTAATGTTGTTAATTTAGATGAATACAGTCTGTTGATCATGTTTCGTGAACATGAAAATGTTTATTTGACTGAATGTATCCGTAAAACTGTTTCGTAAAAGTTTCACAAATTTATGGAAAGCATAATAAGCAATTGTTTCAAAATTGTTGCTTGGATTTTTGGCAACATTACATTTTTATTTTAAAAAAAAATGAAAATTTTGAATTTTTTGAAAATTTAAAAATATTTTTACTCATATGTGCAAAATAATTTTATAGTCATTTGTAAATAATGTCATTGGTGTATTCGGCCGTTTAGAGTTCAAATTAGATCTCGAACTTAAAAAGATCGTGGACAGTTCATGACTTTTATGACAAAATCTGACATCAAACATATTTTCTACAAATTTCAGAAATGAAGCCTCTGTGGCAGACATGTAGCAATTATTCAAAATTTTCTCATTTATATTTCTGGAAGACGTAAAAATGTCTACAGAAAAAATATGTATATACAGTGGGTAGCCAAATTATTAGTTACACACCTAAAATTTACATTTTGATGAGTTTAAAGCTATATATTTTTGTTTACTGATGGATTGTTAAACTATTTTAGGTATATTTGGATAGAATGCATATGGTTTAAAAATTAAAATAATCTTTCGTTCATAAAATAGAAATTTATTATGAAAAAACTTAGCGCAAGTGTTTCAGACAATATCCTCAATATTTCATCAAACGTGCCTTAGCGTCGATAACAGCCTGTACTCTTTTTGGCATGCTCTGTATACATTTTTTTTAGATTTTCTGTCGTTCCTCATCATGGTGGTTCCTCACCTTAAACAATACTTCTATAAGGTTTCTTTTAATACTTTTCGCTTTAGAAACTTCCAGGCGTTCTCAGTCGGGTTTAAATCCGGAGAGTTGCCCGGCCATGGCAAATATTTACTTTCTACTTAGTTAAGAATTCTGTTATTGTCCTCGCTTTATGAAATGGCGTCGAGTCATGCTTGAAAATACATTTGGAGGTATCGAGAAACCATTCTTTTAGTTGAGGGATCAACTTTTCTTCCAGTACTTTTTTACACTGAACCTGATTCATCACGCTATCCAAATTGTAAAGACTGCGCGTATTACTTCCACTGAAGACAGACCATACCATGACCTTAAGTGAGTGACTAACCGTCTCGGGAATACAGTCCGGTTGACATTTTTCGACTTTTCTGCGTCGAACAAATGAAAACTTGTCTGTCATTATTTCGATGTGAAACTCGTAGGAGAAACAAATCTGAAAATTTTCACAATTAGGTTCGAAGGGGTATTGTGCGGAATAAAAATATGTATAGTACACAAAACACAAAAATAAAAACTATTCTATTCACATTTTTCCAGTCTTCAGCGGTTATGTGTCCATGTTGCTTGGTTTAAGACAAACACTTCAGTTTCATAGCTGAAGTCAATTTGTGTTTCTTGGCTAACTTGCTACATTTAAACCCCAATTCTGAAACACATTGACTTGTTATTCTAGTACAAATAGCAATACCAGCTTAATTTACGATTCTTGACAATTCTTTTGTAGACTTCTGCTTGTTTTCAAGACAAATGAAACGGATTCTTCGTTCATCTCGAGGCATAGTGAAGCGTCAACACCCACAATTTCCATACCTTTGACTCTGTGTGAAAGCGATTTGACCAAGTTTAGATTTTATTCTGCTTACAGTCATAGCGGATGTATGTATACGAATAGAAATCTGTCTTTATGAATAATGGGAATGCTTTAACAATGCAGTGATCTCTGAAATCATCACCGAAAACAAAGCTTTAATTTTCCTCATATAACAACTGTTGTTAAAATCTGACACTACAAAAAAATAGAGAATTACGGTAGTTAGAATCCACAATGCACTAATTAGCACACATCTGAACAGAATTCACCATAAAAAATATCGAAAATTATGTCTTTCCGTAACATCCCTAATGCACGTTTTACACTATGAGATACCTACCCAGTTAATGACACCTGTTAAATGTCAACCGTCAGTTACGTCATTACTAAAACTTGAGGACAACATTGCCAGCATTTAAATCCAAAGACATGTGGAGAAATCATTTTCAAATTTAAGCCAGTTTTTAAGTGTAGGTTTTAAAAAAGTAAGAAAAATCGCAGTGTAACTAATAATTTGGCCACGCACTGTAAGCAGGATTCCTTGATATTTAATGTGTCAGTATTATTTCAATATTAGAAACTTAAGCGATAATCCGTAATATTTACCAACAACGCCGCTTTATTTTATCAGAAGAAAATATGGCTATGTTAAAATTTTCTATTACTATAACAACGAATGACGATTTGTAAAAAATTATCTTAAAAATATTCTTTGAATATATTTCATAAGACATGCGTGGCACGGTTTTCATTTTTCTAATCGTATTTAGTATATATATATATATATATATATATATATGTATGTATGAAAGTTTTAAATGTAATAATGTAAATGCAGTTTTAAAAAACACTTAATAAAATACGTAAGAAAGAAAAAAAATATTTGTCACGTCAATATTTTGGGGAGAGTATGCATGTAAAAATAACCAACATGTTTTTGCAATTCCCAAAGAAATGCCGAAATGATCCTATACACTTAATAAAAATACATGGCGATATCATAAAGATTTCGATTTTTACTACGATGAAAGAACGGCTCAATTCCAGATTTTTATATCGCGCAAGGTAAAATTTTACTATAATATTTGAGTATACCATGGATTCCACATTTTATTAAGAGATACAGATTGTGTCTGTAGTTTAATTCTTGATTTTTTTCTCTTATCACCACATGGTGCATGATATAGACTTTAATAAACATTTGTTGAGTAACAAATATAGAACAGAGCCGAGATACTTACATACTTATAAAATAATAAATCTTTTTTTATCAATTTAAAATGTTAAGCAGATAAAAAGCAAGCTTTAACTATGCAGGCTTTTGGTCCATCATGCAGTAGTTGGCGTATTAAAAGGCTGGAGCAGCAATGTTTTAAAACTTATATTGATTTTTCTATTAAATAAAATACATAATTATATAAGATATTAAAATACCAATCTACTCATTCATATTCTTTATAGCGGTGTTTACATGAAACAAATATGCAAAAATATTGCATAATGCCCAAATGACTTATCTGAAATATCTTTTAATGAGACTTTTGATAATTAGTTTTAAACCAAACTAAATAAAAACCATGAAAATATTTTATTTATTGTCTGCTTTCGAGACTATGCGTGTATTTAAACATCAGAAAGTAACACTGCAAAGTGCATAGGGCGGGCAATTTGCTCTTTTTCAAATAGTTAGCACGCAATCTACAGTTTATTTTCTATATTAATAAAGATATAACGTAACAGAATTTTCAAATTTACAAAATGGGATTCAAATTATACCCCCGTTTTCTGTTTTCTCTAATAATGTGTTTTATAAAGAGGCTTTTATCAATTTTTTGGTGAAATTTACATTACATGGACATTTGTGTATAATCGCGTTAGGCTTAAATTCTCGCTTTTCTTTTTGCATTAAATAAAAGCATCAAAGATTGAATTGTCAATGATATACTCTAAATTAAAAAAATAAAATGTTCAGCCTTTTTTAGATGGTGCAGATACATGATATACATATGATAAAGAAATCAAAGGGCCAAATTGAAAGAGGTTTTGGAGAATTACACTAACCATGATGAATGAAATATGTGAAAATCTCATATGACAAAGGTGGTATGTGGCAAAAAAAAAGAGTTAATCATTTGATTGAAAATAATCAGTGGTCTTCTAACATCTACTAAACTACTATTTGAAAAAAACCTAATACTTACAGAGATTTTAGTTAACTCATTTTACAACAAACGCAAATAGATATCAGGAAAATTATTAATAGAATTTTTATCCTTTTTTTCAATCAAAAAATTTTTATTTCCCTATCACATTTATTCACCACAGATATAAGAAAAAAAATTTCGTTTTGAAACTAACGGATATTATTTGTAGAACTAGGGGGATCTGGCCCATGTAAGCTACACTCGCCATCCCCCGTCCAGGCACCGCAGAATCTAAAAGCATGCTAATTTGATTGGTATTAAAAAGATTAGAGAAGATAGTATTATAATGAAAAACCTATAGCGATCTCCCTGTAAACGGGTTTTTATTCAATTTCCTTTGATTGCGAAAATTTAAGGCCGAATCAGTTTCTGTTAAGACATCCAATGGTTGTTTTCGTGTTTGATTAAAGAGGACCAGTTAAACATTTGAAAGGAAGCTAAGATAAAATGAATTAAGTAAACAGAGACTTTGCACCACGGTATTTTTTAACAGCGTTATAAAACGATTGACATAATACATTTTACTGCTTTAACCCCTTCAAGGGCGGTGGCTCATTTTTGGGGCATTTAATTTAATTCTTAAATGCCAAATTGGCACCAGAATATTGGAATGAAAATTTTCCTTTTATTAAGTAAGTGAACAAAACCATTTTCGTATTTCGAAATTTGTTTGCAAATTATAGTGCCATTCACTGATTTCAACATTTTACGAATAGGAGTACCTTGCCCCTGAAAGGGTTAAAGGCATATTAATGTATTTATTATTTTAAAGTTTCCTTTCTCTTTTAATATTCACGTGTGAATACAAATTTTCAAGACACAATTTTCAATATTTTCCTGCTTTTAACACTTACTCATTTAATAGTAATTTTAAAGTTTTTTTTTGTTTGTTTGTTTATAATAGTCACGTGTAAATAAATTTTTAATCGTTAGGAAATATTATTCTTTGCGCTGTTTTCAAAATTGAAAACAATCTCTATTGTAATAGCCTAAGTCATGTGACTATTATCAACAGTTCCGGGCGAATCTCTTCGCTTATTATATTTCAGGCGGCCATTTTGGCACTTTAATGCTAGCCAGCCAAAGACGATAAGTCGCCAAATATTATTCTATCGCCATCATTTCAGTTGTATTGTAATAGTCCAAGTCATGTAACTGCCACTAAGAATTACAACCCTTCGCTTTTCATAAGAAAGGTTTCCATTTTGATTAAAGAATCTAAGTTATTTTTTCGATTAAAACTACATAAAAGTTGCCATGATCGCAAAGAATTCTTGATACTTTTAATGTTTGCCGGGTGTAAATCTCGCCAATAGCTTTTTTTAACTCGCCAGTTAGCATTTTTTTATTTTTTCGAGTGGTAAATTAAAACGGTACTACTTGGTTATCCCATCGACCAAAAATCTATCGCCAGACTATAAGATTAAATGTCAGTAATGGTTAATCGTAAATGTCACATTAACGTGACTGTAAGGAAGTTACACGTGTTTACGCCATAATGGGATTTTTATTTCTTTGTTTTAATTTTATTTTTATTAATGTTATACTAATTTATTTGTTCTTTCGTTATTTAAAATAAAAATTACGTCAATTTGTATAATTTGGCAAGTGGTTTGGCGATTTATATAATTTGGCCAAATTGGTCGACAGGATAACTAAGTAGTACCATTAAAACATTGCTTTGAATTTGAAATTAAATGTCAGGATTTGTTGCATTATTTAATCGGATTTGGCATGATTTTTTTTACGATAATTTGGCCTCGTTTTCGAATACCAGTTACATAAGTATTTTTAAATCATTTTCTATTATTTTTAAAATGAAATAACAATAAATTAATTAAAAATTATTTAATAACTATATAACAAAACAATTTATAACATTTTTTTAAATAAAAAGAAAATAAATGTAAATAAACATTTATTAATAAATAAGCAACAATAGCCGAGTTACCATGTCAGGCAAAATAATGCCATTTTGACGCCATTTGGTATCCTGGTGCGTATATGACATCTGCGCGTAATATTTTTCTTTTCGTTTCGTTTAAAAAAAAAGAAAGAAGTGAAAGACATTAATTTTAAACTTTTCAGTTTTGACTGAAAGTTTTGTATTAAATAAAATGATAATGAAATACAAAAAAAAAAAAAAAAGCATTGTTCTTAGCATACATTTATGGGAGGCCAAACTGTTCGCCATATTAGTTTAAAATAATAACCTTTACTAAAATATGAAAAAAAAAATCTGTTATGATTAAAATTTGAGTTGCCACCATTAGAAAAAAATATTTAAAATTAGAAAAAAATTAATATTTCGAAAACTAATTCGAATTTAAAATTCCAATACCAGTTTTGGGATCTGCGGATCGATACCGATTTATGGTCTTAATTTCATAGCAAAGTATTCCATATTTTAGGAGAAATCGCCGAGAAACATAATCAGTCGTTTCATAGAATCTTTTTCATAAATTCATTACATATCAGTCGTTTCATATATGCGTTTCATAAATTCGTTTCATTAGGATTTTATATATATAAGGTAGACATATAAAATTCCTTTATTGTTTATAATTGTTAAAAATATATAATAAACATTTCTTTATGCATTATTTCTCACTCTGAACATTAAGAGTACCGGGTTTATCTATATTGATATATTCTGAAGTGAAATCGCTATTAATTTCAAGATTTTATTATATCATTTTTTTACGGATTTCTAAACTTATTTCTCAACGTATAATAGTAAATTATTTAATGTTTAAAATCGTTCTTTTTTTAAATATATTACACATTTTGTTTTTGTTCTATACTTTATTTTCTAATTTTTAGCCTTTAAAATATTTCATTGTAGCAGTTTCACAGCCATTTGGCCTATTTTGCGAGTATTTAATGGCGCATGTTTGTGTTCGTATTTATTGTATATTTTCATAGATTAAGAAACATTCGTCTTTTTTTTTACAGTGTATGACTTTGAGAAAGTGATCCGAATTCTCATTACACACCAGGAAAAACCCTGAAAAAACCCTGTGCGGTCACCCCGTCTGAAGTACACCTTGATGGTTGCCTCAGACTACACGAGTAGCAGTCAACGAGACACAAGCGTGGGTACTACTGCATCTCTTTTGTTTCTACACTATAAGACTACAAAGGAACATTTCCCCAATCTTCATAGGTTGCTAAACTGGAAGTGTTCACAGAACTAAATTTCAAATTGAATCGTTTCATCGAATCGAAATGCAATACCGACATCGAAAAGTGCAAAAATCTTGTGTTAGGTTATGACCTTAGACATTCCATGCAAAAAGAATGATTTACATTTAAACATATTTAAATGCAAACGAAATATTTATAAAGATTGCTTCATGTCATTTTAAATTATCTTTCGAATGTCGTATTCTGCAATTTTATTATTAAAAAAATCAGTATGAGTTGAAAATTCCTTAAAACATTATATTAAATTTTACTTTTTAACACTTTGCAACATAGTTTATAAGTGTTTATGACTTCGATTTGTCTGTCCGGTCTGTCTGTGCTCTAACTCACGAAAATATACTCGAAATGACATGCATTTGATATACGGTATTCAGGTTTGCCGTGTCATGTTCGGTATTGAAAATGAAGTGTGTAGCATTCATGATTCATTTACCGGGGCACTCAAAGATATTCCGTTACATTATGGTTCTTGGGAAAAAATCGTTTGCGGTGTATTTTAATAGTGTTAAATAATTTTAAACATAAGGAAATTTATATACATTATTGGGGTGCAATAGGAGATGGTTAGTATATAATATGCTATCAGTATCACATACACTGTGCGCGCATAGACTCAAGTTATGTTTTAAATAATTTCACTTCATTCTCAGAAATAGTTAATGTACCTTGATGAATGACATCAGTGACAATAATTAAATCGAAATTAACATAACTGTCATTAATCACAAAAATGTCAACTTTAAATTTTGAATTATCAATTTCGATTTCTGAATTAAAGTAATCTTCTGGCTAAATTGAAGTCTTTCCTAAATCGGTCAAAGTGGTAACCGTAGGTTTTAATTCCACAATGTTCTTCAAATTATCATAAACACTTTTCTTTAAAAGAGTCTTTTGACTACCAGTATCTATCAAGGAGGTTAAATGTGAAGAATAAAGCTTTATCTCTTTTAGAATTAAATCTTGTTCGATTTATTACACTGAAATGAATTCTGGCCATAACTGTAACAGCGGAAACAAAGGGACCCTTTATCTTTATTAACGCAGTTAATACTCTTATGATTATTCCCACCACAATTATAACAGCTCATATTTGAATTTACAGGCTAAAATCTATTCTTAACTTCAACTTCGGCCTTAATTTTAGGCTTAGCACCTTCATGTTTATGAGACTTTGCATTTTCATACTCCGACCTTAACTTTTCATAGGCTTTTAATTTTTGTTCGAATTCTAAAATCGATTGACATCCATATAATATAGATTTTCTGAAAACAGGGTCGGGTATACCATTTATAAAATACTGCATCAATGCGGAATCCTCAATGTTACCACGTGAATTTAATTTCTTCATAACAAGAAAATATTCTTCGAGTGTTTCATTTTTATGTAATTTTCGTTTATTTAATAAATTATGTAACTCCGCAGAATTTTAAGTGGTGCTAAATTCTGATATCAAAATTTGTTTCAATTTCTCATATGAATTTATATGCAATTCGATCTGAACTAACAATTTAGCTTTTCCTCGTAGGGATCTCTTGAGAAAAAATAATTTATGTAATTCTGACAAATTAAATATACTAGTGACATTGTCGAAATTACTAAGACAAACATTTATATCTTGATCAGAACTACCGTCAAACGGAGGTACAATATTTTCAATATCGTTAAAACTAGTAGTTGATGGCACAAAACTTTGAACTGAAATTTGCTTGTTTTGATCAAAATTTGATGATTCTGTGTCATTACTTATAGAATTATTATTTAAAGACAATTCGGGTTCCGAATCTGTATCGCTGTCATTTTGAACATTAGCTTGTAGTAAGCTTAAATCTGATAAATAAGTAACTAATCTCGTCGTGAGATCAACTAAAGATCCTTCATTAGAAATACAAAATAAATTACAAACTGTAATCAAATCATTTAGAGAAAAATCCGCTTGAATTTTCGTTACCTTATTTTTAAATTCTGAACTATCATTTTAATAATCAAAACCAGAAAATTATCTGATTCTTTTCCTATTGGATTGGTCCCCTTCTACATGAAACACGAATTTGTTCAAAAGTTTTATTTTGTTTGTTCTTTCATTCTTAATCGCAAGTTCCAGTTCAGGGATGTCAACTAATTTCATCATGAAGTAAAAAAATATATAACGTACAATGTACTCACCGCTAACAATAATATCCACCTTGAGTGGATAATTTCGCAATTTTTTAATTTTTATTACAGTTTTGGCGTAACACTTGTGTGGGCAGGCAGCATCAAATCTTTCATCCCACTTCTGACACTAATTTTATGGATAAGATATCTTTCTAACACCATACATTACTACTTTAAACACGATAAACAGACGTCATTCCTGGTTATGTGGTTATATTCTAAACTATTTACACATTAATATTTGCAAAGATTATTTACAAATTAACTAATACATCTCAAATTCAATCTAATCGCTTCTCGAACATCCATTTCGTCATTTATGGGGCATTCTCACAATCTTTTAACTTTCATGTCCCTGAATAATAATTTTTTATTTAATACACTTTTTTGTGTTTTTTTATTTCATATCCTTGGGAACATCCCCATGCATGATCGCACAACAATATTAAAGAAATAAATAAGTTTTGGACGATGCTGGGGGTCCAAACACATGGAAAACTCATCTACCGTCCCTTGTCCCTAATGCTGATTTTGAACTTTGGAGCTGTCTGGATAAAATTGTTTCAATAATAATAATTCGATGAAATATTTTCTGAAACTGGAACTATTGTTTTATATAAATATGTAGCTAAAAATTAACCTGCACACATTTTTAGGGTTGATATTATTTTCTGAACTCTGTCCTTGGGTTTTAGATTTTTTACCATCCCTCTTCTAAAATGATACAGAAAATCACTTCAGATGCAGAGATGGAATTTTTCTCAAGTTTTTGCTCATGCAGAAGTATGCAAGAGAAAGAATATCTAAAATTCTTTGACAGGAAATTTACTGCAGAATATAAATAAGCATTTAAATATCAATTTCAAGCACCGTGGCTTTATTGGTAGTCTTACCGTCCGCAAGGTTTAATCCTGCAATTTTCGAGGTAAATTAATTATTTTTTTTTTTTATTTAATCCAATGCAAATAACTGTTTCTAAAAATCAATGAACATTTTCGCTACCACTTAGTCTTAACATAATCTGCCTAAAATAGGTGGTAAGTTTCCTTGCTGTTCCATCCTTACCGTCCCTTGTTTCCCCATTTTGTCCCTTTTTTCCTATACCATCCCCTTTTTTTTACATTACCGTCCCTTCTTTAACACCCCTGTAAGACAATGTTATACCAAAATTTTGCACTAAAAATACTACATTGTCATTATTTCTTATTTGAATGTCCTGTGGGTACTATGCAAATTCGTTATAAGTAAAAAATTAGAAGAAAATAAAAAGTTATAGTGGTAAAATGGTAAGGAAAATTAAACTCGCAAGTTTAACTTAAACCTCAGTTAAATATATTTTTTTACGTTGATGACCAGTTTTTCTTTATTTTGAATCATTATAGCATTCGTCTATGAGATTAAAATGCTCTTTTAGCAAGTTTAATTTCGCCAGATATATATATATATATATATATATATATTTTGTCAAAAGTTAAAAGATTGTGAGAATGCCCCTTATACGTCTCTTTCCAACATTCTGCAGCATACCCCTCTCGTTCGCCACCAAAACATAATAATGTTCTTTCCTCTTCCAACTCACTTCAGTTCTCCTTTTTTCGCCGATCGCAATGAGCGTCTGTCGTACCGAACGTTACCTCCAGCGCGCATGCGTTGGACGGAACTGCTGTCACCAATCGCTAGAGTGTCTTTAGATCGCAGAGTTGCGTTCTCAAAACAAAATAGACAGGATTTAATGGTGGAAGGAATTACTTCCAACTGTTGTATACATACATACATATATATATATATATATATATATATATATACATATATTGTATATTTACATATATATATGTATATATATGTACATGTATATGAATAAATACATGCGTGTATATATACATAAGCATGCATATATAACTCTGGCGCGCGGCTAACCGAAAAGAACCCAAAATTTTAGTGTACTACACGGTGTGCATAAACTCCATAGCCTATAGGCAGAGATACAACAAAGAATTAGTCAGCATTACTGAGAATGAACGTGAATTAATGTATTTTTAATTTGAGTTATTCATTTTCAAGCGGAACTATGCTTAGTATAGGGCAATTCCATCGTAACTAACGTAACATTTGATTATCGAATGTTGTTTTCAAAACTATGCAGAGAATTTACTAATAAAGCTAGAACAAATTTTTACAATTTAAAATATTTCTTTCTGAGAACTTAGTACTGAAATAGCTGCAGATTTTTTCAATCTCTCTTATAGTCCCGAAAATTGCAATTTAAAATTCTGTAACTGACGTAACATAAAATAGACAAATATTTTTTCTGCCTTCATTGATGTGTAAAAATTATCAAAACTATCCCGTGAAAAAAAGTGATTTATTGTTCTCAACAACACTAAGTATTGCCGAATTATAACAGTAACTTGTTTAATTAATTTTTGAATAACAAAAAAGAAAAAAATGGCATTTACACATGTAACTGACGTAACTTTTATTGTGTAACTGACGTAACATTATGACTTTACAAAGACAATTATAGTACTTAATTTAGCTTGTAAACAGTAATTTACAATGCCTTTTTTATTAGGATTTTATTATAGAATATAAAAATATCACGTTTTCCAATCATATCCTTAAATTTAACATATTATAAATTTTACCCCCCCCCCCCCCAAATGATAATTTTCTGCGGAATTGCCCAATACTAAGACATGCTTGTATTGTTTAAATAAAATCATATACAGGGCTTTGCTTAGAACTGGATAGACGGCCGACTATGGATAGTAAATTCGGGAAATGTGATTTCAATTGTTTTAAACATGTTTTCATCCGAATTAAATTAAATCTTAATATGTGGATGCTATACAAATCTGTATGCAATATACATGGCTGTACAAAGTATCCAAGTACATTTTCTTCTGAAGGTAGAAATTGCTGTAGGTTAATTTTCAACTGTGTTATGCGTTTTCTCACTAAACTAACTTTTAGGATATTATGTAGAATCTGTAAAAACCTATAGATCATATACAGAGCTCCTCAAAAGGATTGGAGTACAATCCGTTATAGTCGGCAATTATTAAAATTTGTTTATAAAATGTGTTATAAGTTTTCTTAAATGTTTACTTGTGTATCCTCTTTACCTTATTAAGCAGGTAAATTTTGTTAAAGTATTCTGGAAGTGTTGGAAAGTGCTTCATAACCTATGTTTGAAACATGATTTTTATTTCTTGTTTTTTCTAACACGCACAAGAAACTCCACACAGAACTTCCATTCACAACAAAAATAAACAGATACAAATCTTAGGCATCATGACAAAAAAAAAATTTAACTAGAAGAATTTCGTTTTAATTAAAATTTGAAATCCCTTTCTCTTTGCTTGAAACTTTTCTCTCAAAATATAAAGCAATCATTTAAAAAATGAAATAAAATAATTATATCATCATATTTACTTTCTTTCCGTCGAAATTTATTATTTAGTTATAGAACTTAAATATGTGTACTATTATTTTAACACAATCAAATTGATTGGTAAAGTTGTCATACGAATGGAATATTTTCAACTGAGCCAAAAAATGTCCAGGCTGAGAATCGAACCCAGATCCTTGGCTTAAAAGGCCAATGCTTTGCCATTTAAGCTAACTGTGCCGACAACCACCCAGCATATTTCGCTCGGATAACCTTATTGGTAATAACATCTGGTCTGCCATGTAGACAGGTAAACAGAATAAACCTCAGGTTTATTATTATAAACTGCAGAATAAACCTACGGTTTATTCTGTTGCGCTGTCTACACTGTTAAAAATATCTTGAAAAATAACCTCTATTTTTAAAGGCTATCTATTTTCTTACCAATGAGAATGCTCCATAGGCGTTTATAAAGCATTCTCGTTTGTCAGAAAATAGATAGCCTTTAAAAACAGAGGTAATTTTAACGATATTTTTAACAGTGTACATGACAGACCAGATTTTACTACCAATAAGGTTATCTGAGCAAAATATGCTGGCTAATTGTCTGCCCAGTTAGATTAAACAGCAAAGCATTGGCCTTGTAAACCAAGGATTTGGGTTCAATTCTCAGCCAGGCCCTTTTTTCGCTCAGTTGGAAACATTGAATTCGTTAAATATGTATATTTTACCGATAAGAACGACATTTCGTTGAATTATTCTTCCTAAAAAAATACATTTTATGTTTGAGGTGTCTTCCGCCGTTCTAAAATAATAAACATTTTTTTACTTAACAAGTAGGCGACAGATGGCGCCACATACGCTACTTCGAAAAGACCTTTTGAACAGAAGAGATACTTTACCCATGTGATGTCAGCTGCGGGTAAACAGAAGAAAAGTACCATTAGGCCTGAAGAACATTTTAACACTGCTCCCCTCTCGTCGAATAAACAGTCTTTTTCAGAGGGGTTTTTCCCCGCAGAGGCGTGGCTGTTGCCATTCGTAGCTAAAGTCCACGCCGCTGTTGTTGCACGCGCTTGAAAACGATCTACACGCCACAAATAAAAACTAAATTAACAGATAAGAAATTTGCCATGTGACATGCACGTTTTATAAGTGGCGGAGTACATCGTTTTTAAGCGCGTGCAACAACAGCGGCGATCAGTTCACAACTGGCTCTCTTCTCTTCTGTTCAAAAGGTCTTAGGAAGGGGGTGCTGAGGTGCCTTCCGCCGTTCTAAAATAATAAACATTTTTTAACTTAACAAGTAGGCGACAGATGGCGCCACATACGCTACTTCGAAAAGACCTTTTGAACAGAAGCGAAGAGAGCCAGTTGTGACCTGATCGCCGATGTTGTTGCACGCGCTTGAAAACGATGTACTCTGCCACTTATAAAACACGCATGTCACATGGCAAACTTCTTATCTTTTAATTTAGTTTTTATTTGTAATTTCTAATTAAATGAGTGTTTAAATTAGCAAGCTTATTATTAAGTCTGAAGTAACACCCTGCTATCATTATGATATGTTCATCATTAAAATAAGATTAAAACGGATTGAATATCCGTAGTGAGAAGCTCGATCCAACAGTAACCTCAATGTGTAATAAAACAAACTTTTTTATCAAATAAGACAGCTTAAGTTCATTAGTAATGCAATAAAAAAAATGTCAGTGAGACTGCATGAATAAAGTTTACTTACGAAAAATTCACAAAATCTTTTAGCTAGGTGCTTTTAGTAAAAGAAATTCTCGATATAATCAATTCATATTACAAATTTTACTATTAAATATCAACTATAAAATTCGTAGAACATGTTGTTGTAATCAAATGGGTTGACTTTTATACATGAGATGAGTCTTTCAAACATTTTGCTTTCTTTATTTACATTCTTTTCACAAGAATTTTAAAAAAGGACAAAAATATGAATTCAAAATTCCATATTAAATAACATAATATTTGAATGCATAAATAGTTTCTTATCAAAAGAATTAAAAAAATGGACAAATAACTAATTCTAACTCCACATTATGTAATATAATATTTGAATGTATAAAAATTTTCTTTTTATAAGAATAAATAAACGGACATGTGCGAGTATTACTCGCGCTCAGAGAGTTCCACACACTAAATATATGAATTATTAACTCTATTATTAAAAAATTCCTTACTAAAAGAGCTAGTCGGATGCACCAATCTCAAAACTTTCTTCTATCTCATGCATGTTAATACTTCAAAATTCTCTATCCCACTGCCAAAATTAAATGGCAATCTATGCCCATCATGAGGATTCTAAAGATAAGATATTCCATGCATTTAATGCTTGAGATAAGTCTATCACTGAAATCGTGTAAATCTAGTAAAATGCAGCCAGAAGCGCCACCTGTTGGGTGATTTACACCAAAATCTAATCAACAACAACTTATGTCAACGTCTAACGGAATCTGAAGTTTGGGATAAATCCGTGGATTAGTTTTTGAGATAGAGCTATTGCGAAAATCGTGAAAATTCCAGCATAGCAGTGCCACCTATTGGGCGATTAACACCAAAACCGAATCAGCAACAAATTGTGTCAACGTCGAACTAAATCTGAAGTTAGATGAAAAGTGGTACATTAGTTCTGGAGATAGAGCTATTGCGCGAATCGTGAAAAATGCAGCACAGGAGCGCCATCTATTGAATGATTTACACCAACACGCAATCAGCACCAACTCATTTCAAGGACTAACTGATCTGAAGTTTGATGAAAATCCGTGCATCAGTTCTTGAGATAGAGCTATTGCAGAAATCATGCAAAATGCAGCATAGCAGCACCACCTGTTGAGCGATTTACACTAAAACGTAATCAGTACCAACTTATACCAAGAACTAACTGAATCTGAAGCTTGAAGAAAAGCTGTGCATTACTTTTTGAGATAGGTTGCAAAAATCTCGAAAAATGCCGCATAGCAGCGCCACCTGTTGGGCGATTTTCATCAAAAACTAATCAGCACCAATTTACGATACGAACTACGTGAATATAAACTTTTATTAAATTCCGTGCATTAGTTCTTGAGATAGAGCGCGGATCTCGGGATCTCTGACCCCTAAAACGTGTAAATCCAAGTCGAAAATTTTCACGAATCCAATACGTTTTTCTTGTAAAGGTAGAAGAATGTAAAAAATAAAACTTTGTAAAAATCTATTCAACGTGGGGTTTGGTAAAATTGTATATATACTAGAAAAGTGTGATGAGTATACTGTAAAAGTTCTAAGAGATATGAAGCCTTATAATATCAAATATATCTATTCTGTATAACTCTTATTTAAATCTTATCCTAATCTGTTTATGATGAATTTAATTCGGCACTGACCATAGAAATAGTGCATATTTAAACTTAATTTGGCATTTCATAAAACTAAATTCAGTGTCGTAACAGTCTTTTCTTTTTACAATGTAGCTAAATCAAAACCCGTGATCAATGTCAACTTGGCATTGCGCTAAGCTCGCTACGAAAGGAGGTCCCAAAGTTGCAACGCCGAATGGTTCGTGCCGCATTTTTCCAGCTTGGTTTATAATTAACTTTTAAAGACACGGGAAGCGTATTGGGAGATCCACTCAATGCAAACTAGTCGCGAAATTTATGTGATTAATTCTAATTAAATTAGTCTGTTTTTAACAATTTGACGTTTCATGCTTTTATGCTGCTACAGGACATTGTATTACACAAATGTATCATTAAAAGTTGTTATCTAGGTTTTAAAAGCCGATGGTACATAGAGTACGCCACCCCTATCATTATGTATGTGCAAACTATCCGTGTCTTTAAAGATTGATATCTCGACTAATTACCGATGATTTTTTTTCAAATATCCTTATCAAAATTGCTTTTATACTTATGCTACGATAGGTACCTCCAGCGCCCCTCAACACATTTGCTGAATGCCCGCAAATCAAAATTTGTGTGCATCGGAAAAATACGCTTTTCTCAAAAACTATGTGACCTAGGGTAATCGCTATAATTTTCTAGCAAGGTTTAAGTTAACGTCTACTTACCTTTAATTTTTTATAATTTTAGCTTCAATAGATTCGAAAATAGATGAGGGGGAACAAATTTTTGCACTACATTTTCGACGATATTTCTGAAAATATAATGCCTAAAATTAAAAGAAATGTATTTTTGAGTTCAGCGTCACGAAAGCTTTTACACGAAAGACCACACGATACACAAAGATTTTTTTTTTCAAGTAACGTAATTAGCCCCTCAACATTTTCCCTAAAAATATTTGTAAATGTTTAATAATCTGTAAATACACTATATGACCAAAGGTGACCGATCACTTGCGATTTTTAACGTTTTGTTAAATATCTAAAAAAATACATGAGGAATTAACCTAAAACTGCAGGTGTGTAAACAGAATAGTATAGGTCATATATTTCCGCGAAGATTTTTTCCTGAAACCCCATAGGGAACCGTCAAAAATATGAAAAAGAAAGGATATCTTTTGGATAACCCTGTAAAAACTAATGGAGCAAAAGCGTTTAAACTCGAGATTATTAATAAGTGATTTATTGCAATATACTGTATTCATTTTTATGAGGATAGCATGTATACTAGTAGAGAAATTAAGGTTTTTATAAAAACAGTCCCAAATTTCGCCAAGTTTTTTGCTTATAATTTGCAGAATTCTTAATATAAAAAAAGTTCTTTTCCGAAAATATGACGAACAACATTGTACACAATACTCTGCAGTCAGAATTAAAAAATAATAAAAATTAGATGAAAAATGATCATGTTTACTAAAAAATATTTCACTGTGCATGCGCTAAAACAATCAAAATATAATGTGCATAATGTGCTAGCTAAATGTATAGAGCAACTTTTGTAAAAGTTTCAAAAACATAGTTTGAAAACTCTGATAATAATCGTTTATAGAATAAGCTCAAAATCCGTTGTTTCCAAAATGAAGCAAAATCATGAACGGTTTTATCCATATATCCATTGATTAGTGCCAATTTAGTATACACAATGTTGCACGTACTACTATTTGGATACAATCCCTCATCTTTTTGCTTCGTTTTGGGAACAACGGATTTTGAGCTTATTCTATAAACGATTATTATCAGAATTTTCAAACTACGTTTTTGAGACTTTTACAAAAGTTGCTCTATACATTTAACTAACACATTATGTACATTATATTTTGATTGCATTCGCGCATGCGCACCGAAACATTTTTTAGTAAACCTGCCCATTTTTCATCCAGTTTTTATTATTTTTTAAGTTGGACTGCTGAGTATTATGTACAATGTTGTTCGTCATATTTTCTGAAAAGAACTTTATTTTATATTAAGAATTCTGCAAATTATAAGCAAAAACCTTGTCGAAATTCGGGACTGTTTTTATAAAAACCTTAATTTCTCTACGAGTATACACGCTATCCTCATAACAATGAACACAGTATATTACAATAAGCCACTTATTAATAATCTCGAGTTTAAACGCGTTTGCTCTATTAGTTGTTACAGGGTTATCCAAAAGATATTCGTTCTTTTTCAATTTTTTGACGGTTTACTTAATTCTAAGATCTTATTTCCTACTAAATCGAAGATGCTGAATAACAATCTAATTGACTTTTTCTCCATCATCCGTACCATTTTCAAAATAGGAACGCTAGCTCAAGATGTCACTGCCTGCTACCTTATAGTGTATCTGTTCTACTGTATTTAGATACCATGGTGATAATTGTAGCCAACTAGACTATTTGTTTATTTGATGCTATATGGAAGAACGAAATCAGCTTACATTTTAATTTTTTTAAGTTATCTCGGGATAAAATATTCACATTAATTTCTGTCTTTTCGAAGTATATTTACAGACTAACAGTTATTTCTATACAAAAAGATGTTTGTTTTATTTAGAACATTTTCAACCTTTGTAAATTTTCAAAACTGTAACCGTAATGCCCAGAGTAAAAGAAATAAATGATAGCTGCTATTTAGTAAAACGAATATATTTTCAAGTCAAAGAATACTAGAAAGTATTTTCTTTCAAATTGAGTTTTTCATTCAGTATTTTAAACAAAGCTCCGTCATGGATAAGTGTTTGTTTCTATTGTATTTAAGTAAGTTATTGGTATATCCGGATGAATCAATCATGGCCTTTGAGCTGGTAAAACTGGAGTTGACATTAAATCTTTATTTTCTATCCTAAATGTTACTGATAGTATGTCTGAAAGTATTCCACTTGTAATATTGTATCCAATATTCAACTTTTGTATGCCTGTGAGTATTTCAAGAGAGAATCTTTTTCTTTAAACATGCTTAACGTTATTCACATCAAGGAAATGACGGAAAATCATGAGGAAGTTGTTAAGGGGTATTGCTTTTAGATTTTCTTTTATGGTTCAAGGGTGAAAAATAATTATTTAAATATAGCTCTTCAGAATTCTTATTGTATTATACAACAAAGACATTCTTACTATGTTACCTAAAAACCATATAGTGAAAATGCTATTGTATTTTTATTATTATTATTATTATTATTATTTTAAGATGCTCTCGAATTTTATTAAAAGAAATACTAATTTAAGTACGTGAAACTTCACTATTCTAGGAATCAAGATTTACGGCTCTTTTTTTTTTAAAGTAAATGTAATCATTTTCCTCGAAATGTCTATTAATTTTGTAAAGTCCTATACCTTTTCCTTGTACAATAGTTTGTCTCCGTTTAATTATGAAAATAAAGCAAAAACAAGTATGCAATTTGTTCAACTTTTAAAATTTGAATGTCTCTGAAAAAAGTGATTCTGTAGGAATTTTAGCGCTAATTTGTAAAGCAATTTTTTGAGATAAACATTTATTTTCTAATATCCTTGAATTAAAAATAAGAGAATAAATGAATACACACTGGTCGCATTTTAGTTTCTAAAGTATTTTTTTAAAGGAATTTTCAACAACTTTATAAAACAAGATTTCGTCATTCCAAGCTATTTAAATGTGTCACGATAAATATTTTTATGGTAGTATACTTATAAAGCTTTTCAGCACCGTAATTATTCTTTTTCTTTTAGTTCAGTATCATTTGAGGCAGTGAAAGTTATATGCTGTTCAGAAATATTTGAATGGAGTGAGGGGGCGGAAGTAAAAATCTTATTCTGACACATTTGTTGAGATTCTTTTTACAAACGCTACTGTGTTCAATAATAATCAGCGTACTTATTAATGGAATTTTCTCATGCACAATCTGCCAAACATTTTAATCTCGAGTTCGTCGCAGAAAAAGATGAAAATAGCCATTCCATAGAGAAATTATTTATCTTCCAATTGATGTGTAAAAAAACATACTTGGATGTCATCTTGATTGAGAAATTTAACCAAACTCTGAAATTCTTGAATTCTTCAGGACATTTTAGAACAGGATACAAAACAGTTAAATCATTCAATTTGAAAATTATGGAGATTTAAACTTTTATTCTTTCAATGTTAAATAATTTTTTCAATAATTGTAAAACAAAGTGCAATGAGTCTACAGCCTTCTTATTATATCTCAAATACTTTGGTGAATGAATTGTAATTTTAGATTTACATATTCTAAGTTTCTAGAAAAGTATTTCTGTTAAAAATTCCATTGATCAATACATTGTTTTAAATATTAATTAAAAATATATTAAAAGTGTGAAATAACTACCGCTAAAAAAGAAATTGAAATAAAAAAAAAAAAAGATAATGTTCAATCGAGTGCCTATTCAGTAGAATGGGTTTTCTACCATAATTTGGGTGATTATAGTGTTTGGTGTGCTACTATTATTTTTTAACACTTTCCAACATAGTTGAAAAGTGTTTATGAATTCGGTTTTTCAGTGTGTCTGTCCATGCTCTAAGTGGCATAAATATAGTCCGACTGCCATGAAATTGATATATGTTATTGGCGTAACTATGGCATGTTCGGTATTGAAAATGAAGTGTATAGCATTTACTGTTCATCTACATGGACACTCAAAAGAATGTCGTTACGTTGTGTTCTATGGGAAAAATCGTTTACGGTATATTTTAATGATATTACACCATTTTAACGGATCTTGTAACTTTTTAACTAGACGAAAATCTTCAAGAAAAAATTTGGAAGAGATGTCATAAATTCCCGGCGCCGCCATCTTGGGATTTTTCTTGGTGTGAAAACCTCTTTTCCGCCAAGTAGTAAATGTCCCCAAGCACCGGTTTATACGCATGTTTGGATTAACGAAAATAAAATGTAAATAATAAACAAAATTCGCTAAAGTGGCAATCAGTAATCGTTATTAACTGAAAACAAATCACTGGATTCAGAAGTTCTCGCTCTGTAGCAATCTCAAAATTCAGCAGTTCTCACTTTGTAGCAATATCAAAATATACAACACTCGTAACGCAGCAATATATACATAAAAAACGAAACTTGCTAAAGTGGCATTCAGTAATCGTTGTATGAGCGCTCCGCGCTCATTAACCGAAAAAAAAACATCACTGGATTCAGAAGTTCTCGCTGTGTAGCATTCTCAAAATATAAAAAACTCGTAAGGCAGCAAAATATACATAAAATTATCAACATACCTTAACATACATTTACTTTCTTGAAAGCTCCAGCACTAAAACCTGTCATAACCTCACCGTCATTTTCCAAAATAGGCTTATGAATACGCATTGACACACAGTAAACAAACCTCCTTTTTTGTCAAAATTTCCTCATATTTCTTAATTATTTCAGACAGAGCATTTAAATGGACTACAGAACCCATATTCAATTAAATACATCCAATAAATTTAACATAAAAATAATTGACAGAAATATACAGCACGATATCACAAGCAAATACGGCCTTCTCGCGTACTCGCAACACAATGTCGAATGAAAAACGGGGTTGCCAGAACACGTCACCCTAAAACACGCACGTCACACGGGGTTGCACATATCGATAAAGGTCACCAACATAAAATCGCCAAGAAATCTCAAAACATTCAAGATGGTGGCCGTCTGGGAATATACCGCATGTAAGCCAAAAATTCAAAGTTTGAATTCGTTCATCTCTAAATTTTTTATGTGTAAACATGAAATTTTGACTATTAATTAAACACATTGTGCTCTTTAATATACTACCATTAGAAACTGACTAGACTTCTACAAAATGTGTATATTATTGAAATTAACATCTCTCTTTTTTTTAATCCATGGGTTATTGCGCGCAGGATATCTTGAGAACATATATATGCATTGTTATGAAATTTGATATATATAATAAGCACCTATGTATTTTTAAAATGATCTACTAAACCATATCATTAACCATGTAAATAAAATATTTTCCTGAAAAAAAAATCAAACTTTTACATTTTGTAACGAATAAAATTAGTCTTAACTAAAAAACTTATCACTGTAAATAATTAAAAGTAAACCACTTTCAAACTACTTATGTGTTTATTATAGATTGCAAATTTCGAAGCAATCCATGCATATGTTCTCAAAATATCATGTGCGCAATAACTTACGAAGTAAAAATAAAAAGTTAATTTCAACAGTGCACGAATTATGTAAAATATTAGTCAGTTTCTAATAATGTATATTAAAAGCATAATCTGATTAATTAATAGTCAAAATTTCATATTTATACTTAATAAAGTTTTGAAGATTTCTGAATTTTTTCAGAATTTATTCTGAATTTATTCTGAATTTTTTTTAATTTTTTCTTTATTTTCGTCGTGTTCAAAATATACAAGACCTCTTAAACGTATTAAAATTGCTATACACCACTAGATGTACGACAAGATTCTTATTATGGAATATGGTGGCACAGAATTTATCGCACATTTACAGGGATACACAAAAGAATTTGAATACATACGAAAATCAACGATAATGGAACTATTTCACAATAGTTCGACACCTCGACACATTAGAACAATAATTGTTGGAAGTGTGTTTTCAGTTGTGGTATACGTTTTTAACTATTATTTAAATATTACTTGGTGTTTATGAATTCTGTAGATCATGCACAAAGCCGCACAAAATTACTCAACAAGAACCGCTTATTAGGGGAAATTTCTGAATGGAATTTTTCAAATGTGATATGCTTTTAATTGAACTAACTTCCAACATACTATGCAGTATACATACACTTTCATAGATCATATACAGGGCTGCACAAAAAAATCGTATATTTTCGCGACCATTCAAATTAATAGCAAAAATTTCAATTTCAAATGCATTATGGTTATGCGTTTTCCAAAATGTTTATTTAGACATCATCTTTCACCTTAATAAACTGTGAAGTTTTGTTATAGTATTCTGAATGTGATGGAAAGTGTTTCATAATCTACGCATGATTTTTCTTTTTTGGGAGGGAGGGAGGGGGGAGCCGATTATACATTCAAGAAAATATAATTGTTTTTCTACCAAAATTGAGTTTCAAGAAAATATGTTTTCTTTTATATTTGCAAATTTATATAATAGTCGGATTACTTAAATCAAAAACTAATACGGACAAGTTATTTTGATTAAGATACAATTGCACATTTTATTGCTGCTATTTCCGAACATAAAATAAACATATATTTTAAGGGGTCTTGTACCTTTTAAACGCGTCGAAAATTAACGAAAAACTTCAAAGTTTCAATTAGTCTATCTTCAAAACCGTTTTATGTATAAACATGAAATTTTGGATATTGATTAAACAGATTATGCTTTGTAATATGCTACCATTAGATATTTATTAGCCTTTTACAGAATTTGTGCATAGTTGAAATCAAAAAACCTTTTTTTTTACCCCAGAAGTGATTGCGCGCATGATATTTTGAGAAAGAATGTATGGATTGTCATGAAATTTGGTAAAGGATACTAAACAAATATGTGTGTTTAAAATGAATTACGTTTAAGTATTTACAATGATATTATTTTTAGTTATGAATATTTTTATTCATTAAAAATACAAATATATATATATATATATATTTTTTACAAAAATATTTTTTTATGTAGTTAATGAAATAATTTTGGCCTAAGAGTAGTTCATTTTAAACACATATATATGTTTAGTACCTTTACCAAATTTCATGACAATCCATACATACTTTCTCAAGATGTCATGCGCGCAATGACTTATGGAGTAAAAAAAAGAACTATTTTCATTTCAACAATACACAAATTCTGTAAAAGGGTAATACATTTCTAATGACAGCATCTTACGAAGTACAATCTGTTCAATCAATATCCAAAATTTCATGTTTATACATAGAAAGGTTTTGAAGATAGACTAATTCAAACTTTGAATCTTTTCGTTAAATTTTGTCGCGTGTAAAAGGTACAAGACCACTTAATGTGCTTTTTTACATATTTTATTTCACTGATAATGATATTCAAGCGCATAATTTATAAAAAAGATTTTACATAAACTTTTTAAGGGCAATTTTAAGTGACTTTTTTTTTCCTTTGTCGGTCTCAAGTGGGGTTTCAGGTTCACGAAAATGGGTTTATCGGGCGCAGATCGGATTTCAAGTCGCCATCAAATATTATTTTAGGGTACGAATGGAATATAAACGAACGCCGCAGGAGTCTTTTTGCTGTTTGAGTGATCAGGTATGCATGCGAAAATTTATGAGCTATTAATTAGCGTGCGGCATACTACCTTACTCAACACACATAAAACCTTTCACGAAAACGAAACGTGTTCTATTTTTAATAGAAAATTTTAGGTTATTTATTAAGGCACAAAAATAAAATTATTAAAATATGATAAATATTTCCTGCTACATATAAAAAAAAGTAACGATTTGGAAATGGACCAATGAAAATCTGCGTAGATACCGCGAAACGCATCTGATTGGTTAGATCTTTCTTACGCTAAGGGGGTTACCAAGGTGGGACGGCTCTGTCGCCAAACGCAGCCAAGTTTGTCACCAACTTGGCGATATATCGCCAAATTTTGCGACCAAAATTAGACGCCAAAAGTGAAGCCAACTTGGCGCTATTTCCAGTATTTCGCCAAATTTCCATAGACTCCCATTGAAATCCAATAGGGTTTGCTTACTTGCAGAAAATCGACAAATTGAGATATTTCAATGCAACAAAAACTAATATTAGCTTATGAATAGAGCTTTATTGAAATGTTTACATTATTTTCAAGCACAAACACTAACTATTTACAATATTCGTATATATATATATAATTTTATATTTAATAATTCTTATAATCATGAAACTATGTAAGCTCTAATGATTTTGTGCTTGGAGATAAGGAAATAAAATTGTCAGTAGTTTGGGAGGAGCGCGTTTTTACCAAGTGGAATCTCAAAATTAAATGTATAGAAAATAAGGGATCGCGAAGCGATCTAGAATGGAAACGCGAAACAATTACGTCTGGGGTTGGCTAGAAAATAGGGATTACTTCAATCGCGAAGCGATTACGCGGGGGTTGGTGAGCGTAGAGAGCAGGGGGGGGGGCAGAGCCCCCCTAGTTTTTTAAAAAAAATTGTAGTTTTTATTCTAGATTCCATTGTATAATTGAAAATATTTCCTCACTAGACGCGTAGACAGGTTTTATTTATAAACAACCATTCTTTCTTTCTATCGACATACCCATTTTGTATTTATAAAAAAAATAATAACCTTGCGGTTATATAATTTGTCAAATGCTACTACAATTCAAAATTTCATAACACTTCATTATTTTAATAATAAAAACTAATTGAAATATATTTTTTTTAATTCAGAAAACATTTCCCTATTTTCGAGCTTTTAAAACATTAACTAGACTTGAGACTTTTGAAAAAATAATTAAAAGCAAAAAATTAAATGAAATGGCGTTATTACTAACTTCGGGAAAATTATCTAGTGAAATCTTCCACAACATTCTCCTATAGTTAGATGAAGTCATTAATTTAAGGCAACTCATTTCGTGGTTTTACTTTCTTTTCATTCCATGCCCATTAAATGAGAATTCTGTGTAATGTCGATTTTACATTTCCGCGCTTAATGTTTGCAAGAGCTAGAAAAAAATATTTTTTCACTTACTTTGGTATATTAAAAGATTTTTTTATAAACTTTACATTGGAATGAACGGTCATAATTTACTTTATATTCTATACGTAATGATTATAGTAATTTTAACTAAAATGTTTGCTTTTCGATATTCCAGTAATTCAAGAGAAAAAGAGCGTGATATATATCTTTCATTGCCTCAATTAGTGAATCATTATGGGTGTTGTTTTCTTCTTGACAAATTTAAAAAAAATACAGTAGCACGTACAGCTTGCACTTATTTTTCAAAAAAAGAGATAAACAGTCGGCGCGTTGTGGGGATACTTTGCTACATTGCAACTCCACTCCTTTCGGATGAATATTTGCGTAACACATCTTAGAGGAGTCATATAAATAAAGTCTAACCGTAGTAGTATAAATGTACTACAATAAAAATATATAACGATAGAATTAACTAGTCAGTTGTGGCAATCCCAAAACTTTCTTCTATCTCATACATGTTAATATTTCCCGAAAAAGGCAGCATATCAGCACCATCTGATAGATGATTTACACCAAAATCTAATTATCAACAACTTTGACAACTTCTAATTGAATCTGAAGTTTGATGAAAATCAATGCATTAGTTTTTTAGATAGAGCTATTGCAGAAATTGTAAAAAATTCTGCATAGTGGCGCCTGCTGTTGAACAATTTACATCAAAAAGTAATTAGAACCAATTTATACCAGGAAATAACTGAATCTGAAGCTTGATGAAAATTCATACATTAGTTCTTGAGATATAGCTATTGCGGAAATCGTGAAAAATACAGCACAGCAGCGCCACCTTTTGGGCGATTTACACCAAAAATTAAACAGCGCTTACTTGTATCAGGGACTAACTCAATCTGAAATTTGATGATAATTCGTGCATTATTTCTTGAGTTAGAGCTATTGCGTTAATCATAAATAATGCAGCATAGCAGCGCCAACTGTTGTGCGATTTTCACCAAATTGTAAACAGCACCTAACTCTAGCCTGGTCTAAATGACTGAAGTTTTATGAAAATCCGTGCAGTAGTTCCAGAAATATAGCTATTGGAGAAATCGTAAAAAATGCCGCATAGCAGCGCCACCTGTTGTTGCGATTTTCGCCAAAAAATAATCAGGACCAGTTTATATCAAGGTCTAACAGAATTTTAAGATTTGTGAAATTCCGTGCATTTGTTCTCGAGATAGAGCAGTCACAAAATTTTTGTCACATACATACGCACAGAGTGACAGACAGACATTTTTTTTAAACCATCAAATCGTATTCAGTACATTCTAAAACACATAAATCCGCCGAAAACAGGAATTCGAAAATTTTCACGAATCCAATACTTCCTTCTTGTAATCATACAAGAGAGTAAAAAGTTAAGTTCGTGTCTTTATCTCAAAAAGACGAAGCGATTAAAAAAAATAAATTTATAAATGACATGTCAAATCAGACATACAAAAGAGATGAAAAATCCCATAGGAACTTAGGGTCGAAAACCATTTATTGAGCTACAAATACAAGGTTTTTCATCCTAACTCAATTTGGGTTGACAGTAATAACTTTCAGAAAACTGAAGTATATTAAAAAAAACATTTAACAGACATTCTCCCTTTTGTTGTAAATGTGATAACACCAAACAACACTGTAAAAAAAAATGGTAACGTTCCATGTAAAATCCAGGAACGTTTCGCCTTTTCTCAGGTTTTCAGAATAATTTAGCTCTTTCCTGTGAAATTCTGGTTTTCTTATCTAAAACGTCCCTGAACCAAAAGTTGGAAACAGCAAAACGCTGCGGCCGCCATTTATTATTTTTTTGCTATAATCCGTTGCTCGCGCGCGAGTGTCGAAAAAGAATTCCTTAAATGAATGTAAAAAAATCAATATGGAATGCAAATAAATCAATAGACGACATAATCCTTTACGTCTCTATTGTCAAGACAATTCAGATGAAAATACAATACCTCCGTGACATCGCTAAGAGATTATATCTCGTACTTGTCTGTGGAATGTTTAAGGAGCAGACCGTGTAAGAAAAATACACCTATTATTTTAATCTCCATTAACTAGGGGACCATCAAACATGATTCTCACCGATTTTGATTAATTTAAAGTATGTTTTAGAGTTCTTATCTCTAATTATTCTTGTGAAAGGATTTCTTCAAATGGGACTTAGATTTTCAGAAATTAGATGCCGAGGTTTAGCATACGTTTCAAATACCCATTAGTTTGCAGCTCTCAACGTGTCTTTCGTGGTGTGGACGCAGAAAGCTCGCACGCCACCCGTACGGCCCGAGTTCGATGCTACCTCTGGACTTTTTTTTTCTTTTTTAATTAATTTTATATTTTAACACTTTATTACAATTTGATTTAAATTTGATATATATTTGACACTTTGAATTGCTGCAAATTTGAATTTTTTTTTTTTCGGAAAAAATATACAATTACGCTTAGGTTTTTTTTTTTTTTCATGAAAATTTATATGTATTTTATCTAACTTGTAAACTAACATAATTACTAACGAAAATCCAAAATATTTTATGTCTAGATTTTTTTTTCTAATTATTATTTACATTTATATATTTTTATATTTTAAGCAAAGTTCAGAAACAGTATATCATATATATATGTACTTTATTCAATTTTAACTGAAAATTTATTTTTTCGTGTAAATTATAAATAATAATTTTGATGTCAATTTCAAAATATTTTTTCATTCTAACAAATAATGATAATAAAGCGAAAATTGTCAACTGGAAATGTAAAAATCGTCTGCGGATCCCGCATGCTGTGAAATGTCAGTAATGTTTTGCTGTCAACAGAATTAATCCTGGTATTTCGCAGGAAACTTACTGGCATTTCTGTAGAAAGTTTTTAACATATACAGTAAAGTTCCAGTCATTTTCAAGAAATGTTTCTCGGAAATAATGGGCAACTCAGCTGCCCATTTTTCCCCAGGAACGTTGCGGAATTTTTTTTACAGTGAAAAGTGGTAGAAGTTTGCATTATAATGCGCCAGTAATATGCACTTGACGCCACATTTTGGACTGTGATTATCAATTCATACGGTATCATCGATTGCTTGAGCAAAGTGTTTTTCGTGATGTTATTACATTTCACACAAAACAAGGTACATATCGTTACAATGTCTTTATTTTTCTCGAAATTATTACCGTCAATCCGGGTTCAGTTAGAATGAAACACCCTGTATTTGCGACTGAATAAGTGGTTTGCGAATCTATGTTCCTATGTGCTGTATGCCTGATTTGCCATGTAGAAAAACAGTCGATAATTTCGGATTGACTAATCCGAGTTTACGATTCTTTGGAATGGCCTAATAAGCCCACAAAATAGAATAATTGAGGAAATATATATCTATAAATTTAAATATTGCGATAGAATAATAACTAGAAAGTTTATTAAAAAGAAATTTAAGATCTAAATAAATGTTTAAACTCTTAAAAACTCTCGATTAACTCGTCATAGGCAAAAACGGCGAAAAAGCGAGATGTTAAATAAATATAGCTATCCATTCTCTTTTATAAAGGACAATTTTCATTTAAATACATTTAAAATGTATAAGAATAAATATAAAACTAGCATAATTTACAGGAAATTAAATAAAAGTAAACTTTTTGTTGTTAATAATGAAAAAGTATGATTGAAATAAGTATTAGCTAAAGAGGACACTACTTTTATAATACAGTAGTATATGTCGGTGTTTTCCGTTTAGAAGGACTGTAAACATCATTCTCTGGGAGTTCATAGACAATATCATTAGGAATTTTGCATATGTTACATTTACAGGTTTACAAGTGTGCGAAATTATTAGAAACAATTGCCCCCACAGACAGCTAAAACAGGCCCTTATCCGGTTTGGCATGGGGTCGAACAGGGCTTGGATGATAAAAACGAGCAACTTATTCCATGCTGCTTCAAGTCTATGCCACACTTCAGCAACCGTATTAGCTGGAGAGGGGTGGCGGGCCAGTCTCTCAGCAATACATGATCAGATGTTTTCAATGGGCCAGGGAGGCAATCGAATACCCTGTGTATCGAGGAAGGTCAGAACACGACGTGCAACGTCTGGAATTGCGTTATCTTGCTGGAAGATGGCGTTTGGCAGGCCTCGAATACAGGTCCCAACCACTCTACGTAAGATGTCAGAAATGTACCGATCTGCGTTCAAAATACCGTCGATCCGAACTAGAGATGTACGTGTCGTGTACCCAATGTCTGCCCAAACCATCACACCAGGTGCAGGGCCCCTATGTCAATATTGAATGCAAGCAGGCGATGAGCGTTCTCCTCGGAGCCTCCAGACACGTATACGGTCATCAGAATACTGCGCGCAGAATTGGGACTCGCCTGAAGAGACGACATTTTGCCACTTCTGTATCCAGCTTTGTCGTTTGGCACGCTACAAATATGCCCATTTCCTGATTAATGCCCCGTAATGTGGTTGTACGATTTTGCAGGGCCGACCTCACAATATGTCTGTCCTTTCGGTCGATAGTCATGGGAGGGCGTTGAGATCCTGCATGCCGTTCAGTTTGACCCTCAGCAACCCTATGATTCCATATTCACATGACAGGGGTTGGATTTCGACCTGTGCGACGGGCGATATCACGAAACGATAATCAACCCTCTCGATAGGCAACGATGTTGCCTCTATCGAGTTCCGACACTTGCTGGTCGGCATTTCTTATTCCAGGCACAGCACGATATTCTGAGCAAACGCCGACCTTACAAAGCCATTTTTGAATGAGAAATCCACTACGCATCTTTTCTGTTATTCAGTCCTTCAGATGTCGTTTCTCCCGCCTGCCTCGTCTAAATTCGCTGAAATACTAACCATTTGCATATCCTAACCTCTTCTTCCTTTGATGTGATTTTGACGTTCGCCAGATCATTCCTTCCTGGTGTTGCAATTTTAATGGCCAGCAGTGTAGAAATCGGTTAATAATTAAATAGGTTTTAAGGTCATTTCTAATAGTGGAATTCCGCAGGTACATAGAACTATTACGAATATATCTGAGTTATTTATTATGAAAACAAAAATAATAATCCATGCTGGTTTCTTAAGCGCAGTCCAAGATTGGACAAATATAAGAATAAATAGTTAAGGATGCAAGCATTGTATATTAGCACTTTATTCTGGTTAGAGAGAGAGGATAATGGGATTTTGAAACTCAGCCACTTTTCCTGTTTACGATTTTGTCAATGATTACCCTCAGGTACTTAGTATTGTCAGATCAAGATATTGTAATATTGTTGATAGTCAGTCTATTGTGAAGGGAAAATGGTCGAGACAAGCATACAGCAGCAATTTTCAATACAATTTTCTTTTCCCTTTATAGCACCACCTTGCAGGAAATAGGGCAAATAAATTTAAAAAGTTTTTTTAGGCCTACATTTAGAAACCGTTGTCCCGCATTTTGGGGGCCTTATCCCGCTATTTGGAAAGGAGGAACTGACAGTACCAAAAATACAATTTAAAATACAATTCTGCATGTTGTCCACTAAACTAGCCGTCTGGGTAAAGGAGGGTAAAAATGGGTAAAGGGTCTCTTTTTTGCTGAATTTTACAGCCTCCTCTCTTATTTGGATCATTGGTAGCCACTGGTTTAGAGAATGAAGTTCAGTTTCATCTGTTTTATTAATGTTGTTTGACTGCAATCACATCTTTTTCTCACTATATTTCTGTGAAACGAAACGAATACTATACACAAGTTCAAGAGAATCAGGCAAATTCTTACTGTTCGATTTTGGTTAAAGCTATTTGATTATTCATATAAAGTGTTATTTCCAATTAAATTGGCGATGCTGAACTTCTTTCTGTCTGTCATTTTCCAAAACCTCCATTATTCTTTGAGACCGAAAGTGCCACTAACTAGAAAAAAAAAATAACACACTAAAGGAAATGCGATTATGCGATTATCTGAATGTTTAGGTTAAAATTCCTTTTTCTTACGTGAAAGACTTCATTTTGACACTTGTACTTGCATCCGTTTTTAAATTAAATTTCTGCATAACACATATATTTTATACATTGTACATACATTGCTTAAAAACATTAAAAAAAATAGTTTTTAAATATGAAATACTATTTTCAAAGAGAGAACACTACATTAATTTTTCTCAAAATGTGATTGTAACGTATTGCACGTTAGGTTGATAAAGTTTTTCAACATTTGTTTCATGAAAGTTTCAGGATATATATAGTATGGTATCTTTCGATTCCAAAAAAAATCCCTGCCGGCTAGGCGTACAGGCGGAGGTAGATTTCAGAGTCAACTACTAATTTCAACAACAAAAACTAAATAAAGATTAGAGATAAACTCAGTTTAACAACTTTATCTGGCCGCGTTTGACGAATTTTTAATTAATTTTTCTGTAAGAGCTCCAGAATTATATTAAGGCGGTATTAAAAAAAATATTTTTCCACGCTCAACAACTCGAAATTCTCTGACAGATTTTTAAAAGTAAAAACATGAAACTTGCTGGCCTGATGTTTTGAAGAGATTTATAAGCGAGTTGTGTTTTCATTTTTCGTTCAACTAATTTGAGCTTGGTTTACAATCATTTGCTCAGCATGATAATTTTTTTCGTTTCCAGCAATATCGCTTTGGGAAATTCGGTTCAAAATGCCCACTTTGGCAGCATTTTTAAAAAAATATATTCTGCTTTTATCAAAAAATCGACCGATACGGCGGATTATATATATACAGTTTCTGAATAAAAGAATCTGCCAATTGACAGCGAAAATGAATTTAGCAATGACTCGGAAAATAAGCCGTTTGGATTTGAGTACATCCTTAACACGATAATTTTTTTGTCAACGCCTTTTTTTTTTTTTTTTTTTTTTTTTTTATGCTGTAAGATTTGATCCTATCAAAAACTTGTCAATATGAAAGTTGTAGATAATATTTAGAAGATGTATAATAAATTCAAGCGGATTGGACATCTTGTGAATTGACTAAGTTGTGTATTTTTTTCTTCTTCAACCCCCCTCCCCCATCCAAATTTTTTTCGTTTTTTATTTTTATTTTTTTCTTTCTTTCTTTCTTTCTTTATTTATTTTGCAATAAGAGTTGGTCCTATCAAAAACTTGCCAGTATAAAAGTTGCAGATAATATTAAGAAGATTTATAATAAGTTTAAGTGAATTTGATATCTTCAGAATTGACGAAGTTATGAATTTTTTTCTGCCTAAAACCCTATTTTTGCAACCCTTGAGCCCATTTTTAATTTTATCAAAAATCCGTGATGCATAAATGTTTTGCCCTTTTGCTAGAAGTAATAATAACTTTAAACTGATTTGATATGTATTATAATAAAGAAGTTATGTGGTTTTTTGGTGTTTTCACAAATTCCCTCCCTATTTCCACCCCCTTGGTCGATGTTGCCCATTAACGAACTTGACCAAGATTTTCTACTCCTTGATTTTATGTATCGGCTTGGAAGATATTTATGCAGAATTACTGAAGTTATCGTGTCCATAAGAAAGTGATAGACATAGATAAATCGATAGATATATAAAGTTTTGAACTGGGGATAATTTTGGGTTCTAGGGGTCTCGATCGGCGTAGATCTGCAAAAACTTTTCAGAAATCTCAACACAGGGAAGATTGCAAAATAGGTAGTATTTCATACGAAATCTATCTAAAACAGTAACTATCTCTGTCCTACCGTAATTGAATTTATTGTGAATAGGCCTTTTTCTTTGCTTATATTACTTAAACTATTGCATATAAAAAATACGAAAACTGGTAATTCTATAGAGAAAGGTATGATAAATACGCTAAAGCTGGCAGTTTTTAAATCAAATATTTATTTTAAGTGCTATTTTATATTGAAATAGTTAAAAATAGTTCATTAAAAAAATATATATATAGGATCAAAAACTATGCAAACCATTTTTAGCAGGTACATACTACGCTACTAGGACGCGTTGCGCAATTTCCAAGTTTTTTTTTATTATTATTATTCAAAATTCCATTATCTCAATGCAGATTTATCTTAAACTTAAGATTACACTATGTGCAAACTACTTAAAAAATGAGACAATATTTAAAAATATGCTAATTAGTTTAATATCCTTAGTATTTTCAACTATAAAACATAGTCTTCGTCAGATAAATACAAAATACTACTGTTATTAACGTCATATTTTCAAAATTCACGTAGATGATGTCGAAAGTAGTGAAAGTGGAAGTCAACTTTTAGATCCGGAAACACATTGGGAAAATAAAACATGGATATAGAGGGAAGTGGAATATTACTCGTTTTATGATTTTTTAAGCAAACTGAGCCAAACCATCTACGTGAATTATGAAAATATGACGTTAATAACAATAGTATTTTTTATTTCTCTGACGAAGACTATGTTTTATAGTTGAAAATACTATGGATATTAAACTAATTAGCATCTTTTTAAATATTGTCTCATCTTTTAAGTAGTTTTGCAGATAGTGTAATTTTAAGTTTAACTTTTTAAAGATGAATTAAGCATGTCTGTTTATTTATTTGCAGATTTATCTTATTTGTCAACATAGTATATATATTTTTAATCTATAGCAAACATTTCAAAAAGCGCAAATATTTCTAAATATCTTTTAATTAAAAAATATATTTTCTCGTGAATATTAAAAAAGTAAAATTTAAAATAAATAAATTATTACGGGCGAAAAGCAGTTAATAAGGATAATTACAGTATAAAAGCTTGAAAAATAATAAATTAGGTCATATTTAAAACGACAGGTTTAATGAGATTCTCTTATAGCGTATAAAAAGAACACTATTATTCTACGCGTTATTATAAAAGCCCGGTAGGCGGCGACATTTTTTAATTAACAATTTATGCAAGTTTATTTTATAATGTGTAAGAGATCATACTTAACTTAATCAATCACCATATCAGTCGTCAGCGGTGGATGCGGCCTTGGAACCGTAACCCGAAATAAAGAGAGATGAATGACAACCAGATTAGAGAAGATAGCCACGGGTCATAATAATGTGATTCAATCTAACTTAATCGTGAAATATTTTTTAACAGGCTAATAATCGTGTTTTTTGTATCCTTCGAGATGTGGACAGGGTTTTCTGCTATAGGAGAAAATCACACAAGTTTTTTAATAAAGTGAACCAAAACTTTCCTCTTTTTTGTTTAAAACATTTTTTTTTCTTCGTGTTACATCGCTGAAATGAAAAGTAATTTTATCAACAATGCATATACAGTTCTGTTTTTAAAATATAAAAAAAAACTATGATTAAACATTTTTTTAGGTTCAAAGTAAGCATTAGACTAAGTATAATAAGACATATATTAAAAAAAAAAAAAAAAAAAAAAAAAAAAAAAAACTACATGCAGACATTCTTTTGCAAACATGCGCGCAACCTGTGATTCCAGTTTCCAGTTCATCAAGTTTAAAAATCCTTATAAAATGCTATTTTGCCGATTATGAGCTGCAAAATAGGAAATCAAAGAAGTAACATGTATCTATGAATGCCTTTAATATTGGGCTTTTTTAATGTATTTTTTAATGTATTTTCTTACGTATTTTCCTTTTACTTTACGAAATTTTAAGACTCCTAAGTAATCCCATTAAATAAAATTCAAACAAAGACATTACATTTATCTAATACTTGCAGAATGTTTTCCGTTCAACTCGAAACTGTAAGGTAACTTTTATTTTCAAGAACGAAAAATAATTCTCTTATGCAAAACTGATCTTCAATTTAACAACAACAACGAAAAATTCACAATAAAGGATTAGAATTGTATGGGGTAAAAGGAACACATATTTTAATTAAATTTTGCATTATGTATAAACGTGATGTCATTTCCTCCTATTTCATAATTTTTGTCGCCATTTTGGTATTTCTTTTGATAGCATATTTTTCTTATGTGTTTTCATAATTCTATATTTGAAAATATATTTAAAATTTCCCCATTTAAAATTTCAGCAATTTCTATATTTAAATAGATAAAATCTCATTAAGCGAGGACAGATTCCATCGCTTCATTTAAAAATCAATTTTGAAGAGTGAAATAACGTGACATTTTTGCGGTTCAATCTTTGTTCTTCATTAACTTTAAATGACTTCACCATTTTAGTTGAAAAGTAATTTGTTGAGGATAAGGGAACTTTTAAATTTTTCATCAACAAAATTTGTTTTACAGAGGAAAAAAAAAATATATGGATTCATATTTTGCATTTATGCTTAAGTCAGTATATTAAATAAATAATTTCGTTTCGTTATGGACATATGTTTTATGTCTCATAGAAAATATATTACTAATTCATTTCCTTTTAAGATAAACATATAATGCATTAATCAATTTAATATAACATCATATTTTACAAGTTATGTTTTACAAGTTTATGCTTTTCTCGTCAGCAGGCATTAAGTTCATCCGTAATACGAATAAAATTTCATTTCAATAGAATTCAATGTTCTAAATTTCATGTGCATGAAATATATATTTTACAGTTTTCACTTTTAATCTATCAATTTCTTTTTACGTATTTGTTTGGGGTTTTTTTAAATTGTTAGCAAGTATTTGAAAACAGAGTTTACACACTTCAGTTAACCTAATTATATCCAATTATTTAATGTAGAAGTCTGCAAACATTTATGGCCATTTTAAACTTATGCCAAATGGACTATGTCCTAATTCTTTTTAAGCATATTGTAGATTAACTTATTAGTATTTCAACTTAAAATAACAAATCTGCATATCAGGCGTCTGAACATCAACTCTGCAAGTAGTACTTTTATTTATTTATTTTTTTATTATTTTTATTTTTTTTAAGTTGCAAAATATTTAATATCTTAAATTTCACAGATTAATGTTTTCGGATATTATATACATTTAAGCATATACTATTTCGCGAAATTTAAGACATGAACTGTTACACCAAAGAAGTATTGATGAAATAATGCTCTGTAACAGCCAGGGCTTAACTTCTAACAAAAATAGTACCGGGGCCCTAATATTATGCGGTACCGTTACAACAAGCGTACCCTTGCCTATCCCCCCTGTAACTCTAATCTGCATATTTATATTTCGTAGATTATTTGCAAAATTTAAAGCATTTTCTTTTTTATTTAGTAAAATAAATATTTTAAATATATCTATAAGCATATACTTAACTGTCAACTGTTCCACTTTTTAATTATCACTCCTTCAAAATAGTAATCTTTGCCTAATTTTAAAGTTAATTAGTTGCAGAATTCTGCGATTAAATATGGTAAGGATTATGATTAGGAAATAGTGTTAACACAAAAGGGGATAGTTAGCAGCTATGCATTTTTCAGAAAAAATGAATGGAATTTACAGAAATTAATATTTATATCCTGAAGAATGGAACAATGTTTTACAATTTAATATAAAAGGTGCAAAATCGATTCCTTCCGTATAGCAAGTTTTTGCGATGAGTCCGGGAAACTCTGATTAAATAAAAAAAATTGACACCGTTATCGGAAAGAATCGATACTTTTATAGAAAAATGGGAAACACTGTTCGATTGCTTTCTACCAGAATAAAAATACATGGCAATTATATCTACTTACAAATGAAACTCATAAATGTGCAGAGCAAAGCCTTAGCATGGGTATCATTCATGATACAAAAAGAATAGAAAAATCATTAACATGATCTTTATAATCGTACACAATAAAAGGCAGAAAACGTCAAACAAACAAAACCTCAAGGTGACGCTCATTGATTAACCCTTTGAATACTGAAGTCTAAAAACGCACTGGCATTCAAAATACGGAAACGCCCGAATGCTGAAATTTTGCTGCGAGATTTTTTTCACCCCCTTTCTTCTGCATTTCTGACCTGTCAGAAGCACAATAAGAAGGCAGCCTTCTTCGAAAGTAGAACTTATTTTCCCCTACTATCCCTCGTGAGGTCACTCATGCAAAAGGCTAATCCTGTTCAAGAGAATGTTTTTATTGTACTAAAGCCCGAATTATTTGTGCATGTTTTATCTTTCAGGATTTATCCCTGGCATGTTATTTCTGAGAGTTTCTCGAAATTAGCTTCCTACGTGTTAGAATTAGAGTAACCTTTGTCCAATAATGAAATTTGTCGCAGGGAGAATACAATCTCTTGCTTTTCGTTTCACAGTATATTTTTTCCCGATAAATATTTGCAGTGAACTAAAAAAATCTGTTCTACAAATAACATTTTATAAAATCGACTTCTGTTTTCAAAGAAATTTATGAAAAAATATACCAATATTTCCATTGTACGGGTATTTCTAAATTGCCTAACTGTATTTGACAGATAATTTTTTTTTTTTATGTCATAAGTCAAATCGTTAAAACAGAAACATGAGATGCAAACTAAAAGACAATAACTAATGAATATTCTGTTCGAAAATTATTTTACAAATCACATCAAAAATAAAAATTCTACTTTTTGTAATATATTTGTGAATCCTAAGAAAGTACCAAATTTTTAATATCGAATTTTAAAATTATTCAAGGAATAACATCATTGTGATTTAAAAAAAATTACTGATTGATGCCATTAAAAGAATGATAGTAAACAATTTATTTTTTATTTTTAGCATTTTAAAAGTTCATAATAATTTTCTATTAATTATTAAACACATACGATTTATGAAAACATAGTAACTAAAAAAGCTGTATCTAGAAACTAATATCTCAAAAATTCAATTTATTTTTTCTTAACAAAATTTCAACTTTTTCCTAGAAGTCAAAGCTTTAAAAATGTTTCAAAAAATGTTTAACGTTAAAATCTATTTATATAAAATCCAAGTCTCTGTGTGTCCCTCACGATTCCGGTAGGAACGCCTCATTGAAATGAATAATTGTTGAAAAAAACTAATGCAGGGTTACCACAGTAGCGCCAAATGTTAGCCAATTTGGTGATAGCTGGCTAATTAGGCGTAATTCTCATTTAAAACCACCAATCTTTCATAAAGGAGGTCACTGAAATTTAATTTAAACTCCGCTCTTTTAAGATATTTTTCAAAATCTATGAGTGAGAATTTAAAGTACATTTTTACATCTTCCTCCCGATGCTACTAATAAAATAACCGCCAATAGACGACGCTGTACTGTGTGAGCTCCTAACTGAGCGATTTTAATGTGCTTTAGGTACTTTTCCAGTATAGGTGCCATGGCGAAAAAGGAAATTTGGCAACATATTTTCTGGGAACCTATCCACTGTTTCATCTTATATACACACGCTTTTTTTTCGATATTTATACGATTTATTTAATATAAAAAAGCCGTTTCTCTAATTTTATACAGAAACAGATGTAATTTGTACTGAAAAACATCAATAATATACATATAAAATAAACATATAAAACAAACAAAAAGGCTCATCAAGTTTGTTTTCATAGCTGTTTATATGATTTGACAACAAATCTCGATATTTTTCCGTTATACGGACACCATGCCAAAATGTATGGTAATGCGCCAACTATTTCAAAATGCTAAAAGATATTTGTAATTTTATGCCAGCAGTTTAATATGAGTTTTATTTTATAGCTTTATTTTATAACAGTTTGTTCACTTATTTTAAGTATATATATTTGTGATTTAATGAAATAGTTCCTAAAAGTCTGGAATTTTCAAATGTTATATTTTTTAAATGTTCATTTTAGTATTGACAATGTTTTTTCTTTTATTTTTCAAATGCTTCAATTCACGTGATTTTCATTTTGCGTCAACTATTACGCTTGACGACAATGGTATCCATATAACGGAAAAGTACCCAAATCTCACTTTCTGATGCCCAAATTACACTAAGCTTTTTTTAAAAAACGCCAAAGCCCCTACAGTGGAAAAGTACCAAACTGTCTATTATTTTGCGCTATCTGTGTTATAGTTTGTACTATATGCAAGGGGTGTGGAGTGAAGAGTTTAAAAATTAAATATTAAAGTTTCGGCACAGATTTCATATATTGGCGCGATTTTTTTCTGACGCCAATGTCATATACACAACGGGTACTTAACTGGCGGCAAAGTGTCGTTATTTTGCTTGATATGGTAACCCGGATGTTGTTGTTTATGCTGTTGATGTTTTCGCCAAATTGGCGTATATGACAACTGTGCCAAAGTTTCTATAAAGCAGTATAAGACTAAAAAATTAAGAATAAAATAAATGCAAAATAAGACTTAAGAAGAAAGAAAAATTCATTATTTTTCAAATGCTTCAATTCACGTGATTTTCATTTTGCGTCAACTATTACGCTTGACGACAATGGTATCCATATAACGGAAAAGTACCCAAATCTCACTTTCTGATGCCCAAATTACACTAAGCTTTTTTTAAAAAACGCCAAAGCCCCTACAGTGGAAAAGTACCAAACTGTCTATTATTTTGCGCTATCTGTGTTATAGTTTGTACTATATGCAAGGGGTGTGGAGTGAAGAGTTTAAAAATTAAATATTAAAGTTTCGGGACAGATTTCATATATTTGCGCGATTTTTTTCTGACGCCAATGTCATATACACAACGGGTACTTAACTGGCGGCAAAGTGTCGTTATTTTGCTTGATATGGTAACCCGGATGTTGTTGTTTATGCTGTTGATGTTTTCGCCAAATTGGCGTATATGACAACTGTGCCAAAGTTTCTATAAAGCAGTATAAGACTAAAAAATTAAGAATAAAATAAATGCAAAATAAGACTTAAGAAGAAAGAAAAATCATGCGCAAAGCATAGAATATGAAACACTTTCCAACACATCCTGAATGCTTCAACAAAACTTCGTTATTTGGGGAAATAAGATAACTAAGTAAACATGTTAGAAGACGCATAAAAAATTTTAAAAATTGATTTCAGCAGTTACCGTCCATAGCCAATAGTATCGTTATTACATGCCACTATTTAGCCAAATTTTAATTTAAACTACTCTTAAAACTACTGAAATCACATTTCCAGATATTATCATCCATAGACGGTTATGTATCCAGTTCTTTGCGTGACCCTGTATATCATTTTATCTATATTCTATAAACATTTCTTAGTAAACTAAATGCAGTTCAGCGTAAAAATGCATAACTCTTTTAAAAACCACCTTTAAGCAATTTACTCTCATACTCAGTAACCCTTACGAATTCTTTTGTGTAGCCCTGCATATGAACTGTAGCATTTATACACACAGTATAGTGTGCATATATGTAGTGAAAAATAAAAGCGCATATCATAATTAAAAATACATTTCTTGCAACCATTGCTTATGTACAATACTTCGGAGAAAAGTTGCTCGGCGAGAAAGAAGTTTGCCAACGTATTTTCTGACAACCTATTTACTGCTTCATACTCACAAGCAATTTTTTCCATATATATGCAATTTATTTAATATAAAAAAAAGCTATTTACCCATTTTTTATAATAAACAGAAGTAATTTTTTCACAGATGTCATATACGCATCGGGGTTTACGCATCGGGGTTTACGCATCGGGGTTTCTCTGATGCCAATTTGGCAGAAATCTCGCTTTCGAATACCAGTTACTTATATATTTTTAAATTATTTGCTATCATTTTGAAAAGGAAATAACTATAAATAAATAAAAGTTTGAATAATAACTATAGAAAAAAACAGTTTACATAATTAAAAACAGAAAATAAAAGTAAATAAACAATTTATTAATAAATAAAAAACAATAGCCGGGTTACCATAGCAGGCAAAATAACACCATTTTGGCACCAGTTAGGTATCCCGGTTCATATCTGAAATCTGTGCCGTAATTTGTATATAAAAAAATATTATATATATTTAGAAACGATTTTTTATGTATATAAGTGCATATATAAACAAAAATAAAAGTTCATTAGATTTGTTTTCATAGTTGTTTATATATTTTGGCAACATATCTCACTTTCTGATGCCCAAATTGCGCCAAGCTTTTTTTAAAAATGCGCTATAATGGAAAAGTACCTAAATAAATAATTAACAGAAATAACCAATTATACAAACTAAAACTTTTTATTTCGAGATCAAAGCATTATTTTTAATTTCAATTAAAAATGCCTATCCTTGGATAACTTTAGTTTAAATTAGGTTCACAGCTTAATATCTCATTCCATAAACCTAAGCAAACACAAGTGATTCATTCATCGTGAAACTTAAAAAAATTTTAAATCATTGAGGTAATCATTCACAAAGTAAGTTCTCCAACAATCAATGGACAATATTCTAATGACATCATAGTAGGTAAAATGGTGGCGGTATCGTTTGAAATCACAAAGATTTAATTTTGCAACGTCTCTTAGTTACATTATTTTATTGTCATATTTATGAGCTCAGAACAAAAGCATATTTTTTCATTACTTAGTTATTAAAGACGGAAAAAAAATTATAAATGCATGATTTGAAAATTTTAAATAATTTTCTTTCTTAATAGTAAAAAATAACATCGGGAAGTAACAGCGGGTTTAAGTTAAATAAGTTTAACTCTTTAATTCTGTTGTAATATTCAAAATAACTGTACTTATTAGATTTCAGTAAACAACATCAGGACCCGATTAAACTTTGAAGTTAGAGGAATTACAATGTTATTTCAGGACCTTTCTTTCCGAAAAGCTTTTCTAAATTCCACATGTACATGGAAACTCTTCAGTGTTAGAAATATTATTCTTAGGGCTGACATAACATGAGAACGGCCTGCAATTTTACACAAGTTTTTGAAAACTACTTTATATCAGAAATTTTACTAAAAACTGGTTACTTTTTTGTTATAGCGGCCCACACTATTAGGATTATGACAAGTTGCAGCCAATTTCGCCAACGTCGTAACCAAGATCGTGAAGCACACACATATAATACCATATAATACCATTTCATGAAATCGTATACGATAATTTAATAGTTTTTACCTTACTTCAAGTGTGAAATTTATTTATTTTTAAGGCTTAACAATCTAAATTGTCTAATATATGAATTTAAAAAATTGTAAACAAAGATTGAATAGACATGACCGCAAAAAGCCTCAAATCTACATAACACTTGGAACCAAACTGTGCAGATTAATGGTCTTCTACTGTACACAGTTTTTCATAAATGTGTTTCGTTCTTAAAATGTGTTATTGGCACAGATGTCATATTGGCGCGATTTTTTTCTGACGCCAATGTCATATACGCAATGTATACTTAACCGGCGCCAAAGTGTCGCTATTTTGCTTGATATGGTAACCCGGATGTTGTTGTTTACGCTGTTGATGTTTTCGCTAAATTGGCGTCGGAAAAAAATCGCGCCAATATGGGGCAAATATGACATATGTACCGTGTTATTTTCATCTATCACTGTGGAACAAGCGAGAAAACTCATATTCTTGCACATGAGTTGTATATATCTTTATATCTAAATTTCCGTCATTTTTGACGGGCTATTTTTCTAGTAAATAATAATGACTTGAATTAATAAATAATAATAACTTAATAACTATTTGCTCCAAAATGTATTTAAATATTATGCAATACAGAAAATATATGTATATTACTGTACATATTTTTTAATCTAGCAAACTTGTAATAAAAGTGAAATAAACATTAAATCCTTATATTGTTAATAGATTTTTTTTTTAATGTTTCCAGATACAAAAATACAGTAACTAAAAAAAGGAAAAGCATACAGAAAACAAAGTTATCTACAGAAAAATTAAAATATTCTTTTTTTGCCTTTTTTTCTGGAAAATGGACATTGTCAATTTTTATAAATTTGTAATAAATGGATCTAAGGTTCGCTATTATAGATTCTAATGGCTGTAATGGATTTTCTAAGTTTCCAAACGTATAGACAATACAGTAACTAAAAAAAGGAAAAGCATATAGAAAACAAAGTTATCTAGAAGAATTAAAATTTTCTTTCTGTTTTTTTTTTATTCTGGAAAATGGACATTGTCAATTTTTATAAATTTGTAATAAATGGATCTAAGATTCATTATTATAGATCCGAATGGATGTAATGGATTTTCTAAGTTCCTAACATATAGAAAATACAGTATCTAAAAAAAGGAAAAGCATATAGAAAACAAAGTTATCTAGAAGAATTAAAATTGCCTTTATTTTTCTTTCTTTTTTTTCTGGAAAAGTGGACGTCGGCAATTTTTATAAATTTGTAATAAATGGATCTAATATTCATTATCAGGGCCGAAACTAGTTTTTTTGTGACCGGGGAAAACATGTATTTTGCTCCCCCCCCCCCACCCACCACCACCACACACACACACACACCCGCCATCCTGACGCACAATAAAACTTATCGACTTCATATATCCTATGCAAAAAAAAAAAAATCCTTAAAAAAATAATTTAATAATAATTAAAATGTGAGGTAGAAATATGTAAACAATCGCCCCATAGGATTAACATTAGCTTGAGCGTTGAGAGCTAATAGTAGCTACGCGAAAAACTAGGACGCTAATATTAACAGGGCTGCGGAGTTGGAGTCGTCCATTTACCCACCCACTCCGCAGCCCTGAATGTTAAACCTAAATTACTTTTCCGATTTCGGTTGCAGATATTTTTTTTTTTGTAAAGTTATTTTCACTTTCAACACAGGTTCCAAAATCTCAAAGTATAGAAACTCTAAAGATCAACCTAAGCTATCCTAAGAAAGAAAAAAAAAACAATAATTTTAAAATATTTAATTGCAGGCGAAAAATTTGAAAAGAAATCTCCCATAGGTTTAACATTAGCTTGCGAGTTTCTTTGTATTTCATATATATATATATATATTTGTATGAAACAACAAACAAAATCTTAAATTCACGCCCCCCCCCCCTTCGATTTCGTTCTCGTGCCCGGGGCACATACACCCCTAGTTTCGGCCCTGTTCATTAATATAGATCCTAATGGATGTAATGGATTTTGTTAAGTTTCCAAACATATAAAAAATACAGTAACTAAAAAAAGGAAAAGAATATAGAAAATAAAGTTATCTAGAGGATTTTTTTTTCTAATTCTGAAAAATGGACAACATTTTAAAGTTTTACACATTTGTGATCAATGGATTCATGTTATTAATAATCATGAAGTTAGCAGAATATATATATATTATTCTGGAAAATGGACATAGTCAATTTTTATAAATTTGTAATAAATGGATCTAATATTCATTATCAGGACCGAAACAAGCTTTTTTGCGCCCGGGGCAAACATGTATTTCGGCACACCACTCCCCATCCTGACGCACAATAAAAGTTATCGACTTCAGGTACCCTATGCAAAATAATAATAATAATAATAAATAAATAAATAATAAAACCTTTAAAAAAAATAATAATTAAAATGCAAGCTAAAAATATGTAAACAATAATCCCATAGATTATCAGCATCCACTGATTCGTCATAGGGTAATTGCATATTTTCATTATAATCATATTCATCTTCTGATTTATCAGATTCAGATTCGTCTGTATCCTCGTAAAAATTATTGCTAACGCTTCTTCTTGAGTTAGACTTTTTCCTCTGCGATACATTTTATGTACTGTATACAAATAACTGAATAAAATTCAGATAACTATGTTAAATTTAAAAAATAATATCATTGTAAAATACAAATTTCAATAACGCATAAAGTTTAGCAAATATATCATGTATCACCAATAGAAAGAAAATGTAGAAAGTGTTTTCCTTCTGAAATTCCCCATCCGTTCACTGCAATAATCCCCACATCAATCACTCCCCTCGCACTTACTCAGGGACAATAGCTGGATATTTCCGAGGGGGGTGGAAACGGAATACCTGTTTCTCAGGCGTTCGGGCGGTTTCGCCGTAGTTTGATTGTTCGGCCGTTTCGGGCGGCTTCGTAGCGAAAGGGTTAAAAATAAAATATTCCTATAAGTTTAGATATCTAAAAAAATATAAACCATTCAATTAAAAATTATAGTACTGTCACAAAAGAAAATCGAACTGAAAGCAAATTCATTGTTCAGTCTCTTGAGTGGCACCGTATCAACAAGTCATCGCCGACATAAATTTGAAATAGAAAAACACGATTTCTGTTTCCCCTTCATTCTGATCAAATCAGAATTAAAATTATTTGAAATAGAATATAATACGTAATTTTAAAAGATGAAAAGTTTTTCTTTCTATACATGAATAAATAAAATTTTAATTGTATACAGATTGAGCTCGAGTCAGTCCCAGCCCAAAATTAATATAAAAGTGATATTTTTAAGATTTCGCTTTATCTACAAATATGTTTTATACTGTAATGTAATTAACATAAAACAACTCTTTGAGAAAGATGCTTTATCTTACCTTATAACAATACAACAGCACATAGAATAAATAGTGTGGAAATCTGCTATGAAAACAGCGCAAAAAAATTGTATCCCTTAAATATGCAACGATGTTAAAATCCAAAGAGCTGATCGCAGCGACATCTACGGTATATTTTCAAATTTCAATATAAAAATCGTATTATTACAGCGTCGAAACGTAATCGTCTTGCAGTTTTAGAAAATATCCTGAAGATGTCGCTGCGATCAACTCTTTGGATTTCAGCATTGTTTGACCTTTAAGGTATTCAATATTTTAGCACTTTTTTAAGTTTTACTGAAATGGCCGATTTCCATACTATACATTCTAGACGCTGCAACAATACTATCACATCTTTTAACGAAAAATATCCTCATCTTTAGCAGAAATTGGATAAAATGTCATTTCACAAGTAATGTTGCAAGACATTACTTGGGAGTCCAGTGTTTATATAAAATATTTTCGGAGAAAATGAATTCAGGATCATTCTATAGTACTATAAGAGGATTTTATCTAAAACAAATCTTTATCATAATTCATTAAAAAAAAACATAAGACTAGGGAACAGGATTTCTGCTTTTTCAGAATTTAGTGTTGCCCCCGACATCTCCATTACTTCATTTTCTTCTGGTGGACTGGTGGTTTCTATTATTATAAAACAGCCATTATAAATGAAGCTTTAGGTGAAGATGAAAAAGCAGTCGTAAAAAGTTGGAATTCTGATTTTCTGGTCAGAATGGAAGAAACAAAATGGCCGGCCATATTTCCATTCTGACCAAAAAAAAAAAAATAATAATAAATAAATAAAATAGAGTTCTAACTTTTTACGACTGCTCTTTCATCTTCACCTAGCACTTCATTTATAATGGCTGTTTCATAATAATAGAAGTCACCAGTCCATCAGAAGAAAATAACTCGGTTAAGCGGGACTCGGATAATAGGGACTCTACTGCAAAACATATTTCAATTTTAAGACTTAAAGCACACGCTTTTATTTTATGTAAAATGACGTCATGTGCATTAATATAGACACTTAAAATTAAATATAGTTTATAATAGCTCCACGTTTTATCATAAATCATTCATTTACATTTTTTCAAAATAGCACGTATTTTAATTAATTTTTTTTTTCAATTTTTATGAGAAAATGGCAACAAAAAGATATAATTGCTATTGTTCAACAATTTTTTATTTACTTTCTACAAAAATGGAGTACTTGAGTTGCCAAAATGAAACAAATGTCGCTAAAAACTACAAAAAAATTAATATTTCAAAAACAAATGGAGATGCAGTTTTCAAACAAATTGCATTAAAATGTACTTTTTCTCCCCAATACGACGGTATAAACATTGAAAATGTGCGATGCTTTGAAGTTTTAAAAGATGCTGTAGAGTATTTAATCGCACAATGAAACATCGACTTTTGTTTTACGGCTGGCGTATACAAAGTAACGCTATTTTCTGGAGGCGACACAAAATAAGCTGGGAGAAAGAAATAGCATACCGTACCGGGGGCTAAAAATCACCCGAATAAGCTTTATGTTAAAATGACATGTTTTAACTTCAATTCAGTTGTATCAATAACGTAATGCGATTTTATAGAATTTTCTTTTTATTATATGGCGTAAAAGGAAGTTGCTTGACAACTTCAACAAATAACGAAAGAAAAAAACAAAAATATATGTGTGACTTTAAATTTATATAACTGAGAAAAACAAATGTTTTATATTTTTCGAATGTACGTATATATCTACTTTTATTTCACACTTTGTACTAATAAAAATCTTAAATAAAAATAAAGCCTAGTAAAAAATAAAATCCCTGCCGGCTCGGCCTAGAGGCGGAGGTAGATTTCGAAGTTAAGTACTAAATTCACCAACAAAACTTAAATCAAGATTAGAGATAAACACGGTTTCTTCACTAAGAATGAGCTCTAGGGAGCTAAACGTTTTGTGAAAATTTTAATATACACGAATACACGAATACACACACGCATGTATATGGAATAGATTTAAAAATGACTAAAGCAAATACATTGAACCTCAAAGTGTTAAATATGTTAATCTTCCCATAGTCGAGTTTTTATGATGTTTTAATAGGTTTCTTCAAACTCACATAATGTTACATATTCATCTGCTGAGATCCATTATATTTCCAATATGACACAATATATATATATATATATATTAATACCTCAAACTACCTATTTCATTTTGAGTTTTCATGCGGAAAGCTTGCTCTAGAAAACTTATGACGTAATATTCAATTTCTTTTCAATTCGTCAAGCTATTTAATTTAATTTTTCACGTGAAAATCTTGCAATAGAAAAGCAATTGTTGTGGTGAGAATTTTATTGCTTTTTTTTAATTATTGGCAACTGCTATAATGAAAAATATTTTTTTTCCTGTCATTGTTGTGTAACAACTGGTTTTATCAAAATCATGTTAAGACGGTACTCAAAATTTTTACCCCCCCCATTTCCATTCCCTTGGGTCGATTTTGCCCATTTTCAACCCCCGTCGAGATTTTAGCCATCTCAAAGTTGTTGACGAGTTGGAAGACGATCCGAGCATAATTGCGACTTTTATCGTGCGGACAAAATTTAGTACATACATACATATATATATGTATAAACTTTTTGGGTGGGGGTGGTTTTGGGTTCCGGGGCTCATATAATGAAAAGTTATGAAGGAATTTTGTAAAAGTCCCACCATGGTAACGACTGCAATAGATAGTATTTCTGACGAAATCTACTTAAAAATGTAAACGCATTTATTAATAACGATTACACAAATCATTGTTACTATTTAAAATAACCACCATACTAAATTATAATTAAAAACAAAAATTTCATTAAAACGTTTATTCAAAAGATACATGAACTATTGAAAAGAAACCACATCTGGTCTTAGATTTGACATTATGATTGTAATTTATGTGTTTTTTAATAAGTTTTCTTTAAATAGTTTCAAATGGTAATTTCTCTACTCAGTTCAGTATTTTTTCTATTGTCTTGTATCTTCCGGTAGTATATACAATTTCTCATTATCCTGAATTTGTATTTCAATTCAACCAAATCTATACTAATATTATAAAAATGTAACGTTTGTGTGTTTATTTATTTATTTTTGTAGAGGACAGTCTCTAGAACTACCGAATCGTTTCCAAAAATAATGATTGCGTAATGCTTGTGACCATCTCTGCTCCAATATAGGGTATATTTTATGTCGGTACAATAACAATCAAGGGGATTCAGCAGAAAGATACTTTCTGTAATTTTGTTGGGGCTAGAAACTTGAAATTTGGAGTGATGATAAGCTAGTTGTAAATACTTCTTATGAACGATTTCGAAAAAATTCGATATTTTAAAGAGTGAAATGAGTAGAAGACGTTCTGCAAAAGTTTCTAAATTATAATAAACTAGCATATACCGCGGCTTTGCTCGCATAATAGTTGAAATATGCCAAGTGATATTTATATGTCTAAATTTTATTAAAAGGTACTAACTAAATTTTATTTTATTAAAAGGTAACATTTTATTTTATCAAAATGTTTTTTTATTAAAATGTACTTATTACTTTTAGGAATAATTCAAAAATTACTATTTAAAACACAGTTTGACTAAATATAATTATTACACTGCATCAGGCAGAAATGAGACATAAATTAATAAAACAAAATAAAACTAAAAAAATGATAATTTAGAAAATATTTTAAAACTTTTATGCTCAATTAATACGGTCATTTCGGTATTCAATTGAAATTTTGAATTTTTTAGAAACCATCTTCTTACATCTTAAAATTAACTATCATGTCAAACTCTAAGTTCTACCACCTCTATCAACATAAAGGGCTATTCTGAATAGGTCAAATTCCAAGTTTCTTGCGTAACGGTCTACCACCTCTTGAAACAGGGACTATCACCATTAATTTGCCAACATTAATTTTGAAATCGGTTTGTTATTTCCTAATATTCCACAGAAACGTAATTTAGAAAGCTTTTAAAGGCCTTTTTAGAGCGTTTGTTGTTCCTGTGAACCCCAGGTGGTAGAATCATCGGCATAAAATATAGCCTGTGTAGGATCAGAGACTGTTACCATTGATTAGCAACTATTACTTTTATAATCTGTTTATATTCCCTGAAATTGCATAGAAATCGTAATTTAGGACTTTTTTAGAATGCTTTTCTCACCTCCCCTTCGTTTCAACCCTTTTTAATACGAATTTATTTTCGACAGTCCTTCGAGGGCATTTATATTTTATAAGTAACTACCGTGCCATATTTAAAGTTTCTAGCCTTTTCGGTATCACAGAAATTGCAAATTAGAAAGTATTTTGCTCCTGCAACCGTCTGGTGGTAGTGGCACAGACAAAAAATATAGCTTATGTTTGAGCAGGTTCTATCGCCAACAATTTGTCACCATTATTTTTTTAATCTGTTTGGTATTTGATAAGATTGTGTAAAAATTGTAATTTAGACCGCTTTTCTTTTTAAATTTGGAATTTTCTTTCGACAGCTCTTAGAAAGCAGTTGCATCATCTAAGTAAATACCATGCCATATTTGAAAGTGTTAGACCCCTCAGTTGTGCAAAAACGCAAATTAGAACCAGTTTTGTTCTTGCAACCCCCAGATGGTAGTGACAGCAACATAAAATATAGCTTATGTTGGAGCAGGGACTGTCACCATTGATTTGCAACCATTACTTTTGAAATAGCTTTGGTATTTCCTGAGATTGAGTAGAAATCGCAATTTAGAACGTTTTTACGTTTTTAGAACGCTTTTCGCGCATTTTCACCCCTTTTAAATTTCGATTTTTTTTAGGAAATGTCCTTGGAGGTGACTGATATCCAATGAGATAACTGATAACTAACTACCAATCCAAATTTCATTATTCTAGGCCCTTCCGTAACGCAAAAACCGCAATTTAGATCGTTTTTTTCTCCAGCTCCCCCTTTGGGGTAATGGCACCGTCATAAAACATAGCCTATGTTGGAGCAAGGGTTGTCACCATCATTTTGACGCCATTATTTTTTAAATCGGTTTTGTATTTCCTGAGATTGTGTAGAAACCACCATTTAGAACGTTTTTTAGAAAGCTTTTCACGCATTTTCACCCCTTTATATTTCGAATTGTTTAAGAACTGTGCTTAGAAATCCTTTATATCTAATAAGTAGCTAATATTTCAAATTTCATATTTCTATGCCCTTCAGTAACGCAAAAATCGAATTTTTAGAACATTTTTTACTCCTGCACCCCTTTTGGGGTTGTGTCACCGACATAAAATAGAGCCTATGTTCTAAGTTGGGCTAACACCACCATTTTGATACCTTAACTTTTGAAATCGGTTCGGTAGCTCCAGAGATTACCTCTAACATACAAACAATTTTTACTTCTTTATAATATTAGTATAGATTTCGAACTGTTTAGATTGGAAACTTCAAATTTGGCATGACTCTTATTATAAAGATGTAAATGTTTGCCTAGAATATTTTTCTAAAAATTCGAAATTTAAAAGAGTGTAAGAGCAAAAAAATTTCTGAATTTCTAATTTTTATGATACTGTTGATATATAATATTGGAAAACGTTATAGTTGCTAGTTTTAATATACAAATTCTCTCTATGAATGGTTTTTAAAATATTCAAAAATTTAAGATAAAATGAGCAGAAAAGACTCTAAATTACAATTTAGTTGTACTAATTCTGGTTGAAAATATGAAATTTAGTACAGCAGTTACTTTTAAGATACAGATAGATGGCAATATATATTTAAAAAAATTCAAAATTTAAAGCTGTGAAATGAGCGGAAAACATTCTAAATTATTGTTTGTTTTCAATTGTTAGAAATATTGGAATTGTTAGGGAAATGTTACAATCGTAAAATTTGCAGTCTTTTAATTTTAATATGTAAATGCTCGCACAGAAAATTGTTTACAAAAGTCGAAATTTAAAATTTTGAAAGAGCAGAAAACATTCTAAATTTATGATTTCTGTGATGCTTCTGTACTACAAACTTCAAATTTCGCATACTGGTTAATTCCATGATACCGGATGCCCCAAAAATGACTGATGGATTTTAAAATTCAATAATTTCCAAACGGTGACATATGTTAGAAAAATTCTTGCAGGAGGGTTATATATGACATCGGGAGTTTTTGTACTGTGACTCTTGAATTTAGTTCGAATTTCAAACACTATATTGCACTGAAAGCAATAGGCGCTCAGTCCAGACCCGATTTTTAGTACTTCCGGATCCATGCAATACATTTTAATTTCTTTTTTCGCATGGAAAAAGAGAGAGGCTGGAAAATCGATCCTGGATTTAGCGGTTATTGCTTGCAGCGCCATCTATCGATTCTATTTGTAACTAAAACGGAGAATCGCAGCATAAAAACTCCTGACATATTACATAACACTCCTGTAAGAATTGTTTTAACATCTGTCACCGTATGCAAGTTATTAAATTTTAAAAGCCATCAATCATTTTTGGGACACCTGGTATGTAGCGCTAGTTAAACATTTTTTTAAATCGAGATTTCAAAGGGTGAATGAGCGGGAAAGTTCTAAAAGCTTTCTGGCATCTGAAATTGTTAGGTAAAGAAACTTGAGATTTTACATGGCTATCATTTAGACACATAAAAGTACCCACAGGACATTTTTTATTTGAAATTTTAGAAATTTTAAAGTCTATTGGACCGAAAAATTTCTAAAATTGCGATTTATTTAATATAGTTGTCGCTGAACCTTGGTTAACTAAAACTTCGAATTTTCATGGTGATGATTTTTAAGATGTAAATTCTACCTAAAAAAGATTTCCAAAACATTTGAAATATCAAATGAATAATGGAATGAGCTGCAAGCCTTCGAAACACATTCGAAATTACCATTATCATTTACTTGGAACTAGTTTTAGTTCTTTTGATTAATTTTAATCAAATTCAAGTTTCAAAATTTCACATAATGCAGCATAAGAATGAAATATAGCCAAACTGTAGCTTAATTAATATTTTTTTAATTTCCGCTATTAAAAATAGGCGCACTAATATCACTTGGCGCATTTCAGCAATTAAGCAAATCAAGTCGCAGATTTTGGCTAGTTAGCCACCGATTAAGCTATTTCTTTCGGCAGAAATTAAAGGGTCTTCTCTAAAGAATAATGTTACGTTGCATAAGCCAGACGTAAAACAAAGTAGATGTGTTATTGTACATGATAAACTCTACTGCAATTTTTTTAACTTCTAAGCATCGCACATTTAAAAATTTTATACCGTCATATAGGGAAGAAAATGTACATTTAAACGCAATTTGTTCGAAAAATTGCAACTCAATTTATTTTTGAAATATTAATTTTTTTGTAGTTTTAAACGAAAATTTTTTTTAACGTTGGCAACTAAAACACTCCATTTCTGTAGAACGTAAAGGAAAAATAGCTTGAAAATTGTAGACTATTATATCTTATTATTGCCATTTTCCCATAATAACTAAAAAAAAAGTAATTAAAATACCTGCTACTTTGAAATATATATGAATGACTTCTGATTAAGCATGTGGAAATTATAAACTATATCTGTATATATAAACTATAACTGTATATATATATATATTTAAGTATCTGTATTAATGTTAGAAAAAAATTAAGACGTGTGAATCATGATAGACGATTTTTTTCTTGGTCGAGTTTCTTGAATGACGACATCATTTTCTGCTGGAAATGTGTGCCATTCTGCGATAGTGACGTCATATGAATACATTTTGGTAGATTAAGACTGGATTGTAAATGTGTAATTCTTTAACGGATTCGAATGACAACATTTTATATAAAATAAAAGTGTGTGTTTTAAGTCTTAAAACTGAAATATGTTTTGTACTATCTATGTTTATATACAGACATTTTTCTTTTTATCGGGGGCGACACTAAATTCTGAAAAAGCTGAATTCTTGTCTTTTAATAATTTATATTTCTTTGCTTTCAAGAAAAAATACGTTCAAAGAACAAACTAAATACGTAATCAAAATACATTGCTGACTAAAATTTATTAACAACATAAAATGTCATTTAGGTATGTGAAAAAATTCAATAAAATATTACAGAATAAATTTGATTTATAATTAACGAGAAAGATTTTTTAAGGAAGGGAAAAATGTAAATGTCAACAGTTTTAATAGCAAAAAATTTCAAATATTAATAAACATTTTTTTCATAAAAAGTATACAAAGTTTCTTTTCGGTAATTAAATACAGTAATTAAAGTATTTCTATTTTAATGCAAAGTTATTGAATATTTCGAAGGTAAAGCTGAGTGCTGATATTTCCTTTTTTTGCATTAGAAAATTAATTAGGTATTATGACATTTTAATAAAGCGATTTTTTTTCCTCTTTTAAGAGAAATTTAGCGGCATTTAAAACTGAAATTTGATTATATATTAAAATTGTCTACATATAATTTTGAACATCACATGTATTAAAAGTTTCAAATAATTAAAAAACGAAATCACCATCGCTTTTATTCTTCATGTAACTGACAGGAAAGAAATATATTATTATTTTAAAAAATATCTATTTTTTAATGTAAGGAAATTATACAAATTCATATATATACTGTAAAATTTAGAAGTAAACGATTTATTTTATAATAGTTTTTCATACTAAATATGTCATTTTTTTCATTTTTATATTTAACTTGGAAGTGTCATTAACATTGTAGAACGTCAGTAACCTGGTTTAATATACAATGAATATTGAGCCTGAACATAAAGTTTATCAGTTTGTTCTTTTTTAGGTGCGTTAGTAATTATATAAATACTTAGCACCTATAGTCGTCGTTCAGCCCGTCTGTCTGTCTGTCCGCATATAACAGAGCAAAAACTACCCAACCGAATGGTCTGAAATTTTAAATACAGTCGGACCTCTATTTAATGAACCTCTATTTTGCGAATTTCTCTATTTTGCGAACTTTTCTTTGGAACCAAGAACATTTTGCGAATGTCTTCGTAAAATAACCTCCAAATAGCGAAGTGCATTCTCTATTTAACGAACTTTTTCTTGTGTTCAAAAATTTTTTTTCTCCTTATTTCTCAAAATATTTCTGGACATTTCAAACTTATTCTTTCTTTAAACACATTTTATGATGTTCAATGACCTTGAACTGGTTTTACAAGGCGCCTTCTTTGTCAGCAGTGAGAATTCGGTAAGTACGGAGGACGACGACGATAATCCCTTAGAGTAACTTAAAAAAAATGTGGATATAGTGAGAAAAAAAGAAGAAATTAACCATGATGTGTTGATTGATGATTGTATTTCACTTAATTCTGAAATTGAGACCTCGGAAATGCTATCCGAATTGGATATTTTCGACAGTGTGAAAAATAAAAACAATGCAGCAATGAATTGCCTTGAAGACGAATATGATGATGATGATGGAAATGATCATGATGCAAGAATTAACAAAACTTCGTATGATGAATTGCTAAAATCATTTGAAACAATCCGACGCGGATTGTAGTTAGAAGAAAATACACATGAAGGGGGTTTTGGTGTATTGCAAAGATGCGAGACGTATTATGAGAGAAAGCACTTTTTAAAAGAAAAAACGCAGACAAAATAAACAGAGTTTTTCAGAAACTAAATTTAAGGACGCATAGGTTAATGTGTGGTTAAAATTATTTGTTATAATAATAATAAATACGATAAGGTCATTAAAATTCGTTAATTTTAATGTAAAACTATTTACTTTAAACAGAAAATACAGTGTATTCCCGGACAATGTTCTGTTTTCCTTGCAGATGTCAAAAATTTAAACACATAGAAAAAATGAATTGATGATGGATATTGGTGGGTAAAATAAATAAAACAAATCGATGTAATTTATATATATAAAAAAAATGTGATTAATTACTTTTAGTAAAAATTTTTAGTGTTTATGGATTTAAAATCTGTTTTATGTAGTTTAAAGTATTTTAAAAGGTGAATCTCTATTTAACGAATTTTCCATATAAAGAACTTTTTCCGGGATTCAGCGGCTTCGTTAAATAGAGGTTCGACTGTATATATTTGTTGCAAAATTTTGTCGAGTCATTTCAAATTTTATGAAAATCGGATGGGTAGTTTAATTACAGGGCAGTCAAAATTTTTCTGTTACATTACGGCCAATGGGAATAAATTATTGCAAATGCAAATTAATGATGTTACAGCCTTCCGAATGGTATGAAATTTTAAATATATAATTCTTGTAAAATTTTGTCGAGTCATTTCCAATTTTATGAAAGTCGGATGTATAGTTTAATTACAGGGGCAGTCAAAAGTTTTCCATTACATGACGGCCAATGGGAAAAAAATTTATTTCAAGTGCATTGTAATAATGATACAGCCTTTCGAACAGAATGAAATGAATATGCACTTATTGAAGTGCAGTAAAATATACTCTCCTTGCAATATGCAGTGCAAAAAATATTTATAAAACTAGTTATAGTACGAACGCACCTCATTTGCCACGTTTGACGAGCGATTTCCAACATGTTAATATTATTACTCATTTATTCATTCATTCAATTTATTTTATCTTCAACATATTAGCTTTTTGGAAGTCTGGTCTTTACAATTACACAGCACATTTGTAAGAAACTCCTGAAATTAAACTGTTAGAAAAAGCTCGAAATTGTAGCGAAGCCATGCCAACGGGGTGTTTAAGGAGTGCCAACGGCGTGTTTAAGAACTTTCATCAAAAGTGAAATGGGAACAAATGAATACATTTTAGAAACAAAGAAGAGCATTCAAAGACTTTAAGTACCTTACACTTTGTTCACAGGTCAGTACAGACTTGTTTAAAGCAGTGAATAAATAGGGAGTAAGGTATCAGAGGGAAAACAAATCAATAATATTACGTACACAAGTGGATCTAAACTAAATTGAGTTCTAAGAACTATAAACAAGTTGGAAATTGCGCGTCAAACGTGACAAATGAGGTGCGTGCAGAACTTTGTACTGTAAATAGTTTTATAAATATTTTTACTGAATGTATATTTTAGTGCACTTCATCAGTGCGTATTAGTTTCAGTCTGTTCGAAAGACTGTAACATCATTAAAATGCACTTGAAAGGATTTTTTCCCATTGGCCGAAATGTAACGGAAAAATTTCGACTATCCCTATAATTAAACTATACATCCGATTTTCATAAAATTTGAAATAATTCGACAAAATTTTGCAACAATTACATATTTCAAATTTCAGACCATTCGGTTGGGTAATTTAGCACATAACGCATCACTATAAGTTGATTTGTTTCAGAGTCATTTAGAAAGTTCTATAATCTAGAATACATATAAAATACAAATTGTAATTTCTTTCCGAAAGCTTATACACTATAAAAATATTCTGTAAAGTAACTAAAATTTTTCTAAGAAACTGGTATTCCTAGAACTTTTTATGTAATGGCAACAACAAAAATTCATGTAACAGATACATTTTTCCACCGTAAATAAAAAAATCTGTAAGGTTACTAAGAATTTTTTAGGAAACTGGGATACCTAGAACTTTTTATGTAACTGTAACCCATGTTATAGGTAAAATTGTGGTAAGATTACTGTAATTTTATTGGATCTAGTTTTGTAGATTTATATCTTTTTTGTACGGCGTACAGATAAAATTTCAGTAAGCATACAGATTCCTGTAATTTTACATCTGTAGGATTAGAGGTTCTTTTTTTTTTTTTTTTTTTTTTTTTGAGTGTAACTCAAGTTCTTATGGATCTTAGATCGTATACTAAAGACTTTTTGGGAGGCGGTTTTAGAGTAACATCTTGTTCTATGTTTCTTAGTTATAGAGCTATGGGAGAAAGTTCTAAAATTATGTGAACCCGATTATGCAAAATTAGCTTTTTAAAAAATATGTACTTAACGAATTTTATTCGGAGTTGCACTATTTGCTACATTACGCAAGAAGCTAAAAAATTATAGGTTACTAGGGGGCTCTGCCCCCTGCAAGCTACGCTCGCCAACGCCCGCTCTGATACAGTGGAATCTGAAAGCACGCTAATCTGGTCGGTTTTAAAAAGATTAGAGAAGATTGAATTATACTGAAAAAACCTGTAGCGATCTCCCTGTAAACGGGTTTCCATTCAATTCTCTTTGATTGCAAAAATTTAAGGTAGAATCAGTTGCTATTAAGACATCCAATGGTTGTTTTCGTGTTTGGTTAAAGAAGATCAGTTAAACATTTGAAAAGAAGCTAAAATAAAATGAATTAAGTAAACAGAGTCTTTGTCTCTCGGTATTTTTTAACAGCGTTATAAAACGATTGGCATAATACAATTAATAAAATTTGCTGCTTTAACCCTTCAGGGGCGATGGTTCATTTTTGGACCGCTTAATTTTAATTATTAAATGCCACATTAGCATTAGAATATTGGGATGAAAATTTCCCTTTTATTAAGTAAGTGAACAAAAGCATTTTTGTATTTCGAAATTTGTTTGTAAATTCTGGTGCCATTCACTGATTTCAAGATTTTACGAATAGAAGTGCCTTGTCCGCGAAAGGGTTAAACGCATATTAATGTATTTATTATTTTAAAGTTTCCTTTCCCTTTTAATATTCACGTGTAAATACAATTTTCAGGACATAATTTTCAATATTTTCCTGCGTTTAACACGTACTCATTTAGTAATAATTTTAAAGTTTTTTTTTTTCTTGTTGTTTGTTTTTAATAGTCACGTGAAAATAAATTTTTAATCGTTAGGAAATATTATTCTTTGAGCTGTTTTTAAAATTGAAAACAATCTCTATAATAATAGCCTAAGTCATGTGACTATCATCAACAGCTCCAGGCGGATCCCTTCGCTTTTTATATTCCAAGCGGCCATTTTGGTACCTTAATGTTAGCCAGCCATAGGTGCGATAAGTCGCCGAATATTATTCTATCCCCATTATTTCGTTTATATTATAATAGTCCAAGTCATGTAACTGCCATAAACAACGGGCTGATTCCTTCGCTTTTCATAAGAAAGGTTTCCATTTTGATTAAACAATCAAAATTATTTTTTCGAATAAAACTACATAAAAGTTGCCGTGATCACAAAGAATTCCTGGTACTTTTATGTTAGCCGGAAAAAAATCTCGCCAATAGCTTTTTCTTAACTCGCCAGTTAGCATTTTTTTACTTTTCGAATGGTAAATTAAAACGGTGCTAATTGGTTATCCCATCGACCAAAAATCTGTCGCCAAACTATAAGATTAAATGCCAATAAGGGTTGATCGTAAATATCACATTCACTTGACTTTAAGGAAGTTACACATGTTCACGCCATCAAGTGATTTTTATTTCGACGTTTTATTTGTATTTTTATGAATGTTATACTAATTTATTTGCTCTTTTGTTATTTAAAATAAAAAAATATGTCATTTTGTATAATTTGGCTATTTATATAATTTGGCGAAATTGGTCGATGGGAGAAGTAATAACATTAAAAAGTTGCTTTGAAGTGGAAATTAAATCTCATGATTTGTTGCATTGTCACATATGCGCCGGGTTTGGCGTGATTTTTTTTTTTTTTTTTACGACAATTTGGCGAAAACCTCGTTTTCAAATACCTGTTACATATGTATTTTTAAATTGTTTTCTGTTATTTTTAAAATGAAATAACAATAAAAAAAAATAATTAATAACTATACAACAAAACAATTTATAACATTTTTTGTAAATTAAAAGAAAATAAATTCAAATAAACATTTATTAATAAATAAGCAGCAATAGCCGGATTACCATGTTCGGCAAAATAACGCCATTTTGGCGCCAATTAGGTACGCCGTTGCGTATATGGCATCTGTGTCTAATATTTTTCTTTTCGTTTCGTTTAAAAAAAAAGAATGAAGTAAAAGTCATTTATTTTAAAGGTTTCAATTTTAAATGAAAGTTTTGTATTAAATAAAATGATAATGAAATACAAATTGAATTCTGAATAAAAGTAACATGATGCAATTCTTAGCATACATTTAAGGGAAGCCAAACTCGTCACCAAATTAATTTAAAATAACCTTTTCTAAAATATGAAAAAAAAATATCTGTTATGATTAAAATTGAAGTTGCCAACATTAGAAAAAAGTATTTAAAATTAGAAAAAAAATTAATATTTCGAAAACTAATTCTAATTTTTAAATTCTAATACCAGTTTTGAGATCTGCGGATCAATACGGATTTCTGGTGTTAATTTCATCGCAAAGTATTCCATATTTTAGGAGAAATCGCCGTGAAACGTAATCAGTTGTTTAATCAGTCGTTTCATAGAATCGTTACATAAATTCGTCTCAATTCGATTCATTAGGATTTTATATATATAGGGTAGATAAATTAACACTACGAATCGCAAAATTTCCATTCTATGCGAGTAGAGGCGCGGACAAAAACTAGAATTCATAAAATTTTATGTTCTTTGTGCCTTAAGAAAAGACAAATCGTAAAACCTTTGAACAGAAGAATAATAAATTATTGTTATAAATGCAAATGAGATGCGTGGTTGCGAAATATTTGATTTATTATTCTAAGATTTAGAATTTAAATAGACAACATTTGTTACCAGCTGGCAATTTTTACTTTTTTGTGCGAGAACGTGAAATCATATTTAATTAATATTTAGTTAAGTATTTAGTATGGAAAAATACTGTTGGTCTGAGATAAATTATGGATACATTCTAAGAATTAATCTTTGACTGTGGGTGGAATTTTAATATTCATAATGAGTAACTTCAACGTGGATTTCAGAATATATTGAAGTAAAGACGTAGTGATAATTGTTTTTAAGACTGAGTAATTTACATATGATATTTTTCTCATACTCAAAATAAACAACAGTATTTAAACACGGAATACGTTTTAGACAGTTAAATAATGCAAAATGATTTTTTTTTCAACCGAGTGAAATAGTGTTTAAGTTGCGAGTCTAATACAAGAGTCTTAAATATTCAACGTTCTGCCTATAGAAAAAAATCCTGTGACTTATAAACGATTGTCTGTGAGGTTCCATTTGTTTAACTAACTGGTAAATATCATTACTTGATAATAAAATTATCACTTTTTTATTTCAAATTATTATTATTATTATTATTATTATTTTAAATATTTTAAACACTTTCCAACATAAATGAAAAATGTTTAAGAATTAGATTTGTCTGTTTGTCTAATTTTTTGCCATCTGCTATCATTTCATGCTCTAACTCTCGTAAAATTCAGATTGCCATGAAATATTTATATGTTGTTAAGGTTTACTGTAGACTGTTCACTATTGAAAATGCAGTGTATGGCATTAAATGGTTCATTTTTAGAAAAACACAAATTACAGCGTTATACACTGAAAAAAAAAAAAAGCCCTGAAAATGCATGGCGCTCCAGCGTCAAGTCCATACCCAGCCGCTGCCGCAGAGGACTTTTTATCGAGGTTTATGCGGCAGTGAGTAGGAGAGTCGCTGCGGAGAGCGTTGAAGGTGCCGGGCGCGAGCCCGCCTGGAGCCTCCGCAGGTGCAGATCTTGGTGGTAGTAGCAAATACTCAAGTGAGAACCTTGAGGACTGAAGTCGGAGAAGGGTTCCATGTGAACAGCAGTTGAACATGGGTCAGTCGGTCCTAACATCTGTATAAAATCTGTATAACACAGCGTCTGTATTAACAGCGTCTGCTACAGGAATTTTTGTTGTTGCCGTTACATAGAAAGCTCTAGGAATTCCAGTTTCCTAGAAAAACTTTAGTAACTTTACAGATTTTTCTTTTTTTTTTTTTTTTTTTTTTTTTTTTTTTTTACAGTGTACAAAAATACGCGAGTTCCTTTCTATCTATTGGTGGAAACTGCTAAAGGTAAACTTTAGTCTATGTTATGCGTTTGTAACTCAGCCAAATTTTAGCACTATTATGTGGTTCATATAGAGTTCTAAGTGTGATATACAGGGATGTACAAAATAATTCGAATACGTTTCCATGTATGCTGAAAACTGTCTTCACTTTTCTTAACGTTGAAGCTTCGTTGCAATAGTTTGGAATTGTTAAAAAGTGTTTTACAATCTATTATTGACGCATTCAACGCAATAACAACTACAAATGCTTTTTTGTCACTAAATTGGAACGTCTTACATTGTAAGCAAAGTACAGCATTCGAGAACCCAGGTTCTACACTGTAAAACGGCAACAACAAAAATTCCTGTAACAGCGTCTGTTACAGGAATTTTTCTTGTTGCCGTTACATGAAAATTTCTTGGAATCCCAGTTTCCTAGAAAAACTTTAGTAACATTACAGATTTTTTTTTACAGTGTACTGCATATATCAAAGTCTCAAAATCAAACTCTTCAGAAATAAAATTGAAACAAAGTACGTCTCAATAATTATGACACACAGTCCATCAATTCAGTTAAAGATTATAATTAAATGGCGAAAAGTAGTGACAGTTTACTTTATTATTTCCATTTCTGCATTACCTTAAAATTAATTTCGAAATAGATATTTTTCAGAAAGTAATTTTCATAAAACATATAAAATCTAATCTATGATTTTTTTTAACAGAAAACTACGTCCAGTATGGAAATCCAGTATTACATCTGATTCCGATAAGTAGTTTTATAGTTGTATTTAAAAATCTGAGAGAATTTCAGCGTGTTTTTCTACGGTTAAAAATTAATTTTACATTAGAAATTCCAAATTTTAATCGTGAATAATTAATTATAGACTACATAATAACAACCTCGATATAATGACTATACGAGAGTACAATTTGCCGAAGAAACCAAATGCAAATTGTAAAAACTATTTGTTAGTATGGAATATTTTAAAATTGGTACGATTTCTACATGTAAACGATTCCCTAAGTTAAAATTAAGTACAGTACTAACAGATTGGTATCAATCCCATTTCCATGGGATGATTATTAACAGAGTTGGTATAAATGCAACCATTTTATACGTTTGTACAATACAGAAGTGCGGTTCGTCTTACAGCCGTTTTCATGCGAGATTATTTTAACATTAAATCTCATTATCATATTTCTTCAATACCTATGAAACTATGTTTGCAGCAACAATAATGAAAGGGAAATAACTGCCTAAAAATATTTTAAAACATTCTCCTCAATAATTATTAAAAAAGGTAAAAATTCTCCTTTATACTTAAATTTATTCTTTACGTTTATTTAAGTGCACATTTTTCTATTATAGCATTTCCCCCCCTTTTTTCGAGGCTTCCTAAGTTCTGATAGTTGTAAGCGTACATTTACTTCTATTCTATGCTTAATACTGTTCACAACTAGGAAATATGTTAAAAGATCAGATTGTTTGGCACTGTTAAATGTTTAATTTTTTGCTGAGGTACTGATATTGGACTACAACTATTTTTAAATAGTAATTTCCTCCTACTTAAATCGTAGATAAATATGGTTAAATAATGCAAAAGTTGCTTTAATAGTATTGGTTAAGATAAGGGTACACAAGTATAATCAAGTACAAATATGTAAAGCCTTTTTCTCTATTTAAGGGGTCTCAGGACTCTTGAAGCTTCTAAATTTTCAAAATTTTTATTTTTTTAGATGTTAAACTTTTATCTTTTCTGAACATTTTTATATAATTCTTTCCTTGAAATTCCCATTCGAACAGATTTTATGGCTTTTAGAACTATGCCCGCTCAGTAGTTGAAGCGGCGTTTTGGAAACTTTGAAGTCATTTTTTCTCGAAATGACGTTCTTGGGCATAACGTGCAGGATATCTCCAAAATATCTGAATATTTATCAAAGAAATTTTTAAAATATATGTTTCATGTTAGTCTGCATAAACTGAATCTAAAATTTCCTTTTTATTGTCCAAAAAAATATTTTTTGTGTGATTATATATGAGAAATTTTGAAACTTTTGTATTAGCTTAATACAACTTTGTAGCAAATATATAAACAAGTTGGAAATTGCTCGTCAAACGTGGCAAATGAGGTGCGTTCGTACTATAACTAGTTTTAAAATTATTTTTTGCACCCCATATTGTACTGAATGTATAATTTTTTGCACTTCATAACGTGCATAGTCTGATACATCATTAAAATGCACTTCCAATAATTTTTTCGGAACACTTTTGACAGTCCCTGTAATTAAACTATACATCCGATTTTCCTAAAATTTGAAATAGCTCAACAAAATTTTGCAACAATTATATCTTTAAAATTTCAGACCATTCGGAAGGCTGTAATATCATTAAAATGCACTTGCAATAATTTTTCCCATTGGCCGTAATGTAAAGAAAAACTTTTGACTGTCCCTGTAATTAAACTATACATCCGATTTTCCTAAAATTTGAAATGGCTCGACAAAATTTTGCAACAATTATATCTTTAAAATTTTAGATCATTCGGAAGGCTCTAATATCATTAAAATCCACTTGCAATAATTTTTCCCATTGGCCGTAATGTAAAGAAAAACTTTTGACTGTCCCTGTAATTAAACTATACATCCGATTTTCATAAAATTTGAAATGGCTCGACAAAATTTTGCAACAATCACATATTTGAAATTTCAGACTATTCGGTTGGGTAGTTTTTGCTCTGTTACATGCGGACAGACGGACAGACGGACGGACAGACGGACAGACGGACGGACAGACGGACAGACGGACGGACTGAACGACGACTATAGGTGCTACTTATTTATATAATTACGAACGCACCTAAAAAGGCTTTAAATACAAATTTATTTAGATTAAGGGTAATTAGTATAGTCTTAAGTGTAAATAGGCACAACGTTTTTCATTCTAGTTTCAAAATTTATTTTGTAAACGTGCGCGTAAACCGTCATACCAATTTTCTGCTCGACATATATCTGATAGTTTGGAACCCCCTATAAATACTAATTCTGCATTTTTAAATTTTTTAAATACATGAAATGAAAGATCATACATATATCTTTCATCCCAATAAAAATTGTCTTTTAAAATGATAAACATTTTAAGATATTAAATCTTGAATATGGTCTTTTTTTCCATTTTTTCCAATTTTAAGGGTCCTGAGATCCCTTAAGAAAATCTCAAGGTTTGAGTTTTAAAAAGGCTTATGTCACGGGTAATTTTATTTTTAAGATGATTAGGAATGTCATTAAAAGCACTCAGTTCCTGCGAATAAAACACTTAATTATCATAACATTCACAAAATATTCTTCAAAATAGCAATCATATCTATCAAATATTGTTTGATATTTCTATAAAACTTGTGCAGATAATCATCCCAGATGCACTGATGCAATTTTTGAAAACATAAATTTCTCCAAATATGCAATAAATGATTTTCTTTATTTTATGGAGAATTTCTATCGATTGATAAAGACATCGAAACATTTGTTTGGGACATACATTATCTATATCCCATAAACTTTTGGCATTTTTCCAAAGTGACCACTAAATGAAATGCTGCGGAAAATAAAATCAGTTTTTCATCCTGAAATGTTATTCTTTTCAATGTTTGGGTAAATTTACTTTTGAATTCGACCATAAAAGAAGGCTTTCAATTTGAAACTGTAATTTATTGTTTCATATATGTTTTTGAAAAATAATCGAAACCATGTAACAACAACTACAATACTGAATGGAAATTTTCGCGATATCGATATTTTTAAATTCCAGTATAAAATAAATTTTATCATTAAGATATTTTATCCGGTTGTAAACAAAACATCACATTTGTATATATAAATTTATAAACCAATTTGTATACACAAAAGTCTGTTTTTTTTTTAATACAAGGTTTCTAAGCATTATTTTTTGTTTGTACGAAAAAAAAAAGGAAAAGAGCTGTACATATTTCTCAAAATACATAATAACACAGATAAAAAGATAACATTTGAATATCTAAGCTTACTAAAGAAGACCAGCAAGCAATGTTTAGGGAAGAAATAAACATATATTTCATAGAATAGTTATAACAAGAATAATGAACTATACATAGTATTTCACAATATATATATTTACTCAGTCCACAAAAATACACATTTACACAGATTAATTTTATTCTTTTTTAATCCCTTACGTATATTAAATTAAATAACATTTATAAGAAAATAGTTTTAAAAATTACACCAAATATCCTTATTTTTAGAAAAAAAAACCTTTCTTACTCTATAAAAAATAAAACTAGAATGTCAATAGAAAACAGACTTAAAAAATTTTCTAATTAAAAAGAAATGTTCTATTGCATGATTAGCGACTTTTTAATAAGAAATTTTTTATGTAAAACTATCACAAAAATATACTAAGTCGATAGTTTTTTTATGCAGGCTTTGTTTAAACAATGTTTTTTTATGTTACACATATAAAATAATAATTTATAAACAAATATTTTGCAAGGATTAGATAATGGATGAAAATATAATCATTATGGAAGTGTAATAACAAATGAGCACTAAAAAAGAAAACTAGTGGCTGGGGGCTACCGTAATACTTACCCATCATGGATATGCATAATATAAAACATGAAAATAAAACATGTATACACCATTTATAAAATACATTGCAATTCCAAAATACAATTTAAATGTATATTTAAATATTTTTAATACATAGTAATGCTCTATTACTGAATTGAGATTACTACTTCGTTATTCCGTCGACCCATTTCGATAAATTATATAAATCGCCAAACTACTTGCAAAATTATACAAACTAGCCGCCCTTGGCGACCAGTTTGGTCTCCCTAACATTTATGTTTGGGAAAGCATGCTAAGCATTGTATCATGTTACTATTATTCATAATTTAATTTACTTGGACTCCCTTAAATATAATCAATATAATCCTTTAAGCTAATATTAATTTTTGTTGCATTAAAATATCTCAATTTGTTGATTTTCTGTAAGCAAGTAAATCCTATTAGTTTACAATGGAAGTCTATAGGAATTTGGCGAAATATTAGAGATATCGCCAAGCTGGCGTCATTTTTCGCGAATGATTTTAACCGCCAAATTTGGCGATATATCTCCAATTTGGCGACAAACATGTCTGCATTTGGCGAAGGAACAGATATATATAGCGGCATAATTCTTATTTTAAATAACGAAAGAACAAATAAATTAGTATAAGATTAATAAAAATACAAATAAAACGTCGAATTAAAAAGCACTTGATGACGCAACAAACACGTGTAACGTATTTAATGTCAAGTGAATGTAACATTTACGATAGGCCATTATTGGCATTTAATCTTATAGTTTGGAAATAGTTTTTGTGTCGACGGGATAATCGAGTAGTACCGAATTGCGTAGAAGAAACATCCTTATAACTCCAAAAATTATAATCATATTAACGAACAGTTTACTGCGTCGGATTAAGCGTCTCATATCCAATAAAAATATATCTTTGAATTGAAATTTGAATGAAATACATGGTCATTAAAAATCGAAGAGTGTGAAAAATAGGATTCCAAATATCTCGGCAACTAATTATCCGATCAACTTTATTCTTTATGCAAAATTTATGTTTTTTACTGTCTTTCATACTCACTCCTTCAAATAAACAATTTCGAAAAATTTTGTATACCTTTTATCAGAACGAATATTTCGAGAGTCAGAAAAAAACAATTCCGGATAATCGAGGTAACTGATTTTTAATAGGCTTCTTCCCATTATTACTTCCTAGGTACATACCAAATTTCAAGTCTCTATGCCAATTTGTTCGGGAGATAGAGCGTTTACAGGCACACACACACACATACAGACAAACGGAGGCCAATTTTTTTTTTTTTTTTCTAAAAATATGTTTTTCGGAATCTCTAGTGCCTGAAACGTGTAAATCCGTCAAAAAAATTTCGTTTTTTAAAAAGATTACAAGACTTACCCTATACTACGCATGATGGGTAAGTAACAAGATGTCAAACATAATTGCAAAATCTTTTCTTTTAATTTTAACTCAATTCATAATTCATAAAAAAACTTAAAGAATAATGAATATTCACGAAATTCTTAGAATGTTTTGAAGGTAAATGTCTTGTTAAAGAAAAATTAATTTTTCAGCTTCCTTGCATTTTTGTAGATCTTGAAAATTTCTGTAAAATTCACTGTTCATAAATTTATTATTTTGAGCTTCAAAAATCGGAGAATGTATTTGTATGTGAAAATTGTTCATATAATGCGTCTTAAATATTTTAAAGGGAGTTTACATTTTTCAATTATTCATAATCATTTATCTGACTTTCAAAATGGCAAACATCTCAATGATTAATAAATTTTCATATACTTGGTTCCTGTGTAAAACATGTATTTAATTTATTCAAGAGTAAAACTTTTATTTATTTACATTACTTTACTACAAGTAAAGTGTTCCGAAGCTCCAAAAAATGCATATGCTATGTCGTAAGTTTTATATCTTATAATATAATTAATGTTTAAAAACTTTAGTTAATACTTAATATTTAATTATATATTTAATTAATATATTTTTAAATTTGCGAATAATAGTCAGATTATTAAATACCAGTATTTTTTAAATGCAAAAATTTATAAATGCAATGTTTATTTAATAGAGTGTCCACAAATTATTAGTGGGCTACTCTTATATCATATACATATATATATATATATTAAGAACATGATGAAAAATATTATTATATATCTGTAAAGTCACATCACGTATCTGTCTAGATAGGTAAATATTACATAATTTATAAATAAAATTTTGACAAATTTGATAAACTTACAATATTAATCATTATGTGATTCAAATCGTTATTTGATTAATAAAGTTTTAGGTTGCAAATATGCGCACATAAAGATTAGCTTGTGTTATTAAAAGAACTTTTTAAAATTGTACTTTAGGAATATGTATTAATGTTTTTCATCCCGTTCTTAAATAACAAAATATTAAGTAGGGAATTCCCGAAAGAAAATTATAGACACCCTGTATATTTTGGAAGCTACAACTGATTATTCATAGAGTCGTATGGATTAAAAATATTAAAGAAAAAAATGACATTAGTTTATTAGCAAAGCACAATTTTCGGATTACTTCAATGAGTAATTTCGTTAAGTGGAACCTTACACGATATCAATGTTCCTCCAATGATGTTTCTATTGAAGGCTATAAAATCTTAAAATGCACATAGGGATCATTAATTTGTATTTGCGATAAATTCAAATGTCGTATTCTCTTTGAGAATATCAAAGATTGTGTAAAGCACTTATATAGAATTTTATTGCAATATATTGAATTTTTCTGACCTAAATTCCCATTTCGAAAAAGTGACGTTTTCAAATTAGTGTCAAACAAGATGTAAATTGCTCGTCAAACGTGCAAAATGAGGTGCGTTCGTACTGTAACTAGTTTTAGAAATATTTTTGATCGCATATTGTACTGAATGTAGACTGCTCAAAAAAATTAGGAGAGCAAGCAAAAAAGTGAAGAGAACAGTGCAAGACAGCCATGTATGGTCATAAAATGGATAGTACATGTGTATTAATGCGCAATACAGAAAAATTATAAGGGAGCTTTTATTCTTTGAAAAGATGAAAAGAACGTGAGAAGATTGTTTAGGGCAACAAGTTGGTTTCATGTAAATGATAAAAAAAAGTATTGTTTAGAAATGATGCAAGATTTTTAATATGGCGTGTGGTCTCCTCGAATAGCTAAGACTGCTGCACACCTGTTTTTCATGGATGCGATGAAGTTATCGATAAGACTTTGGGGAATACTCTTCCACTGCTCAAGAATTGTAATCTCCAAGTCCCGGACAGTAAAAGGAGGCCACGGTCTCGCAGTCGGGAGTGCGTCGTCTGAATAGGTCCCAAACATGCTCCATCGGATTTAGGTCAGAGAGCATGGTGGTTATTCCATACGCTGAATTGTTTTAGCTTCAAGAATGTTTTCCACAAGACAAATGGTAAGAAGTCTGGCATTATCATGCATGGAAAAAAAGAAATCACTAACTCCTGAAACATAACATACGACATGAGGTCTCAGTATCTCGGGCGTATAACTTCTGACCGTCAAAGTGCCATTCCGAATGATATGAAGGACCGTACGTCCACCTATCCCGATTCCAGACAATAGCATCAACCCACCTCGTCTGTAATGTGATCTTTCATGAACAAATAAGGGATTATTTTGAGTGCTTCTTTCTTTCCATGCCAAAACACATCAGATGTCACATCCAGGCTGAATCGGGACTCGGCTGTAAACAGAATTTGACTCCAACAACGTTGCCTCCAAACTCGATGTTCAGTTCCCCACCATCTTTGGGCCGCACAGTGGCTTGAGGTCAACGAAATACAGAGCATTGGCCTACGTGCATAGAGACCACCCTGATGAAGCCTATTTCGGACTGTTTGGCTGGACACCCTTCGTCCTGTGGCCAAGAACAACTGTGTTTGCAGCTAAGTAGCATTGCCCGGCCCGTCTCGACGAGCTGTTAACAGGATATATCGGTCATCAGTTTCTGTGTTAGCACATTTTCGACCTTGCACTTGTCGATGACTACCATTCCATGTGTCTTGGAATCGATTCCACAGCCTTTCATGGACACTTCTTGCGACTCCAATAGCGTCCACTACACTTCGTTGTGTTTCCACAAATGCAACTGCCCCAATAACACGCTAAGCCATGGATTGCGGCAAATCATGTTGTTGTGACACTTTCAAGCCACCTTTTCTCAAAACAGAAGCTGAGCAATTGAATTATACAACTGAGACAGTGAAACAGACGTTTCTGCAAAATCCGATTTCTGCACTTATCTCCTTGTTTTAGTTTTTGACGTCATAAACTTTAATTTACATGTGAAGTTTTCATTATCTGTATTCTACAACACTTTAAATTATGGATGCTTTATTTTACGTTACTTATCGGTGGAAATATTAGCGTAATTTCGTTAAAACCATGTGCTCTCCTTATTGTTTTGAGCAGTGTATATTTTAGTGCACTTCAATAAGTGCATATCCATATCCATTTCATTCTGTTTAAAAGGCTATAATATCATTAAAATGCACTTGAAATATTTTTTCCCCATTGGCTGTCATGTTAACGGAAAACTTTTGACTGTCCCGGTTATTAAACTATATATCCGATTTTCATAACATTTGAAATGATTCGACAAAATTTTGCAACAATTTATATATTTAATATTTCAGACCATTCGGAACGCTGTAACATCATTAAAATGCACTTGCAATAATTTATTCCCATTGGCCATAATGTAAATTAAAACTTTTGACTGCCCCTGTAATTAAACTATACATCCGATTTTCATAACATTTGAAATGACTCGACAAAATTTTGCAACAATTATATATTTAAAATTTCAGACTATTCGGTCGGGTAGTTTTTGCTCTGTTATATGCGGACAGACGGACTGAACGACGACTATAGGTACTACGTATTTATATAATTACGAACGCACCTAATTAGTGTTGTATCAAGGAAACAATTAAGGGAATAAAATAAACCGGCGATTGCCAATGTATGAACAAAGTTAAATTTAACACTATCTTTCGCAGAGTTAACAAGAACGGAAGATCATGCATTTAGCATATATTGCGAAACAATTTCCAAAACTAACAGAATGTTGTTAAGAAATTTAACTTTTTCATACAATGAAGCATGATATCTAAATAAAAACAATAAAAAATGAAGTAAAAATTTATTTTCTGTCATTACTGTCCATATGTGGTAATGCGTCTGAATTTGTTCGTGGAGCACTGCATGTGATCTACACTGTAAAAAAAATCTGTGAAGTTACTAAAGTTTTTCTAGGAAACTAGGATTCCTAGAACTTTTCATGTAACGGCAACAACAAAATTTCATGTAACAGACACACTTTTGCGCCGAAAATCAAAAAATCTGTAAGGTTACTAAGAATTTTTTTGGAAACTGGGATTCCAAGAACTTTTCATGTACCTGCAGCCAGGGTTACAAATAAAAGTTTAGTAAGATTACTGAAATTTTAGCAGATTCATTTGTAAAGTTACAGATTTTGTAGCTTTACAAAAACTAGTTTTGTAGATTTGCAGCTTTTTTCGTACAGTTACAGGTGAAAGTTTAGTAGGCATGTAACTTTACATCTGTAGAACTACAGATTTTTTTTTACAGTGTATGTAATTTATAAAGGTCACTTAATATATTAAAAATTAGTTAAGTTTAAAAATACATACACTGAAAAAAAAATCTGTAAAGTTGCTAAAATTTTTATAGGATACTGAGACGACTGGAACATTTTATGTAATTGCAACAACAAAGATACATGTAACAGATACACTTTTACAACGTAAGTAAAAAATCTGTAAGGTTACTAAGACTTTTTTAGGAAACTGGGAGGCCTTGAACTTTTTATGTAACTGCAAACATTGTTACAGATAAAATTTTAGTAAGATTATTGTAATTTTAGTTGATTAATTTCTAAAGCTACAGATATCTGTAGCTTTACAAAAACTAGTTTTGTAGAGTTGAATCTTTTTTTGTACAGTATACAGATAAAATTTTAGTAAGCACAAGTTTTTTGTAACTTTACATCTGTACAATTTTAGAGTTTTTTTTTGTTTTTGTTTTTTTTACAGTGTACTAGAGCAGAAAACGTACTTCCAGCGAATAACGATCATAGTCCGTCCTTTTATATAATATATGCCAATGTCTATGCAAATGAACGATAAATACAATCTATTATAAAAACGTAAAACAGGGTTTAAAAGGGAATGTGACACTCACTTTGAGTTAATATAGATAAAATAATTACCAATTTACAAAAAAAGAAAAAAAAATGTGCTTAACTTTATGATATTCCATTGAAAATGATCACGTTTGTGATCGAAAGATCTCCGACGTTAATGTATTATCTTTTCATATATGTTGTTAACATCAAAGATTTTAAGTTTTTAAAATCAGTTTATATGTAATAGGATGGTTTTAATAAATTTTAAGTACTTTTTTTAGTAAATTAGTAATTATTTTATCTATGAATACTATTTACACTATAATCTGTATTAAACGTTTTGTACTACAATTCAATAATCTATTTCAATTTCATTGCATTTGAAGTACATAAGTAAAATGCACCGCAAACCATTTTTCTCCATAGAACCATATTGTAAAAGAATTCTTTTCTGTGCCTCTGTAAAGTAATACTAAAATCTCTCCTAAAAAAATATCTAAGTAACAGTGCAAGTCCCACTGAAATCCATTCAACAGAACTCAAGTTATAATCTGCCGAACAGAAATTCGCATTTGCATTTTATATATGTAGTAGATAATGGTGCCACTTCCGATTATTAAAAGTCAATTTATATAGCGTTACTAGGGGGCTCAGCCCCCTGCTCGCTGACGCTCGCCAACCCCCATGAATTACGTAGCAATTCATATTGGGTTCGCAGCGATCCCAGCTCGCTTCGCTCGCTCGCCATTATTTAAGTCAACTCTAGCCAGAATGAGAGGTATAAAAAATCATTACAACGTATTAAATTTACAAATATTTTTAATGTATAAAAAAGTAATTGAAAACTTTGTTGAAAATGTAAATAAAAATGTACCTTGGAAACAGAATTAATTTAAAACCTTAGTAAAAATACAATATATATATATATATATATATATATATTTCTTTTGGACCGCTATGTGATCCGAGGAAGCAACATATGAAATTTACAAATATTTTACTTCTTAAAAAAGTAATTGAAAATTTGAATAAAAATGCATTTATCAAAAGTTTGGCGCTGTGACTTGTTGGTCATCATTGAGAAAGCTAAGCGAGCAGGAAAATGACGCCGTTTAAATTTAAATGTCATGTTAGTGTCAGATGGGGTCCTTCCCCTTTCATTTTGCCTATAGTATTGAAAATCACAGCCTAAATTAATTTAAAACGATAATAAGACGCTATAAAAGATGCTACATCTCACGTTATCGAACTGTAAACAAAACGTTTTCGCCTGTGTCTAAATACAACCTTCGATCAAAAAGCTGATTCGCTGAATTCCGCACGCACCGTAAAACGAACCAATAGCAATTGTCATTCATGTATTTCTCAAACGGTTTGCGTTAAAAGAGAGATTCTGTTTGGATTTTGATTTGCTAAGTGGGCTGGGACATGTGACCGTAATTTAACCACTCAGAATCGTCGCTTTGGCTCTTGCCAAATAGCAACTTCAAATTGGACACTTCAACGGTCAATACCTGGTATAATTATGGTATATTTTGAGGAATTATTTTAATCATTTCCATTCTGGATAGTTAATTGAAAAAAAAAATGACTTTTGAGTTTGTAATTTTTAATCTCAAATAAAAATTAAAATGTGTACTAAGAATTGTAAATTAAAATAAAAAATAAATATTATTTTGGAACTATTAGTTTTCTTAAATATCTACCCAAAATAGATTTGTTTACACTTTACGTAGTTTCTAAATATTGTATTTAAACTTAAGGAAAATTTTCACATTTATTTCAGCTATATTAAATTTAAAAAGTTTGCTGGAAAAATTTAGAATGTTATGAATTAAAATCTTAAATAGCATAATTTGCATGCTACAGATGAAATATTATTAACACTATTATGTTTGATAGAAATATGTATGAAACATATTAAAACGCCTTTTTAACAAATGTGTTAATTCCTGAATATAATTGCATTCACGAATGAATCCGAGAGACTTTCAAATTATTACGACGTTATGAAATTTTTAATTCGTTTCATGGTGGAATTCACCTAATTTTCATTTTCGTGAGATATATAATTATTTTCTCTTTCGGTTTGTCAAGTTGATGTACTCCCGTTTCATATCTCTGCTTAACATCTAGACGGACATTAATTTTCGAATTTAGCAATTACATATTTCACCCTTCTGATATCCCCGTAAGAATTTCTCCCATTTTATTTCGTACATGAATCTTCACAATATTTTGAACATTTCTCAAACGGTTCATGTTAAAAGACAAAATTTAAGACGATTCTTATGCTCTAAAACAGGGGTTCCCATTTTTTAGACCGACGTACCACAAAATAGAAGTTCATTTTTCCGCGTACCACCGGGTGACAAATTCAAAGAAAAACCTATATAAACGGAATTTGTCTAAAAGGAAATACTTTTCCAGTCTTTTGTGCTTCTGTCTGTTCAGATTTTACTGTATTTAATTGCATAATTAGATTGACTGCTTTATTTTAAAATTCAAATAAAAGGTATCACCATCATTACATTTTAATAATAAGTATATTATCAAAATACATAGTTTTAGTACAAAAAAAAGCTGCAATACTTAATGAATTGCTGGCGTAAATTGATACATATTCAGTTGCGTGACTGTTAATTCCCGTGTATTGCTAATGAAAAGGGTGCATTTATCATTATAAAGTGTATCATTTTTAGATGTCAAATATTATTTCAATATATTAATAGATATTAAATAGAGAACATAAATACTACATAGCTTTGTTAAACTTAAAAAAATATATATATACATTTAAAGTCGCCTTGTTCGACCATTTTTTGTTATATGAACACTATGTTTATATCAACAGTAAAATACACTTAAGAAAATTTAATAAATGAATAACCTATATAAGAAATTCACATATCTTCTGAAAATGAACTACTTATTAATACGAGATAGAAGCTCGTTGAAATAAGTATTACACACATACAATATAGCAGTACAAGAAAACTTTTTCTTTTTTTTTCAAGTGGGATGAAAGATCAACTAAACATCTAATTAGTTCCATTTATATAAAATTCTAATCGAAATTACATTAAAATAAGCGAAAGCAAAACACTGTCAAAGCAGTAATATAACAGAGTGAATAGACTACGGGGCCGGTTAACTGACAAAACAAAAAGAGGAGGGGATATTGAGCTGTTTTTTTTATTTCAAATACTGTATTTTATATTTCATTTCACAACCAGAATCAGATTTTTGCGTTCCAGTAACCAGAGCTTCACGCATCAGTACTGGTACGCGTACCATATTTTGTGAACCCCTGCTCTAAAATATGTATTGAAATGTTTTTCTATGTATATTAAATTTAATTACAGTAGAACTTCCTTTTAACGAAGTCCCGATTTAACGAAGTTTCCTACTTAACGAAATTTTCTACGGAATATTGATTTTGAACACCATTAACAGGAAAATTAATTTCCATATTACGAAATATATATTCTAAAGAACGAAGTTTCTTCCACTTTCGCGCATGTACAACATTCAAACGGAGGGGTTGCTGTTGCGATGGATGTATGAATGTATTCCAGCGGATTGTATGAAAATGAAAATATTTATTTATTTAATCATTTCCATTCAAAAGAAGAAATGCTAAAAACCTTCATTCCAATAATAAGAGGATTCCAGTTTCAAGAGAACATCACAGATGAATTGTTCGGGTACTTACAAACATGTGAAAAATTTTTGAACAATGTACTTGTTATAAGAAACTTGTACAAAGTAGTGTTACAGACTTTTTTTGAAATTAAGAAAATAGAATGCTGATTTTTTTGTTTTTTTAAGAAAAAGGTGCGCTACGCTTCACTTTTCGTTTACCCCTCTTTATTATATGTTTTTTTAGACATTTTGCTAATAAAATTTTACTCATATGTCTACATTGTATTAAAAAAATGTTACTGCCAGAATTAATATACATTTTTCCAGTATTTATATTTTATGTGTATTTTTAGTGTTTAAGTGTAACGATGAGACTTCGTTAAGTGGAAGTTTCAGTGTATAGTCTCTCCTCCAAATTTGAAATATATTAAATATATAAGCAAAATAATTACTTTTACAATTATGATTAAATATATGAAAATTTTTATTTTATTTCAACTATGTTAATTTTTTTAATTTAACAATCAAAGGTTTTTCGTAATTTGATGCTCTGCACGTTTTATCAATTGACACGATCTGTAAATATCAAATATCTATATCAAATCAAATCAAATGTAATCAAGTGTAAATCCAAATATCTAAACCTATATAACACTAAAAATATATACACTATATATATACATAATATATATACATAAATAAAAACACTAACACTAAAAATATATAAACAATATATTAATGCAAAGTAATTAAGAAATTTTTAAATTCTTGTATGTCATTACATTCATGCAAGAATTTGCGAAATTGGAAAATTTTTACATCGTTATTAAATTTTTAATTCATAGTAAGAAGGAATTCCTCCAGTTTCCATTTTCATACTCGTGATAATTATTTTCTCTTTCTGTTTGTCAAGTTTATATACACCCGTGTCATATTTCCGTATAACGTCTAGACACAGATTAATTATCTACTTTAGGAAATACATATTTCACCCTTCTGATATGCCAGGAATAATTTTTCCTAATTTTGTTTCTGACATATGACTCTTTCGACAGTGTTTAGATGGTTCGTGTTAAATAAATGTGTGAAATTAGATGATTAGGAAATTAGGAAACTATCAAAAGGTTCCCTTTGAAATTTCTGAGGAATTTGTGATGTACAGTATTAGTTGACAATCTATTGTTTCAATTTTTTTCTAACACGATACTTTAATAATAATTGCTGCATATTTAAAATTGTTTTAAAAAATATTTCTAATTTCTATAATAAGTAGTGTTTTAATTTTTTTTCAATAAAATTGTACAAATTTAAATAAATAAAATCATTGAACAATTTGTTTTATAAAAATTTTCATAATTTACAAACAATGCACAACTAAGAGATATTAAGCTAATTTTAACTTTATTTTACGTTATGTTTCTATGCACAAAAAGCGATATTTTTTACATTTGTAGACGTTCCTGTGAAAAAAAAAATACTTTTTATCATTTATAAGAAAGTTCATCAATTTTGATAAATTTTTTTCTAAATTCAATGGCGATGCGCGACATAAACATTTTAACGGATTTTTGAAAAAGAAAATGCGTTATTCTTCTAGCTACATTCTTTTTTCCGCACTATTATAACCTGTTTTAAAATATTTCGATTTTTTCTACCGACCCTACTGTACATTACATGTACAATAGCATTCAGATTTTTTTTAACATTTTGAATGTGTAAAAGAGAAAAAAAATCTTGTAATGATCTATCTATCTATATTATAAAGGACAAACATATCTGTGCGTAACACATACGTCATTTTGCGAATGGCAACACTTTGAAATTTGAAATGAAATTTTGGTTTTGCAATTTTCTCTACTGCAAATTTTTAAACTTCTAAACATCGCACATTTTAAATTTTTACACCGTCGTATAAGGAAAAAAATGCTCTTTTCAATGCAATTTGTTTGAAAGCTGTATCAGTTAATTTTTGAGATATCAATTTTTTTGTAGTTTTTAATACCATTTTTCTTATCGTGGCAACAAAAGTACCTCATTTCTATTGAAAGTCATTGAAAGTAAACGGAAAATAGTGGAAAATAGGAGATACTGTATCTTTTTGTTGCTATTTCTCATAAAACCTGAAAAAATAGTTGAATATAAAATATGGGCTATGTCAAGAATATTGTCAGTTATTCCGTGATAATGACGTCATATGCACACTTTTCTATAGACGAAGTTTAAGACGGTTGTAAAATTAGATTGCTTTACCGGATGCAAATGACGTCATTTTATAAAATAGCGTGTATTTTAATTCTTAAACCTGAATTTTGTTTTGTAGAAGTGCGTCATTTTCACAGCCAGCTGCTTTGAAACTCGTCACAGGTGAAAATGCTTCACTTTTGAAAATAATATAATCGAAAGCACACACTGATAAACGCAATGTTTTACAAAAATTTAGAGTGTCTTTGTAAAAGAGAGGTGCTATGCAAATAATAGCGATTTATATTACAGAAATTGATGATTCTCGCCTGGATGGATTTGCTTCGCCGAGTTAGACGAGCAAACAAATAATTCGTGGTTTAAAATAATACCGTGTTCCTGAAGTTTTTGTCAAAAATTCTCTCGAATAATAAAATTTTAATGCTATTATTTAGGACATTCTACTATAATTTTTAACAAAATAACATAATTTGCTTAATTTAATTTTTCTAATTTCATATAATCTACATATTTAAAACACAAGTGTCTTTTTTAGTCATCTGCCCTGATCTTTCTGCTGAACCAATTTTACTAATATATATATATATTTTTTTTAACTGAAAGCTCTTCCTTTGTAGATGTGGTCGCACTATCTGTTTTTTTTTTTTTTTTTTTTTTTTTTTTTTTTTTTTAATATTTCCACTTTTATATTTTAATTTTAAAAGCATTTTATAAAATTTCTTCAAAATGATGGAAAATTAGATAGCTTTCATTGCTGCAGACAAGAGAGAAATAATGAGGTATTTTAAACTTTATTCATGCTATTTTCTGATAAAAATTCAAAATTCTTGTATAGGGTTTAGTGGCGCAAAATTCCTTTAGGAGCAGAATATTATATTAGGGGCATAATAACGGAAAATGCCATACTGCTTTTGAAAACACGCATTTTTCCTAATAAATTTTCTATAGTGATTTTCCTTCTGCATGTGTAAAAATACTAAGTTTCAGACACTAGGCGAAATGCTTATTTAAGTGAAAATGAAGTCATATTTAAAAGAAAACGATCATATTCTTAGATAAACTAAGCTTTTTAAAACAAATGCGTCTAAAAACCATAAATTACGGAAATTTTTGCTCTCCAAAATTGAGATTAGAATCTCAAATAAAGAGTGCAGCTGTTCACATAAAAGATGTTGCTGGCAATCTTGACTTCAAGTTTTGAGTTAAAATGATTTTTAAATGATCAAACAAAATTCAATTTTTTTTAAATGATGAATATGGATATGAGAAGTGCGTATACAAATTTTGATAAGGTGGAAATTGCTGTTTTCATTCCGGAAATCCAAGCATAAGAGACTCAATTGATAACCACATCCTAATAACTGATCTTTATTACATTTTATTGATTATGTATCTATATTATAAAGAACAAACGTATCTGTGCGTAACGCTGACGTCATTTTGCGAATGGCAATACTTCACGATCAAATTTTGGTCTTGAAATTTTCGCTACTGCATTTTTTCAATCTTCTGACCATCATACATTTTCAATTTTTGTCGCATAAGTAAATAAATGTACTTTTAAATGCAATTTGTTTAAAAACTGTATTCATTGGCTGATGTATTATATTTTCTAAAATAATTTTTAAGCATGATTTTTTTTAAAGTTTATCTTATCACGTGCCGGTTTCAATACATAAAATAATAAACATTTTGCACATAAAGCAACAAACATTTTTCAGCATTTGTTTCTGACTAGTTTTGCATAATGAAATTAATACTTCCTTTATAAGCAAATAAAAGAATAGTATTAAAAAACCACCAAACTAACATATTTGTGAAAGACAAATTAACGAAATTAATACTTCTTTTATAAACAAATAAAAGAATAATATTGAAAAAACGCAAATCTAACATATTTGGGTACTTTTCGGTTAGCCGGGCGCCAATGTTATATATGCATATGTATGTATAGCTATATATAAACTTAAATCAGCAACGTTTTGGTTCGTATGTTTGGAAAATATTTTCATTTATAATACATTCTTAAATAATAGCTCGTCCTAATTCTTTTATTTTTCTATTGTGTATGTCATTTAAGAAAGTAATCAATTGCATCGCGGGGTTAAGGCAGAATATTTCCAAAATACAATAACATTGGATTTCATCATGGAAAAGACGGAACCACACAGTGTGTATAGAAATAAAGTATACGAATAGAATACTTTGACATTGATAAAAATAATTCGAAAGACAATAAGACGCAATAAAGAATAAGTGAAAGAAAATTTTATTTCAAGGATGATTGAAAAACGGTTTTCCATTAATGTTACAAGCAAGACTTTTGATCAGTTACAATGTTCATTTAATATATATTTCTCTTTAATGTACATGTTTTATTGGCGAATTCGTGCCAATCGTTTTTTTTCTGTTTCTAAACATTAAATATCATATTAAGAATAAAGTACTTTTTCTTTTCGTGCGCATAATGCAATGCTTATTTTTTCTGTCTATAATAGCACTGAAAACTCTATAAAAATAAAAGAAAATAATAAATCCTATTTTAAAAATTTTGTAGGATAATAAAGAATAGGTATTAGAAATATTTGAATTTCTGAAGATTGTTTGTAGGTAAAGAACCCAGTCAATTAAAAGTAAACTGGAATTATTTTCTTCTGGTTTCGTTTTCAGGTTCTGGAAATGTGATAACATTACAGGGGCGCAAAACTTCTTATTAAATATGTTAGGTAACTAACCCAGCAACAGCCAACCCATTCAAACAGTTTTCAGTGGGTATTAGGACGATGGACAGACAGACACTCTTCCTTTCTGCAACGGACATTTATCACATCAGCAGCGAGTGAAGTGGTAAAACCTCCGAAATTTTGTGTACATTTAAACCCTTTGCAACTAGCGTCTTTAAAACTTCATTTATATTTTTTGGACACTAGTTTTTCTTCATTAAATTACTTGCCTTAATTAATTACAACTTTTAAGAAAACTGATAACGTGAAGATTTCTGTGCTAAAATACCCGCGTTCAAGTTTTCGTACGTATTAAACTGAACTTATGTGTGCGTTAAAGGGAATTTTGCAAACGAACATGCCTCAATAAAAACGAACTGTACGACCGGTATCACAAATCATGGATGTATTGAAAGCTGTTGGAAGGGAGATCTGAAAGGAAGATAAATCGTGTCTGTACTTTTCGAAGGTAACCGAAATTCCTCCCACTACATCGCCGATATCTTTATGAATTTTCAAGATATTCGACTTTTTTTTTTAATACTAGGGGGCTCTGCCCCCTACGAGCTACGCTCGCCAACCCCCGTTCAGACACCCCAGATTCTAAAAGCATGCTAATTTCATCGGCCTTAAAAAGTTTGAATTATAATTAAAAAAAACAGTGACGGTCTCCCTGTAAACGGGTTTTCATTCATTTTCCTTTGATTAGAGAATTTTAAGACAAAATCAGCCGCTGCTAAGAGATACAATGGATGTTTTCGCCTTTGATTAAAAGCAAGAAAGAAAAATCATGTTTACGGCATAGATTATGAAACACTTTCTAACACTCCCTGAAAGCTTTAAGAAAACTTCGTTATTTAGGGAAATAGGGTAAATAAGATAACTAACTAAACATTTAAAAAACTGATTTCAGCAGTTATCATCCATAGCCAAATATTTATTCCAATTCTTCCGAACAGCCGTGTATTTGATCTGTAGGCTGATATATATACTATAGAATGGAAAATTTAGTTTATCAAGAAAACGCATAACAGGTTGAAATTTCTCTTTCAGCAATTTAGACTAATAGATGGATACATACTTCAATACTTTTGTACAGCCCTGTTGTTTACCTGGTACCTTTATTCCACGCCACTATTTAGCTAAACTTTAATTCAAACTAAATCACTCTTAAAACTACTGAAATCGCATTTCTAGAATTTATCATCTATAGGCGGCTATGTATCCAATTCTTTGCGTGGCCCTGTATATCATTTTATCTATATTCTACAAACATTTCATAGAAAACTATATGCAGTTCAGCATAACACATTTTAAGCCCATCTTTGAGCAATTTACGGCCATACTCAGTAACCTTTACGAATTCTTTTGCGTAGCCCTGTATTTCAACTATAACATTTACACACACCATATAGTATGCATAAATATAGTGAAACTTAAAAGCGCATATCATAATTAAAAATGCATTCCCTACCCCTGTAGCAGAAACAGTGCTGCAGATATTTTTATACCTTGCAGATCAATTCTAACAACTTTCAAAAAATTCTGGGCTAAGAAAATTAAGTAAAATATAATTTTTGTCTCTAGATTTATTGTATTTTCTTTGCAAATGCAAGTTTTACTTATTTTATGGGCTACTATAATTTTTTATGATAGTAAGCTTGGCCCAGTATTCTTGGTTCGCAGATAAATTTTGGTTTGCTACAGATTAACACAGAAAATTCTGCTACTGGGTTCCCTACCATCACCGCTAATATACAGTATTTCGGATAGAAAATACTTGTCTGAAATGTTTTGTATGTTTCTGTAAATGCTATGCACTTCGTATTATACATGAAATAACTTAAGTAAGCCTCACCGACGCATATCAATTTTATTATATATGAATTTGTATAATTAAAATACGCCGCAAACAATTTCCCCCTATACCATTTGTAATAGAATTCTTTTGTGTAGCCCTGTAAAATAATAGTAACTATTCGTTGCACCGCATATGCTACAGAATATTCTGCATATTTTAGTGCACTTCGTAAATGCATATATTTTTTATTATGTTTGAAAGGGTGTAACATCTTTAAAATTCATTTGAAATGATTTTTTCTCATTGGCCGTAATGTTACGGAATACTTTTGACTGTCCCTGTAAATGAACTAAACATGCTACAAACTTCATTTGAAATAGGGTTCGTGCTAGGCTAAACGTCAATAACCAAAAAATTTCAGTGCGATCCGAGTATATTTCGAGAGTTAGAGCGCGAACAGACAAACCGAAATCAATAACACTTTTCAACTTTGTTGGAAAGTGTTAAAAATTAGTTAAAAATTTGAAAGTAAGCTAATGTAAAATGAATTAAGTACACAGAGTCTTTGTCTCTCGGTAATTTTTAACACCGCTATGAGAAAGTTCTTTTAAATGTATCCTTTTAAATCGGACGTAATTTTCACCGAAGTTTCTTTTCTCTTTTTAATATTCACATGAAAATTCTTTTGTTGTTAGAAAGGAAATATTATTTGCGCTGTCTTAGAATTCACGATAATAGTTAAAAAGATTATCTAAAATATAAAATAAACGTCTTGTGCAAATATATTTTTTAATTTAAAGTGTTTTGCAAACTTTTATTTATTTGGCATTTTTAAATATGACGTAATTTCCTTCATTTGTGACTTTTAACACATAATAATGAATTTAGTATTTAAAAGTTTTTTTCCCTTTTAAAATTCACGTGTAACTGTAGTTTTTATGATGTAATTTTCAATATTTTCCTGATTTTTAACACGTAATCACTTAATTTTAATTTGAAAGTTTTTTTCTGTTTAGAATAGCCACGTGTAAATATTTTTTTTTATTTGAAGGAAATATTATTCTTTGCGCTGTTTTTAAAATTGGCAACAGTTAAAAATAATTGCCCTTTTCTAAAATGTGTAAAAAATATCTCTCGAAATGCTGAAAATTTGAATTTAAAATGGAAATAATTCCTCAAAAAATAAGTCAAATTAAAAAGATAGTAGCAGTCTGCACATCTGGAACTTCCAATGTATAAAATGATCTAAAAATGTTTAAGTTCCTATGAATAGTTTTTCTCCTATAAAACTTTTTTGATGGAACGAATTTGACCATCTTTAACATTAAATATCTCTTAAAATAATTATTCGATTTAAAAACTGCCTGCATCAGCGTGTCTATCAAACATGTTTCTATAATACCACCGATTTTCATATTTTTGTATGAAACAGTTTTCTTAATATTAACGAAGAAAGACCCCCGGTAATAAAAATATGGATGCTGATCTAGTAGGAATATACCCGGATGATCTACGCAAATTTCATTGGTCCATTTCCAAATCAAAACTTTTTTTCTATATAGAAAGATTACTTGCTCTATAGAGTTAACCTCCAAATCATGAAAAAAAAAAAAACAAAAAAAAAAAACAATGCTTAATTAAATACGCTGCTGTTCGGTAAAGAATGATCATAATTTTTTTTATTAGCATACTTTATTGCATACAAATTTACTTTTATGTCCTGTTTTTAGCTTAATGCACACTGTAAAAAAAATACTGCCAGTTTTCCGGTAGGAATCGGAAAAATAGTTGCCCTTATCGTACCGGAATAATTTCTAACACAGTTCGGAATAAAATCCGTAAAATCGGAATAAAATCTGTAAAATACCGTTTTAGTGACTATTCCCTTATTTTTACGGATTTTATTCCGAGCTGGGTTGGAAATTATTCCGGTACCATAAGGGCAACTATTTTTCCGATTCCTACCAGAAAACTGGCAGTATTTTTTTTACAGTGTATAATGAATAAGTGGAAATTTTATTTTTTAAATGTTTTGAGTAGTACGTCAGTGGCAGCCATGAAAGTTCAGATACTTTTAGTGTCGCCTACACACAATGAGCAAGTATGCTCTTGCGTGATGAAATATTTGATTTCGCCTGAAGAAATTGTCAGTTGAAGCGTATTAAAGACAGTGCAGTTATCCGTCCAAACGTTTCAACATTTTTGTAAGTGATATAAACCGGGAGACGGCATCACAGACAACCACCTCATCGAGTTGGAGGCTGAAATTCCAGAACTAGCTAAAACTCGATTCCCATATTAAAACGCGATCGATCTGCTAAGTCGTATATTGGTGGAAAACATCTAAAAACCTGATTTTAGCGGTCGACTCGTAGGTTTACCATTGCGTTTTCCTGCACCCAAAGGTATTATTAAATTTGTCGGATTATAGATTTAATTAGAAGTCTCATGGTTTATGTCAGTTTACGAAAAACAATTGCTATCGAAAACATTTTATTACATTAGGGAATTTATCTCATGTTCATGTAATCTCACCTTCAATTTCGAACAAACGCCACGCAAATGTCTTGTTGTTCGGGTATGAGGAGTCTCGGAGTTCAAGATGCACAAACATATCTCATGTTCACTTTTCTATTACCAACGGGTGGGTGGCACGACATTATAACTGCAATATTTTTAACAGTTCTCATACCTAACGACCTTCTCTGAGAATAATAGCGATGGGATTAATAAACTATATATAAAAATTCCTTCAAAACATTAAAGTATTCATTAAATGCTAAAAGTGATAAACATAAAATTTAAAACGGTAAAATACCTTTATTTATTTACATTTCGACATGTTTCATTAAAACAGACGGCAGCATTCTCAAGAAAATAAAATGATAAAAATATTTTCACAAAAATTCCAATTGAAAAACTAGTAAACAAAAACAAAAATCACGCGGACACATGCATAATGTTGGATTCCAATGTAAATAAATCTCTTAACTAAATGAATCCCTAAAAGTTAAGTATTAAAATATCTATAAGCTATTAAAACTGCCCTCAATAACATTTCTTATTGTTAAAGCGAATATATTTCTAACTTAAATTCAATGACAGAAGAGCCATATATTTCACATTACTTTATTTTTATAAACTTTTTTCTAGAACAAAACAAAATCAACTGTTGCCAGATATTGAAACAATACAATTACAACCGGTTAAATAATTATGCAGGTGACTGATACATGGATGAAAGATAAAGTTAGTCATTACGTAACATACTCCCACCTTGAGTTGTGTGGAATGCACAACTCAACAATTTAAAATTACAAGTTAAATCTTTTCGGTACCTTAACTGTGTCAAAGAAATGTTGCTTTGCTGCTTCTTTCATACAAATTACGTGAAACAGGAGACATGCCAGATCTTTGTGAATATGGATCTCTCAAAGATGATGAATAGGGATCCGCATGTTTATATCTCATGGGCGCAATAGATGGACTACGACGATCATAAGGTGAAGGGTATGGTCTCATGCGAGACGACATTGAACTGTAACCACGGTCATAAAAATCTCGACTTCCAAAAGGTGGACTGTCATATCTTCGGCCGTAGCCATTAGCATACCCATCACCACCACGGGGTCCACCATAACCACCACGCCCTCTGCTTGAACCTCCTCTAGCTCGTCCTTGTGATCCTGGCTCATGATGAAGCTTGCTTTTTGAAGGCTCAACACTCAAAGAAGATCTTCTGAAGTAATAATTATTCAGAGCTTTTAAGGGATCCTGGGCTTCTTCAGTTTTGATTAACTTTTCAGGAACTTTTGGACATACTAGAGTTTCATGTTTTTTTCTGCATAAAAAGCATTTTACTTTTGCTCTACAATTTCGGGCTAGATGGTTTAATTTTAAACACACGAAACAAGTTCCCTTCTTTTGCATTATGTCTTTCTTAACATCATACGACATTGACATTGCCTTGAAACATTTTTCCGATGCATGTCGTTTGTCACAAAAAATACACAGTTTTTGTTTAAAATTATTCTTATTTCTAGTATATTTTCTCTTATCAATGTTTAATAAATCTGATACAGTAGATATTTGAGATTCTTCGAATTCGTGATTATTGCGTGCAGCTTTGTATCGAAAAGTTTTGTCAAAACTCTTACTTGCCAAAGAAATTCTTTCTTCTGCTTCAACTTCGTCTTGCAGAAATTCTAATAAATTATCTAGATCAGTTTTTGAGTCAATTACAACACCATTCTTTAAATCTGTATCATGATTTTTATCTAGTTCAGATTCCACATCATTACATCTATTTGACGATCTTCTGTGAGACGTTCTATACCTTTCCCATGCTCTAAGAATATCATCTGGAAGAGACGATTCAACAAGCGGATATAACATCGCAGCATACTTGTCTCTAATAACTCCAAGAGTTTCTAATGATCGCAATTTCGATTCTAATGAATCATATAATCGTCGCAAAGAATTATGTTTTCCTGGATTTTGCTTCTGCAGTACAAGGCCTAACAAATCTCTAATATAATATTCTATCAAAAGTTCTTCCCGTCCAAAACGAGATTTAAGTTGACTTACAGCTTTGGCATAACTGTTACCACCAGGCGGAAAACTTCTAATTAATTCTTCTGCCACACTGCCTTTTTCCATGGCTTGTGATAAATACGCAAATTTGTCATGAAAATCTAGGCTAGTATCTTGATCAATTTTTTTAAATTGACCCCAGAATTGCAACCAATTTTTAATTTCACCATTAAAAGTAGGTAACTGTATCTTCGGATAATGAAGCAATACATTCTTATTAATTACCGAAATATCAGATTTCAAATCTTCATTTTTTACAACCAAAAGTTCGTTTAATTTCAGCCGTAATACACGCCAGCGATCGATGTAAACCTCAGATTCATCGATATCTTTGTCTATTGTTTCTTCGTCAGCTTGGTCGCTATACAATATTTCTCTAATTTTATATTCTACATCGGTCATAAATTTCGCTTTCTCTTCTATTATTGTCAATTTCAGAATTTTTTCAGCAGACGATAAATTATTTTCACTTGCATCAAATTCGTTACACGCTTTAGTGAAAATTCTACGATGCTGTCGTCTAGCTGCTTTCAACGTATCTATATTATTCAACATCAACAATATTTTTTTTATTCAACAATAATAATAATTCTCACTTGAGCAGTTCAAATAAAATTCTACTTACAGATTCCAGTCTTGTCAGCGGACGCCATATGTTGGATTCCAATGTAAATAAATCTCTTAACTAAATGAATCCCTAAAAGTTAAGTATTAAAATATCTATAAGCTATTAAAACTGCCCTCAATAACATTTCTTATTGTTAAAGCGAATATATTTCTAACTTAAATTCAATGACAGAAGAGCCATATATTTCACATTACTTTATTTTTATAAACTTTTTTCTAGAACAAAACAAAACCAACTGTTGCCAGATATTGAAACAATACAATTACAACCGGTTAAATAATTATGCAGGTGACTGATACATGGATGAAAGATAAAGTTAGTCATTACGTAACACATAATGAAATTAACTGCAATATTAAAAATGAAAATTTGCGAACGTGAATATTGAAATGAAATGAAATTTTCATTTTTAATATTGCAGTCAATTTCCCTATCCTTTGTCCGCATGATTTTTGTTTTTGTTTACTATCATTTTATATCTATCATTTTACTATCATATTGTTACCATTTTATTTTCTTGAGGATGTTGCCATCTGTTGCAATGAAACATGTCGAAATGTAAATAAATAAAGGTATTTTACCGTTTTAAAATTTATGTTTATCACTTTTAGCAATTACTGAATACTTTGATGGTATTAATGTTGACTTCTGTAGCGCAGTTACAGCCGCTCCGTGTCCATATTCATTTGAATATGATTGACTTCCTCTTTCTTAAAGATCTCAAACCTTCATCTAACTGAGCTACAGTGAAGAAAAACTCTCCATAAGTATCCTACAGCATATTATTCGACTGACGACTCCTTCTGACAAAAGCCAAATTTCCTGCAGGCAAGAGCATACTTGCGGATTGCGCATCGCATCCATCGTTGCCATAGGCGATACTGAAAGTGTCTTAACTTTCAGAAATGCCACTGATGTACTACTGAAAATAAATGAACAAAAAAATTACCACATATTCATTACACACAGGCTAAAGTACCTGGTTTTACACGGAATTTTAAGAATGTTTGTTTTGAAAACCAATCTCAAAATTTAACATACAACATTAAAAAATAAATAAATAAATAAATAAATAAATAAATAATAAAAAAGAGCAATTTAACAAATTACAACGACCATTTGGAAAATGACTTTTTCGAAGACTAAAATTCAAGACATGAAAAATAGCACGGAGTTGATCCTACATTACGCACGCCATGTATTAAACATTAATAGTGTTATTATTATCCACCTGAAACTTACGTATTATCTAAGCATTTCATTGGCTGTTCGGGAAAAGGCTTTTCCATCGTCAGATTTCCAAGACATCTGACGACCAATTTTCAAACAAATTTTATTCTTAAACTTCTAAACATTCCACGATATTACTTTTTACGCCGTCGTATAGAGAAAAAAGTGTACTTTTAAATGCAATTTGTTTGAAAGCTGTATCTCAATTTGTTTCTGAGTTATTAATTTTTTTTCTGTAGTTTTTATTACTTTATTGTCATAGTGGCAACAGAAGTATCCATCTCTGTTGAAAGTAAAGGGAAAACAGATTACTGTATAGACCAATCATAAAACGAATAAAATGCGGATTAAACCAATAAAAAGCTTCAGATGTGCATTTGATTTCCTACCCTGACGAGTACAATAACCATTTTTCCAAATGGTTAAAAAAAAAAAATTAAACAGCCGAAGTGTTGTACACACTAATCAAATGAAAACCCAATATAAAAATGTATAAATTTGTGTAACAGCATTTTAATGATGTGACAGCCTTTCCAACAGAAATTGATATGCACTTATGAAGTGCATTAAAATATACATTCAGTACAATATGCAGTGAAAAAAATATTTATAAAACTATTTATAGTATCAACGTACCTCATTTGCCACGTTTGGCGGGCTATTTCCAACTAGTTTAAATTCGTCAAACCATTTATTTCATTTTTTCACGTGGAAATGTTGCAATAGAATAGTAATTGCTGTGGTAAGAATTTTATTCTGGATTTTTAATTGTTGGCAACAGCTACAACGACAAATGTTTAAATTTGATTGGAAATTACTGTTAAATTTTTGGTTTTTTATTAAATAGAAATTAGTTGCCTCGGCCATGTTTTAATACACATGTATGCAACATTTCACAATTCTGGCTTCTAAACTGTGGATTTGTATAGCATTACAGACATACAGACAAATTTTCATTTTTTCAATTCCTACTATTAGTTCACACTCTCCCTATACTTATTTATTTATTTATTTATATATATATGTAGCATTTTGCTACCGACTTTCAGATATTTAGGCGATACCAGTACACCTCGACATAAAATGTAGTAGAGCAATCAAAACCATCCACCCGTTATACTAAAAACACGGGATTGCAGTCAGGGTGGCGAGAAAGACAGGCTCGAAACACATTGATAATTTCCCTTACGTAATGAATATAGAGAGTCATCGTCACTTAGTCGGTTTTTAAACTGGTTTTATTGACAAAAACATAGTAAAACACTTCCAGTAGTTATTCCATCCACTCACAAAAATCGATCATCACTTCATATGACTTTAGATGTTATAAGAATAGGATCTACACATTCGAACGTTCACTCCAAGCTATGCAGCTTAATTAAACAACTAGAAAAACGTAAAATCTTCTCTCCATCGCCGATGTAACGATATTTGTACCGCGAACAACAACGCGCGGACGGTTACAGAGCAGTAACAGACCAATGCTAGAAGAGAGGAGGGTGAGGATGGGACATAGATTAAATTACGATTCGACGGGAAAGGATGACGTCGATAAAGAACTCTTTATACGGCGTCAGAATAAAAGCGCAAATAGCGCTGGCGGACACATGGAATTATGGGTATAGAACACGAAAGAATAAATGATATTAAAACATTCGAAAGAAAGAGAATTTAGTTTCAGAATAAAATGAAAAAGTATTTTAATGGGTTTTATAAGATTAGGCGAATGGATTAAGGTTTTCTAGAATGATAAAAGAATACGCAACTTTAAATGCATGAAATAAAAGACAAAAGATATTAAGATATTATTAAAGATAGGTAAAAAAGGAAAAATATTAAGAATTTGAAATAGTTTTACTAAGAAAAAGAGGCGAAAATTTTTATTATTACATATATATATATATATATGGTTCAAAATTTCAATAATTAATAAAATACTTATTATTCATCCTATCAAGTTGAAATAAATTTTTTTAAACTTGTACTGGATGAAAATTGATGTTAATACAGTTTTTTCAAATATTAATTTATTAATTAAATTTTAATTAATTAATTTTAGTTTTACATGGGAGACAAAAGGGCGGCCATTCGTTATTAAAGCATTTAATGCATCTTTATATCTATAAGGGGGTTACCATAGGGGGGACCCTGTTCTGTCGTCAAATATCGCCAAATTTGGCGACCAAAATGAGTTGCCAAAAGTGACGCCAACTTGGCGATATCTCTAATATTTCGCCAAATTCCCATAAACTTCCATTGTAAACCTACTTGCTTATAGAAAATCAACAAATTGAGATATTTTAATGCTACAAAACTAATATTAGCTTATATTAAATTTTTATTAAAGTATTATATTAAATATTTCTTGGATGACCTAAGTAGGACTTGACTTTAAAAATAATTTTTTTATATTACTTGTTATATATTAGTTTAAGCTAACAATGGAATATAAAGGTAAATTGGTAAAAGGTAACAATGGAATATAAAAGTAGTCGGAAAGGACCGACTACCATCTTTTGCACACAAGGAATATGTGAAAAAAACTATCAAAATGGATTTCGGTTAAAGGAAAGTTTCGGTTAAAAGAGGTTCTACTGTACTTAAAAATTTTTGTTAAAGATTTTAAAAAAATTCCGAAAAAGTATAAAAAGTATTCTCGCGTGTAAATTATGACTGGGAAAAGATAAAATAATTGGAGCTTACAGGGAGAAAAAGAACCTTCCTAGCTGCGTGCTGAAAGAAATATTTTGTTGAAATTTCCAAATTTGAATGAACAAGAAGGATTAGTATTTTTTCCCCAAAGGATAACATGGGATTCATCTTTTTTCTTCCGCCCCAGATAAGTCCCTCTAAACAATATTCTCCTTTCGGAATTAAATAGTAAAAGAAAGTGTGATTGGTATTCACTGTTCAAAAATATTAATTCAAAATTTAATATATAGTAAATTTCGGTTGTACTAAATTATAATTGTTATCTCAAAAGGAATATTTTAAGGCACTTTTATAAATTAAATTAACTTAGAGTATTAAAGTAAAGCGATGTATGAGATTTGTGATGAAACTGGAAGCATTCAATGAAATTTGAGTGATTTCAATTACAGTAATTACGATTGCGATGAGTGAATTTATTTTATTTAATTAAAATACATTTCGGATGATCACATTATGATATCTACGCACTCCATTGTTATTAATAGAGTGAATGAGTACTATGCGCGACTATAGTGACCATGGCTACTATAGTTGCTCGAACATTGTCCAGACAACTCAAACGAGTGGTACTTTTTATTATTCAACTGACATTTCACTTGTGCAATATTTGATTGTTATACATGAAGGTCGATTTAAGTTCTTTTTTCTTTCGAAAAGATGTTTAAATATATGTAAATCGCCATGTTATTCTTATTATTTTTGCGAGCAAATATGGCGAAACTGCTAATGGAGTAAAAAAAAAAATAATAATAATGGCAAGTTTAAACATTTACTAATAATGCATTATATTATATGACTGAAAAACAAATTATCTCAGAATTTAAAATAAGAAATATTATTTTGTAATTGACTGAATATAAAAAAAGCAATTAACCAGCAATCCCATTAAAAATCATGTATGAAGAAAACGATAGTTATTTATTTTTAAGTCCTCATCAAGGAAAAAAATACACAGTTCGCTAAAGTTTAACAAAAACTTAAGAATTAAGAATCATTTTCAAAGCAATTTACATATAAAATTCGAATGCGTTTATTATATATATATATATATCAAAATAGGAAATATATTCTAGAATTGCTAAGTCCAACATTACATATAAAATACAAACTTGAATGAAAATGTCTTGACTTCATTCAGTAGAGTGTAGACTCTCAAAATACAATTATACTATACTCATAAAGATGTAAATTCAACTATCAAATATCATCCAATAACAGTTCATATGATATCTGATACTTTACATAGATGGTGTTAACTTAAATTGATCGTTGGGCAAAAAGTACCTTAGTTTGGAGGCATGTATTACTTCATAGTCCTTCTTTGTCAACCAGTTAGGTTTATTTATTTTAAAACTTACATTAGACAACTTTTCAATAATTTGATATGGACCAGAAAAAGGCGGGCTTAACTTCCTGGTGTTCGGATAATGAAATTCTTCTGCAATTACGAGATCACCAGGTTTGAAAGGTGCTTCCACAAATTTTAGGTCATATCTGACTTTGTTTTTTAAATGGTGCTCACCAGTTCTTTGGAAAGCCTCTTTCCTGGCTTCCTCAACCGTAGGGTAATAGTTTTCATTGCCTAATACTGATGGATAAGGAAATTGGCCAAACATTAAGTATGCCGGGGGGTATTTGGTTACTGAATGCGGTGTATTATTGTACTCGTTAATCACCTCCTCCAGAATTTTGGGCCATGGAATGTTTGAAGGTGTAGCATTGATTTTAAGTCTTAGTCGAGTGCAAATGGACTGATTTACGCGTTCATTTTTCCCATTACACTGGGGCCTGTGAGATGAAGTAAGTAATTTTTTTACATTATGTTTATGTACCCATTTACGCAGTTTAGACGCTGTAAAAGCAGGGTTTCTGTCCGTTAAAATTTTCTTGGGAAGTTGAATGCTAAAAATCTGTTTTAGAATATTAATATAAACTTCTGTTGTAACATTTTTAGAGGTAAAACCCCAAACATAACGAGTAGCGTGATCAATAGCTAAGTGCATGTATTTTTTTGTTGAATTGTAATAATTGAAGCCCCCTACTGTGTCTAATGATATTATATCAAAGGGTTGTTCTGCGGGAGGTAAGGCTTCAAGAAGGCCAAATTTAGGTTGGTGGGATTTCTTGTTTAGTTGGCAGACTTCACAATGTTTGACAAATTGCGTAATATCTTGTGTCATGCTGCTCCAGTAGTACTGTGGTGAAATTAAATTTAGCATTTTTTGAATTCCTGGATGGCCAAATTGATTATGGGTTGTTATTAATAATTTTTCTCTTAAGGAGAAAGGTACGACAATTTTTTGAAAACCCTTTTTGTGAATTACCAAAATGTCATTAAATTTTTGAAATTTAGGTCCTGTTACATTATCTAACTCTTGGTGTTCTTTAATTTCATCTAAGGTTAATAAATGAATGTGGGGATTTACGTTTGATAAAATGGGATTTCTTGAGAGCATGTCGGCTTCAAAATTTGTGGACCCTTTATTGTATTTTACGGTATAATCGTACATGCTTAATTTTAGTGACCATCTAAATAATCTACCGGTTAAATGTTTTATCTTTTTAAGCCATACTAAAGCAGCATGATCGGTATGTATTGTGAAAGGTTTTCCATGAAGATAATAATGGAATTTGTCAAGAGCATCGATTATGGCTAGACACTCCAATTCTGTGATATCGTAATTTCGCTCGTAGGGCCTTAGTTGCCTTGAGTGGAATGCAATGGGATGTAAATCTCCATTTTCATCCATTTGTTTCAATACAGCACCTAAAGCTTCCTTCGAGGCATCAGTAAAAACATGGCATGGGAGATTAGGATTAAATAATCTCAAAATAGGTCTAGAAATTAATGCATTTTTAAGTAGTTCAAATGATTGCTGACAGATTTCTGACCATTCCCACGGAGTGTCTTTCTTTAATAATTTATTTAGAGGGGCTCTAATTTTAGCATACTTGTCAATGAATTTATGGTATACGTTTATGGATCCGAGGAATCTTTGTAACTCTTTAACATTTTTTGGAGGAATTAAATTTTTAATGGTTTCGGTATTAGCATTGTCTGGTTTTATTTGGCCATTACTAATTTCATAGCCAAGGAAGTCAATTTGAGATTTGGCAAAATTACATTTGGAAAGTTTTAGTTTTAGATTTTCTTGACGGCAAATATTGAATATAGTTTTAAGGTGAACCAAATGCTCGGCATAGGAGTCCGAATAAACTATAAAGTCATCGAAATAATTGGTAACGAAGTTGACCTTATGTTTATTTAGGATCCTTCTGAGAGCTCTTGCGAATTGAGCCGGAGCATTTTTGTATCCGAATGGGAGGACCAACCACTCGTAAAGTCCCTGATTGGTTACAAAGGCAAGTTTTTCTGTGTCTGAAGGATGGAGGGGGACGTGCCAGTAGCCATAGGCTAAATCTAGCGTGGAAAAATATTTGGCATTGACAAGTCTGTCTAAAAGCCAGTCTATTCGCGGCAAAGGCTCTGAATCTGTCTTCGTAATGGCATTGATTTTCCTGTAATCAATACAGAGACGCGTTTTACCTTCTCCTTTTTTATGTGCCATTGTCACGGGAGAGGAATAGGGGCTACAGGATTCCTTAATGAGTTTAGCATCCAGCAACTCCTGTACTTGTTTTTGAATTTCTGCATTATCTTTAGGTGATGTACGGTAAGGCCTAAGCGAGATAGGAAGTTCCGAGGTGAGAGTTACTCGCTGGGGTTCCCATCTGACTCTACCTACGTCGTACCGATTGCGTGCAAAAATATCTTTGAAGTCGCTCAGAAGCCCTTCCAATTGTAGGTTCTCTTCAGTAGTATAATGATTAAAAGTTATATCATCATAATCCGAGAGAGTTTGAGTATCAAGGCAACAATGTCCCTCTTGAGACAAACTTGCTTGATTTGATTTGGAAGGAAAACTAAGCGGCTTCTGGCAATTCATATCATCTGTTAACGTTAAGGTGTGGTTGAATGAACTTTCATGAGAAATTTGACCGGAAACGTTTTGGTCATTCATAATGATGACTCCATCTTGAGTCAGAGTATTTGAGGAAAAATCCATCGAGATATGGAATTTTTGTAATTCTGGGGTTCCCAGTATCGCATATGGCAAGTACGACCTTACTAGATATAAGGAGCTATTTTGCCTGATATTCCCTATTTGGAGGGGTACTTGAACTTTTTCGGAAATCTGGACCTGTCCCTGGGTTTGGTTAACATTAAGAGGATGGCAACTTTGAATAGATGTCATATCCAAAGCTGTAGCTAGATTTTCTGGAATGAGGGACAGAGTACTTCCGCTATCCAATAAAAAGGGTATTTGAACCTCATTATGACAAGTTTTTGGGTTTCTACGGTTTTCGTAATTTTTGCATTTGAGGTACCCGGGCACAATAAACCGTCATAAAGAATTCATGTGTATTCCTTGATCAGGGGAATACCCATGGGCGTTTTGGGGTTGAGTCTCATTACTGTGGGTTGCTAAGTTGGATGAAATTGTTGCTCCTGCATTTCCCTGAACATCATATTTATGTAGTAAAGTATGATGCTTTCGTTGGCAATTTTTACAACTCATCTTGGATGCACATTTACTTGCAAAATGGCCACTACGCAAACAATTTATACACAACTTATTCAATTGGATGGTTCTCCATCTGCTATCTACAGGCATAGTTATTAATTTTCTGCAAGTGTGGGTGGCATGCGAATCAAAGCAAACACCGCATTTAGTATTTTCTAAATTTTTGTGGCCTTTCGATCTATCGGAAGAATCTCTGACATAAGTTATATTTCTTACATCTGTTTTAGTTGGGTTCTCTAAAGTTAACAAGCTTTTAGCTTGAATCTCTAAAAATTTTAGAAATTCCGTGAGATTAGGCATATTATTATGGGTAAGGGATAGTTCCCATCGCTCTTTGAGATTATCGCTTAATTTTTGAACTATGGTATAAATTATCATGTTATCCACTAAAGCATTTTGAGTAAGTTTTAAAGAATCTAGAATTCGAAGTGATTCATTGCAGGTATCTATTATATCGAAAATAGCTTTAGAGGAAGTGGAACAATTTTTCATATTTTTTAAATTGTATAACTTGCCTATTTGTGCTATGGCCAAATCCCTAATCTTATCGTAGCGAGCGCAAAGGGTGTCCCATGCATTTTTATAATTGACCTCCAACAGAGGAAATCCGGAAATCAATTTATGGGCAGGACCCTTTACACTAGCTAAGAGATATTGCAATTTAGAAACGGCTCCCAAATCTGGATTTCGATCTATAGTTGTGGTAAAAATCTCCTTAAAAGAGAGCCACTGATCAGCTTCTCCATAAAAGGGTTTTAATTCAAATTTGGGAAGATTGACTGTTTTTTCAAAAACATTACTTGTATTTTTATTGTTATTCTCTGAACCACCCTCGTTAATGCTTAAACTCTTAGTTAATTTATTACGTGATGTATTTATTGCGATAGTTAACGCATCCAATTTAAGGGCAATTTCATTGTATTCCTCAATTATAGCTTCCGTTTCTGTTGTATCGCTCTCAAGAACGGCGTTTTCCTGATTTTTACTTAATTCTGTACTAATATCTTGCACCTGACCATGATACAAATCTAACTCTTCTAGAGTTATCGTCTGATCATCAATTTTGGGATTTATGATATTTTTTATACGGGTAATTTTTGCTTTGAGAACAGTTTTTTGTTTCTTAATATTTTCCATTTTGAATTAATTTTAAGATAACTTTTTAATAATCTAAATATTATAACACTCTTAATATCCGTCAAAATGTTTAAACATTCTCAACATAATATAAGCATGTGCATAAAATTGATAAAAAGAATAAAATAGTTAAAAATAATTAAAGAAATAAATATAGAAAATATGAACCATTTTTTTTTTCAATTCAAAAGATTGCAATGCTTTAAAACCATGGTTTTCATAAATACCAAAAATTAAAACATCACTGGAGATATACTACTTATTAAATCACTTACCTTAAATTATGTAATCAGAATAAAAATAAAAAATAATATGGATAATAATATTATATAAAAAGAAATAACACTAGGGTACCCCATGAGCTCATACAGACACACACAAAATAAAAGGAAAAAACATTCCGCAAAAACGGAGAAGGAAAAAAAAAAATATATCTCTGTATTAAAGAACTGTAGTGCGCACTTATCATGAAATAAAAAGCAATGACAGCAACGATGCTGTCTTTCACTGCATGAAATTTACTTTAAGAGATGCTCTGAAGAAAATCACTATAAAATCATCAACACAACTGAAGAAGATGAATTCCACTTAGAGATTGCAGTTTTCATGTTGTGAAACTTTCACTGCACCGTTGAAACAAAATGCGGATATCACTGATGCAATACTTGACTTTTAAAACGCAGAATATGTTGAAAATGATCTACATTTTGATCGATTTTAATTAAGATGATATTCTTCAAAATATAGTAGAAGAAATGGGAAGACACTTTCTATAATAGAATTGAAGAGTTAAAAGCATATCACTGCTGACAGATTCTTTGATGAGGCGAACTTCTTGTATTTACACTATTTGAAGGGGCAGAGTGAACACTTTCCCAGCACCCAATTGGGGCCTCTTTGAATGTTCAATCGGAGCTTATTCCGTATCGTGTAGCACCAAGAATTCTTTTTCTTTTCTTTTCTTCACTTCTCATGTTTTCCCGCTGAGCAGGTAGTATTATCCAGCCGACTCATAATACTGTCACATTTTAACGAAATGACAGTATTCACTGAAATTAACTTTATTAAGTTTTATTTAAATAATCAAAAAGGTGGCAATCAATTTCCATAGCTGCTTACAGGTTAGACTTCAGATACCAAGTGGCGTAGAGGTATATCTCTGAAATTGCTCATCTCCTAGGGTTACCAGTTAAAAAGGGCCATGTGTTTCTATTAATTTAACGATAAAATGGATTAGTTGGCTACCCCGCCAAACCCGTGATTATCAGTCATTGGGCCCGTATCCAAATTGAGGGACGATTCATTACAAAAACTAATCAATAGGTCCAATCTTTATAATTTTCTTACATATATATATATATATATATATATATATATATAATAAACACTTTTATCACTTAAATTTTAATCATTTGTTTATAAAATGTCGAACAAAGTAGATATACAACGTTAGAAAAATATACGCATGACATATAAAAGAGTCTTTTTACAATCCAGGCAACCATATTATGATTATTATTTGTTTTATTTTTTACTTCAGGCTTCATTTAATTTTTGAGATTCCTTATGTTAAGAAAAAATAATAATTTAAACCTTTACCATTAATATTTAAATTTGTATTTTGGAGTTTATAATTTAACTTTCCAACTCAATTAATATTTTCATTGATTATAACATAGTTAGGAAAATACGCATTAATAAATCTATTTTATTAAAGAATTTCATACAAAAAATTTCGTATGCTTAATTTTTATAGTTTGCTTTTTAAAAAAAACATGAAGTGTTCTTATTCATTAACATTTTCTTTTATCGAAAAACGATACGCCTGAACTAAGCAACTTTAGAAGTGTCTTAATTTCCATATTTTTTAAAAGTTATTTTTATTCTAGTTATGTTGTTTTTTTATAATATAAATATATTTTATGTAACAAATAAGAATTTTTGAATAAATCACAGCATTAATAATTACTGATTCACTTTCATTTAAGCAAATGTTTCCCAATTGTTAAAAGAGTAATTAATTAAGTTCTTTAAAACTTTAAAATGAAAAAGAAATGGATACCACATAATAAATGCAAAACAGCAATTTCAAAAATGCTGATGAAAGTATTTTATTTCTTATGTTAACAGCTTAAAACGAAAATAGAAGGAATAAAAATTTCGATAAAGAAAAACTTCTATCATTTACTTTTTGAAGACTACCGAGTTATTTTTGCTAAAATTTTCAAGAATTCTGAAAATATATGCAAAATGGGGATAAAAATTTGAGTAAACTAAAGCAGAAAGCATGTCCTCAATAGAAACAGAGGATTTGTTAATAAAAGCTAATGGTGTGCACATAATACATACTTATAACCATATAGTCTGAATAATAGAGAATAAGGAGAAATCTGAGTGGGAAATAAATAAACCTGACCGAAGAAAACAATATTTTGGAATCATTAATGGCAGTCCTTGGAGTTGGAAATTAATTGGAAAAACCTAATGAAATATTTTTAATGCTGTTATGGAGATTAACATGCCCTATGCGTTTGAAACGGTGACTAAAGAGCAGGGAAAGAAAATAATCTCAATACGACAGTCGATGGAGAGCTAATGGAGAGTTTTGCTAGAATATAGCGAATGGGGGAAAAAAGTAAGTGCAAAATTATGAAAATAGAAAAAAAACATCATTTATCGTATAGCAGAAAAACAGTTTACATGAAAAGGGTATGTCAAAAAAATGAACTAAATCAGGTTAGCGAATGTTACTATGCAATGGAAACAACCTGTTAAAGCGAAGAGAGGGAGGTCGAAGTAAAAATAAAACAAAAAATTCTGAAATTACTGATTAAAAATTCCTGGAAAAAATATCAGAAAAAAATCAAGAGTAAAACAGCGCAAAACAAAAACAAGTATTCGAATTAAATATTTGGAAGAAAACAAAATTATGAAAATCTTTGATAGAAAGAAACCTACGCATTAAGTAAAATCACGATAGAAGAGGTAAAGAGTTTTTAAATAAAAGACTTAAAATAGCTCTCGACAACTATAATATGTTTTTAAATGTCAGATATTCTGTGTGATGAAAGAATATTCGTAAATAAGGAGGCACGTTATTAGTGACGAAAGTTCAATGAATATATCAGAGCTCGACAGTTATCATCAACAGAATCACGTAAACTGTGTCATACAACTACTAAAGTCTTAAAGGGAATTTTCTCACTCAATTGTCAAGCATTGAACGCCTGTAATTAAACTTTCTTTTCAACAGCTAAAAAAGTAAACAGTTGATACGTTGAAGAGATACCCAGTTGCAAAGCAACTCCACTCCCTTTGGATGAGTATTTGTGTATCACACCTTAGGGTAGCCCTAAATATACAGTCTAACTGTATAACTATAGATGTACTACAATCCAAAAACGACATATATATATAATTAAAAAGGTAAGGAAATGTCATTATTTCTTACAGGTAGAAGAGGAAGTGATTAGGAGAGTAGAAAAAGTCTTTAATTTCGAATTAGCTAATCCAAGGTTAGGAGGCGGAGCTTCATTATTATAAACCAAGAAGTCCGAAAAATAGAGGAAATGAGAAAATATAACTATAAATTTGAATATTTAGAAAAAATAATGACTAGAAAGATTAATAAAAAGAAGTGCAACATAGAACAAAAGGTTAAAACTGTTTAAAACTCTCGATTAACACGTCATAGCCAGAATCAGCAAAAAAGCAAAAATGTTAAATAAATCTCAGTCAGGGGCGAAGCTACTGGGAGGGGGGGCGTAGGGGGACGTCTCGCCCTCCCAATGTCGGCAACTTTGATCCCAGTCGGCAAATTTTTGGTAGTCAATATCGATCGATACAACCCTGAAACGATCGATTTTTTTTTCCAATTTTCTACGTTTTTTGTTAAAACATACACTAAAACATACCAATCCTTAGCATTTGTTTTAATTTCTTTCAAAAATCCGAAGTTTGCCTCTCCTTTCTTCGACTTCGCGTGACTGATGAAAATAAATTGAACAAGTTGGAAATTGCTCTTCAAATGTGGCAAAGGATGTGCGTTCGTATTATAACTAGTTTTATAATTATTTTTTGCACCAAATATTTTACTGAATGTATATTTTTTTGCAGTTCATAAATGCATAGTCTGTAACATCATTAAAATGCACTTGCAATAATTTTTTCCCATTCCCCGTAATGTAACAGAAAACTTTTGACTGTGTCTGTCATTAAACTATACATCCGATTTTCATAAAATTTGAAATGGCTCGACAAAATTTTGCAACAATTATATACTTAAAATTTCAGACCCTTCGGAAGGCTGTAACACCATTAAAATGCACTTTCAATAATTTTTCCCATTGGCCGTCATGTAAAGAAAAACTTTTGACTGTCCCTGTAATTAAACTATACATCCGATTTTCATAACATTTGAAATGGCTCGACAAAATTTTGCAACAATCATATATTTAAAATTTCAGACTATTCGGTTGAGTAGTGTTTGCTCTGTTATATGCGGACGGACAGACGGACTGAACGACGACTATAGGAGCTACGTATTTATATAATTACGAACGCACCTAAAAAGATCCAGGACAGATTAGTTTCTCAATATTTAAAGGAGAAATTCTGAGAGTCCGCAGCGGATTAGTAGTGTTCCGAACATCTAGATGATGACTAGCACTGAAGATGATGACGACTTCGGTGAAGGCATTCATATTGCTCGTGGTGTATTGAAATGTGCTCGGCGATTGAATCATTTAGTTGATTGTTTAAATGATTGTCAGCCGATTATTGAAAAATTTACCCCATCCGATAAATTAAGTGTTTTCTTGTTCCTTAAGGAGACCATAGGTATTGACAGAAAAAAATAAAATTGTTCGTCTGTGTCAAATATTTATAATAAGATCGTGAAAGAAATCGAGAAAAACCTTCGAGAGGTTAGCATTACGGAAAGTTGGAACGATTCCATCATTGAACATGACCAAGGAAAAAGGTCTAAAAGGAAGTCAGACAATCAGAGACATATTTAATCAGTTTAGGTCCGTATGAGCCAAAACGCAGTGGATATCCGATAAATGGTTCCATCCCGCAAGATAGACAGCGACATTTCAACGGCGCTTGGTACATAAGAGCATCCGTTTTTGGAATACTGCACAGAACTTAATGTTAATTATAGCACAGAACTTAATGCTAATTATTTTTGCGTGTTTCATGAAGGACCTGGGAGAGAAAAAATACAAAATGCTTCAGTTCAGAGTGGTGTAAACAAAGGACACAAAATGAAGAGCTTAAGAAAAGAAAAAGAACAGAAAGTCCGCACATTTCTCTTTCAACTTCCACCAAATTTGCTGTTTCCTGTTTTGCCAGTTCACGATGATACATAATCACACTACTCGATGAGAGCAAGCGCAAACAGATTATTCTGAAAGAGCGACAGCAACATCTTGCATTCAGCGCAGAAATTGTAGCAATCTTAATGAACATTACTCGAATGCTGAGTAGACAAGGTCTGGTTTGTGGAAGTAACAAAGACGAAAATTGAAACTTTTGAAAAATTGTGAAATTAATTTCCAGACATAACCCACAACTGAGGACATGTTTGAGGACACACGTTTCAGCCCATGCCATATAACTTACCTTTCCAATTCATCCCATTGAATTTTTTGCTATAGCATTGCGCAAAACGATAGTCAGCGATATTCAAGAAGCATAACTTTATGGAATTATGGCAGATACGACACCAGATGCTTCGCACCATGATCGATCAGCTGTTGGGCTGAAATATGTCGACAAAGCTGGAAAAACTCCGATCGGCTTTTGGAAGTTTTAAAAGAAGTCGTCAAAACTAATATCGACCTTGTATTCTACATATCGCACATCCTTACAAAGAATGAGTTCGAAATAGAACAGGTGGTTTTCCAGTCATATGATTTTACAAGCAGTATGTCTGGAGAATTCAGCCGCACTTAGGAGACGTTTCCAGAAATCGTAGGTTGAATTGTACCCTATATTCCTTGTCAATGTCACGGACTCAACACTTTCTTTTCGTATATCTGCAATGCCAGCAATGTTATAGGCGATATGTTCTACGAGCTGGAAGATGTTTGTGTTTTTCACAGTAAGTACTAAACGGAAGAAGCCATTAGTAGACAAGCTCGAAGAAATAGAAAATACTCTTCTGCTGCGAAATCTTTCTAAGACGAGATGGACTGCTCGAACGGAATCATTGAAAGCGGTTTGGGTCTCATATGAATGTATCCTACAAATTTTGAAAAAAGTTGATTTCTGTACTTCTGTTAGCAAAAGAATGATCAAGCCACGATGTTTAAGAAAGAAAATGTTATCTCTCGACTTCATTGCTTCACTATGATGTTTCTTGAGAATGTTTAGTACAAGTGCAAGTTCGTTACTGAAAAAATAAAGTCGAAGACTTTTGAAATAGATGCTACGAAAATACTGAAGACTTGTATCAAGTCATTGGAAACAATCAACAATGACAATGAAAATGTCAATAGGGAAATATAGAGTGCAGTTCTCTTTTAAATCATGCAAGATATTGATCCGTTAACTGAATTTGCTATGCAGTATCGAAGAAGATTGGCACCAAAGAAGTTAGACGGTAATTGAAACAATTTGTTTGCTCCCGAACATCTAATGTTCTGACGCATGGAGTTACAGAAGGTTCTGGACACTTTTACAATGATGATAGCTGAAAGTCTTAATTCTTGCATCAGCATAATCTCACCACTGGATAAAATAATGTACCTTCCCATTACAAGTAAGAAATAAACACTAAATCTGGTTAAGAAAGCGGTACCGAAATGTTTCGCGAAAGTGGTCTTTCATGAAATATTGGGAATTCCTGATATGGAAGCATTAGACACAGAGTTGAAAGTTTTGTCAGACTTCTGCGCAGAGGCTGAAAGAATTGACGATATTTACATGAAAACAGAACTTTTGAGATACATTCTGCCACTTGCGAACCATGTCAGTCGTGTGGCTCTAACTTCTGAAGTCACAGTTGTCTCGAATGAAAGATCATTGCAAACTAAAAACTGTGAAAAAGTATCTTAAAGTGCTATTACACGAGAGGTCAAAGTCACTTTAAATTCCAAGTGTTTCCATGTTATCTTATGGCTCCAGAGGAGTCGCTTCGAAAGCAAGCAACTTTCTTCTGGAACAATGTAAGGCTGTCGATGAAGAAACCTGACGTCTTTGACGCCTAAAACGAAGCGAGTCGCCAGTAACAGCCAATCAAATGCTTGGAAATCTGACGATGGAAAAGCCTTTTCTCGAACAGCCAATGAAATGTTTTAAAAAACGAAAAATATGGCTTTCAAAAGCAGGAAATAGGATGAGTGCCAGGCGCTTTTTGTCGCTTGGAATTTTTACGTGTAATAACACTATTATAGTGTTATTACACGTAAAAATTCCAAAGTACAACAATGACCTATCCATGTTTGAATACACTCATGATGCTTACATTTGAGAAGGATATTTTGAAATACCTAGATTTGGGCGCTGTCGTGAATAGATGGGCTCCTCTAAAAAAATGGTGGGTTAAAATGCATGTTATGCAATGAATGAACAAAGATGTGATTAAAATAAGTCTTGATTTAATCATTTTTAGTGTAAATATAAATAAGCTGATTCTGTTTGTTCCAAATAGCATCTTACCAAAAACTTCAACTAGTTTAATTATCTGAATTGCAGATTTCCATCTGCACATTCAGCAAAAAATATCAAAATACTTTACTGGAACATTTACAACGATGTAACGTAAGTGAATATTTGGTGTATTCAGGATTCTCGCTGCCGCTCGCCACTGCGCCAAATCGCGACAAAATGCTTCATTTGGCGAGTAAGCGAACAATCACACTCGCCAAATTGCGAGTGCTCAGTTTATGCTCTTTTTTTATGTGTGTGCGTTTTCCAATACCGTCGAGATTCTTATCCACGTTGCTCAACGATTCTTGTCGCTTTAAATGTTCAATCATACCGTACCATTTACATCGCTCTATTTATAGAGATGCTGACTCAGTGCAACTCAATTTAGTAACTGCCAAAGACACAGAATGCAACAGGTATTTCTCTGTTCTCAGTTAATCGCTATCTATATGCCTGCGTTGCATAAAAACATAATTACTCGCATCAAAAGCCAAATAAAGAAAAGTTTTGCTGGAATGCAGTGTTGAAATTAGTCATTTACCATTGTATTTGTTAGTTGTATGTTATATGCAAAGAATCATTTGCCGGTCATTTATTATTATCGGATAGAGTCGAAATATCATAGCAATTTTTAGTGCATATTTTTACAATGATAAATAAAAGATAGCTGTTTTGAATTTTTATTTAGAGTGCTAAAAGAATGTCTGAAATATTTATACATTTAGAAAACATTTAGAATACACTTATTTTTAATAGGTTCTGCAGTAAATAGTCGAATATCTATTTTATAAGCTCTTACAAAGAAATAGGTTATTTTAGAACGTATTGAAAAAAAGGGTACAATAAGGGGTTAAAGATATATTTTTCAGTATTTCACGCCAAATCTATTTTGCTAACTTTTTTTTTCATGTGGCTACTGTTTTTTATTTCATATATCGGATGTCCTAAAATGAATTAACTGATTTTAAAATTCAATAACTTGCAAATTGTGGCAACTATTTAAAAAAATTCTTGCAGGAGGGTTATATAAGATGTCAGAAGTTTTTTTACAGCGATTCTCGATTTTAGTTTAAAATAGCAGAGATGCATGACACTGCTAGCAATAGGTACTAAATCGGGGCCTGATATTTTGTTTCTCTTCTCTATCAGTATTGATGCGAAAGAACGTTGGTTGTTTGTATTTATGTCGGCCAATTATCAGCACGTGGGATATAGGCCCTAAGGGGGGTGCCTTCTGTGGAGGTCTTTCTAAGGGAACCTAACCCCTATTAACGCTTGGTGAACCAAGGTTCGAAGAAAACCACGAAAACTCCGAACGATTAGGCTGACGGGCGCGATTGGGATCGAACCCAGCACCTCCCGTCTACCAGCTTCGAGAGCAGAACCTCTCGGCCACTGGTGGGGCGATGCAAAAGAAGGAGATTAAATATATGGAATGTTCTCAGTCGCCAGTGCAGTTTTGTTCTTAGGGCCCCACAGCATATATTTAATCTTCTTCTTTCGCATCAATATTGAGAAAAGAGAGAGGCCAAAAATTGGACCCTGATTCAGCGCCTATTGCAAGCAGCGCCATCTACCACCAATACTTTAAACAAAAATCGAGAATCACAGCAAAAAAAAATTCCTTACATCTTACATAACACTCCTGCACGAATTTAATTTTATAGCAGTCACCATTTGCAAGTTATTGAAATTTAAAATTAATCAGTCTATTTTGGACTCCGGGTAGATGCATATACACAGACAAAGAAACGTATAGTCGTGGAAAAAAAAGGAAACACCCCTATTAACTCATCAACAAATTATCGCAGAAGAAAGTTACTGGCACCGAAAGATTGGAAATAAAGTGTACTTTTAAATGATGTATATAAGATTTGCTTAGGGGGGGGGGGGGTCTCTACATATTAAAACGAACCATAACTTCGGTTTTTTTCAATAGCAGTACACAATTCTGACCACATAAAGGAACTCTACACCCCTCAATTAACCTAAAAACAATTTTTTATGAAATTCGCTCGATAAGTTTCCGAGAAATTAATTATTTTAAAACGAGCGTATTTTAGGGAATGTATCTAAATTGAAGTTCGGTACCCGATTGTTGGCCGAGAGAGCCTTCTTCTTGGTCAAGGCATCTTAAGGGCTACTCAAGAAGTCATTGAAGATTGCTAGATTACAGGATAGCATAAGAAATTTCAAAATATCTAGACACTTCTGTCATAGATGGCCCCTTAAACTTTCATTTTGCAGTTTTATAAGCATAATTTGAAAACTACTTGGACGAACAATATGAAATTTTGGATTTCCATAAAGCAGGACGTAATAAATCTAAATCCATCAAAGAAATTGTAGGTTGCAATTCATAATTTTTTCGAATATTAATTTGATAATTCATAATTCATATCATAAAATGATAAAAATTGCAAATTCAACGTATTTATGTTTGGATATATTAGTATTATTGTTACACAAAAAATTAGCACACAAAATGTAATTTAACATTAAAGAACTAAATTTTGAATATTTATAATTCTAAAACTTATCATTCAAATGACTTGAAATTTGATGTCTAGACATAGTTTTAACCGAAGATTTGAAATATCTTGTTAAAATTGGGTATTGCTATTGAAAAAAATGAAGTTTGGGTTCGTTTTAATATGTAGATGGCTCCCTAAGCAAATTTTATATACATCATTTAAAAGTAGACTTTATTTCCGATCGTTCGGTACCAGTAACTTTTTTCTACGATAGTTTGTTGAGGAGTTAGTAGAGGGTATTTACTTTATTTTCCACGACTGTACTTTTAATGATATGTATATTTTTTAAGTTAATCGGCAAAATTGTCATATAAGCCCCCTTAATGAATTCTGATTAAATACGCCCCTGATCTCAGTACCAGTCAAAAAGGTTCGTTTGCAAAAATGCTGAATCAGAACGGAGTTAATGATCACGTAATTTTCGTTGAATCAGTCGGTCGAGAAAGCCTGCCCAGGAGGAGCTTGCAAAACTAGAGCTTTCTTGACCGATTGGTCTAGCTTGTGACCACGTGATCTAATGTTATGAACTCGGTCTTAAGGCGAAAGGTAGAAGCAATGGCTTTCATCGACATGAAGTTGGCCGTGCTCAATCCAATTGCTTATTGCAGTTACTTTACCTGCGGTTAATTCTGTGGTGCTGTCTCAAATAACTAGATCAGATGATAATCTGAGTCATGGAACTATTAATAAAGAGGAACTGATATATCCTTAAAATAGTGAAGCTTCAACTTTAACCGCTATCAAAGGGGTTGTTTATCGACGGTGGAAACTCCCACCAGTAGGTTTATATAGATATTTTCAACATATTTAAACGCCTTATTTTTACAAAATTTCAGTCATAAATAGTGGTAGAAACAGATTTTAATTTTTACTGGTAGGAGTTTTCTTTGGTGGTAGTTAGGCCCCGAGTTTCCGCCATATTGTGACAACCATGGAAACAAACTGACAGTTTTATAAGGCATACTGACACCGGTAAAAACAAATAGAAATTTTTACGACATTCTTGAAAAAAAATTCCATGAATAAGACGCTTCTTGAAGACGAAATCTTCTATTCAATTTTACTGGTGGGATGTTTGACCTATCGGCAGTCAGAAACTGAAGAACCGATTTTAAAAAAGCAGCCGCCATATTGTGACAACCTCCTCAGTTACTTCACTCGCAACTGGTATACAATACACTATATGTCTCCTCCTTTTTATTCATAACTCCATTATCTGAGTGAAGTGTGTTGAGTGGGTTTAATATACTCGAATTCTCTTGTAATTTATGTATGTTATTAGACTTTACCGTAGCATGTTCGTTATTGAAAATAAATTGTTTAGAATTTATAATTTATTTACAGGTCTACTTAAAAGTATTCCGTTACAATATGAATTATGGGAGAAAAACTTTTGCGGTGTATTTTAATGGTGTTACACTAATTTATACAAAATAAAATTTATATATACTTTTCTAACTAGAAGCATAGCACTAGAAGAAAGTTACTATAGAACATGTTATGTGTAACACTTACAATACATGTACAAGGGAACTCTAAAGTACTCCGTTACATTATGTTATATTAAGGAAATTCGTTTGTGGTGTATTTCAATCACGTTGTTCTCTAAAAGAATAATGCAATTGATATGAATTTCTGAAGTGTACTAATACATGCTTTCTGTAGAATATGGATTGTGAAGCATTTGCCATTTACAGGGTCACACAAAAGGTTTGATTATGTAATGTTCTTCGGAGAAAAAACTGTTCTCAACGTATTTTAATAATGTTGTACTAATTCAAACATGATGGAATCGATGCACATTACTGATGTTTCCTGCAAGATACTTCCAGTGTAATACGATGTGCGTCTTATTTATTCTTCATTTACAGGGACACATAAAGATTTCGGATACAATATCGTACCCGACGTATTGTATATGAGAGATTCATTGTTGAAGCTGTATTTTCAATTAAAATTCGTATAAAGCACAAATAAAACGCACTAAAATTGCTTTTAGGTGCATGTACAATATAAAATTTATTTAAAATACGTTAAACTACCTTAAAAAAACATTAAAAATCAAATTAAAATCCCAAGTCAATGGAGCTCCAGTGGGCTACTTATTTTCGAGTTTACTCACTCTACGCCCGCTTGACAATATAATAATAGAAACTGTAATACCGGGTTCAGTTTATTGGTTTAGATATGTGGATGACTCCTTCATTATATGGTATCGCGGCAAAGATGAATTATAATCTTTTTTGAATAAAATCAATATATTAGACAACAGAATAAAATTCACAATAGAAATAGAACAAGATCGAAAACTTACTCTTTTGAATGTCCAGCTTATCAGAAAACATTCAAGAAGGCGCTGGTATTATAAATAACAAGGAGTTACAACCCGGACTCCCGGGGGTACCGGTGAAAAACGTTTATATGCTTTTTTAATTGGAAACTCTAAAATATTTTTTACATTTAATATAGTTTTTTTCAGATTTTTCACTAACAGTACTAACAAACATTTTCATATGTTAGCAATTATGTATTCAAATAAAATTTTAAAATTTATTAAAAGAGATACTTTCGTATTGCCTCGTGTCAGGAAGAAACACTCGAAAAAAATCGCTAAAGAAAACCTTTTTTATGCTCATAATTTCAATGTTTTAAGAATGGTTCATTTAAATGTCTTAAATTTGTGTTATATATATATCTATATATATATATATACATATTTTTTATACATTGATACAGTTTAAATTTCATTATAACAAATGCTGGTAACAAATATCCGGTAACAAATGCTGAACTATCTAATTTAGATTAATGTAAGTGCAAACATTTGTCTTTTGTAATCTTCTGTCTCCAAAGTGAGAGAATAGATTTAATAAAATCATGCTTTAAAATTATTAAAAAAAAAAAAAAACAATAAACATTGAGTAACATGCGATACAGTTTTCAAACAAATTGCATTTGAAAATACATTTTTTTCTCTATTTGGTGGTGTAAAAATTGAAAAAGTTAGTAAAAAATATTTAGAAATCTAAACAATCTCAATAAAATAAATTAAAATTAAAATCGTTTGATGTTGCCATTCGCAAAAGGACGTCGGCATTACGCACAGATACGTTTGTCCTTTATAATATAGATAGATACTACTTGCTATAAAAATGCCAATCATTTGGATATCGTTTCTAAAAGATTGTTTGATGTGATTTTTTTTTACTATATTTTCGGAAGTTTTACTTTATTAAAAGTTTGAAAACCTGAAAAACAACAAAAATGCTTTTTCTTATTATTGTTATTTTTCCTTCAAAAAATGTTTGAAACAAATGTAAAATCCCTTTCATCCTCTAGTAAAAGCTTAACAAATTAACGCTAGAACTACTGCATTTTGACGTACGGTTTAGTTTGAGGTATATTCGCATTTTAAAATTTAAGTAAATAGATTGTTTTTTTTTTTTTTTAATACTATATCAAATAAAATCTCTCTATTCTGAAAAAAAGTAACCACCGCTGTCACCGCCGCCGCCGGTTTTGAATTTTTTGTGACCGGAAGTCTTTTTTCGTTAATATTAAAAAAAAATAATGCATACAAAAATATGAAAATCGGTAGTATTATACAGAAATGTTTGATAAACACGCTGATGCAGACAGTTTTCAAATCGAAGAATTATTTTAAGAGATATTTAATGCTAAAGTTGGACAAAATCGCTCCACTAAAAAAGTTTTATAGGAGCAAAAACTATACATCGGAATTTAATAATTTTTAGATCATTTTATACGTTATAATTTCCTGGTGTGCAGAATTCATTTATTGTTTTAATTTGACTCATTTTTCGAGGTTTCATTTCTATTTTAAATTCAAATTTTCAGCATTTCGAGAGATATTTTTTACTTATTTTAGAAAATTGTACTAATTTAACCTGTTGCCAACTGTATAAACAACGGAAACAATAATGTTTGCTTCAAATTAAAAATTTATTTACACGTGACTATTATAAACAGAAAAGATACTTTCAAATTAAAATTAAATAATTCCGTATAAAAAGCAGAACTTATTGAAAATTACGTCATAAAAAGTATACACGTGAATTTTAAAAGAGAAAGGATATTATAAAATAATAAATTCATTAACATGCGTTAGAAGTCTTAAATAGGAGAAATTATTTCACATTACAGTTATTACATAAAATGAACACAAAATATTGCAAAACAGTTTAAATTTAGAAATTGCGCTAGACATTTATTTGATATTTTGAGAGGATCTTTTCAACTATTTTTGTTAGGAAAGCGCAAATAATATTTCATTTCTAACAAAAGTATTTTCACGTGAATATTTAAAAGAGAAAGAATAGCTTGGTCAAAATTACGTCAGATTGAATACGATTAATTTAAAATGTCTCATTTAAAAGAACTTTCTTTTCGCTTTGCTAAAAAATACCAGGAGACAAAGACTGTTTACTTAATTCCTTTTATATTAACTTATTTTGAAATGTTGTTACACGTGTCTACGTCATCAAGTTATTTTTATTTCGACGTTTTATTTGTATTTTTATTAATGTTTTACTAATTTATTTGTTCTTTCGTTATTTAAAATAAAAATTATGTCAATTTGTATAATTTGGCGAGTGGTTTGGCGATTTATATAATTTGGCGAAATTGGTCGACGGGAAAATCAAGTAGTACCGCAGCGGATTTGGCGTTAAAATTCCCCAATCAAAGAGAAATGAATAGAAACCTGTTTATAGGGAGGTCGCCACCGTTTTTTAAATTATAATCCATTCTTTCGAAATATTTTTAAAGCCGATCAAATTAGCTTGCATTTAGAGTCTGCGGTGTCTGGACGGGGATTGGCGAGCGTAGCTCGTAGGGGCCCGAGCCCCCTAGTTGAATAAAGAGAAATAAGAAAATATCATGTAATTCATGCATCCAAAATAAAGCTAGAAGATTATTTCAATGTTTTTACAATTTCTTTGATGACAAATGTTTTAAAATTTCAATATTCGATAAAAAATCATGTCATATGTACAGTCGTGGGGAAAGAAGTGAACACCCCCTACTAACTCTGCAACTAATTAAGATGGAAGAAAGTTACTGATACCAAACAATTGGGAATAAAGTCTACTTTTAAAAGATATATATAATTTGCTGATGGGGCCATCTACAAATCAAAACCAGACCATACTGTGTTTTTTTCATTGGTAACACCCAATTTTGACAATATAGTTTAAATCTTCGGTGCAAACAATGCCTAGAAACAAAATTTTTATTCATTTGGATGATACGTTTTTGAGTTATAAATATTCAAAATTTACAGCTTCTAATGTTGAATTACATTTTCATATTTTTTATTAATATATCCTGAAATTATGATCCTAATGCGATAATTTTGAGTGTGGTTATACTAGTAAAAAACCCAAACATAAATACTTTGAATTTGTAATTAAAAAAATTATAATTTAAATTATGAATTAGGAAATTTATATTCGAAAAAAATATGCATTGAAACATACAATTTTTTTGATAGTTTATATTTTTTATGTCCTGTTTTATGTAAATCCCCAATTTCAAATTTTTCTTTTAAGTAGTTTTCGAATTATTAAAAAACTTCAAAATGATGATTTAAGGGGCCGAGTACGAGGTGCGAAAAAGAATAATTTGAAAAAAAACATATTTTACTCATTTTATTGAAATATTTAGGCTGACAATAGTCGAAACATATTAAGAGAGTTAAATGGTCATATTGGCAAGAAAAAATACATTAATAGATGTGACATAGTCATTCTGTAGCATTTCAGCAATCGAGTTCCGAACTTCAATTTGGATACAGCCCCTAAAATTTGCTCATTAAAATAATTAATATCTTGGGAACTAATTGTACGAATTTTATGAAACTTTGGATTTTGGCTAATTGAAGGATGTGGAATCTATTTACGGTGTCAAACTTTGGTATCTCTCTATTCTAAAAAAAAAAAAGTAACTTACGCTGTCACCGCCACCGCCGGTTCTGCATTTTTTGTGACCGGAGGTCTTTCTTCGCTAATATTAAGATAAATACTGCATACAAAAATATGAATATCGGCGGTATTATAGAGAAATGTTTGATAAATACGCTCATGCAGACAGTTTTCAAATAGAAGAATTATTTTAAGAGATATTTAATGCTAAAGTTGGACAAAATCGTTCCATTAAAAAAGTTTTGTAGGAGCAAAAACTATACATGCCAATTAATTCATTTTTAGATAATTTTATGCGTTAGAATTTCCCAGTGTGCAGACTGCATTCACTTTTTGAATTTGACTCATTTTTTGAGGTTTTACTTCTATTTTAAATTCAAATTTTCAGCATTTCGGGAGGTATTTTTTACTTATTTTAGAAAATGGTATTAATTTAAATTGTTGCCAACTGTATAAACAGCGCAAATAATAATGTTTGCTTCAAATTTTAAAAAAATATTTACACGTGACTATTATTAACAGAAAAAAAAACTTTAAAATTAGAATTAAATAATTACGTATGAAAAGCAGGAACTTACTGAAAATTACTTCATAAAAACTATATTTACACGTGAATTTTAAAAGAGAAAGGATACTGTAAAATAATAAATTCATTAACATGCGTTAGAAATCTTAAATAGGAGAAATTACGTCACATTTACGTCACATTACACTTATTAAGTAAAATGAATGAAAAGAAATATTGCAAAACAGTTTACATCTAAAAATTGCGCGAGACATTAATTTGATATTTTGAGATTATATTAATAAGATTAATTGAACGCGTTTAGACTGCTTTCGAGCCACTATTTAGTAATTTAATAAAAATAAAAAAGATTACAAGCTGAAAATAAAGTGTCATCAACAGAAAATATGATTTGAAAGAGAAAAATCTGTGAAGCAGAAAATAAACAAATTGCTTAAATGGTTTAGTTAAGATTCGTTAACTTTCTTTCTCGTTTTCGTCAAAAGAAGGCATTGGTATTTGTAAAATATATTTGCATTTTGTTGCAGATTTGCTTATTATATTAGCTTATTTTGAAACGTTTAACTGATTTTATTTAATCAAAGGCGAAAACAGCCATTGTATCTTTTAACAGCAGCTAATTTTTCCTTAAAATTCCCCAATCGAAGAGAAATGAATAAAAACCCCGTTTATAGGAAAATCACCATTTTTTTTAAAATTATAATTCAATCTTTCAAAATCTTTTTAAAGCCGATCAAATTTGCGTGCTTTTGGAGACTGCAGTGTCTGAACGGGGGTTGGCGAGCGTAGCTCGTAGGGGGCCGAGCCCCCTAGTTGCTATTGAAAAAACAACATTCTCTTTCGTTTTGATATGTAGACGGCCCACTAAGCAAATTTTATATACATCATTGAAAAGTAGACATTATTTCCAATAGTTTGGTACCTGTAACTTTCTTCTACGATAATTTGTTTAGAGTGAGTTAGTAGTAGGTCTTTACTTTTTATTTTCTACAAATGTACCAGTATTTATGTTAGATAAATACGAGAACTGTTATTTAAATAGGCGTATTTACTATTCAGTAATGTATGAGACAGTATGATAAACTGTTTGTTTATAAGAAAATGAAAATCTTCTAAAACCATATCTGAATCAATTTTCTTTGACTCTTTGACCAAAAAAAAAAAAAAAAAAAAAACCTATAGCAATCCTTAAAAGTTAAATTTTCCTTAAAAACTTCCCTTAGAGAAATCCGCATTTAATTTTGCCATTTCCGTATAGTAAAAAACTTTTAACTGTGATCAAAGAAAAAATACAGACTTTTTCGAGAGACCCTTTTAGGTTCACAAAAAGTTTAATATTTGGATCCAATATTACAAGTGCAGTTCTCTGAGATACCAATAACTCCCAGTATAGAAAATAAAGATTGAATGTCACTTCCACTTTTAACAGCTGAAAGACCATGATTGATTTATCTGGATATAACAATAGCTTACGTAAATGCAATAGAAACAGGCACTGATCCATGCTCAGAGCTTTGAGCAAAATACTGAATGCAAAACACGATTTTAGAGAAAATATTTTCTATTATACTTTGACTTAAACACATATACGCTTATATAAAATTGTATCTCTCATTTATCTCTTTTGTTTGGGGGAAGAGGCCTTTAGGTTACAGTTTTTAAAGTTTACAAAGGATGAAAATTATTTGATGAAAAATAACAGTATGTACTCATTTTAATTTGAGGAATATTCGTATTAGTTTGTAATACCTATAAATTCATTAATTTAGTTTGTAAAAGGAAATTATAATGATCAGCGTAACTAATGAGGTTTTTTTTAGCTAAAAGTAATAAAATTAAACAGACATTTTTGTCTATCTATATTATAAAGGACAAACATATCTGTGCGTAACGCATACGTCATTCTTCGAATGGCAACACTTTGAAATTTGAAATGAAATTTCGGTTTTGTAATTTTCTCTACTGCAAATTTTTATACTTCTAAACATTGCACATTTTAAATTTTTACACCGCCGTATACCGAAAAAAATGCTCTTTTAAATGCAATTTGTTTGAAAGCTGTATCTCAATTTATTTTTGAGATATTAATTTTTTTATAGTTTTTAATACCAATTTTCTAATCGTGGCAACTGAAGTATACTTCATTTCTATTAAAAGTGGATTAGTTATCTTTATTGATTATATTTTTACTGATGCCATTTTCTCATTACAATTAAAAATATATTTTTAAAAAATTGAACGGAAAATGACGTTACGCTTTAAAAAAGGCACAATTTCCCAGATGATGCTGTTATATTTCACTATTTTTTTTATTTCGCTGATATTGAGTTTGAGTTAATAGGCAAAATATTTCAGCGACTGAAAATGACGTCATATTTAAAAGTAAACTATAATTTTATTGATAAAACGAGATATTTCCCCTTGAATACGTCTAAAAGTTATAAATTTCTGGAATTTTTACGCGCAGCTACAGAGATTATACTAAAACCTCAAATCACGAGTGTGAATTTTAACTTGAAAAGATGTAATAGTTGACAAACGTGACTTCAAGCTTGAAAATATATTTATTAATAACCTATTGCGCATTAAAATGTTTTTAAATGGTTAATATGGATGAGAAACGTGGAAAATTACTGGATTTGGTTTAGATGTAAAGGTAGAAAAATTGTATGATTATGTCAAGGCGAAATCATTTTTGCGTATTTTTCATTCCGTAATACCAAGTATCAAGAACTTAATCAAAATTACTTATCTTGATTATATTTTACTGATGACGTATATCAATTAAGTTTAATTTTTCAATAATTTTAACAGTTGAAGCTTATGAAAAAAGTATTTTGTTAATCTTAGGTTAAAATATGTCTTTGGAGAGTTAAATTAACAAGTGTAAGATGGATTTTTTATTGTAATTATTGTTGTCGATGTATTATAAATTTGATGCAACAGTTCCTTTGTAAACATTTTCTTTCGTCGAAATTCGGCGGGTTCCACCTCGTATAAATAACAGAATGTTAGCTGGCATAATTAAAAAAAAAAACTTTAAAATGGAGATACAGCAGATTACTTTTGTGATTATAAAAAAGTACTATATTTGAAAATCATTTAAATTTTTTTTAACCTTAATGTTTTATAATTTTTAAAAATTAAAAAAAAGTAAATACAGTCGGACCCCGTTATCTCGACCCCCGGTTTTGACGTCACACCGCTTATCAGGGCAGCTTTTCAAGTCCCGATTTTCTGTATATGATTTTAATGTAAATAAACCCCAGATTTTATGTCATTGAGTACTTTGCAACTCCTGATATCCCGACGGTTTAGAAAAATTGTCGATTTTTCATAATCCATCTTATGAGCACGGAAATTAAGCAGTAAGAAATGTCTTTCACAAAATTGTCTAAAATACCCATTGAGATAAAAGAGAAATTTTAATTCAATCCTTTATCTGAATAATTAAACCCAAGCACTATGAAAGACCCATTTAAGCTCCACATAGACGTATACTATATCTACTCACGGTCTTTTTGTTCTGGTCAGGTGGCGCTTTCTTGTGGTTACACGGCTAAAACAGGAGCATTGCATTGCATTGAAACGATCAGAAATTATCTAACATCCATTTCTGAAGCAACGAATATTGATTACAATTGTATAATATTGAAAAAAGAATTATAGGAAGCACATCTAGAAATAATCAAACCTTAATTCGTCAATATTTCATTAAAATAAGTCGTCATAAATCTAATTTCAATTTTGTTTTTGTGTTTATTTTGTTTAATAATAATGTTTTATTGCTTAAAACTGCAAGAACAGTTATGAATTTAAAATTGCCTTAAGTTAACTAGCACAATTTAACTAAACGCAGCTCTTTATAAACATATTTTTCTTCAGCTCCGGTTACCACGACACCCCGCTTATGACGACACATTTTTCTGGCCATTAGAGTGTCGGGATAACGAGGTTCAACTGTATTCAAAAGAAGCATTTCCGCAGATCTTTAACTGGCTTTTATTTTTATAGATATTGTGTGTTAGTAATTTTATCGCATTTCTAACTGTTTCTTCGATTGTTGCTATAGTAGTACGGATAATCTAAATTGAATCCGATAGAGAAATTGGAGTGAAATAAAAATATTAATTATATTGGTAAGTATTTATTTTACGCATTATATTTTTTTTAAATTGCACGATAATGCTTAATTTCAAAATTTATTTTATATAATCCTAAAATTTATGTAAAAAAATACTGTGTACGATTTCTTAAGTTTTAGAAATTACATCGAGTTTGAAATTTTCTGAGAAACATCTGTCTGTAATTATCTAAAAATTATATAGTTTAAAGAATAATACTTTTATAACGAAAACCAAGAACATATAGCAAAACTATCTGAAAATGAATTAAAATAACTTTTAATTAGTTAACTAAAAAACTGTAGTAAGTAAACTAAATTTTTGACTTGAATTTCTCGATTACTTGCATTGGTTCCAATTATGGTGAAATTAAACATGTTTTTGGTTCCAATTCCTTCCAGTAGTCCTTAAGCAGAAAACAAAATAATACGAAATTTTACTTTATTTCCATTTCATTACATATAATTTATTGGAATGCCTTCTTTTGCCGCCTAAACGATGTTTGATTTTAATAAGGTTACTTTTGCAACTTTCATTACTTTCTTTAAGTAATACCTTATACAGTAGCTAAATATCTTGTATAACTGCTAAATAGTTAAACGGTATTTACTTCTAGAAATGTGTAATAATATATGTTTTGTGAAGATTGTGAAAGGCAAATTGATTAATTTTACGGTGAAAATATGCTCTAACAGCTTTTACATTTGTAGTGCTTATTCAAATTCTTAACTATATGGTAATATACCAGCTTTTACAGGTACTGACAATTTAAAGCCAAATTTCTAACCTTGTGATAACTGATAATTACAATAATAACTGTTTATTGCGTAATTATAGCTTTAAAAATTAGTCCATAAAACAATTCCCGAAAGGTTTTTAAATTTACAATTTTTTATTAAAGTCTAATTTAAAGTTACACGCACTAATTTATAAAATATGATTAAAATCTGACATGATGAAAATTTATTAGACAAATTCTAGATCGTACTGCATCTGTGGAATATAATGTGTTAATATATCAATAGAAATATTTATCGATATTTATGTGAATATTCTAATCAATTTTTTAAATAAATAGGAATGAATATGAGAAATTTATCACATAAATTTAAATAATAAAGTTTATATTATATGAAGACAATAATTATTCATACGGAGAAATAAATATACATCTTTCATATACGCAATTTTTAATGAAAATGTATCACAATTATGTTAGCATGTCATTTTATCTTGCAGTTGTATCCGATTCGAAATTTCATTACATTTAACGGGGGATTTTATATATTAAAGACACTTCCTCCTGCACTTTTTCTTTTTTAAAGCATCATATTATCACTTTATTATAATTACTAGACGTAAAACATATTCTCATATCTTTTAATTGAGAATTGTTATTAAGAAAGAATGTAATATACGAAATTAATGTTAATAAAGTCTGACTAGAATATAATTAAATATTTGTCAAGATGTAAATATCCACGCTGTATACATTATACATTTCTAAATTCATTTGAAGATTTGTTTCTAAAATATATAAATATAATTGCTAAATAATATTAATCTTTTTTTTCTGTACTTGTTCGAGATTTCAAAAAACGGAATGTAAGATTAAATGTATAAGAAAAATTAAAAATAGAAATTATAAGTCACTATTAGATTTTCATAGATTTTGAAAATCTGATTTAGTTAATAGCGCCGTCATCATTTTAACGATATTTTTATCTTTTTTTTTTTTTTTACTGTTTTATTATTTGTACATAATTAAATTTGAAAACCTCTAAATTCCTTATATTTGTTTCATATATTTATGTAACGAAGCATGTTATTAAAAATAAATGAAAATGTGTGTTACATATTTCTCCTGTTTCTTTCAAAGTTTCGTTTATCTTATTTTTCACATTCCTTATTTCTCAACCGTATATTAAAAATATTATTTAGTTTCTGATTTGGTAGATAGACTTCTAAAATAGTAACTTTGCAGGTTTATTTGCTTTCTCTGTTTTATTTTCGTAGTGTGATACCGAAAAATAATAACACTAAAAATATCGAGAATTACATTCAAATTTGGTAAAAAATATTTCACAGAAGAGTTTATTTTTTTTAATCATTTTACACGGAAGGAAAATGACGTTGTAAAACAATTGATTTCTCGTTTTATTTTTATGCCCAATGGCGGTCCAAAGTTTCCGGCCACTTAGTTTTTTTTTTTTATTTGTTTTCCAGAACGTTCCAGCGTAGAAGAAGCGCAATCTCTCCAAAAGTTAGGATTATGCAAATGACCTCTGACCACGCAATCATTTTGATTGGATAGTGGAGATACTTGATGCAAATGGGAGGAATTCGAAATTCGCGTGGCCGAAAGTTTCCGGCCATTCGTCATTCGTTAGTTTTTACTATCGGTAGAGTGTCTTTTTGGCTGTGTTTGTTAATTAATCAACGTGAATAACGTAGTTGAAATTCAAAAATGAAAAGTTCAACAATTATTGTTCGTAAACGAATATTTGTTTGTCGATAAAGGGCCAATCTTCTCTTGAGATTGCGGCAAAGTTATTGATCGGAATATCTATCATGAACGATATTTTAATGAATATAAAGATGGCCATGGCCTTCAGAACTTACCACGGTCCGGGAGACGCCGGAAAATGTGTGGACAATGATTCGTGTGGACAGAATTATCAGGAGAAAAGCAGTTGATGACTCGCATGAATATGCCGCTGCAATATCCTGTGATTTACGGAGTGAAAATATTGTGAAATAACTCGGTCTACCATGTCAAGACACTTACGTGACGTAGGACCTTATGGAAAAGTATGTGTTAAAAAAACCTTACATAAGTACAAAAAAATCAGAGGGCCAGACTGGCGTTTGCCAAGGAACACTAAGACTGGTCAAGTGAAAACTGGAAAAAAGTACTTTTTCCAATTAATCGAAGTTCAACCTTTTTGTGAGTGATGGCAGACACACAGTCCGAGGACCTAAAAACAAAAGATATCATTCGAGATATGTTATTCCTACAATGAAGTATGGCGGAGCGCACGTTATGCTGTGGGGAGCATTTTCGAAAAAAGTGTCGGTCCGTCAGTTGCAATCCGTGGCAAGATGAATGATGCAATGTATAGGGATATCTTGCAAGATCATTTGCTGCCTTATTAGAGGAAAAACTGTGGTCGCAACTATTTGTTTCAGCATGATAGCGACCCAAAGCATACATGCAAGTTCATCAAGCAGTGGTTTCGGTCAAACAAATTCCGCTTTTGAAATGGCCAGCCCCGTCACCCGATCTGAATTCAATAGAAAATCTTTGGAGCGAACTTGACAAACGTGTGTGGAATTTAAAATATTCCAATTCAGAAGAATTTTCCCAAAAATTGCAAGAAGTGCAAAAACTTACCATATACAATCATCAACCGTTCATTGAATCGATGCCACGTCGCTGCGCCGCAGTACTTATTGCTAAATGTATGACGACAAAATACTAATTGTATATGTTGTTGATCACTGTTATTTTCTATTATAACACCAATTTTTTCCAAACTTGCTAAGATGGCTCGAAACGTTTGAGAACATGCGTTTTCCTTTGGAATTTATTTTGTCAATTAAATATATTGATATTTATTTGTTATTCCATAAAAAGGTTCCTATCTTTTCTGTGAATAAAATGTATAAGTATCACTTTGAGATTCCTCTTCATAGTGGTATACTTACAAATTAATGAAAAATGTTATGCTGGCCGGAAACTTATGACTGCCACTGTACATTGCTGCAGGTTGACCAGTTGTTGACGGAAAAATATTATATTTTTTATTGATAAATTGTCATTTTCGAGCTGTAATGTTTAAAATGTATAACTACATTTTAAGATAACTTATCATCATGCTGAAAAAGTGTGCCTGATATATCGTAGGCAGTTCGCAATGAGCCGGGGCGTTTTCAAAGATCCAGAGTAATTAGAGAATCGTGTCCTTTTTTTTCAAATCAGTGAGCAGTTTTTCAAGCTTATTGCAAAGAGCCTATACAGCGTTAGGCTAATTTAAATATTTCTATTACAGTTAAACATTCATTTTCCGTATAACTGTCTTTAGTTGATAATGTATACAAATACTTTTGAGTAGACGTAATTATGATATATAGATTTTTATACATGACACAATTTCAGTAATTACCATTTATACACAGCAATTTTTCTGAAGCCATGTATATGAATTTATTTAAATTATGCAATCATCTCTTAGTATACAAAAATTCAGGAAAATACGCATTATGGTTAAAAACTTAATTCAGTCCATTTTTGCGCATAGAGGGCATTGTATTCGAATTCTTCTGTGGAATATTGCATGTGATGTACAGAAGTTATACACTACGTAATACACTAAAATTTAGCTAAGCTTGCATCATACCCCAACTGCAAAACACTTTCTAATATTATCGCTCATTGTCTGCCCTGAAACGAAATTTTTTGTGTGTGTGTCTGTTTGTATGAATGATAAATGCAGCTCAATATTCTATAGTTAGTATTCATGTAGTGCATCCCAGTGATGCACTACACGAATACTAAATGAAATCCCTATTTAAATTTAGTTGAAAATTGTGTAACATCAATGAAACACGTGTCGAACTTCTTTTGCTGTTAGAACATAATGTCACGAAATAGTTTTTCACATTTTTGTAATCGAACTACAATAGCTACTCACGCCGTATTCTATAGAAAGTATGTTGCTTTGCACGTTATTTATGCATATCATTTTCATTATACTTTAACACTATTTCTACCAAGATGTGTCAAAAGACACTTTTCGGATTTTAACTTAAAATTATTCTCTAAGTTTAATCATTTCTCCATAATTACGTTTTTGACTTTTCATACAATAGTTGTTAAATTAATTCAGCGATATCCTTTTCATCAAGCTCATTATGGACCTAAAAATATGCATATGGTGTACCTGTTTCTACATTCAGGTGTCTTTTTGCACCTTAAGAATTTCATACTTTAGCCCAGGCAATATGGAATTTTACCTAGCAAAATTAATGGTAGTTCTGAAAATCGGCTGAATTTATGGTTTTTGGATCGATGAATCCGAATTTGTAACTTCCCACCAAAATTTTCCCCAGCAACACCCCCCCCCCAAATTTTCGTAAAAAGCTCCCCAAAAAAGGTTTTTATTAAAAAAATCAATTTTTTTATTGTTTTACGGAAAAAGTATCTAGAAATTCAGAAAGTAGACAAAATTGGCAACAAATTAGATACATGACATTATGACTTAGGATGAAGGGGGAGGGGGGGATCTGCCTCGGAACATGTGCCGCTGTGCTGCGTGGACTAAGTTGCGCAATTCCACTTAACCACTCACACGTTTACATTCGCCCTCCCATCTCCCCTCCGATCTTTCTCTATAAGGCTTACTTTAAGTTTTTTGGGTCGCTGAATCCGAATTTTTAACTTACCCCCAAAATTTCCCCCCGAAAAAAATAATTGTTTTTAACTTAAATTTCTTATTACTTTAGGAAAAAAGCATTACGAAATTCAGAAACTAAACAAAATTTGCAACAAATAGGATATATGACATTATGACGCAGGATAAACGGGGAGAGAGGGAGCTCTCTCGGAACATTCCCCGCGCGCTTTTCTCAAAAACCAAATTTTTTCAAAAAATCAATTTTTGGGGGGTTTGCCGGTTGAAATTTTGGTGGGAAGTTACAAATTCGGATTCAGAGACCCAAAAAAACATAAAGTGAGTCGAAATCCAGAACTAGTATTAATTTTGCAGGTAAAATCCCCTATTGCCTGGATCTCATAACTTACTACACGTAGCGCCGCAGTGCATGTTCAGAGACAGCACTCCCCCTCCCCGTTCATCCTACGTCATAATGTCATATAGCCTATTTGTTGCAAGTTTGGTCTAGTTTCTGGATTTCGTAATGCTTTTCCCTTAAAAAAAATAAGAAATTTAAATTAAAAATAATTATTTCGGGTTTTTCTGGGGAAAATTTAGGGGGGAAGTTAAAAATTCGGATTCAGCGACCCAAAAAACTTAAAGTAAACCTTATAGAGAAAGTTCGGAGGGGAGATTGGAGGGCGAATGTAAACGTGTGAGTGGTTAAGCGGAATTTCGCAACTTAGTTCACGCAGCACCGCGCGCATGTTTCGAGGCAGATCCCCCTACCCCTTCATCCTAAGTCATGTATCTAATTTGTTGCAAATTTTGTCTACTTTCTGAATTTCTAGATACTTTTTCCCTAAAATAATAATCAAAAATGATTTTTTTAATAAAAACCTTTTTGGGGGGCATTTTACCAAAATTTGTGAGGGTTGCCGGGGAAAATTTTGGTGGGATGTTAAAAATTCAGATTCAGCGACCCAAAACACATATAGTAAGCCCCTATACGGTCTCTATTGCCTGGACTACTTTCTAATTTCTAAAGATTTCACAATTTCTAATTTTAAACACTTTTACATGTAATTATGAACACAATTCTACAGCATCGTATCAGTTTTCAGATTAGAGAATCCCGATTTCATTTGTAACAGAAAATACAAAAGTTGCTGCATAGCTTTGATATTCGATTGTTTTCCGCCATGTTGCATTTTAGTGTAGATCATTGCAGTGACTAGTTCTAAAAGAATTAATAACGTTTTGTTCTCCAATTCTGGTAGTGAGTTCAAGACATATGGAATTTGTTTTCATTCATGTAAAAACTTTAGTATTCAATAAGGAAATAATTTTATTATACTGCTGTTTTTACGATTATTGCTGTTGTTGTTACAAAGATTAAATTTTTATTAATGAGACTGAAAGATTATTAAGTTAATAATATTAAAATGTTTGATTTTCTAATATATTTCTTTTTAAATGAAGAAGAAAATATTTTTCTTTATTGTTGTTCCTGTTGACGTAAATCTGCCTTGATTACATTTATGTATATTTATATTTTGTAGATTGTTGAATTAAGCTAGCATTTATAACCTGATTAAATAATCTCTAATACATATATTGCTCAAATTATCTGTATTTAACTGATAATTTGAAATCTCAACAGTTTTTGCAATTATTTGCATGCAAACGCAGAAGTATCAAAAGACACATTTTGGTAGAAATAAGTATAGACAAAATCGTGTTAGAAATAGTGTTAATAAAACACATCGCAATTTCTTAAAATGACGTATGAATAATTATAAAATGTTTTTGCTCATTTAGATAGATAGTTTTAAAAAGTATTTTGAAATTGGAATTTTTTTGTAATGTTCAGATGTTTGAAAAATAAGGACTTTTTTTCACTCAAAATTTCAAAGAATAGTTCTTTACGTTGTTATAAAAATCGTATATAAAGTTGTTCTCATTTTGCACTGAAGAAATATTTATTTTTTGATCTCCAGGCGTTTTCATCCAAAATATAGATGACAAAGTAAGTCCTAGAAGTTCTGTTTTCTTCTTATTGTTTCATCTTATTATTTGCATTCATTTCATTAATTCATGTATGGAATTTTTGCTCGCAGAAAACAATTTATTCATTTTGCAAATATAATATTAATATAGTAAGAGGACGTTAATTATATTATATATTACAATTTTCGGTGCTATTTTCTGAATTTTTTAATTAAACGCTTTTGTAAGACATTAGTTTATAACAACATTTCCACTGTATACCATATAACAATTTACATTTTTAACAATTACGCATGTGCCATAAATATTACTTTTAGAATTTTAACCCATTGTGCCTGAATTTTTGTTTTCTCAAATTTTTTGGTAAAATCACTTTAAAATGTTGCAAAGTGAACTGGAAAAATACTAAAAAAAAATTAAGCTTAATTTTTTTTTGTATTTATTTGATAAAATGTAAAAGAACTAAATATTAGTATTTCTAGAAGAATAATATGCATAATTATATATTTTGCCTATATTTATATTTAAAATGTTTTTAAATTACAGATTATGTACTATAATTAGTATTTTAATGAACTACAAAAAATATATATTTATTTCTTTGCAGAGACTAATAACGTTATAAATATTATTAATAATAAAATAAGAATAATCGTATTGCAGACTTAATAACAATTTATTTCATAAATATCTTCGAAAGGAGATTGAATAAATGCCTCCTAAATTTCTAACAAAATATGTGCCCATTTGTGCCTAGAACCCTATATTTTGTACATTAAAAAAATGCATAAAAAATAGGCTTGAACATTTAATTTCGCAATTAAAAAAATTACGTATTTCAAAAAGTCCACAAGCTAAGATTATAACTTGCGATTTTGGGTCCATGATAGAAAAAATACAAATAAACTTACATTTTACATTTCGCTCTCTTGAAAAATTAAAAATCTATAAACACCGAAAAAAGTCTTAATTTAAGCAAATAAATATCCACCTTGTGCTGTCATCTCTCGGTTATAGATAAAGACATTTATAAATAATGATTTCATGCAATTTTCATGTTATAAAGAAGAAGAAAATTATACAAATGCATTAAAATTTGAAACGTCCCAAAAATGGGACGTTAGGCATAAATGGGTTAACAGTGATTTTAACATTTTAAATAATAAAATGCCCACATGAATAGTATAAAAGTATTTATTTAGTAAGGAAGAAAGAGAGACTTTAAAACATAAGTTTTTATAATTATTATATAAAAAAATACTCTAAAAGACCTTTTTTTAATTGTCAGCGATAAACAAGTCTTTGAATCTCGTGATAAATAGCTTGTCTCTTTTTATCTTTGGCCAATATTTAATTCATAAATCGTTAGCATTAGAGCTATACTTCTAGCTGCAAAAATGTTTGAAATTTTTTTACCTTATCATATAAAAAATCATGTACGTTAAAAATATTATTTATTTTGAAAACTTTACGAAATTATACTATTTATTTGGTCATTGCTTCCTATACTTTATACATAGGTAAACTTTCTTAGTGTTTTAACAAGTAAAACAATAAACGCTACTCTCAACTAAATACTTTTAACATATTGAAATTATACAGGGTGGAACTCTTTGTCCCTAATCCACATATAGATTAGGAAGACGATAACAACAAGAATCATATAAGAAAATAGAGTCCCAAATGCAATGCAGACGTACGAACATGGTATGAAAAGGGATAAGTCTGGTTGAAAACCGGGAACGATAGCAGGAGAGCTGTTAAAACATTTTAGGGTAATTATTAGAGGCACCTTGAAAATTTGTGCAACACTTCTTTTACAATGTCTGAATACAAAATCGAATGTCTGACTGAAGGATCGTGGCACTTAGCCGACACATGAATTTTTAAATTTCCAAAATTTTCGTTGCAAAAAAACCCTTGAGGTATTTTGAAATTTTAATACCTTCAAATTTAGTATTTAATGAAATAAAAAGTATAAAAGTCAGACACTTTAGTCGGCCTAAAAACTATGACAGACACGTGTCAAGTGGTATTTTATAACTACCGTAAAAAGGTATTTGAGGCACGCTGAGATTGAGACAGAATAATGATTATGCTTAGAAAAAAACATTTTGAAAAACGACAAACACATTTGTTGGAACATTCTACTTGCCAGACAACAGGGAATGTTGCTGAAGATTCATTTCCTGACTCACGATACGGACAAAGCTTAAACCGCGTTGCAGTGCCTCGCGAAAGCTATTTTAAGATGAATTTCAACTGGATGCATGCGCAATCACAACAAATCTAACTGCCATAGGCTCTCGCAAGACCACGTGACTCATAGCAAGCGTGCAGTTGTTAGAAAATTTTGGAGTAGTTAAAAAATTCTTATTCGTAGTGAAACATGTGCAGCTTTAAAAATGCTATTTATTTTTCTTTTATATAGTACGCGTTACTTACATATATTAACCATATACAAAAATTCCATGACAACAATACTTTTCTCATGTTGTATCCGATACTAACACTATTGAAATCATATTGACAGTGCTCAGAATCGGACCTTAATTTTGAGTTTGAAGCAATTTTAATCAGTTTAAATTTTGTACTAACCGTCATTAAACGATCGTTAAATTTCATTATATGTACACATAAATGTATCTGACAAAATCATAGTTATAAATGTATCTTCCGAAGTTTTCTGAGTATGCGCTTATGCAAAACTTACCAGTTAACAGTTTCTAAAATTACATGATGTTAAAAAAAATATTTGGAGTAAAATGTTTCTTTATATTCACTAAAGCAACTATTGAAATTCGTGCAGATAATAAATTCATAGACGAGCTGATGCTACAGATATTGTATTGTGATATACAGGTAAAAAATATAAATATAGCATACATAAATATATTGTATAGTTGGTATAATGGGTGTTTTCATCTGCCCGGCAGACAAGATTTATTTTAGTCAAGGACTATGAGTACCTTACGCTATTTGTGAATGTATTATTATAAGGAATAAAAATAAAATTATACTACACCTAATGAAGAAGAAGACACATTGGATTTTCTTGAAGCATTGTCGTCACAGCATTTCTTCATTAAAGCGATGAAACTTTTATAGTAATGTCTATGATAACCCTCTTTCAGATTAGCATTGGATTGTAAAATAATGTCTTTATATTTTCACCTATATTTTTGCCAAATTTTCAACACTTCACGATATTTTTGAAAAGTTTTTCACTAAAAACAGTGATTTTTCCAACGCTTTTTGTGCAAATAACACATTTTATTTTATTATTTTTAGTTTCCATGATTAATAGATATAAGTAACACGTATTATGTAAAAAGAAAAATATTTTAATATACAAATAAAACACCACTTTTAAAGCTGCACTTGTTTCACTACGAATAAGAATTTTTTAACTACTCCAAAATTTTCGGAACAACTGCACGCTTTCTATGAGTCACGTGGTCTTGCGAGAGCTTATCGCAGTTAGATTTGTTGTGATTGAGCATACATCCAGTTGAAATTCATCTTAAGATAGCTTTCGGGAGACACTGCAACGCAGTTTACTCTTTGTTTGCATCGTAAGTCAGTAAATGGATCTTCAGCGCGGCACCGCAAGCTCAGCTTTACTGCCACTCGTGTTTAACATTCCCTGTTGTCTGGCAAGTAGAAAGTTCCAACAAAAGTGTCGATCATTTTCAAAATATATTTTTATAAGCATAAATATTATTCTGTCTCAATATCAGCGTGCCTCAAATACCTTTTCTCGGTATTTATAAAATACCACTTGGCGCGTGTCTGGCACAGTTTTTGGGCCGTCTAAAGTGTCTGGCTTTTATACTTCTTATTTCATTAAATACTAAATTTGAAGGAATTAAAATTTCAAAATGCCTCAAGGATTTCTTTTTTTGAAACGAAAATTTTAGCCATTTAAAAATTCACGGGTCGGCTAAGTGTCACGATCCTTCAGCCAGACATTCGATATTGCATCCAGACATTACAAAAGAAGTGTTACACAAATTTTCAAGGTGCCTCAAATACCTACCCTAAAATATTTAGCAGCTCTCGGACTACGATACAATTCCCTAGCGGCTGTTCCACTGCATTTGACCGCCTCGTATACGAGTTGCGTATCCTCCAATTCACTATTCGTGTAGCAATGTATCCTTCCTTCAGCTCATACACCCGAAATACGCTTTTCCTCACTTCTGCCTGCGCAGCTGTACTCGCAACCTCTAGCGCCTTCTTGAGCGTCACGGTTGCGTGTGCAACCCGTGTTCCTATACGATTATTTCTTGTTATCGTCTTTCTAACCTACATGTCGATTATTGACAAAGAGTTCTGAATTACCCTGTATATGTGTCAGGAAATGAAGATCCTACATTTAAATATTCTGTATCTATTCAAAGGAATTTATAAAGAATTATAAATTTATGTTAGTTGAATAGCGAATTGTGTGGTGGCAATAATTTGAAACATAATAGCTTTCATAGCTTGCAATTAAATCCTGGTAATTTAGAAAACATCCGTCATTTAAGAGATAATGGAATCAATATCTTTGGTCAATTGTTTATGAACAAAACCTACGGAAATTTGTCGAGGAAATTCTGAACTATGAATAATATAATGAAACAATAATTATACCATAAAGTGTTATAATATAAGGATCATGATGAATAAGAATCCATTAATGTTTAAATGATAGTGATTATCGAGCAACTAAAATTTTCTGTCTCTGATACTTTCCATTAAAATATCGTATTTATAGGTTTAATAAAATTTAGTTATTACCACTAACAATTTTTTTGCATCCTATCTAAAATTTGTATAATCAGATTTTAAAAAATTACTGAGTAATTTTAAAACAAACCTATATCAATAAAACATTTAAAATTATATTTATATGTTCTAGAATAAATAAATAAAAAAAAGAAATTAATCTTAGGTGCTTGAAATAATAAATAACTTATATAATAATTTCTATGTTATTTTTAAAACGGTTGTCATTATTATTATTATACAGATTTTTAGTTACCAATTACATTGTTAAACAAAAAGACTTCCAGATTAATGACAACTAATATTTGTCTTATTTTTTTAATTAAAAATTCGGGAAAATTTTTCCATTAATCATTTTTATGTATTCTATATTTCTTTATAATTGCAACCGTTCACAATAGAATTGACAGTTTAAAGAAATGCGGAAATATTTAGGATTATCAGCTATATTAGGATATATTAGGATTATCATCTAAGACAAAAGTATCATCAACATAACGCATCCAACATTTGAAATTTAAGAGATTCAATCATTTTTCTAATATTATGCTTATTAATGAAATTAATAAGCTTAATAGGTTTATTGTAAATGTTTTGAACAATTTACTTTTCAATTTCTAGATTTTTTATAAAGAATAATTGGAATTAAAAAGAATTCTTTTAAAATTTCTTTTTCTAAAATACAAAAAAGTGTTAGAATTAATTACAGAAAAACTTCACGAAAATATCCAAGTAATTCATCCAATAGGTAACATATAAACGTTTTACTTTTACTTTCAAAAAAATATTTGATATTATCACTCTAAACCTCTTTTCGCCTCATTTATCCTGTAATCGAGGATGGAAAGAAACTTCTCTTCTGAAAAAATCACATGTATCTCAGGAATATACGTTTATGACCTTTTCTAACATAAAGATGTGGCCATTTCTTTATTTTAGTATGTTGATTCAAACTTTTGTAAGAGTTGAAAACGCATTTTTTTTCTTTTGAAGTATCAATTTAATTTTATTACATTCATTTCATTGTTATGTATTTTTTTCACAATTCTGGAATAACATACATATACACCATATGGCCAAAGGTGACCGATCACATGCGATTTTTGACGTTTTGTTAAATATCTAGAAAAATACATGAGGAATTAACCTGAAACTGCAGGAGTGTATACAATATAGTGTAGGTCATATATTTCCACAAAGATTTTTCAACGAAACTCTATAGGGGATCGACTAAAAATTGAAAAAGAACGAAAATCTTTTGGATAACCCTGTAAAAACTAATGGAACAAAAGCGTTTAAACTCGAGATTATTAATAAATGGCTTATTGTAATATACTGTCTTCATTTTTATGAGGATAGTATGTATACTCGCAGAGAAATTAAGGTTTTTATAAAAACAGTGCCAAATTTCGCCATGTTTTTTGCAGAGTTCTTAATATAGAAAAAAGTTCTTTTCAGAAAATATGACAAACAACATTATACATAATACTCTGCAGTCAGAATTGAAAAATAATAAAAATTGGATGAAAAATGAGCAGGTTTACTAAAAAATATTTCACTGCGCATGCATCCAAAATATGATGTGCATAATGTGTTAGCTAAATGTATAGAGCAACTTTTGTAAAAGTCTCAAAAACATTGTTTGAAAAGTCTGATAATAATCGTTTATAGAATAAGCTCAAAATCCGTTGTTCCTAAAATGAGGCAAAAACATGAGGGGTTGTATCCATATATCCATTGATTAGTGCCAATTTAGAATACACAATATTGCCCGCACTACTGTATTTGGATACAAACCCTCGTCTTTTTTGCTTCATTTTGGGAACAACGGATTTTGAGCTTATTCTATAAACGATTATTATCAGACTTTTCAAACTATGTTTTTGAGACTTTTACAAAAGTTGCTCTATACATTTAGCTAATACATTATGCACATTATATTTTGATTTCATTCGCGCATGCGCAGTGAAACATTTTTAAATAAACCTGCTTATTTTTCATCCACTTTTTATTATTTTTTAATTCTGACAGCAGAGTGTTATGTACAATGTTGTTCGTCATATTTTCTGAAAAGAACTTTTTTTTTTGTATTAAGAACTCTGCAAATTATAAGCAAAAAAACTTGGCGAAATTTGGGACTGTTTTTATAAGAACCTGTATTTCTCTATGAGTATACATGCTATCCTCATAAAAATGAACACAGTATATTATAATAAGCCACTTATTAATAATCTCGAGTTTAAACGCTTTTGCTTCATTAGTTTTTACAGGGTTATCCAAAAGATATTCGTCCTTTTTCAATTTTTTGACGGTCCCCTATAGGGTTTCGGGAAAAAAAATCTTAACGGAAATATATGACCTATACTATACTGGTTACACACCCGCAGTTTCAGGCTAATTCCTCATGTGTTTTTTCTAGATATTTAACAAAACGTCAAAAATTGCAAGTGATCGGTCACCTTTGGCCATATAGTGTATAATAATATAGGCATAATCAGAATGTGAAAACATAATAAAAGAAATAAACACGAAGAGTGTGTTTTAGATTGCGGGTGCTTTTGCAAAGGAGGTCTAAATGAAACGAAACCTCTAGTTAAGGCTAAACCGACCGACTACAATCATTCATGGCTGTGTTGGGATTCGAACCCAACACCTCTTATTCTGTAGACAGAGCCCTAAACACTAGGCAAACTGGTGGGCTTTTCACAGACAGGCAATGTTCTAAATAATCGGTCTAAAAGTTCCAAACCTACATTTTTCCAGTTTTAAAGTTTTCAAAAATAGAATTCTCCAATATTTCTCCAAAATTATTACTTAGTTTTAAAAGAAAGTTTCGTAATATTTATCAACATTATTGGAAAATTATTTATGAGTTAATTCCTCTGAAAGAAAAGCACTCTTTATAAAGTTTATTCTTAAAGTTATTTTTTAAATATCCTTTTAATGAAACTTCAATACTTCTGCAATGCTAGAACCTCTTTGAGAAAACATATCTGTCAACTTACAACTATAAACAACGAATCAGAAATTTTTATCTTACTATTTGCATTTCGTGAAATCACAGCTGTATTAAGGGTTTTTCTTCTATTTTGCTTTTCTAATTTATCATGAATAATTGTCTAGATGTTTTATTAATAAAAAGTATTATCTATACATTTTAAGCACCAGGCTTTTACCTTCAGTGAGTTGTCTTTTACGGATAAAATTTTAATAATAATGATGATCTGCTTATGAAAAAGTGCATAATATTGTGCAGATTCAAAGTTCTAAAGTTTTGAATCACTGAGTGATCGTTAAAACTTATTTGAAATTATTAAATTATATTAAATTAATTATTTCAAATTAGATTAAATCATTATTTCAAATATACTGAAATTGATATGCATTACTCTGGTTTACTAAAGCAATATAATTGCTTTAGAATACGATTTGCATACCATTTATAGCTGATAGATGCACTGTAAAATATTTATGTAATATTACTCCATAAAATTGGTCCCATTGCTTCCGTTTTATTGAGTAATTTAACCGCTATAACTAATGTTACGTTACACTAACGTGTAATATTACACCAGCTATATCGGTTTATATTACACCATTATAGAAGTTAAATTACTTCGTAAAATTGGAGGCTGCATGTTGCCACTAATTTTATGGAGTCACATTACATAATTCTTTTACAGTGCGGGGAAATACAAAATATTTCGCATACATATTTCCATCCGAAGTACTACTGTTTATTATTGACTAGCAAACCCCGCGGCTTTGCTCGCGTAATATTTGAAATATGCCAAGTGATATTTATATGTCTAATTTTTATTAAAAGGTACTAACTAAATTTTTATTTTATTAAAAGGTAATATTTTATTTTATTAAAAGTTACTTATTAATTTTAGGAATAATTTAAAAAAATTACTATTTAAAACACAGTTTCATTAAATATCATTGTTACACTGCATAAGGCAGAAATGAGACTTAAATTAATAAAACGAAATAAAACTAAATAAATAATAATTTAGAAAATATTTTGAAACTTTTATGCTCAATTAATACGCTTATTTCAGTATTCATTTGAAGTTTTGAATTTTTTAGAAACCATTTTCTTACATCTTAAAATTAACCATCATGTCAAATTCCAAGTCCTACTACCTCTCTCAACATAAAGGGCTATGTTGAAATAGGAACTGTCACCATTAATTTGCCAACATTAATTTTGAAATTGGTTTGTTATTTCCTAATATACCACAGAAACGTAATTTAGAAAGCTTTTAAGGGTGTATTCCGATCGAAACTGCTTATTTTCTGATTCATTTTAAAATTCATTTTGGCTCTCAAACGCATCAAACTGAGAAATTCTCTTATTTAGAAACTATATAATGCGCCATGCTTCTTAATTTTTTGATAAATGCAGAAAATACTGTAAAAAACACTGTCGAAGTTGGCGTTTTGAACCGAATTTTCCGAATCGAGCGATCTGGGAATGAAAAAAATGGTCATACTGAGAAAATAATTGTTTAAAAATCAAATTCTAATTAATTGAGATGAAAATGAAATCACACGGCATGTTAAACATGTCTTCAGAAATCACCCCAGCAAGTTTCATGTTTTTACTTTTAAAAATGAGTCTGAAAATGTCTCAGAAAATTTCGAGCTGTTGAGGGTGGAAAAATATTTTTTCGAATACACCCTTAAAGGTCTTTTTTAGAGCGCTTGTTGTTCCTGTGAATCCCAGGTGGTAGAATCATCGGCATAAAATATAGCCTGTGTAGGATCAGAGACTGTTACCATTGATTCGCAACTATTACTTTTATATTTGGTTTATATTTCCTGAAATAGCGTATAAATCGTAATTTAGGACTTTTTTAGAATGCTTTTAGCACCTATCCTTCACTTCACCCCTTTTTAATTCGAATTTATTTTCGACAGTCCTTCGAGGGCATTTATATTTTATAAGTAACTACCATGCCATATTTAAAGTTTCTAGCCTTTTCAGTATCACAGAAATCGCAATTTAGAAATTTTTTAGCTACTGCAACCCTCTGGTGGTAGTGGCACAGACATAAAATATAGCTTATGTTTGAGCAGGTTCTATCACCAACAATTTGTTATCATTATTTTTTTAATCGGTTTGGTATTTGAAAAGATTACATAAAAATTGTAATTTATAGCGCTTTTCGCTCACTCCATCTTTTTAAATTTAAAATTTTCTTTCGACAGTTCATAGAAAGCAGTTGCATCTTGTAAATAAATAACGTGCCGTACTTCAAAGTGTTAGACCCTTCAGATATGCAAAAAAAGCAAATTAGAACATGTTTTGCTTTTTCAACCCTCGGATGGTAGTGACAGCAACATAAAATATATGTAATACCTATGTTATAGCAGGGACTGTCACCATTGATTTGCAACCATTACTTTTGAAATAGCTTTGGAATTTCCTGAGATTGAGTAGAAATCGCAATTTAGAACGTTTTTAGAACGCTTTTCGTGCATTTTCACCCCTTTTTAAATTTCCAATTTTTTCGAAACTGTTCTTAAAGATCATTTATATGTAATACATATGTACTTTGCCTAATTTTAAGTTGCTAGCCGCTACCGATCACAAAAATCGAAATTTGGAACGCTTTTTTGCTCCTGCAATTTCTAGGTGATAGTGATACCTACTTAAAATAGCGTCTATGTTAGAGCAGAGGCTGTCAGCATCAATTTATTAAGACTAATTTTGAAATCAGTTTGATTCTTCCTGAGATATTGGTGACAAATCGGCATTTAGAACGTTTTTAGAACGCTTTTCGCTCATTTTGCTCCTGCATCTCCTCTGGGTTAGTGGAAACATATATAAAATATAGCCTATCTTGGAGCAAGATCTGTCACCATCATTTTAACACCATTATATTTGAAATCGGTTCAGTATTTCCTGAGATTGCATAGAAATTGCAATTTAGAACGTTTTTTACAACGCTTTTTGCGCATTTTGACCTCCCTTTTAAATTTGGATTTTTTTAGGAAATGTCCTTAGAGATCATTGTTATCTTATAACTAACTACCATTCTGAATTTCACGATTCAAGGCCCTTCCGTCACGCAAAAACCGCAATTTAGAACGTTTTTCTCCTGCAGCCCCTTTGGGGTAGTGGCACCGACATAAAACATAGCCTATGTTGGAGCAAGGATTTTCACCATCATTTTGACGCCATTATTTTCTTTAATCGGTTTGATATTTCCTGAGATTGTGTAGAAACTACCATTTAGAACGTTTTTTAGAACGCTTTTCTCGCATTTTCACCCCTTTTAAATTTCGAATTGTTTAAGAACTGTTCTTAGAAATCCTTTATATCTAATAAGTAGCTGATACTTCAAATTTCATATTTCTAGGCCCATCAGTAACACATAAATCGCATTTTTAGAACGTTTTTTGCTCCTACACCCCCTTTGGGGTAGTGGCACCGACATAAAACATAGCCTATCTTGGAGCAAGGATTTTCACTATCATTTTTACACCAATATTTTTTAAATCGGTTTGGTATTTCCTGAGATTATGTAGAAACTACCATTTAGAACGTTTTTTAGAACGCTTTTTGTGCATTTTCACCCCTTTTCAATTTCGAATTGTTTAAGAACTGTTCTTAGACACCATTTATATCTTATAAGTAACTAATATTCCAAATTTCATATTTCTAGGCCCTTCAGTAACGCAAAAATCGCATTTTTAGAAAGTTTTTTGCTCCTGCTCCCCCTTTGGGGTAGTGGCACCGACATAAGATATAGCCTATGTTCTAAGTTGGGCGAACACCATCATTTTGATACCATTACTTTTGGAATCGGTTCGGTAGTTCCTGAGCTTATCTCCGACAAATAAACAATTTTTTCCTCTTTATAATATGACTAGCAAACCCCGCGGCTTTGCTCGCATAATATTTGAAATATGCCAAGTGATATTTATATGTCTAATTTTTATTAAAAGGTACTAACTAAATTTTTATTTTATTAAAAGGTAATATTTTATTTTATTAAAAGGTACTTATTACTTTTAGGAATATTTCAAAAATTACTTTTTAAAACACAGTTTGATTAAACATACTTATTACACTGCATTAGGCAGAAATGAGACTTAAATTAATAAAATGAAATAAAAATAAATAAATGATAATTTAGAAAATATTTTGAAACTTTTATGCTCAATTAATACGCTCATTTCAGTATTTATTTGAAGTTTTGAATTTTTTAGAATCCATTTTCTTACATCTTAAAATTAACCATCATGTCAAATTCCAAGTCCTACCACCTTTCTCAACATAAAGGGCTATGTTGAAACAGGAACTGTCACCATTAATTTGACAACATTAATTTTGAAATCGGTTTGTTATTTCCTAATATTCCACAGAAACGTCATTTAAAAAGATTTTAAAGACCTCTTTAAGAACGTTTGTTGTTCCTGTGAACCCCAGGTGGTAGAATCACCGGCATAAAATATAGCCTGTGTAGGATCAGAGACTGTTACCATTGATTCGCATTGATTACTTTTATAACCGGTTTATATTCCCTGAAATTGCATAGAATCGTAATTTAGAACTTTTTTATGATGCTTTTCGCACCTCCCCTTCGCTTCACCCCTTTTTAATTCGAATTTATTTTCGACGTTTTTATATTTTATAAGTAACTACCATGTCATATTTAAAGATTCTACGCTTTTCAGTATCAAAGAAATCGCAATGTAGAAAGTTTTTAGCTCCTGCAACCCTCTGGTGGTAGTGGAACAGACATAAAATATAGCTTATGTTCGAGCAGGTTCTATCACCAAAATTTGTCATCATTATTTTTTTAATCGGTTTGGTAATTTATAAGTTTGCTTAAAAATTGTAATTTATAACGCTTTTCACTCACTTCATTTTTTTAAATTTGGAATTTTCTTTCGACTGTTCTTAGAAAGCAGTTGCATCTTGTAAGTAAATACCATGCCATACTTCAAAGTGTTTGACCCCTAAGTTGTGCAAAAAACGCAAATTAGAACATGTTTTGCTTTTGCAACCCTCAGATGGTAGTGACAGCAACATAAAATATAACCTATGTTATAGAAGGGACTGTCACCATTGATTTGCAACGATTACTTTGGAAATAGCTTTGGTATTTCCTTAGATTGAGTAGAAATCGCAATTTAGAACGTTTTTAGGACGCTTTTCGCGCATTTTCACCCCTTTTTAAATTTCCAATTTTTTCGAAACTGTTCTTAAAGATTATTTATATCTAATAAATATGTACCTTACCTAATTTTAAGTTGCTAGCCCCTACCGATCTCAAAAATAGAAATTTAAAACGCTTTTTGCTCCTGCAACGTCTTGGTGATAGTAATACCGACATAAAATAGCGTCTATGTTAGAGTAGGGGCTGTCAGCATCAATTTCCTACCATTACGTTTGAAATCAGATTCATTCTTCCTGAGATATTGCCGACAAATCGGCATTTAGAACGCTTTAGAACGCTTTTCGCGCATTTTGCTCCTGCATCTCCTCTGGGGTAGTGGAAACAGATATAAAATATAGCCTATCTTGGAGCAAGATCTGTCACCATCATTTTTGCACCATTATATTTGAAATCGGTTCAGTACTTCCTGAGATTGCATAGAAATCGCAATTTAGAAAGTTTTTTACAACGCTTTTTGCGCATTTTGACCCCCTGTTAAATTTCGATATTTTTAGGAAATGTCCTTAGAGATCATTGATATCTTATAACTAACTACCATTCCAAATTTCACAATTCTAGGCCCTTCCGTAACGCAAAACCCGCAATTTAGAACATTTTTCTCCTGCACCCCCTTTGGGGTAGTGGCACCGACATAAAACATCGCCTATGTTGGAGCAAGAGTTGTCACCATCATTTTGACGTCATTATTTTTTAGATCGGTTTGGTATTTCCTGAGATTGTGTAGAAACCACCATTATAACGTTTTTTAGAACGCTTTTCGCGCATTTTCACCCCTTTTAAATTTCGAATTGTTTAAGAACTGTTCTTAGGAATCCTTTATATCTAGTAAGTAGCTAATATTTCAAATTTCATATTTCTAGGCCCTTCGTTAACGCAAAAATCGCATTTTTAGAAAGTTTTTTGCTTCTGCACCCCCTTTCGAGTAGTGGCACCGACATAAAACATAGCCTATGTTGGAGCAAGGGTTGTCACCGTCATTTTGACACCCTTATTTTGATATCATTATTTTTTAAATCGGTTTCATATTTCCTGAGATTGTGTAGAAAGCACCGTTTAGAACGTTTTTTAAAACGATTTTCGCGCATTTTCACCCCTTTCAAATTTCGAATTGTTTAAGAACTGTTCTTAGAAATCCTTTATATCTAATAAGTAGCTAATATTTCAAATTTCATATTTCTAGGCCCTTCAGTAACACGTGAATCGCACTTTTAGATCGTTTTTTGCTCCTGCACCCCATTTGGGGTAGTGACACCGACATAAAACATAGCCTATCTTGGAGCAAGCGTTGTCACCATCATCTTGACACCAATATTTTTTAGATCGGTTTGGTATTTCCTGAGATTGTTTAGAAACTACCATTTAGAACGTTTTTAGAACGCTTTTTGTGCATTTTCACCCCTTTTAAATTTCAAATTGTTTAAGAACTGTTCTTGGACATCATTTATATCTTATAAGTTTCTAATATTCAAAATTTTATATTTCTAGGCCCTTCAGTAACGCTAAAATCGCATTTTTAGAACGTTTTTTGTTCCTGCGCACCCCCTTTGGGGCAGTGACACCGACATAAAACATAGCCTATCTTGGAGCAAGCGTTTTCACCATCATTTTGACACCAATTTGTTTTAAATCGGTTTGGTATTTCCTGAGATTGTGTAGAAACTACCGTTTAGAACGTTTTTTATAACGCTTTTTGTGCATTTTCACACCTTTTAAATTTCAAATTGTTTAAGAACTGTTCTTAGACATAATTTATATCTTATAAGTAACTAATATTCAAAATTTCATATTTCTAGGCCCTTCAGTAACGCTAAAATCGCATTTTTAGAAAGTTTTTTGCTCCTGCACCCCTTTCGGGTAGTGACACCGACATAAAACATAGCCTATCTTGGAGCAAGCGTTGTCACCATCATTTTGATACCAATATTTTTTAAATCGGTTTGGTATTTCCTGAGATTGTGTAGAAACTACCATTTAGAACGTTTTTTAGAACGCTTTTTGTGCTTTTTCACCCCTTTTAAATTTCAAATTGTTTAAGAACTGTTCTTGGACATCATTTATATCTTATAAATGACTAATATTCAAAATTTCATATTTCTAGGCCCTTCAGTAACGCTAAAATCGCATTTTTAGAACGTTTTTTGCTCCTACACCCCCTTCGGGGTAGTGGCACCGACATAAGATATAGCCTATGTTCTAAGTTGGACAAACACCATCATTTTGATACCATTACTTTTGAAATCGGTTCGGTAGTTCCAGAGCTTACCTCCGACAAATAAACAATTTTTTCCTCTTTATAATAGGAGTATAGACTAGCAGGCTATGACCGCTCCGCTGGTCAATATTTCCAAATGAACCTTGGATTAAACGAAATGGTGAATTTGAACTTGTATTTTAAATAATATGGACCTTCAGCTGGACCTTGCTCATTGCTGAAAACGATGCGAACGCCATTGTGATATAATATTATCTTCAGCGTTGGACAAAATTTACCTTTTAAGAAGTAATTCTTTTAGTTGATTATTAACAGTGCACTTTTGGTAGGGTAATGAGACCGTAATGACAACAGGAATTAATAGCTCTATAACTAATCGACATATAATGAAATGTTATATACCAACACCATTGATGAAAAGCCATGTAACAGTGCCACTTGCTTCAAAATATGTTCTGTAGACTTTTTAAAAAAAGGCTAAACTTTCATTATCAGGTTCACTTAATTTTTTAAGTTTTTCTGTTGCTCTATAACTAAGTAACGTTGAACAATATGTATAGGCTAAAACCTTTCCAAAATTATTACCTAACTAATTGTGGTATATCCTATCATAGTATTATAAACAATCGGAATGAAATCCAAATTTCCGTTTGAAATATATAGTAGATGATGATGATGCGATTTTGTGTAATAGAATTCGTCGTGAAATTTTCGCTTCAAACATAAACGATGCTTTCAACATTATAGCTAATACACCAATATGTGCAGTATCCGATGATGGAAGGTTAAATTGGATTCTTATGAGCAACTACCCAAAGAAAAGTGAATATGCGGCTTTTGTGATACTTTATGTTAGCCTGGCGAGGCAATAAATCAACAAAGAATGTTTTCACACCACATTCTTATTTTATTATTTTCATTTGAAATACAAACTTTTCACTGATTTAATTTAAAATGCATGCCTTACACTAATTTCATTTAAAAAAACTGAAAGGTAAACAATAACAGGAAATAATTCCATAATTAAAAACAAAGAATTATTTTTAATTTACATACGCAAAATGTAACTACTTCTACTGGCAATTTTAAAAATGCTATTGGCGAGATATGCGCACGGCAGTTATAAATGTACAGATTTTTTCTTCTTATCGAGGAGCAAATTGTAAATTGCCAAATATTATTTCAATTCCAATTTCTTTCATTGAAAATAATTTTTAAGTCGTTACAAACATTGCTTTCATATTTAAATACTTTCGTTGGTCTTGGTATTACTTAGTTATCCCGTCGACCAATTTCGCCAAATTATATAAATTGCCAAATTATACTAATTGACATAATTTTTATTTTAAATAACGAAAGAACAAATGAATTAGTGTAACATTAATAAAAATACAAATGAAACGTCGAAATAAAAGTCGCCTGGTGACGTAAACATGTGTAACTTGCTTAAAGTCAGGTGAATTTGACATTTATGATCAACCATTATTGACATTTAATCTTATAGTTGGTGATAGATTTTTGGTCGACGGAATATCTAAGTAGTACCTTTTTGTTTTATAATGATAACTTCTTAGTAAATTTGTCCCTTTTATTTTATATAAGATCACATGTTTTTCTTTTTTGGTACTACTTAGTTATCCCGTCGACCAAAAAACTATCTCCAAATTATAAGATTAAATGCCAATAATGGTTGATCGTAAATGTCACATTCACATCACTTTAAGGCAGTTACGCATGTTTACGTCATCAAGTTATTTTTATTTCGACGTCTTATTTGTATTTTTATTAATGTTATACTAATTTATTTGTTCATTCGTTGTTTAAAATACAAATTATATCAATTAATATAATTTGGCGAGTGATTTGTCGGTTTATATAATTTGGCGAAATTGGTCAACAGGATAACTAAGTAGTACCATTTTTCTATTAAGACGTTCGTGTATTTTTTTTTTTTTTAACTCATAGCGCCGTTTTTATTCTTTAGCCAAAAGTGTTAATTTGAATTTTTTCCGTTGCTAGAGTAACGGATGTAATGTTAGATATTTTGAGGTTTAGATGCCAAAGACACCGCCAAATTAGAAAAATATGAAAACTTTCATGAACTGTTGAACATGTCTTATAATAATTTACTTGGCACCATTCGATTCAGCATACTAAAATACATTGAATTATGCTATCATTTGATGCATAATTATAATATCAGATTTTTAAGGAATTTTTTCCCTCCCCTTGCAAAAACGATGTTAGGGGTGATACGTTAGAAGATCCTTTCTTAGCGGCAGTCTATGTCATAAGAAGTATTTTTACCACGATTTTCAAGATTTTAGGTTCAGTAGTTTGCGCTGTGCGTTAATTACTCCCTTAATCCAGACTTTATTTTATATATACTATATAGAAACGCCGTTTGGCGATGACTTGATGATCGAAAATTAGTCCAATTTCATTTGAAATATTACATAACAGGGGAGAAAATACGAAGAAAGACGAAGAAGAAATGACGATTTACAAAAGACTTGTAATTTTTTTTTCCAAAATGGTGAATTTTTCGATAATAATAACGCATGATTGTATAAATTTCCTTAAAAATTATCTTCATTTCGAAGTTGTGAATTTTCCTATAAATGAAATTGGCGATATGACTTAAGAAAAAATGAAATAAGCAATAGATAATATTTGCTTTAAAAAATGAGTAATATTCGTTGATCTGAGTTCGAGTTTATAAATATTATGCTTTCGGAATTATGGTAAGAAACATTTTTAAAAAGCATGAAATTATTTTACAATATGTATGTGTGGCAGAAATTTGCACTAAAATGTAAGTATTTGATTCCATTATTAAAATATTAACTGATATACATATAAGTTACAATTGAATATAAAAATGTACTCAAAAAATGATCTCGTTCACTTAAAAAAACACCATTTGTGAGAATATCCTGAAGCTAATATCAGGCTTATGCATTTTTGGCTTAAAATCACATTGTTTGGCGAAAAAAGAAAGAAAAAATCGTAACGAAACAAATAATAATTAAACATGTGACTTACAATTACATCTGCTTGTTTTTTCTATAAGTCAAATGATGTGGCAATTATATAAAAAGAAAAAGAAAAGAAAAAAAAGAAAAAAATGTCATTAAAAATTCATCTAATCAAATTTTCAGATTCATTTCTATAATCTAAAGCAAGCGATAAAGAACCAAATATTGCTTATCAATTCTAATCTTTCTCATTAAATTAATTTTTAAGCATTACAAATATTTCTTTCAGGTTTAAATTAAATTACAAATATTTCTTTTATGTTAAAATTAAATATTTTCGTTTTTTTTTTAACATTATCCCTCATTTAAATGGATTTTTCTTTTTCTTTTTTACAATTAAATATCAGTAATTATTTTCTTCATTTATTTTTCTAACTTATACAGCGATTTCAATTCATTTGTCGCCAAAAAAATAGCCTCTGGCAACCTTTTTGTTCAAAATAGCAGTAAAATACGAAATTTATTATCAAAAATCGGCATTTAGAACGTTTTTTAGAACGCATTTTGCGCATTTTAACAGCTTTTAAATATAGAATTTTTTAAGAAATGTTCATAGCGGTCATTTATATCTAATAAGTAACTACCATGCAAAAATTCCATGTATCTGAGCCCTCCAGTAACACAAAAATCGCAATTTCGAACGTTTTTTTGCTCCTGCACCCCCTTTAAAGGTAGTGGCACCGACATAAAATGTAGCCTATGTTGGAGCAAGGATTATCACCATCATTTTGACACCATTATTTTTGAAATCGGTTTGGTACTTCTTGAGATTGCATAAAAATCGCCATTTAGAACGTTTTTTAGAAAGCTCTTTTGCGCATTTTGACCCCTTTTAAATTTCGAATTTTTTAAGAAATGTTCTTAGAGATCATTTATATCTAATAAGTAACCACCATGCCAAATTCCATATATCTGGACCCTTCATTAACACAAAAATCGCAATTTCGAACGTTTTTTTGCTTCTACTCCCCCTTTAGGGGTAGTGGCACCGACATTAAATGTAGCCTATGTTGGAGCAAGAGTTGTCACCATCATTTTGACACCATTATTTTTGAAATCGGTTTGGTACTTCTTGAGATTGCGTAATATTCCCCATTTAGAACGTTTTTTAGAACGCTTTTCGCGCATTTTCACCCCTTTTAAGTTTCGAACTTTTTAAGAAATGTCCTTAGAGATCATTAGTATCTTATAAGTAACTACCATTCCAAATTTCATGTTTCCAGGCCCTTTAGTAACACAAAAATCGCATTTTTAGGACGTTTTTTGCTCCTGCACCCCCTTTTGGCCAGTGGCACGGACATAAGATATAGCCTATGTTCTAAGTTGGACCAAAACCATCATTTTGAGACCATTACTTTTGGAATCGGTTCTGTAGTTCCAGAGCTTACCTCCTACAAATAAACAATTTTTACCTCTTTATAATAGAGTATAGAGTATAGATGAGTATAGAAGATAATTGCTGGAAATCTGTTTTCAGTTATGATAAGCGTTTTTAAATTAACCTAAATTTTACGTATTTCTGGGCATTTATAAATGCCGTAGATCATATACAGAGATACACAAAATAATTCGTACACTGTAAAAAAATACTGGCAGTTTTCCTGTAGGAATCGGAAAAATATTTGCCCTTATCGTACCGGAATAATTTCCGACCCAGCTCGGAATAAAATCCGTAAAATAAGGAAATAGTCAGTAAAACGGTATTTTATGGATTTTATTCCGAGCTGAGTTGGGAATTATTCCGGTACGATAAGGGCAACTATTTTTCCGATTCCTACCGGAAAACTGGCATTATTTTTCTTACGGTGTAGCTATAACTGAATATAAGCGGGAATTCTTTAAAGGTGGTTTTTAATTCAGTTATGCATCTTCAAGCTGAACTATATTTTGCATCCTAACAAGGAGAGGGTCAACCTTGTTAATCACAGATTTTGATTATTTTAATATATGTTGTAGGATAGAGACCCCTTAGTGTCAGGTTCAACGGATTTTATCCAACGCTGCTTAGTTCTTGAGAAACCGGGGGGTCTAATAATAGTACACAACTTAAATACTTACATTGCAACCGCAACGATAGGTTGGTCGTAGCTCAGTTGGTACGGCGTTCGCTGGCTGATCTACGGGCCCGGGTGCGGTACCCCAACGCGCTACATTTGTTTTTCTCATTTTTTGTTTTATAAATATACTTGTGATTATAATTTAATGATTTCTATTACAAATTTTAATATCATACATTAATTATAATATTAACAAACTTAAATTTATCATTTTTTATTTTTAAAGTATTATTTCTCATCCTTTAAAGAGGTTTAAAAAGAAATTGGATGTATTATTGAATGATAAAAATTCGAAAATCGTGACAAAATCTATTGTGGTGCCATCTAGTTATGATAAAATAAAAGAACATTCAAATAAAATAAAAATAAAAGCAGAAAGAAGATAAAGGTGAAAGCAAAATAATTGAAAGGGCAAGCATGCGTATTACAAATTTAAAAATATTTAATATGCAAAAAATCGGTTGTAATTTAATTCTGATGCCAATTTTCAATATAATTATGCTTGTTACTTTAAAAACAGAATAATAGTATTATCGCAGTGACTTCCTTTGTTAAAGCAATGCGTAAATGATGTTTCTTTAAAATCACGAATTGACACAATTGCTCAATATCATTGCAACTATAAAGAATATATGAAATACATTTTAAAAGTGACTTTTAAAAAATTAACAGTTTTATGATGTTTTATACAACTATTTAGTTAAAAGTAAAAAATTAAATAGGTTAAAATTATAAATGATATACAATATTATAAATTTTAATTGACATTGACATTATTAATTATATTTATAAGTATATTTATAAAACAAAAAATGAGAAAAACAAATGCAGCGCATTCAGGTATCGAACTCGAGCCCCACAGATCAGCCGGCAAATGCCATACCAACTGAGATACCACCAACCTATCATTTCTGTTGCAAAGTAAGTATTTAAGTTGTGTACTATTATTAGACCCCCCGGTTTCTGAAGAACTCAGGAGCGTTGGATAAAATCCGTTGAACCTGAGACTAAGGGGTCTCTACCCTACAACATATATTAAAATGATCACAATCTGTGATTAACAAGGTTGGCCCTCTCCTTGTAAGATATTTTTGTAGAATATAAATAAAGTCATATAATTTTTGAAATTTCCATCTTATACTGTGCAGTGACAATTTCACATACGTTAAAAAAGTATAACTATACTTTATGAATCCCGTTTTGAGATTTTTAAGATAATATGATAAATGCTTTTTACGCAATTTTTTTTCTGTAACTACTTCATGCTTTGTATTTTTGTCTATCAGATATAAAATAATTATGCTATATTTCGTATTTTAAATTTTTAATTAACGTTAACTATTTTACTTCTAGTTCAAAGTAAACATCAGACCAAACTTTAGGTGAATCTTTCTTGTTTCGTGACAACGCTGTTTAAATTAAAGATATTATAGTAAACATTTTCTCAAATCTTCTTTTTTTCTCTGTGATTTTAGGTATTTTTTGTCGTTCTCCAATTTCAATGTTCTTGTTTTCATTTAAATAAGTAAAATTACTTTTTTTATCTTTAGGTTTCGAATGTATGACGTTTTCTCTACTTTTCAATACTTGAATGTCAATAAATGTGTGATGCATCTCTTTATACCGGTTGAATGTGGAAATTTCCCCCCTCCGGATGATGATTAGTAATTCACAAGTATAGTCTCAAGAACAATTGATTATCAGCTCTCATCATCAGATGAGCAATGACAATTGTCATCTCCAGTTATTTTTATCTCTGAGTCTTTATTATGTTATCACATACAGGAGCAAGTGATGATTCATGGATTTTAACTTTTATAGATTGTAAAATTATTTCAATTATGAATATTTTATTTCATTTCTAAAACGTTCTCTCTCAAGATTTCGTCACTAGAAAGGTATCTAGACAAATGAAATGTATTAAAATTTTAAAATTCAGAGCATACACTTTATATAGAAGTAAAAAACATAAATGCATATTTGATCAGTGAAATGAACAGTAATGGAAAAAGCATACTTTCGCTACTAAAAGCATTGTTTTACTGGTACCTATCATTTAGTAATAATGTCTACTATGAAATATTATACTTAAACATTGGTTAGGGGATCATCTAAAGATAGAAATTATACTACGATTTAAACTTGAAATAATAACACCGAAGTTTGACATCATATTTTTATTCCTAGATAAATTTTACATATTGGGCACCAAACGGGAAGTCATAGTTTAAATATAGAAATTGTACTTTACTGTAAAATTGAAATAGGTAACACTCAACTTTGACATCATATTTGTTTTCCGTGGTAAATTTTACGTATTGGGAATGAAACGGGAAGTAATAGTCTAAATACAGAAATTGTACTAAACTCTAAAGTTAAAAAAAAATACACTAAATTTTGACATCATATTTGATTCACCGGTAAATTTCTCGTATTGGGCATCAAACGAGATGCAAAGTCTAAATATAGAAATAGTACTAAACTCGAAAATTTGAAAATATAACACTAAATTTTGACATCAGACTTGTATTCCTCTGTGAATTTTACTTATTGCGCATTAAAACGGGAAGTAATAATCTAAATATAAAAATTGTACTAAACTCTAAAAGTTGAATAAATAACATTACGTTTTGACATCATATACGGATTCCTCGGTAAATTTTACGTATTGCAGATCAAACGGGAAGATATTGTCTAAATATAGAAATTGTACTAAACTGAAAAATTAAAAAAAATAACACTAAATTTTGACATCATATTTGAATTCCTCGGTAAACTTTACGTATTGGGGTACATCAAACGAGAATTCATTCGCTGAAGTATTGGGTCTTTCGGAAAATCGTGTCCGTTTAGGAAAATCAATTCGTACTGGAAAATTCTATCATTTAATTATTAGACATTGATTCCGATATCTAATGTCTAATAATTACTGGGCAGAATTTCCCGGTACGAGTTGATTTTCCCAAGCGGACACGACTTTCCGAACGACCCAATAGTTTAGGAATTACCGTCAACCGGTGCTATATTGGGCCACTTTTTCCTGGTTCCACTCACATTTCCATTATTAAAAAATATTATATGTGATTTTTCAACGTCGAAATGGAGTTGTAAACAATTAATATGAAACAATGAAGCAAACTGTATCGTTTTAAGGAGAATTCTTTTTTAACTATTTAAAAAGTTTTGGAACAAAGTAGCCCCTGCTGATGGCTTCTTTTGTCCATTCACTTAGTTTTATATAAAATGAATACATTTCATATGTAAATGAATACATTTTCATTGAAACTCCCTTGCAGTAGCATTTGCTAATAAATTAACACGGCAAACTCAATAAACAAATGTTTTTTTGGTTTTTTTTTTTCAGCAACTGGAACAAAAACAATTAATGTAACATTTTGCTACAGTAACATGCTGAAAAAATGTTACTTAAAACATGTTTTAGCAGACTTGGTTGTATAAAAAAGGAAGGAGCTGTAATTTCGGAATTATTTCCTTGAATGTACTAGAAATGGATTGTGTTAAAATATTATATTTTACAAATCATATTTTTCATGGAACTTAATGAAAAAACATATTTTTTTATTAATGTTCCAAAAGTATTAGAATTACATTCTGTGAATTATTTTAACATAATTCGGCTTCTAGAAGACTAAGACAAACAAATCTAAAATTACAGCTTATTTCGTCAAATATATTTTGAGTTATGTTTTTTTTTTAACGCTACATGCATTGTAATGTGTTTCGCAACAATTAATAATGAATTTAACGTTAGGAGCTCTAAAATTTAAACTAGCATGTTTCCTAAACTAGTGGACTAAACTACCCGTTTGGTCTCCGAAAAACTGAAGGTAAAATTTACCTAAGCATTCAATAATGATGTCAAAAGTGGGTGCTATTTTTTTTTTTTTTTTTTTTTTTTTTTTTTTTTTTTTTTAAGTTTAAATTTAAATACACCTGTATATAGAAAAAGAAAATATAAGTAATGTGTAATTTATAAATAAGTTACAAAATGCCATGATATTATTTCGGGGAGGGGGGGGGGTGGGGGGCGACTAATCCCCTAAGCTTCTGTCCTCCTGATGCAAAGCTATAAATCAAAAATTATTAATTTTACTTTTCGTATAAATATTATTTTTTAACTTTTAAAATATGGAATATGTTTTTTTTTTTTTTTTTTTTTTTTTTTTTTTTTTTTTTTTAAATGTTTAAATTTACATACACCTGCATATAGAAAAAGAAAATATAAGTAATATGTAATTTAAAAATAAGTTACAAAATAATAAGTCTAAAATATTTAAATTGTTTACTTTTTTAAAAGAAAGTCAGTTTTATCACTTTTTTGCAGGGAAAAAAGGATATTTTTAAAAATACCATATCATTGTTTTCCGTGATTAAAATTCCTTACATGTCGCAAAGAAAAGTTAATATGATTGTAACTTAATACTTGAAATAATCTCAGGAAGAAGTGTCTACCACTGCTCAATTATCAGGATTTGTAACCTTGAGAAGTATTCGCGGGATTCTTGTTTCTTGTCAACCAATGGGAGAATGGAACCTTTCACTCTTGAGTCTCTTCCTGGGAGACTGGTAAGATTGATGGATTCGCCCCGCCCTCCGTTACACTGCCTTTTATTATATAGAGATTGGCCTCCAAAGCAAAACTTAAGTATAATATTAATAACTAGGGAACATTACTGATCAAATGTTTCCTGTTAGCTTTTTATACGATGATGTGCGGATAGTTCGTATGAGGGAAAATTTTCTTCACAACTTTACTTAGTTCATTGCAATGATACTTCATTTGATATATTATTTTTCATTGACGACATTAATTTAAGATAAATAATGTTATTTTTGTAAACCAATATCATTGCGTTATCTCATTCGAATCATTTCTTTCGAAGGTATACATTGTAAAACGTTAAAAGCACGAATTAAAGGCAAAATGTATGCAAAGTAAAAATTGTTTAAGAGGATTCAAACTAGTTTTATAAATTTTCATGATTAATGTTGCTTAAAACATTCTATGAAATTTTGAAGCAATACGTTCTGCAATTATTTTTCTAATATCGAGAAAAAAAATCACTACGAATAGTAAGAGTTTTATTTGTTATTGATTGGATTTGATACAAGAAAAAACTAGTCGGATGTACCAATCCCAAAACTTTCTTCTATCTCATACATGTTAATACTTCAAAATTCGCTATCACACTGCCAAAATTAAATGGCAATCTATGCATCTCATGAGGATTCTAACGATATGAAATTCCGTGCATTAGTTCTTGAGATATGACTATAGCTGAAATCGTCTAAATTCAGCAAAATGCTGCCTAGCAGCGCCACCTATTGGGTGATTTATACCAAATCCTAATCAGCAACAATTTATGTCAACGTCTGACTGAATCTGAAGTTTGGAGAAAATCCGTACATTAGTTTTTGAGATAGAGCAATAGCGAAAATCGTGAAAATTTCTGCATAGCAGCGCCACCTATTGGGTGATTAACACCAAAACCTAATTAACAACAACTTGTGTCAACATACAACTAAATCTGAAGTTAGATGAAAATTGGTCCATTAGTTCTATTGATAGAGCTATTGAGGCAATCGTGGAAAAGGCAGCAGAGAAGCGCCACCTGTTGGGCGATTTACACCAACACCTAGTCAGTAGCAAGTCATATCAAGGACTAACTTAATCTGAAGTTTGATGAAAATCCGTGCGTTAGTTCTTAAGATAGAGCTATTGGGGAAATCGTGTAAATCCTGCAAAATTCATCATAACAGCGCCACCTGTTGGGCGATTTACACCAAAACGTAAGCATCATCAATTCATATCAAGGACTAACTAAATCTGAAGTTTGATCAAAATCGGTGCATTAGTTCTTGAGATAGAGCTATTGCGAAAATCGTGAAAAATGTAAGCATTGCAGCGCCACCTGTTGAGCGATTTACACCAAAAACTAATCAGCATCAATTTGTATTAGGCACTAACTGAATATCAAATTTTATTAAATTCCGTGCATTAGTTCTGGAGATAGAGCGCCCACAAAATTTGTGTCACATACACACAGACAGACAGACTCACAGACTCACAGACAGACATTTTGTAAAAACATGTTTTTTGGAATCTCTGACCCCTAAAACGTGTAAATCCGTCGAAAACCGGAATTCGAAAATTTTCATGAATCCAATACTTTCTTCTTGTAAAGATAGAAGAAAGTAAAAATTACGCAATTTAAACACTTTAAGGGATATTTTCGTGATTTTAATATGAACTAATTTTCAGTTTGTAAGAGTCTGAAAATGAATATTTACGATATATTGTTTCATTTTACTCTTGCTTTTGGTTCGCGCGAAAGCGACAAGCTTAAAAAAAATGCAATATTAATGTTACTATTTTTGATAATGTTAAAGTTAATGTTTTACGTACAATTTTTGTTAATTCAAATTTTCAATAGTTCTAACGTTTTATATGCCCCTTGAAATTTGCACTAAGATGAGCAATAAGTTGTAGAAACGATAATAAATGTGTACTTTTTATTCTCAGATTCTCCACACTGTTAAAAATTTTGTGATAGGTTGAACCAATTTTTGGTGCTCCAGTAGCTGCAACCATAAGATAGTGAAATCTAGATCCAACATTTGGTGTTACGGTTCAAACGGAGCTTCAAATTTTGGAGTGATATTTCACCCTCTTATGGTTGTAGCTACTGCAGCACCAAAAGTTGGTTCAACCTACCACAAAATTTTAAACAGTGCATGTTAACACCTTTCAGCCCAGTATTTTAATTGATAACGCAAATTAAAAAAAAAAACATGTTTTTAACGGTTAATTAAAAAAATCCGATACATGCCCTATAGGATATTAAATAAAATCTTTACTCAGAAATATGTCCATATTTCTGAGAATTACACTCACAAGAATTCTCCTTGTACTCCAGCAAGGTGTATTACGATAACTTGATTATTGCTCAAAATAACACAAAATGTGTTTCATTATTGTTGTTATGATTAATGCACTGAGAAATAATCCTATGGACACACACTCATTTCAGAAAACGACTTAGTTACATTAGATTGCCTTTCATATCTTTACTTACTTTTATAAGTTATTATAATTTAATTCGCCACTCGTATTTACAAGTCAGCGCTTTTAAACATTTTCTCTTAATAGTCATGACGGGAGATGAAAACCTAATGTGATATGAAAATGGCTTTGAACATAAATCAAGCAAACACTACTCTTTGCAATCTGAATTACCGTAATCAAAATCTCGCAATTTTCATATAATGTTTCCAGTTTTATTTCATTAATGGATGATTTCTGTTCATGACGTTCTAATATGCATTATCCGAAAAATTTCATAAATTGCATTAAGGGATTTTTCCAAGTAAGAACATTAAGTTGATGTAAATGAAAATTCTTGTAATTGAAGTTCTTTCCAATATTTGTGGTAGATTTAAAAATATATTCGAAAATATTTTATAACTAAATTGAAAATATTGCCTTAACATGAAAGCTGACAAGATTTGTTAAATTAAATTCGAAAACATTTTATGACTAAATTCAAGTGATTATTTAAATAGTAAATATGACTAATTTTGCATCACGTAAATTTGCTTCAAAAACTTTATTACGTTATTTAAAAAATGAAATGAGCTCATTCTACAAATGGAATTTTCTGTATATAAACCGAAATATAAAAATAAAATATTACTCATACATTGTACATTACTGTAACACACACACATTATGTGTACATATACACTGGTGTAAAAGTTATGATAATTTGAGAATTCTGTTAATTTTCTTTAAAAGTCCTTAGCAAAGGTTAAAAATAGAAATTCCAAACAAATGTAAATCCTTAGTGTTCAATGTGTAAAGCGTAAACATGCGTGTTTAGAAGACGTGGGGTTATATATAACAATTTCCACGTTTCATTTGCTGATATCAATTAGTCATTTTCGTAGTATTACGTTGTTTGATAGAATTTAAAAGCAGACAGTTAAAATTGGTGGCTACCGATGTTTTTAAGAGTGATTTATGTGAAGAATTGCTTAAAGATGTATGCAGTTGCAACCATAAAGAATATCTGGGTATTTAATACCTGCTTCCAACTTGTAGAAAAAATCCTTAAGATTAATTTATGTTTTATATTTAAGTTTTTAAAATATTAAAAATTCGAATTGCCTTCAGTGTCACACTTATGTACATAATCTTTATAATTCTAGCATATCACGAAGTGAGTGAAAAATCCATTTTAAATTTCCATCTTAAAACCAAAATTTTTTTAAGGGTGTAATAATAAGACAAGTGAGTCAAAGGTGGCCTATAACCTTAATCGGCTGTTACTGTATGCAGTAGTTTCAGTTTTGAGGTTTTCAAGTAGTGGTTCTAATTTTCAGTTAAGAAGATATTTTAATTTACATATGTTTAAATTCTTAGAATTTTGAGTTAAGAAAGGTTTTGGGAAAGCTTATTACTTTCTCTTTAACCAGATTCACTTCAATTCTAATACATTTATCCGATTAATAATTTTTCGTTGTGAAAATGGCGACCATGTGAATGTTCCCAAGGTGTCCGACACCTGGACCACCTTGAGAAATAAAGATGGAAATCAGTGTAGTAAGGGAAATTTTCAAAATAAATTCTCAAAAATCTGAAAAAAACTTATTACCATTCATTACAATTTATAATCAGACTTCTCCAAGAATTTCCACACTGTTGAGAAGATCAGAGATCTCAAAACAGAACACTGTAACTACCGGAAGAATAGCCTTGAACTTCTATGAACAGAAAGTGGTTCAAAGTCTTTTTGTGTTAGAAGATAAGAAGATAAGTGGAAAAAAACCCGAAGGATATCAAAAGACAGAATCATTAGAGCATAACCACAAGCAAAATAATAATAAAATCAAAACCCGATCCGGTACACTACAAAAAGAGGCTCTTAAACAAACTGATTCTACCATGCCTGGCACAAGTGGACGGCAGTCAAAAGTGAGCTGATTTTGCCCTTTTTGCAAGAAAAACAAAATAACGGAATGCTATTGTGCAATCAAAGCTTGTAATAGTTGCATGAAGAATGTCAGGGACTTACTAAACAAGACAGAATCGAAAATTTCATGTACACTTTCTCCGTGGACTCCGATTAAAAAGGTGTATTTTGAAAAAAAATGTTTATTGTAATTTTTTCCTTGTAATTTCCTTGTAATTAAATACTTAAATTCAATTGAACCTTGTAACATTCTTTTAGAAGTAAACATAGTTTTCCTAGTATTTTTCCATATTTTAAAAGGGACTCCAATATATGGGCCACCTGTGGAACACTATGCGCCAAAGATGGCCCACAAGCTACAATTTCGAAATTGTGTTATAAAACTAATTAAATTTTATTTTTATAAGGAAAAGTATACTTGATAGATGCAAGAGATAAGTGTAAAATTAAAAAAATAAAATAGCCACATACACTTTACAGGAAAATTATGAAAAGTCCTCGAAGCTTAACTATGGCCGCCTTTGGTTCAGCTATCTTACAACAATCTTCGAACAATGAAGAAAGAATTATATGCTTAAATACTTTTCAGCAATCTTTAATGTTTAGCATCAGATAAATGGTTGCTTTTTTAGGTAGCTTTCTTTACAAAAAAGCTACCTATTGCAGCCGTTCGGAGGAAAGCGATTTCAAAAAATTTTGGTATATTTTCATCGATCATGACCCCCAGACCCCGAAACCACCCTCCGTTCAAAATTGATATATACAGGGTGATTCATAAAATATGGGCAGAACTTTAAGGGGTTATAGTACACTTAAAGACAAATAATATTAAATAGGAGACTAAGGGTCCCAGACGTATTCCCAAGGAGATAGGGGGCATTAAAGTTTAGGGTCCGAAATTTCAAATGATTATAAAACATGGAAAAATTGGTCGATTCGTTTGCGGATTTTGCAAAAAATTTTCTTTATGCCAGTATTTTCTTGAAATAAAATTTTAAAGTTCAATTTCAAAAAATGCCGATAGGGGGCGCTTTAGACTTTGGAGTAACAAACAACTATTTTTTAACGTTATTTTTTGTATTTCTTTAAATGATTTCGAAAGCTTAGACTTAAACTTAAATTTTGATCTAAAAATCTGAGTCCTAACGAGTAGTTAAGTAGCGTAAACTGAAATTTGAAATTTGAAACCCTTCTCCCCCCAGAACAAAAATCAGTTATTCCCGATCTTTGTGTCGTAGATTAGGCTCTAACTACTGCCGCGTTTTGCTAAAATTATTCTTTATGTCAGTATTTTCTTGAAAATAAATTTTAAAGAAAATTTTCAAAAAATTCCGATAGAGGGCGCTTTAGACTTTGGAGTAACGAACAACTATTTTATACCGTTATTTTTTGTGTCTCATTAAATGCTTTCTAAAGCTTAGACTTAAATTTTCAGCCCAAAATCTGAATCGTTAGACGTGGTTAAGTTTCTGGGGAGAGGGGTTTGAAATTTCTACTCCTGAGCACAGTTCAGTTTACCATGTCCACACATTGTGTGCTGTGATACGAGGTAAAAAGACACAAATTAGGATTATGTTACCAAAGCATATTTATTAACATGTAATTACAATAAATGTTCAAAATTGTGACCACCAGAGGTTATGCACGCAGAACAACGGCGAAGAATGGAACGGCGAACATTCGCGAAAACATCAGGCTTTTCGAGCACTTCCCCTACAGCGGCGGAAAGTCTGGCGACCAGTTCCTCGGGGGATTCAATGGGTGTCTCATACATAAGAGCCTTCAATCGTCCCCAAAAAAAGAAATCGAGGGGTGAAAGATCTGGCAAGCGAGCAGGCCAAGCAACAGGACCACCTCGACCAATCCATCTGTTCGGAAATGTGATGTCCAGATAGTTGCGGACGTCTCGTACGTAATGGGCTGGCGCTCCATCGTGCTGGAACCACATGACCCGCCGGATGCGTGGAGGAACAACGTTTAACAGGTCTGGCAGCACATGTTGCAGAAATGTGAGGTATGTTTTACCGTTGAGGCGTTCAGGAAGAAGGTACGGTCCGATTAGGTGGTCTCCGAGGATTCCTGCCCAAACATTGATGGAAAAGCGTCTCTGATGAGCATGTGGATACGTAGCATGTGGATTGACATCCGCCCATACATGTGCGTTGTGTGTGTTAAATGTACCTTCACGTGTGAAGGTACATTCATCGGTGAAAAGCACAGTTCGTCCAAAATGTGGATTTAGCGTGTTCTGCTGTAGAAACCAGAGGGCGAATTCAATACGATTTGGATAATCCCATGGAGACAGTTTCTGGACTCGTTGCACATGAAACGGGAGCAAATGTTCATCCTTCAGTACCCTCCAAGTCATGGACTGTGAGGTATCCACCTGCCTAGCCACTGTTCGTGTACTTGTACTTGGCTGCGCCGCTACTACATCCAGAATGGCTTCTGCAACAACTACTGATTCGTCCTTTTTTGCACGACCTGCATTCGACCGGGAAGCGAGAAATGATCCCGTCTCACACAACTGTCTGTGCAAGGGCTCGAAAGTTTTGAGGTTAGGCAACCGCCTGTTGGGAAATCGCTCTCCGTACATTCGTTGTGCCTCTGCACCATTTCCATCTGCCGCTCCGTAAATTAAATGCATCTCAGCCTTTTCCTTATTCGTGAAGGGCACCATCTTCCGATTCATTACTACAGCGACTTACACTTGACTCACCGTTCAGTGGTTTTTATGCCTGAATCGTGTCGAAATTTTGCATACGTGTTCTTCTTCTTCCCCATTTGACATTTGCATACTTTCTGTTTCCTTCTTCACCCGGTGACTAGCGTCAGGAATGGAGCTTTAACGTTTGCATGAGCGACGTTTCCAACTGTGCCAGTGCCTTTATGAGTGAATCCCGACTATGCAGTCCTTGACGAAAGTTGTATTTTTGCCTCGTATCACAGCACACAATCGTTGGGCATGGTTAAGTAGTGCAAACTGAACTATGTTCAGAAGTTGAAATTTGAACCCCCTCCCCTCGATACTGAACCACGCTCAGCGATTCAGATTTTGAGCTGAAAATTTAAGTTTAAGTCTAAGCTTTAGAAAGCATTTAATGAGACACAAAAAATAACGGTATAAAATAGTTGTTTGTTACTCCAAAGTCTAAAGCGCCCTCTATCGGAATTTTTTGAAAATTTTCTTTAAAATTTATTTTCAAGAAAATACTGACATAAAGAATAATTTTAGCAAAACGCGGCAGTAGTTAGAGCCTAATCTACGACACAAAGATCGGGAATAACTGATTTTTGTTCTGGGGGGAGAAGGGTTTCAAATTTCAAATTTCAGTTTATGTTACTTAACTACTCGTTAGGACTCAGATTTTTAGATCAAAATTTAAGTTTAAGTCTAAGCTTTCGAAATCATTTAAAGAAATACAAAAAGTAACGTTAAAAAATAGTTGTTTGTTACTCCAAAGTCTAAAGCGCCCCCTATCGGCATTTTTTGAAATTGAACTTTAAAATTTTATTTCAAGAAAATACTGGCATAAAGAAAATTTTTTGCAAAAACCGCAAACGAATCGACCAATTTTTCCATGTTTTATAATCATTTGAAATTTCGGACCCTAAACTTTAATGCCCCCTATCTCCTTGAAAATACGTCTGGGACCCTTAGTCTCCTATTTAATATTATTTGTCTTTAAGTGTACTATAACCCCTTAAAGTTCTGCCCATCTTTTATGAATCACCCTGTATATATATATATATATATATATATATCTGACCTATGTCACACTGTAACTCCCGTAATTATGAACCGATTTCGATGTAATTCGGTGTGTACATAGTACATACTAATGTCTTGACCGAGTTCGTTGGCCAGCTTCATCCGCCGTTTTGTTTCAAAATGGCGGCCATTTAAAATTTTTAAAAAAATTTAAAACTTGAAATGTGGTACCAAAAAATTAAAAATGGAAAAATATTTTTTTCTTATGTATTTGACCTTTATACAAAGATTCCGGAGCAGTTTTTGTTTCGTCTATATCTTAAAAAATGGCTGAGTTATAGCATTTTTGAATTTCTAGCGTGGCTGACATTTTGAAACGTCCTGAATTTTGTCACGCGATAAAAGGCGTATTTATGAACCGATTTGGATGTAATTCAGTGTGTACATAGTACATACAAATCTCTCGACCGAGTTCGTTGGCCAGCTTCATCCGCCGTTTTGTTTCAAAATGGCGGCCATTTAAAACTTTTAAAAATTTTTAAAACTTGAAATGTGGTACCAAAAAATTAAAAATGGAAAAATATTTTTTTCTTATGTATTTGACCTTTATACAAAGATTCCGGAGCAGTTTTTGTTTCGTCTATATCTTAAGAAATGGCTGAGTTATAGCATTTTGAATTTCTAGCCTGGCTGACATTTTGAAACGTCCTGAATTTTGTCACGCGATAAAAGGCGTATTTATGAACCGATTTGGATGTAACTTCGTTTATACATAGTACATATCAATGTCTCGACCAGGTTCGTTGGTCAGCTTCATCCGCCATCTTGTTTAAAAATAGTGGCCATTTAAATTTTTAAGAAAAATTTAAATTTGAAATGTGGTACCAAAAAATTAAAAATGGAAAAAATATTTTCTTCTTATGTGCTTGACCTTGATAAGAAGATTCGGGAGCAGTTTTTGTTTCGTCTATATCTTAAGAAATGGCTGAGTTATAGCATTTTGAATTTCTAGCGTGGCTGACATTTTGAAACGTCCTGATTTTTCTCACGTAATAACAGGCGTATTTATGAACCGACTTGGATGTACCTTGGTGTGTACATAGTACATACAAGTATCTCGACCGAGTTCGTTGGCTGGCTTCATCCGCCATCTTGTTTCAAAATGGCGGCCATTTAAAAAAAAATAAAAAAATTTAAATGAGATACAAAAAAATTGGAAAGTGAAAAAGATTTTTTTTGTATGTGTTTGACCTTATTACAAAGATTCCGGAGCAGTTTTTCTTTCGTCAATATCTAAAAAAAATGGCTGAGTAATAGCATTTTGAATTTCTCTTGTGGCTGAAATTTTAAAACGACCTGATTTTTATCACGCGATAACAGGCGTAATTATGAACCTATTTGGATGTAACTTGGTCTGTACATAGTACATACCAATGTCTCGACCGAGTTCGTTGGCCAGCTTCATTCGCCATCTTGTCTCAAAAGGATTGCCATTTAAAAAAAATTAAATTTAAAATTCAAAATGAGGTATTAAACAATTGGAAAATTTGTCACGCGATAACACACGTATTCGCCTATTTCGATGTAAGAAGGCATGTGGATAGTATACATCAACACTTCGACCAAGTTCGCTGGCCAGATTCATCAGCCATCTTGTTTCAAAATGGCGACCATTAAATTAAAAAATATATGTATATTTAAAGTGAGGTGCAAAAAAATTAGAAATTGAAAAAGGTTTCTTTCTTAAGTATTTGACCTTGATATAAGGATTCAGGAGCATTTTTTGTTTGTCTTTACCTTAAAAAATGGCTCGGATATAGCAGTTTGAATTTCTATTGTGGGTGACATTTTGAAAAATCTGATTTTTTGCATGCGACAGCACTCTTATATATTAACCGATTCCGATGTGAGTGAGCATGTGCACAGCAATTACTAAGGTCTCGACCAAGTTCACTGCTTAGCCTCATCCACCATGTTGTCTTAAAATGACAGGCACTTTAAGAAATTGCCGAATTTGGCAGCCAAATATATGTTACTTTAAAGAAAAGCAGCTTGGATAAAGCTGACTAATTTCGCGAAATTCTCATTCATTATATTGATAAAAATTAGTATTGAATCTCCTATATTCGGTTTCCACTAAATTGAGCTTCGTGTGTTTGAATGATATAATTTGGCTTTTTTTAAATAAGGATTGTGAAAGCTACCTCTTCCTCCCGGCACTGGCCGGAAGGACTTTTTTAAACTCAAACGACAACATTGAAACTTTATCGACATATATTGAAACATATTCGATAAATAGTTATCTTATACAGTTAAAAATATGTTGAAACTCACTCATTTTAATATAGAAACCAACCAATAGCAAACCATATACTTTTACATTACTGTTTCGTTTTACCAACGGCTACGTACATCATGTTAATACTTAGACTTATTAAGGAAGATTGTTGAACACAGGGTTTGCATTTGAAATTTGATCTTTAATTTCGCAGACCAAAGATCGAATTTCAAAATTCGGGCCTTGTTATAATCTCTATTTAACTATGACCCAAATTTCAGTATGTTACATGTAATTGTCGAGACATTGCCGAGAACTCGGATACATTATCAGATCGGAGCATCGTTCATCTTCGGGTCTCTGTACTTCAATTATTTTTTAAAGGCAATCGGATACACATTCTCAAACAGATTTCAAAAGGAATGAAAAAATTCTCATATAAATAAAATTTATGCTATCTGTAATAATTTTAATACGAAAAGTAAAACGATACTAACGTATGAAGAAATTAATAACCTAAATCCTCTTTCCTGAAATTCATTTCATTTATGATTTTCATAATTATTACCAAGCATTAAGGAAATCTAAAGGTAATTTGTAACTTAGTGTTACAGGACGCGTTTGTACTATTTTATGTGTTTTAAAACGGTTTTCTTTAATTAACTAGCGTGGATATTGAAGAAAAATACCATGGAATTATTTACGGAAAGTTAAAAGACAACTGCAGTTCTTTCTAATACTAGGGGGCTCGGCCCCTACGAGCTACGCTCGTCAACCCCCGTCCAGACACCCCAGACTCTAAATGCACGCTAATTTGATCGGCTTTAAAAGATTAAATTATAATTTAAAAAACAGTGGCGATCTCCCTATAAACGGATTTCTATTCATTTCTCTTTGATTGGGGAATTTTAATGCCAAATCCGCTGCGGTACTACTTGATTATCCAGTCGACCAATTTCGCCAAATTATATAAATCGCCAAACCACTCGCCAAATTGTACAAATTGACATAGTTCTTATTTTAAATAACGAAAGAACAAATAAATTAGTACAACATTAATAAAAATACAAATAAAACGTCGAAATAAAAATAACTTGATGACGTAGACACGTGTAACAACATTTCAAAATAAGCTAATATAAAAGGAATTAAGTAAACAGAGTCTTTGTCTCCTGGTATTTTTTAACAAAGCGAAAAGAAAGTTCTTTTAAATGAGACATTTTAAATTAATCGTTTTTAATCTGACGTAATTTTTCCTATTTAAGACTTCTAACGCATGTTAATGAATTTATTATTTTACAATATCCTTTCTCTTTTAAAATTCACGTGTATACTTCTTATGACGTAATTTTCAATAAGTTCCTGCATTTTATACGCAATTATTTAATTTTAATTTGAAAGTATCTTTTCTATTTATAATAGTCACGTGTAAATAAATTTTTAATTTGAAGCAAACATTATTGTTTCCGTTGTTTATACTGTTGGCAACAGGTTAAATTAGTACAATTTTCTAAAATCTCTCTATTCTTAAAAAAAAGTAACTACCGCTGTCACCGCCGCCGCCGGTTTTGAATTTTTTGTGACCGGAGGTCTTTCTTCGTTAATATTAAAAAAACTGTTGCATACAAAAATATGAAAATCGGTAGTATTATAGAAAAATGTTTGATAAACACGCTGATGCGGACAGTTTTCAAATCGAAGAATTATTTTAAGAGATATTTAATGACAAAGTTGGACAAAAGCGTTCCATTAAAAAAGTTTTATAGGAGCAAAAACTGTACATAGGAATTTAATCATTTTTAGATCATTTTATGCGTCAGAATTTCCCGGTGTGCAGATTGCAGTTAGTTTTTTAATTTGAATAATTTTTCGAGGTTTTTATTTCTATTTTAAATTCAAATTTTCAGCATTTCGAGAGATATTTTTTTACAAATTTTAGAAAATTGTATTAATTTAAACTGTTGCCAGCTGTATAAACAGCGCAAACAGTAATGTTTGCTTCAAATTAAAAATTTATTTTACACGTGACTATTATAAACAAAAAAATATAAAAAGTAGGAACTCATTGAAAATTACGTCATAAAAACTATAGTTACACGTGAATTTTAAATGAGAAAGAATATTGTGAAATAATAAATTCAGTAACATGCGTTAGAAGTCCTAAATAGGAGAATTTACGTCATATTACACTTATTACGTAAAGTGAACAAAAAATAATATTGCAAAACAGTTTTAATTTAAAAATTGCGCGAGACATTTACTTGACATTTTAAGATGATCATAATATTTCATTTCTAACAAATGTATTTTGACGTGAATATTAAAAAGAGAAAGAAAAGTTTGGTAAAAATTGCGTCAGATTATAATTGTCAGATTCAAATTATAATTCAATCTTCCGAAATCTTTTTAAAGGCGATCACATTAGCGTGCTGTTAGAGTCTGTGGTATCTGAACGGGGTTTGACGAGCGTAGCTCGTAGGGGGCAGAGCCCCCTAGTAAATAAAAAATATCTCTCGAAATGCTGAAAATTTGAATTTAAAATAAAAATAAAACCTCTAAAAATAAGTCAAAATAAAAAAATAAATTAATTCTGCACACCGGGAAATTATAACGTATAAAACGATCTAAAAATGATTAAATTCCCATGAATAGTTTTTGCTCCTATAAAACTTTTTTAGTGGAACGATTTTGTCCAACTTTAGCATTAAATATCTCTTAAAATAATTCTTCGATTTGAAAACTGTCTGCATCAGCGTGTTTATCAAACATTTCTGTATAATACTACTGATTTTCATATTTTTGTATGCATTATTTTCCTTAATATTAACAAAGAAAGACCTCCGGGCACAAAAAATTCAAAACTGGCGGCGGCGCCGGCGGCGGCGGTGACAGCGGTAGTTACTTTTTTTAGAATAGAGATATATTCTGTAATTAATATGCAAATGTAGGCAATTATTGGCAAATGACATGCTCTTTGAGGTAACAAATTTAATCCCGAAATGTAGTATTTTTTATTTAGTTCCTTTTCAATGCAGTCTAATGGTGCCCATAAAACGTACCCCTAAACTAGCCTTCATTTTAGAGAATATTGACTAATGTGTATAAAAAACACTAATAAAATATTCGTTCCAATAAAGATGAATAGAAAACTACTTTTAATAAACTTAAAGTAAAAGGTTAAAATGCTAAAAGTAAAATATATTGAAGTAATTTTTACTGACGATTTTAATATAATTTTACATTATTCTATTTATTCAATTACATCTCTAAGTATTTTTTTAATATGTAATATTTAGAATGCATCACATAAGTATGTCCGTGTATCAGTTTGAAAATTAGATAAAACAATGATTTTTTTTATAGTTGTGATGCAAAAGTCTCTATTTGGCTTTCACGTATGCATTTTATATGTCCTTTATAGTTTCTGAAAAAAAATTGAATTTTTAAGATTCCTTAATCATAATTATATTTTGTGCATTTCTCAAGCTCGACACAAACAATTAATAATTCATGTATGATGGCGAGTAAAATTTAAAAGAAAATTTTAATATTTAGAAGAAAGCAGATAAACACAGAAGGATTTGAAATAAAATTATAATAATCTTTGATCGTGTTCAGTGATTTCGTACTGGTTTTATAATAAAATTTTACAATTGCGTCATTCACAATATAGATTATTTTAGAATAAAATTTAATCTTTAGAACAGCTAGATATATTGAGCATTACGTTTAGTTGTTCTAAAAATCCCTTATACATAAGTATATTTAGATTTTTAAAGGAAAAATTAAATATTTTCATAGAGGCAACCATAAACAAAATATTCCTCTCGGCTCAGCCTAGAGGCACAGATAGATTTCGAATTTAAGTACTAATTTCAGCAACAAAAACTAAATCATGATTAGCGATAAAACATCTTTAACAGTTTTATCTGGACGCTTTTGACGAGTTTTTAATTTCATTGTTATATAAAAGCTGGTTTTATCAGAATCATGTTAAAGCGGTATTAAAAAGAAATACTTTTCCATGCTCAACAACGCGAAATTTTTTAGCATGTTTTTAGATTAATTTTTAAAAGAAAAATATGAAACTTGCTGACGTGATTTTTGAAGAGATTTATAAGCGACCTCCGTTTTTATTTTTTGTTCAATTAATTCAAACTTGATTTATAAACAATTATTTTCTCAGTAGGACCATATATTTCGTTTCTAACACAATCACTTCGGGAAAGTCGGTAAGAAATGCCAACTTTGACAACATTATTTTAAAAATATATTCTGCCTCTATCAAAAAATTTACCATTACGGTACATTATATTGTTTCTGAGTAAGAAAATCTACCAATTAGATGTGTTTGAGAATAAAAATGAATTTAAAAATGAGTAAGAAAATAAGCAGTTTGGATTTGAATATAACCGTAATGCGATGATATTTTTCTTCAACCGCTATGTATTTGTAATTTGTTTTTGCTGTAAGAATTGGTCCTATCAAAAATTTGTCAATATAAATGTTGTAGATAATATTAAGAAGATATATAATAAATTCATGCTGATTTTATATCGTGTGAATTGACGAAGTTATCGATTTTTAGGGTTCCGTGCTTAAAAAGTAAAAACGGAACCATTCTAAGATCACTCCTGTGTCTGTCTGTCTGTCTGTCACAACCACTTTACTCGTAAACTATGGAACGTGGAAAGTTCAAATTGGGGGAAGTAATAAAAACTATTGACCCAAATATTTTCCGATTATTAAACACTGACAAATATATTTAGGAAAAATGTATAGGGGCTAATTAAGTAATTTGAAAAAAAATATATTTTTATTGTCTATCCTGTAGGGTATCTGGTGAAAGCTTTCGTAAGGGTGAACTCAAAAAATGCATTTCTTTTAATTTTAGGTATTATATTTTAAAAATTTCGTTGAAAATGTAGAGCAAAAATATGTTCCTCCCCCCCCCCCCCCATCTAATTCCGAATTTACTCAAAATAAAATCTCTCTATTCTAAAAAAAAGTAACTACCGCTGTCACCGCCGCCGCCGGTTTTGAATTTTTTGTGACCGGAGGTCTTTCTTCGTTAATATTAAGAAACATAATGCATACAAAAATATGAAAATCAGTAGTATTATACAGAAATGTTTGATAAACACGCTGATGCAGACAGTTTTTAGATCGAAGAATTATTTTAAGATATATTTAATGCTAAAGTTGGACAAAATCGTTCCACTAAAAAAGTTTTATAGGAGCAAAAACTGTTCATAGGAATTTAATCATTTTTAGATCATTTTATGCGTTAGAATTTGCCGGAGTGCAGATTGCATTAATTTTTTTATTTTGACTAATTTTTTGAGGTTTTATTTCTATTTTAAATTCAGATTTTCAGCATTTCTAGAGATATTTTTAACAGATTTTAGAAAGTGATATTAATTTAAACTGTTGCCAACTGTATAAACAGCGGAAACAATAATGTTTGCTTCAAAAAAAAAATATATTTATACGTGTAAATAAATTAAAAATTTATTTACACGTGACTATTATAAACAGAAAAAAACATTTGGAATTAGAATTAAATAACTATGTACAAAAGCAGGAACTTATTAAAAATTACGTCATAAAACCAATAATTACACGTAAATTTTAAGAGAGAAAGGAATTTGTAAAACAATAAATTTATTAACATGCGTTAGAAGTCTTAAATAGGAGAAATTACGTCATATTTACGTCACATTACAGTTATTACATAAAATGAACACAAAATAATATTGCAAAACGGTTTAAATTTAGAAATTGCGCTAGACATTTATTTGATATTTTAAGAGGATACTTTTCAACTATTTTTGTTAGGAAAGAGCAAATAATATTTTATTTCTAACAACACAAGTATTTTCCCGTGAATATTAAAAAGAGAAAGAATAGTTTGGTCAAAATTACGTCAGATTAAAAACGATTAATTTAAAATGTCTCATTTAAAAGAACTTTCTTTTCACTTTGTTAAAAAATACCAGGAGACAAAGACCCTGTTTACTTAATTCCTTTTATATTAGCTTATTTTGAAATGTTGTTACACGTGTCTACGTCATCAAGTTATTTTTATTTCGACGTTTTATTTGTATTTTTATTAATGTTGTACTAATTTATTTGTTTTTTCGTCATTTAAAATAAAAATTATGTCAATTAGTATAATTTGGCGAGTGGTTTGGCGATTTACATAATTTGGCGAAATTGGTCGATGGGATAATCAAGTAGTACCGCAACGGATTTGGCGTTAAAATTCCCCAATCAAAGAGAAATGAATAGAAATCCGTTTATAGAGAGATCGCCACTGTTTTTAAATTATAATTCAATCTTTCGAAATCTTTTTAAAGCCGATCAAATTAGCGTGCATTTAGAGTCTACGGTGTCTGGACGGGGGTTGGCGAGCGTAGGTCGTAGGGGGCCGAGCCCCCTAGTTATGAAAAAAATAGTGGCAGTAGATGTTAATGTAAACCTTACAGAAAAATTATAGGGTTTACCCTAGGTCGCATAGTTTTGAAGAAAAGCACATTTTCCCGTTACACATAAATTTCGATTTGCAAACATTCAGCAAAGGTGTTGAGGAGCGCTGGAGGTACTTATCGCAGCAGAAGTATAAAAGCATTGTTGATACTGATTTTCGAAAAAAATCGTCGATAATTAGCCGAGATATTAACCCTTGAATGTACGGACGGTTTGGACATACATAATGACAGAGATGTGTACCCAATCTTTCATCAACTTTTAAAGCCCAGATAACAACTTTTAATGATATATTTGTGTAATGCAATGCCGAGTAGCAGTATAAAAGCAACAAACGTCAAATTGTTAAAAATAGACTAATTTATTGGGTCCTGTACCTTTTAAACGTGTCGAAAATTAACAAAAAACTTTGAATTAGTCTATTTACAAAACCTTTTTATGTATAAACATGAAATTTTTTATCTTGATTAAACAGATTGTGCTTTGTAATACGCTACCATTAGAAATTCATTAGCCTTTTACAGAATTTGTGTATTGTTGAAACTCAAAATAGCTCTTTTTTTTACGCCATGAGTCATTGCGCGTATAGCTTCAGAAAGTATGTATGAATTCTCATGAAATTTGGTAAAGGTACTAAACAAATATGTGTGTTTAAAATTACTACTTTTAACCCTTTGTAACTCAACAACTCCGATTTGAAAAATTCTTACACAGATATTTTCATCATTTTAAGCATGGAAAAAAAAAAAAAAAAAAAAAAAAAAAATCAGAACAGAAAAAAAAAATTTATTTGAAAAAATGGGTTTGTTGCATATCTGTAACATCTTGCCAAATGGCACAAAAGCTGAAAATATTTAAAATTTTAATTTACATTAAGCCTATTTTGCCGATCGCTTAACTGCGTTCTCGGTCAATTCTATTTGGATTTCGAATCTATTTCGATTCGACTAGAATTCGGCTTCTTCTTTACTTTCAAGCATTCACCGAGATTTTTTACGGGCATTTCAAATGATATTTTGAAGCTACATAATTGCAGCGAAATATATTGCACCGAAAAAGCGAAACGTAAACAACCCGATCGCCCTAAATCCTGCCAAGGACTCTTACACGATAATCAATCCGATCCGTTTCTTGGGCGTTGCCATTAATCAATAACAAATAATCGCGATTTCTGTGTCACGTACGTTAGCGTAATATATATATATAGATTCTCAAATCTATATAGTATATCATTTTTTACTAAGTAATTATCGGATGATCCATTTTTAACAAAGCGACTTGATGCATTGTATATATACAAAAAGCTTTTGCGCTATTGTGATTATTTTCGTTATTTCTCCTTGCGATCTAGTTATCACTAATACTGATTGTGTTATTGGCACGTTTCGGCTTAATGCGTCAACATGTTTCATTCTTGTTGCTGCTCTACGTTCTATGTCGTAGTCGTATTCCTCGATGAGTAATGCCCATCTTGCTACTTTAGGTGCTAAATCTTTTTTATTCAATGTTTAATGGAAGGCAGCATAGTCCGTTACAATCTTGAATTTGTTTCCCATTAGGTAATTCCTGAATTTTTTTAGAGCTTCTATTATGGCTAATACTTCAAGTTCATAACTCGAATATTTTTCCTGTTGTGGTGAATTTTTCTTGCTCATGTATTGTAATGGATGAAAATTTCCATCATCTCCTTTCTGTAATAAAACTGCGCCAAATACTTGGCTGCTTGAGTCAGTATGGAGTTCCAGTGTGGATCCTTCTTTATATAATTGAAGAACTGGTTTTGTTGATAATAATCTCTTTAACTCATTGAAAGCTTCAAGCTGCTCTCTTTCAAATTTGAAATAATTTAATTTCCTTAATAAATCACTTAGAGGCTTGGCTGTTTTGGCATAATTCCGGATAAACTTTCTGAAGTATCCTGTTAAACCTAAAAAGGATTGTAATTGTTTTATTGCTGTTGGTTTAGGAAAATTTTGCACAGCCTTTTTTTTCGCTTCGGACGGTTTTATTGTCCCATTTTCGATTATATAAACCAAGAACTCTATTTTCTTTTAAAGTAATTGGAATTTTTTGAAGTTCATTTCTAAACCATACGCTGATACCACTTCTAATACTCGTTTCAGCTTCTTTATCCCATCTTCTTACTCATCTGAGGGAATCACAAAATCATCCATATGTACAATGATAGTGCCTTTTCGCAGTAAAACTTGGAATACTGTGTTTACATATCTCTGAATTTGATTACCTGATATGCACAATCCGAACGGACAACGTAAAAATCCGTATTCCCCTTCATGCGTTACAAAAGCTGTATATTTACGACTGCTTTCGTCAATTTCGACGTTGAAAAAGCTATTTTTGAAATCTAATTCCGTAAATACTTTTGCCTTCTATAATTTATCAATGACATCCTCAATTAACGGTAGTGGATAGCGATTTTTTAATATTTTTCGATTTATTTTCCAATAATCTATACATAACCGGTGTGGCCCATCTTTTTTCTTACTCATGACTACTGGGGCCGCAAAATCTGAGTAACTTCGTCTAATGATCCCATCTTCCAACCACTGTTGTATTTGCTTACTGATGATTTCCTGCTCAACTAGAGGTAACCTCCTTGGTCGTTCACAGATAGGTGTTTGGTCCGCCAATAGTATTTTCATCTTTAACACAGTATCTTTTGTTTTATTCGGTTTGTATGATTCTATTAATTCTTGTATTTTTTCTCTGTTAATTAAATTTGTAATATGATTCAAATCCACCTCGGCATTTACGTACTTGATATAAACCATATCTTCCCAACCTCGGTTATCGTTGTCTATATTTGAAGTGGCTACTTCATCTGTTTCGGAAGGGATTTCATTAATTTTAGTGTATCCTACTCGCTCTGTATTGTCGATTATTATTTTAACAACAACTTCCACTACTTTTAACGCCAAGCCTTGACTGCTTTTCTACTTATTACAAAATTATAGACAGTTTCTTGTACCATGTTAAATTTATCCTATATTTCTATACCATCTACATAAACTTTATGCAAGAAAAAACCCGTTGACTTAATTTCTTTTCCATCTATGCTTGATATAGATATACTGTCGTTGGTTAACTTTGGCGCGTTTATTGCAGTATGATATCTTGAATTGGTGATTGAAATATCACTCCCTGTATCGATTATTAAGTTTGTTTTTATTCCTTGAATATTCAGGATTCTTCCTTTGTTACCATTTAACGTGCCCATATTAATTACTTTTCTTTGCGCGTTTTGGCTCCAATCTTGGTATTTCGTGTCTAGCCAATTTTGATTAAGTTGCGGGTTATAATTTGAATATTCTTGTTGCGTTTTACTCCCCATGGTATATTTCCCACTCACGTGACTAGGTCTCCAACAACGAAAACATATTATATGCGCCTCGTTTCTGCCGTCATTCAAATTTTGCCTATTGTCAACTCAGCGCCTTTTCAAATTGACGTAGTCTGTGGAGAATTGTATGTTTCGACGCCAATTGAGTGATAAATGGATGGCGTTGGCTTTGTTTTTTACGTGGGATTGCTCGCCACCTGTCCTCTCTCTCTCTGTACGAGTAGGTGAGTGTTGATAGAATGTTTTTTAAGAGCATGTTTTCGCTTTTACTGTAAGCAAAATGTATATAGTGTAACATAGATGTAAATAGTCTTCCAGAAAAAGGAAGAGAAAAAATGATACCCCGTGGAATTCACTGAATAAGTGCCAATGCATTTAAATTAAGATAGCGTTAGTTAAGAAATCCCCTGAACCATAGAATCGGTCGCCACACTGGTGCAAAGGCCGCGAATATAAATTGATAAGTATGCTACTAATTGTCATTTCATTAAACGAGTAAGTTACTTAAAATTTCTCTCAAATTTACGATATATTGGAAGATATAATTCTTTGAATGAGTGAATATAAAGATAGTGAAATTCTAAAACGAAACATAGCAAAACGCGGGTCAATTAGATCCACAGTAACGAAATTGATTAAAAATATTGATAGTGAAATTAAAAGGAGAAGGTGATTCCAAACCGGAAATAGTTGAGGATTTTTTAGCGGCTATACTTGAACATAAATTATTAGAAAAATTAGATGAGTCAATTGAATTGGAAATTGAAACCAATAATTTAGAAACAGGAATAGAAAATTCGATAGAATATAAGGAAGCTATTGTGAATTGCAAATCAAGAACCAGTAGATATTTGAAAAATTTAAAGATAAACTCTACTATCACAAGTGAACCTAAAGCAACTACGCCCTCCATATCTGACAGCCAATTAAAGTCGAATACGAAATTGCCGCGAATTTCTTTTAATAAATTTACAGGCGACATTTGCGAATTTCAAGGATTTTGGCATCAGTTTAAAGTCGCTATTCACGAAAATGAAGCTCTTCAGGAAATTGAAAAATTCACTTACTTAAAATCTTTAATTTCTCATTCAGCAGCTGCCGCTATTAGAGGGCTTAACAAGTGAAAATTATGTAACGACAATAAATATATTAAAGGATCGTTTTGGAAAAAGAGATGTTTTGATATCCGCACACACTAACAAATTGTTAAACTTAGAAGCAGTACGAAGATCAAATGACATACATTCTTTGAGAAAATTATATGATCAGATAGCTATACAAATACAAAGTCTCGAATCGCTTGATGTGAAGTCAGATTAATGTGGTTGCTTTTTATTACCCATTATTTATAAATGCATACCAAATGATCTCGGTTTACAATTTCACGGAGAACAATGCGATAAAAAGGATGTTTGCGTAAATGATTTATTGTTGTTCCTGAAACGAGAAATAGAAGCGCTAGAAAATAAACTATTAATGTTACTTCTATCAGTTTTGAAAATACTAAATCCCATGAAAATAAATTGAGACAAAATTCTCCCGAACACTTTCACCAAGGAAAAATTAAACATCCTTCAGCATTTACATTAAATACAATTGCAGAAAATATTTGCCCCTTTTGCTCTCAAAAACAGGAAGCAAATTTATGTAATTTAAATTTGGAACAACGAAAAGAATCTTTATTAAACACGCGAAAACAAGGCAATATTAAACATTATATAAAACATTATATAAAACAAGCGCAATATTTTAAATGTTACCAGAAATTTCATAAAAGGCAATATTGCAGAAATACTAACATTCGTTGTGCAATTTGCTTTTCGAAAACGCATCAAAATTCTATTTGTAACAAAAAACAAAAACAAAGATCATCGAATGAAAATAAAATTGACCTCTTTTTTACTGAGCGTGAACCTGTTTTGTCACTTTGTTGTAATCCAGATGAACATATTTATTTTCAAGCGTATAATGATTGGGTAAAGCCTAAAAATTAATGTTCGTCTATTATTAGATAGTGCCTCGCAGCGAACATTTCTTTGGAAGAATTTGTCTAATCATTAAAATTTAGAGGTAACAGGGCAGGCAAAAATTCATACCTTTGCTGGAAGAAAACCTATTATTGATAATCATAATAGAGTAAAGATTTTCCTAAAAGACAATAATTCGGACAATATAATATGTCTGGAAGCGTTGGAAACGAAGAAAATCTGTTCCGATATAATACGCTCGCCAAGTTCTGAGTTATATAAAAAAATTAAAAATATGGGTATAGAGTTATCAGACGTTTCGAATGAATTAGATGATGGTGAGAATGAGATAGATTTATTGATTCGTAGCGATTAGTATTGGTCAATTATGACAGGGAGATATAAACGCATTACACCAACTCTTGTTCTCAGTGAAACTAAATTAGGTTGGACACTTCATTGCAAATTCTCAGAAGAAGTTAATGGAAATAATTAGTGAGCGCTATGTACAAATATATTTGGGATAATAACAAGGATGATAAAATATCAGTTCAGCTTGAAACTATAGAAGGGGTGAGGATTTAAGAAAATAATACGAACAAAGATTTGTGTGATAAACAAATATTAGAACAATTTGAAAATTCCGTTAAATTTAAGAACAACAGATAAACTAGCTATGAAATATGATAATTTTGATCCTCCCAATAATTATGATATTGCCAAAAAGAGATTCAAAAGTTTAATTAAATGATTTGTATATAATCCTGCATTATTTAAAGAATGTAAACATATCATTAATGAATATAAGGCTTTGGGAGTAGTAGAAATTGTTGAACCCCAGGAAATAAATTCGACTAATGATAATTTGGCATACTACTTACCCCACCACCTTGTTATTGGAACGGACAAACAAACGTTAACAAATCCGATGAACTGGCGACATTGTCCCGGTAGCTCAAATCCTGTTGATGGACTTACCAGAGGACTCTCACTTCTCTACTTCGAGAGCGATGATCTATGGTGATCAGGGCCTCCATGGTTAATTAAAGATTCAAATTCATGGCCCAAGAAAGACAGAAAAGTGGATCAAGATATGAAACAACTAGAAGCTAAAGGAAAAGTAATTTTCCAAAACCTTTGTTCATCAGAACAACAGAAACCACTTATTGAGATTGGGCGTTTTAGTTCTTTCTTGAAGGCAATTATAACAGTGGCAAGAATTAAAAGATTTGTTTTCAATCTAAAAAGACCAAATAAAGTCCAATTAGTCCAAGGTGCATTATCTATTGAAGAATTGAAAGAAGTTGAAGAATTATGGATCAAAGAAGTACAAATGAGAAATTATAAGGAAGAAATTGAATCATTAGAAAGAGGCAATCCCGTTAAGAAAACCTCAAGAATTTATTCCCTATGTTCCTATTTGGATGAAAATAAATTTTTACGAATAAGGAGCAGACTTAATGAAGGGTTTAAGGCTGCTGATAAAGAACTACAAAATCATTAAAGATCAAGGACTTCAGGATTTTATATCAAATAAAGGTGTGACATGGAAATTTATCATCGAGCGTGCCCTATTGTGGGGAGGGTTTTATGAAAGACACGTAAAAAGTATAAAGGAACCCCTAAGGGAAATTTTGGGGAGAGCTCTCATCACATTTGAAAAATTGGTAACAATCTTGACAGAAATAGAAGCCATAATAAATATGAGACCACTAACCTATACAACAATTGATTACGGCGAGCCAGAGCCACTTATACCGGCTCATTTCTCTCAACTATGTAGAGAAAGCATTAGTTTTCTCTACGTTTTGCCGAATTAGGAAAGAAAATTTCTACCAAAGAAACTTTGTTAAGGAGAAAACGATATGAAAGTAAGTTGTTGAAATGGCTGTGGATTAAGTGGAAGGAGCAATACTTATTGAATTTAAGTTCAGTTCATCAATTTAAAACTCCGGATAGACACAGAAACTTAAAAATTGGAGATGTTGTCTTAGTAGATTGTACTGCTAAATCTAAACTGCTGTGGGACTTAGGAATAGTTAAGGAAGTCATTATTGGCAGAGATAAACTTATCCGTGCTTGTATAATAAAACTGCTAAAGGATTGCTGAGAAAACCAGTACAACTTTTGTATCCTTTTGAATTAGACTGTTGAATGTTAAATGATTTAAGTATTTGATTTGAATTTTTTTTTCTACTAGTGATGTTTGAATATCAAAATATGTTTGTTTTATAAATTCATAGTTGGAAATATCTTTGTGTGTGTGCTTTGCAATTTGTTGTTTATCCCTTTAATAAAAATTTTATGCATAATTGCACCTTATGTAAAATTTAAAAGGTTATTGAATTAATAATTTTATTTAATTTGTTTAGATTAGGTATATATATATATTCCATTAACTTATTCAAATAAAATTTCTGGCCAGATATGTTCATGTAGCTAGATGTTATAAGAGTGTCATTTTTTTATTTATATTGATTATAACTTTATTATTTTATGTTTAATTTTTAAACTTCAACACGTGTAGATTGGAAATTTTCTTTTTTAACATTTGAGTTGTGATTTAAGGTCATGTTTATTATAAGAATGTGTTTATGTGGATTTATCATTATGTACTCTCATGAATCCAGATGGGGAGTTTGTGGAGAATTATATGTGTTGACGCCAATTGAGCGATAAATGGATGGCTTTGTTGTTTACGTGGGGTTGCTCGCCACTTGGCTTCTCTCTCTGTACGAATAGGTGAATGTTGATAGAATGTTTTTAGAACATGTTTTCGCTTTTACTGTAAAGAAAATGTATATAGTGTAACATAGATGTATATAGTCTTCCAATAAAAAGGAAGAGAGAAAATGATATCCCGTGGAATTCACAGAGTAAGTGCCAATTGATTTAAATTAAGATAGCGTTAGTTAATAAATCCACTGAATCATAGAATCGGTCGCCACATAGTCAGCCACTCTCGATCTTTTATTCTCAAAACTTGTATTCCTTACTGATTGTTTATTGGAAACCCTTCGAGCCGTTTCGTAAATATCTAATTTGTTAACTAAGACGTCTATCTTTTTTATTACTAACAATTCCTGTGCAAAATGTGTCTTTGTTTCGCAGTAAAATATGCCTAATTTGATTAACTACAATTAATTCCGATAATTCCTTAAAGTTATCTATTTGAAGACCGTCAATCCATTGTTTGAAGTACACCTTGATCTCATAAGCGAAATCGCGCCAATTAGCGATAGCTCTTTTTTCAGTGAGAAAAAATTCCGCCTAAATTCTTCTGGAGATAGTTTGTAGCGTTTTAAAAGAATAATTTTTATGTAATCATAATCATGCATTTCGGTTTCACTCTCCCTGGTTATTATATTATTCACATCTAATGGCATTAGGTTATTTAAATAGTTGACCCACTCTTTTTTATCAATGCCCGTTTGCACCATTTGCCTTTCATATATAGCCAAATATAAACTAATATCATTCGTACTATCATATTTTGCTAATAATCTAAGGAATTCATATTGCTTACCTGGATTTGTCCTTGGGTTCACATCGATGTGTTGTCTTGAATTTTCTTTTAGTTGTATTTTCTTAATCTCAAATTCTCTTTCGTGATCTTTTTCTTCCAAATCTACTCTCAATTTTCTCACTTCCATTTCCATTTTCATTATCTTTTCTTCGATTTTTGCTTGTAATTTCTTCTCTTCTATCTGCAATTTCAATTACTTTTCTTCCAGTTCCGATTGCGCCTGTGCCTGTAGTTTCTTCTCTTCAAGCATAGCTTTTTCTTTTCCAGCCTTCTCTTCAAACTCACATTTTTCTTTTCTAGCCTGCTCGTCAAGCTCAGCTTTTTCGTGCTCTTTTCTAGCTGTCATAATTACTTCTCAGCGATCTTTTATAAAATCTTCGTCGTAATCCTCCCAGCTTTTAATTAGCTTTATTAGTACAGGGATTGTCTGTTTTTCTGGTGGTTCAATCCCGCATTCCTCGCAAAGATTTATTATGTCAATTCTCTTAGCCTTGTTTAGGGTTCCCATATCTAACTTTCAATATTGTACTTAGATAATTACGATCACAATTTTTACACTTGCCTTGCTAATTCACAATCCAACCCTTTTCACAGGTGATTTACAACAGTTTCGTTTTGATTAATATTTGACTACTTATTCCGTTGCTAGTTGCATAAGATTCCGATTATTTATTCCAGTCTTAGTTGCTTAAGATCCCGGCACCGAGCCCCCCCCCCCCCAAATTTAGGGAAGGTTACATGTAAAATGCTAATTTATTTTTGACTTGAATAACTAGATGTTGGAATTAAGACACATAAACTTTAATACAATTCTATAAAGATAATTTTACACCACTTCGTTGATAGCTTCTTTAAATGCAATACATTTCTCCATTTCTCACTTAAAACCTACAATAGACTTTCTTTCGAACAATCCGCTTAGCCCTACCACTGCCTTCCTTGACATTCCATAAGCCGATGCTTCATGAACAATATAATTTAATAGACTGAATATTTTCTAATTTTGAATATCTGCAAACCTTGATCTCGTGATCGTGAACTTTCATAACTCATGCTTTCAAATCATCTATCTATATTTTAAAGGACAAACATATCTGTGCGTAACGCATACGTCATTCTGCGAATGGCAACAGTTTCAAATTTGAAATGAATTTTCGTTTTGCAACTTTCGCTACTGGAAATTTTTAAACTTCTACACATCGCACAATTTCAGTTTTTATACCGTCGTATAAGGAAAAAAATATACTTTTAAATGCAATTTGTTTGAAAGCTGTATCTCAAATTATTTTTGAGGTATTATTTTTTTTTTAATAATTTTTAGTACCAATTTTGTATGGCAATAGAAGTATTCCCTTTCTATTAAAAGTAAAGGGAAAATAGCAGATTACTGTACTTTTTTGTTGCCATTTCCCCCAAAAAAGTGAAATTAAAATGCATGCTATGTCAAAAATACCGTCTGAATCCGGTGAATTTTGGTTTTATTGTGTTTCTATTCATCAATTAAATGTTTCTTAGTTTATAGCAAAAATATTTTACAAGCGATATAACACTTTCTCTTTACGAAAACATATTTTAAATAATTGTGTGACTTTCCTTCACAATTACTTATTTCGTATCAGAAAACTGAAAGAATGCAATTTTATTTATTCGTGTGTAATAATATTTTCTGAATTTTGAAAAAATTACTTCTGATAATGATTTGTGATAAAGCATGGACCTATTATAAACAAAAACAAGTGAAGGCATATGCAACAGTAAATACCCGATTTTTTGCGAGCTTCTTAATGCGATATTGCTTTTTTTTATAATTTGATATAATCTATACATTTAAAACACAAGGCTGTTTTTTAATCATCTGCCCTTACTGAACTAATTTTACTAATATTTTTTTTTTATTGTAAAATATTCATTTGTTCCCGCACTAGCCGTTTGTTTTAATATCCCCACTTTAATATTTTAATTTAAAAAATATTTTATGAAATTTCTTCAAATTGATCGTAATTATATAGCTTTCACTATTGCAGAATCGAGAGAATAATGAGTTTTATTTACATTTATCTATGCTATTTTTGATAAAAATTAAAAATATATATATTTATTTCTTTTTCCTAAGATTTAAATTTCGTTGTATAGGGTTAAAAGTGGCGCAAAATCCCATTAGGGACATGTTGTAGCAAAATATTTTGAATGGAAAACGACGTACTGCTTTTAAAAACACGTATTTTTTCTTATAAAGTTTCCATATTTTTTCTTCTGCATGAGTGCTAACACTATTTTTGAGACACTAGCAAAAGGCTTAAGTACGTGAAAATGACGTCATATTGAAAAGAAAGCGACCAATCTCTTATATAATACTAAACATTTTAACACAAATGCGTCCAAGAAACATAAATTACAGCAATTTTCACTCTTCGGTATTGAGATTACTATCTGAAGTTAAGAGTGCGACTGTTCACATGCAAATATGTTTTTGACAATCATGACTTCAAGTTTTGAGTTAAAATGAATTTAAAATGATCAAATTAAAGTACCATTTTTTAAAACATGGTGAATACGGATATGAGACGTACATACGTAAATTACGTGAAGGTAAAAATGATGTCGGGTTCAGATTTTACAAGAAAAAAAATCTGATTGTATCAAACTAGAATATATTTTATCGTTTTGATTCGGAAAAACGAAGAATAAGTGACTTAATTGACAACTTCATTACAATAACTGTTTTTTATTATATTTTACTGATTACACATGCGATTAAAGTTGAATTTTAATAATTCAGACAACCAGGGGTCGCATTCCATATGGGAAATTTTATTGTTCCTAACAGAACTATTAATCAATAATCTTCATATTTTTTTATTTAAAATATGCTATAGAGGTACTATGACGATATTACTTTCAAAATAGTGGTAGGAACAATAAAAATTTGATTTCCCCTGTACAATGCGACCCTTGGACAACTGAGTTTTATAGAATAGTATTTTGTTAATTTTAGGTTAAAATAATATTAGTTTGAGAGTTAGACTAACCTATTTAAGATGCATTTTCTATTGTTACTAATTTTGTAGGTTTATTATTAATCAATGAAACAGTTCCTTCTTAAACATTTTCCTTCGTCGAGGTTCGACGGGCTCCACCTCGTACTAATAAAAGAATAAATCGCTCTGTGTGTGTGTGTCTGTCTGTCTGTGTGCGATAGCTAGCGAAAACTACTGCACATAGAAGTCTGAAAATTCTGATGTGATTAGTCCAAGACAGGTCCTGATACACCTGAGGCTCGGATTTTTAATTTTTTAAGGGCCGGGGCCCCTGGTCCCCTTTTATAACTCCCTTAAAAATAGTCCGATTCACTAGCTTTTTTTTTTTTTTTTCTAACAACATTGTAGGTTCTCCAGCTATTTCATGAACGACAAAAAAAAATATTTCAGGCTTCAACTACCACCAATTTTGAATATAAATCGCCTTCTTAGGGCCCTTGTTGCATCTTCTTTAAAAATTATCCAAATTCCTTGCAATTTTCTTTACCATAGTTCTAGCGTCCTCAGATTACATTAAAAATTACTAAAAAGTGTATTTATACCAAACTACATGCCACTTAAATCCCTTCCCCTTTGGGTCCGGTACAAGGCCCCTTGAAGCTTTTGCACCATAAATTATTAATAAATTGCCTCTCTTAATCCGATCTTCATTTTTGGAACCATTTTTCCATTTAGTTATTCTCCAGTTTCTATATTCCAGTTAAAATCCTGGGGTATCTTAGGGTCCTCTAGGGCCCGATCCGGGGCCCCTTGAACCTTTTGTGTGCTATGCATTTTTTACACCCTAATTTTCTCACCTTCTCTTTGCATAATTTTAAAATTGAGTCTTGGACTCTTCCCCCTAGAGCAACACCCTCATATTTTTATTGGAGCTCTAGGGCCCCTTTTTAAACATTTATCCCATTTTTGCGCATTTCTATAAAATATTATTCTAGTGATTATTTCATACCCTATGATTAATTTTGACTAATTGGAGATCTAAAACGCTAAGTACTAAAACATTTAAACATGTTTTCATGTTAGAGCCCCGCTCTCAACTAACAGTTGGGCCCTTTTGGGACCACTGTTATAGCTCCTTTAAAAATGGTCCGATTCACGAACTTTTTTTTCCTAACAACTTCTTAGGTTCTCCAGCTACTACATGAACGACAAAAAGACTTCAGCTACCACCAATTTTGAATATTAATCGTCTTCATGGGGCCTTTGTTGCAGATTCTTTAAAAACTATCCTATTCTATTGCAATTTTCTTTAGCATAGTTTTAGCGTCTTGCAGCTACTTTAAAACCCCTAAAAATTTTTCTTATACCCAACTACATTCCAGTTAAGACCCTGGCTTCCAGGACCCGGTCTTTCCTTATACCTCAGCTACCACCCTTTTCGAACATTAATCTCCTTTTTCAGCATTAACTTACGTCTAGTCACTACAGCCGTAAATTAAAAATCGCGTTACTTTAAAGGTTACTTTAGAGAAGGGATTTCATCCGTTTATTAAATATTGTGTTAATGCTAACAGTGATTCCTGAAATTTATAAGGTGAGGAGGCTTTTTCCACCGTTTGGTGGCGCGTTATTTCCTCGGGTTTAAGGGCCCAATTTCAACGGGATTTGCTTCCATCAACATAGCTACTTTCTTTATCTGCTGTTCAACAATTCAGCTACTTTCTGTATTATGAAATTTTATCTTAGACTTTAGTTACCAACATTTTCTAACATTAATGGCGCATTCTTTTTTGTTTGTTTGTTTCTGTGAGCTTGATTTCCTACGAGGTTTGTCTCACTCAACTTGGTTTTCGATTGTCTCCGGCACGATTGGGCACTTCCGGTAAATGCTGCCATATGTAGTGGGGATCTAAATTACAGGTTCGTTCGGAAAGAAGTTTGATGGGAACACATAGGACGCCGCGGAAGGCAATGGAGCCTCCGAAATTAGGTTCATTTAAAAGACTTTCCAAAGATATAAAATCATACAAACTTAAGTTTTGTTTAAGGTTATTATTTACAAACCCCGGGCAACGCCGGGTGGGTCTGCTAGGGGATAATAAAAATACCAGAGCGTCAGTTAATTTGCTGATCATGAACGTTATAAAGAAAATAAAGTATGTTTAAATTCAAATCCTACGTATATATATATATATATATATATATATATATATATATATAGTTTTTTACTGAGGGTGGTTTTGTGTTCTAGGGGTCATGATCGGTGCAGATCTGCAAAACTTTTTCAGAAATTCCAACATAGGAGCGATCACAATAAGTAGTATTTCATACGAAATCTACCTAAAAGGATTGCATTTTTACAGTGTTTATAAATTAAACTTATAGAGAGTTTATTTTTGTGCTTTTATCAGTTGCTTCTGTACTGTTTGAAAAAAATTCAAAGTGTTAGCTTAAGAGAGTTCATACACACAGAAAAACTGTTTAAAAAACCGTTACTTATTTTCGCTTTTTTATAGTATTACATCTTTTACTTGACTACATATTACATCTTTTACTTGACTACATATAAATTCACGTCCTTAAATATTTTCTTTCTGTTTTCTAATGACATTGAATGTTTTTCTTAATAATCTGTCAATTAAATTTAATTAAAATATTCATTACGGACTATCAAAAGAAGATCACTTTAACTTTAAGTGTTTGTAATTCATTAACTATAATATAGATAAATATATATAGAAATTAGATACGTAACATGTTCATAAGGTAGAATCAAACTAGTGTTTAAAAACTGTTTAAATTTTCATTTAAATGGCGCTGCATTGCCTCTGTCTTATTTTTAATAAAATTCCAAAACATTTAAGTGATAATAAAAGCATGTTATTTATTTTAACTTTATTCCTATCACAGAGATAGACGTATTCAAATTAAAGGTTTGTTTTTCTTTTGTACATCACGTATAAGTCATCTTTACAAAGCTTTACGCATTATTAAAACAGGCTATTTTTAAAGCAGGATTATATTTAAATATTCTTCTTTCTGAAAATATATGAAATTTTAAAAATTGTGCGATAGTTTTAATAATGTTTTAAATGAAGCTACGTGAATAATTATGTGTTACGAAAACAAACAGGCCAGCTAAAACTTTCTCATAAAAATTTAATTAGCATCATAAGAATAATTTATTTTAATCTCGTGAGAATGACTTTATTGCAGAAGCAGCGATGCTTTTCTAGCAATTTCAAACTAAGATTAAAATTTAAGTTCACATCAAAATTTTATTCAAAAGGATTTCTAACTCAATTCTTTTATAGATTAAATGAAAATCTGAATTACAAAGTGTGGAACAAAGTGCAAAATAAACGTAAAAATATGAATGGTTAATAAAATGTTAGAATTGTTTTTCAAATTTAAAATGAAGTCATTTCCTCCTTCAGAGATAGATCAAACAAAATGAAGATCACTGTTTTAAAGAACTAAAATAACAAAAAACAGGATATTGACGTTCATAAAGCGTTTTCGTGAATTTTTTAAACTGAATTAGAAGATTTACATAATCATTTAATAAATTTTAGAAGGATTTAAAAGGATTCATTAAATTTGAATTTATAGGGATTTTGTGTGATATTTATAACCCTACATAAATGTTTTATTTTAAATATTTTTCTTAGTATTTTGTAGAATTAGGAAATCAACAAATATAATGTTCTTACAATGGAAATATAGAAATATTTCTGAATTGAAAAATCCCCCCCCACCCCCTCCAACGCCAAGAAAATTGAAAAGATGCAAAGATCAAAGAAATCATCCTTTAAAAAATATTTTTGTTTCGTGTAACCCATAATGCTTTTAGAACATGATAAAGTAATGCATCTATAACTCATTCTAAACTGTATTACTACTAATCGATGTATTAAATTAATTTTATAACAAGTTATTTTAATGGTACTTATAACTACTGTCAGTAGATAAAGGGTTAATAAGTTAAAATCTTATGTTTAATTTAACCATGTGGAAACGCATGACATATTTGAAAACCCAATTTCAACTGTTCCCATCTGCAATCTAAAAATTATCCGAATTCTTTGATCAGCCCTGTATATGCTATATAGGTCTGTACCTATTAACTACATGCATGCCAAAATTTAGTTCACTTAAGAAATACAAATACATCAGTCGAAAATTTCACTTCAGTAATTTCCTGTTATAAGGAGAATGGTACGTGAATACCTTTGCGCAGCCCGGTATATGAGATATAGAATTTATATATAACGAGTAACATGCAAAAAATTAATTAAATTTAAAAGAGCATATCGAGTTTTAAACCGTACACTCCATCAATTATTACTCAAAGGCAGTACTGTAAAAGATTTCTTTTGTGTGTCCCTGTAAATGAATAAAACATGCTATGAATTCCCTGTTCTAACGTAATCGTAGTGAAATTTAGTGATTTATATCAGTTTCAATACATTTGAAATAGCGTAATAGCATTAAAATTCTCTGAAAACGATTTTTCCCCATGCATCGTAATGTAATGGAATACTTTTGAGTGCCCCTGTATGCGAACTATTAGTCCTACATACTTCATATACAATACCTATCCATGCTTTGGTGACCATAAAAAACCTTTATCAATTGCATGTTATCACTTGAATGTTGTCATATCACTTGAATGTTATGACAATTTACATTATGTGACTTTTTTCTATACACCTTCGGATATCTGTAGAAATTATGACAAACTATTCAAAATAAATATTTTCAAGTATTTAATTTGAGCAATGAAACTGTTTTAAGTATGGCTATTTTATGCTTCTTCAAACGTAAAAATTACTTATAACTCCAAATAAAAACCTTTCGAATTTTTAGTTTGGAATATTAATGAAATTTAAGCTTTTTGTTTTTTAGCTATTAAAGAAAAACCTTTCTTAAAAAATATTTATGGGTTTTAAATATAAAAAGGCTGCAGAAACGAATAAATGTAATTAATTTTTCTAAAATAAATCAATTTATGAAGTCATTTTTCATGGGCATGTAAATTAATATTAAAGACTTTAATATTAATGAATTAAAAACAAAGAATTTAAATCTTCTTGTATGAAAAATTCGTTGTTAGTAACTCTCTAATTTTTGCATAAATAATCACAAAAAGGTTTTAAATAATATTAACGAATTACTTCTAGAAAAGTAAAAGTATGAGAATAATTAACAGAAAATGTAATTATTTTTTTTTCTCATATGAAGATATTTTACTTTTAATCCAACATAATTAACAAAAAGCTTTAAAACAATATCAATACTATTTAATACAGTTATATAAAAAATATATACATTTTACCAAGTTTGGTATATTTTAATAATAATATGAATAAAGAAATTTGATTTATGAATGATGGAACATAAAGGGTTACAATGAAAAATTTTATTAATGAAATCTGCTTTTAATTTAATATTGCAGTGTAAGATGTAATGTTTTATTTTTAAGGAGACGGTGGAATTTGAAAGAGTAAAAATACGATATTTTTTGTGTTGAAGTTTATTGTTAAAAATTAGAAAATATCAATATATTGCAACATATCCAGATTAAAATGTAATAACTTGTTTTAAAGGCAAGTAATGGAATTACCCTATCCTAATCTATTTCAAATGCCTTTCTTAAAACAGATTTTCCGAAGTCTATAGGGTAAAGTGGCCCCATTTCGTCCCCCCAGTAACTTTTAGGCCCTAAATGTTGTGACTTTCAGTGAAAACCTTCCAAATTTGGCAGTATATATATATATATATATATAATATATATATATATAATTTGTTTTGATTGACTCGATGAACAACAACATTTAAAGAGCCCATTTCATGTATTTTCAATTAAAAGCTGATTTATAAATTCATTATGTTGTTTAGTTATTATTATCTTCTTAAGATAATAAGTTGGTATTATGATTTTTAAATGTAGTTTATTTATTATTTGAACAAATGAAACTATTTTTTAATAAGAGTGGACTGTTGATTTTAAGTTGGCTGTTGAGCAGTGTAGTGTTGGTAAAGAGACTGGGACATAAAACTAGTTCTACACGACAGGTGAAAGTAAGTACAAGAGAATCCATTGCAATTACTAAAAAACAAATTTTGCCTGAAAGGAGTAGTGTTTTTAAATTTTAGGGGTTAAAATTGGTATTTTATTGGTACTTATGAAAGGAAAGCTATGTCCTATGTCGTATGTTCATGTGACAATAACTTTATTGAGGGGATGGTAATTTCAAAAGATGAAGAAGAGTAAAAATAAGTGAAATTTGTGCATCCATAAGATCCTGCGAGAATATTTACTGACCCCCAGAAAAGAAAGAAGATGCATTTCTTATATCTTTATCTCAATTAATTTCTTGTTTAGCCATTCCTACATCTAGATAAAAAGGAATAATGTATTAGCAGAAAGAAAATACTTTCTGCCCATAAACAATTTAATTTGACATGTTTAGAAAGTGAATTTTCAGACATTTATTTTTACTGTAACAAAGAGTAAGCCTTTTGAATATTATTTAATTTAATTTTTATTGCTGTAAATAATATTTGTTATTTTATTATTGTATATATTATATTTAAGCAAGAGTAGTATAACACTATATCTTAGTCATTACAGAACATATTAGCATGAAAAGCTTCAATATTTATGATTAAAAATTCACATTTTATGAATATTTTATTAAAATTGCTCATGTTTTCACTATTTGTATTTTATAACCATTTAAAAGATATTTTTACGTACAATTAAAAAAAGTAACAACACCCTGCCTTCGGTTAATAATAATTTTTTGATTAACGCATTATTTTTCACAAAATTATTGATTTTAAAAATTCACAAGATTAAAGACACTATTAGTGTTTAAACATGGTAAAAAACAAAAAATAATAATCTTCCTAAATAATTTGTCACATATACATTTTTTGAAACTTATTTAGTTATTTTATATTGAAATGACTTTTTTTAATGCAGTCTTTTAATATAGAATTTTCATTAAAAAATTTTAATCAATTTTTCAAAATTTTGATATTTTTTTATCTTAAAAAATAGTTTACTTAGGATCAAGAAAATTAAAGGGGATCACGTCTTAAAATGAGTTATAAACATACACAGTTTCATTGAAATTTGTGACAGCGAATTAAATGGCTTAGGGGAACTGACATGGAATGACTCTGCTTGATTTGATTTGAAATGCGCCTCAAAGTATTTTTAAATAAGAAATACTACTAAAAACACCCAAAATCCCACTATTTTTATTTCAGAATCAGGTAAGGGACACCTTTAAGTATAACTCCCACAAAAAATAAATTTAATAAAAATACCGCCTTTTGTTGAAAATGCTTTTTTTGTTAATGCATTATTTTTCATAAAAAATTCACGACTTTAAAGATTAAACATTTTTTTAGACACACTTAAAATGTTATAAGTGTAACAGTATTTTTTTTTCATAAACTGCGTACCCTATATGTTATGCATAAATTATTTGAAGATGATTTGAAGAGTAGATATTGAAATATGATTACATTTATGACGTGCTACATTTCAAAACCGAGCAGTCAAGAATGCCAACTGTCGGCAGTTTTTCAAAATTTTGACAATTTTTTTCTCGGAAACTATTTTAACAAGGAGTAAAAAAAATACTAGTGATCATATTTTAATAAAAGGAACAAACACATGCAGTTTCATCAAAATCTGTTATGGTGGGTTACATGCATCTCACACAACTCACACAAACGTTATAGATAGTCTAAAAACAAAGCGTACAAAGACCAAATTATGTTGCACAGATAGGGTAAAAAAAAAGTGAGATTAATAAGATAATTCCATTTAAAATAACGTTCGTTCAAATTCCTCTAAAGAAAAAAAAAAAAAAACATAAAAGTTATAGTTGTAAAAGTCTGATCTCATATCCTCTTCCACATAGTGTAGCGATTTTAAAAATGATAGTAATAAAAAGAACGCATTTTATAAAATATTTTACCTAATCAAGCAAATAAATATAAATTAAGCGACTCTACACAGTAGAATAAGCAATCAAACACAGTAAAGGGAGCATCTGCATTCTACACAGTAATTTACATTTAATAAGATATCAAAGTTGCCATTTTTAGGTATTGGTATATATCTATACATATAATTACAACTTATACTTCAAATTACATTTTATTTCTTATAAATTATAGTCCATGCATCTGTGCGTTTAAATAACAGACAGTGTTTAGCGCCATCAGATCATAAATTAGGAATCTGCTTTAGGTATTTATTCTTTTAACAATCTAATAGAAGAATCAAAAAGGGTTAATAATTTTTTAATGGTTAATTGTACAATTCTGAAAGTTGTATAATCGGGCAAACAAAAAAAGTGGAAAAAAGGGAATTTTGTAGACACCTAGGAAACGTAAAATAGCCTTTCGATTGGGAATTACGTCTTTTTAGGGTTTCGTTCATCTGACGAAACACTATGTGTCTCGCTCCTATGTCTGTCTGTCTGTCTGTCTGTCCGTCACAGTGCCCGTTCTCAGAAACTATACATATTGGAGACTTGAAATTTTGCATACTTATAGCTGAATACCTCACATCAAACGTCAAATCATAAGATTTATAAAAAGTCTTATATTTAACCCTCTGGACGCTAACTTATGTATTTTAAGCTTTTTTTCTAACTGAGTCCCTAATTAAATTGGAGGCTTTAAATTTTGCATACCTATAGTAGAACACTCGCAATCTCACGATAAATCATTTTTCAAAAAGTCTTATATTAATTATCCTCCGGGCTCTATAACTTGTGTATTTTAAGCAATTTTTTATCTCCTCCCCCCCCCCCTTTTCACCCGGGAGGCACTTTCCTAACTTTTGCCGACACCCCTCTGACCGATCTTTCATATTATGCACCATAGACTTACCTATTTTAATTCCATTTTTTACCACCAGGGGCGCGTACCTATCTCGGATGCTATGGGCCCGACTCCCTCGACTAATATATCTACGGATAGGTTGTAAAACGGGGTTTTGTTCGGATAGAGGTTTGTTTAGAATAGAGTACGCCTCGTGGTTGCGAAATGTGAAATTAACAGATTTTGCAAAAGAATAAAGTGTTTCGACAGGAATATTAAACAAAACCCTCTGTGCGATCTGTGATACACTTACCCACTTGTTTAATTATATATTTTTTAAATAAGCTTATGGGACTTCTTCATACAGAAATTTTAATAAATCGTGAAATTCTCAATACGACAACCCAATCGCAAAATCATATTTGGAATTTTCAGAAGATTTTATTGTAAAATAATATTAAGAATTACACTGATGCAAAACTTTGGACTACTGTTCTTCAATTCATTTTTATAAATTTTAAAACAAACTACGGGGCTATTACAAATGATGGACACAATTTTAAAAAAATCATATTTTCGAAACTACTGCACGTATTACAATAAGTTATACATGAATTTAAAGAGAAATATACTAAGTTTTTTTTTTTCAGTTTCAAATGTTCGATGTGTGACCCTTTTGTCGGCATACGTCCAATCTGTAATCGAGTTCTTTCCAAACATTTTGTAGCATCACTCTCTCAATGTTTCTGAAAGTTTCACAAATGCGTTCTTTAAGTTCTGAACTCTTTGTTTTCGGCATTGGTAATACATAAACAATGACTTTGTCACTGTCAGAACTTAAAGAACGAATTTGTGCAGAATTCAGAACCATTGACAGAGTGATGCAACAAAATGTTTGGTAAGAACTCGATTACAGATTGGACGTATGCCGTGTAACAAAAGGGTCACACGTCGAACATTTGTAACTAAAAAAAACACTTGGTATATTTCTTTTTAAATTCATGTATCACTTATTGTAATGTCCATCATTTGTAATAGCTCTGTATCATGCGTGCAGTTTTTTAATCATAAGTCAAGAATTAGTTGGCGGAATGAGCTGTAATTTTAAGCTTCTTATATTGAATGCTTTTAGTAAATGAATTCTGATAAAAGCTTTATAGGGTATAATATTTTTTTTTTCAAATATTTATTTCACAGTTTCTATAATTTGAAAACAAATTATAGAAATATATTTCAAATACAATACGTATTGTAACCTACAAAATTTTAAGATAAAGTCATTTCTAAATGAATTTAAAATACGAATCTAAGATTACTATAGTTACTGAGTTACGTTTAAAAAACTACCCGCACTTCGATCAGCTTTGCGACGATTAACAATAACTTAAGATTACATCTTCCAAACTTTACACTATTATAAATATTCGGAAAACGCTTAAATTCATAAAATAATAATAATAAGCCTAAACTAACTTTTTATTACTGTGCACTAAATCCTGAAATTTATTACAATAAATGTATAAATTTATTTTTAAATGTTGTTATATAAAGTATAAATTTCATTATTTTCTCCTTTGATAGCATTATTCATTTTAATTGTTTCTCGTTGTCTTCTATTTCCAAGAATAATTATTCTAAGTGTTTTGTTCCATTTTCAAATGTAACTTTTTGGAAAGTTTATCATTAGCCAAAATTTTCAACTGGAAAAAGAGTTTTTCTCTTAATATTTGCAAAAGGAAAATAAAGTTAATTAATTGGGTATCAACTCCAAAATCTAACGTAACAAGAATCTTAATTTAAGTTTAATCATAATTAAATAAGAACATTTCTTTAGCGTAATTTTTTATTGTTGTATCATTATTTTATTTGATTCTTTCTTTCTTTTTTTTTTTTTTTTTTTTTTTTTTTTTACTTCAATATACTTTAAAAAAGCAAACAACAATTTCACTGACAACAACAAAAAAAGTATTATTACAAGGATATTTCGAAAACTTATTTAACTTTTTATTTTCTAAAATGTAGTTTACAGAACTTTTACTGTGACAGTATTTGTAACTCATTTTAAGAACGTTTTCAATTGCATTGAAGATATTTTTTCGTGCTAAGTTTGCTGTAAAGCATAATGCATACAATAAACTATTTAAAAAAATCTATTACTTGAAAATTTAGGTAAACCATTTAATTTTTACAGAAAAGATTATTTCGGTCTTTTACAAAATACCACGCAATCAATCACTTAACAAAATTGTAAGAATGCTAATGATTGAAACAAATGATTTTCCCTTAAGAAACTTATTTAATATTTTCCCCGACCATACACTTGCTTAATTACAACCTTAAAATGACTCGGAAACATCATCGGCCATAAATATAAAAAAGAAATAACCTTTAATAACAGGAAAAGGTATCCAATTGCACGAATATTTTTTTTTATGTTACAGTTAATTATAAATTAGCAACTTAATTCATGTTAAAACTTCTCATAATTAAATTAACGTCAGAATTTCTAAGTTGTTCTACTCAGTCTTGGGTGTTTCAAAAAGTGTATTGTGTATTTAGCACATGGTGATCCGAATAGAAAAGATCTCATGAATAATTCATTAAGTCATCTTTAATTACAGAAAAAGTTTCTTCTACGTAACAAATTTCATCGTTATTCTCCCCACCTTTTTATTTGCATAAAAAATATTTTTTTTTACCTCCGTTCTCCAAACATTATTTCAATTTTAATTTCTTTTCTGTCAGGATAAATCGTAATTTACAAAATGTGCACATTGGTTAATTACAGACAATAACATTTTTCTTAAATGCTACTTTTGTTTGAGGTACTCATTATAATTTAATACTTATTTTCAAGTACAATATTTAGTCGTAGTGTAAAAATTAGAATAAAGATTTCACAGAGATATTTAAATCCAGGCTTTTAATATTCTAGTTTAAAAAATTCACACAAAATTATTTTTTTTCAATTATTGTATCTAATAAGCATTTATTTATATGGCTAATAATTCAGCGCATTTTACCATTTATTAGCATAAATTGAAAAAAGAATGATTAACTATTGTAAAGGTATTCAAAAATGATATTTTATTACTTAAACACGTTTTGATTAAATTCTAGTAAATCAAGGATGCCCAGCGATAACGATAGTTCCGTCAAAAAAAAAAAAAAAAAAAAAAAGTAGATATATTTCGCTTATCTTTTTAACTCGGCTATCGAATATTTTATTAAATGGGCACTTTAACACAATGAATACGCATTGCATTATAATTAGGCGTAATAACACAGTTTTGTTATCTAATATGATTTCGAAGCAAATTATCTGGGATAGCCTAAGTATCACTGTAATTCCATAAATAAACATTTTAATGGAACTCAAATTAACGCTAACTTAGCAGCTTTAATACTAAGACTAGAAGAGCAGACGCGTGTTGAAAATTTCCTGTTCATTTTTCGCTTATTAAAATGTATCATGTTTACCATTATCAGGATTAATTAGCTCTTAAAACAATTATTGAAACACAATTATATTTATTGCATTTAAAAAAGCGAAAGAAATAGGAAACCTTATAATGCAAAGATTTTAAATTTAAAAAACAAACACATTTATGATAAATTATTAAAAATGATTAAAAACTTTCAATTAAGAAAAAAATAATAATATTATATTCTTAATGACGGAAAAACGTATGTCTGAAAAAGAATATATGTATTCTGAATGAACATTGTAATTCATATTAGGAGCATAATTTTGTCTAATTGATAAGTATATGTGATTGTAAAAGATGGATTTATTAATGTTTAAACAAAAATTCCATCCCATGACATGAAGTTAATGACTCAATAATTCCTTTTTGCGCAGCAAAAATTATGCAAGAAAGAAAACAAGAAACAGAAAAATTGAAACACTTTCCAATCATTCAGAATAGTATAATAAAACTATAAAATGTATAACTCATTTAAAAAGCCAATTTAAACAATTAGTATCAATAGTCGTAAAAGTAAACGACTTTTTGTGAAGCCCTGTATATCATCTCTATGTATAATACATCATATGTTAAAGTTTAGTTCAGTACGTAAACGCAAACCACTGTGGAAAATTCCCCTTCATCAGTGCACTTCAATAAAAAGAAAAGCACTCGAATTCTTTTGTGTAACACTGTATATGACATATAAAATTTATATACAAGTAATATTCAAAGCATTAGTTAGATGTAAATGTGCATACCGCAACTGAAAACGCAATTGTAGCAAGTACACTTCAAAAATTAATTGTTGATTTCACAGTATAATACTGGTAGCTGGAGCGCCAGTTTATAACTGTAAAATTAACAGTAATAAACAGTAAAATTAGCAAGTAATAAACCTTTCAGAAGTAATATACGGTTTATTTCATTTACACGACGGTATATTGCTGCTTATCTTACGGCTATAAAATGGCGCTCTAGCTGCCAGCATTGTGCTGTAAAATCAACATTTGTTTTTGCTGTGTATCATTCCGCACACATGTAACAATTATTTTGTGTGCCCTATAAACTGTAAAAAACGAACTAAAATACGGAAATACTACTGGCAATCGAGACGCCAGTACTATTTACGTATTTTAACGCAACTTTTTCGCGATAAATTACAGAAAAAATTCCGTTTTTTTTTTTTTTGGCATTTATGAGGAAACACTTCCGTTAAAATACAGAAATAGTACTGGCGTCTCGATTGCCAGTAGTATTTCCGTATTTTAGTCCGTTTTTTACAGTGTAAGTCAACGATAAAATCTACGCACACCCTATTCTGCAGTAAGTAACTTGCACTGCACACCAGTGCTGCATATCAGTTTCGATATGTTTGAATTAAGGTAACATCATTAAAATGCATTGCAAACAATTTATCCTTATAGACCATAATGTATTTGGTGTAATTTTATGAGTCCCTGTAAACGAATTATAATACGAAAACGAAAATGACATAAAACGAAATATAAATACTACACACTTCATTTTCAATAATGAGCAAGCCACAGTAAACCCCAATAACATATTTCAACTAGTAAATCGTTAGATCAAGAACCTCAACGTCAGCTCTGCAAATCATTATTTTTTTAAAACACGTTGCATGATATTCAACTTCCTACAAACCACAATTTGAAGTTTTTAAATTACGCAAATATTTATAAGACTAAAAAATATTTCAAAGGTTTCAGAAATTAGAAACATTAAATTCAACACATTGTTACGCAATAGTATACTGAAATTCGGATGAGCTGCTTATTCTGGCAAATTTTGAGATAATAAAGTACATTCCTTCAGGGGGCAGCGCGCTCCTTAGATCCCCTAGGTTTAATCCCCTAGGTTTATTACATCAACTTTCGTAATTTTCTATTGATTGTGAGAATGGTAGAAATCTTTTTACAATGTGATTTGTAAGGATAAGCAATAGTTTGGACAAGCATTTTATGTTATCCTAATATCCAAATACAGCGAAACCTCCCTGTGAGACCACCTCCCTGAACGACCATTTTTTCATGGAACGAAATTTATTCCCATAGGCTCAATAGTAATTTTACCTCCATTCAGAGACAATCCGAGATCAATTCCCTCCATGTTCGACCCATTTCTTTGAAGAAAATTAAACAAATTCGGTTTTCCCTGGTCGCTTGAAGAAAGTTTAAAACTTCTAAACTAAGTTTAGATTTTTTTTAATTCCTCTAACTTTTAAGTGTTTAAAGTTCTTTGTGCTTTTTTAGGCAATGAATTGAACTCTGATGACAAATTAAGAATGACGGTCAATAAACTCCCCTGCCCTATTCTGTCAGGAAACTATCAAAGAAATAGATAAATGAATGAAATCGTCATTATTTGTTCCCGTCCAAAAAATGTTGCATTTATTTACTGAACTTCGAAAGGACTAGGAAATAAAAGCTATGAAAGATAAAACCTTAAAATCAAAGCAAACGTCAATGTATTCATTTTTTAAACTCTGCAGTAAGTAACATGTGTAATTAACTTTTGTTTTGATACTTAAATTTTCGTATTTTTTTCTAATGTGAAAAATAAATTTTAGTAAAATTAATTGTTACTTTTTTTTCAACAATTAAAATCTAGATTTAAACATTACCTCCATTAAGAGACCACCTCTCGGAGCGACCAATTTTTATTGGAACGGAACGTGGTCGCTTTACGGAGGTTTTACTGTAGCAGTATTTACTTACCTGCGAACACAAATACTTGCATCTGATGGATAAAGAACTTATCTATACTCCTATTATAAAGAGGAAAAAATTGTTTATTTGTCGAAGGTAAGCTCTGGAACTACTGAACCGATTCCAAAAGGAATGGTATCAAAATGATGGTGTTAGTCCAACTTAGAACATAGGCTATATCTTAAATCGGTGCCACTACCCCAAAGGGGGTGTAGGAGCAAAAAACGTTCTAAAAATGCGATTTTAGCGTTACTCAAGGGCCTACAAATATGAAATTTTGAATATTAGTTACTTATAAGATATAAATGATGTCTAAGAATAGTTCTTAAACAATTCGAAATTTAAAAGGGGTGAAAATGCACAAAAAGCGTTCTAAAAAACGTTCTAAATGGTAGTTTCTACACAATCTCAGGAAATACCAAACCGATTAAAAAAAATATTGGTGTCAAAATGATGGTAACAACGCTTGCTCCAAGATAGGGTATGTTTAATGTCGATGCCACTAACCCAAAGGGGGTGTAGGAGCAAAAAAAGTTCTAAAAATGCGATTTTAGCGTTACTGAAGGGCCTAGAAATATGAAATTTTGAATATTAGTTACTTATAAGATATAAATGATGTCTAAGAACAGTTCCTAAACAATTCGAAATTTAAAAAGGGTGAAAATGCACAAAAAGCGTTCTAAAAAACGTTCTAAATGGTAGTTTCTACACAATCTCAGGAAACACCAAACCGATTTTAAAAATATTGGTGTTAAAATGATGGTGACAACGCTTGCTCCAAGATGGGCTATGTTTTATGTCGGTGCCACTAACCCAAAGGAAGTGTAGGAGCAAAAAACGTTCTAAAAATGCGATTTATGTGTTACTGAAGGACCTAGAAATATGAAATTTGAAATATTAGCTATTTATTAGATATAAAGGATTTCCAAGAACAGTTCTTAAAGAATTCAAATTTGAAAGGGATGAAAAGGGGCGAAAATCGTTCTAAAAAAACGTTCTAAATGGTGGTTTCTACACAATCTGAAATACAATGGTGTAAAAATGATGGTGACAGATCTTGCTCCAAGATAGGCTATATTTTGTATCTGTTTCCACTACCCCAGAGGAGATGCAGGGGCAAAATGCGCGAAAAGCTTTCTAAAAACGTCCTAAATGCCGATTTGTCGGCAATATCTCAGGAAGAATGAATCTGATTTCAAACGTAATGGTAGGAAATTGATGATGACAGCCCCTGCTCTAACATAGACGCTATTTTATGTCGGTATCACTGTCACCAAGACGTTGCAGGAGCAAAAAAGCGTTCTAAATTTCGATTTTTGTGATCGGTAGGGGCTAGCAACTTAAAATTAGGCAAGGTGCATAATTATTAGATATAAATGATCTTTAAGAACAGTTTCGAAAAAATTGGAAATTTAAAAATGGGTGAAAATGCGCGTAAAGCGTCCTAAAAACGTTCTAAATTGCGATTTCTACTCAATCTAAGGAAATACCAAAGCTATTTCAAAAGCAATGGTTGCAAATCAATAGTGACAGTCCCTGCTATAACATAGGTTATATTTTATGTTGCTGTCACTACCATCTGAGGGTTGCAAACGCAAACATTTTCTAATTTCCGTTTTTTACACAACTGAGGGGTCTAACACTTTGAAGTATGGCATGGTATTTACTTACAAGATGCAACTGCTTTCTAAGAACAGTCGAAAGAAAATTCCAAATTTAAAAAAATGAAGTCTGTGAAAAGCGTTATAAATTACAATTCTTAAGCAAACTTATAAATTACCAAACCGATTAAAAAAAATAATGATGAAAATTTTTGGTGATAGAACCTGCTCAAATATAAGCTATATTTTATGTCTGTTCCACTACCACCTGAGGGTTGCAGGAACTAAAAACTTTCTAAATTGCGATTTCTGTGATACTGAAAAGGCTAGAAACTTTAAATATGACATGGTAGTTACTTATAAAATATAAATGCCCTCGAAAGGACGTCGAAAATAAATTCGAATTAAAAAGGGGTGAAGCGAAGGGGAGGTGCGAAAAGTATTCTAAAAAATTCTAAATTACGATTCTATGCAATTTCAGGGAATATAAACCGATTATAAAAGTAATAGTTGCGAATCAATGGTAACAGTCTCTGATCCTACACAGGCTATATTTTATGCAAGTGATTCTACTACCTGGGGTTCACAGGAACAACAAACGTTCTAAAAAAGGGCTTTAACAGTTTTTTAAATTACGTTTCTGTGGAATATTAGGAAATAACAAACCGATTTCAAAATTAATGTTGGCAAATTAATGGTGACAGTTCCTGTTTCAACATAGCCCTTTATGTTGAGAGAGGTGGTAGGACTTGGCATTTGACATGGTGGTTAATTTTAAGATGTAAGAAGATGGTTTCTAAAAAATTCAAAACTTCAAATGAATACTGAAATGAGCGTATTAATTGAGCATAAAAGTTTCAAAATATTTTCTAAATTATCATTTATTTAGTTCTATTTCATTTTATTAATTTAAGTCTCATTTCTGCCTAATGCAGTGTAATAATGATGTTTAATCAAACTGTGTTTTAAATAGTAATTTTTGAATTATTCCTAAAAGGAATAAGTACCTTTTATTTAAAAAAAACTTTTAATAAAATAAAATATTACCTTTTAATAAAATAAATATTTAGTTAGTACCTTTTAATAAAAACTAGACATATAAATATCACTTGGTATATTTCAAATATTACGCGAGCAAAGCCGCGGGTTTTGCTAGTAGAAATATAAACTGAATCATCTAACTTATACCTCATTTAGAAATCTAATGTTTTACAATTTTTGTTTCCGAAAAATAGTTTTGATTTCCGTTTTATAATATTTAGATCTAAGATCTTATCTAAATTCATCCTAGTCTACTGAATAGTATTAGCTTACTAAAAGCATCCAAAATTCAGCATCTTTGGAGACTTTTAAATACAGGGTGTCTACAAATTAGTTGAGCAAAAAGAATGATTTATTGAATGGGATTAACAGGAAAAAAATTAAAGTACATATTGTTGTAAAATAGAAAAATAGTTCAAGATTACCGTTATCACAAATGTTCGATATAACTTTCTTTTGTGATTCTGCAAATATCCCATCGGTAATCATTTCTTGCTACAGATTTGTCAGCATGTTTCCGGCGATCAAATTAAATACAGTGCAGATTCTTGATTTTAGTTCAGGAATGGATGCAGGAAGTGGCGGCTTGTAAACTTAATCCTTTACAAAACCTCGCGCACCGAAATAAAGCGGGGAAAGATCTTATGATCGTGGTGGGCAATGAATAACACCTCCGCTCGCTAAGCGATAGCGTCAGTTATGACACCTAACGCCATCTATGAATAAACGTCGGCGATATTAATATTAATCTGACTTTCAACTAGTAAATTTCATTTAATATTTCGAAAGTATTTAACTTACGAAATTGCCTAACTAATTTGTAGACAACCTGTATAATGGGTAATCATTCCTCATAGTATCCGCTGTCAATTGACTAAATACCAAACGTGTTTTGGCTCTATAAAATATGTCTGTGAAAACATTTTAATAGTATCCACAATTAATTTAAAACCGTAATGTTACTAACATGGTTCATATTTGACGCGCACATATGTTTCAGATAAAATTACGAAATATTAACTAATCTTTTTTTTTTCCCTTCTGCTTAATATATCGTAACTGGGTTGATTTGAATGATTTTTTTCTTCACTCTGTTACCCGTGACTTCATTCAAGTCCCATTAAAAGAAAGATTAATGCATTCATTTCACTCCCGTTAATTAAAAATATATATCATTAACTAAATCTTTATCACATTTTATGGGAGACAATACGGAAATTCTTACTTGTAGGGGCCTTGACATAACTCAGTGATAAATAAGTGAAATTTTTTGACAAATAATAATAACAATTGCAAAAATGAAATTGTAAGCAATGAAAAAAAGAAGGGCAAAGTAGTATCTTGGAAATCGACAACACTTTCCTAAAATTTTAAAAGTAAGAAAAATGTTGAATTAAAATCCTGTTTACAAACAACGATTTACAAACGTGTCAACAATATACAGCTCATATTCAAAATATTAGAATAATTACTTTTTTTTACAAACTGAAAATATCGTTTGGCAAATTTAATGTCTTTTTATGCAAATATGCAAACGATATTTTTATTAGAACTTATTGTTGATTAAGCTTATTTATTATCTTAAAACTAATATCATTTTTGAAAAGATTAATTGAAAAAAAAATATTTTGAGAAGTCAAAATATTAGAATATTTATTCAAGTGGTTCAAAATATTAGAATATTTCACATTAATTCTCCTTTAATAATGATATTAATTTTAAGATAATAAATAAGTTTAATCAACAATAAGTTCTTAACAAAAATATCGTTTGCATTTTTGCTTTAAAAGATGTTAAATTACCAAACGATATTTCCAGTTTGTGAAAAAAAAAGTAATTATTCTAATATTTTGAGTATGAGCTGTACTTCGAGCACCCGAGCCTTAATTTTGATACTGGCAGAGGAACAATGGTTCTACTTTGACGCATAATCGTTTGTAAAACCTTTAGGTTTTATGAACAAAAATGCAACTTGCTTTTAAAAAATAATGAAATTTTCATTAATATTTTCTCAAATGAGTCTGTTTTATAAATTTACATTCGTCAAAAAAAAAAATTTCAAGCAATCTATTTAAATTTTTTAGTTTTTAAGAATGATAATAATTATTTCCCGATAATCATCACACCATTTTCACATTGATTTTCACATTGATAATTTTGCGTAGAGTGTTCTTGACGTATACTATCCATTTGCTTTTCAAAAGTTTTTTTTTTAATTTAAATTTTAAATTTTAAATTAAATCTTTGTGTTATCCGTGCGCAGTACATAAAACGTAAAGTATGGACAACAATTATCTTTAAATGATAAGAATTAATACCATAACCCAAGAATATTTTATTTCAACATCAAAGCGTATGATTTTATTTTCTATACATTACGTCATTCGTCTGTTTACTACTTACTCAAATTCACCCGCCTGTTATTATTAAGAAATGTTTGAGAATTTCTGTTTTATTTCCAATATGACGTCATATTCATCTTTTTTTTTCTTAATTTTTTCATTTCATTTTCCTTTTTGGCGTGAAAATCTTTCAATTGAAAATTAATTGCTAAGGAGAAATATTGTTGCAAGTTTTGATTTACTTTGCAACGATAAAGAATTATTGTTAAATTCCATGGAAAAAATGTGAATTGATTCTATTTGTAAATAATGAACTTCTAAATTTTTAAGAAAAGTATTTGAATAAAATAAATAAAACCGTTTATTTCAAGGTTAAAATCCATCTATATGCGAGATACAAAAGCATTAATTCATTTGTTCTGATGTTGATTTGACTCTAACTTTCACATTAATAATATAATTAGGATTATGAAATACGGTTGCTATGTAACTAATAAAAGAAAAAGAGAAAACTGATATATTTACATTTGAAATAAGTAAATTTATAAAACAAAATGTTTTATATTATTGAAAGACATTTATAAAATTCCACTGAAGGTTATCCACATAATTTTAAAAATCTGACAAATGTTGTGCCAAAATTTCAAACTAATAGAAATAATTTAAGACCCTTATCAAGAAATTTCAGCATCCATAATTTACCCTTTAAATTCATTAATCAAATGCGCACTTTTCTTTCAATAAATGTAAATTTGAAACTCGTCTGAATTGCCATAAAAAAGCATTATGGTACAAAATAAAATGTTCTATATTTTCAGAACGAATGAACCAATCATAACCAAAAACTATACATCTAAATATGGCTACCTCACCAACATGCCTACTTAATCACAAGCTAATCGGATGCTTTTTGCGGCAGTTATTGCGGAGCCGACAGACAGACAAACTAACACACGGAGACCAAAATGTGTCCTGTCTACACAGTAAGCCTTCACTGGCATTTCGGCAATTACATGAAAATCCGAGTTTAATTATGCGAGTTACAATACAGTAAGAACAAGAGACAGATGCACTTGGTAAAACAGGGGTGTTTTTATGGATATAGATGTTGAACTTGTAAAAGACGACGAAATGACTTAATATTTGGCAACTTAATGTTGTTAAAGTTTAGGAAGGCGAATCTGAAGTCAAATAGGAGAAATTAAATCGACAAAATGAAGAAAATCAATAATTTTATACTTAAACATTGTATTTTCAAAATTCGACAACAAAATAAACTTCGAGCTTTAAAGCTACTAGTCAAATTCTCGAATTTCCTTCACTAATGCTACGTCTAAGGGTTATAGAATGCATTCCTATATTTTAAATATCTCTTCAGGTAATGGATGTTTTTAATTGATTTTTTCTTAGTACTCTTCTTAAAATATGTTTATTTACTTTCTTTAGTCCTAAAAATATTTCCAAAATATATGCTTAAAATAATTTTTTATGCATTAAAAGCTGACGAATTGTGAGTGAGATTTTAACACCTCACATAAAATTATGTATATATTTTAGAAATACTTTGAGAACTAAGAAAAAAAGAGAAAAAAATCATGCTTCAAGCATAGATTATGGAACACTTTCCAACGCATTTTGAATAATGTAATAAAACTGCACTGTTTAATAAGTTAAAATATTATGTCTAATTCAACCATACGGAAACACATAACACATTTGAAGACACAATTTCAGCTGTAGCCATCTACAATCGGAAAATTATCCTAATTCTTTGAGCAGAACTGCATAGGAAATATAGATTTCTATCTATTAACTAAATGCATCCCAAAATTTAGTTCAGTGAAGAAATACTTATATACTTTAGTTGGAAATTCCCTTTCAGTAATCTCCGCTAATAAGGAATAACATGGAAAGGAGGCACTAGATTCTTTTGTGCAGCCTTCTGTATGAGGTATAAAATTTATATACAACTTGTAAAATGCATAGAAATAATTAAATTACAGCAGTTAAATTTAAAAGCGCATGCCAAAATTGAAAACGCACTTCAGGCATTTATAACTCAAAGGCAATACTGTAATCGATGTCTTTTGTATGTCCCTGTAAATGAAGGAGAAATGCTGTGAATTCCCTTCTCTATCGTAATCATGTTGTAGTGAAATATTCAGTGATAATCACTTTAAATATATTTGAAATAGTGTAATGTTATTAAAATACTCTGCAAACAATTTTTTCCCATATACCATAATATAATGGAATTCTTTCGGGTAACCTGTGAATGAACTATTAATCCCACATACTGCATATACAAAACCAAACATGCTTAGGTGACCCTACATAATTGTTTATAAATTGTATGAAAATCCGAATATATTTACGGAAGTTAGAGCGTGGGCAGACGTACATTAACATTTGTGAAGAGAATTCGGAAGCTGAGTAACTAACAGCCTTAAGGAAGTCTAAAAATGATTTCGGACCTACCGAACCAGGGCGGACCGCGGTGGATGAGTTTATTACCCCAATATGCTTATTCTTTCGACCAGCAATTAAAATGTCGTCTCTGAAAAATAACATTACGTTGTATAAGCCAACCTTAAAACAAAGCAGATGAATCATTGTACAGAATAAACTCTACTGCAATTTTTTAAACTTCTAAGCATCGCGCATTTTAAATTTTCTCACCTTCGTATAGGAAAAAAAGTACTTTTAACTGCAGTTTGTTTGAAAACTGTATCTGAATTTATTTCTCAGATATTAATTTTTTTATAGTTTTTAATAATTTTTTTTTTTTACGTTGGCGACGGAAGTATTCCATTTCTGTAAAAAAAAAGGGGGGGGGGGAAAATTGGAAAATAGTAGATTATTATAACTTTTTGTTGCCATTCCCATAATAACTAAAAATAAAATTTAATTAAAGTACGTGCTATTTTGAAAACATATATATAAATGATTTCTGATACAACATAGATCTGTTATAAACTATATTTAATTTTAAGTATCTGTATTAATGTTGCAAACAAATTGAAGGCATATGAATTATGAGATAGCCGATTTTTTTGGCTGAGTTTCTCGAATGACGACATCTCTTTTTGCTGGAATTGTGAATTATTCTCGTGATAGTGACGTCGTCATACGCACCCTTTTCAGTCGATGTTGTTTAAGACTAGATTATAAATGTGGAATTCTTCAGCGGATGCAAATGGCATCATTTTATATAAAATAAAAGTGCGTGTTATAAGCCTTAAAACTGAAATATATCTTGCACCATCTGTATTTATATACATATTTTTTTTTTTTCGGGGCGACACTAAATTCTGAAAAAGCAGAATTTCTGTTTTCTAGTTACGTCTTTGTTATGAACTTCTTTCCTCCAATACCAAAGAAAAAAGCTAACAAAGCTCGTTTACCTGAATATTGGGGAATTTTTTTTTGAATAGCTGTTTCTTATAAAAATTACTACTAAAGACACGTGTTTTTATAAACAAAAGATAAAATACACTACAACAATAACGTTTTCGAAATTAAATTGTATTTGATCGAATGGTGTAAATCGACAAAAGAATAAATCATTGATAATTTTTGAAAAGGAAATATCGTCTGTCAGCTCCAAGTAAACACTTAAGGCAAAATCTCAAAATTACGCATCATTACATAACATGTACAGGTTTTTGGAGGATATTTTTTCCTACTTAAATACTTTATTATTAACTCAGAAATGTATACAACACTTCCATCTAGTTTTCTCAGCCATAATGTTTTAAAAATTTTGGCTAATGTCTTGGATTTTAGCATTTTCGTCCCAGAATGAGAAGGCCAGATAAACCAAAATCACAAAAAAACTTCAACTATGAAAAGTGTTAAAAAATAAATCGTTTTGTTCGTTTATTCTTCGTAATTTGAAAAAAAGTTAAATGATAAGTCAAACATTCCAACATTTTGACGTACAATAGGAAATCCAAGCATTAAATCTAAGAGAATAATTCATAGCATATAATAAAAGATATAATGTTATGTGCAAAAAATATGTAATTTACTTTTAATTTATTTCTAAATCCATTTGGTTAAAATCTTATTGATAACTTTTAAGCTAAGAACTTTTAAAAGATTTAATTGCTGGCTATGCACGAGTTTCCGTATCTCTCTTCGGAAGAAGATAATGAAACTTTTTTGCTGAATCATCTTTAAGATGATTCAGACAGCATAATTTTAATCGATTCCTCGAAAATGTGAAAATAAGACCAACGCAAGATAAAACAAAATATCAGTTCCCAATTTCAATTTATTAAATCTACAGATTTCAGAAATTTGTTTAACAAATGTCTGGATTTAAATACTATGAATATTTTATTATTATTATTATTATTTACTATATTTTACTACATTTTTAAACATCTATTTGTAATGTATATGTTTTTCTGTACATAGAATGCCCACTGAAGTTATGTCAACTCCATTTAACAACGCAATAACCATAACTATAGTCATAAACGTGTTCTTGTAGCTATGCTCTATGTGATGATATCATTTGACACACCACCTACTAGAAAACAGCTGATATAACACCCCTATCTCGAAAACGGCCCGAGATAGGGGGGAAATTGAATTTCAAAGTTGAAGAGTGTCCTAGATTAATTGTGAAATAGTATATTACATATAAAAATAACTTTATAAACTTCACATAAAATTTTCTACGAACATTTATTAGATTCATAGATCTGCCAATATGTGGATGTTTTATACGAAATAAAGCATTACTTTTTTTAGAGTAAAGTTTCAATATTGATGAATACAAAATAAAAATTCAAGAATAATTAACATCACTTAAAGTAGTCGTAATCAGTTTCATGAAAAGGAATAAGCCTATATAATTTCCTTGAAATACGGTTTTTTCACTGCTAAGACCGGCGTATTTACTGATGTATTTACTTTCTCTTTTTACGTGCAATATGTATACCAGTAAAAAAAGTCTTTTTACTTAAGAAAATCTTTTTAGGATTTATTAATTGATTTTTTAAATGTATAATATTAAATTAATTAATATTTAACTATTTATTTATAAATTAATTTTTTTAAATATTACACACTCCACTTTTTCTTTATAATTTATTTTCTGTTTTTAGGTCTTTAAAATGTTTCTTTTTTCTTTTTTTTTTCAGTTGCAGTTGAACAGTGCTTTGACATATTTTGACGAGCAATTATTGGTGCATAATTAAATCCATTGTTAAACGTATACATAAAATAAATCTAACTGGAGTGAAAAACTAGCCAGAGTCAGGAATCGAACCTGGAACCACAGCGTTCTAGGCTATTACTCTACCACTGAGCCACTCCGGCCGACACCTGGCCTGCAATTTTGCACTAAAAACCATGTTGGGAAATCAATCCCAACCAACAATCAATCAGATGGCCTTGGATGACGAGAGAACGATTAATAGGTTTTACTATTACATCGATCTGCATCGATCTTTACTGCAATCGATCTATAATAACCGTTTTAATATGTGATGTAAAAATGTAAGGGTCTCTTGCCAGTGACCCACGATTTAGAAAAAATATCATATATCTTCTGAAACTTCGGAAACCAATATATTTCCTTTTATTTAAACAAGGTGGAACCCGTCGAATTTCGACGAAAAAAATGTTTACAAAGGAGCTGTAGCATCAAATTTATAATACATCGACAACAATAATTACAATAAAAAATCCATCTTACACTTGTTAGTTTAACTCTCCAAAGACATATTTTAACCTAAGATTAACAAAATACTTTTTTCATAAACGTCAACTGATTATTGAAAAATTAAACTTTATTCATATACGTAATCAGTAAGTAACATATAATCAAAATAAGTAGATAAGTAATTTTGATTAAGTTATCAATTGATGACGGATTGATTGATTGATTACGGAATGAAAAATCAGCAAAAAGGATTTCACCTTGAGATAATCAAAGAATGTTTCCGCTTTAAATCTAAACCGAATCAACTCATTTTCTACCTTTCACATCCATATTAACCATTTAAAAATATTTTAACGCGCAATAGGTTATTAATAAATATATTTTCAAGCTTGAAGTCACGTTTGTCAACTATTACAACCTTCCATGTTAAAATTCCCACTCGTGATTTGAGGTCTTAGTATAATCTCTGTACCTGAGCTTAAAAATTCCAGAAATTTATAACTTTTAGACATATTCAAGGGGAAATATCTCATTTTAGCAAATAAAATTATCGTTTTCTTTTAAATATGACGTCATTTTCAGTCGCTGAAATATTTAGCCTATTGTCTCAAACTCAATATCAACGAAATGAAAAAATAGTGAAATATAACAGCATCATCAGGGAAATTGTGTCTTTTTTAAAGTGTAGCGTCATTTTCTGTACAAAAAAACAAAAAAACAAAAAAAAAAAAAAATATTTTTAATTGTAATGAGAAAATGGCATCAGGAAGAATATAATAAATAAAGATAACTAAGGGTAGCGGTCGTTGCAGCAACTGGGAACCTGAAAATTTGAGCATGCGCATCAGCTTTGGATTTTTGCCTGAGTGAAGAACCAGATCGAAAATAAACACAGTTTTAAAAAAGATATACCTATTTTTTAATTATTGATTTAAGTTAGGTATTTTTTTATTAGTAATAATAATAACGACTAAACAAAGTCATTTGATAAATTTAAGAGTATTCTTATAATTAATAAATAAGCAAAAAATCTTATCAGGTTTGTTTTCATGGTTGTTTACATCAGTTGGCAGAAAATCTCTCTTTCTGAAGCCTAAAAAAAGTGACAAGGCTCATATTCTCGAAAAATACCGAATTTTGCTTCGTGTTTTCACTTAATTCTTATGTAAAATGATCATATATCTTTTTGCTGTTGTTTTTAAGAAAAAATAACAACACAGATGTCATATACGCACCTCGTTGGCGAGATTTTTTTCTGACGCACCGGTCTCACTTGTCATATACGCACCGGGGTACTTAACTGACACCAAAGTGCCGTTATTTTGCTTGATATCGTAACCGGTTGTTGTTTATTTATTGATAAATTGTTTATTTACTTTTATTTTCTTTTTAAAATTATGTAAATTGTTTTGTTCTATAGTTATTAATTAAACATTTTTTTATTTATTGTTATTCCCTTTTTAAAAATATATATGTAACTGGTATTCGAAAACGAGGTTTTCGCCAAATTGGATTTAGAAAAAAATCGCGCCATCGTAGTACGTATATGGCATCTGTGCCACAATAATATCTACAAATGAGTCTTACTTTTTATTGTTTTTATTTAACAAAAATATAAAATTACATAAGTTATCAGTACTTTAACATAATGGTAAAAGAAGTTATTTTAAGCACTTCATTTTTGTAGTTTATATTTTTGTAATTTTTAATATTTCTTGAATTTTCTTTTTTAAAACGCTGATAAAATCACTTTAGTTTTGAAAGTAACCGCCACACTGGTTTGTTTATCTCGTAGTTTCAGATTGGCAATCCTTTACAAAAATGGCATTTTGGCGCGTTTTGAAAAAAATTGCCAATTCAATCTGCAGACATATAACGATTTGGCGAGACGATAAATAGATTTTTGTTATTACCAGTTTGTTATTACCAGATCGTGGCTTTGACGAGGTTTGTCCATTTTAAAGATTGCTTCATAGCGAGTTTCGTGTGTCCAGTGATGTTTTTTTCGGTTTCATGGGCGCGGAGCGCTCATACACGCGTTACTGACCGCGGCATTGACGAGTTTCGAGCATTTTAGAGATTGCTGTACAGTGAGTTCTGTGTGTCCAGTGATTGTTTTTTTTCGGTTTCATGGGCGCGAAGTGCTCATACGCACGTTACTGACCGCGGCATTGACGACTTTCGTGCATTTTAGAGATTGCTGCGCAGTGAGTTTCGTGTGTCCAATGATGTGTTTTTCGGTTTCATCGGCACGGAGCGCTCATACGCGCGTTACTGACCGCGGCATCGACGAGTTTCGTGCATTTTAGAGATTGCTGTACAGCGAGTTTCGTGTGTCCAATGATGTTTTTTTCGGTTTATGGGCGCGGAGCGCTCATACGCGCGTTACTGACCGCGGCATTGACGAGTTTCGTGCATTTTAGTGATTGCTGCACAGCGAGTTTCGAGTGTCCAGTGATGTTTTTTTCGGTTTCGCGCGTTACTGACCGTGGCATTGACGATTTTTGAGACTAATGCACAGCGAGTTTCGTGTATCCAGTAATGTTTTTTTGTAAAATAATCATATCTCTTTATGTTGTTGTTTTTATGAAGAAAAAAATCTATGAATGAGTCTAATTTTTTATTGTTTTTATTTAATATAAATATAAAACTGCATGAGTTGTCACAACTTAAGAATTTAGAAAATGTTTCATTTTCATAGTCTTTAATCTGTTGTTATCCTTTCTCAATGGAGTCAACTACTAAAACATTCATTATTGTATAGCTAGTTTTCGTTTTTTTTTTTTTTTTATACGGTGTTTATTTTCTATCTGGTTCTTCACTCAGGCAAAAATCAAAAGCTGATGCGCATGCTCAAATTTTCAGGTTCCCAGTTGCTGCAACGACCGCTACCCGATAACTAAACCACTTTTAAAAGAGATGAAGTATTTCAGTTGCCACGATTAGAAAATTGGTATTAAAAACTATAAAAAAATTAATATCTCAAAAATAAATTGAGATACAGCTTTCAAACAAATTGCATTTAAAAGTGCATTTTTTTCTGCATACGAAGGTGTAAACCTTTAAAATGTGGGATGTTTAGAAGTTTAAAAATTTGCAGTAGCGAAAATTGCAAAACCGAAATTTCATTTCAAATTTTAAAGTGTTGCCATTCGCAGAATGACGTATGCGTTACGCACAGATATGTTTGTCCTTTATAATATAGATAGTATTTTTGAAGCTAGATTTTCTTTAACCCTTTATATCTGACGATACTTTTAAGTGTTATTAAAGAAAATTCAATGTAAAATTTATTTAATTCGTCTACTAATAAAAGTAGATTGTATTTTCCATTAAAAAAAAAAAAAAAAAAATTGCTCAATAATATTTAGAAAGCACTGTTTAATAGTCAGACTAAGTATTTTTTTTAATCTGGTTATTGTCTCAACCACTTACATAGGTGTACCTTTTATTCTATTAAAAAATTGTACGAAAACTTTGCAACTACAAAATACTTCTCTGTTACAGATAGTATCATAATACATTTATTTACACTGTTCTTGTAAGAATTGCGAGATTTCCATAACAGAAATGTTGGTAAATTAATCTATTTGTTCTGGCAAATATTTTGCAAAAAGAGTTCTAACTATGTATTTATTAAATCAGTTTCAATTAAAAAAAATTCTAAAAATCAATTTATTATTATACATAATGTTCTGGATATCTTAGATATTACCATAAATAATTATCCAGGTGAAGCAATTTTTTAATTCAAAATTCAGGATATAAAGGATTAGAATTCTCCTAATTTTCAGAAACGTTTTCAGTAGTTTTTACAGCGTATTATTTAGTTTTTGCACCCCTAATTTCACTGAATAAAATTGTACTTATTTCTGCTTTACACCTATTATAATTTATTTCCTTCTATATATAAAAAAAGTAACCATTTGGAAATGGACCAATAAAATTATGTGCTTGGAGATAAGGAAATAAAACTGTCAGGAGTTGCGGAGGAGCGCATTTTTACCAAGTGGAATCTAAAAATTGAATGCATAAAAAATAAGGGATGCTGAAACAATTACGTCTGGGTTCGCCAAACCGAATGGAATCGCGAAGCGATTACGCGGGGGGGGGGGCGGGGGTGTAGCGAGCAGGGGGCCTGAGCCCCCCTAGTATTAAATAAAACTTTTGATTCAAAATAATTTTGTTTGAGCTGCTCTTTATGCATCGGAATATATGGTATTTATTTTATTATTTCTTAGGAGATTGAACATCATAACAATCAATAAAAGATTTTGATTTATTGTTATAAATGTGAATTAATTGAACTACTTTATTGTTAGTGAATTTCTCAGACAATGGAGTAAATATTGTTTCTCTCAGAATGTGTATAATAGAATTTTGATAAACACGAAATAATGAGCTCGAAGCCGCTGTGGTCGTCTGGAAGCTTCAGTAGTCCGATGCCAACCCTTTCCTTTTTTTCTATATCTTTAATTTAATCAAGTTCACTTTTAAATGTTTACGGCTTCAATTTTTCATTTTGTTTTCTTTTCTTTCCTGACTTCCTCTCTAGAGTCTCAGCAAAAGAGACGTAGCCAGGGACCTCGGACAGTTACGCAAAACGCTGCGCGCTCCGCGAATTCTGCGGCGGTATCCCGAGACTAAGGCCAATGTCAGACGGGCGTCTTTTTGCCTGCTTTTTTACTTACGTATTATCCATCCACAATGCTATAGCATTGTGAATGGATGATACGTAAGCAAAAAAGCAGGCAAAAAGACGCCCGTTTGACATTGGCCTAATAAGGAGCTCGAAGCCGCTGCGGCTGTCCGGTAGCTTCAGTGCCTCGATCTCAACCCTTTCTCTTTTTCGATGTCTTTAATTTAATCAATTCCACTTTTAAGTTTGTTCGGTTTCAAATTTTTATTTTTTTTTCTTTCTGGCTTCCGCTACAGTCTCGGCAAAAGGGACGTAGACAGGGACATCGGACGGACACGCGGAATGCCACTCTCCGCGAATTCTGCGTTGGTATCCCTAGACTAATAATGAGCTCCAAGCCGCTGCGGTCGTCCGTTAGCTTCAGTGCGCCGGAAGCAAACCCTTTCCAGGGATCAGCGAACAGCAGTTCAAGGGGATGCCCAGTAGCAAAGCTACTCCACACCCTGTGTATAAGTATGTGTATAACACATCCTAGAGGAGCCATGCAATTAAAGCCAAACCGTAGCGCATTAAGTACTACTATATAAGATAGAAAAAATTAAAAAAAGAGTAAAATAAGAGAGGCTGAAAATTTATGAAAGGTTAATCCAAGGATTACAGTAAAAAGAAATTCAGTTAAAAATTAGATTTAAAGATAAAATAAGGAAAAAAAAGTTTAAAAATAGAAGATGTTTGCACTGTTCATAAAAAACAGTACAGAGCAAAGCTAGAAAAAATTACCTATTTCCCCCATCACAAAAGGCTGTTTCCAGAGAAATACATTTAATACATAATAAAGTTACAGTTAGTTTAGCAGCTTTACTTGCGATAATGAGAATATAACAAAGATATATATATATATATATATATTTTTTTTTTTTTTTTTACTAAGAAAGAAAAGACAAAAAGTATTAACCGGAGAGCGCGACTACTCTTCTAAAACAGTAGTATATCGGTAGTAGTCGCTTACATTCATAGTAGTAGTAGTTTACATTCATTCTTTTATTTTAACATTACTTCATAATGATAATATTTAGATAGTTAAATTCTATCTGAATCTAACTATTTAAAAAGAAATAATTGTGGGGTTATTTTACTTGCATTTCAATATACAACTATGGCAAATGGCATTTTAGGTATTCGCAATGTTATAATTATTTAAAATTCTGTTGGGACTTTGTGCATCAGTCTTCCTTTCACGAGAACTCGAGTTAATTCAGGAAACTATCTTACTGTATCGTGAACTGTTGTTTAAAGAGACTGTTCCATTTCGTGGAAGTTTAAGAATACCACGGATTCTGTAATGAAGCCATTCTCACGAGAATCAAAACAAAACATAAACATCTACAAATTTAAATATTTAAGTTGAATAATAAACTTGTATACAGTAAACCAGCAAGCAATTATACACAGGTAAAATTAAAACCGCTGAAGCTTTGCAAAACGTATCAAATTTTAAATTAAAAATGTTTCATGTGTTTCTTCTCATAGGAAAAAATGTATTAAATTTTAAATATAAAATACACGATAATATTAAAAAACCCTTTATTGAAGAGTGGTGGTAGTATGTATTGCGATCGAATACAGCTAATTAATTATTAGATTTATCAAAATGGGTTATTTTATTATAATCCTTAAATGAGGCATAATTTATATGCATTTTCATACATTTAAAAATACTCTTTTAAATTTAATGACGGGTAGTATTATTATTTAGTATATTATATTAGGATTAATATTATGATAAGTAGTAAAAATTCTAAAATAATTATTTTCCCGTTATATAACTTGTTCTTGATATAAACATTTTAAATTTATTCTAAAAGTAAAATTTTAATTTGCACTAATTTCTTCCCTCCGCCGTCTTCACTACTACATACGTAACATTTTACCCGCTTTTCGGTACTGCCCAATTTCATGCATGCCTTTTTTAGTATTGCCTAAAACGCTTAATTAACTTCTATAAAAATAGCAGTATTTTTACTCCTTGAAAAACTTTTTGCAATATCTGTATCAAATCCCTTACTTCGGTCAAAGCTCAATATTTACTTAAATATTTGTGCTGAAGTCGTTATATAAGATGATTAAGTGTTAGTATTTCTTACAGCGACTTTCAATAAATCTCGCCTACTTATAAGACAGTATAATCCAATGATATTTAATACAATATACACACCTGAGAACACTTGATAAGTATTTATTTAATATTATTTTTGAAAAATATCGAACATGTTGTAAAATTTTTATATGTTTTTGAATAAAGTAAAGAAAAAAATAATACCTGAATTTGAAAAATCTGATTTAAAAAACATAATTTTGTAATTTTTCAGATTTTATGACTGATTACAATTGTAGGAATATTTTCAAATCATAATTGTAGGTAAAAAATTTTTTGCCTGTATACGAGTGTTAATGTTTGCTTTAATGTTCAGGAAACGTTTAAATGATAAAAAACACAAAACATGAAAGTGTGTGTTAACGTGTATTACAGAATTCTGTTTTCCTATAGATCTATGTATATATATATATAAACGCAAAGTATAGTAATCACCAACAAAAAACAAATTATAGTCATGTGAAATGCGCCAAACAGCTGCAGTAAATCACATAAATTCAATATAAACCAGTATAAGATTATATTTAGTCTGAACCAGCGCACCACCCACCCCCCTTCACAGAACAAGAAGAACAAGAAAAATATAACTGTATGTAAAATATTAAAATTTTAACAAAAACAAGGAAAAAAATAGGCTGCGGCCTCATCGGCAGTGAGTTATGTTTCAAAAGCAACCGAGCATTCAAAAAAATGTAGATAAAATATGCATTAGTGGCAGTGTGTTTCGGCCAGAACAGTGATAGCAAAATCAAATGTTAAACATTCGATGGCTATTATCACATGCTTCGCCACCGGACACTACGCCAACATTATTAAATGAATGCCTCACCTGGAACACAGTAAAAGATGCTAAAAATATGTTCGATGAAAAAAATCACACTCAACCAACTTAGCCACATTGCCACAACCCAAATGTAAAACATAAAACAAACTAAACAAGGCAGAATCCAGCATCCAATCAACCAATCCAAATTCATTCCATGTCTGTTGCCAATCGACACAGCACATCATCATAAAACCGTCCTTGAACAGGCTTTAGGAAATATGAGTCATTCACCGACATCGAAAAGCAATCGATCAGTAATGAAGAAAATCTGCAAAATCTGAATATTTTTTTATAAAATTAAAAGGAATATTGTTTTTGTAATATAGATTACTTTTAAAATGAAACAATTCCTTCTTAAACAGATGTTTATCTGTACAAATTCTAAAAAAGCGAAATATTTGACTAATAATTATATTAATATATATACGTTTGTAAATATTGGAGGACCAGTGAACAAGTTGATTAACCTGAAATTGAAAACTATTGCGTTTATTGTAGATTGAAATATGTACTTTGTTAACTACTAAAATTATTTTTAAATCAAGGTAATGAGCCTCCAAACCATTATTATTTGTTTTCTTTAGTGTCAGGGAATCAGAATAAATTTCTTGAGAAATTTCATTAAAATCACTATTGAAGTTTAACACGATGAAGTCGTCTATGTATCTGTAAGCCAGGAATTGGACATCAGCTTTATTAATACTGTACTGAAACTCATAAAAAAAATAAAATAAGTTAGCAGCTGTAGATGAGTAACTAGTACCAATACCAATACCAATTCCATGGATTTGTAAGTATATTTTAGAACCTGTATAAACATAATTATTGTTAAAACAAAACCGACATAATTTATTAAACAAGTCTAATTCTCTAACATCTAAAACCAATTCCGCTGTCTTTAAAAGTGCCCCCTTTAAACTATTAATAGTAATATTAGTAAATAAATTTTTCAAAATTGTATGTTTGGATAGAATGAATACTATTGCTTTTTAATTTTTCAGCAATCTCGAAACTATTTGAAATAATCCAGAAACAATTACTCTCTTTATACTTGTATTTTAACATGTTCAAAACTTTTTTAAGTAAATCTTCAAATTTCCTATTAAAATTATTGCCTATACTGTTGACATTACTGCAAATAAATCTATATTTAGTAGGTACTTTATTAAATTTAGGGGTTAGAAAAAGAAATGAAAATGATAGATTTTTACTACGTGGGAAACAAATCTTTGTTTGCTTCGAAAAAGACAAATGCTTATTAATAAGTGTCTGCACGGGAAGATTTACATACTCTGTAAGTTATATTATTATTTAACTCTGCATTGAGCATTTCAGCATTTTTTTTTTCATATAACTGCAAAATTACCAGCAGCTTTATCTACTTGACAGAAAACAAACATCCGCTTCAAATTGGTTATTTCATTTCTGATATCCATACTAAAATTATGATAAGTATAAGAAAAATTATTAAGGAAACTACCCTGAAACGATTTAAAATCACTTATTCTTGTTAATCACTTATTTTTGTTAAAATTTTAATTTTTTACATACAGTTATTTTTTCTTGTTCTTCTTGTTCTGTGAGGAGAGGGGGGGGGTGCGCTGGTTATATATATATATATATATATATATATGCATATAATTTATTTATTAATCGAAATACTTATTCTATACTGACCCATTATGATCTTAATTACATTCACGTCTATAGGAAATTACATATTCATTGAGATTCAACTTTTCATTCTAAAACCAGATTCTTAAAATATCAGGAAAGATGTAACCAAAATTCGCTGTTGTAGAAAAGTAAAATTTTACTTTTTAAAAGTCCAAACAATTTTTAAATGTTATTTTACTAAAATTAATTTAGCCTTTTTTTTTTTTTTTAACAGGAATGATTTTCTCTTGTTTGATATATATATATATATATATATAAATATATCTTGAAAAAAATGTACAAAGCAAATATGCCAACCATTTCATGATTGTCAGCGTGTTTAGTACTTCTGAAAAACGTGCCCGTATTAATAATAAAAAATAAATACTTCTGAGATTTAAAAATATGAATTAAGCCTATATTGTGTTCGAACCTCTTTCATTTGAACTTGAAATATAATACATATTTATATATGAAGACAAAAAATAAAGAAGAATACATTTTTATTGAATAAATATAAACATTGAAAAGACTTTAAATCAAATTTCTGAAAATATCCTTCGGATAGATTTCTACGTACCGAACTAAAAACAAAGTTAGTAATAAATAAAAGTAAAGTGATAAATGCCTTTTCGTTCATTAAAAGTGTGTTTATACTATTCAAAGAAAGGTCGTCAGAGACTGCTTAATTATCAGTGATTTCTCATATACTCAGAATAATATGAATGAATCTTGCATTTTTGCGCTGATAAACAAGCTTATTCCATTAAGTTCTAACTGATTAAACAATTGTAAAAGGAATATTAATTAGGTAAACCGTTGTTGGATGAAGATATAGTTGTAAAGCGAATTAACACACTATCAAGAAATTACTGTATGTTAATTGACGCAAAGGAATATTCATTTGAGAGTTTAAAAGTTGTGAAAGTGTTTTTTTTTTGTTGTTGTTGTTGTTTTTTTTAGCCGCCGGAACTGTATGCTATTTCTTTCTCACAGCTTATTTTGTCTCCAAAAAATAACGGTACCTTACAGACGCTAGCAATAAACAAATCAGATGTATTATTGTACAATTAAATGCTCTATAGCAACTTTTTTAATTTCTAAGCATCCCACATTTTCAATGTTTATACCGTCGTATTGGGGAAAAAAGTACTTTTAAATGCAATTTGTTTGAAAACCGTTAATTCATTTATTTTTGAAATATTAATTTTTTTGTAGTTTAATTTTGGCTACTCAAGTGCTCCATTTATATAGAAAGTAAAGGGAAAATAGTTGAAAAATAGCAATTATATCTTTTTGTTGCCATTTTCTCATAACAGCCGAAAGAAAATGTAATTAAAATACGTGCTATTTTGAAAAAAAATATAAACGAATAATTTCTACGAATAATAATACATGGAGCTATTATAAACTATATTTAATTTTAAGTATCTGTAGACCCTTTCAGTGTGACGTCAGTCATGACGTTTTGGTTGGAAACTGACTCCAAACAAACGGTTGCTATGCGTCATTTCTTTTTAAATATAAATCGTGGAAAATGTTACCAGTACATATCAAGTATTAAAACACTTAGATGTGAGATATAGATATGAGATATAGCTGCAACAAACAAACAAAATAGAAATTACAACATAGCAACCGTTTGTTTGGAGTCAGTTTCCAACGAAAACGTCGTGACTGACGTCACGACTGAAATCGTCTATATAAATGTTACAAACAAATGAATGCCTATGAATCATTAGATAGCCTTTTTTTGTCCAGTTTCTTTAATGATGGCATCTTTTTGCTGCATTTGTGTGTTATTTTGAGATAGTGACATCCTATGCATGCTTTACTGTAGATGTTTAAGAGTAGGTCGTAAATGTGTAAATGCTTAAGTGGATGCGAATGACGTCATTTTACATAAAATAAAAGTTTGTGCTTTAAGTCTTAAAATTGAAATATGTTTTGTACTATTTAAGTATACATCTATTTTTTTCATCGGGGGGCGACACTAAATTCTGAAAAAAACAGAATTTCTGTTTTCTAGTTTTTTTTTGTTTGTTTGTTTTTTGTTTTTTTGTTTTTTTTTGTACTGAAATGCACCTTGGTTGACCGAACCGAGCCATACTCAGCGTTTCTTTCTTTTTTTTCCTTTACATTAAACACAAACTAATAAAAATTAGGCTTTTTTTAAATATAAGCGACCGCCAAAAACTATTATATAGCAAAAAAAAAAAAAAAAAAAAAAAAAAAAAAAAAAAAATCAAATAAAATCCAACAAACAAAACAAATATTGAAATATATTGGAAAATTTTATGCATTTTGTTTTGCATTAAAGGTAAAATGCTAGCAATACCTCGTCTACTCCCGTACTCACCATAAAAGTACAAGATAACATTATTTTTTACTGCTTGAGTCATGGCTTCAGATCATGCACTGGTAACTTACAAGAACATAAAAATTCATTAAATATGATTTCCTTTATTCCTAGAGCTGCAATTTAATTCATCTTGCTGTAACATCTGCAGCCATTCTTTCTAATAAATAGACTTTACAATAATTACGTCGTATAACAAGCTCCTGAAACCGCTGTCATTCCATTTTACGCCTCCTTCTCGTATTATTAACAATTCTTAAACAGAAACTTTATATAATGCTTTTAAACAATTACACGGTTAATTATATCTCTATTCTGAAAAAAGTAACTAACGCTGTCACCGCTACCGCAGCCGCCGGGTTTGAATTTTTTGTGACCGGAGGTCTTTCTTCGTTAATATTAAGAAAACTATTGCATGGAAAAATATGCAAATCGGTGGTATTATAGAGAAATGTTTGATAAACACGCTGATGCAGACAGTTTTCAAATCGAAGAATTATTTAAACATATATTTAATGCTAAAGTTGGACAAAATCGTTCCATTAAAAAAGTTTTATAGGAGCAAAAACTATACATGGGCATTTAATCATTTTTAGATCATTTTGTTCGTTAGACGTTCCCGTGTGCAGAATGCATTTATTTTTCTAATTTGACTCATTTTTTGAGGTTTTATTCCTATTTGAAATTCAAATTTTCAGCATTGCAACAGATATTTTTTACATATTTTAAAAAATGTTATTAATTTAAACTGTTGCCAACTGTATAATCAGCGCAAACGATAATGTTTGTTTCAAATAAAAAAATTATTTACACGTGGCTATTATAAACAGAATTAAATAATTAGCTATAAAAAGCAGGAACTTATTGTAAATTACGTCATAAAAACTATATTTACACGTGAATTTTAAAAGATAAAGGTTATTGTAAAATAATAAATTCATTAACATGCGTTAAAAGTCTTAAATAGGAGAAATTACATCACATTTGCGTCACAATACACTTATTACGTAAAATGAACAAAAAATAATATTGCAAAACAGTTTAAATTTAAAATTCTGCGAGACATTTATTTGATATTTTGAGATGATCTTTTCAACTATTTCAGGGCAAATAATATTTCATTTCTATCAAAAGTATTTACACGTGAATATTAAAAAGAGAAAGAAAAGTTTGGTGAAAATTACGTCAGATTAAAAAAGATGCATTTAAAATATCTTATTTAAAAGAACTTTCTTTTCTCTTTGTTAAAAAATACCGGTAGACAAAGATTCTGTTTACTTAATTCATTTTATATTAGCTTATTTTGAAATGTTCAACTGATTTTATTTAATCAAAGATGAAAACAGCCATTGTATCTTTTAACAGCAGCTGATTTGGATTTAAAATTCCTCAATCAAAGAGAAATGAATAGACACCCGTTTATAGGTAGATTGCCATTTTTTTAAAAATTATAAATAAATCTTCCGAAACCTTTTTAAAGCCGATTAAATTAGCGTGCTTTAAGAGTCTGCGGTGTGTGAACGGGGGTTGGCGAGCGTATCTAGTAGAGGGCAGGGCCCCCTAGTTATTGTAAATTAAGTTTCATAAAAACTTACAGACTTGCACTTAATTGTTAAAGTTGAAATCATTTTTACAAATTTTACTGAATCTAGTAAGTTGATTGATTACAGTATTAATAATATTTTAATGTAAATTAGAGGATCCACGACTTCATATTTAACTGTTTTAAAACCTTGACATGAGAATATATATTATCAGAATTTTAGAATTAAAGTATTAGCGGGGTGTTTGTGGAGTTAATTTAATACATGTAGTAAGCAGCACATAAGACGGTTTTCGTCTCAGTATTATTGTATGTATTTTACATGATTTTACATAATTTTACATGATATAAACTTCAAAAACTACAGTACATTAATGCAAAGAAATAGACTTCAAATTTATGAAGTTAAATATCACTAGCGGGCATGACCGAGCTAAGCTCGGTCAATATTAGCCTTGTGTTCAATTCGATATTTCATTCTCACTGTATAATTCTTGCTGTTTACGTAAAATTGGCATGATCCTAAGCCTTAGCGGCCCACTAACCGAAATGTTTCGAACACACGACCTAACCAATGGTCTTCTCGAGCCCGAAAACAATAGAATACAAAATTTAGTCAAAATCGCTAAAGTCATTTTATAGATAAAATTAGCTTGACCCACGGTAACCCAAAAAGAACCTACTAATCTAAATTTATCGAACATGTGACCTATCACAGTGATCTTCTCGTGCTAGGAAATGGTGTAATAGGAAATTTTGTCAAAATCGTTTGAGCCATTTTTTAGATAAAATTAGCTAAACCTTGACCCACAGTGACCCAAAAATGACCCACTAATTTAATTTTCTCGAACATGTGACATAGCTCAATGGTATTCTCATGCTTAGAAACGATATAATACAAAATTTTGCCATAATGTTTTGAGCCGTTATTTTAGGTACACTTAGCTTGACCCACAGTGACTCAAAAATGTCCCCCTAGTTGAATTTTCTCGAACATGTGACTTAGCCCAAAGTGATTCAATGGTCTTCTCATGCCCAGAAACCGTATAATACGAAATTTTGACAAAATCGTTTGAGTCGTTTTCTTAGATACTAATAACTTGGCCCATAGTGACCCAAAAAGACCCACTAATCGATTTTTTCTCGAACATGAAACTTAGCCCAATGTTCATCTCATGCCCGGAAACGGTATATTACAGAATTTTGTCAAAATGTTTTGGGCCTTTTTTAGAATCAATTAGCTTGACCCTGACCCATTGTGATCCAAAATTATCCACTAATCGAATTTTTTTGAACATACGATCAAACCCAATGGTATTCTCGCGCCCGAAAACGATAGAACACAAAATTTCGTTAAAATCGTTTGAACCATTTTCTAGATAAACTTTCCTTGACCCACAGTGATCCAAAAAGGACCCACTAATCGAATTTTCTCTAATATGTGACTTAGCCCATTGGTCTTCTCGTAATCGAAAACTACAAAATACAAAATTTAGTCAAAATCGTTAGAGCCGTTTTAGAGATAGAATTGGCTTGACACATAGTGACCCAAAAATGAACCACTAATCGAAAATTCTCGAACATGTGACCTAGCCCAATAGTTTTCTCTTGCCAAAAAACGGTGGGATATAAAATTTAGTCAAATCGATTAAGCAGTTTTTTATGTGTAATTATCTTGACCTTGACCAATTATGACCCCAAATGACCCCCTAATCGAATTTTCTCGAACACGTGACATAGCCCAATGGTAATCTCGTGCCCGAAAATGGTAAAGTACAAAATTTCGTCAAAATCGTTGGAGCTGTTTTCTAGATAAACTTTGCTTGACCCACAGTGACCCAAAAATGACCCACTAATCAAATTTTCTCTAATATGTGAATTATCCCATTGATCTTCTCGTAATCGAAAACAACAAAATACAAAATTTAGTCTAAATCGTTAGAGCCGTTTTTTAGATAAAATTGGCTTGACCCATAGTGACCCAAAAATGACACACTAAACGAAATTTCTCGAACACGTGACCTAGCCCAATGATATTCTCGTGCCCGAAAATGATAAAATATAAAATTTCGTCAAAATCGTTAGAGCCGATTTCTAGATAAACTTTGCTTGACCCACAGTGACTCAAAAATGACCCACTAATCGAATTTTCTCTAATATGTGACTTAGCCCATTGGTCTTCTCGTAATCAAAAACAATAAAATACAAAATTTAGTCAAAATCGTTAGAGCCGTTTTTTAGATAAAATTGGCTTGACCCATAGTGACCCAAAAATGACCCACTAATGAAAATTTCTCGAAAATATGACCTAGCCCAATGGTTTTCTCGTCCTGGAAAACGGTTGGATATAAAATTTAGTCAAAATCGATTGAGCCGTTTTTTAGATATAATTACCTTGACCTTGACCCATTATGACGAAAAATGACCCACTAATCGAATTTTCTCGAACACGTGACCTAGACAAATGATATTCTCGTGCCCGAAAATGGTAAAATATAAAATTTCGTCAAAATCGTTAAAGCCGTTTTCTAGATAAACTTTGCTTGACCCACAGTGACCCAAAAATGACCCACTAATCGAATTTTCTATAATATACGACTTAGCCCATTGGTCTTCTCGTAATCTAAAACGACAGAATACAAAATTTAGTCAAAATCGTTAGAGACGTTTTTTAGATAAAATTCGTTTGACTCATAGTGACCCGAAAATGACCCACTAATCGAAATTTCTCGAACATGTGACCTAGCCCTACAGTTTTCTCGTGCCGAAAAATGGTTGGATATAAAATTTAGTCAAAATCTACTGAGCCGTTTTTTAGATATAATTAGCTTGACCTTGACCCATTATGACCCAAAATGACCCACTAATCGAATTTTCTCGAACACGGGACCTAGTCCTATGGTCTTAACGTGCCCGAAAATGGTAAAATACAAAATTTCGTCAAAATCGTTAGAGCCATTTTTAAGATAAAATTTACATACACACACACACATACACACACGGGTGTCCTAAAAAGGACTGACTGATTTTAAAATTCAATAACTTGCAAACGGTGACAGGTATTTAAAAAATTCTCGCAGGAGCGTTATGCATAAGGTCAAAAGTTTTTTTACGGTGATTTTCGATTTTAGTTCGAATTACAAACAATAGATGGCGCTGCGATCAATAGACACTAAATTCAGGCTCGATTTTTGGCCCTTCGAAACCCACTTAATACATTTCCATCTCCTTTTTCCGCATGGAAAAAAAGATCGACCAAAAAATCGAGCCTGTTTTTAGCGCCTATTGCTTACAGCGCCATCTATTGTTTGTAATTCGAACTAAGATCGAAAATAACTGTAGAAAAACTTTTGACCTCATGCATAACGCTCCTGCAAGAATTTTTTAAATATCTGTCACCGTTTGCGAGTTATTGAATTTTAAAATCAGTCAATCCTTTTTAGGACACCCGGTACATACACACACAATTTTTGCTTGCATTATAGTATAAGATATAACCATATAATTGAAAAGACTGACAAAATTTGTTATTGGGGATATTAAAAAAAATCATCTATAACACAAAAGCTGCTCGAAAACAACTAAACTTCCTGTTAATATTATTCAAAATGAATCGATCGCCATATTGGATTTTTTAGTAGTCTACTTAACAGCCCGTGGAAAATGGAAGTCCTTCCATAATGGGATATTAAATCAGAATGTAATTGAAAATAATATAAAATAATCGCCATTCAAAGGCTTCAGAAAATATTTAATGCTTTCGAAAAGAATATTTGAAATATTTTTAAGTGATGAATACCGGATCTTGAGGGTGCATCTTAAAATTTACTGCTATCAATGAATAATATTAAATCAAAAATTGTAAGATGATTACTTCTAAAAAATACATTTTCATCGAAATTTGTGAATTACGCTTGCGATTTTCTTTTTTACCATAAAAGGCATAAGTTACATATAAACACGAAGGAAAGTAGTTTCCCCATCACGTTATCTTGGAAAACAATAATAATTCCATCGTTTAATACGAATATGAAGACAAACCTCACCCGTTTAAGACGAAGTAAATTTTGCACCCAATAAAAAGAATTTCTCGTTGTAACCTTTGCGGCGACCTTTCACCTTGAAACAAGCTTATCCCTTTTCCTGAACTGCACGAGGGAAGATGTGCATTTTTTCTTGGAACTGAGGTTAGTGAAGAGAGGTGGGTGTGGTGGTGACCGTGGGAGAAGAAAAAAGAGTTGCATTCTTTCTTTGTTGACGTTCAAATTCTTTTGCGAGTGATTCATTTCGTTACCAGCACGTGGTTGATCACTTGATGTGAATAAAGTTCTTTGGTAGAAATATTTTATTGGTTGAATTCTAGTTGTAAAAATGAGTAGAAAAAGGGCTTTTGGTTTGGAAAATAAGCAGAAGATTTTATAAGATGTTAGTGATGGTAATTTAAAAAAATCAAATATTGCAGCAAAATACGGAATATTTGCTTGTACTCTTTTGACATACACTCATTGCCATAAAAATTTGCGCACCAAGAAAAAGATGTCCAAATGAAACGAAATTTTACACGCGTAAGTACTATTGTCATATAAGTAAGTGAGTAGAAAACCAAAGAAAAGGGATCATTTATTGCAGAAAAAAGTACAAATGAACGGGAATTTTAGTACTCTGTTGGACCCCCTCTAGAGCGAATGCACGATGCGATACGAGCGGGCATTGAGGCATACAATTTCCGCATGATGTCCTGACACATCTCGTTCCACAGTTGCTGTAAACGCGCCTCGAGTTCAACCAAATTCGTAGGGTAGCCAACTTGCCGTCCCAAATGATCCCAGTTATGCTCGATTGGTGACAAATATGGGGATCGAGCAGGCCAGGGAAGGGTGGTAATGTGGCGGAGGCAGGCTTGTGACATCCTTGCTGTGTGTGCCCGAGCATTGTCTTGCTGAAAAATGGCTCCTGGGAGCCCTGCCACGAGTGGCAACACATGTGGCTGAAGAATGTTCTGGACGTACCGCTGGACTGTCATTGTGCCACGGATCAATATTAGGGATGACCGTGTATCGTAAGCAATGGCACCCCATACCATCACACCAGCTGTGAGAGCGGTGTGTCGCTGTAAAGCGAAGGCAGGATTCAGGCATTCACCACGGGGCCTCCACACACGAACACGATTGTCATCGCTGCTCAAATTGAATGTAGAGTCGTCGCTGAAGACGACCTGGTTCCGTTCCGTTGCAGTCCAATCCTGTCGTAAGCGACACCATTCAAACGGAGGCGTCGGTGGGTGGGTGTCATTGGTAGCACACGTAATGGGCGCCGCGATACTAGATGTCCTTCGGCCAGGCGCCTTGCGATGGTTCGGAAAGACACAGGGATCCGTAGTGAAGATTCTGCCTGTGTCTGGATAGCGGCCACTGAGGCAGTTGGCTCTACGCGTGCGTTTCGTATGATGTGACGGTCTTCTCGACGACTGGTCTGTCGAGTGCGTCCGGAACCTGGTCGCCGTGTAAATGACGTCTCTTCAGTCAACTGGTCCCAACACCTCCTCTCAGTAAAATCAGAACGGCCTACTTGACGAGCTACTCGCCGAGCTGACCACCCAGCTTCCATCATCCCGATGATTCTTCCCCTCTAAAACTCTGACAGCTGCTCATATTGTCTTCGATGGCTGCGTAACGGCATGTCTACCTCAGCGTTTCCTTTGCAAAAGAAAAGGTACACTCAGACACGTTCTGCTTACCAGTTTTATACTCCAAGGAGGACAAAGTTCAACGTCCTCTAGTGGCATTACGCAATGTGCAATCACGCTGCATTTCTAATCATTTGCATATCTGTCTAATATGTACCTTCATGCCAAGTTCTGTTACGATCCCACAATTATTTCTTGGTGCGCAAATTTTTATGGCAATGAGTGTATATTAAGAATCGAGAACAAATTCAAACGGCTTGTGCTATCAATCAGTTCGAGCCTGCAAGAAAACGAAAGAGAAATGCTAAGAATGAAGAAACTGAAGTTGCTTTATCAGGATGGATAAGAGAAGCTAGGAACCAGAATATCATTTTAACAGGTTCTGTTTTACAAGAAAAGGGAAAGTATTTTGCGGAATCTCTTGGTGTCGATGATTGTATGGGTTTTGTGCTTGTATGGTGATGTTAGAAATGTACCTTTTAACACAAAAATACTGATTTACATAAAATGACTATAAAATATTTCTCTGCTGATATCGTTTACATTCTTTGATAGCATTGTTTTAGTGATGTGTAATAAAATCATAATGCAATTTGCTGTTTTTTATCAGTTAAAACGAATTTCGGTTAATACGAAAAGATTTTTGCTGCCCTTCGACTTCATCTTAATGAGGTTCGACTGTAATTAGAAATAATATAAACTTCAGTACTTGCAATATTTTCGTCATAAATAGGAAAAGGAATTTTCTAAAAGAACTTTTAAATAAAGTTAGTTATTATACATCACTTTATACTAACATCTTGCAAACGCAGAAATTTGGTTTGAAAATAGCAATATATTAAAACAAGAGTTTTTCTGGGTAAAAATTATTAGCAATATTCGTTTGGAGAATTTTAAAAAGTATATACAAAATTTCCATGTATACAGGTTGTCCGTAATTAAACGACCCTACTGTAAAGTTTTCTATAGACAAAACTAATGATCATAAAGATGTGAAATTTTCTGAAAGACATAATAAAGGGTTGGGAATATGTTTAAGCTATAAAAACATAAATAAAAACAGTTCAAAATTTCGCTAAAAGAGGGCGATTTTTTATAAATTACACATTTAACATTACGATAGTTTAGAAATTTTATTTACAGGTTGTTCATAATGAATCGACCCTATTTTAAAGTTGTCTACAGACGAAACTATTGTTCAGAATGTTGTGAAATTTTTTGCAGGACATTATAACGGTGCTCTTTAAACAGCAGCGCGATATTCTGTGATACCTTCTTCTTGTAATTTTATTCTTATGTTAGCTGGGACAGCTTCCATAAATTTCATGAGTTTAATCGTGTTACGGGAATTTTCGTCATTAATATCCGAATAAACAGTTGCGGCTAAGACATTTAATCGGTGTGCCAGATATTTAATTGACTCCACTGGCAGAAGAGATAAACTCGAAAGTTCAACACCAGCCACACACTTGCTCGGGGGTGAGAAAAATGCCGCAAATTCTTTTTCAAGCGTATTAGAGCATCCATTAGATCAGAAAAGAAATCCTTCTCCCATCATTTCTATATTGTTCATATTCCAGAATCCTCTAGTTTTGAAGGCATTCTTGGTTTCGATTTCATTAGTAAATTTAACATTATCATTGATACTTTCAATAAATGCATTCACATTGACAACAGCTTGACTATTCCACTAGAAACATCACACACTAAGTCAAAAGTCAGTGAAAGTAATCAATGTAACACCTTATGTGATGTAGTGACAAATCAAAAAGTTTTCTTAACCCGTAAAATCATTCTAGAACCCCAAGAGCAAACATGGTGCTCAGTTTACACAAACAATAATATCAAACATGACATAAATTATCTATTTGAATATTTGGCAGATAAAAAAGAATTAATAGGTCATGATGCCATTATTCAAATGGATAAAAAGTCTAAACGCAAAAAGAAGCCTTTACAATTACATCATTTCTTTTCTATTTCACTTAAAAATAATTCTGACACTACCATTCATCTCCCTAAACACACAAAAATGGGACCCCTCTTGAGTACCCCTCTGATAATTTGGACAAGCATCATAACTCAGAACAACACTTCCTAAATTTTATCCAGGCATCTAATGAAATATTAAAAAAAAGGAAAGATGATTTATTCGATAAAGATTTCAATCTTTCTCATTTAAGTTCTAATGAAGCAAATACATTGACTAAATTATTACTTAAGTACCACCCTGCCTTTTCAAAATCATTAAACACACTTGGACATACTGATAAGATTGTACCTGATTTGAAGTTCATTAATGATTACCCTATAAAAACACTTCCATTTCCCCTTCCTCAATCTTTGCAAAAAGGTGCTTTGGAACAAATTAAAGATTTACTTGATTCCAAAATTATTGAACGCCACTGTTCAGAATGAGCTTGCCCCATGCTATTAATCAAAAAGAAACCAGACGGACTGGTAAACAAAAATTCCGTCTCGCGTTGGATCTTCGAATGATCAATACTGTAATTCAAGGATCATCTTACCCTCTACCTAAAATTCAAACCATCATTTCAAATCTTTCTCAGTACCGCTATTTTTCTTCTCTCGACTTTCATCAGGCATATCATCAAATTGATCTGCCAGCAAAGTTCCAAAATCAGTTGACATTTACTACTATGTTTGGTTCTTTTAGATACAAGAGATTAGTGTTCGGATTAAAAAACAGCGCTTCTATTTTCCAAGCTTTAATGGACTCTTTGCTTGATGAATTGCAATTAGATGGTGTATATACATATCAGGATGATTTGATTGTAGGTGCAAACTCTTTTGATGAAATGTGTAATAAATTTTAAAAAATTCTCTCTATCTTAACAAAATATAACTTGACCCTGTTTCCTAGCAAATGTACTTTTCATAAAACTAGCATTGACTATCTGGGATTTCATGTAGAAAATCAGTCTGTTTCCCCGATTCAGTCAAATATCATAAAAATAACATCTTTTTCCACACCCACAACTAAACGTCAACTAAAAAGACTCATTGGTGTTATAACGTTTTATAAGTCACTAATTCCATCATTTTCTGAGTTAGTACAGCCACTGATAAACCTAACTACTCCAAAAGTTAAATTTAAATGGACTGTTACACATCAAGAAATCATGGACACAATACAGAAAATTTTCTTTAATACTCCCATGGTTAGATTATCTGATTGGAACAAGACATTTTACTTAAACACAGATGAGTGAAATGTTGCTACTTCTGGTGTTTTATTACAAGAGCATGATCAACAACTTTTACCAGTAGCATACTTTTCTAAATCTCTTAAGGCGTCAGAAAAAAATACCCTGCAATTAAATTAGAACTCATGGCAATTTATAAATCTGTTACTGCTTTCAAATATTACTTATATAGCAGACATTTTCTAATTCTTTCTGACAGTAAACCCTTAGAAAAATATAACAAGACTACTAATCCAGCTGATATTATCTCTCGTTGGCTCATGGAGCTTTCAGAGTACTCATACACATTCAAACATATCCCTGGTAAAAAAATGTTCTTGCTGACTATTTATCTCGCTGTACGTTTGAAAACAATCAACAAATTCTTGTTACTAATCCTGAACTTATCCATGACCCTCAATCATTGCCTATTGTTGAATATGATACACCAGACAGTAATAATTCATGTTCAAATGCCACTATGAAGTACGTTAACTATCTTGTATCTGGTAAACAAACAAATCCATATCCTTTATTGGAAATTTCAAATGAAACTTTCCGCACTGAACAAAAAAATGACACCACTTTATCCACTGTTTACAATGATATTCTAAAGAAAGGACATTCTCAAAAATATCCTAACTATTTCATACACCCTGATTCGAAAGTTTTAATGTTAAAGAAAGAAAACAATCTTAACAAAACTTTTTTATATCACATTGTTGTTCCTAACTCTCTTAAAAGCAAAGTTTTATCAATGTCTCATTTATCTCACTTTGGTTTTAATAAAACCTATGAGTTCCTATCATCAAGATACTTTTGGAAAGGCATGTATGTTGACACTTTAAACTTTGCAGCTTCATGTGTCAAATGTCTTCAATGTAAGCATCATCAAACCTCTCCTGCACCTTTACAACCCACCTACACGCCCAGGTACCCTGGCCATACTATCAGTACAGATATCGTGGGACCCTTTTCTAATGGTAAACATGTTTTAACTATTACAGATCACTTTTCAAGACATGTTGAACTTTTTCCACTTAATGATACATCTGCAGCTAAAGTCGTTAAATGTTTATTCTCTTATAAAACCACCTTTGGGAAACCCTCTGTTGTCTTGTCAGACTTAGGACCCCAATATACTTCTCAAGTATACAACATTTTTTAATGATACTCTAGGTATTAAGGTCCTTCACAGCTCTGTTTCGAGGCCGCAAAGTAATTCGATTTCGGAGAGAATTAATAAATCAATCAAATACTCTGTTAATATACTCTTACAGGAAGGTCACTCATTTGAAAATGCAATATTTATATACAAGTCACTCTATAATAGTTCAAAACATTCAACTACATTATTCACTCCTAATCTTCTGCACTTTGGACGTGAACTTTCATTAATTTTTGACACTTTTGATCAGAATAGCAATCAACCTTTTCTAGATAAACATATTGAAATACATAAACTACTTGAAGATTTACACAAAATATATGACAAGGCTTACAATAACATTAAAACAGCCCAATATAAAATATATAAACATTACGGTCAAAAAGCTAAATTAAGAACCATTTGTCTAAAAGACATTGTGTACTTAAAATCTGTTGATAAATTCAAACCTAAATACACTGGACCATACATTGTAACTTTCAAATATTCACCTGTATCATTCTCGATCAAGAGGTTGTATGCTGCTGATAATACAGCATTTCGTGTGCACATTGATAGATTACTTCTTGCACCACCTCGATATGGATATTTATTCGATGCTACAAGTCACTTAAACAATCACAACTTCACATTATCAACCACATATGTATAATCTAAGAAACAGAAAATAATATACTATTGTTTACAATTTTTCTTCTTATGACATGTATTGTGAAGCTAAGTGTACAACCAGAGGCCTAGATTGTATGTATGTTGCTTACAACAGATCTTTGACAACATTATGGCTGGCCCATAACTGTTTGCTTCGAAGATCTCTTGTAAACAATATTTTGTATCACTTTACACCTTTATGCTACTTACATACACTTAGCTATTATTTACATTTTTAACATTTATTTTGCATTTTGTTTTTTTTATAGTTACATTTTAGATAACTATCTAACGCATCTAGTTAATATCTAACGCATTTAATAATTGCAGTTAGTTAAAAAAAAACTTTTTTCTCGTGTAACTTGATAACATTTTCTTTAAGTCAACCAGTTAATTACCTTCTAATTATACGAATTATGCATTATTTAACCTGATTATGACTTTTTTTTATATATCTCTTCACTCTAGGATTGTTTAATCCTTTTTTGATTTGATATATATGTGACATGTATCTATTTTTTTTTTACTTTTTAATTTTCCCTTTCGAAGTTTTGTTCCCGTTCAAAATTATTGCCCTAAGGGTCCAAAACTTCATTGTGTTGAGAGACAAACCCTTGAATTGGTGTTCCAATTCACAAAAAATCAATTTTCGCTTGTAAACCGACGTGTGCTCCTTTTGAGGGCCGCTAGCGTCTTCGGAGGAGCAGGGACTCATATAAGCGGGCGCTGTATGAGTCTCAAAACTCCCTCCTCATCTAAGGCCGAAGCCCTAAGCCGACGGCATAATACTTGTGGTCCACACAAGATTCAGGGTGACACATTTTTCATGGGCGTGCTTCAGGCACCTCTTTTTTTTTGACATATTATGCTGCGTGCATAAACATATTTTTAGTTTTTTTTTTACTTTTATAATCATATTCAATTTCTTTTAAATCATATTATAGTTGCTTATCACTTTACAAATACACATATATAATTTATTACCATATACTCATTACTTCTAGTGTTGCATTTGTGTTTAAATATTATATTTTCCTTTTTGTTAGTACTTGTGTATTACATAAATTGATCTTAATCAGGATCACTGTTTTGATGAAAAGCAGTCACTGAAATAGTTATATGCTGCTTAGATTTTTGCTGTCAGAGTCGACTCAGATAAAAAAAACATAGTACATAATTTTTGAAGAAAATTTTAGTTAAGATGGATATACATAAAATCAAATTAGAAAATATCAATTCATAAAATCCCTTAGGGCTGTTGAACTATTGATGAAAGAGATTTTTTTTTGTTTATGACAGCAACTTGTTTTAAAAAAAGCTTTTCTGTTTGGAAAATATATTTATATGTGTAACTATTTTTCTTGCTGTTTTGCCCATGAACACGGGTCAACAAAAGGTTTTTTTGCGGTGTCCCAGGTGATATATATAACGACTATCCCGTTATATATGTTTGCGTTCGATTCCCCCTCCCCCAGCAGTTTCAATTAAAATTCTGTTTAATAATTTATTTATTTTAGTGCACTATAGTCAAACAGTGCAGCCACTAAATTAAATTTAACATTTAATAGCTATATCGATTGTATTAATAGGCCCTTCACATTTAAATTAAATTATTGTAGTTACTCATTTCTTTAATAAAATAAATCAGTGATTCAGTCTTCAATTCTACTTTGAGTGTTTCTCACGCATACGATTTAACCTTGTAGAAAAACGTTACTGCTGACTGTTAGTAACAAAAGCATTTTAACTTCGGTCACTTCCTTATTTGGGCATGAATATAACTCATCATTTAAAATTACTTAACATGCAATCTATTCATTAGAATTATTTTCGCACTGCACTTTAACATTCACACCCTTTTGTTCATATGTATGTTAATGCTGCATTTTTTGTGGCAATGCACGTTGTTAATCGTTGACCTAACATCTGTTTTAGAAAAATACATTCTCATGCCCTTTTCGCCTAACGAATTCGGTCAGTTTTCATCCTCTGTCTTTTCCAGAAACATTTTATTTTTACACTTAACCGCAGTTGTATCAAAGTACAGATTATATTGCGCCTCTCACGATTCAGGAATTTTAGTAACCCACAAATCTGGAACCCCTACACGATTCATATATGGTAGAAGCCTACCGTATGTATTTGGCGAATCCATACCAGCCAATGTGTTTCTGTGTTTCTCTTGCATGGCGCAAAATACTTGTAGATTGGCGATATTGTAGTCCGCCAAGCAAGAAAGTTGTAACTGCATATTCAACTCACTTTTCGCCCTGACGCTGGCTGTGAAAGAGGCACTAAGAAGTGTCTTGTTATGCCTCACCCCTTGTACCTCTCCCTGATGCTTTTATGATGGAATAAACATCTCCGTTTACCAGATTGGAGTTTTTTTTAACTAATGGTTATTACATCTCCTCCCACGTTGAATCACGGCTAAATGTTAAAATCTCTATCGCGGACATATTAAAAGTATGATATTTGCTTGAGCGAAAAAAAAAATAGGAGAACGTTTTTTAACGAATTACACATTTAGCGTACATTTACGATAGTTTAACAAATTTTGTTATAACCAAACATGTTCTGCATGACTTTCATCATTTTAAGATACCATCAGGAATCGTAAGATAGCATGTTCAACAGTTTACTGCAGTGTGTTCTGGGAAATGATAGAAACATGTCGTGAAATGCTGTCTTTAGAATAAGGTTAAATTAATAAATAAAATTTCTAAACTATCGTAATGCTAAATGTGCAATTTATTAAAAATCGCCCTCTGGTGGCGAAATTTTGAATTATTTTTATTAATTTTTTTTTAAATTAAACAACTTTCCTTCCCTTTATTATGTCTTTCCAAAATTTCACAACTTTATGACCAACAGTTTTGTCTGTAGACAACTTTAAAGTAGGGTCGTTTAATTATGGACACCTGGTACAATAAATTCCAATAGATAAATTATAATTGCATAAATAAATATTAATTCTAATAAGTTACACATATCAATATTAATTAATTTGAGGCACACGAATTTTTTTTATAAGAAATTCAAATTCTGTCGCCTGGGTTTCAGATCACTTTCCCGTGAAAAGTCCTCTCTTATGAAGAGAAACTTTTTCTCTGCTCCCCATAGCAACGAAGGACGCGCGATGCGCTCGCATCCTACTTCAGAATGCGACTTCGGTATTATTGTGGCTGGAACGATGGAAGAGATGTTTTGATTTCAAAAGCATGATCGCTGTAATTTTTTTACAGTTTGTTGATGAGGCTAAGCCTCCCTTAATCGAAAAATCAGATTAGATTTTGATAATACTTATTGTAAATATGTATAGAATCATGTATCTGTAAATACTCATTAAATATTTTAAGAAAAGGATCCAGAAGGCACCTCCTTCATTGATTCTATGTTCGAATGATTTGAAATTTTCTTCACATGGTGCATTACCCCGGGAAAGAAAGAAAAAAAAAGTATTTGTTACCCTATTAATGTCTTCAAAACACAAATAAGGAAATAGAGCATAGTAAGTGATAAGAAGACGGCAAAGGTAAGATAAGTTTTTCAAATTTTTTTTCAAAATGTCTGATTTAGAAAAGTTGAAAAAGAACAGAACAATTTTGAGAACAGCAGTAACAAAGCTGATTAATAATACAGAAAATGTTATGAAGGATAGTCCAATAGATTTTGATAATTTAGAAGAGTTATTTATTCAGTTAGATACTAAAGCAGAATTATTGAAGTCAGTTGACGAGAAAATTGAGCCCTTTTTAAGGTTAGACGACTATGAAACTGAAATCAATTCTGTTTATGATTACGCGGATAAAATATCAGTTGCAAAATTCCGGCTGAAGAAAAAATTAACCGAAAACAAAAAAAAATTGTTAATTCTGATTTAAATAGCAGTCAAGATTTAAAATCGAATGTGATTAATGATGAAAACTCAGTTGTTAAATTGCCAAAACTCAATATACAAAAATTCTATGGCGACTGTACGCAATTTATTTCATTTTTTAATACCTTTAAAAATACAATTCACGAAAATAAATCGCTTTCGAAAATTGAAAAATTTCATTATTTGAAGAGTTATTTATCTGGAGCTGCGGCTAATGCTGTAGAAGGTTTTGAAATATCAGAAGCTAATTATGACTCAGCATTGAAAGTTTTAGAATCGCGTTATGGTCAAAAAGACGTGATAATTAATCATCACCTGAACAAGCTTCTTAATTTATCCCCTGTTTATAAGGCTAACGAAATTCAAAAATTGAAAAAATTGCACAGTGATATAGAAATAAATGTTCGATGTTTGTCCACATTAGGACTCGAACCAGCAAATTATGGCTCCATGATTATCGCCGTAATTTTAAAATTAATACCGGCAGAATTAGCTTTGGAATATAATAGACAAAATGTAGATAATTTAACACATTCAGATATACATAAATTATTAGATTTTCTGCACACTGAAATAAAAAGCAGAGAACACACATTTTTTTCGAGAATGAAAGCGTTTGAAAATAATAAAACAAGAATCCGGAGTCAAACAACAAAATCTGAATTTAAATCTACTGTGAATTTATGAACATTTCAAATGATAAATCGACTTCAGATAGGCAGCTGGCTCATTGCATTTTTTGCAACGATAGTAAACATTCCTCTGATTTGTGTGAGGCTGTTGATGTAAACACTAAAAGAAATTTGTTGAAATCTCAAGGAAGATGTTTCCTTTGCTTAGGCAGGAAACACGTTATCAAAAATTGTAACTCTAAAACTAGTTGCAAGAAGTGTTCAGGCAGACATAATCAAACGATATGCCTAAAATCTAAATTAATAAAAGAAGTAAACTCATCCGAATTAAAAGGTAATGAAAGTGAAACTAGCGAAAAGTAATTTCGGCTATTTCCTCTACAGAAAATAATAAAATTCTTCTACAAACTTGTTGTGTAAAAATAAAATCAAACAGAAAACGATCTCTAATTAGGTTACTTTTAGATTGTGTGAGCATGCGAACCTTTATATCTGAAGAAATAGCAAATAAATTGAATTTACAGGCAATAAGGAAAGAAAAATTGTCGGTTTTTACATTTGGAAACAAGAACCCCATTGAAAAAACCTTTGAAGTAGTTAAACTAACTATTGAAAATAAAAATGTATCTAATTCAAAATTAGATATAGAAGCGCTAGTAACCAATCAAATATCAGCTACTGGAATCCCCCCACCTGAAATCAATGATTTGATGAAAAGTAAACAATTTGAAAATTTAACCCTTGCGGACACATCCATATCCAAAGAACCCATTACATTACTTATAGGTGCTGACTATTATTATGATATTGTTACTGGAAATATAAAACATTTGAATAAAAAATTAGTAGCTGTCGCCACCATTTTTTGTTGGTGTCTACAGGGAAAAACAACTGACAGTTATACGCCCTTAGCATTTAATGTAATAGTAGGAAAAAAAATTATTTCTAAACAGATTGAAACATTCTGGAATATCGAATCATCTGGTCTTTTTAATACTAAACAGGATTCAGATTTTTCAAAAAACAAAGTTGTGAAGCAGTTTGAGTCAGAAATTAAATACAATGATAAGCGATATACAGTTCGATTTCCGTGGAAGCTTGAAAGGGAATGTTTAAATGACAATCGAAAATTGCAGAATATAGATTTTTTAAACGTAAACAAAGATTGAATAAAAAACCTGAATTATTTTTTGAGTATAAGGAGGTGTTAGCAGATTATTTGAAACAATGTATTATTGAGTTAGTTACAGATCATGAAGAAAAACAAAATGTAACTTTTTATTTACCTCATCGAGAAATAATTAGAACTGATAGGACAACGAGCAGATTACGCATAGTTTTCGATGCCTCTGCTCATGACACAGGCTCACTGACTTTGAATAATTGCCTGCATGTAGGTCTAAATTTGTATCCTGAAATATTTGATGTTTTATTATGGTTTAGATTTAATCCCATAGCTTTTACAACTGATATAAAACAAGCATTTCTACAAATAATTATAGATGAAAACGATCGTGATGTAACAAGATTTTTATTTTCACAAGATTTGTTTGATAATTCTAAACCCTTTGAAATTTATAGATTCACCAGAGTGTTATTTGGAATTAGTAGCAGTCCCTTTTTATTGGCTGCAACAATTAAACACCACTTGAAAAAATACACCGAGAAATATCCAAACACAGTAAAATTTTTAAATGAAAATATCTATGTTGATGACGTTATAGGAAGTCATGAAAATATTGATCAAGCCCTATCCACGAGTTTACAATGTATTGATATATTTGAAAATGCAAGTATGCATTTACACAAATGGCATACGAACTCTTTACCACTTAGTGAACTATGGAAAGAAAATGGCATAACTTCAGAAGTCAATTCTGAAGCTTTTGGAGAACAAAATCTCCCTTATAAAGTTTTGGGAATCGCTTGGAATAATTCCAAAGATTTACTTTATTTTGATGTTCGAGGTTTAGTTGATTTCGTTTCAAAAAGAATAGATACCAAAAGATTTATTCTGGCAGGATTTTTGATCCACTTGGATTCCTAGGACCATTTACATTAAGACTAAAATGTATAATTTAACAAATTTGGAATTTGAGTCTAGATTGGGATGACACCTTACCCGAAGATTTACGTACGACACCTTACCCGAAGATTTACGTATACTTTGGAGTAGCTGGTGTAACGAACTCCCTCATTTGAAAAACTTTTCAGTACCCAGATACTATTTTTCTGGCATCACCAATTGGCATGATTATGACCTACAATTGCATATTTTTGCCGATTCGAGCATGAAGGCTTATGGTGCGGTTGCTTATTTACGTGTAGCAACAACCACCAAAAATGTTCGAACAGTTTTTGTTGCTTCGAAAAACAGGGTTGCTCCACTGAAAGCGCTTACCTTACCAAGGCTTGAATTGATGGCCGCATTGTTGTCGGCCAAGCTGAGTAGTAACATTTGAAAGCTCTAAAATTGAATGTACCGACTTATTACTGGACGGATTCAAAAATATCCTATTTTTGGATAAAAGGATCCCCTAAAAAGTTTAAGCCCTTTGTCAGAAACAGAATTGAAGAGATCCATAAATTGACATCACCTGATAACTGGTATCGTTGTCCTGGTACTGCCAATCCAGCTGATATAGTTTCTCGAGGATCAAAAATCTCTAGGATAATCAATGATACAACTTGGTTACAGGGACCAGAATGGTTAAGTTTATCTCCTGAGTGTTGGCCAATATCAGAAAACAAAGAAATTGCTTACTCAGATGAATTAGAATACAAAAAAAATCCTAACGATGTTTTTCAGAGCGAGTGCTTAGTCAAAAAACTCGAAAATCTCATAAACATTTCAAAATATAGTAATTTAGAGAAACTTTTGAGAATTACCGTTTGGGTAAAGAAATTCATTATGAAGCTGAAAAAATCAACTGAAGTGCAAGACGAGGTAACAACCGAAGAATTACTCGAAGCTGAAAATTTTTTTATACAATCAGAACAAAAACAATTTTATAATGAAGAAATAGAATCTCTAAAAAATAGTAAATCAGTGGATAAGACGTCATCCTTATCAAATTTCATGCCCTTTATTGACAATAACGAGTTGATGAGGTTGGGCGGAAGGCTCGAATTTTCTAACCTGTCCGCAGAAGAGAAAAACCCAATAATTCTCCCCAAACATTCTTGGTTAACTACTCTAATAGTTCGTCAAGAACACGAGAAAATTATGCATGGAGGGACAGCCAGTACTTTGGCAAAAATTAGATCTCGTTTTTGGATACCTAAAGGTCGTCAGTTGGTCAAGAGTGTTATCAAGAATTGTATGATATGTAAAAAATATTTCTCCAAACCAGCAGACCAGATCACCGCACCATTACCAAAAGACAGAGCTAGTGAAGCACCTCCATTCGCAATCTGCGGTTTAGACATCGCTTGTCCGATCTATATCAGAAATTTTAAAGAAACGCAAAAATCTTACATTGTCCTGTTTACTTGCGGTGTGACTAGAGCCATTAACCTGGAACTTGCGTCTGATATGACAAAAAATTCTTTTTTGATGGCATTCAGAAGATTCACAGCTAGACGAGGAAATCCCAAATTATTTATTCTGACAACGCAAAAACCTTCAAAAAGGCCAAAGGTGAACTCGAAATTTTATACAACATACTGACAGACAAAGTATTTTTAAATTTTATGACAAAAGAGAGAATTATATGGAAGAATATTATAGAAAGAGCAGCATGGTGGGGAGGCTTCTATGAGCGATTAGTAAAGTCAGTCAAAGACTGTTTGGGAAAAGTAATTGGTAGAGCACTCTTAAGTTATGATGAATTAGCGACTCTGTTGACAGAAGTGGAAGCAGTTTTGAATAAGCGACAACTGACGTATGTATATAGCGACAGCGATGAACCAGAACCTCTTACTCCAATGCTCTTTTTAAATTTTGGAAAAGAACTTTCATTTCCTATTAATTCTTTTGAAATAATTGAAGATTGTTCAAAGAGATCAGCACTCCTGAAAAGAAAAAATATCAATCTTTACTATTGAAACAATTGTGGACCAAATGGAAAAAACAATATTTGATGGATTTGAAAACAGCCCATTCCTTGAAAAATCCTAATGCCCATACGCCACTGAAAGTGGGCGATATTGTTTTGATTCAAGATGACGCAAAAAATAAGTTTCTTTGGAAACTTGGTAAGATTCAGACTGCCATTCCTGGAAGAGATGGCAATATTCGTTCATACGAAATAAAAACAGCGAGTGGAATCTTAAAAAGATCCATTCAGCACTTGTATCCCTTTGAAATACAAAATGACTAACAAATGACTTTTTGCTTACTTTTTATAAACATTCATAAACTTTTATAGACATTTATTTAGTTTGTTTTTTCTGCATTTAGGACTCTAAATATTTTCTTTCTTTTTTGTAATTTTTAATCTTATTTATATATAGAATCTTTTTGAATTTTGGTATAAGTAAGTATATGATTTAACTGAAAAAAAAAAAATGTGTGTGTTATTTAACTGTCATTATTTTTACTTTGTTTGAATTTAAAGTGTTTTATTTAGAATTTATTGATATTTTGAATTTGACTAATTAGATATTGTTTGAATTCTTATATTTAGTATTTTGTATTCGAATTTTAAAAATTGTATTAGATTACTGAACCACTGATACGAAAAATTGAATTTTTATGATTTTATGATGGAATTTTGATTTGTGAACTCTTTAAGAGTTCAGGTGGGGAGTGTGAAGAGAAACTTTTTCTCTGCTCCCCATAGCAACAAAGGACGCGCGATGCGCGCGCATCCTACCTCAGAATGCGACTTCCGTATTATTGTGGCTGGAACGATGGAAGAGATGTTTTGATTTCAAAAGCATGATCGCTGTAATTTTTTTACAGTTTGTTGATGAGGCTAAGCCTCCCTTAATCGAAAAATCAGATTAGATTTTGATAATACTTATTGTAAATATGTATAGAATCATGTATCTGTAAATACTCATTAAATATTTTAAGAAAAGAATCCAGAACGCACCTCCTTCATTGATTCTATGTTCGAATGATTTGAAATTTTCTACACTTAAGGAATCCTCTCGTAACAATATTGACAAAACTAACTGTTGAGTAACAAAATATCTCACCAAAAATCCTTTATATTTATCTTTTTGTATAAATTGGACTGAAAAATATGTGTACATACATACATAGGAAAATCATACTCTGATTATAAATAAATTGAAATGTGTCCAGGTAAACTGATGGCATTGAGCTCACAGGCTATTCACACTAATTGTATATTATACTCTTATTTCTAAGAGCAATGCCCTCGAAAAATAAATTAAAAGGGGATTAGCCCCTCTCCTCTGTTTCCCACCTTTATACTTAACAAATGAGGCTCCAAATCTCTTCAGGGAAGCGCATTATCAGAATAAACCAGTATACTAAATTTCAAGCAAATCGGACAGAAAAACCCATTTATCTAAATTAAGTGGGGATGGCAAAATTTGAGGCAAATAGAATAATTCTGCCGAAAAAACCCATTTATCTGAATTAAGGGGGGTTATCCCCCCGAGCCCCCTTTATACTTAACTATTGAACCCCCATCAGTAATCAGTGAACAGCCTTATCAGAATCAAAGTATTTACAAACTTTAATGCAAATCTGATAATTCTGCCTGAAAAACCAATTTATCTAAATTAAGGGGGGTTAGCCCCCGTTCCCCCCTTTATACTTAACCAATGAACCCCAAAAGTAATCGGAGATGCACCTTATCAGAATGAACCCATTTACAAAATTTGATGCAAATCGGAAAATTCTGTCTGAAAAACCAACTTATATAAATTAAGGAGGGTTAGCCTCCATACCCCCCCCCCCCTTTTATACTTAACCAATGAACCCCCAACAGTAATCGGAGAAGCACCATAGCAGAATGAATCTATATACAAAATTTGATGGAAATTAGAAACTTCTGCCTGAAAAACCCATTTATCTAAATTAAGGGGGCAATTTGTCCCCCGTTCCCTCCTTTATACTTAACCCATGAATCTCCAAAACTAATGAGGGAAGAGCCTTATCAGAATGAACCTAGAAAAAAATTGAAGCAAATCGGATATTTCTATCAAGGGCTATCGCGTTACGTACGTACATACAGAACCTGCGGGCATATTAGCTGTCAAGCTTTGATAGCCTGTGAACTAATAAGAAAACCAATGAAACGACAGAAAGAATGTGTTTTTAAATTACACAAATGAAATAAAACCTTAATCGTTACCTTCACTTCACATAATAAAATAACGAATATTTTAACAAACATCTTTATAAAATATGCGATAAATTCAAGAAATATCAGCTATACCGTCTTCTTTCCTGTTATAAACTCATGTTTAACAACAAAACAACGTTTTGTGGCAGAAAGATATGGCATTTTCATGGCATCATTAAGCTTCTTCAACCCCTAACCTCTGGTGAACCGGAATCGGAAACATTAACGGATCGGCATAATTCTAGAGTTATATTTTCTACTACTTCGAAATCAATTGCATGTAATATGAGGTTTTGGACAGGCTGCTTAAAAGCCCGTGGAAAATAGAATTTATTCCGTAATGGGATTTTAAGTCAGAATAGTTGAAAGTAATGCAAAATGATTTCGATATAAAAGCAGCATTAAGCTATTAATGCTTTAAAAAAGAATATTTCTAGTACTTTTATTGAGGGTGAATATACGTTCTTGGATATGAACATTAAAATTCATTGCTTTCAGTGAGTAATGTTAGTGAAAAAATTGAGAAATGATTACCTTCAAAAATGGCATTTATCTTTATCATGTTTTAGATAAATCTTTAAATCCGTGGTAGCAAAAGGGTTATAATACGTATCATTTTAAATTTTCATATTTATATTTAATAGGACGATAAGTAATTAAAATTTGTTAATGTAGAATTTATATTGTTAAACATTTTTACAAAGTCATCCTAATTTATTCAGAAATAGACAATAAAATAAATATTATGCAAAAAATACCAAAAATGGCTGTAAATTGTAGTTAAGCTAGAAGGATTTTATTCTGAGAAGAAAGCCATCTGCTTCGAAAGGTTCGCTATCAGATATTTTTTAATTTATGTCTATTATCTTAAATGAGCCATGTCTCTAGAACTGTCTTGAAATTAAACTTCATGAAAGCATCTCAAGAAAAAAAAAATAGGCAATATTTTTCTTTAAAAAAGGATTACTTTGCTTGAACAATTTTTACGAATCAGGTAAATTATATATGCAAAATATATTATTATGCAAAATTCAGGCCAATGGAATGTTTTTATTTTAATTATATTTTATGATGCTGAAATTACCTGTATAGATTTTTTTTCATGTTATTGATATATTTAATCCACACTTTCAACAACAACAATAGCAAAATGTGACAAATAAATATAGCATTTTTATGGTATTATACGGCATTTTTAACATTTTCCAACATCGTTGAAAGTATTTATGAATCCGTTTTATCTGTCCGTCTGTCTTTCAGTCTATCTGTCCATCTCTCTGTTTATCCGTCCGTTCTCAACCCTCGTAAATATAATCCTATTTTCGTGAAATGGCTATATGCTATTGGGGGTTTACTATGGTATGTTTCGTATTTAAAATGAAATGTGTAGTATTTTCGGTTCATTTACAGGACCATTTAAAAAGAATTCCGTTACACTACGGTCTACGGACAAAATTCATTTTTCGTGTATTTTAATGATATTACAGTATTTTAAACATATTTAAATTGATATACATAACTGAGGTGTACTAAGGTTCTTAATATGGAATAGGTTGTACATATAATAATTTGGCTATAAAAGAAAATGGGAAATAATTCAACTGTTGAAGCCTACGAACAATAATTTCTGGAAGTGCGTTTTCAGCTGTCGTATCCGCTTTTAAATGTAACTATTTTTTAAATATTACTTGATGAGTATAAATTCTGCAGATTATATGCAGGGTCGCACAAAATTTCTTAGCAACATTCGTTTATGGGCGGAAATTGCTGGGTGGAAATTCGCAACTGTCCTAACTGTACTAACTTTTAGTATACTACGTAGTATGCATACATATCTGTAGATCATATACTGGACCTCACAAAAAGATCGTATATTTTAATGATTATTCATGGTAATAGCAGAAATTGGGTTTTGAAATGTGCTATGCGTTTTCCAAATCGTTCATTTAGACATCACATTTGACCATAGTAAACTGTAAGGTTTTGTTACAGTATTCTGAATGTGTTAGAAACAGTGTTCTTACTGCCGCTCGCCATTGTGACAAATCGCGACAAAAAGGCTTCATTTGACAAGTAAAGGAACAGTCAGACTCGCCAAATTACGAGTGCTCAATTTCTGCTATTTGCTCTTTTTTGTGTGTGTGTTCCAAAACGTTATCTATTCTTATCCGCGTTACTGAACGATTCATGTCGCTTTTCATGTTCAATCACACCGCGCTACATTACTCTATTTATTGTGAATACTGACTCAACACCAATTCAGTTTAGGAACAGCCAAAGACACGGAAAGGATTATGCGATTGGTGTTTCTCTATTCTCAGTTAATCACTATCTATGCGCCGACATCGCGCCGATAAAAACACAAACAAAATTATTCATATCAATTGCGAAATGGCAAAAGATTTTCTTGGAATGTGGGGTTGAAGCCATTTACCATGCTATTTATTAGTTGTATGTAAAGTATCATTCACCGGTCAATTTTTTCTATTGGTTACAGACAAAATCTCATAGCAATTTTTAATGTATATTTTATTTCATGTATAATGTATCTAACGCAAGTAAAATCAAAAATAGCTGTTTTGAATATTTTTATTTAGACTGTTAAAAGAATGTCCGAAGCATTTACATATTTATGAAACATGTAGAATGCATTTATTTTTAATAGTCTCCATAGAGGATATTCGAATTTCTATTTTATAAGCAATTAAAAAAAATTGGGTTATTTTAGAATATATAAAAAAAAGGATACAATAAAGGGTTAAAGATATATTTTTCAGTGTTTCACGCCGAATTTATTTAGCTAACTTTTTTTATTTAGCAAGTGTATTCGCCAAATCGCTAATGTTCGTCAAAAGCCAGCGAGAACCCTGGTTGGAACATGTTTCATAATGTATGCTGTACACATGATTTTTCGTTCTTGTTAACCATAACGTATGTAAATCTGAAAAGAGAAATATTAAAGGATCGAAACACATTTAAAGTTTTGTTTAATACAAATTTTAAATCAATCGATAGCAATATGCGACTTTTGAGAAATCTGCTTAACCGCCCATGGAAAATTGAATTTATAATCTAATGGGATATTAAGTCAGAATACTTGGAAATAAAGTAAAATGTTCCCTATTCGTAGACATCAGAAAACCTTCAATTCCTCTCTAAAGAATATTTCAAATATTTTTATTGAAGATAAATTTACAACCTCGAAGGCGGATTTTAAAATTCATTGGTTTCAATAAGTATTATTAAAAGAAAATTCGGAAAGTTATTGTTTTAGTTTATTTTCTGTTTGTTGAAAGTTATGGTTTTTCACACTTTACATCTCTCTTTTCATCGTTATTGTAGAAACTTCTATAACGTGAAGTAATGTAAATTTCTGTATATGCAGCGTATTTATGCTAAGAAATGGCATCCAAATATGCCAGTTCAGGTTTATATAATCTTATAATTTAACAAACTCAACATACTCGTTATTGGAACAATTAGAAAATAATTGCAAAAAAATTCTGGACTGAAAACAACCATTGATTGGAAAGCATTTCCGTATATGGCGGATGGAACTTTTTAATAGTGTCCAGAGTGATGTAGAGACGCCACACAGCAAAATCCTAGAAATCAGCTTACATCACATCACGTTTTAGTTGTTGGACTATCGTACGAAATAATCGGTTGCATCATGCTGATGGAAAGATGTTTGGGAAGCAGTACAAATATAGTGCTTAAAATGGTATGTGCAAGAGCACTGACAGCACACTAGAGTTTTCAAAGTCATCCTGACGCATGGTGGTAATTCAGCATTAATTTACGGAACGCTGGGTCGAAACTTTCAACAATGGTTTCAGAAATACAGAGATCGGAACGGCTACCCGTAAATGAAGATACAGATACTATGAAGATACAGATATACTATCAAGATACTATGCCCGCGTTACTGTAAACGATCAGAAAAAATATTTACCGTATATCCCGGCGTATAACACCCTCGGAGTATAACACACATCCCTAATTTGAGAGTAGGTATATATTTTTATTTCAAGCATATGCTGCCGTATAACACGCATCAACTTTACACCACGAAATCAAACCATAAATTACAGCTTTCTCTCACTTCAGATAATATCTCTTTTCTTTGCTACATGTGAACACGATCGTTTCCGGTATGCTCAATTACTATCCACTGTAATCCAAAAAAACCAGTCCCCAAAAAATCTGGTTTGAAACAGGTCCTATCTATTATGCGCTCAAACTTCCTTCCATCCCATCTGCACGAATGCGCCAATCTGACCAAGGCAAAATTTCTGTCATGTTAAGATCCCATAGAACAGATGGAATTAAAAAAAAGTATTAACGAATCTAATACAGATTTGGCAGTAATTCCAGCTGGACTGACTTCTTAAAAAACATTTACGAAAGAAGGTAATATGCGGCATGCGAAGGCAATGCGAAGGTAATATGCGGAATGTGGAATGCTTTAGCGGGTGCAAATGACTTGATTTGATAAAAAAAAGGCGTGTATTTAATCCTTTAAGCAGTAATATGTTTTATAGAAGTGCGTCATTTTCACCTTAGCTGCTTTGAAATTCTTCACAGGTCAAAAGGATTCACTTTTGAAAATAATGTAATCGAAATCACACGCTGTTAAAATGCAATGTTTTACAAAAATTTTGATTGTCTTTATAGAAGAGCAGTGACATACAGTGTGCATACACATATCGGACGTCTTTGTCTAAAAAATAGCAATTTATATTACAAAACTTGATGATTCTTTCCTGGATGAATTTGCTTCGCCGAGTTAGACAAGCAAATAAAGTAGATCTTGGGAATAATTCAAGGTTTAAAATAATATCAGGTTCCCAAAGTTTTTGTCCAAAATTCTTCCTACTAACAAAATTTTATTGCTATCCTTTAAGACATTCTACTATAATTTTATCAAAATAACATAATTTGCTTAATTTAATTTTTCATAATTTTATATAATCTATATATATTTAAAACACAAAGCTGTTTTATAGTTATCTACCCTGAGCATTCTGCTGAACCAATTTTACAACCATTTTTTTTTAAACTGAAAGCTGTTCATTTATAAATGTTCCTGCAGTGGCTGTAGTTTTTAAATATCCCCATTTTTCAATTCCTACTATTAGTTCACACTCTCCTTATATATATAGGTGAAGGTGGGGCAAAATCGGATACCATAAATGCTTGTTGATCTTAAATGCAATCAAATGGAAAAACAAACTATGAACACCGTTTGGCTGTTACCCAACCCCACTGGTTGGGTAAAACCGGGTACCCCTTTAAAACTCGTGGAAAACTCATTTTCTTTAAAAAATATATTGTTTAATATGGTAAAAAAATACATTTTTGTTACATTTTACAAAACGAAATTGCACATGTGTTCTTCCATGTGTCAAAAATAAATATGTAGCAAATTATTTACTTTGTATATGCCTACTTATTTTACGCTGGAAGTCTTAGAGTTATTTTAACTGCAAAAAATCACAAACAAATTTATTATCATTTTCTCCTTCATACTACATGCTTAGTGTGACCATCCTTGACATTTCACACATTGTATCCAACTTTCTTTGGATTTAGAATTGGAGTATAGCTCATTGCAAATCATTCAGGTTTCATCACCTTCTTCATCTGCTGAGGATGCATCAGCAACCTTTTTTTGGTTTATTTTCCTGCTGATTCTTATTTTCTATTTAAGAATCTTCTTTTTTCGTTTTTCAGACTGTTTGCCTTCTTTCTGTTTAATATCTGTTTCGAGCTCTAATTTATAGGGTGAAATAGTTAAAATAACAGTTTCCATTTCTTTTGCCAGCTCTTTCCTCCATCTTAAAGCCATCCCGGGGAGGGGTAAAAATATTTTAATTGAAATTGGAAATGCAGATTGCTGGCTACACAATATCAGATCTCGATAGAAGAGGCTGGATGTTGTTAACTACTGGATGTCTGATGTCGACACTTTTAAATGTAGAAAGATCAGCTTCATTATCCTGTGATATTTCAGAAATATTTATTGCTGCAGCTATGCCAATCTATGGCTGCGTAGACTTAGTTTTTTTATCATTGACTTTCATAATGTCTCTGTCATTTCCGAAGAAGCAAATAGATCCAGGAAAAACATCGTTGTTGTAAGGAAAAATCCCTGTTTTCTCAAACCGTCTGATTGGAGTATTTATAACTACTGCTCTAAAAAATGCAGCTTTGAATGATTTTCTAACTTAGTAAATTGTTACAGATTGCCCAGTATTGGAAGTGACCACTTCCTCATCTCTTGTTTGTAGTATAAGTTTAGAGGTGCTATGAATAACATATCAAAGGGTTAACAGTACTTAACAGCATTAAATTGCAATTTAAAACACCGTGCTAACGTATTAACTAGCTTAAAAAAATCATTCCATGAGTGTAGGACAAAAATGGGTATACCCGGTTTTGAACCACTCTTAAGTATCCGGTTTTACCCCAACGTGACACGGATTTTTAATCATGACGTCACTACACCAGGTCCTATAGCAAAAGATCAGTAACACTGTTAAAATACTTGCAAAAAAGCAAATAATTAAATATAGTACTTACCAATATTTAATATTCTGGTAAACAGTTAATATATGCGTAAAACCTAGAAACAAACAAAATAATTTTTTAAGAGAAATTCAAATGCATTTCTTCACACAAAAATAGCCGCTCACAATAGTGCTTCGTTCAGCTACAAATGTCGAAATGACTTTCGACAAGCAATTCCTCGTGTTGGCCAACAGATAAAAGTTCAAATTAAGGAGGAACCAGCGCTATCCACTTTTACCGCCTACCCGGTTTTGTACAACTCTCCCCTATACCTTGTTCAAATTTTCCATCGTTAATAAAATACTTATTATTCATCCTATCAAGTTGAAATAAATTTTTTTAAACTTGTACTGGATGACAATTGATGTTAATACAGTTTTTTCAAATATTAATTTATTAATTAAATTTTAATTAATTAATTTTAGGTTTATATGGGAGACAAAATGGCGGCCATTGGTTATTGAACAGCATTTAATGCATCTTCATATATATAAGGGGGTTATCATAGGAGGAACCCTGTTCTGTCGCCAAATACCGACAGCTTTGTAGCCAGCTTGGCGATATATCGCCAAATTTGGCGACCAGAATGAGTCGCCAAAAGTGACGCAAACTTGTCTATATCTCTAATATTTCGCCAAATTCCCATAGACTTCCATTGTGAACCAATAGGGTTTACTTGCTTATAGAAAATCAACAAATTGAGATATATTAATGCAACAAAAACTAATAGCTTAAGGGATTATATTAAATTTATCTTTGATGACCTAAGTAGGAATTGAGTTTAAAAAAAATATTTATATATTACGTGTTATATTTTAATTTTAATAGTATTTTATAAATCGAAATAAAATAAAACTTGCTTAAAAGGTGCATTTTTATACAACAGATGTCACAATATAAAAGATGTTAACACATATTACACTTTTTAAAAACTTAAAAAGAGTTTACAAATATAATACACGCGCCGAGCGCTTTCGATCAAAACCTTGATCATCTTCTGGGCCGCTTTGAGTACAACTGATACGTCTCTAACGCACTCTCATCCTCGGTCGGACAACTGGGCAAGTCAACTTTACAGTGGAGGGGAGACAGCAAAACAGTTCCGAAAAAGAATGAAGATGATCAAGGTTTTGATCGAAAGCGCTCGGCGCGTGTATTATATTTGTAAACTCTTTTTAAGTTTTTAAAAAGTGTAATATGTGTTAACATCTTTTATATTGTGACATCTGTTGTATAAAAATGCACCTTTTAAGCAAGTTTTATTTTATTTCGATACATTTTCAAGGTGAATGTGACATTCCCAACAATATATGATTATCCATATATATATATATTTATGTATTTTGTAAAATTTCTTCAAAGTGGTTGTAATTAGGTAGTTTTCATTATTGCAGAGAAGAGAGAAATATTGATGTTTATCCATTTTATTCGTACTATTTTCTGATAAGTTATTGATAAAAATTGTTGTAAAAGGTTTAGTGGCGCAAAACGGAAAATGATGTAGTGCTTTTGACAACACGCATTTTTCTCATAAAATTTCCATATACTTGTTTTCCTTCTGTCTGTGTACTGATACTAAGTTTCAGACATTAGGCGAAATGCTTAAGTAAGTGAAAATGACGTCATATTTAAAAGAAAACGATCATTTTCTTAGATAAAGCTAAGTATTTTAACACAAATGCGCCTAAAAACTTAAATCAGGCAATTTTTACTCTCCGGTACTGAGATTAGAATCTCATGTTAAGAGTGCCGCTGTTCATATACAAAGATGCTATTGACAATCGTGACTTCAAGTTTTGAGTTAAAATGATTTTAAAATGATCATTTGATAATTACCATTAAAATATTTAAAATACCATTTTTTAATAAAGGCGAAAGCAGACATGAGAAGTGCGTATGTTAATTTTGAGAAGGTGAAAATGATGTCGGATTTGTGTTATATTTCATGGGGGAGAAATTCTATGATCGTGTCAAAGTGGAATAAATTTTGCTGTCCTTCATTCCGGAATACCAAAAATAAGAGCCTCAATTGATAACTTCATCATAATAACTGATCGTTATTATATTTTACTGATTACGTATTTATCTATCTATATTATAAAGGACAAACATATCTGTGAGTAACGAATACGTCATTTTGCGAATGACAACACTTTAAAATTTGAAATGAAATTTCGGTTTTGCAATTTTCGCTACTGCAAATTTTTAAACTTCTAAACATCGCATATTTTTAATTTTTACACCGTCGTACAAGGAAAAAAAATGTGATTTTAAATGCAAATTGTTTGAAAGCTGTACCTCAATTTATTTTTAAGATATTAATTTTTTTGTAGTTTTTAATACAAATTTTGTAATTGTGGAAACTAAAGTACTTCATTTATATTGAAAGAAAAGGCAAAATTGTAGATTACTGTATCTTTTTGTTGCCATTTTTTATAAAAACTAAAGAAAAATTGAAATTAAAATACGTGCTATGTCAAGAATATCGTCTGTTAATTAATCATGTAAATATCGTTTTTATTTATCAATTTAATAATTTGTAGTTTATTGCAAACTTACTCTACAAACGATACAAAGTTGAATGAATGCAATGTTATTATTCCCTGTATAATAACATTTTCTGAATTTTGAAAAAATACACATGCATGATATCTGATAACAAAGAAAACACGGAGCTATTATTGTTTTTTTGTTTGTTTGTTTGTTTTTTTTTGGGGGGGGGGTTGTATATTATTCCCCGATAATAACGTCATATGCATATTTTTCTACATATGTTGCTTAATACTGGATCGTAAAAGTTGAACTCTTTAGCGGATGCAAATGACGTGATTTGATAAAAAAAGAGCGTATATTTAATTCTTAAATCATTAATATGTTTAATAGAAGTAGGTCATTTTCACTTTAGCTGCTTTGAAATTCTTTACAAGTGAAAATATTTCACTTTTGAAAATAATGTAATCGAAATCACACACTGATAGTGCAATGTTTTACAAAATTTAGAATGTCTTTATAGAAGAGCAGAGACATACAGTGTGCAGTGCATACTCATATCGAAAGTCTTTGTGTAAAAAATAGCAATTTATATTACAAAACTTCATGATTCCCGCTTGGGTGAATTCGCTTCGCCGAGTTAGACAAGCAAATAAAGAAGACCTTGGGAATAATTCGAGGTTTAAAATAATATCAGGTTCCCAAAGTTTTTGTCCAAAATTCTTTCCACTAATAAAATTTTACTGCCATTCTTTAAGACATTGTACTATAATTTTATCAAAATAATATAATTTGTTTAATTTAATTTTTCATAATTTTATATAATCTATATATATTTAAAACACAAGGCTGTTTTTTAGTTATCTGCCCTGAGCTTTCTGCTAAACCAATATTACAACCATTTTTTTTTTTTTTTTTTGTTAACTGAAAGCTGATCATTTGTAGATCTGCCTGCACTAGCTATTTTTCTTATATCTCCATTTTTATATTTTAATTTTTATATTATTTTATGAAATTTTTTCAAAATGGTTGTAATTAAATAGCTTTCATTATTGCAGAGAAGAGAGAAATAATGTGGTTTTTATTCATCTTTATTCACACTATTTTCTGATAAAATTTCAAAATTGTTGATAAAAATTGTTGTATAGGTTTTAGTGGCGGATAAAGAAAAATGACGTACTGCTTTTGAAAACACGCATTTTTCTCATAAAGTTTACATTTTTTTTCCTTCTGCATGTGTACTGATACTAAGTTTCAGACACTAGGCAAAATGCTTAAGTAAGTGAAAATGACGTCATATTTAAAAGAAAATTATCATTTTCTTAGATAAAGCTAAACATTTTAGCACAAATGCTCCTAAAAATTATAAACCAGGCAATTTTTACTCTCCACTTTTACGATTAGAATCTCAAGTTAAGTTGCAACTGGTCACATACAAAGATGATGATGACAACCGTGACTTCAATTTGTGAGTTAAAATTATTTTAAAACCATCAAATTAAAATACCATTTTTTAATAAAAGGGCGAAAACAGACATGAGAGGTACGGATGTAAATTTTGAGAAGGTGAAAATGATGTCGGGTTTAGATTTCCTGGGGGAAAAAATTCTATGATCGTGTCAAAGCGAACTGAATTTTGCTGTTTTTCATTCCGGAATACGAAGAATAAGAGCCTCAATTGATAACTTTATCATAATAACTGATCTTTATTATATTTTACTGATTAAGTATCTATCTATCTATATTATTAAGGAGAAACATATATGTGCGTAACGCTGGCGTCATTTTGCGAATGGCAACACTTCACGATCAAATTTCGATTTTGAAATTCTCGGTACTGTAATTTTTTAATCTTCTAACCATCGTACATTCTCAATTTTTAGAACTACATTTAAGGAAAAAAACCTACTCTTAAATGCAATTTGTTTAAAAACTGTATCTTAATTGAATGATTTATTATGCTTTTTGAAATAATATTCAATGATGATTTTTTGTAATTTATCTTATCACGAGCGGGCTTCAATACATAATAATAATAAACATTTTGCACATAAAGCAATAAAAATTGTTCAGCATTTATTTCTGACTAATTTTCCACAACGAAATTAATACTTCCTCTATAATTAAATAAAAGAATAATATTTAAAGAACACATTTGTAATCGAGCAATTTAAATTTTTAGACAGCCAAACAGCAAAAAAAAAACTTTCAAATGGAATTTGTTTGCAAAGTGCACCTCGGTTTACAGATTGTCTATGGTTTAAAAAAAATTTCAAGAATGAAATATTTTTAAATTTATCTCTATTGCGTGGAGCTCGATTACGAAATATTAATCCGTTTGCCTTTAAAACAACATAAAGAGTTCATCCTTTTCTTATGGCTAATATTCCATACAAAAAATTCCTTGATGAATAAATAAATATAATAATATAAACAAAACACAAATTTAACAGACATGTAATTGAAGTACGCGCTTAAATCTCTGAAATAATCAGAATTCAAAAGGATGGCGTAAGTAGTAAAATCTTTGGTTAATAATTCTTAGCATGCAACTAATATGTAAATGTCGCTTAATTTCAAAACTTTATTCGATTGTATAATTCATGTTTTTCACATGAAAAATGCTTTTTTATTGTTAGTGGGCAATCTAAAAAATATATTGCGTGTATTAAAAAAAAAAAAAATTAGTTTTCAATTTTAAATAATGTTTCCCCTATATTTTGTAACCTGGGAAGCCCGGGTACGATTTTCTAGTCTATATTATTAAGGAAAAACGTATCTGTGCGTAACGCTGGCGTCATTTTGCGAATGGCAACACATTACGATCGGTTTTGAAATTTTCGCTACTGCAATTTTTTAATCTTCTGACAATCGTACATTTTCAATTTTTAGAACGCCGTTTATGGAAAAATCTACTTTCCAATGCAATTTGTTTAAAAACTGTATCTTAATTGACTCATTTATTATGTTTTTAAAAATAATTTTCAAGCAGGATTTTTTCCCATTTATCTTATCACGAGCGGGCTTCAGTACATAATAATAATAAAAATTTTGCACAGCAATAAAAATTGTTCAGCATTTATTTCTGACTAATTTTCCACAACGAAATTAATGCTTCCTCTATAAATAAATAAATAAATAAATATTTAAAAACATATTTGTAATCGGATAATTTAAATTTTTAGACAGCCAAACAGAAAAAAAAGCATTAAAAGGGAATTTGTTTGCAAAGTGCATCTCTATTTACAGATTGTCTATCGTTTTAAAAACAATTTTCAAGCATGAAATATTTTAAATTTATCTCTATTTCTATTTCTTTCTGGCTATTTCTTTAAATTGTCAGCCATATCTAGAATTCATCAGTGGTCGTAAAAATTCTGAAAACTATCAAGAGACACTTGCCAATCATTTGCTCCTTGTTGTCGAGGTTGTTGGAGGAGAAAAATGGTTATTTCAACATGATAATGCTTCGATCCATATCTTTAAACTCAATTACAACATGTCTCGAAAAAAAAAAATTGTTTTGAAATGGACGGCAATTAGCCCTGATATATACCATATAAAAAATATGTGGGGAAAATATAACTCACTCATGCAGTTTATCTAAATAGAAAGCAGCATTCTTCAGCTAAAGATTTGAAAGATGCCATTGAGAATACGTGGTTTAAAATTGAACCAGAAACAATACAGAATTTCATTTTATCTATGGAAGACCGTATATTTAAAGCAATGCAGCAGAGTGGAGCAATGAGCAAGTATTGGTTTTTCTTTATTCTTGTTCTATTAAAGACTGTAGAACTACCGTGCTTAAACTTTTGACGCACTCATTTTTGTTCTTTTGATAAATTCTATTATTTGACATAAATTTTAAAGCATAAATCTGTTAAATATCTTTTTTAAACTACAATTTGTAGGTCATGTGAACAAGAAAGTATTTTTCAGTCAGTAATAAAATATTATTTTGAAACTTTATGTTATGCTTACATTTTTGACACGCACTGTATACGTTTATTATTATTCTAAGCAAAACTATCACAAAACATTGAAACATTTCATTATCATAATTAACATTTTTAACACATAATTAACTCATGAAATGTTCCGAGTGCAATATTCTCAATAACATTGCTGTTTAACTTATTTCATTTCTAATGAAAAAGTTCCAAATAATTTTATAAATTTTAAATATTTAATGGCCAAAAACTTGGTACAATATTTCCTATGTTTGAATTCAAATATACGTAAAATAACAATTATAATATACCTACTGAATTTACGTTTAAAAAAAATTAACAGTTAACACATTGAAAATGCGTTATGCAAAGAAAAATATAAAATATATTCAAATATATTATTAGTCCGTTCCTACTATTCTAGAAATTAATTATTATGAATAAATTTCATTTTACCTTTTCGTTTAATCCTTTTAGATCTTCTGGTATTGGATTATTTATGAAATTATTTACCATTTGCAAAATTTATAGAATAATTTAAATTTCCTAATTAAATTATGTTACTTCTACTTCATTTTTGTATTATATATTAACAGTTTATTCTTCTATGGCTAACAATTTTGTCTCAGGCAATTTTCTTCATATATCTATGATTTTGATATTCAGAACAAAATAATGTAGAAATTTTCAACAGGGCCATTGTATATTTCATTAATCGTTAAGAATAGTGTTTAGGGTGACGTACTAAATCTTTAAACGACAATTGTGTGATCTTATGTCCTTTTATGTATCATTAGATAAAATGAAATCTCTGGAGTATGTCATGGAGTGTTCAGGAAAGGATTTAAGATAAGGGAAATAGAAAGAATATAATAATTGGATAAGACAGCACGCAATAGAGCGCTAGCTTTTGATTAGAGAAAATGATATATGTATATATATATCTACTAAAAAACAACTTTTCAAAAGTCAAAAAAAAGCCAAGCAAAAAAAAAAAAAAAAAAAAAAAAAAAAAAAGGGGGGGGGGAAGTTGTGGCTAAAAAACAGTGTGATATCAAATTTCCAAGCTTATATTATGGTACTTATTTAACATTTTTTATTAAAAATTTACCATACACAAGTCGAGTACCTAAGTATGCGTTGATAGAAAGCCTTTTCTCCTTTACTAAATACATCATAACGTGTTTCTGAAAATTAATTTTTTTTTTATTATGCATGATGGGCTTGGCGGCCATCTTTCCATATTTTACACAAATTTCTAAGCACACAAGTACATTGTTAAGGTCGGAAATTCGAAATTGTTGCTAAAGCAAACATTTTATGCTTTTAATTTATGAAAATGAGTGCCTAGAAATTTGTGTCTTAAAATAAAGTTGAAGTAACTTCAGGTTTCATCTTATGAGTCTTTTTTTTTCGGAGGGGGTTAATTAATTAGTTAAAGCAGTAAAAATCATTTTTTTTTCAAAATAAAAGACTTTCTTATTTTATCTGTCTGTAACCAAAACTAGAAGTTCAAAATTCTTAATAATGCAAACATATTACGAGCTTGTCTGCTTAGAAATTTGTGTAAAATATGGAAAGATGGCCGCCAAGCCCATCATGCATAATTTAAAAAAAATTAATTTTCAGAAACACGTTATGATGTATTTAGTAAAGGAGAAAAGGCTTTATATCAACGCATACTTAGGTACTCGACTTGCGTATGGTAAATTTTTAATAAAAAAATTTAAATAAGTACCATAATATAAGCTTGGAAATTTGATATCACACTGTTTTTTAGCCACAACTTCCCCCACCCCCTTTTTTTTTTTTTTTTTTTTCTTGACTTTTTTTTTTTTACTTTTGAAAAGTTGTTTTTTAGTAGATATCAGTTCTTTTTTTAAACAGATTATATATAATTGAAATAATTCTACTCGCTGAAATTAGTCCTTGTATAGTCTTTATAAGCAGGGAACAAACACAATAGTGTACATTTTGTTTATCTATCATTCATTTTTTAGAGTAATTAATAATTTAAAAGTAAGGAAAGTCAATTTCTTCTTTCAAAGTATCAGTCTTTCTCAATTTATATCTCCTTAAAATTTTCTATGAAGGATGAAAATTTAATAAAAATCAAATAGAGTCAAAATAAAATATATATTTACAGTTAGTCTGTCAGTTAATTGTTTGTTCTAACTTTTTTTTTTTTTGCTGACGGTTTTGCAAAATAAACTTACCTTTACAAATACCACCGGATAATCCGAGAATGAAGCCCCGCAGGCATCTAAAGAATCGAAGATCTGTCTACAGAAGTAAATCTAGCAATTCTAGACATGATGATGAAACATTTTTGATAAAAAAATCTAAAAATTTAAAGATATAAACTGTACATATAACTTCATCTTCATTTAGATCGTGTTATAGAGAAGAAAGAATAACTATGTAATTTTACTCAAGTCTGTTTATCCATACCTATTTGCATAAATGTGAGGATATAATTTCGTATAAAAATTCCCGTAAATTGATTATCTTTAATAATCTATTATTAAAGCCGCATAAACATTAGAATTAAATTTTTTCCAGTTAAAAATTGCCTGAAATCTATAGTCTTATCGTTCGTCAAATTTGTTTTATGTTTTTTTTAATACCCAGACACCTTTTGACAAAAGATCACAGAAATACTGAAGTTATCCAAATACGTATATCTTTCTATCGTATTTTTTTGAGGGGGGGGCGAGGGGGAGGAAGAACGCTTAAGAACTTCGTTTTGTTCTTAGAATTCTGAATTAATCATTGAAAAGATCTACCTACATAAGTCTTGTTACAGAATTTTCATTAGCTAAGAGTTGCATCAACTTATACATCATGAGAATATATAACATTACTTTTGTAAAATACTAGATGGGAGCCATTGATATTTTCAGAGCATTTGCCTACATTTTAAACTTAAGTCATTTACAACTATTCATTAATTTTCTACACGAATTAAAGAAGTCGTTGTTTCCATGGAAACTGTACCTTTCACTATTGCTTGTTTACTTGTTTGTTTGTTTTATTGAACACATATATATCAGATCACGTGGGGATCACGGCGGGATTCGAACCCGCCCCACCTACGCTCTCAAGCGATTAGCGGCGTGGTGTCTTATCCACTCAGCCACGGTGGGCCACTATTGCTTTCTCTAATACCCAGATACTCAAATTTAACCAGCTGCAGTTAGAATCATGTTCATAACAGAGTACATTTATATGTAAGAGTGGTGACATATGCACAAGTCATGTACTCATATTCAATTTTTTGTCCAAAGTACAGTAACTCAGTTTTCAGTTAATAGACGTGGAAGAATTCGATTAAACTAACCAGAAAAGTTAAAAAACATTGGCTTTCTGATTTGATTTTTTCAAAATCGTCTTAACCAACCAAAGTTAATATCCGGGATCCAGATAAACTTTTCTCTGTTAGTAAAATTAGATTGACCAATCAGTAGCCTCCATCCCTGCAGGCTTTTCGGTGTTTACTGCAAACATAAAAAAGTTTTCAAAAATGCAGGCTTCTGATTGATCAATCTCATCTCGCTAATAGCGTAAAATCTATCTTGATTCCGACCTATTCGACGCCCTTTAAATATTCGAGAAAGCCTTGACACGCGTCAGGAAAATATCACACAAAGCAGACAAAATAAAGAAGAACTAGTTGGATGTGCCAATCCCAAAACTTTCTTCTATCTTATACATCTTAATATTTCAAAAACTAGTTACACATGATAATATTTCAATATTATTTGTTCAATACTATACCAACTTTGATTTTCATCCTAAATTTCTGCTTCAGTCAATTAAACGAACTAAAAACGAGTTAATCTATATCATGATATTTGCTAAAATTAATAGTTTTTACTTATTCTGTTGTTATCAGACGTTTGCGATTAGCCGGCTTAGCAGGAAGCGAATTCCCGCTTTTGCACGAGCCGCCGATGGACAACAGAACTACAAAAAATCAAGAAAAGTATACAAAAATTGCTATCACAGAACCCCTTTACTGTGCAATATTTATCAAATTCAAGGAGAACCTGTTGCCCAAAGCCAAAAACATGCACAAAAAATTAGGTTCAATTGTATGCATAACTTCATACACTTTTCGATTGTACAATAATGAAAATGCACAGAGATCGCAATTATAGCGCCCCCTTCTGGCGGAATTTTTTTAAGTTCAGGGGATGACTTGCTTGCCATAGCCAGAAACATACACAAAAAATTTGTTTCAATTATATACATAACTCCATACACTTTTCGATGGTACAATAATGAAAATGGTACAGACATCGCAATTATAGGCCCCCTTCAGACGGAATTTTCCAAATTCACGGAGGACCTTCGTGCGATGACCAAGAACAAACACAAAAAATTTGGCTCAATTCTATGCATAATTTCATACACTTTTCGATGGTACAATATTCAAAATGACACAAAAATCGCTATTACAGCGCCCACTACCGGCGATTTTTTTCCAAATTAAGGAAGGACCTGCTTGCCATAGCCAAGAACTTAAAGTAAAAAATTGGTTCATTTCTATGCATAACTTCATACACTTTTGGATGGTACAATATTCAAAATCGCACAAAAATCACTATTACAGCGCCCCCTACCGGCGAATTTTTTCCAAATTCAGGGAGGATCTGCTTGCCATATCCGAAAACTTAAAATAAAAAATTTGGTTCAATTCTATGCATAACTTCATAAGCTTTTGGATGGTACAATATTCAAAATCGCACAAAAAATCACTATTACAGCGCCCCCTACCGGCAAATTTTTCCAAATGCAGGAAGGACCTACTTGCCATATCCGAAAACTTAAAATAAAAATTTGGTTCAATTCGATGCATAACTTCATACACTTTTGGATGGTACAATATTCAAAATCGCACAAAAATCGCTGTTACAGCGCCCCCTACCGGCGAATTTTTTCCAAATTCAGGGAGGATCTACTTCCCATATCCGAAAACTTAATATAAAAATTTGGTTCAATTCTATGCATAACTTCATACACTTTTGGATGGTACAATATTCAAAATCGCACAAAATTCGCTGTTACAGCGCCCCCTACCGGCGAATTTTTCCCAAATGCAGGGAGGACCTACTTGCTATATCCGAAAACTTAATATAAAAATTTGGTTCAATTCGATGCATAACTTCATACACTTTTGGATGGTACAATATTCAAAATCGCACAAAAATTGATATTATAGCGCCCCCTACCGGCGAATGTTTTCCAAATTCAGGGAGGATCTGCTTGCCATTGCCAAAAACTTAAAATAAAAATTTGGTTCAATTCTATGCATAACTTCATACACTTTTTGATGGTAGAATGGCGACAGACAGACGGACAGACGGACAGACGGACAGACGGACGGACGGACAGACGGACGGACGGACAGACGGACACACAGACAGACAGACATTTTCTATAACATGTTTTTTGGGATCTCTGACCCCTAAAACGTGTAAATACGTCGAAAACCGGAAGTCGAAAAAAATTTCGATTACAATACTTTCTTCTATTGAAGATAGAAGAAAGTAAAAATCATTCTTTGGCTCGTCATATCCACGAGCCAATGAATGATTTTGTTCCTTTGCTTTGCCCTGCTTTGTGTGATGTTTTCGAGACGCGTGTCAAGACTTTCTCAAATATCTAGGGGGCGTTGGTTTATTTCACCATCATGAAGCTATGAAAAGAGAGGAGCAGACATATCAATCTTCCCGTGTGAAAAACTACATATAAAAAAAACGAGTTCTTTCCCCCTCTTCTGCCCTTTTCTCTCTTGATTTTGACCGATAGCAGCCCATTTAGCAGTCTCCAGTGCAAGATGCCGCTATATATGGCGGACGCAAAGGGGAGGGTGTTAGCGTGACCAATGACATAATAGCCAGTTCATGACGTTTAAAAGTCACACGGAGTCTGATCATCTTTACACGATGATTAGTACAAAGCGGTGCGCCGATTTTTTTGTGTCCATGCCGTGTACAGATAATCAACTCCGTGTGACGTGATGAGCTGGCCACACTTTAGGAACAGCTTCAAATGACGTTATCTATATCTACTTCGAGGCAAACGAAAAAGACAGGCTACCGCGGTGCTACGGCGCGGCGTCTAGAATATATAGCGTGGAAATCAATCAGTCGATCAACAGCGATATCTGCAGGATATTTCCCAAAACTCCAATACAATTTGGTCTAGACGCTGTAACTTTTTTTAAACATTTTATTAACATACATCTGACCTGTGTGTTTGGCGTCAAACCCTCTGTAATAATACGATGTTTACTTTGAAATTTGAAAATATATCGCAGATGTCGCTGCGATCATCTCCCTGTATTTCAGCGTCAGTGCACATTTAAGGGATACACTTTTTAGCGGTTCTTGGATAGCAAATTTCCCCATTATGTATTCTAGACGCTGTAGCGGTGCATTACACATGTCTCATTCTTCTTTAAAAAATATCCTGCAGATGTCGATGCAAATGACTGTTTGGAATTCGACATCGTTGTACATTTAAGGGATTCAATACTTCCGCGCTTTTTTAAGTATTGCTGGGATAGTCGATTTCTACAACATATAATCTAGTCGCTGTAACGGATCTATAGTTTCTAGAAGATATAGTTTAAAAATCGGCTTATTAAAAAGGTGCTAAAAAATTGTATCCCAAAAATGTTGAACGAGGCTGAACGACGAATGTCGATTACAGCGACATATGGTAATTCCAACGTAACTATTTCAAAAGAAAACGTTTCGATCAAAGAAGATCTAGAAAATATTGCTCCTATCGACATTTGTCATTCAGTATTTTTCAATATTTATGGGATTCAATTTTTAGCACTTTTTAAAGCATTACTGGAATAGCCGGTTTCCACACTATGACCGTGGTCTAGGTAGATTTTTCTCTGTTATCGTAACGAGATTGGCCAATCAGAAGCCAGAATTTTTGCTAACTTTTCACTGTTTGCAAAATTGTACCTGGATCCCGGCCTATATTTCTAGACGCTATAACTGAGCTTAGGAATAGTACAGAAAGCAAACTCCGTATTTTGATACATTAAGGCCGGGATCTAATGGAGGATATTCCATCTCCGTTTTGATCACGTGGTGAAGGTAAGAACTTCCAACGTAAAGAAGGGAAGGTTCCGTAGACGTGTAATGTAAATCCCCAGTAGCCAATGAAACAGTTCATGAGGCAAAGCAGTAGTATCTTCCCTTCTTATCAGTTAGAAGTTCCTTGGGTAGATTACCGGATCACGTGACTTTTTTCAGCCTCGAACCCATATTTGGAGTATCCTCCATTAGGAACAAGTGTGTCTCTGTAAGGAAGTAGCGACATACGGCCAATAAATATTTATTGGTAAAAGTGATAAAAACAAATCGTTAAAGTTTTTTGCGTTCATACCATTATCGTCAGGCTAATGCATGCTGCATTATTTCCCTAGTCTAATAGAGTTCGTCCATGCGCATATCTTCTAATGGAGGATATTCCAAATATGAGTTCGAGGCTGAAAAAGTCACGTGGTACCGGTAATTTACCCAAAGAATTTCTAACTGATAAGAAGGGAAACAGGAAACTACACTGTTAAAAATATCGTGAAAAATTACCTCTGTTCTTAAAGCTTCTCTATTTTCTGACCAATGAGAACGCTACATAAACGCCTATGAAGCGTTCTCACTGGTCAGAATAGAGATAGCCTGTAAAAACAGAGGTAATTTTTCACGATATTTTTAACAGTATACTACTGCTTTCTCCCATGAACTGTTTCATTGGCTAGCGGGGATTTACATTACGTAGACGGAGCCTTCCCTTCTTTACGCTAGACATTCTTGCCTTGACCATGTGATCATAACGTAGATTGAATATCCTCTATTCAAGAAAGCGGATTGCCGTACTTTCGACAAAAACTTGAAATGAGCATGCCTCTTTTGCATATATCACCACTCTTATGTATAAAGGCTCTCTGTTATGGTGTTGTTTCTGATACAGCGCCTAGAATACCTAGTGTGGAAATATGCTATCCAAACAGTTCTAAAAATTTGTATCCCTTAAATGTGCGACGATACTGCTAAAATTTCAAGTGTCGATCGCAGCGACATCTGCGGGATTTTCGTATTGATATTATTACATTGTATAGACTAGCAATTTCTTGCAGTTGTAGAAAATATCCTGCAGATGTCGCTGCGATCTGCATATTGCAGCAGTATCAATGCACATTTAAGGGATACAATATTTTAGCGCTTTTTTAAGTATTACAGGGTTAGCTGATTTCAACACTATATATTCTAGGCGCTATAGTTTCTGAGCGCTGTTTGTTAAAGTTCGATATTTGTGTTTTAGAGTGAGCAATAGAGAAAATAACTAAAACTATTGAAACAACAACTTCTTTAATATTGAAATGTATAGCAAAGGAGTTCAGAATCAATGCCTTAAATAGTTTCGAATATGCACTGTTGTTATGACATCAATACCCTTCCTGTATGTGGAAATGCAAAATTGTGTTCAACATAATTGGCCGCAATCTAGATAGATTTTTCGCTGTTAGCGAAACGAGATTCATCAATCAGAAGCTTGCACTTTTGAGAACTTTTCGCTGTTTGCAGCACTGCAGGCTATTGATTGGTGAATCTCGTTTCGCTAACAGCGAAAAATCTATCTGGATCTCAGCCTATATTTCTGTAAACATTGCACTTCATCCATGGCACTAAGAAAATGACTCAAAATTTTTATGACATAGGCCGGGACGAGTCGTTAATTCCCAAATTGGCACAGCCGAACTCAGCAATCTGATTGGCTAAAACTGACATTTATGTAGTAGAAAATTATGTTTATTTTCTTATGAAGTAGTGTAATGTAAAATAGAATGCAATTATAATGACCAAAATTGATTTATTTTGTTAAATGTGATCAAAATCTCAGTAAAGTAATCCAAAATATTAATATTAACTAACAATCAGATCGCTGATTCGGCTGAGCCAATTTGGGAATTAACGGCTCGTTAGGCACGGATCCAGAAACAGAAAAAATTCTCAAAAATTCTGGCTTATGATTGGTCAATCTATCTGGATCTCGGCCATAGTTTTCTTCGATGAAATCAATGCAAAAGGATAATATAAAAGAATAGTATAAGTACAGCGCCTAGAAGATACAGTGTGGAAAACGGCTACAAAATAGTGCTAAAAATTAAATCCCATAAATGTACAACGATGCTGAATAACAAGATGTCGATCGTAGCGCCATCGTAGTGATTTAAAAACGATAGTCATTCTAAAAGAGACTCTTTAACCTATTTCACGTCATTCCTTAACTAAATTAGCTTATAACAGACTAAAATATCTTATATTTATAGTTTCCGATATTTAACATTCGATAATTTTTGAAAACACAGGGTTTATATTGAAAAGAGTTACGAGATGGCGCTCGTATCAGCATATTGCCGCTGAGCATTGTTGGAGATTTATGGGATACAAGTTTTTAGCACTTTTTAAAGCATTATAGGAATAGCGGTTTTCCACACTATATCTTCTAGGCGCTGTAGTATAAGACTTCTAAAATGTTTTGGCGGGTTTATCGCTGTTTGGCATAATTTATAAACTTTGGAATAAATTAACAGTTTTTCACTAATTAAGAATAGAAAATTTGTGTTTTTAAAGCTGAATTTTATAAAAGCACGTAGATTGAGTAAATATCTGTCCAAAAATTCAATCCTTACTTTTTTCTGTCCATTATTTAAGTCTCTACCTCGATTGAAACATAAGGTGTGACGAATAAAAAAAAATCTGTCATTTTCAGTATCTCGACGTTATTTTAAAAAATCTATATCTCTGTTTATAATTAATTTATGAGGATGCATTTGGTCTCAAATTGAAGATCTTTTCCATTAGGTCCTCCTGATTTTGGTTTTATTTTTATGCGATGATTGGTTCTTTTGATATGGGAAATTTTACGTTGGCATGTTTGATCGTTTTAACATGGAGAAGCTGTCTTCAGTATAATAAGCAGTTACGGTGTCTTGCGTTTTATTCTTGGCGTTTGTTTGTTTGGCGAGGTAAGCATTTTTTTTTTCAGCTTGGCTTGGAAGAACGACCGTCCTGCTTGATATATATATATATATATATATATACATATATACATACATTTATTTACATTCAATTTCTTTTTTTTTTCAGTATCTAAAATTGTAATGGACGAGGAGAGTTGAATTTTTTTTTATATAAATAAATAGTAATTAATTTATTTCAGTAACTAATAGCATAATTATTACAAGAAAAAAAATTAATAGGGCCAATATTATAATATTTCAATTCAAACTGAGTACAATAATACCTATTAACAATTTTATAATAGGCCAGCATTATCGACTATTTTTATATCCAATCGTACCACAAATTACAAAAATAAAATTCATTCTCTCATATTTCTTTTCAAAACATCCTACTATAAGACTATGGAAGGGATTATTTTTCAAAAGAGATACAAATAAAATGTTTAAATAGTCCATTGGGACGTATACGTCCCAAACCGTAGTCAAACTGCTATAAAATGATAGATAGTATGCTTCAAAAACTTTTTTACAATTCGGAATAATGAAGTCATACAGCTACATGAATCTCAAATGTGTATGTGTATATCCTATGCATAAAATACATCTATAACAGCTTGTGATAAATATATTGCATTAATGTCTTTTGAGGGGGAAGAGAGTTTTTAAGCTGCCACATCCAATCACCTGAAGTAGTTTGCAGAAGCTTTCGAAATGAGATTTGACTGCGAAAATACTCATTGATGTAAATTTTTAATGTTAGGCAGTAATATATTGAAAATCATTAGTTTTATCCAGTTGTCAGGTCGTATAAATGTGGTTTGTAGCAGAAATTGTATCTAGTAAAATAAATTAAATAATACAGAAATAATATAATATATATACAGATATTAGTTGCATTTTATTAAATAAAGTTTCTTGTGGAAATATACATTTTTTATTTATTGGATCACGAATTCCTCACAGTCGATTATACCACCATGAAGTGGTCGTACGTGGTCCGAAATTTAAAGACCAGGAAATTCTCCGATACCAGTATTTTCTTATAAAAAAATCTATTCTTAAATAAGGCGAAATTTCGCGCGTTAAATGTAGATTTATTTTTCTGTAAAAAAAATACTGATATTTATCATGAAAAATCCCCTGAAGCCATACAACAAACCCTGAGTGGAGATGTTTGAACCACTTTACAGAGTTATAAGAAATATTAAAAAAAAATCATTTAATGCAATTTAATATTTTTGACGCTGCAAAAAGAAGAATGCATAATAAACTATTTATATGTAGAAAATTGAAATGATATTGTATAGTAAAAACAAATTAGGATTATTTTAGGAAAGAGTTTGACAAACGTATCCGGTTTCCGTTAATAAAATATTTTTTTAAATTGAAATTTTGTAAATTTCTTTTTAAACTTTTCTTGTGATAGAATTGTATATTTACATACAAGAGCAATGTGCTAACAGAAGATAAAACATAATAAGATAAACGTTCATTATAGACCGGGAGCTAGCAGCATAGACACATGGTTCGTACGAATACCGTTATTTCTCCAAGAAAACTACCAGTACCTTTTTATCGAAAAAGAAATCTAGGTTAAGATTTCGCCTTCTTTTAAGAAGAGATTTTCTATAAGATAATACTGGTGGCGAAAAATTTTCCGGTCTGCAAAATTCAAGGAGGCGTACGAACAATGAGTTCGAGGCTGAAATTCCAGAATTAGCTAAAACTCGATTCCCATATTAAAACGCAATCGGTCTGCCAAGTCATATCTTGGTGGAAAACACCTAAAAACCGATTTTACCAGTTGACTCGTAGATTTACCATTGTGTCTTCCTGCTCCCAATCCGTCATGTTTTCATACCTTTGGGTGCAGAATGGTAAACGTAATGGTAAACCTACGAATCGACCGCTAAAATCGTGTTTTTAGGTGTTTTCCACCAAGATATGACTTGGCAGACTGATTGCGTTTTTATATGGGAATCGAGTTGTAGCTAATTCTGGAATTTCAGCCTGCAACTCGATGAGGTGGTTGTCTGTGCTGCCGGGTCCCGGTCTAATATATTTTTCAACATTCTTTTATGGTACATGACTAATTTTTAAAGTAATTTATTTTTAAATCGAAAAATCTTAATCCTGAAAATTACTTTTGTAGTAAAAAGATCGTTTTTATTTTTAATAATTAAAATTTACAAAGAACATTCGGAAATTTGAGAAATATGCAATTATGTACTAGTGTATGCTTACATATATTTATTCTACGGGCATACCTAGCAAGAATGTTTGCTTGTATAATTAATTTCTAATATTTAATAACTGAAGTGGTGATTTTTTATGCCAATTTATCTTTCGTTGGAGCAAAAGATACTTATTCACACACATTCTGCATGCATAAAAGTGCTAATAAATACATGAAGTTTTTCCAAACATTGATATTCTAATTTTTATTTCGGAAAAATCCGTATATATTTTTTTTAATGTCGGTACATTAAAAAAAGAATTTGTCCTATTATATGAACAGCGTTTACATAAATTAAATAACATGTTACTATAAAGTTGAAATAAGATAATACAGGTAACTTCAGACTACAAATTTATTATGATATAACTTCGAGGCATGGTTTTATTTCAACAGCAAAAGGAAAATACTTACGTTTTTGTAGTTCAATAAGTTACGACAATTTATTTATTTATTATTTATTTATTTGAAAATGACTTGTTTCTTGGTGATAAAAATAATGTAATTTGTGTGTGTGTGTGTGTGTGTGTGTGTTTCATTGATTTTTTAGCTTATTTCAACTCTTATTTTAAAACAGTTACAAAGACATTTAATAATCAATTATGTCCAAGGAGTAAAAACAAATATTATCTGAATAAATATAAGTATTTCAAGACATTCTTTCCATTTTTCTTCAATTTAAAGAGCTGATTCGATTTTCATTCTTTTACTGCAAGAATATTAAAAGATTTATTAATTAATTACTATATAACTTCCAGGTACGGCTTGATTTGAATAACAAAAAGAAAAATATTTAAATTTTTGTATTTCAGTAACTTACCATCATTTTCATTTTTAAAAATGTCTTAATTTTTCCTGAAAAAAAATTCAAATTTTCCTTTTGTGTTTCATTATTTTTCTGTGCATATTTGAACTTTTATTTTAAAACGGCATAAAGATATTTAATGATCAATTAGGCACAAGCAAAAAAAATGAAATAACGATAACAGAACAAATATAAATATTCCAAGATATTTGGGGCATTTTTTTTTTATTATTTAAAGAACCCATTTGTGTTTTATTCTTAATGTAACGATATTAAAAGATTTATTAATTAATTGGTTAAAATAACAAAGGTAATAACTTATCCACTTCTATTTTTTTAGATTAAAAAGTGGTTTTTTGAAGCATTAATATGCATTTCAATATTAATTTTATGATCAGCATTCCTAATTATTTGCGGAAAAAAGGAATTCAAATATTTTATGTTTTGTACAAGAGTAATTTAATTTTTTATACATGTTTAATAAGGAAAGATTTTTTTCATATTTATATATTATGTATAATCTTCAATAAATAATTTATCATCGAAATAATTTAAATTATTAATGTTGTGGTATAAAGAAGTATTTAAAATCATGGTTACATTGGACTGATTTTTAACCTCTTTTTTTTAATCCCGATTTTTTCATTGTTTAGTAAAGCACAAGATTATATCTACATTCGTTCATGTTTAATAGTTCATAGGGCATGATTATCCACAAATAAAACTCATTTTATAACTAAGATATTCATTATAACTTTCAATAAATGTACTAATACTTCTTAAGAAGCCAAAATATTTCTTGTGATGGTAATAAGGGAGAATGCAAGCGTAAAACTTTGTTAAACTAAGATATCTTTTTTGTAGATATATTTTGGAGAAAATGGCAACATATTTAAAAACGGAAATCCCCGTTAGATTAGAAATACGGTAAAGAATAAAGCCCATAATAACAGAATTAATATGATAATAAGGCAGAAGAAGGCAATCTTTTACTACAGACCATTTAGAACTGGTTCTGATTAACTGCTGCTAAGTAACAGTGGTTTAGAATCAACTAAACAATGATTTAATGTATTTAAATTTCCTGTACAAATCTGTAAACAATTCATTAAAAAAAGAAGAATAGCATTATTTAATATAAACAATGCATTTTGCCTGAACAAACTTATGCAGCAAAAACAGAAACGTCTACAAAATGTGGTTACATATAATATAAGCGCAGTTATTATTTTTTATGTACATTACGATGACATTTTCTTTGCATTTAGCATTTTCTAGCTTTAAAATTTTCTTGAATAAAAAATTTAATATGTTGTAGTTTTGCAAGATCCTTGAATAAAAAATTTAGCGCACATACTTAAGCTAAACACTTGCAATTATCTTAGTAGCTCATGTTAGTATTTAAAATTAAAGTACGTATTATTATTTGTTTAATAACAGTCTAAGCAATACATTTTTATTAAATATGCATATTGCAGATATGTTACCTTTATTATTTTTTTATGTTTATTATTAGTAGTATTATTTTGTTTATTATTGCTATTATTTTATAATTTTATTTTCATGTATATGTATATTAAATATTTAAATTGCTGATAGGGCACCCATTATTCAAATCATTTTAACTAAAAATACCGTATAAATTGCATGCTGTATTGCATGAATTTTAAACTTTCATAATAAAATGTCGTATTCATAAAATAGGTACATAACAAAAATTTAGAAAAATAAATGAGTTTCGTAATTTCAGTACATCATTATCTAAAAGATAACCTTAATATTAAATTAGTCATTTATCTAAGTGTGCTGACAGGACATCTACTTTTATCTGATTCATTACTGATAAATTTATTGTCATTTGCAAAAATGCTGAATACTTCAAAATGATTAAATTTATGGGTATAATTCATCAGATTTAGTAAATTTTCATCCAAATTTATGAGCTCCAGATTTAGAATATTTGTCTCTGAATATCTCCTATATGTATTGAAAATGTGGAAATAAATATAATATATGCATATAAAAGGACTGTACAAAGCTAAAAAGCGCATGAATTTGAAACATTTCAGATGTAGAGAAAATACCTAAAAAAGTGAATTTTAAGGATATATGCTTGTCTTTGTACTTTATACTTTTATCTCCTTTACATTAAAATTGAAAATATGTGTTATTAATTTTTTAAATGCATGTTTATTTTTTAAAATACAAGTAAAAGTATTAATTTAATATTTATTGTATAATGTAAACGAATATTAATTTATTATTTATTTTTAAAACATACGAGGAGGTATCGGTAAGTTTTTTCCCTCACATAGAAATAATTGAGTAACATTTATGAAATTGCTACAATGTATTATTCCTTTTCTACACTGTTAAAAATTTGCAGCATTCTGGCAGGTCATTTGACCGTTTTTTCCGAAAACGGTTACACAACCGTAATTTTAACACTATTCAGACCATATTATTGGCCATTTTATGATCATAATATAGTTAAATTATGGTTACGAAACCGTTTTTTCAAAAAACGGTCGAATGACCTGCCAGAATGCTGCAAAATTTTTAACAGTGTATATAGTCACCGTGCAGAGTAACACATTTCTGGATGTATTCCTGATGTATATTTGGGGGATGTATTCCAAGAGGCGCGATAGATGACCCAAAGGGAGCATTTGTCTAATTTTTACTGACCTCCATACATTACATACAGTGGTGGGATTCAAATAATTTAATAACCGGTTCGCTGTTCGAATGATATTTGACGTATAAACATGAAAGAAAAATGAAGCATCACAGATAGATTATGAAACATTTTCCAATATTCTAATAACTTTGTTAAAAAAACTTTTATCTTTTGGTATAGTAAAAGTAGGGTATAAAAAAATCAGGATTTTTTTTAAAGATCTAAAAAATCGGATTTTTTTTATTTAAATCAGATTTTTTTTTTTTAATTTAAATCGGATTTTTTTCCCAGCGTTCAAATACTGAATAGCCACCAACAGTTTTAGATTTCCGAAACAATCAGACCACTAATTGCTAACATAATCTATGTTTTTACACTTTAATTAATAAAATTATAATTAGTAATTACAGAAATTATAAAAACAGCAAATTAGTAGTTTCATTAGGTAGTATCATACAATAATGTTATATGCATTATTAATATTTTAATAATTGTGTAAAACTTTATTAAATAAGTGATATTTAACATTTATTAAAATTATTAATAAATGCATTTGATATTAAATAGCTAACACTACTTCAAATTAATAATTATTAAACAATTAAATCTCTAATTAGGAACATATACATTTTTAAGCTTTAATTTTTAAAATGATAATAATGTAGTATTGACTTTAGAAAGAAAAAGGGGCAAGATGTTAGTTCCAAAAAAATTCACTATTTGATGAGGATGTTAGCAATGTGTTTAGTAATGACACAAGAAAAAAAAAGAATATTTTTTAGTATGATAAATAAAGTGTCCTTATTTTTTAATAACTTTATGAATCAGAAATTGAAAAATACAATTACATAACAACATGTTTTAATAATATCCTTTTTTTTTTTCTATAGAAATAAAGTTCTATAATTTTTGCAAGATCTTGGGCACATGATTTTAGAAATACTGATGAATGGGGAAGTTTTTTACTTGAAATCTCTGGATACAACTACGGGTGAACTTAACTATTTTTTTTTTTTTTTAAGGGAGGGTGCATTTTGCCAATTTCAAAAGGGGCAGGGTGTGGCACCCTTAAAAATATCCTAGAAGAAACAGTAAGTAATTATAGAATTAATAAAAACTGAAAATAAGTAACTTCCATTGTTAGTAGCACAAATAACAACACTAACAAATATTATTTGCAGCTTGTTTTGCATTTGTACTTAGAAAAATTACTGTTAATCACCAAAATCTAAACTTGCACACATGTATGTGTATGCTAACCAAAAACATTATGAAAATGAGTTAAACCCATCCATACACACATACAGAATAAATATATTTCAGTTACATCTGAAATCCTCAAAATATTTAAATGAAAGCATTGTTACCTCCCAGTGGGGATTATCAGCTTTCAATGGTTTAATTTTTTTTTCTTTTTTGCTGCCTTTTCAATCCCTAATTAATTTTTTTATTTAGTATATATGAGTTACAAAGTAAAAAATAAAATAAAATAAAATAAAAATGAATAAATAAATAATAATAATAATAATAATAATAAAACATTTATTCAGCCTATACCGAAGAAACTCTTGCTGTGCTTAACATTTTTATCCAATTAGTTCTTTTTCACTTATGCATTCATTTACAATTTAGCTGTTGAGCAGATGTCACTCTTTCATTCTTCTTTAACTCGAGATTGCTATTAATTTATTATTACAAAAGTAGAACGAGAAACTGAGACATTGACTATTTATTCTTTTAGTCGCAGAAATTTATTACGCTTGAAATGTTTACTTTATATAATATATAAATTGATTACCTAAAAGAAATTATGATATTGCTAATTATATTAGATTTAAATATCATTTTTAAATGAAACTTTTATGTTGGATAAAAACAATATTTTTTACAAACTTAACTGTTTTTAATTTTTTTACAATACTCAGGAATTAATATTTAAAGCTCTTTTTTTTTTATTCATAAGTCAAAGTACCTGTAGAAACTTTCAAATTATGTCCATCTTAGATTTTAATATTCTTTTTGATATTTTAAACATTTAGAAAAATTTTGATTTTAATGAATGATTTAAAAAAATCGGTTGATTAAAATCACGATTTAAATCAACTGATTAAAGTCGTTGACACCCTAAGTGAAAGTGAAAAAAAAAATTCTGAAACATGTTTGCCTATAAAAGGACGTAATTTATTTAATACACATTCGGCAATCATGAAACTCTGATCAAGATTTCTATCAGAAAATGCATCAAAACAGTATAATACATTAAGGATAACGCAAAAATAGCCGAAATTTAAGTTTAAGAATTAACTCATGTTCATGATCTAAAGTTGCAAAAAGTTAGATATTAACAAGTAAAAATTAAATTTAAAAAATCAAAACACCCGACTGCTTTCAAAAGCGAACTAATTAATTATTTCTCATCAATGTGAAACTATTTTTTCTATACCTATTTTTTATTTACTTGTAGTGATGACTTTTAAGTTGTGTTTAATTGTTAGTTCCTATTAGTTTCTATAAACACTGTTTTGATGAGGCCTATACTAGATGTCTATGAAGGTTAGAGTTGCAGTAAATCTAGAGATCTTACCTACACAAGTTCCAGGTTGTGTAATAATTAAATGGAGCTTCTGACTGTAAAATAGTCAATGAAACATCGTCTTCATTTTGAAAGACCTATCCAATGTTATGCCACTCAATATGGTGCGTAAAATTTTTTTTTCGTCTTTACCACCATTTTTTATTTTAAGGCCGCCATTTTGAATTTATAAAAACAAAACCTAGCCTATAACCATCGGACGGTTGTTACGAATTAATAGAGACCTCATTCATTAAAATCCATAAATCCATCCAACCGTTGGGATGTTTCGAGTGTATAAAGAAATCCACATAACCAGATACGCGTGGAACACATAACCCTTCCTGGCAGTCGGGTAAAAAACACCTAACATTAGGAAGAGCTTGAGATATTACACAAGTCTCTAATCTTACGTCACGAGAATACTAACTCACTGAATATCAAGCATCTCTATTTTCATCCATGCTTTGGTGTTTTTAACTTCTTCAAATCATCTCAATAAATCGGCTCTTACGAGTGGAGTGTTTGATTTCTGTATTTTTTTTATTAAATGCATGTTTTATGCTAGGTTTTGTCCCCAAAGTCGGAAATTTCACCGAGATGTTCGTCAAAGTCGACTTCTATAACTAATCCAAAATGACTGTACATTTATTTTTGTAATAACAACAATGCGCACTGGGGGAAGATATATCCCGGAAATTTTTTATCAGTAATAAAATTTAGTTCAGTTTAAAAACATGAAACATCTTTTTAAAACCTTTCATACCATGACTACCCATGGATAACAATTGTCAATGAAATGCATCAGCTATACATTTTCACTACTTTACTATACATTTTCAGATTGAAACCAACAATAATAAATCCAAATTATTTTGGGTATTCTGTACTGAAAATAACTTTATATTTATGATGTTGAAAAGTATTAAAAGATATCCTAAAAGGTAGTATATTATTTCATATAGTGAATACCTAAATAAAGCAGTGAAGGATGTAGAAAAAATTATATCATAGTACAGAAAAGAATTTTAAAATGTTGAATAGCTTGTGTTATTTGAGATATTTACAATAGCTTCTTGATAAGCGCGATCACTTTCAATTTTCTTTGTCTTTACTCGAACATTATCTGATGATGCTTGTGATTCTTTGATGATTCTTTCTTAACATACCATCACCATAAAAGTTGGAACCCATTCTTTTAGACGAAGACCAATTAGAATAGCCGTCATTACGTTTGATACGTTAGAAATAATTAGTTGACTTCTCTTCTCTGACCATATTATGTTTATCTTTAAAAATCCCTTCTTCATAATGAAGGGAACGAATATTTTTTTTTTTCAACTGGATTAAATTATATTCAAGGCTGGAGTAGCACAGCTGAAGTTTATTCCAAAAGAGCTAAAAATATCCAGACCAGGGATCGAACCTGGATACTTGGCGTGCCAGTTCGATACTTGGTTCCATACTCCAGTTTATACTCCAGCCTTGAATATAATTTAATCCAGTTGAAAAAAATATTCGTTCCCTTCATTATGACCTAATTACATGATATACAGGAGTTTCCATGTTAAAGTAGTTTCATCATGTAAATACAATAGTTGTAGCTCGGATGAATGAAACTAGCGCTGCAATTCGCAGCCAAGTCCAACTAATAAGATTGAATTATGTCAGCCAGGTATCGGTCCGGATAGCCTAACAGGTAAGGCATTGGCACGGCACGCCAAGTATCCAGGTTCGATCCCTGGTCTGGACATTTTCCGCTCTGTTGGAATAAACTTCAACTGTGCTACTCCAGCCTTGAATATAATCCCTTTTTCATTTCTGCTAAACTTGCAGCAATGGTTCTGATAATATTTTTAGCCTTTTGAATACTTTCAAAAACTGTATAGTTTTAGAAAAATATTTAAAATATAGTTATAAAACCTTCGATAATCCTTAATATTAGTATAAATGTCATTAAATATAAATATTAGTTCTTCAGCTGATTTCCATGGAAGCAGTGTTGAATCCAGGGAGTGGCCCGTGGGAAGGTGGGGGGGGGGGGGGATTCGCCCTTGGGCAATGAGATGTCACCCAGGTAAGATTTGAGATTTTGTGTTTTCAGTGGTAAAATAGTGCAATTTCACCCCCCCGAAACTCTATGCCCCCCCTCTCTGCCACAGAAATCCCTCCCGGAGAACAGTGTCTGAATTCAACACTGCATGGGAGTATTACTTCTTCCAATATTCCAGTAATCTGACGTACGGGGGGGGGGGTATGTAGTTCATTGCTATATTCAAATTGACTACAACTTAGCTTTAAATGTTCAGAATTCAGTTGGCTAATTCTTTTTTTAATTCTGTACATTGTTTTTAAAAATAATGTCTCCAAGGTCAGTAATACATTTATGATCTTCTACAAATTTGATATTTTTTCAAGTTTTTGAAACAATTAAACACTCACCGTTTTTCTTTTGTATGGGCTTTTTTCTTCCGAAGTATTTCAAAAGTTTAATAAATTTTTTCTTAGGTGTTCATTTTTTATGATTTTTATACTTCTTGTTCGCAGTGCTTTTGAACAACGAACAATTTTATTTAAAATATACAATCATCTAGAAAATATCAGTTATAAAATTTGTAGGGCGTCATTTCTTATTGCTGAGCAAGAGCTAATTCCTATATTGTTAAATTTAGAATACTTCTAATTTTAAAAGTCGCTCTTCATCATCTCAGAAATCGTTTTTACTTTAGAAAAAAGTCACAAAATTTAAATTTGTATGTGGTCTTTGTGTTTTATAACATACTAGCTGTTACCCGTGACGTCGTTCACGTAACATAAAAAAAGAAATGAATTAATTAAGCAAAGCATTTCCCTTTCGATAATTAAAAAAATATATAATAAACCAGTTGTTTATCACATTTTATAAGAGACAATCTATATATATAAATATATATTACGCTATCGTACGTGGCACATAAATCGCAATTATTTGTTAATTGTTTAATGGCAACGCCCAAATGAAATGCATCTCATTGGATATTGATCAGCAATTAATGCATCTCTATACCTATGGGGGGGGGGGGGGGGTATCCCGAGGTAACAGTATTCTGTTACCAAAAGTGACGCGAACTTGGCGATATCTCAAATAATTCGCCAAATTCCCATAGACTTCCATTTTAAGCCAATAGATTTTACTTGTTTACAAGAAATCAACAAATTGAGATATTTTAATGTCACAAAAACTAATAGTAGCTTAAGGGATTATATTAATTATATTTAACCCTCTCGCTGCGTATTTTTTTTTATCAAAATAGGTTAAAAAATCACGCATTTTTTTATTACACATTTCAAATCTATATATAGCTTAGAGTTTAAATAGGTAAACAGTTTTTGTAAAAGAGTTCAAGATCTTAAATGGGATATGATATTAGAAATTAGGCGAAATCAGGACTGTCCATGGAGACTATTTTTATAGTCTCGCACCACTATTGTAAGAAAATCAATTTTGCAGTATATTTCTCTCGTAGATGTTGTTAAAATCTATATGATTTGTTTGTTTTTTTTTTTTTTGTATTTAAAAAGTGGTCCGAGTTGAAATAAAAAATAGTCGCCAGTGGAAAAAAAAATGAATGCCCGAGGAAATCTCGGATTGCGCAAATTTTGCTACATTTGCGTTGCCCGAGGAAATCTCGGGTTGCGCAGCGAGAGGGTTAAGGGAGTCCAAGTAAATTAAATTATGAATAAAAGTAATATGATGCAATGGTTAGCATGAACATAAATTTTAAGGGAGACCAAACTGGTTGCCAAGGGCGGCTAGTATGTGTAATTTAAGGCATTTCTTTATTATAAGGTCATTGACATAACTTAAGTTTATACGCTGACCAGGATGTCTGTTTATATCATGAAGTAATAAGAAAATGGCAAAGATGTCATATACGCACCGGGGTACGTAATTGTCGCCAACATAGATTATTTTGCTTGACATGGTAACCCAGCTATTGTTGTTTATTTATTAATAAATAGTTTATTTACTTCAATTTTCTTTTAAAATTATATAAATTGCTTTGTTCTATAGTTCTTAATGAAACTTTTTTTATTTATTGTTATTTCTTTTTTTAAGTAATAGAACATAATTTAAAAATATGCATGTAACTGGTATTCGAAAACGATGTTTTCTCCAAATTGGTATCAAAAACAGATCGCGCCAAACCAAGGCATCTGTGCCAAGAAAATTATCGGATGATACTGTTTTATATGTTTTACAATCATACTTGTCATCAAAGGTGGGCGAAGAATTGGTCATCTGGAAAATTATTAAGTCTTTACCAAAAAAAAAAAAAAAAAACCTGTTTACAACAATGTATTTACTTTTGCACCTACTTTCTTTCTCTAAAAAAAGAAAATTGATTACGGCCCCGATTTCAGAACGTAACCTTTCTATCTAGTTAATTTTTTTTTTTACTTTTTAAGAATAAAAATACATATTTCCTGCCAATCATTACGTCATTTTCGAATTTGCTAAGTTTACTGTGCATATTATTGACATTTGCTATCCATTTGCTCTTCAAAAGTTTTTTTTTTTTTTTTTTTTTTTTTTTTTTTTTTTTTTAATTTAAATATTTGTGTTAACCGTGTGCAGACGATAAACCATAAGCCTTGATAACAATTTTCTTTAAATGATAAGAATTAATACCATAACACAATCTCATTTTATTTTAACATCAAAGCATATCCGTATTATATTTTTCATATATGACGTCACATTTGCCTTCTTTCCGCACTTACTCAAAATTCATGCACCTTGTATTATTAAAAATACTTGAAAATTTCCGTTTTAATCTTTCAATAAAAATGAAATTATTATTCTAAGTTTTTATTTTTTGGCAACGAAAAACGGAAGATTGTTAAATTTTATCGGAAAAATGTCAGTTCATTGTGTATGAAAAATAATGAAATTTCGGATTATTAAGCAAAATATTTGAATAAAACAAATTAAATATACCCTATGTTCATTTCCATCCATCTACATCCAAAAATACAAAAGCATTAATTCATTCGTTTAGATGCTGACTTCTTTCAAACATTCGGACATTTATAATATTATAAGGATTTAGAAAAACTTTATCCATGCTATAAAAGTGAGACAAATTTTTGCATGACTTTTCGAGTTATGAGATTTAGAATTTTAGAAAATTTTCCCATTTCTCGGTAAAAAACAGACCAGACAACGCTGGAAATTCATAAAATACAAAGTATCATGCCTCGGTAAGTTTACACCTACAATGCTTTTTTCATTTGTTAGACCATGGAAAATGTTTTTCTAAATATAACTTATAGGACTCGGTAATCTTATAAAAATTAAAAATTTGTGACATTTACGAAAATAACTACTTTGATTTAAATTACTTCTGTGATATGAAGAACAATATTGAAGAAAAATGCAGTTGGAATTATACCACTAAATCTAATGATTTAGCTATTGATCTGTGATAACAAGGAATATTTCGTATATTTTCAAAAGAAGCAGCCAAAGCAAAGTACCTTTTATTCGAATATAAGTAGTTATTATAGTGTTGAATGATTCTGCTATATAACTAAAATTAGTCTAGACTGCCGATTTTGATCCTTAAATTCTTCAAATCTCCAAAATTTCTCTCTCTTTTTTAAAAGTTAAACTTCCTTCTTACAGAACTGATTGAGAAAAAATATATATTTTTCAAATGGAACATTATTTTATTAAATGAAACAAATCAAAACATGTCGCAGACAGTGTTATGTATAGAAAACACTGTTGTGCAGATAAACATTTGAATAAAGTAAATTTATCTAAATTCGAGTTTCATTTAACAACCGGTTCTCCGAACTAACTACAAATTAACAACCGGTTCTACCGAACCGATGCGAACCGGCTGAATCCCACCACTGGTTACATATTGTTGGAAAGGCTTGTGACCACTTATTCATGTTATGGACCCCCCCCCCCCCACACACACACACACACATCGAGCACCTCCCCCCGAGTTTGCCACCGAATGCCTGAATGGTGTGCGCAAAACTTAGAAAAGTGCCCCGGGGGGCAAATTGAGGGGAGGGGATCGGGATATGCATAACATGAATAAGTGGTCAGAGGCCTTTCCAATAATATGTCACATCTGGGGATCGGTAAAAGTTAGAAAAATGCCCCACTCTGGGTCTACTATCGCACCTTTTGGAACACCTCTCCCCCCTTCCCCTCTTTTTGAAATACCGTTCGCAGAAATGTGTTACTGTGCGCGTAGACTATATAGAAAACGACTAATACAATGTAGCAACTTTATAAATTTTTCTCAATTATTTCTAGGTGAAGGCAAAAATTTATTGATACCCCATCGTAATTCCCGGTACTCGAAAAATATTTGTGTAACGTACAAAGGGAATAATAAATATTAAAATACAATAAGTTACCATTTATTCAAACTTTATTGTATTATAAATCACTGTAAAGTTTATTTAAAATTTTGTGTAATTTGTTTAAAGAAAATTACATAGAAAGAATATTTTGAATACAGTACTATAAATCTCATTTTCAAAATTGTTACAAGATATCTTTTATTTATTTATTTTTATTTTTTCTTATTTTATTTTGTTGGTGGTGCTGTTCTATTGCCAACAATGATGTTCCCACGAACATTAATACTGCCAAAAGTTGCAAACATTGTTTTAAAGTAACATGAATGTCCGACAAAATACCAGATATACTATTTTTATATTCCTATTTAAAAATAGATAAGGATTTCAGCAAAACTTTTTAGATTAACTGATTTTTGTTTTGACAGTTCTGCTGAATTTCGATTTTTGTTAGAAACGGCAACGGAAGAAAAGTATTATTTATCAAGAGATACATAAGTTTTGTTTTCAGGATGGAATAAAAAAAAATGCTTTATTAAACACAAAAAAGAATCAAATTGAAAACATTCAAACATTATTAAAGTATTTTACATTTTTTTTCTAATAACTAGGGGGCTCTGCCCCCTACGAGCTACGCTCGTCAACCCCCGTTCAGACACCGCAGACTCTAACAGCACGATAATTTGATCGGCTTTAAAAAGATTTCGGAAGATTGAATTATAATGTGAATCTGAGAAATATAATCTGACGTAATTTTTACCAAACTTTTCTTTTTCTTTTTAATATTCACGTAAAAATACTTTTGTTAGAAATGAAATATTATGATCATCTTAAAATATTAAATATATGTCTCGAGCAATTTTTAAATTTAAACGGTTTAGCAATATTATTTTTTGTTCATTTTATATAATAGGTGTAATGTGACGTAAATGTGACGCAAATTCTCCTATTTAAGACTTCTAACGCATGTTTATGAATTTATTATTTTACAATATTCTGTCTCTTTTAAAATTCACGTGTAATTATAATTTTTATGACGTAATTTTCAACGAGTTCCTGCTTTTTATATTTTCTGTTTATAATAGTCACGTGTAAAATAAATTTTTAATTTGAAGTAAACATTATTGTTTTCGCTGTTTATACAACTGGCAACAGTTTAAATTAATAACATTTTCTAAAATTTTTAAAAAATATCTCTCGAAATGCTGAAAATTCGAATTTAAAATTGAAATAAAACCTCAAAAAATGAGTCAAATAAGAAAAATAAATACAATCTGCACACCGGGAACTTATAACGTATAAAATGATCTAAAGATGATTAAATTCTCATGTATAGTTTTTGCTCCAATAAAACTTTTTTAATGGAACGATTTTGTCTAACTTTAGCATTAAATATCTCTTAAAATAATTCTTCGATTTGAAAACTGTCTGCATCAGCGTATTTATCAAACATTTCTCTATAATACCACCGATTTTCATATTTTTGTATGCAACATTTTTTTTAATATTAACGATGAAAGGCCATGCTTAAGTATTCAAATTGGATGTGGATCTACCCGGAATATCTACGCAAATTGTCATTGGTCCATTTCCAAATCAAAACTTTTTTTTATATATAGAAGGATAAAAAGACAAAGCATGTTCACTTAACATTTAAGCTAGTATGTAGGTCATAAAAAACTTATGTTAGAAGCAAGTTTTATATTAAGTATCATTTCTATTTTCTCTTATAAAAGTACTCTGTGCCTTAATACGTGGGTGTATCAAGAAGTTTTTACCCTCACATAGAAATAATTGAGTGAAATTTATGAAATTGCCACATTGTATTAGTCCTGTTCTATATAGTCACCGTGCACAGTAACACATTTTTGCAAACGGTATTTCAAAAAGAGTGGGCGGGGATGTATTCCAGGAGGCGCGATAGTAGGCCCAAAGCAGGGAGGGGCATTTTCTAACTTTTGCCGACCCCCACATGTGACATATTGTTGGAAAGGCCTATGACCACTTATTCATGTTATGCACTCCGGAGGTCCGCCCTCCTAATTTGCCCCCAAATTTGGGAATGAATGATGTTTAGAAAAGTGCCCAACGAAGGCAAATTTGGGAGGGGGGGTGGAGGGACTCAGTAGGTGAATATCATGAATAATTGGTCGCAGGCCTTTCCAACAATATGTCACATGTGGGGGTCGGTAAAAGTTAGAAAAATGCCTCCCTTTGGGTATACTATCGCGCCTCCTGGAATACATCCCCCCCCCCCCTCTCTATGAAATACCGTTTGAACAAATGTGTTACTGTGCACACTGATTATATAGAAAAGGGTTCATAAAATATAGCAATTTTATAAATTTCACTCAATTTTTTCTATGTGAGGGCAAAAACTTATTGATACAGCCTCGTATTTAATATTATTTTTGTCCTATTTACATCCCAAAATATTACACATCACCTTTACAATAGTCTATCAATAAATTGAGATCCCTTGATATAAATACTATTTTGTTAAATCATTGCAATACATGCGAGTTTTAAGTTTTATTTTATTATTTTCATTTAAAAAAATACCTCAGAAATATTAAATCTTAGAAAATATGATAACGTATTAATGAAGGAAAGATAATCAGTATTATCTTTTACACATTTTGAGACTCTTCTATTTAGATTTTTGTTAATTTTTAACTCTATTAATTTATTTTCATTAAGATTATAATTACCTAGGTTTTAGCTCAAGTATAAGAAAAAACAAAAACATAAAACAACTTCGAAATATTTCACTACATTTGCTTCCTTAACACTTCTCTACAAATTAAAAGATACATACATTGAAGTATGTAATAAGCAGCATAAACAAGATTCATTCCCTTCTAAAATAGAATTTTTTATACAAATACACGAGCAGATAGAGAATCAAAAAAAATATATACAAATATCACAAAGAGAGTATAAAAGATGTCTCTGATATTTTTCATAAATCAAAACCTTTTTATCATGGTTTAAATAATTAAAAGAACTTATCGAATTCCATGAAACTTTTGTAAGTATTGAATCACAATTGACCGCTACCATTAAAAACGTTCCTTAGGGAACATCCCGTGTAATGCATCGACTTCCTTAGTTTTTTTTTCTGTCGTTTTTTTTTTTAATTTATTTATGTCTTTAGTGCCCAAGGCCATATTTGTTGTAAAAGCTCAGACGGCAACACATAATAAAGATGTTTTCTTATTAAATAAAAACTATTTTTAAAATATATTGATAAAAATAACTATAATAATTTGAGTCTCTAAAATCATTTTTCAATATATATATATATATATATATATTTTTAAAAATACTCATACTTTGGTTGCTGTATATAAAACGTTAACTTTTAGAACTTTGAATTTTATAAATAAAAGATTTAGAGTATTTATTAGCTTATTATACTTTGAAAAATTCTGTAAATTTTCTTTTAACTTGACACATACGTTTATGTTTCAAATATTTTTTTCAAAGCTTTTATCGGTATGTCTAGTGTTTTAAATGTTATAACAAGGTGCAATTTTTTTGCATAGTCTGTTTTTAAAATTTCTCCTATATTTGAGATTTAATTACTTTTTTTTTTTTTTTTTTCAAATGTATTTGCTTTTTCCTAATTAACTTCTATTTTTTATTATTTTGTAATATAGATTTATTCATGCACAACTTATAAAAATGTAAAAAGATTTTCTTAAGGATAAACACCAATTTGAACATCGAATAAAAAGACATAATTAAAAAATATTTATTGAATGTATTAACGATGTTAACTCTTAATGGTTTGCAATATATTAAGTTTTTGGAGTATTTCGTAATTACTTTCTTCTATCGTGAATAGGAGACATTATTGTAATCGAAATTTTTTTCGACTTCCGGTTTTCGACCGATTTGCACGTTTTAGGGGTCCGATATCCCAGAAATCATGCTTATACAAAATGTCTGTCTGTCCTCCCGTGTGACCGTCTGTCCGTGTGTCTCCATTGTACCATCGAAAAGTGTATGAAATTATGCATAGAATTGAGCCAAATTTGTTTTGTATGCATTTGGCTGTAGTAAGCAGGTCCACCTTCAATTGAGAAATATTCTACCGGAAGGAGGCGGTGTAATATTAATTTTTGGGTTATTTTCATTATTGTACCATCGAAAAGTGTATGATGCTATGCATAGAATCGAACCAAATTTTTTTGTGTAAGTTTTTGGCTATAGCCAGTAGGTCCTCCCTAAATTTGAAAAATTTCCGGAAGGGTTGTTCGGAAGGGGGTCCCTGTAATAGCGATGTCTGTGCCATTTTCATTATGGTGCCATCGAAAAGTGTATGAAGTTATTAATAGAATTGAACCAATTTTTTTGTGTATGTGTTTGACTACGGCCAGCAGGTCCTCCTTGAATTTGGATAATTCTCCCGGAAAGGAGCGCTGTGATAGCAATTTTTGTATAATTGTCTCGGTTTTTCGTAGCTCTGTTGTCCCTCGACGGCTCGTGCAGCGACGGGATCTTGCATCCTGCTAAGCCGCCTATTCGCAAAAAGCTGATGTACAACAGAATAACGAAAAACTATTGATTTTAATATATATTATGATCGAGATCAACTTCACTTTTACTACGCTTCATTGCTGAAGCAGAAATTTAAGATAAAAATCTATAACTACTTTTTTAAACATTAAGATGTATCAGATAGAAGAAAATTTTAAGATTGGCACATCCAACTAGTTTTTGTATTAAAAATAGTTCATACTTCGTCCTTTACATCTATGCAAACGAGAGTGTCATGAAATATCAGTATCAGCTGGCCAATTCCGCTAATCTATTTTGAAACATGAAACAAAATCTTAATGTTATTAATCTTTAGAATAGTGTAGAATTTTTTTCAAAATTTAAATGTTTCTGAAATTGTGGCATTAAAAAAATTAATTTTGTGCATTAAAATGGTTTTGAAATGCTTTTAAAAATGAAAAAATGGAAGTATTAAAAAGTCCTACGCAACGCCATAGAATTCTTAATTTTAAATACCTCAAGTAAAATATTAAAGAAATCAGTCAAGCGATTCTCCAACAATTTAACAAGGGGTTGTAAAAAAAATGTCGTTTTGAAAAAAAAAATCGTTTAAAGTTTTAAATTTGGTGCAGCAGCAATCAATTACAGAGGTATACTTATCGCTGTAATTTTTTTCATAAGACGAATTAAAAAAAAAATTATTGAATAATTATCAAGATACTATAAGCTACTAGAATATATATATATATAGTTTCTACATCTTCCGATTTTTCGGAACCAACCACTGTTTCCGAGTAGAAACATTCACTTTATATTAAAATAGCAAATAAAGCCTTTGTGTAAGTATATTAAAAGTCAGAAAACCAATGTTTAAAAATGCAGAAATAATACACAAAAAGCAGCAAACAGCTGTTTTGAATCTACAAAGGAGATTCTTCATCAGTGCAAAATAGAGCACAGCGTGCTAGAAAAAGCTGCTTTTAGTGTATTATTGTACAGTTTTAAACGTTGGTTTTCTGACTTTTAAAATTCCCTTTATATATTTACCGAAATACTACGATTTGCCTGACGAACGTTAATATTTCAAAAGAGTAGAACTTAAAGTGAGAAGGTTTGACAGGTATGACTGCAATTAATTATTCATTTAATTTATTCGATAATAATTTTGTAAGGCATATTTTAAACATTAAAAAGCTAACCACGATCTTTATTGATCCTTATTAATATTTGCAATTTCAAAGCTCCCGAAATAATTTACTGCAGCTAAAATTCTTCTTTTCATTTGTTTTTATGATTCCAAAGTCCGTGTAGTTTAAAATTGCTTATCTGAGTTTTTAAAAGGAAACTATTACAGAAACTGATTAGTTCTTCGGACATTTCAGTATAATAAATCATTTTTTCATTTTTTCATGCATCAAATATCCTTAATTATCTTTAAAAAATAAATTTTGAAATGTTTATATATCTTTTCAAAACTCTTACTCTGCAATTTAAGCAAAATTAAAATATTAATTAACGAATTTATAAAGCTGTACATTCATTTTTTTTAGCTTCCGAATTTATTTATTTTATATAAATTTCATTTCACTAACCGTTAATCTTTAATAAAATTTCTAATTATTTTTACTAATAGTGCCTAGAATATCAATATACCGAACAATCTGTTTTCATAACAGATTGTTCGAAAGCTAATTTTCATTAGCTTCCAATTTTATTTTATTTTTTATAAATTCCATTTCACTAATCGTTAATCTTTAATACAATTTCTAATTATTTTGTTTAACAGTGTCGTGAATATTAATATACCGTGCAATCTGTTTTCATATCTAAAATTAAAAGAAAATAATTTTAAATTATTCTTAAGAATTGTTATTAAACATAGCCAATATTTTTCTTTGAAGTCAACCTTCTTAAAAATTCAGTGCATTTTTAAAAGAATTGCGTAACATTCTTTATTCTGGATACTTTATATCTATATAATATGTGTTATTTTAATATTATATGTTTGATAAAGCTTTGTTTACAAAGTTCCCGAAAAGCTATATAAAACAAAAAAATGAAAGTAAAATTGCCAGCATATTAAAATGCGTACTTTTTTAAAATTTTAATTTTATTTGGTGTAGCATGTATGATAAATATATAATAGAAATGCATCTTTTTATATGCAGACTGTGTTTCAATGGCAAAACGGCAAATGGTTTAAATAATACTTGTAAGAAGATGTGTCTGGAGCTGCTTTGAGGTGCATTTTCTTGTTACGCGATAAAAAAGTGCTTCTATCTGGACCAATAGTTAACAGAAAGCTGCCGAATGTGCAAAATCGTTGGGGCTGTTGAGTCCAATGTAAGAAATGGCTAGCTGGATAAATTTGAAAACGTTACGGAATAAAGTACAATGTAATATGCGAATTAATTACACATGTTACGGTTGAAGATAGTGTTGAATGGAAACAAGTTGTTTTGAAAAAAATCTTGCAAGGAAAAATCTCAGATGCAACCACATTGTTTCTTTCCCACTAAAACACTAACTTTTAAAAAAGATAAATGATTTCAGGGAGAACCCAGTAAAATAAGAATTACAGTTGAGATGGCATCTAATACGAAGGGTAAAGAGAAACCGAAACTTCTTGTTATTGGAAAAAGAAAAACCCTAGATGTTTAAAAGGTGTAAAATTCAGATACAACAAATGGGTAAAGAACATCGTAAAATTGCCATTTTTATTATTAATTCGCTAGCTCATGATAAAAGTAACGAGGAATTAAAAACATGGCTTCTTTTCTATCCACCGAATATGACTTCTAAATTGCATCCATTGAACCAAGATATCAAAAAGCATCTCAAGTGTCTCTATCACCGATGAATATAGAATAAAATACTAAACGCCATAGATAAAACTTAACAAGTACTTGACACTATCAATCCAGGAATCACTGAATCTAGGAATCATCAATCCAGGAATGGGTTAAAAGACAAAAGTTTACTTGAAGATGATAAAAATTTGCGATGACTTAAATTAAATATTTCATCACAGAAACACTAGTGTTGGACAATTTTCACAATCCCCGTTGTGGTCTTTGAAATCTCTAAGACAAGAATAAACCATTTATTCGATTTGGTAACGCCTTTCATGCATTATCTACAAATTTTAAGCGCCACGTAATGATTCTTACTAGTCTATTCCAAGAGAGTTATCTGAAGGTAAGATGATCATAAATAAGTTTAGAAACATTTACAATACATTTACAAAAACATTGTTTTTCCTTCCTTTTGATTAATCTCTTGTATAGCCTTATCTTAAAATAATTCAGTAGACGGTTTATTCCGTGGCTGTCTTAACCATTCAGGACCAGATTTGTGAAACCATAGTTCACAATTCACTAATTCTAATACAGGGTGTTTATAAAGTCCCGGACCCATTTTGATGTTTAATAACTCATAAAGTAATAAAGATAGATTAAAATTAATAACATAAATGGTTAGATAGACTCAAAAAGTTTCATGACCCTTGTCAATGAACTTCCACGTGTGCCCCCTTCGTCGCACGGAGAATATCAAGTCGATAGTCAAATTCACGCCAGGTAGCGGCAAGCATGTCGGCATCCACAGAGGCTATTGCGGTTGTAATTCTGGCTTTTAAGTCATGAATGTTCGACACTCTCCTCCTGTAAACATTGTCCTCTCTCTGTCTTCCAGGCGGAGTTCTTTGCAATGAAGGAGGCGATTCGTTGGGCAGAAGAGGACTCTGACTCCCAATACTTAATTTCATCAGACAGTTTATCAGGTCTAATGGCCCTTTCCAAATTTGATAACAATAATCACTTAGTTCAAGACATAACCTTACTCCTTCAGTCCTCAGAAAAATCGTTCTTCTTTAATTGGGTTAAAGGACATTCTGGTATAACGGGCAACGAACTGGCTGATCAGCTGGCGAGGTCGGCAGTCGATGATTTAACTTTACCACTAACATTTCTTCCATTCCCACAATCAACATTGAAATTAGAACTCAAAAAGCAAATGCTACACCGATGGCAACAACGTTGGTCTACAGTGCAGGTGGGTCAATACACGCGTGACTTCATACCTAAGGTCTCACAAAACATTTTCATAAGTAACAGATACCTGTATCTCTTTCTCACAAATCATGGACCCTTCCAACAATACTTATACACTATAAATAAACGAGACTCACCTCTTTGCATTTGTGGATCCTTATCAACACCATTACACTATATTTTACATTGCACATTAACGTCCCACTATCACGTAAAAAAGCCACAACAGATGACACTGCCTGACTGGCTAACTTACCTGCTCGACCGTCCAGTTCTCCTGCAACGTATAGCGGATTGTATGAAATTTTTAGAAGACAACGAATTTATATTTACCAATCCCCTCCCTTTCTGAGCTAGCTGAGCAAACTCATTGTTTTCAGCTCCCATTTCAGACATGAGCCCCTGTTTTGTACATAATGTAAATATTTGTCTTATTTCCTTTGGTTTGTTTATTTAGTATTTTTATTATATTTATCAGCATATGCATTTCACTTAAAGTTTTTCAGCTCTAATATTCAAAAAACATGTCTTATAATTGTTTATGCATGTATACAAAATAGTGCAATTGCTGTCAATGTATGTACTGATGACACTTCTTGTGAGTTTCAGAGTCAAAAACAGCAAACTGAATTTATTTTCCTGTATGTTATTAACTGTTTTAAAAATATTGTCATTGTTAATGTATCTTACCATATGCAGTGGATTTGAGCCTCCCCCCGGGATTGCACTTATACTCTAAAGCGAAAGCTGGGTTCCCGTGGCGGTCATCCCTGTCATCCCTGTAAACATTGTCCTTTATAAATCCCTAAAGGAAAAGTCCAGCGGCGTTATATTAGATGATCTGGGTGGCCAAGGAATTGGACCTCCTCGCCCAATCCATCTTCCTGGAAAATGGTCATTCAAAGAAGTACGAACGATGGTACCCCCAATGAGGTGGTGCACCATCTTGTTGCAAAATGACATGTGGCTGAAGCTCTTCTAGTTGTGGAAATACGAAGTTTTCCAACATGTCTAATTGATGACTTACAAGCCAGAATTACAACCGCAATAGCCTCTGTGGATGCCGACATGCCTGCCGCTACCTGGCGTGAAATTGACTATCGACTTGATATTCTCCGTGCGACGAAGGGGGCACACGTGGAAGTTCATTGACAGGGGTCATGAAACTTTTTGAGTCTATCTAACCATTTATGATATTAATTTTAATCTATCTTTATTATTTTATGAGTTATTAAACATCAAAATGGGTCCGGGACTTTATAAACACCCTGTATTAAAATACCTCTTTTCCCGCAGACAGCTGGATTTTCAAACCCACTAACATGATTCCACGAAGTATTAAGATGTGCTTCTTGGATCTTAGCAACACGGTTAGTTACAAACGTTTGGCATTTATAAGGCTCTGAAGAATGCCATGGAAACGGAACCTTAGAATAAGGCAAAGTAAATACTTCACTCTCTTTGAAAGTTAAAAGATCCAAAACCACTTTTAGCAAATTTTCCAAAAGGAAAGCTGAACATAATTCAAGTCTCAGAATTGACCCAGTCTTAATGCATGCGCCTTTAGTTTTCGATGTAAAAAGATTTACAATTATTTTTCTCATTATCAGGAACTAAACGCATATATGTTACTGCACAATATGACACACTGCACAATTTTCAGACGCATCACAAAAGGGATGAATTTGAAGTTTTATCTTATTTGCAGTTGATACAAATAGAAGACTTTTTAACTTAGAAATTATTTTTAAATCAATCTGAAAAGATGTCCACAGTTTGCTAAGCTTTTCAATAACTGGTACGCCCCAGGTAAGTGAAAATTTCCATAAACCTTGCAACTGTATCTTCATAAATACAACTCAGGGATAGAGCAATCCAATTGGATCAAACACCTGCGTAACTTTAGAAAAGCTATCACTTTTAGAATATGTATTCTTTTTCTGATTGTCTAAAGCGATGAAAGAAATCAACCGCTAAATTCTACTGAACCCCTAAAACCTGTATCCCACCATCGTTATTCAAGAATAATTAATGTACTGTCCCTACATTCTTCAGAAATATTCCTCAATACGACAGGTACATTTGAAATCCATTTTCGTAAAATAAAGCCACCTTACAATAAAGAGAAGGAATTTTTTTTCAACTGGATAAATCATCTTCAAGGTTGGAGTAGCGCAGTTGAGATTTATTCCACATTTTCGCTTTGTTTAAATAAACCTCAACTGTGCTACTCCAACCTTGAAGAGGGTAAACATACCTCGTTTCTTCAATAGTGTTAGTTGACTAATTAACTCCACAACGTCTTCCTCATTCTGGGCTCCAGAGAGAAAATCATCTACATACAAATCTTTCAACATGGCTGCAGATATCAAAAGAAATCACTTTTCTCATCTAAGGCAAGATTTCTAGCAAAGAGAAATGAAGCATATGCCATACCATAAGTGACTGTTCTTAAACAGTACTCCTCTATAGGATCCTTGGAACTCCATCTCCAAAGAATCGTCATGAAATCTCAATATTCTCGATTAATCATGACTTGTCTGAACATTTTCCCTATATCTGCGCGTACAGCATAGTCAATTTTCTAAATCTTAATAGAAATAAAAAAATTCCTGTTGTGTACGGGGTTCCAACATTAAAGCATCGTTCAAAGACACACCAGAAGTGCATTTAGTAGAGGTGTTAAAAAGAACTCTCAGTTTGGTAGTCGTACTTGCTTCCCGAATGATTGCATAATAAGGTACATAACAAACTAAATGAGGAAAAATATCCGATATGGATATACGTTCCATATAACAGAACTTCGAATATTCCTTCCTGAATTCTCGATATTTTTGTAAATAGATTGTTATCTGGAAAGCCTACGTCCTAAAGAAAAGAATCGCTGCATTACCATTTCCTTAGTATCACCTAGTCGTGATGCAGAATCACTAAATGGAAATTTCGCAACAAATCGTCCAGAACTATCTCGAAAATAATTGCGCTTAAAATTGTCTTCATATTATTGTTCTTTCTTCGAACTAGCTTAGCTCAGAAATGGAATACAAAGACCAAAACTTTTAAACTAAATATAGTTATAATTGTATTAACAGAATATGTACGTCGACTTGTATTGAAAAAGGTAGTTCCTGTAATAATCCATCAAAATTTATATCATACAGCAAAGTCTAGAGATCCCCTCATTTCATAACTTCACTTTTAAGAAATATAAATAAAACGTTAATTCCTAATAAGATATTTACTCGTCTTGATTCAAAGAATAGTGGGTCTGCTAGATGTAAATAATTAAAATTATTTACCATATTTGAAGGAATAGAACTATATAGCATATTTGATGTTATTCTTTTTATCACGATTTCTCTAGTAGCAAATCTTAGTTCAGAATTAAAATGGGAGGTAAAATTTAAATTAAACTCTTTATTAGTTTCAGCATTATAAGAATCCAAATATTTCTGTAAGAATCTGTACTTTAGTACACTGGTGTCAAAAATTAAGGACCAATCACAAAATGCTAATTTAATGCAAATAATTAAAATAATATAATTCGAATAATTACTATCTCTACAGTACGTCCATATAACATCTCATTCATGTCACGCAGGGTCACAAGTGTCACAGTCACTAGGTGAAGCAAAAAAATATGGAATTCCATACATCTCATTATGAGCCTCAAATGATCACTATATGTGACTCCATTGAGACGTCACTGTGACTGCTACTTTGAGAAGAGTCACCATGTGACTTTACAATGTAGTTACATTGTGACTCCCATGAGACTGTCACCTGCAGAATCAATTTCAAAATCATCTTGAACGCTGCATTGTAATAAGCTACCAAATAATGTTACATTATAGTCACATGATGACTTTCAGGTGACAGAGAGACTACTGTGAAGTCACCATTGTACTCTTTTGTGAAAAGTCACCATGTGACTATAATGTGATAGTATTCAGTGGCTTATCGTAATGCAACACTCATGATGACTTTGAAATTGAGTCTAAAAATGACAGTCACAATGTAACTACATTGTAAAGTCACCTGATGATTCGTTACAAAACAGCAGTCACATTGACGCCTCAGTGGAGTCACATGGGCATTCTCACAATCCACTAGATTAATATTAACACAATTATTAAATTGGTAAACAAATCATATTAGATGTAAATTTCCAACTGGGCGAAAAATGTCCGAACCAGGATTCGAACCCGGGACCTCCTGGCTGAAACCGCCAGTGCTCTGCCATCTGAGCTATCCCGAACGATTCTGGTCGAACTTTTTCAGTCAGCTAACCTTGATGATTACAGCATCTGGTCTGAAACCTCGTTCAGCTCAACAGAATAAATCTCAGGTAATGGAACTCCAGAAATCGCTAGATACGAAATTACACTAGATTAATATTAACACAATTATTCTAATTGGTAAACAAATCATATTAGATGTAAATTTCCAACTGGGCGAAAAATGTCCGGACCAGGATTCGAACCCGGACATTTGTAACGACGCAGCATCATTTCACGTACCAAAAATATGGCTCGAGCTACTCAATGGTTAGAAAAATAAAAATAAAATAAACATCCAAGTAAAATAAAAATAACGTGCATAATATGAAAGAATACGTGGAAAACTGAATAATGGCGTTTCATAGACCGTGCAAATTTAGAATATTTTTATTAATTTGTTTTGAAAATGACTCGGGGTGAGCCGAAATATGTCAACAGTCGAAATAAACGTATTTTTGTTGGTTTTATAGTTTTAATTTACACCTATTAGCATTTGAAATTAGTGATCTTTTGCTAACTAAAATATATTTAAATTCTGCCATAATGAGCAAAAGTATTAACAAAGCAGACTCACCGGATAACAGAGATTTAAACATGTTTAAATGATGCCGCTTCTCTATACATATATCCCTTCACAAAATTCCGAACATTGACACGATTACTGTTGTAAATCTAACACATTTTAAAGTTCTCTCACTTGCGCCTAGATAAAAATATCAAATCTCCCGCTGACGTAACCATAAATATGATAACGTTGAGTGCGTTTTAAATACAATACGAATTCAAAACACATAGAAAAAAGGTAACAAGGTAGCTGTATCACACTTAAATTAAACCCTCATGATTTTAGGATAGAATAATACACAAGTTAACAGACAGAATGTTGTCATTTTCAGAAAAATAACTTTAAACAATAAATTTCTGGCAGTCAATTTTGGCGGACGATCACGGCATCGCAGACAATAAAATTAATTTCTAACATTATTTAAAAAAAAAAATAGTGGAATATCCTTTTCAAATACTCTTTTATAATTTAATACTTCAATCATAGTTAAATTGCGACTATACGTTGAGAAAATATTATAGAAACCTTGATTAGATTGTTTAAATAATGCTTTTTCCTTTTCCTGTTGCCATATATTAAAAATCAAACATGAAAAAATATTAGTAAATAAATAAATAGAAATGCTTAATTCATCTTTAAAAAGTTAAACTTGAACTTACACTATGTGCAAAACTACTTAAAAGATGAGACAATATTTAAATGAGTTACAATTAAATTTAAAAAAAAAAAATCAAAAAACCCGACTGCGTAAAAAGCGAACTAATTAATTATTTCTCATCAATGTGAAACTATTTTTTATATTACTTACCTATTTTTTTATTTACTTGCATTAATGACTTTTAAGTTGTGTTTAATTGTTAGTTCCTATCTATAAACACTGTTTTGATGAGCCCTATAGATCTCTATGAAGGTTAGAGTTGCAGTAAAGCTAGAGATCCTACCTACACAACTTCCAGTTTGTGTAATGCTTAAACGGAGCTTCTGACTGTAAAATAGTCAATGAAACATCGTCTTCATTTTGAAAGACCTATCCAAAGATATGCCACTCAATAGGGTGCGTAAAAATTTTTTTTCGTCACCGCCATATTTGCCGAAACGTCAGTGAAGGCTTACTGTGGAGACACGAAAAGTTTTGATTTCCGTTTGTCTGTCTGTCTGTCTGTCCGTCTGTTCCGCGATAACTGCCGCAAAAAGCACCCGATCAGCTTGAAATTAATTGGGCATATTCGTGAGATACCCGGACGTAGCTGTATAGTTTTTGGTTAAATTTGGTTCATTCGTTCGGAAAATATGGAAGATTTTATTTTTCTTTATAATGCTTTTCTACGGCAAGTCAGACGATTTTCAAATTTCCATTTGTTGAAAGAAAATGGCACGTTTGATTAATGGATTTAAATGTCAAATTATGGATACTAAAATTCCAAATAAGGGTTTTAAATTATTCCTATTATATTGAAATTTTATCAATATATCTATCAGATTTTTTTATTTACGTGTATAATGTTTTGAGGACATTTATACATGTATTCCAATAATATAAAGAATTTTTAAATTAATTTTCTTGTTTTACATGATACGTATTTCTTTTTTTTTTCCTTTTCTTCGTTGCCTAGCGACTGTTATTCGTAGCCTATCATTGCGTCAAATATGAATGAAGTTAGTAAATTACGTTAATTTTGTTGCAGGTACTATTAAAAGGCTATCACAAAAAATATTTTATCGCGCCAAATCGATGCAATTTATGCAATTAACAGTGGCCACGATAATGAATTATTTTCCAGTAGATTTATTGATCTCCAGATATGCATATTTTGGGGGGCTTTTAATATGTTATTGCTATCGCATGGATTAGGATGTTTAAACTAATGTTTAACCATGCTATAAGTGAAAAAAAAGTACAGTTAAAGGCATGTAAATCCTTTTTAACACTTTCCAACATGGATGAAAAATATTTATGACTTCAGTTTTTGTATCTGTCGCCTGCCGTGTTTCTCTACGTGCTCTAACTCGTGTAAATATAGTCGGGATTACATGTAATTGATATACGTTATTGAGGTTTGCCAAAGTATGTTTGATATTAAAAATGAAGAGTGTAGCATTCATAGCTTAATTACAGGGGCACTCAAAACTATTCCGTTACATTATAGTCTTTGGGAAAAATCGTCTGCGGTGTATTTTAATAATGTTACACAATTTTAAACGTAATGAAATTTATATACTTTATTAAGGTGCACTAGAACCTGGTTACTATAAAATATGTTATGTGTAGCACTTACAGCATGCGTACAGGGAACTCAAAAGTATTCATAATATTGCAATCTTTGAAGAAAATCCTTTTGTGGCGTTTTTTAATGATGTTACTCTGTTACAAAATAATAAAATTGATATGTATTTTTGAAACATTTTTGTAGTATATGGGGTGCAAAGCAAATTTTTTTTTCAAGGTCACACAAAAGTGGTCGATTAAAATGTGGTCTACGGGGGGAAAAAACTATTCACAGCTTATTTTAACACATTAGCGACGGGAAACGAGAATTCTCGTTTTTATTCAGAATACATCATTGGCTAAGGGAGTGACTTCTACCTTACAGAAAAGACATTTATGTCAAGGAGCTAGTACACGTACTTAAGCACACTTGTTTAATAAGATAAAGTATTTACAGAGTATATACAAGTTGGTTGATGAGATTACAGACGCGGTCGGCAAAACGCACGACCGTATGCATTGGCAAAAAACAGGCGTCTGTGTCCACAAAGGATTTTGGGCAGTATTTAACAGGAAATATCTGCTGACCAAGCCCTTTTCTAACAAGGGAATCGTGCAACGTGGCTAGTCATGCGACGTTATGAAAAGTGCTTGATATAACTTTAGCTGAGTTTGCGCCATTAACTGCAGAATCAGCTTGTCGTTAGGCGTGAGCTGTTTATATGACTTCTAACGCATCACATCCATCGGTCAGTGACACATACCGTTTCCTGACTTGACACTCGGCCATTTTGATTGCGGTTAGCCCTCTGACCGCTAGAAGTAACGCAGAACAGCGACGCATAACAACACTAACACTATATAAGAATTGCAAAACACTACACACAATATAAAACAATATATGAAACAGTAACTACTAAGAATTCAAAATATACTACGAAAATAAAAAAGTAAAATGATACCGCTTAATTCTTCATATTTCTGAGTTGTCTAACTTTAAAAAAAAAATTTCATCAAAACCTTAAGTTAAAAAAATTAAGTGTATTAGAACATCATTAAGCTTTATTATATTCACCTGTGCTTCTTCAAAAAATTCAAAATTTAAACAAGAAAAAATTTACTTCCTGATGTTGTGTTTCTTTTTTTTTTTTTCCACATCTTTGAAGACTGTGTCTTCTGAAAAAAAAATTCGTCTTTCTCAAATTTAAGTGAACTTAAATTTCTGCTTTTACGTCTTTAAAAGATTCAACTTTAAAATAGTCATCTTAAAATATTCATCTACAGTCATTAAGGCATCTTTCTTCATCATCTTTAAAACACAACAAAAGAAACTATAACATCGTTTAACTATCTTACTAGAGCTAAAATACTTCTTAAGAGTCTTATTTAACAATTAAAAAAAACTAGTTACTTCTTAATAAGGGGAAAAAAAACTAATTTTCCTATCTGTCTTTAAAAAGGAATGATGCGAATGTTAAATTCTTTACATCAATAAAATCTGTCAGTCTTTTCTCTTTAAAAAAAAATATTTCTTTACCGCATAAAAGAAAAGGCTAATTAAATGAAAATAACAATACAACTTTCATACAGTAAGTACACAAGGAAAAAAAATAATCTGTTTCTTCTATCGGAAACATTTAAAAATAGTTATCAGGGAAAAAAAAAGGAAACTTACCGCTGATACACTGATACAAAAAATAATCATGTAAATAAAAATGTACACTTAAATCTTGAACTGTCTGAAAATGTCGATCACTACTGGAATGAAATATAGTCTACAGGAAAAAAAATAGTCTTTTTTTTTTCTTCTTTCTTATCACATTGCATCGTAAAATGTCTTATCATGGACTTAAAGTTAGTCACAACCTCATGAGTGAAAGGTCTTGAGTCATGCCATTAGACATGATGAAGCTGAGAAGAACACTTGAAAATAACATCAGTGAGCGACAAAAAAAAATAAATCACTCGCTTCACTATCAGTTTTGGGTTGAGAAAACACCGTCGTTGTTTGAAGAAGGGAAAAAAATAACCCGTAAGGTTTTTCACTGTAAAATCCAGATATTTCGGATTGGTAAAAGAAAAAAAAAAAAAAGTCTTCGTTTCATCCGAAAAATACTTTGGAAGATGCGACGTAAAATGTATACACAAAACAATTTCTGAATATCAAAGGTGCACGTGAAGAGGAAAAGAAAATCGACATATAATATTAAAAAAAATTGTTGAATCACTGGAGAGGTTTGTCACTATAAATTCAAGCTGTACACTGCTCTCTTCTTCGAACACTTTAAAAAAAACACTGGTACACGGTAACACTTTTAAATTCTTGAAAAACAACGGATATGAAAAAGAGAAAAAAAAAATGTCCAATTGGGCTATATACATCTTATGATTCAACATCTTGTTTACAGATACAAATTTTCTGTCTACGTCTTTTTTTCTTTTTCTTGACGCTGGCTATGTGCGATCGCTTAAAAGCAGGCATTATCATATAGAGGGCAAGAAATATTGCGTCTATGGTAAGCTGTAGAAGTAGGTCAGTCAGTCGATGGGGTTCATCTTGTGCTTGAGATATGCGTACGAGAGAGTGCATCAATATACAGATAGTAATGATCGCTAGTACTGTTATAGATCTTAAAAATTCAGAGAAAAATGCTCTATCGGTGGGGATAATTCTTTTCACTCCTGCAGGAAAAGTATCATTTAAGGGGGAAGATTTTAAATCGGGTGCTTTCACTTTTTCGGTCACTTCGACAGGAACCTCTAATAACGAAATATCAGTTTCTTTATTTAAGCAGATTTCGAGGGGGGGAGAATTTTGTAACTTAGATTCGTGTTCGGCTAAGGATTTAGTGACTACGGGAAGCTTTTCAGTATGCTTAGGGACATTCATATTATTCTTTTTGGTTAACATTAAATTAATGGTATCCGTCTTAGAGGAATTTTGTTTGTGGCTCACGCCAATGTAATTTATGGTTGCTTGTGCGGTTTTTTCAAGGGAAATTTCGTGTTCATTACAGATTAAGGTACCTTGTACCAGGACATCTCGACCAATAATGACGGGAATAGACATGTGGGACGAATCCATAACGAAAATTTTGGTCGAAAATGGGGTGTTATCTATGTGTATATTCGTTTGATAAGATCCTAGTGGTTTTATACTAGATTTTCCAAAACCTTCTACATGTGTACTGTCTTCGCTTAGGGGAGGGGAACCAATTAGTCGGTAAAAATCGTGTCTCATCGCCGAAATCTCACTACCGGTATCGATCAGGGCTTCTACTGCAATGTTTGCGATTTTTACAAATTTTTTCATATTTTTGTGCGGTTGACCGCGCTCGACTGTGTGAATTTTGGGAGGAGGGGTGCCTTGAGTGGACGTCTTGCGTTCTGCGGTTCGCTTTCCGCAATTATGACTTACGTGTCCGAACAAATTACATTTAAAGCACTTAGGACCTTTATTTTTATTGGGACAATTCACGGCTAGGTGATTAGCTCCGCAATTATGACAGTTAATTTTGTTTTGGGGTCTGGGCGGCGGTGCGCGTGGTGTACTGGCTGTAAAATTCTGAGTACGGGAGCGTGACTCGCGGCTGGATTGGCAAATTTCATCGTATATCAAAAGTTTTTCCTTAAATTGCGCTAAATCAGTACATCCGAACAATATGGCTTTATTTTGGGGTGCGTCATCTATTCCCTGTATCACATAATGCATTAGTGAGTTGTCGTCAATATTGCCGTTAGTCGCAATCTCTCGCATGTGCAAAATATATTGTATTGAATTTTCTCTGTGATTACGCGTACGAAATGACAGTAATTTATGGATATGGGCGGGCGTTGAGTAACATGAAAACTCTGCAATTAATGCTTTTTTAAGCTTATCGTACGAGGTAATGTACGGTTCACTCTGTACAAATAAAAGTGCTAAATCTTTCAAAGCACGTTCAACAAAGATAAATTTCTGAATTTCCGACAGGGCGAACGATTGCGCTAAATTTTCAAAACATGTAAACCAATTAAGGATATTTTCTGTGCGTGAACCGCGAAAGGGGGGGATTAAATTCTCAAAATCAGTAAATGAAATTATTGGCTTCGAGGGGATCGGGTCAGTAGTTCTTGCAGCCATTGAATTTATATTTGTAGCTGAAATGGTTGCCGGGGGGGGATCGGGTGTAACATCCTCTAATTCTGAATCTGTCGCTATCTTAATGGAATTCGCGAATGTTTCTAAATCTGTTAATGCAGTTAAAATACGACTTGCGAGCTCATCTTCAGTCCCACCAATTTCAATGGCCATCAAATTTGCTACCACTATTAATTCTAACTTCGAAAATTTAGTAGTTATGTCCTGTAACTTAGCCGTAAATTCACTGCTTTTTGCATCATATGAAAAACCCTCAAATTTACGTAAATTTTTTCGATTGGACCTTGCTTCATCTTTGTCGAAAATTAATTGATGCAATAATTTAATTTTGTCTGCTTTAACGAATTTAAGCGCCGACTTCAACTGGGGAATATCCTCTAAAAACATGATTAATTTAACTAATAAGACTGGGAAAAATAAAATAAAATTTATAGAGAGTCTTGGTACTCACTCGTTTGCAGCCGGACCTGGAATTTTGAGCGAAAGTGGAAACAAAATCGCACTTAGTAGTTAAGCTTAGGAAAAATACGTAGTCCTTCCTTTTTCATCTCTCTTTCTTCAATCTTCCTGCGGTAAGTAGGTCAAATTATATCTTCTTGTTTTGGAGAAAATCGTTTCTTCTTAGTGCAGAGAAAAGGACGTGAAAATTATCCGTGCGGGCTGCGATGTTGAGGGGGGAAAAAAAGATCTCTTCTATGCGCGGGTCTCGCGCTCAGTCTTGTAGTAGCGGAGCAGGTCGGGACGGGTTTGCATTGTTAGGCCGTCTGGGACGTGTGCTGAGGACATTTGTAAGGCAGGAAATATCGTCGAGGGCTGTGTACCGGAGCTGTGGTCATCGGGTGTAGGGCGACATTATCAGGGCTGAAGGCTTGAAATTCGGGCAATCGTCAGTCGGGGCTGCTGGCTGGAACCGGAGAATTCAGGCATCTGGAACCGGAGAATTCGGCATCTGGAACCGGGCTTGCATCGGGCAGGGCAGCAACCCATCGGTTAGGGCTTAGGCATTCAGTCAGCTGGGCTTTATCCATCTAGGGGTGTCTGGACGTTCAGTAGGCTGAGCCCCCATGTCAAGGAGCTAGTACACGTACTTAAGCACACTTGTTTAATAAGATAAAGTATTTACAGAGTATATACAAGTTGGTTGATGAGATTACAGACGCGGTCGGCAAAACGCACGACCGTATGCATTGGCAAAAAACAGGCGTCTGTGTCCACAAAGGATTTTGGGCAGTATTTAACAGGAAATATCTGCTGACCAAGCCACTTTCTAACAAGGGAATCGTGCAACGTGGCTAGTCATGCGACGTTATGAAAAGTACTTGATATAACTTTAGCTGAGTTTGCGCCATTAACTGCAGAATCAGCTTGTCGTTAGGCGTGAGCTGTTTATATGACTTCTAACGCATCACATCCATCGGTCAGTGACACATACCGTTTCCTGACTTGACATTTATATTGTGTTGTCCATATTTTTTATAGATTGTAAGACATTATATATTACATCCTTACATTGAAAGATATTTACTGCTGCATAAACATGAAAAACATATCTTAGAAACCAATTTCCGAGACACTTTCAGAAGAGGGAGGAGCTTCTACTGTTTTTAAACCCAGATTTAATTAAATTGCCTGTCGTCAGTGTGTTAATTGTGTTGCACTAATTCAAACATTATGAAATTAAATTACATTACTGTGGTTGACTACAAGAAGCTTGAATATGATTTGTATCGTATTTATCGTTCATTTATAGGGTCACATAAAAAATTTCGGATACAGTTCTGGTCTATTGGGGATGATTGCTGAAGAGCATTTTCGATTATGGTGTGCGTTTTAACGTTAAGTAAATTTGTGCTTAATAAGTAGTGCATAAATATTGTATAGACCATGTACAGGGATACACAAATGAATTCGTAAGTATAAATGAAAATGAGCGCGAATTGCTTCAGTGTTTTTTTTTTTTTTTTTTTTTTTTTTTTTTTTTTTTTTGAGTTATGTATTTCCCAGCCCAATTACATTTAGTATACTAACAAATGTTTGCAGAATTTAAATAGAACCATATACAGGACTCCGCAGAAACTGGATATATGGTGCACACTATGCATACTAATCCCCGGAAATGTGATATGAGCAGTTTTAAGAGGGTTTTTTGTATGCATTAAATTTAAATGTTATAGACGACGCGTAAAAATCTTCACGTAATATACAGGGCTGTAGAAAAGAATTCATGTACGTTTCCGTCTATTGGTAGAATTTATTAAAGGACATTAACACAATTAATTGATAGCTACAAATGTAAATTAAATTACACTACGAAGGGGTTCAGGGGGGCTCTGTCCTTCGAAGAAATCTACTCTATTATCTAAAAATTACCAGAATAAGTAGCTCATGAGATTTACAGAATACCTTTACATAACAAGGGGTTTAATTTAACGCTTCTAATGTCAGAAACCTTCGAAATATTTTTTCGTTTTATAAATGTTTATGTAATTTCAAAACTTTAAATTTCGTTTTTTGTAGAAAGATTAATATTACTCAAAGGGTGCTAAACACAATGAATTGTAGAGCTGACGTTGAGGCTCCTGATCTGCAGATTTACTAGTTGACGAAACGTCAGTGAAGGCTTACTGTGGAGACACGAAAAGTTTTGGTTTCCGTTTGTCTGTCTGTCTGTCTGTTCCGCGATAACTGCCGTAAAATGTATCCGATTAGCTTAAAATTAAGGATGCATGTTGGTAAAATCCCCGGATTTAGGTGTATAGTTTTTGGTTAAATTTGGTTCATTCGTTCGGAATATATAGAACATTTTATTTTGCGACTTAATGCCTTCCTATAGCAATTCAGACGATTTTTCCATTTTTAGGTGCGTTCGTAATTATATAAATACGTAGCACCTATAGTCGTCGTTCAGTCCGTCTGTCTGTCCGTCTGTCCGTCCGTCCGTCTGTCTGTCCGTCCGTCCGCATATAATAGAGCAAAAACTACCCGACCAAATGGTCTGAAATTTTAAATACATGATTGTTGTAAAATTTTGTCTAGCCATTTCAAATTTTATGAAAATCGGATGTACAGTTAAATTACAGGGACAGTCAAAAGTTTTTCTTTACATTAAAGCCAATGGGAAAAATTATTGCAAGTGCATTTTAATGATGTTACAGCTTTCCGAATGGGCTGGAATTTTAAATATATAATTGCTGCAAAATTTTGTCGAGCCATTTCAAATTTCATGAAAATCGGATGTATAGCTTAATTACAGGGACAGTCAAAATTTTCTGTTACATTAAGGGGAATGGGAAAAAATTATTGCAAGTGCATTTTAATGATGTTACAGACTATGCACTTATGAATTGCAAATAAATACACATTCAGTACAATATGGGGTGCAAAAAATAATTATAAAACTAGTTATAGTACGAACGCACCTCATTTGCCACGTTTGACGAGCAATTTCCAACTTGTTATTTGTTCAAAGGAAATGGCTCAAATTATTGAAGGATTTAAATGGTAAATTATGAATAATGAAATTTCCTAATTAAAACCATACATTATTCATTTAGTTTGACATTTTGTGTATACATTTGTCAGAGTTTTTAAATTCGGTGTTTAACTTATGGAGGGATTTTATATATGTGTTCCAATAATATATCTTTTTATATTTTTTTTTTTCAAAGCACATATTTCATTGTTTTTATTTTCTTTTAACTGTTGCCTAGCAACGGAACTACACCTAAAAATGTCGTAAATGTGAAAGTATGTGTAATTGTTTGAAGTCAAATCAAAGTCAAAAGGGGCGAATTAATGCCTTTGTGACTTTACATATAGATGGAATTTACTCCAGAAATAAAAGCAAGACTATGTTCTACTTATTTTGTTCAAATATTTTTCTTTTAAATTAAGAAGTTCATTATTTTCATAAGGAATAAATCGACATTTTTCTATAAAATTTAACTTAACTTTGCTATAAAATATCTTTTTTTTTTTTTTTTTTTCCTTTTCTTTTCTTTACCGTTGCCAAGAAAATCCGATCCTAGAATAATAATTTATCCTAAACAGTTAATTTTTGTTTGAAAGATTTTCATGTGCAAGAAGAAAATGAAATAAAAAATAGACATGAATACGTCTTCATATTGGAAATAAAACTAAAATAAGAAAAGAATGTGAATTTGATCTCATATATCAACTAGTATGTTGTGGCCATCACAAAACTTTCTTCTATGTAAATCACGTCAAAAAAATCATTTAAATAGTACAAGAAATAACAACGATTTAGCACCAATTTATATCAAAGTATGCTGAATTTATAATTAAATAAGCTGAATTTGAAGTTGGATGAAAATTCGTGCATTAGTTCTTGAGATAGAGCTATAGCGGAAATTCTGAAAAATGTAGCATAGCAGCGCCACCTGTTGAGCGATTTACACCAAAAATAAGCAGCACTAAATGATATCAAGGTATACCTGAATCTGAGGTTTGTTGAAAATCCAAGCATTAGTTCTTGAGATAAAGCTATTGCGGAAATCGCAAGAAATACAGCATAGCAGTGCCACCTGTTGAGCGATTTACACCAAAAATTAAACAGCACTAATTTATACGTCAATTTATGCCAAGGACTAACTAAATCTGAAGTTTGATGAAAATCCGTGCAATAGCTCTTGAGATACAGCTCTTGCTGGAATCGTGAAAAATTCAGCACAGCAGCGCCACCTGTTGGGCGATTTACACCAAACATTAAACAGTACTAATGTATATCAGGAACTAACTTAATCTGAAGTTTGATGAAAATTCGTGAATGTTTTCTTGAGTTAGAGCTATTGCGATAATTATGAATATAGCAGCGTAGCAGCGCCACCTGCTAGACGATTGTCACAAAAAAGTAATCAGCACCAAACTATATTCTGGACAAACTGAATCTGAAGTTTTATGAAAATCCGTGCAGTAGTTCTTGAGATAGAGCTATTGCGGAAATCGTGAAAAATACCGCATCGCAGCGCCACCTGTTGGGCGATTTTCACCAAAAACTAATCAGGTCCAGTTTATATCAAGGTCTAACAAAATATAAAGTTTTGTGAAATTCCGTGCATTAGTTCTTGAGATAGAGCGCCCACAAAATGTTTGTCACATATAAACTCACAGAGTGACAGAGTGACAGACAGACTCACAGACAAAAATTTTCTAAAAACCATCAAATCGTGTTCTGGGCATTCTAAAATGTATAAATCCGTCGAAAACCTGAAGTCGAAATTTTTCACGAATCCAATACTTTCTTCTTGTAAAGATAGAAGAAAGTAAAAAATAAAACGAATATGCTTTGAGGTTGAAATAAAAAGGGCTTGTGTTATGATATTAATTCTTATTATTAAAAGAAATGTTACTAATACCTCACTGTTTATCGTCTGCACGCAGCTAACATAAATGTTAATTTTTAATCGAAAATTTCAATGAGAAAAAAAAACTTTTGAAAATAAAATATATAGTAGATGTCAAAATTATACACCGCAAAATTATCGCTGTCGAAAATGACGTCATTGTATCGGGAAATAAATATTTTCATTCTTAAAAACCAAGCATTAAGTAGATTGCCTGAAAAAATATTTTATGACGAGTGTTACTTCTTAATGCCGTCTCATTTGAGAAAATATGAATGAAAATTATTTTATTTTTAAAAGGAAATTACATTGTCATTCATAAAACCTAAACTTTTAATATAATTGCGTCAATGTAAATCATTTTCTGTCCACCTGTATTGAAAGTTAAGGCTCGGAAGTGTAAAAAGAAATTTAAGATTTGCGATAACCATTAGCGCAATCAATAAAAAGTTACATATGTAAATTAATGAGACCACGGGGGTTCAGGGGGGCGGACACCCCCCCCCCCCTGAAGAAATCTATTTTATTATTTAAAAAAAATACCAGAATTAGTAGCTCATGAAAATTTCAAAATATCCTTCCATAACAACGTTTTTAATTTAATGCTTCTAATGTCTGAAAGCTTCGTATTTTTTATTCTTATAAATTTTTACATAATTTGGAAACTTTAAATTGCGGTTTGCAGGAAATTGAATATTACCAAAGTGTGTCTGAAAACAATGACTTTCAAAGCTGACGTTGAGGCTCCTGATGTGCAGATTTACTAGTTTATTTACGTCCGCCATTTTGAATTTATAAAAACAAATTCAAACCTATAACCATCGGACGGTTTAGGCGAATTGATAAAGACCTCATTCATTAAAATACACGCAGCCTTTTGTGATGTTTCGAGTGTATAAAGAAATCCACAAACCCAGATATGCATGAAACACATAACCCTCCTTGGCAGTCGGGTAAAAAGATGTTAAATTACTTTAATACCTTAGTACTTTCAACTATAAAAACATAATCTTGTCAGAGAAATATAAGAAATACTACTGTTATTAACGTCCAATTTTGAAAATTCACGTATATGGTGACGAAAGAGTGAAAGTGGAAGTCAATTTTTAGATCCGGAAAACATTGGGAAAATAAAACTTGGATATAGGGAAGTGGAATATTATTCGTTTTATGATTCTTTAAGAGAACTGAGCCAAATTCTGGGTATGTTGTAAGATAAAACGTCCTTACAAGCAGTATTTTCTTTAGTAATAGTTTCTATTGATTCGCGGATAATTAAATCATTATAATTGTTTGAGGGATATATAATTTTTGCGTCTTCGAAATTAACTCGTATATTCTGCTTCTGGTTAAGTGTTGGCACGGCTGTTGGGGTCGGTTATACTTTAAATCTCTCAAATGTTCTTTAATTCGAACTTTAAGTTTAAGCGAAGTCATTTCTATGTATTCGAAATAAATATTTTCTGTTTTCAGTGGAATTATATATACTCCAGAAACTTCATCTTTCGGGATGAGGTCTTTTTTGGCACTAATTAGATTTTCCAGTTTTGCTGGAGGCGTGGCGATTAAGTTTACGACAAAGCGAAAAAGTGCATGTCTGAGTTTTTCGAAAAGTCCTGGTATGTACTTCATTTTGTAATATCTCATATTACTCCGTAGAGTTGAAAAAATATTTTCCTTTCCAACGAATGCCTGATTTTGCGCTTTCTATCAAGTGTAAATCAAAGCGGTGAATTCCAATAATCGGTGTCTACGAGAAATTAACATATTGAAATGGAAATATTTTGGACGTACATGATTTGCAGTCATCAAATTAAGTTGGATTTTAAAGATAAAGCGTAAATGCTATAAAAGAGTGTTTCAAATAACATTTATCTTTATTTATTTCTGTTTTGAAAGTAGTATACATTTTTTAAAGTATTCTTCCCCTTTTTTCTAGCATTACACAACACAATTCAATTTCGTTTATACTTTGTTTAAAAAGAAAAAAGACGGCACTTTACAACTTTAACTCTTTCACTTATCAAATTTAAGAAATAAAAATAATTTAGCTCGAGAATAAAAAGAAAATGAAACACCTAAGTATAACAACAAAAATTTCATTTTATAATTTTTTTTTTTTTTTTTTTTTTTTTGCTTTTTTTTTTTTCAAATACTACGGAAAGAACGAATAAAGCGTATAAAAACTATTTTCTGGTAACGTAAGTGCTATTTGAATATTTTAGAACTATATGAAAGACTTAACACAATAAATAAAACTTTTCAGCTATTCAAACTTTTTTCGGCACCACCATTAAAGAAATTTCCTGCGGGGGATTGTTGTCTAATACAAATATTTACTTAACTTATAATGTTTTCAATGTATTTTGGGAGTTAATGCCCAGGGCATTTGTATTTAAAAGCTGTGAGACCAATGAAATCAAAAACATAAATCTAAAAGAAATATGTGGAAGCAATACAGCATTATGTTTTTAAAAAACAAAATTTCTCCATTTTTTACAGATATTTTCTATGCTGTTAATTAATGTATTTCAAACATATAGGGGAAAAAACGCATTGTTAGGCTTTTCATTAACTTTTTAAAACATTTAATTAAACGAAATATTTGGGAATCTAAATATCTCTTAAAATTATTGGCACGCAAATATAAAAAAAACACATACAAAACCATAGACATTCACTATATACAGGTTGAGAATAAGTCCATATAAGCTTTTTAATTTTATAAAAGTAGATCTAAATTTAGATGGAAATGTGGTTTATATTTAGGGGTTCGGGGCTAAAAATTCTCTAAAAAATGGAATATTTTTTTTTATTATTCAATGGTACATTATATGCATTATGCATGCATTTACCTTTTTTTTTTTTTTTTCTCCCGAGGAAAAAACGAATTTTACGCGTTATCTTAGAAATATTCAAAATGCCCCCGTGCTTTTTCATATGAATGAAAATCCCCAATATTTTTTTTTATAAAAGTTTGGTTTATATATATAAATAAAACTGTGCATCGAATTTTATATATTTCAATATAAAGGTAAAAAAAAATTTAAAAAGATGAAAAATTTTGAAATTTTTTCGAAAAAATGTCAAATTTTTTTGAATTTTTTTTCTTACCTTTATATTCAAATATATAAAATCCGATGCACAGTTTTATTTATATATATAAATCAAACTTTTATAAAAAATATTGGGGATGTTCATTGATATGAAAAGCGCAGGGGGCATTTTGAAAATTTCTATGATAACGCGTAAAATTCCTTTTTTTTTTCCCTCAAAAATATTTTTTTTTATTTTTTTTTTGTGATAAATGCATGTCATAATGTTTATAATGTACCCTTGAATAATATTTAAAGTGAAATTTACAAAAAATAATAAACCCCTCGTCCCTTTAATGTACTGTTTGCCAGATTTTTCTATTTGTTTTTATTTGTGTTCTACAAGGTTGTGTGCATTTCTTTTTAGCCTACTCTCGTACTTTTCACTTCTGTGACAGGAAATTCCTGCTGCCTTTCAAGTATAACAACAATTCTTCAAAACTCCATTTACCTCAAAATGAATTTTTTCACGATTTGTCAACTTTAAAAGGATATAGCTAAAGTTCCTTGCAAGGTATATGTATGAAATTTTCAAAAGAACTTTTATGCTATATTTCCAACAAATTGTCTTCAGGATTTTTAATTTTGAGAGATAATTGTGAAAATATGCTAATTAATGCAAAACTCACTCATAAAAAACTTCATTTTCTTACTTATTTTTTTTTTAACTCATAATCAATATTTTAAGAAATCATAAAGGCAAATTAAAATGACACATTTTCTGTACACAAAAGTGTAAAAATTTTGTAAATCGAGTAAATACTTCCAGAGTAAATATGTTTAAAATTTTAAAATTTAAATTTTATTTTAAAAATATTTAAAATTTTTCAGATTTTTATTGCATTCAAGATTTTTATTATATTAAAATATATTTCAGAAAAAAATTTCATAAATAAATCTCAATAAATAAAAAAAATAGAATTTTGAGCCCCGGACCCCTTAAATGTTCAAAATGTCATCGATAGGAACGCTAATAAAATTTCAGTTTTAATAGAATTACGAACATGAATTAGATTTGCATACTTTTGACAGATTTTTTAAAATAATTTAATAACGTTTGATGGAATTTTATGTATGTGTTCGAAATACATAAAAGCCTTTGTTTTATGACTTTACATATTTCAACAAATGCATATTGCTTTTTTTTCTCTTTTTCTATTATCATTTCGCTAGCAACTATGTAGCCTATAAAAAAGCAATAAACTAATCCCGATTATGAGAGATTAAGCATAAAATGTGGATTAGGAAATAAAAGGTTAGTAATCTCTACACTCTTGCTAATTCTGAATGTGTGGAAACAAAAAGGAAATCTATAAACGAAATTTCCTATAATAGAACTAAAAATATTTAAAACAAGAATGAAAAATCATTCTTCAAGAATATATTATGAAACACTTTCTACCACTTCTAGTATACTTTAACAAAACTTCAAATGTGGTGTTTCAAGTTTAATTTTGTAAAGTCAGATGGGAACTCCACGCAATTTCTATCCCGAATTCATGATAAATAAGTATCAGAGTAAATGTTCAATTCTACTCTGTTCTGTGTGTATGTCGTACATATAGTGACGTGGTTTGTTTTATTAAATGTTAATTAAATGTTTATTATGCATCTGTGCTAACTCTTCATTTAGAATTGTGCTGATTATTAATTAATTAGTTATAAAGACATATTACACAATTTCAACGTTTAATAAAGTGTGAGATAATGTCTAAATAAACAATTTACAAAAATCATAATACATTTGAAAACCCAATTTTAAGAATTACAAAAGATATTCGGAAAAATATATTTCAGTTGTGCAGCCCTGTATATGATCTATAGATTTCTGTATACTATAATATTTAATATGTTAAAATTGAGTTGAATTAGGAAACGCAAAGCACAGTTATAAATTCCCTTCAACAATTTCCGCCTATAAACACAAATATACTCGAGATTATTTTTGAGTTGCCTTGAACACGATCTGTAAAATTTACAAGCAGCAAGTTTAACAAGTTGGAAATCGCACGTGAAACGTGGCAAATGAGATGCGTTCGTACTCTAACTAGATTTATAAATATGTATTTTTTGCACCGCATGTTGTCTGAATGTATATTTTAGTACACTTCATAAGTGCATATCAATTTCATTCTGTTCGAAAGGCTGTAATATCATCAAAATGCACTTGAAATAATTCTTTTCCTACTGGCCGTAATGTAAAGGGAAAATTTTGAATGTCTTTGTAATTAAACTAGACATTCGATTTTCATAAATTTTGAAATAACTCGACAAAATTTTGCAAAAATTATGTATTTAAATTTTCAGACCATTCGGTTGGATAGTTTTTGCTCTGTTATATGCAGACGGACGGACAGACAGACAAACGGACTGAACAACGACTATAGGTGCTAAGTGTTTATATAATTACAAATACAAACACACCTAAAAACGCATACCGCAACATAAAATGCAATTCTAGCATTAATTGTTTATAGACAGTAATGTAAGCAATTTTTTTTTCCTTTTTTGTGTGTTTATCTATATTATATTTGTTATCTAGCAATTTAATTTCGCTATCAACTGATGAAAATATTTTTATTTCAAAAGACATGGAAGGCTTATTACAATTATTAACCTGTCAGCAGTCGCGTGTCGGTCTTTTTGCCTCCCAGCTTATTATCTTATCCTAACTCATATCCGCTTACAAATACAATGAAGAACAACCATGTAGCTGACTTTAAATGTTTCTCCACCACAAATGGATAAGTAAAAAGACATCTCTGTTTTTCCTTCAGGTACGTTTATACAAGCATAGTTGAAACTGATGGAAAAGTCTACGCAATGATACCTAATTTCAATTCATTTTTACTTTCTAATATCTTTACAAGAAGAAAGTATTGGATTCGTAAAAATTTTCGATTTGCGGTTTTCGACGGATTTACAAGTTTTAGAGGTCAGAGATAACGAAAAACATGTTTTTACAAAATGTCTGTCTGTGAGTCTGTGGTTCTGTCTGTCTGTCTGTATGTGACACAAATTTTGTGGGCGCTCTATCTCAAGAGCTAATGCACGAAATTTAATAAAAATTTATATTCAAGTAGTCCTTAATATAAATTGGTGCTGATTAGTTTTTGGTGTAAATCGCCCAACAGGTGGCGCTGCTATGCTGCATTTTTCGCGATTTCTGCTTCTGCAATAGCTCTATCTCAAGACCTAACTCACGGATTTTCATCAAAATTCACATTCAATTATTCCTTGATATGAATTGGTGCTGGTAACGTTTTGGTGCAAATCGCCCAACAGATGGCGCTGGTATGCTGCATTTTGCAGCATTTACACTATTTTCGTAATAGCTCTCTCTTAAGAAATAATGCACGGATTTTCACCAAACTTCAGATTCAGTTAGTCTTTGACATGAATTGACGTTTTGCACCTTTTGATTTAAATCACTCCACAGGTGGCGCTGCTATGCTGCATTTTTTGTGATATACGCAATAGCTCTATCTCAAGAACTAATGCTTGTATCTTCAACAAACTTCAGATTCCGGTATACCCTGATATGAATTAGTGCTGTTTGTGGTTTCGTGCAAATCGCTCAACAGGTGGGGCTGCTATGCTGCATTTTCCAGAATTTCCCCTATAGCTCTATCTCAATAACTAATGCGCGAATTTTCATCAAACTTCAAATTCAGATATTACTTTGATATGAATTAGTCCTAAATTGATGTAATTTCTTGTACTATTTAAATGACATAATTGACGTGATTTATATAAAAGAATGTTTTGTTATGGCCACAACATACTAGTTACTTTTCCTAGTATTCCAAATCTCATGAATAAAATATATAATTTTAGTAAACTGCAGATTTATAACTTCATTCAAATGTAATAGTCGAATATTAAGTGAAAAATGTTTCTTATTTTGCATTTTCTGTATGCGGGTGCCCGGCGAAAGACCGAGCGCGACTAATAACGTTCTTAAAATAACGCGACTACTCTGACGTTAGATTTGAATATTCATGTAAAAGCATGGAATAAATAAACAAGTTGGAAATTGCTCGTCAAACGTGGCAAATGAGGTGCGTTCGTACTATAACTAGTTTTATAATTATTTTTTGCACCCCATATTGTACTGAATGTATACTTTTTTGCACTTCATAAAGCGCATAGTCTGATACATCATTAAAATGCACTTCCAATAATTTTTTCCCATTCCCCGTAATGTAACGGAACACTTTTGACTGTCCCTGTAATTAAACTATACATCCGATTTTCCTAAAATTCGAAATAGCTCAACAAAACTTTGCAACAACTATATCTTTAAAATTTCAGACCATTCGGAAGGCTGTAATATCATTAAAATGCACTTGCAATAATTTTTCCCATTCCCCGTAATGTAACGGAACACTTTCGACTGTCCCTGTAATTAAACTATACATCCGATTTTCCTAAAATTTGAAATAGCTCAACAAAACTTTGCAACAATTATATCTTTAAAATTTCAGACCATTCGGAAGGCTGTAATATCATTAAAATGCACTTGCAATAATTTTTCCCATTGGCCGTAATGTAAAGAAAAACTTTTGACTGTCCCTGTAATTAAACTATGCATCCGATTTTCCTAAAATTTGAAATGGCTCGACAAAATACAGTTATATCTTTAAAATTTCAGATCATTCGGAAGGCTCTAATATCATTAAAATGCACTTGCAATAATTTTTCCCATTGGCCGTAATGTAAAGAAAAACTTTTGACTGTCCCTGTAATTAAACTATACATCCGATTTTCCTAAAATTTGAAATGGCTCGACAAAATTTTGCAACAGTTATATCTTTAAAATTTCAGATCATTCGGAAGGCTCTAATATCATTAAAATGCACTTTCAATAATTTTTCCCATTGGCCGTAATGTAAAGAAAAACTTTTGACTGTCCCTGTAATTAAACTATACATCCGATTTTCATAAAATTTGAAATGGCTCGACAAAATTTTGCAACAATCATATATTTGAAATTTCAGACCATTCGGTTGGGTAGTTTTTGCTCTCTTACATGCGGACAGACGGACGGACGGACTGAACGACGACTATAGGTGCTACGTATTTATATAATTACGAACGCACCTAAAAATCAGTAACTCGAAAACTATACACAATAGCACTATGCGGTTTATACCGAAAATGGTAATAAGGGCATGGAATATTTTTTTTTTTTTGAAAATGCCAGGATAACTGCATTTCGCACCAACAGTTATCTTATACTATAATGCGAGCAAAAATTGTGTGTGTGTGTGTGTGATTGTAAATTTTATCTTAAAAACGGCTCTAACGATTTTGACGAAATTTTGTATTTTACCATTTTCGGGCAGGATAAGACCATAGGGTTAGGTCACGTGTTCGAGAAAATTCGATTAGTGGGTCATTTTCGGTCATAATGGGTAGAGGTCAAGCTAATTATATCTAAAAAACGGCTCAATCAATTTTGACTAAATTTTAAATCCAACCATAATTCGGCACGAGAAAACTATTGCGCTATGTCACATGTTCGAGAAATTTTGATTAGTGGGTCATTTTTGGGTCACTATTGGTCAAGCCAATTTTATTTAAAAAACAGCTTTAACGATTTTGACTAAATTTTGTATTTTGTTGTTTTCGATTGCGAAAATACCAATGGGATAAGTCACATATTAGAGAAAAATCGATTAGTGGGTCATTTTGGGGTCACTGTGGGTCAAGAAAAGTTTATCTAGAAAACAGCTCTAACGATTTTGACGAAATTTTGTATTTTACCGTTTTCGGGCGCGAGTCAAGCTAATTGAATCTAAAAAAAGGCTCAAAACATTTTTACGAAATTCTGTAATACACCGTTTCCGAGCATGATATGACCATTGGGCTAAATCACATGTTCGAGAAAAATCGATTAGTGGATCATTTTTGGCCGCTGTGCGCCAAGCTATTTGTATCTAAAAAAGACTCAAACAATTTTGTCAAAATTTTGTATTATAACGTTTTTGTGCATGAGAAAACCATTAGTTTATGTCACATGCTCGAGAAAATTCAATTAGCGGGTCATTTTTGGGTCACTGTGGGTCAACCTAAATGTATCTAAAACTAGTATGTTGTGGCCATCACAAAACTTTCTTCTATATAAATCACCTCAATTAAATCATTTAAATAGTAAAAGAAATTACATCAATTTAGAACCAATTCGTATCAAAGTATACCTGAATTTGAAGTTTGATGAAAATTCGTGCATTACTTATTGAGATAGAGCTGTAGGGGAAATTCTGAAAAATGCAGCATAGCAGCGCTACCTGTTGAGCGATTTGCACCAAAACACAAACAGCACTAATTCATATTAAGGTATACCGGAATCTGAAGTTTGATGGAAATCGTTGCATTAGTTCTGGGGCTAGAGCTATTGTGGAAATCACAAAAAATGCAGCACAGCAGCGCCACCTGTTGAGCGATTTACACGAAAAGGTACAAAACATCAATTCATGTCGAGGACTAACGGAATCTGAAGTTTGATGAAAATCCGTGCATTAGTTCTGGACATTGAGCTATTGTGGAAATCGTGAAAAATGCTGCATAGCAGCGCCACCTGTCGAGCGATTTACACCAAAACTTAAACAGCACTAATTCATATCCAGGTATACCTAAATCTGAAGTTTGTTGAAAATCCAAGCATTAGTTCTTGAGATAGAGCTATTGCGGAAATCTCAAAAAATGCAGCATAGCAGCGCCACCTGTTGAGCGATTTACACCACAAGGGGCAAAACGTCAATTCATGTCGAGCACTAACTGAATCTGAAGTTTGATGAAAATCCGTGCATTATTTCTTGAGATTGAGCTATTACGAAAATCGTGTAAATGCTGCAAAATGCAGCATAGCAGCGCCATCTGTTGGGCGATTTGCACCAAAACTTTACCAGCACCAAATCATATCAAGGATTAACGGAATCTGAAGTTTTATTAAAATCCGTGCATTAGTTCTTGAGATAGACCTTTTGCGGAAATCCTGCAAAATGCTACATAGCAGCGCCACCTGCAGGGCGATTTACACCAAAAACTAATCAGCACCAATCTATATCAGGAACTATCTGAATATAACTTTTTATTAAATTCCGTGTATTAGTTCTTGAGATAGAGCGCCCACAAAATTTGTGTCACATACAGACAGACAGACGGACAGACAGACAGACAGACTCACAGACAGACATTTTGTAAAAACATGTTTTTTGGAATCTCTGACCCATAAAACGTATAAACCCGTCGAAAGCTGGAATTCGAAAATTTTCATGAAACCAATACTTTCTTCTTGTCAAGATAGAAGAAAGTAAAAAGGATCAAAACATTATGGCAAAATTTTGTATTATATCGTTTCTGAGCATGAGAATAGCATTGAGCTAAGTCAGATGTTCGAGAAAATTCGATTAGTGAGTCATTTTTGGGTCACTGTGGGTCTAACACTGTGGGTCACTGTGGGTATTTAAAAAAAGGCTCAAACGATTTTGACAAAATTTTGTAGTATACTGTTACCGGGTACGAGAAGATCATTGGGTTAGGTCACATGTTCAAGAAAATTCGATTAATGGGTTATTTTTGGGTCACTGTGGGTCAAGTTAATTTTATCTAGAAAACAGCTTTAATGATTTTGATTAAATTTGGTTTTCTATCGTTTTCGGGTTCGAGAAGACTATTGGTCTAGGTCGCATGCTCAAGAAAATTCGATTAACCAGTCATTTTAAGTAACTATGCGTCAAGGTTTAGCTAATTTTATCTAAAAAATGGCGCAAACGATTTTGACAAACTATCTTATTGCACCGTTTCCTAGCACGAGAGGACCATTTGGATAGGTCACATGTTCGATAAATTTAGATTAATAGGTCCTTTTTGGGTTACCGTGGGTCAAGCTAATTTTATCTATAAAATGATTTAGCGATTTTGACTAAATTTTGTATTCTATCGTTTTCGGGTTCGAGAAGAGCATTGGTTAGGTCGTGTGTTCGAAAAATTTTGGTTAGTGGATCCCTATGTCTTAGGATCATGCCAATTTTATCTAAACAGCAAGAATTATACAGTGAGAATGAAATATCGAATTGAACACAAGGCTAATTTTGACCGAGCTCAGCTCGGTCATGCCTGCTAGTCATTGTAATGAACACTAAGGTGCAGCATTGATTTAAGGCATCTTGCGAGAGCAATTATACAGCGAAATCTTTTGTTGAATTTCTGCAGACTATCTTGCAACGTCTTTCAGCTATTTTTACTAATAATTTCCGTGAAATTCAACATTTAATTTTAGTTACGCTAAAAACTGTGCATACAAACAGACTGACGACACCAACAAAGTATTCCTTTTACATGACGTATGTATATAGTCCTCAAATAAGGTTTCCCTAAATAATAAAATCATATGTATTTCTCTGCATTTTTGAGAAAATCCGACTTTGGTACTGCATATGCTTCTAAAAATTTGGAATTTCCTTTATTTTGTAACTTTCTGATCGTCAGATACAAATATTGAAAAATTATAAAATTCCTTTAAATTTGTATTAAAAAATGTTTATACAAATGAAAAGCTCCTATTTAAATTCAAGTTACTAAAAATTGAGAAATAATATAAACTAAGCCATCACAAAACTTAAACTAGTATGTTGTGGCCATCACAAAACTTTCTTCTATATAAATCACGTCAATTAAATCATTAAAATAGTAAAAGAAATTATATCAATTTATTCATAGAAAAGTGTACCTGAATTTGAAGTGTGATGAAAATTCGTGCGTTGAGATAGAGCTGTAGGGGAAATTCTAAAAAATGCAGCATAGCAGCGCCATCTGTTGAGCGATTTGCACCAAAACACAAACAGCACTAATTCATATTAAGGTATACCGGAATCTGAAGTTTGATGAAAATCCGTGTATTAGTTCTGGAGCTAGAGCTACTGTGGAAATCACAAAAAATGCAGCACAGCAGCGCCACCTGTTGAGCGATTTATACCAAAAGGAACAAAACATCAATTCATGTCAAGGACTAACTGAATCTGAAGTTTGATAAAAATCCGTGCATTAGTTCTGGACATTGAGCTATTGTGGAAATCGAGAAAAATGCTGCATAGCAGCGCCACCTGTTGAGCGATTTACAGCAAAACATAAACAGCAGTAATTCATATCCAGGTATACCTGAATCTGAAGTTTGTTGAAAACCCAAGCATTAGTTCTTGAGATAGAGCTACTGCGGAAATCACAAAAAATGCAGCATAGCAGCGCCACCTGTTGAGCGATTTACACCAAAAGGTGCAAAACGTCAACTCATGTCAAGCACTAACAGAATCTGAAGTTTGATGAAAATCCGTGCATTATTTCTTGAGATAGAGCTATTACGAAAATCGTGTAAATGCTGCAAAATGCAGCATAGCAGCGCCATCTGTTGGGCGATTTGCACCAAAACATTACCAGCACTAATTCATATCAAGGATTAATTGAATCTGAAGTTTTATGAAAATCCGTGCATTAGTTCTTGAGATAGAGCTAGTGCAGAAATCGCGAAAAATGCAGCTTAGCAGCGCCACCTGTTGGGAGATTTACACCAAAAACTAATCAGCACCAATTTATATTAGGGACTATTTGAATATAAATTTTTATTAAATTTCGTGCATTAGTTCTTGAGGTAGAGCGCCCACAAAATTTGTGTCACATACACACAGACAGACAGACAGACTCACAGAGTCACAGACAGACATTTTGTAAAAACATGTTTTTTGGAATCTCTGACCTCTAAAACGTGTAAATCCGTCGAAAACCGGAAGTCGAAAATTTTTACGAATCCAATACTTTCTTCTTGTAAAGATAGAAGAAAGTAAAAACTTAACAAAACTTAAACCCATCTTAAAAAACTAGTATGTTGTGGCCATCGCAAAACTTTCTTCTATATAAATCACGTCAATTACATCATTTAAATAATACAAGAAATCACATCAATTCAGTACCAGTTCATATCAAAATATATCTCAATTTAGATTTTGTTGAAAATTCGTGCATTAGTTCTCGAGATAGAGCTATAGCGGAAATTCTGAAAAACTAGCATAGCAGCGTCACCTGCTATTGATCGATTTGCGCCAAAACATAAACAGCATTAATTGATATCAAGGTATACCTGAATCTGAAGTTTGATGAAAATTTGTGCATTAGTTATTTAGACAGAGCTATAGTGGAAATTCTGAAAAAGGCAGCATAGCAGCGCCACCTGTTGAGCGATTTGCACCAAAATATAAACAACAGTAATTCATATCAAATGCAGATACGTGAATCTGAAGTTTGTTGAAAATCTAAGCATTAGTTCTTGAGAAAGAGCTGTTGCGGAAATCGCAAAAAATGCAGCATAGCAGCGCCACCTGTTGAGAGATTTACGCCAAAATGTATAAAACGCCAATTACTGTCAAGGACTAACTGAATCTGAAGTTTGATGAAAATACGTGCATTAGTTCTGTAGATTGAGCTATTGTGAAAATCGTGAAATACTGCATAGCAGCGCCACCTGTGGAGCTATTTACACCAAAACCTAATTAGTACCAATTTATATCAGAGACTAACTGAATATAAGTTTTTATTAAATTTCGTTCATTAGTTCTTGAGATAGAGAATCCACAATATCTGTGTTACACACAGACTCACTGACAGACATTTTGTAAAAATATATTTTTCGAGTTCTATGACCCCTAAAACGTGTAAATCCGTCGAAAACCGGAAGTCAAAAGTTTTCACGAACTCAATACTTTCTTCTTGTAAAGATAGAAGAAAATAAAAAGAGAAGTTTTAATTTTTTTTTTTTTTTTTTTTTGAAAAATATCTGTTCTGCCTTAATAAAAATCTGGGTCCTAGTGAAATTCAGTGTAAAGAAGTCTGTTTAGGAATTCACAGGTTTTATTATTGATATCCCTGATGAACAGTAGTGCAGCCGTAAAAAAACAGAAGGTATACGCTCTAGTCAGAGGGTAAATGCTCAAGGCAGAGAGTATACCCTACAGAGTATCTACTATAGCTTTTATCTGAAACAGAGAGTATACTAAAAAGCAGAAAAACCAACGTTTAAAATGCACAAATAATACATGAAAAGCATCAAACAGCTATTTCGAATCTACTAGCGAGATTCTTCTTCAGTGCAAGATAGGGAAAAAGGAACGGCATGCTAGAAAAAGCAAGACTGAGCAATAGAATACGAGAGTATACGTTGTGTCTTAAAAAAGTCCAGAAGATATACGGCGTATACCCCCGTATACCCTCCACTACATCCCTGCTGATAAAGATGAATACACTGTGAAGTTTGCAACAAAGTCATCTGCCGGATTATTTTATGTCTTCCCTAAGAAAGACATTGCTTATGTGCAGGCATCTTGAATTGCCAGGAAGTCTATCTCAACCAAGCTGCGCCAGTTGTTGTCAGTTTCCTACAGATACTCATGTTGATATCTATCTGCTTTTGAACTGCATTAAATAAATTAAAAAAAACTTTTAAAATGAAACACTGTGTTAGAAACATGATTCACAGCATCTACGTAAATTGATGTGGTGAATATCATGAGCGGTTTTTTTTTTTTTTTTTTTTGGGGGGGGGGGGGGTAGGATAGGATTTCTCGGTACTTATATCTTATTTCTACTAGTTTCATAACAGTGTTTTCATTTGTCAAAAAAATGTAAACAAACTGAAAGTGGCGGGGTTTTGCCCTCCTTCCTCGCACCAGTTTACATAATATGATTCAGAGAATGAAGGTACAAATCTTTTAAATGGTTTACACATTAATTATAATGTAATTCATCTTTAACCAGCATATACCAATTTTACCCTGGCACATACCTATTTTACCCCGAACCACGGGGTAAAACAGGTATAGTCTTTTACACAGAAATTAAAACAAAAAGGAAACAAAAATTATGTTTAATTTAGACCTAAGATACATAATGTAAAAAATATTGAACAAAAACATGATTATATTTCATAATGTTTCTGCTATGAAACATTAAAATTAAAAAAGCTGTTTTTTATACCCGTTTTAACCCGGATGACCCTATCACCAGTTTGAAAATACAGGCTGCCTTTGCAACAATTACCCCACAAGCACTAATCAGTGTTTGGAAAGAACTGAGCTATCGACTTGATGCGTGCCGTGTGAAGAAAGGTGCTCACATTGAACTCTTGTAAGCTTGTAAGTAAAACTGTTTGAGTTGCTCTTTCATTTTATGTATTAATTATAATTTTAAGTTTTATGTAATAAATACTAACAAGCTTTAAAACCATGATATTCATTTAGAAATACCCTATACTGTAACATACTTTTTTGTGTTGTTCTGTAAAGCGTATTATTTGAAATAGGGAACTACAGGAAGTATATTGAGAGATGGAAACTGTTTAACCATATCTATTATGTCTTAAGATAAAACCCGATTCAGTTCTCAAACAGTTCTTTGAAACAGTTTGTGTTCAATAACCAATGTACCTCGGTAACTGAATTAAAATATATTGATTGCAAACATAAATGTATAATAAAACAGCATAATTTATAATCTTCATTTAAGTAAAAAATGTCAGTCCCTTTTCATGCAAGTATAAGCGTAATAAAAATGTATTGTTTTACTAACAATAAACTATACAGATTATGCATGATATTAAATTTTCTTTATGTACCTTTTTCAGAAATATATTTTTTTTATTCTCTGTTTTGAGACTAAATTTTGTTGAATTGTATATTTCTGAAGAAATATCTCGAAGCAATCTTGCTTACATCGGAAAAAAGCCTTATGAAAGAATAAACTAAATTTTTTTTTAAAATACAGGATCTGAATCTTATCTATATTCAAAAATTTCCATGAATAAATAACATCAATATCTTTCAACAGACGAATCATTAAAGTTTCCTACTACCAAAATGATTCTTTAATTATTCAAAGTTTCTTTCAAGGAAGACATATTTTCAATGCTTATAGATTCCCAAAGCTAAAATATTTTTTTCTCTGTATTACATTTTACTTTAATATTTAAACGTTTATGAAAATGAGTTTTTTTTTTCGAAGAGAAAACATAATAATACAATATTTAGTCTATCAATAAATTGAATATTTTAGAAAGAATGTATGTAATCAGAAGCGCTTCGTCATTATTCATGGAAAAATTTATAAATATTCGTAAAATATTATCAGCAAAATATTTTTAATTGTCTTTACATAGGTGCTTACTGTTTACAAAATTTACTATATAATTTGTGTGAAATTATACAGTAAATTTTGATTTATTTAAACGCCGAAGATCATTATTAAAGAATAGGGGAGACCGGGGCTAGAGGGGTAAGTAGGCCTCATAAATAGCCTGTTTGTGGATAGATTGCCCAACCATTCACAGACTACCTTTCTTCTTGGTTTTTAGAATTCTTATTGTAGTTTTGCAGCGTTACCTACGTGCAGTGGACATTTATTACGATTTTTCTGTTTCTTGCGCTCATAAGTAATTTTTTGTTGTTTCATTCTTTTTTTAAATTCTAATACTTATCTTAATAATTGCGGTTTAACTTGTGCAGTTTTCTTAGTGTATGATTAACTGTACCTACCCCATATGTGATTTACTTAGATTATTTATGCTTAGATGGTTACGTGTCCCTTTTGTGAAGAAATTTATTATGGGGCTAGTAGGTGCATTGAAGACGAGGCAAGTTGGCTTGATGTCTGGTTTGTGCTGGTAACTTGAAAAACAGCAAACACCGAGAAAAGTGGTTGCAATGCAAGATTTTGGGCACACGAGGCTTGCCCAAACGGAGACACTCGATTTTTTATTTGTGACAACTGTAACTCTGATGACGATATCGAGTAGGATAGAAGTTACTCAATGTTAATGTTTTATTCATTATTTTTATGTCTGTATAATTTAGAATTTAAATTGTACGGAGATAACGCCTTTGTTTCAACTTACTGGTAATGATGAAATTGATTTCTCTTAACTGCGTGTCTAACTTGAGTTTCATTTAAATTTTTATAAAGCGTGTGCCAACTAACCCCATAGATATAGGTAACTTGCCCCGTGACGGGGTAGGTTGGGGCACATTTTTGCTTTTACTTTAGGCTTCCGCTATACATAACCTACAAAAGCTACAAACTCAAACTCCGGGTATTTATAGCCCAATGCCTGTTCTTTAAAAGTACAGTTAAAGTTTCATAAACAATTTAAACAAAAAATTAATAACTAAAAACTGCGCTTACTAGCCCCGGTCTCCCCTGCAAAATCTTCAATTAAACTTTTGTGATAAGAAAAAAATCTTAAATGTTGACAGCTATGACTTTCTTTGCAATTGATAAAATTCAAAAAGGTAAAATGAACATAATTGTACTTTTTAGGTGCGTTCGTAATTATATAAATACATAGCACTTATAGTCGTCGTCTGGTTCGCCCATCTCTCTGTCCGCATATAACAGCGCAAAAACTACCCAGCCGAATGGTTTGAAATTTAATATATATAATCGTTACAGAATTGTGTCGAGTCATTTCAAATTTTATGAAAATAGAATCAAATCTTGAAAATATATTAATAAAAGTTTTCTTCGTTATATTAAATCCTATCATACGTAATGAGTTCAATGATATCCCATGATAGATAATGATTAAAGGTTGCGATGATAATTACGTCCTATTTAAGATGGAGTCATATTATTTCCGTATTACCAAATTTAATGCAAATAATGGTAACAAATTTTGTATTATTATCAGGATTTCCTTATCACAATATCACAATATAGATTTCAAACGGAAAACCAAAACATATATAAAAATATTTATTTGCTTAAAAGACGTTACAAAAACGCATTAAAAGTATATTAAAAACGTTCTTTAGTTTATTATTAAAAACCTATATTGACATGTTTCAACTCCTTCACTGAGCCGTCATCAGAATGTATAACAGAAAATCACAAATACAATGATAGGAACGCTGGAGAAAAAAAATTCATTGAATACAAACAAGTAAACATATAACGCCCCCTACATTTTCGATATCGCACGTGTTCCTTCTATGTTGCGATTACGCAAGTTGTCCAACCACTCAATCCATAAATTTGGGATACGAGAAGATAGCGTTGCCTTACAACCCCTGAACCTCTTAAATAAATTTCGATGGACTCCCTTATAAATAATTGTAATTAACATTTAGACCTGTAGGATTTCTTTATCTCATAACTTTTGATTTAAAAACATGACGAAAAATATTATTTTATATTTGTAAAGTACAACTTAAAAAGGTTTTTTAAATAGCACAAACAAAGTTAAATGTTCCCTGCCAATTTGCTCAGTGGTGTTGCATTGCCGAAAGCTGAGACATGAGAATTCAGACTGACGAGAGCACAACATAAAGCAATGTGCTTATATACGATGTACAGTCGTGGAAAAAAAGAAGTAAACACCCCCTACTAACTTCTCAACAAATTATCGTAGAAGAAAGTTACTGGTACCGAACGATTGGAAATAAAGTCTACTTTTAAGTGATGCATTTAAAATTTGTTTAAGGGGCCATCTACATATTAAAACGAACCATAACTTTGTTTTTTTTCAATAGCAGTACACAATTCTGACATCATAAATGAACTCTACACCTTTCAATTAACCTATAAACAAATTTTTATGCAATTCGTGCCATACGTTTCCGAGAAATTAATTATTTTAAAACGAGCGTATTTTAAGGGCTGTATCCAAATTGAAGTTCCGAACTCGAATGTTACCCGAGAGAGCTGCCTTCTTGATCAAGGCACGTTTAAGCGTCAATGAAACCTGTTTGATTACAGGATAGCAGAATAAATTTTAAAAATTTACTCACTTCTATCATAGACGGCCATTATTAAACCATCATTTTGCCGTTTTTTAAGCATAATTTGAAAACTACTTGGAATAAAAATGTGAAATTTTGGATTTCCATAAAGCAGGACTTAATAAATCTAAATCCATCAAAAAAATTGTATGTTGCAATTCATAATTTTTTCGAATATTAATTTCATAATTCATAATTCATATCATAAAATTATAAAAATTTCAAATTCAATGTATTTATGTTTGGGTATATTAGTATTATTGCTACACAAAAAATTAGCTCATTAGGAGCATAATTTCAGGAGATATAAATAAAAATATGAAAATGTATTATGTAATATACATTAGAAGTACTAAATTTTGAATGTCTATAATTCAAAAACTTATCATTCTAATGACTTGAAATTAGGTTTCTAGGCATATTTTGAACCGAAAATTTGAAATATCTCGTTAAATTTGGGTACTGCCATTGAAAAAAATTAAGTTTGGATTCATTTTAATATGTATAAGGCCCCCTAAGCAAATTTTATACACACCCTTTAAAAGTAGACTTTATTTCCAATCGTCCGGTACCAGTAACTATAGTCTACGATAATTTGTTGAGGAGTTAGTAGGGGGTGTTTACTTTTTTTTCCCACGACTGTACATGAGACTGCCATGTGGAAACTATCTAACTTCATAATCACAATTCATTAATAAATTTTTGATAATTTTGATAAAATTTTAATATTAATTATTATTTGATTATAATCGTTAGTAGATTAAGAGCCATTATTTTGAAAATCAGACGAAGGGCGATAGTTGTATTTTTTGTTTTGCTTGATTTTTTTTTTTTTTTTTTTTTTTTTTTTTGTTGTTGTTGTTAAGTAGATCATATTTAATGAATAATATGCAATTTTGAAGCCCTGAAAAAAGATTCTTGTATCTTGTAGAAAATGTCAAAGTTCAAGACCATGAATCCCTGTTTTCATGAAAATTGAAATGCCAGTATGTTTGGGTTGCTATATCTCTGGAAAGCAACAACATCCCAAAATTCTTTTGTCATAAACTGTTAGTATAACACTACATGCTTAGTAAAATTTACTTGGTTCCATGGAGCATTGCTAATTTTCATTGTTATGTTGCCACAAAATGCAATCAAAATGACGTTTTTGTCCATTTTCAACACTTATTATCTTGGTTAGGCAATACTACCCCAAAATGTTTCTTATAGAATATGAAAGTTTACTATTTTGACAAGCTAAGTAATATAGAACTTTACCTGGATATCGATGCTGTTAGCGGATATAATCTGTTAAATATTCAAAAGTTTCAAAATCTGCAACTTTTGAATTAGTCCTATCTCAAAACAGCATCACAGTTCAATAAAACAAAATGGTACTTGTTAAGTATCCCGTCGACCGATTTCGCCAAATTATATAAATCGGAAAACAACTCTCCAAATTATACAAATTGACAAAATTTTTATTTTAAATAACGACAGAACATATAAATTAGTAATAACATTAATAAAAATACAAATAAAACGTCGAAATAAAAACCAATGATGACATAAACACGTATAACTTGCTTAAAGTCAAGTGAATGTGACATTTACGATCAACTATTACTGACATTTAATCTTACAATTTGTCGACAGTAATTTGGTCGACGGGATAACTAACAAGTACCAACAAAATATATCAGGTAGTAGTTGAACATAATGTGCAAAAACATGGAAACGAAAAATTAGTGGGGTCTCATGCTATTTTCAGAAGAAAAAAATGACAGACGTTGCTAAAAGGCAGTGTCAATATCAGACTTTTCCCCTAGAAGGAGAAAGATAAAAGAGATGTGAAAAGGGATTTTCCATTTCCTCATAGAGGAAAAATATAGGAAAGGGAAAGAGAAACGGGATAATCATTTTCTTATAGGAAAAAAGCCTGATATTGACACTGCCTTTTTGTAACGTTTGTCATTTTTTTTTCTTCTAAAAATAGCATGAGATCCCATTTCCATGTTTTTGTACATATATTCAACTACTATCTGATATATTTTGTTTTATTCAACTGTGATACTGTTTTCAGGTAGGATTAATTCAAAAGTTGTAGATTTTGAAACTTTTGAACATTTAACAGATTATATCTGCTAACAGCATCGATATCCCGGCAAAGTCCTATATTATTTAGCTTGTCCTAATGGTAAACTTTTATATTCTATAAGAAACATTTTAAGGTACTATTGCTTAACTAAGATAATAAGTGCAGAAAACGGACAAAAACGTCATTTTGATAGCATTTTGTGGCAACATAACAATGAAAATTAACAATGCCCCATGGAACCAAGTAAATTTTACTAAGTGCTGTACTAACAGTTTATGACAAAAGAATTTTGGAATGTTGTTGCTTTCCAGAGATATAGCAATCCAAACATACTGGCATTTCAATTTTCATGAAAAAAGAAATTCATGATCTTGAACTTTGACATTTTCTACAGTAAACAGGACATTTTTTTCAGAACATCAAAATTACACATTATTCATTAAATACGATCTACTTCAACATAAAAAAATCAAGCCTATTAAAAAAAAACAACTATCAAAATATCACTTTTTCGTCTGAATTTCAAAATAATGGCTCTTAATAACGTTTTGAGTTGCAACTTCACGCATACGTAACGTCGTTTGCGTTATTAGACACCTTTTTGAGTTGTAATTTACGAATACAACAATATTTTTCTTCATGTTCTAAAATAAAAAGTTGTGACGTTAGGATGCCCCGACAATAATTTTGTGACACCGGTATTCCGTTATTGAGCTTTTGAACAGCGTCAGCATATTAGTTTTAGTTTTAAATACGTTTTAATAATTAGTTATAGTTGTATAAATTGTCATTATTAATAAAATATATAAAGTAATCGCCTGCATACTTGATCTATAATTCCTTTAAAATCCAATAACTACAATTTACTTAAAATTTCAGAACATACACGGCCTTATTAGGATAAGCGAAGCGAATCCTCTACTAGGCTACACAAATTACCTTTTGTCGTACACTTTACAAAAAAACTATTCAATATTTTGACTTGAAATTACACATAAAAATAAATTATGGTCTGCAGATTTGCACAATATTATCTTTTTTACAGAATAACCTTTAAAATTTATTATTTTATTTGTATTATATGTTTTTCCATTACGGACGCATTTTTGCAAATAAAAAATGAAACATTTTCAGAAGAAAAAATAAATCATGGAGTTAACAATTATAGATAGATTCGTGATGAATTAAATAGTTTCACGATTTATTTTATAAAAATTTTAAAATACCTTTTTATGAAAATTAGCATATTTTTAATGAATTAAAATTTGTGAAAATTCAATTATTTACATTCAATAATAAAAGTATTTTTCAGTATTAAGAATTCCAATACACAATTTATTCTTATTATGTGAAATCATTCTTATTATGCAGACGATACTTACGCATTTAAAAAGAATTATATTATGGTTTTGTTTTGTAAAGTGGTAACAAAAGAATTGTAAACAAATAAAATTAATTGTTAAATTCGTCATATCATAATTGAAAATTTCTGAGAAAATTCATAGTTATTTGGCTGAATTTAAGTTTCTAAAATTAAAATGCGCCAAAACATAAAATAACGTTTTTGCTTAATAAAGATGCAAAAATAATATAAAAAGGATTGTTACTTTCAAATATTTATCTTATTAAATAATGCTCCGCAAATCCAAACAAAGCTAGTTTTTTGCTATTTTCATTTTATTTTCTCACTTGTTTAATTTGAGGAAGACATCTTATTTTTCATCTCAACTGAACGTTTTATGGATTTGACATTTCCTGACAGCAGTTATCAGGGCGTGTGCTACAACATGACGTACGAATTAGTTGAAAATTTTCCAAAGCATTTCATCGCTTAAAAATGTACTTAATAACTGTGAAGACTAGACTGTCGAAAATTTCACTGTCAATCACTTTCATGAAATATGTTGTTGAATACTTTTAGCGAAAATAAATACTAGTAACAGTATTTATTTTCTCACGTGATTCTGTGGACATTTTATAGAAATAGAAGAAAAAAAAACATTTTCGTAACACATAAATAATTAAATGAATAAATAATATACATTCAAAACTGGAAAGCAAATATACGGGGTTATTGGAAATTAATTGGCAAAATTTTTAAGTCATAGAATGTGTGTCCAGAAACGGTTCGTTTAAGCTCTGGTGACAAAGAAAAATTTGAAAGTTAAAATGAAAAACAGCGTATTAGCGCCATTAGATGATCCTTATCAGTGTTGTCAGATTGGGGGGGGGGGGGGTTGTCCCCAGATTGTTGATTGTCACAGCTTTCTTGAAATACAAATATTCGGCAGATTTAAAAATAGATTAAAAATTCTGTAAAATAAGGCGAATTATACTCTTTCAAAAAAGTGGTGACAATCAAATAATCAGAGTTTAAAAAGTTCCCAATCTCGCAACACTGGTCCTTATGCACGTCATTTCAGCAAACACATTCTATGACAAAAATGAATGCTTATTTTGATTCCCTTTTCCACACTTAAAAATGTTGCAAATAGTTTTCGGTCACCCTGTATCAGGAATGCATTATAATTTTATGGATAGTTTAAGTAATTTTATTTATTACTAGCAAACCCCGCGGCTTTGCTCACGTAATATTTGAAATATGCCAAGTGATATTTATATGTCTAATTTTTATCAAAAGGTACTAACTAAATTATTATTTTATTAAAAGGTAATATTTTATTTTATTAAAAGGTACTTATTACTTTTAGGAATAATTCAAAAAGTACTATTTAAAACACAGTTTGACTAAACATCATTATTACACTGTATTAGGCAGAAATGAGACTTAAATTAATAAAATGAAATAAAACTAAATAAATGATAATTTAGAAAATATTTTGAAACTTTTATGCTCAATTAATACGCTCATTTCAGTATTCATTTGAACTTTTGAATTTTTTAGAACCCATCTTCTTACATCTTAAAATTAACCATCATGTCGAATTCCAAGTCCTACCATCTCTCTTAACATAAAGGGCTATGTTGAAACAGGAACTGTCACCATTTATTTGCCAACATTAATTTTGAAATCGGTTTGTTATTTCCTAATATTCCACAGAAACGTAATTTAAAAAGCTTTTAAAGCCCTTTTTTAGAACGTTTGTTGTTCCTGTGAACCCCAGGTGGTAGAATCACCGGCATAAAATATAGCCTGTGTAGGATCGAAGACTGTTACCACTGATTCGCAACTATTACTTTTATAATCAGTTTATATTCCCTGAAATTCCATAGAATCGTAATTTAGAACTTTTTTAGAATGCTTTTCGCACCTCCCCTTCGCTTCATCCTTTTTTAATTCGAATTTATTTTCGACGTCCCTTCGAGGGCATTTATATTTTATAAGTAACTACCATGTCATATTTAAAGTTTCTAGCCTTTTCAGTATCACAAAAATCGCAATTTAGAAAGTTTTTATCTCTTGCAACCCTCTGGTGGTAGTGGAACAGACATAAAATATAGCTTATGTTTGAGCAGGTTCTATCACCAAAATTTGTCATTATTATTTTTTTAGTCGGTTTGGTAATTTATAAGTTTGCTTAAAAATTGTAATTTATAACGCTTTTCACTCACTTCATTTTTTTTTATTTGGAATTTTCTTTCGACTGTTCTTAGAAAGCAGTTGCATCTTGTAAGTAAATACCATGCCATACTTCAAAGTGTTAGACCCCTCAGTTGTGCAAAAAATGCAAATTATAAAATGTTTTGCTTTTGCAACCCTCAGATGGTAGTGACAGCAACATAAAATATAACCTATGTTATAGGAGGGACTGTCACCATTGATTTGCAACCATTACTTTTGAAATAGCTTTGGTATTTCCTTAGATTGAGTAGAAATCGCAATTTAGAACGTTTTATGACGCTTTTCGCGCATTTTCACCGCTTTTTAAATTTCCAATTTTTTCGAAACTGTTCTTAAAGATCATTTATAGCTAATAAATATGTACCTTGCTTAATTTTAAGTTGCTAGCCCCTACCGATAACAAAAATCGAAATTTAGAACGCTTTTTTGCTACTGCAACGTCTTGGTGATAGTGATACCGACATAAAATAGCGTCTATGTTAGAGCAGAGGCTGTCAGCATCAATTTCCTACCATTACGTTTGAAATCAGATTCATTCTTTCTGAGATATTGCCGACAAATCGGCATCTAGAACGTTTTTAGAACGCTTTTCGCGCATTTTGCTCCTGCATCTCCTATAGGGTAGTGGAAACAGATATAAAATATAGCCTATATTGGAGCAAGATTTGTCACCATCATTTTTACACCATTATATTTGAAATCGGTTCAGTACTTCCTGAGAATGCATAGAAATCGCAATTTAGAAAGTTTTTTATAGCGCTTTTTGCGCATTTTGACCCCCTTTTAAATTTCGATTTTTTTAGGAAATTTCCTTAGAGTTCATTGATATCTTATAACTAACTACCATTCCAAATTTCACGATTCTAGGCCCTTCCGTAACGCAAAAGCCGCAATTTAGAACGTTTTTTGCTTCTGCACCCCCTTTGGGGTAGTGACACCGACATAAAACATCGCCTATGTTGGAGCAAGGGTTTTCACCATCATTTTGACGCCATTATTTTTTAGATCGGTTTAATATTTCCAGAGATTGTGTACAAACCACCATTAGAACGTTTTTTAGAACGCTTTTCGCGCATTTTCACTCTTTTTAAATTTCGAATTGTTTAAGAACTGTTCTTAGAAATCCTTTATATCTAATAAGTAGCTAATATTTCAAATTTCATATTTATAGGCCCTTCGGTAACGCAAAAATTGGATTTTTAGAACGTTTTTTGCTCCTGCACTCCCTTTGGGGTTGTGGCACCGACATAAAACATAGCCTATCTCGGAGCAAGCGTTGTCACCGTCATTTTGACACAATACTTTTTAAATCAGTTTGGTATTTCGTGAGATTGGGTAGAAACTGCCATTTAGAACGTTTTTTCGAACACTTTTTGTGCATTTTCAACCCTTTTAAATTTCGAATTGTTTAAGAACTGTTCTTAGACATCATTTATATCTTATAAGTAACTAATATTCAAAATTTCATATTTCTAAGGCCTTCAGTAACGCTAAAATCGCATTTTTAGAACGTTTTTTGCTCCTACACCCCTCTTTGGGGTAGTGGCACCGACATAAGATATAGCCTATGTTCTAAGTAGGACTAACACCATCATTTTGATACCATTACTTTTGGAATCGGTTCGGTAGTTCCAGAGCTTATCTCCGACAAATAAACAATTTTTTCCTCTTTATAATAGGAGTATAGACTAAATTTTATTATTAGTAATTTTACTTATCCACCCGTTGAATTCATACTGTAAATAAAAAGATATTTCAATTTTCGGTGGAAGAATATTTACCATTTTAATTTTTAAATTAAAATGTATATGTCATCAGTTTAAAATAAAATTATCATTTATAAATCATAATACGACCTTTCTATGTCCATAAGAGTAATTATATTGATCAGTTATTTTCTGAGATTATTAGTATTGGAAGATTATTTATTCGATTCATTCTCCCGATTTTTCCTTGCTTTTTTTCCAAAAACTGTTTTAGATAACGGAGTGGGATAAACTCCATATTTCAGCCAGAAAGATTTTCTGTATGCTATTTATAAATTTGGTGTTTTTTATGCCTATGCAACCTTGTCTGAGTTTATTCCTGACTACAGAGAGACAATAAGTTTAACATTGTTTTGACTATACGTCGTCCAAATAGTTACCTATCTATATCCATAAGAGTCCTTAAAATAGATTAGCTATTTTCCGAGATTTTGAGTATTGGAAGATTAGTTATTCGATTCATCCTGCCGATTTTTCCTTGTTTTTTACAAAGACTGTTTTAGATAAGTTTTGTGTTTGTCAAGCAACCTTGTCTGAATTTATTTCTGACTACAGACAGACAATAAGTTTGATATTGTTTTGATTATACGTCGCCCAGAAAGTTACCTTTCTATATCCATAAGAGTCATTAAAATTGATCAGTTATTTTCCGAGATAATTAGTATTGGAAGATTATTTATTCGATTCATTCTCCCGATTTTTCCTTTTTTTCTTTTTTTTTTCAAAAACTATTTCAGATAACGGAATGGGGCAAACTGAAAATTTCAGCCAGAAAGTTTTTCTGTATGCTACTGATAAGTTTAGTGTTTGTTATGCATATGCAATCTCTCTAAGTTTGTTCCTGACTACAGACAGACAATAAGTTTAATATTGTTTTGACTATACGTCGTCCAAATAATCACCATTCTATATCCATAAGAGACATTAAAATAGATCAGCTATTTTCCGAGATTTTGAGTATTGGAAGATTATTTATTCGATTCATTCTCCCGATTTTTCCTTGTTTTTTTTCCAAAAACTGTTTTAGATAAGGGAGTTGGACAAACTCCATATTTCAGCCAGAAAGATTTTCTGTATGCTATTTATAAATTTGGTGTTTTTTATGCATATGCAACCTTGTCTGAGTTTATTCCTGACTACAGAGAGACAATAAGTTTAACATTGTTTTGACTATACGTCGTCCAAATAGTCACCTATCTATATCCATAAGAGTCATTAAAATAGATTAGCTATTTTCCGAGATTTTGAGTATTGGAAGATTGTTATTCGATTCATTCTGCCGATTTTTCCTTGTTTTTTACAAAGACTATTTTACATAAGTTTTGTGTTTGTCAAGCAACCTTGTCTTAATTTATTTCTGACTACAGACAGACAATAAGTTTGATATTGTTTTGACTATACGTCGCCCAGAAAGTCACCTTTCTATATCCATAAGAATCATTAAAATTGATCAGTTATTTTCCGAGATAAATAGTATTGGGAGATTATTTATTCGATTCATTCTCCCGATTTTTCCTTGTTTTTTGTTGTTGTTGTTGTTGTTGTTGTTGTTTTCAAAAACTATTTCAGATAACGGAATGGGGCAAACTGAAAATTTCAGCCAGAAAGTTTTTCTGTATGCTACTGATAAGTTTAGTGTTTGTTATGCATATGCAATCTCTCTAAGTTTGTTCCTGACTACAGACAGACAATAAATTTAATATTGTTTTAGCTATACGTCGTCTAAATAATCACCTTTCTATATCCATAAGAGTCATTAAAATAGATCAGCTATTTTCCGAGATTTTGAGTGTTGGAAGATTAGTTATTCGATTCATTCTCCCGATTTCTCCTCGTTTTTTTTTTTTTTTTTTTTTTTTTTTTTTTTTTTTTTTTTAATTGTTTTAGATAAGGGAGCGGGGCAAACTGCATATTTAAGCCAGAAATATTTTCTGTATACTACTTATAAGTTTAGAGTTTGTTATGCATATGCAACCTTTTGTGAGTTTATTCTTGACTACAGACAGACAATAAGTTTAACATTTTTTTTACTATACGTCGTCCAAATAATCAAATGATATTAGAAATAGGTGTTTATCAGAAAATGGTAATCAGATGCTCTAATTTTATGTGTTAGTAAAGATGGTTTTATTAGTATTGACACTTTTAGCAGTTCCATAACAACTGTTATTTTCCCCAGAGCTTTGACCAGAAGTACTTAACTTACACATCTAGGTTGCTGGTCCCGCCAATAGCTCTATCTCAAATAATCACTGCACAACTCATAAGAAAAAAAACTTGCGTACTATATCACTAATTTAATTCTCAAAACACAATAAAAATGATCGAGAGTCAATATTTACATTACTCCTCGGATCGGCGTCTTGAACCCAACTCACAAGTTTTTAAACAATTTTTATTGATGGCGCTTCTAGCGGCAACAGTTGTTTATATTTATTCGGAATTGTATTTTCTATTAACTTGATTAACTTTAAAAGTAAAACTTTTTTTTTATAGGAGTCGTAAGAAATCTGGATAAACGGGGAAAAAAAGGCACAATAACAAATTTACCTAAAAAAGCGTAAAATTTGACAAAATTTCGAATGAAATCCCATTAACTTTAGTTTTCAAACTTTTGTAATTTAGTGGATTATATGAACCTGATGAAGATTTTGGAGATGCAGAAATATAAGCGACTTTGAATCGTACACAAGCGATATTATATTAAGACATTTCCTCAAGGAAGTATTTCCGCATCTCCATTGAAAGAACTTAGCTTTTTTCAGTTCCTAAGGAAAATTCAGGAATTCCAAGGTAATACCCACCTCCCCTCTCCTTGTGCATGTATTGAATTTATCTCTGCACAAAATTTTTACCTATCTAGTAAAATACCTATAACAGTTACTGAAATGTTAATATGAAAATTGTTAATTATTTTATTTATTTCGTTTGTTTATGAAACACTGTAAAAAAACCACTGTAGATTTGCCAGAACAAACTCGATCACAGTGAATGTGCTGTATCTTTCTTTGGTTTCCTGACTATATTAACATGGAAAATACAGTAGTTGCGTAAAATTAACAGCACAATGTGCTGGCAATTTGGACGCATTTTTTGACAGCACAAACTGCTGTCGTCCAAATTGCCAGCACATTGTGCTGTTAATTTTACGCAACTACTGTATTTTCCTTGTTAATATAGTCAGGAAGCCAAGGAAAGATACAACACATTCACTGTGATCGAGTTTGTGCGCGAGGTGAACAGTACTTTGTACTGTAAAAATGTCGTTTTTTTTTTTTTTTTTTTTTTTTTTTTTTTTTAACATTGAATAAAGTTTCCTTTACTTAACAAAAAATTCTTCATAAATTATAAACCAATAATTACTTAAATAATAGTCCAAAAATAGAGCAAAGTGAATCCATGTCATTGTATTTATAATATGGAATAACAACAATAAGTTTGTATTTTAAATTAAAAAATTAAATTAAACTTGATGGAGAAAACGATATGTTAGTTAAAGTTTAAATAAGTCATCACGCAAAAGTTAAAGAAAAGTTTTGCAGAGATTAAAGAAAAACTTTCATTACATTTCTGAAATAAGAAAATATTTTAGTACTTTTTACTGTATTCTGTCTGTTCAAGAAGAAAGTATTGGATTCGTGAAAATTTTCGACTTCTGGTTTTCAATGGATTTATACGTTTTAGAAGGTCCTGAACACGATTTCATGGTTTTTGTAAAATGTCTGTCTGTGAGTCTGTCTGTATGTGATAAAAAATTTGTGGCGCTCTATCTCAAGAACTAATACACGGAATTTCACAAAACTTTAGATTCAGTTAGGCCTTTATACAAACTGGCGCTGCTATGTTCGATTTTTTATAATTTCCACAATAGCTCTATCTCAAGAACCAATGAACGGATTTTCATAAAACGTCAGATTCAGTTAGTCCTTGATATGTGGACTTGATATGATGATTTTGTGGACTGGCTTTTATGGTTTTTGAACATTTTAAAAACTACAAAGTTGTATCAGAATTGCTGATATTTGATCTGTTAAATTCAAGCTTGGATATATTTTTAGTTTTTATATATGATTAGGAATTTATTTTAAAGACAATTGCAATATTGTAAAAAATTGTCTATAAATCCTGTTTGCCTTGTTTTAACAGCTTGAGACATATGTCAAAAATTGTAAATGTCCTAAATTTCTGTATACCATTATGTTTTTCTTTGTAAGTGTCGGGGCACTTACTTTTTTATTATGTATTATATTTAATTTTTCTTTGTAAATACCTGCTGATTTTCTGGGTCTGTTGCCCTGGTTGTGGCTTTGGCTGAGTCATGGAAGGGAATTTCCTGCCTAGGTTTTTAAAACCTATGCCAGATTCTGGTTGGTGCCTAGGTTAGGGTGATCTAGTCCTTCATATGATTTGGTTGTGTTGTGATTACGTTTTGGTGTAGACCGCTCAACAGTTGGCACCACCATGCTGTATTTTTTACTATTTCTGCAATAGCACTATGTCAAGAACTAATGCACGAATGAGATATGCTTGATAAATATTGATAAAAATTATGTTTTGTTGTAAATCGACATAGGTGGCGCTGCTATGCTGTATTTTTCACGATTTCCGCAATAGGTCTATCTCAAGAACTAATGTACAAATTTTCATCTAACTTCAAATTCAGTCTGACGTTGACGTACGTTATTGCTGATTAGGTTTTGGTGTAAACCACCAACAGATGGCGCTACTAGGTAAGATAAACGTCATGAGATCAAGTACGCATGCTCACTGGAAGAAAAGTGGAGGCTGGAAGAAAAATCATGCAAACCTGATTTTCCCTGCTTGGCGCGTTCTAGCCCTTTGGCTACTTTTATTATTATTATTATTATTATTTTAATGCGCGTTCTTGCGAAACGGAACAGGGTAAAAAAAAATAATTTTTTTCTTTTTTTAGGACGAATCAAAATATTTATCATCGTGGATTCATTTCTGTTTTTGTCCATATTATAACAAAAGTTGCTCTAAGCAGGCCTAACACCGCTCCTATATTTCCTATAATTCCTATAAATTTGAAAAAGTTCCTATTTTTCTTATATTTACTATATTTTTCATATATGAGATTTTTCCGTGAATATATTTTTTAAATTTTGCCGAATTCTGCAATTTTTTTTTTTAATCACGAATTTTGTCAATTCTATGAAAAATAAAAAATAATAAATAAATAAATTTCTTAGGTTTGTTACGGTACTAAAAATTTCATCATTTGATTGCGAAAATAATCTCTAATTTCATCAATCGGTTGAAGAAAAAAAAATAGTGATCTTCGTCAATGGATCCTAGAAGAAAAATTTAAATTTTGCCAAACTGTTGTTTAAAAAAAAAAAAAAAAAGAAAAAAAAATGTGGATTTTGTCAGTCGATTATTGAAAAAAATGTAAATATTTTTAATATGTTGCTGATAAAAATCGTGAAGTTATTTCTATCAGTGGAATAAAAAATAGCAAATTTCTTCAACAAGTCACGTTAAAAATTCATTGATTTCGCAAGCTGCATTAAAAATTCGCTGATTTCGTCAATTTGTTTGCAATATATCGCGAAATTTGTCGATTAGTCATTTATAAAAATCATAAATTTGATTGAAAATCATTGAATTGAATAAATGAAATTACACATTTCTGTACTATTTTAAAATACATTTTTAAAGGAATAAAAAACTATCCATGCCTTATGCAAGTTTTTAATCAATAACATTTTCTAACATTTCTTCGCTTTCGGGGGGGGGGGGGGGTCGGGTGGTTATGGTTTATTGTTAATTTTCTAAACCTTTTGAATTTAATAACCATCTATGTTAATTTTTGTGTATGTGTGAATCTATTTATTTGGGCCGAAAAATACAAAATATAAACGGTGATCTTACAAAAACAGAATTCATAATCGCATTAATTATCAGTAACATTGTTTAATATTCGTCGAACTTCGGGATTTTGATAACAAATTTTTAGCGTTTATTTTTAAAACTTTATAAATTTAGTACCCTTCAACAAAAATGGATATTTTTATGAATATTCAAATTTAGTATATAATATTAATATTCAAATTTTATATATTGTCCAAAATATAAAAAAAAACTGTGAACATATACCATTTAATAATGTATTAAAGGTGGTACATTTTTTTTTTTTAGGGAGGGGGGGGGGGTGCCTTTTTAAAAATGCCAATATCTCATTCACGAAATCTTTTTTACACAGAAAGGCATGAAATTTTTAGATATTACTATTCAAGTGCCAAAACAATGGCACTGCGTTTTCCATTTTCCTAAAAATTTGTCGCACCTTCAATTACAATCCATTAGTTACTATGACGAACTTTTCATGATTGTAGTGCCTTACAAATTGACAGAATGTGCAATTCTTATTGCCATTTTAAGCGAAGACTTTTCTATTTATCGAAAACCAGAAAAGCAATTCGATTTCTTACAACCGGAAAAGAATATTTGCAAATTCGCATGTATCTGCGGTTAAAAATAACCTCTTGAATATGGTAGAAAGTAATTAGTTTGAATTTGACAACAACCTAGAAAACTCCTGAGGAAAAAAGAAAAAAAATTGTGAAATACTTTGAAAAAAAATACTTGTATTCAATTTATATTGGTTGTCTCTATCCTTAATTTACATAAGGCGATTCACTAAAGAAGAATTCCCCCATTGAACAACGCGAAACTTTCTGAATCATTTTTAAACATAAAAGCACGATTCTTCAGGTACGATTATTGAAGGGATTTTCAATGTAACAGTTTTTTGTTTTTTTTCTGATAAATGAATTGCAACTTGAATTATAAATTATTGCTGTCTCAGAAAGCAACGTTTCCCTTTTCTGCGGTGTCGCGTCCGGAAATTCGGTCCAATTGGACCTGCAGAAATTCGGCTAAATGGTATAATATGCCTTGCGCTTAGATAAAATGTATTCATACATTTATGTATTTGAATATTATTTTGCAATATATTAAAAAAAAATTCTTTCTCTATTTTCAAGAGATTTTTAGTGTTAATTTTTAAAACTACGGGAATTTAAAGGCCATAAATATATTTATTTTTTCTTGGTGGTGAGGGGGGGGAGGATTTTGAGGTTAAGGTTTAGAACCTAGCTCATACATATATTTGGAGCAAAATGTAAACATTTACTTCATCCGACATTACATAAAAAACTTAATTTATTTCTTACACTCCTAAAATGCATAGGAAACAAAATGAAAAAAAAAATGTATAATGCCCCTCTAAAATGTATATTGCTTATCTCCGTGCATAATTTATTCTAAGGATGCCTGGGAAATTAATAAATAATTATATAAATTAATATATTTCACGAAGTCACACATCCAGGATATCATTGTGCGTCTTAAAATGCTTGAAATTTGCAGGTAGTCATGCATGAAATTTTATATTCCAGTTCTTTCGAATCGAATATAGTTTTTAGTTTTCCTTACATTACATTTTTAATTATAATCCATCGCTCCACAATGACGACTGATAGCAGAGATTTATTTGTCGAATGGAGAGGAGGTGAACTTCATTTAATTTTTTGTAACTCCTTTTTTTCTTTTTTTCTTTCTTTCTTTTTTTTTTTTTTTTTTTTTTTTGTTTTTTTGCTCTATTTTGTATTGTACAGTAAGAAGACCGAAGAACAAAAAATGATCTTCTAAATTTACACTTCCCAAAATTTCCACCTTTAATTTCCTCTGACATCCCTTCTCCATCATATTAAATTACATTTAGATATTTTTATGTTATTAAAATTACAACAAAAATATTTTAATGTAATTTTATTAGTTGCATTAAAATATATGTTTCTTTTTAATTATTAAAATATAGTCCTTGGGTGATATTAAATATTAAAACTTAGTTTCATTAAGAAGAACCGATCTAAAAAATTATAATATTTTATTAACTGATAATAAATTATTAAAAAGAAATATATAAATAAATAAAATTAAATATTAAAACTTAGTTTATTGACAAAAATCGATTTGAAAAAAAAAAATCAGAGTAACTGGTAACAAATCAATAAAGAAATAAACAAAATTTTAAAAGGCGAAATAAAGAGGATCGAACCCGCCACCTTCGAACTACTAGATATGTGCTTTAACCATTACACCATATCATCTAAGTGGGTTTTACGAAACGACTATGTATTACTTTCCACAGAAGTTCATAGGAGGATTTCGTGCTTGGCGATTTTTCTTTCTTCGCCAACATCTATTTTGATTACGATGACAGCAAAGAGAGGAAGAAAAAATGCTTGTGATTCGATTCCACTAAAACAAAGCAAGGATATATATACATTTTAGTCATAGAAATAAAAATGCTCCAAATTATGTATGTATATATATTAAAATATAATCAGATAAAGAAAGAATAATGCTCGTGCTGACAGAATGAAAACGAAACTTAAGGAAGGAAAAAATATTTTTTCAAGAAAATTGCGAAATTCTTACACAAAATTGTGTTTATATCCATAATATAAACATTTCTGAACCTGAAAATTGGTGTTAAAAATCTAAACAATCGTGAAAACATTATGAATTACATAATTTTAAAAACTCTCTATTTTCGTCCTGTGTAATGTCTATGGTAGCGCTACAGTCGATCGCCTGCGGCGGTTGAAAACAGCTTTGGACCAATCAGAATTTATTGCCATCATGTCGTTTCTCTTATCCATTGTAGGTTCTCTGGCATTTTGCATGATTTACACGATCTTAGCGATAGTCAGATCTGAAGAACTAATGCACAGAATTTCATATCATTAGTATCCTCACGATGGGCATACATTGCTATTTAATATTGGCACTGTGCTAGCGAATTTTGAAGTATTAACATGTATGAGATAGAAGAAAGTTTTGGGATTGGCACAGTCGATTAGTTTTACTTTACCGCGATATTTCATTTCATTCGTCGTATCAGTTTTATCTCTGCAAAACAGAAATAACTGTTTTGTATAGCATTCAAAATTTAATTAGTAATTATATTAAAGTTAATTTTTATTTACGATTACAAATCAAAATATTCATTAAAATGTTTACTTTCAAACTACATTAAAAAAAAAAAAAAAAAAAAAAAAAAATTCTCCGGAATATCGCTCTCAGGCATTTAAGCTAAGAAAAATCAATAAAATGTTCTTAGCGGATAAAGATCAAGTATTTTTAATACTTTTAGCTACACATAGTAAACATTAAAAAATGTTATTATACGAATTGTTCATAACACATAATGGATGTTTTTTTATGAGAATTCATTCATTAAATTTAATTATCTACGCTTTGGAAATTCATAATCCGTACATTTGTAACAAAAAATTTCATTTTAGTTGCTTTGATTTTTTTTTTTCATTTTTATCCTCTTTTATATACATTTAGCTGTTACTGTTTATTAAGTTTATTTCTTGAAAAAAAATTAAATTGAATTCATTATAATTTTTAGTTTTTGTTTTCGAAAGTACTGCTCAGGCTCACAGCACAATAACTAAATGAAGATAATAAATATTTGAAACCCATTTCACACTTATAAAAAATGAAATATTTAAGAAAAGTATGGTGTGAAAAAGTAAATAAAAATAAAAATTTATATTTGTTTCTGCTGAAATGAGTTATTTTCTGGATTTAGGTATGATACATTACAATTTTTTTATTACTGCATTTAACTTAATACACATTTAATTATTAAAATTAAATAACTTCTTTTTTAAATGTCACTTTATATATTTTTAAATTTAATTTTACACTGTTAAAAATTTGCAGCATTCTGTCCAGTCATTTGATCGTTTTTTGAAAAACGGTTTCATAACCATAATTTAACTATATTCTGACCATAAAATGGCCAATAATATGGTCAGAATAGTGTTAAATTACGGATGTGTAACCGTTTTCGATAAAAACGGTCAAATGACTGGACAGAATGCTGCAAATTTTTAACAGTGTACAAAGTGCTAAGTATACAGGTAAGTATACAGGTAAGTATACAGGTAGTGAACTAAATTATAAATATTATAATTATGCATACTTACATGGATTAACCCTTCGGCAATCCATTTTATTTAACGAATTCTTTTGCTGTGGTTCCTTCCTAAACCAAAACATAATAAAATGCATCAAATTCATGACATTTCCAAAGAAAATTTCTCAAACTGTAGGCATATTTTCTTAATTATTATAACAATTTTTACTGAAATTAATATTGAAAAAAATTGAATAAAATTAGATACCCGGCATCAATTTAAAATGGATAAAGATTCCATGAGATGCAAATGGGGAAATATAGAGTAGTGTTCTTAAAATTTTCCGTATTCCAAGAAATAAAAATCATGCGTCAAGCGTAGATTATGAAGCACTTTCCAACACATTCAGAATAATGTAACAAAACTCCATCGTTTAATAAGTTAACATATTAAGGGGACCGGGAAAGCCCTATCTCCGCCTAGTTAAATTCCCCAACTTTATGTACCTTTTTCTCAGAAATGGTGAATGATAGAAGTCTAGATTTTTTAGAATAGTTAGAATAGCATTATTTACGTACTTTAACAGACCGTTTTCTTTCTAAGTGAAACTCAAAATTAATTATTCATTATTTATTGACAGTCATTTTTAAATAAGCATTTTTGGTAAGATTTTACTGCCCAAAATAAATAATTCTCAACAAATCATTAAATCCCAGTGTTAAAGTATACAATATAACAAAATATAAGTATATAAAAAAAATCTGAGTTCTTACGTTTAATAGATATTGAAAAAAAAGGAACATAAACATGAAAAATTTAAATTTTGCAAAAAAGTCAATTATTGATTTAAATGGCCATTAAGCTGTGAAGTACTCTTAGAAAGAATGAATAATTTCAACACTTATTTTTTTATATGTAAACATGTGTGACACATCGTTGGAAAGATAAAAGGTTAAACTATTTAATGATATAAAAAAGTAAAAATCGATTTTTTGGTTGAATTTTGCTTTCCCGATCCCCTTAAGACTAATTAAACCACATGGAAGCGCATAACACATTTGAAAACTCAATTTCAGCTGCCCCCCATCTACAATCGGAAAATTATCCGAATTATTTGAACAGCCCTGTATAGGATATATATATTTGTATCCATTAACTACATGCATGCCAAAATTAAGTTCAGTTAAGAAATGCATATAACTCCGTTGAAAATTCCCCTTCAGCATTTTCCGCTAATAAGGCGATTGGTACATGAAATATTTTCTGCAGCCCTCTATATGAGGTATATAGAATTTATATACAGCAATACAAGCAAAAATCATTTTAATTTTAAATACCGAAGTTTAAAACGCACTTCCATCAATTATTACTGAAAGACTGTACAGTAACCGATTTCTTTTGTGTGTCTTTGTAAATGAACGACACATGCTAAGTCCTATTTTATCGTAATCATCTTGTAGCGAAATTCGGTGATTTATAACAGTTTCAATACATTTGAAATAGCGTAATCTCATTCAAATACTCTGCAAACGATATTTCTCCGTATACCATAATGTAATGGAATTCTTTTCAGTGCTCCTGAAAATGAACTATTAAATAAAAATAAGAACGGCTAATCAGTATATACAATATATTAAAAAATCTTCAATTAAAATAACATACTACTCACAGTAATAAATTACTGTGAGTAGTATGTAATTTCAATTGAAGAATTTTTAATATATTGTATGAACTGATTAGCCGTTCTTATTTTTATTTATTGTAACACAGTGTAATGAGTCCTTTTAGTAATGAACTATTAATCCCAATACTTCAGTATACAATACAAAACATGCTTTAGTGTCCCCGAATAACGTTTATCGATTGCATGAGAATCCGAGTCTATTTACGGGAGTTAGAATGCGAACAGACGGGCTGACAAACCGAATAGCGTGGGGGGAACTTATGAGAATCGTGCACTTTGTTCCAAGTCTTTGTAATTTGGTATAATCTTAGATATTGTCTTAAGATTTAAGGAAACCATCGCAAACAATTTGTGCGCACCCTCTGGTGGCCTGTTTCCTAGAAATCCAATATGGCCGCCATCTGTATTGGTATTTTTAATAGATATGGGCTTCTATTAGTCACAAAACCTTACGTAATATCACTTTTTATAGGTTCTGGAATACGGGGAATCCATTTCTCAGGTCTAAATTATTTTTAGAAGTCAATTTCAAGGTTATAACATATCTGATTAGACAGTAAAACTCAAGGTAAAGAAGCAATTTTTTTATTAATTCGATGTAATTTATTAATTACAAAATATAAAGAAACATGAATGGTTGACACAAATATGATAGAATTTGACGTAAGTTAAAGCTTTGCAACATGATATATACTTGTTACTTCATGTATTATGTAAGTTATTAGTACAGCCTTCTTGACACTTGCATAATGGGTTGCAGCGAATCCCAGCTCGATAAAATTTACATCTGCTTGTGCATGAGACCAAACAACCACGATTCAGTAGCAATGAACATCCGTGGCTTGCATCTGGAAGATCAGTCTAGTTGGGTACCCATTCTTTGGTTCTATCATTCCATTCCCAACCCCATCAGGAATACCAGGTGATTTGGACAGCGACATCTTCCAAAGAATGCGGTAATGAGCAGAGATCACTTTGTATGCTGAAATAAAGCACATTAATGGTAGTATAGATTCAAGAGGCTTTGGGTAAACATCAATTTCCTTGCATCATTGACTGAATCTGCACCACAGTTTTTGCTGTACATAAGAAATGTAAAACGTTCAAGATGAGACATGTGCTGTGATTGTGACGTGAAACTATTAGGTGTATTTGTGATGTCAATGAATGTGTCAGTGATCGCAGGATAAGCAGCCAATGCATTCATGCCATATTTTTACCTGTTCCAAACATCGATGATGTTACATCACACCCTGTGAATGCATGAAAAAAGAGAAGGGCTTCGGAGCGTTCAGGTCCACGCTGTTGACAGATGTGATGGATTGGAATCTCTTTAAAGGTCTTTCCAGATCCAAAGTCTATCCATAACTCTGACAATTTCAACCGTTTCAAGTGATATATGGTCAGACAACCATGTCTGTGTCTACTGTGATGAGGTACGCTTTGGGTATGTCCTTGCTCAGCTGCGTGTTGCAAGTGCAACATTATTCTGGTGTCTGCTTCTTCTTGCTGGCTTGGAGACATGGTTGATATGTCACTCATTCTGTTGCTTAGCACCAGATTATCCTTTGTGGTGAACAGCTGAGACCGAGCACCAGTGGTAACTTCAGCCAATTTCACGCTGAGGAAGTTACATAAGTGTTGTTTATTGTTGGAGTTTGATAAAAATTTCTGCCATTCTCAACACTTTGGTATATGTGTTTTCGCAGTCACTCTAGTTCGATGCCCTGAAGCGTCACCTCGTTTGTCCCGGGTTTGTGATTGGAGACTACCATTGTGATATGTGTCCCAGACTGCATCTATTCTTGTGATGTTAGGCGTTATTTTGTTTCTATAAATGGCAGTAGGTGCATATTTACATATTCCCCAAAAGCTGTGGCACGCAGTGGTTTTATAATATGAATAACTGCCGGCATATCGAGTACAAGCACTGATGCCTCCTTGAATGATTGAGAGCTTCCTGTGTCAGGCATACCAGGCAGCCGAGAAGAGCAGATTTCGTTTCTGACAGTAATTATCCTTCATTAGATAATAAAGGGTCAAGCTGGTTCTCGTGTCTGAAGAAGTCATCTATGTCAGCTTGTGGTCATGCTTGCAGATAAAGAAATAGCTTCGTGACGAGCGATGCATTTGCCTTCGCTGTTCCCAGCATACTGGTTCCTTTCTTGAGATTTGCAGGCAGATGGATGCTGAATGTGTATATGGTTGCCCTTGGAGTTGTGTCTTAGAGGTTTTTTGTAGCACCTTGATTTCTGTCTTTCACAAATCACAAAGTCCTTATACATGATTTCGCTCATCCCCTTGGCTTCCTTCAGGCACGTAGCAACAACAGGATCCATGACCTCACCGGTATGCAATCTGACGAGTTCCATACCTGTCTCTTTAAACGGATTTATAATTGTTCCATCTTGTACTACATTAAGAAGGGCTTTTAGTTGCTTAAGAAATTTTGTCTATTCGACGGTATAAGATTCCTGATATTTCTGATTATTTACGCATGAATAATTCGAACTACGTTCAAAATCATCTATTACCCTCAGCACCTTAGGTCTTGAAATCTCGATGACCTCTTTCTCTTCTTTCTGACCATACAGACCCTTAGGTCCACTATCCGCTTTTATGAATTGTATACTATGCTCGTGGCTCTGATCTAGTGTCATGAAAGAGAACTTTTTTCACAACGTTGAACGACAACCTGGCCTTTGATAAAACCTTCATGGACACTTGGATGGGTGTGTTGTAAGCATGATATGTCATCCAGAAAAACGGGCAACCAGCGTAAATAGTTTGTATGAACAACGACGAAAAAATCATGGGCAAAGTTCTTTGCTAGATCTCTTAGTAAGTAACCAGTTACCCACTCGCTGACCTCTAACGAAACGACAAATTAACAGGAGAAAGCCTCTGACAGTTACCCAGTAATATCCTGCTGGCACAAGCAACACAAAGTCCAACTTTTCGATTTTCTCCTTTTTCCTAAATTCATGTTTATGTTTGTGTTGATATGAAGAGATACACTGTAGTTTTTCTGAAGTCACTGTTCAGAACTTATAAACCAGAAAAAAGCACTAATATATTTTATACTGCTGTTCTGGTATTATATTACTCAATTATTGTGCATTATTATATTATTGTAAAGACCATATTCTATATTGGTATTATATTATTCATGTATTATTCATATATTTCAATATTTTGTGTTTAATAGCAGGCCATCTATTAAAAAATACCAATACAGATGGCAGCCATATTCGATTTCTAACAAACAGGCCACCAGAGGGCGCGCACAAGTTATTTGCGATGGTTTCTGAAAACCTTAAGACCATAACTAATACTATACCAAATTTCAAAGACTTGGCACAAAGTGCACGAATCTTATGAATTTTCAATCATTCCAACCGAGCTAGAATGCATAAACACGTTTTAACTTTGTTGGAAAGTGTTAAAAAATTCAATTTGGAATGACCTCATTCGGAAATATTTTATTGATTGAAAGACTTAGGAATGAGAGTGGACAATCTTTCTAAAACCCGCTTCCGGTGGTATGAATGCCTTGAGACTTCTGGTGTTGAATCGCTTTCCAAACCATTAAGGGGGTTTGGGACACAAAAATCTTAATATTTTCTTTACAATTTTTATTACATTTAAAATTTCTCTATTTTTTTCTGCTTAAAATGAAGTTTCAATCATGTTTCTATCTTAATTGGAACAGGAAATGTTCATTTTTAACTTTTGGTTTGTTTTCAAAATCTAGCTTTCAAGCAATGGTTATCATGGAAACGACTTTTTGCGAAAATGCGTTTGTCTTCATGATGGGTTTTTCACCATTTCTTGTATTTAAATTGTTATAAGTCTATAACCGTTAAAGCTAAATGGTTCAAATTTGGAACATGTATTTTTAAACTGTTTTACTTTAATTTTGATTCAGCAAATAAGAAAAAAATATTTAATTTTTTTTATTATATTCATTTTTTTTTCAAATTTTTACTTTAAATATTTTTAATTTTTACTTAAATTAATATTTTTTAAAATGCTGAATCTAAATTAAGACTTATATATATATATATATATATATATATATATATATATTTGCAAAAAAATGGAAATTCTACAAATAATATTTCGAGTTATAACGATTTTAAACTATCGCACTTTTTAAATAAAATTTAAATAATTTTTTTTTTTAATTATGAGGCGTTTTATCATGTGAGTTTATTTACAAATGATATGATTAACCATCACAAAATAATTCGAAATTTTAACGCAATAGATAAAAATTATTTGAAAATGTGTCCCGGACCCCTTTAAATTCGTTTACGATAGTCTTTATGAACTGTAAGCCTTGTTGTAGATTGTGAAAGAGGCTTCATAGGATTTTCGACCTTTTCTAAGATATTTTAATCTTCATTTATCTTTTTTTTTTCAAAAGGATGAAATATGGGTTGTGCAATGGTTTCAAAACCTATATCCGAACTAAACTGCGTTATTCAACCTTTCCGTAGATAACTTCCGTAGATATATATTACTCCAGGGTGAGGGGGACTCAAATAAGAAATGAAGAAATTTGCTGAAATCTACTATTCGGAAATATTGGTTTATACCACTCATAAATCAAGGACCAATATGTTCTGCAAGACCATCAGACACGTGAATTTTGAATTAATAAAAATTGTAAACAGTATACCTTTTTAAAACAAGTGTCTAATAAATTTGGTAATAATCACCATTATTTTTTTTTTTTTTTGTATCTACCAGTGATTTCTCAGTAATAAAAGAAAAAAAAAAGGTAAGCAAATGTCAAAGTCCCCGTTTTAATTAATTTAGGGAGAAAACATTTTCTTCAGTAATAATTGAAGAAGGATTTAAAAACATAAAAACATTAAACTTCTCCTAAAAATGCAGGAATTGCACGTTTGCTTATTTTCTACAAGTTTATATGGGGCATTCTCACAATCTTTTGACTTTTGGAAAAAAAAAAATCTGACAAAATGAAACTTGCTAAAATAACATTTTAATCTGATAGACGAATGCCTTAATGGTTCAAAATAAAGAAAAAATGGTCAGCAGCGAAATTTTTTTTATTTAACTGAGGTTTAAGTTAAACTTGCGGGTTTAATTTTCCGTACCATTTTACCCCTATAACTTTTTATTTTCTTCTAAATTTTTACTTATAATGAATTTGGATACTACCCACAGGACATTCAAATAAAAAATAATAAAAATGTAGCACTTTTAACACAGAATTTTTGTATAATATTGTCTTAAAAGGGTATTAAAGAAGGGACGGTAAGGTAAAAAAAGGGGATGGTATTGGAAAAAATGGGCGAAATGGTAAAAAAAAAAAAAGGACGCTAAGGATGGAACGGTAAGGAAAATTACCACCTATTTTTAGGAAAATCATGTTAAGACTAAGTGATAGCCACAATGTCCATTGATTTTTAGAAACAGTTGTTAACATTGAATTAAATATTTTTTTTAATTTATTTACCTCGAAAAGTGCAGGAATAAACCTTGCGGACGGTGAGACTACCAATAAAGCCACGATGCTTGAAATTGATATTTAAATGCCGATTTAAATTCTACAGTAAATTTCCTGCCAAAGAATTTTAGACATTATTTCTCTAGCATACTTCTGCATGAGAAAAAAATCGTGGTTGCATCTGAAATGATTTTCTGTATAATTTTAGAAGAGGGATGGTAAGAATCTAAAACCCAGGGACAGAGTTTAAAAAATAATATCAGCCGTAAAAATGTGTGCAGGTTAATTTTTAGCTATATATTTATATAAAACAATAATTCCAGTTTCAGAAAAAAATTACATCGAATTATATTTATTGAAACAATTTTATCCAGACAGCTCCAAACTTAAAAATCAGCATCAGACACGGGGCGTTATAGCAGTTTTCCAGGTGTTTAGACCCTCAACATCGTCCTAAACGTATTTATCTCGTTAATATTGTTGTGAAATCATGCAATGGGATGTTCCCCAGAATATAAAATAAAAACAAAACAAAAAAGTGTATTAAAATAAAAATCATTATACAGGGACAGGAAAGTCAAAAGATTGTGAGAATGCCCTATATTATAAAGGACAAACATATCTGTGCGTAACGCATACGTCATTTTGCGAATGGCAACACTTTCAGATTTGAAATAAAATTTTGGTTTTACAATTTGCTCTACTGCAAATTTTTAAACTTCTAAACATAGCACATTTTAAATTTTTACACCGTGGTATAAGGAAGAAAATGCTCTTTTAAATGTAATTTGTTTGAAAGCTGTATCTCAATTTATTTTTGAGAAATTAATTTTTTTGTAGTTTTTAATACCATTTTTCCAATTGTGGCAACAAAAGTACACCATTTCTATTGAAAGTCATTGAAAGTAAACGGAAAATAGTCGAAAATAGGAGATTATTGTATCTTTTTGTTGATATTTTCTCAAAAAAGCAGAAAAAAAAGTTGAATTTAAAATACGGGCTATGTCAAGAATATTGTCTGTTATTCCGTGATAATGATGTGATATGCATACTTTTCTATAGACAAAGTTTAAGATTGGGCTGTAAAAGTGGATTGCTTTAGAGGATGCAAATGACGTCATTTTATAAAACAGCGTGTATTCTAATTCTAAAAACTGAATTATGTTTTGTAGAAGTGTGTCATTTTCACAGCCCAGCTGCTTTCAAATTCTTCACAGGTGAAAATGCTTCACTTTTGAAAATAAAGTAATCCAAATCACACACTGATAAAACGCAATGTTTTACAAAAATTTAGAGTGTCTTTATAAAAGACAGGTGGCATGCAAATAATAGCGATTTATATTACAGAAATTGATGATTCTCGCCTGGAAAGATTTGCTTCGCCGAGTTAGACAAGCAAACAAATAATCCGAGGTTTAAAATCATATCATGTTCCTGAAGTTATTGCCCAAAATTATCTCGAATAATAAAACTTTAATGCTATTCTTTAGGACATTCTACTATAATTTTATCAAAATAACATAATTTGCTTAATTTAATTTTTCACAATTTTATTTAATCTATATATTTAAAACAAAGGGGTGTTATTTAGTCATCTGCCCTGATTTTTCTGCTGAACCAATTTTACTAATATTTTTTTTTCTACTGAAAGCAGTTTATTTTTAGCTGTGATTGCACTATCCTCTTTTTTTAATATCCCTACTTTTATATTTTAATTTTAAAAGCATTTTATGGAATTTCTCCAAAATGATGAAAATTGGATAGCTTTCATTATTGCAGACAAGAGAGAAAAAAAAATAAGGTATTTTTATCTTTATTCATGCCATTTTCTGATAAAAATTCAAAATTGTTTTTAAAAATTTGGTTATAAGGCTTAGTGGCGCAAAATCCTATTAGGAGCAGAATATTATATTAGGGGCATAATAACGGAAAATGACATACTGCTTTTGAAAACACGCATTTTTCCTCATAAATTTTCTATATTGCTTTTTCTTCAGCATGTGTACTGATACTAAGTTTCAGACACTAGGCGAAATGCTTATTTAAGTGAAAATGAAGTCATATTTAAAAGAAAACGATCATTTTCTTAGATAAAACTAAACATTCTAACACAAATTCGTCTAAAAAACATAAATTACGGAAATTTTTACTCTCCGGAATTGAGATTAGAATCTCAAGTAAAGAGTGCGTCTATTCACATAAAAGCTGATAATGGTGACTTCAAGTTTTAAGTTAAAATTATTTTAAAATGATCAAACAAAATACAATTTTTTTAAATGATGAATATGAATATGAGAAGTGCGTATGCAAATTTTGAGAAGGTAAAAATTGCTATTTTTCATTCCGGAATACCAAGCATAAGAGCTTCAATTGATAACCACATCGTAATAACTGATCTTTATTATATTTTACTGATTACGTATCTACCGGGGCGTCCTAAAAAGGACTGACTGATTTTAAAATTTAATAACTTGCAAACGGTGACAGATATTTAAAAAATTCTTCCAGGAGGGTTATGCATGAGGTCAAGTTTTTTACAGTGATTTTCGATTTTAGTTCGAATTACAAACAATAGATGGCGCTGTAATCAATATGCGCTAAATACAGGCTCGATTTTTTGGCCTTTCTCTTCTTCCATGCGGAAAAAGGAGATTTAAATGTTTTGAGTGGGTCCCAAAATGCCAAAAATCGAGGCTGAATTTACCGTCTATTGATCGCAGCGCCATCTGTTATTTATAATTCAAACTAAAATCGAAAATCACAGTAAAAAAAACTTTTGACTTCATGCATAACCCTCCTGCAAGAATTTTTTACATATCTGTCACCGTTTGCAAATTATTGAATTTTAAAATCAGTCAGTCTTTTTTACGACACCCGGTATATTATAAAGGACAAACGTACCTGTGCGTACGCTGACGTCATTTTGCGAATGGCAACACTTCACGATCAAATTTCGGTCTTGAAATTTCCGCTACTGCATTTTTTTATTCTTCTGACCATCGTACATTTTCAATTTCCGTCGCATAGGGAAAAACTTTATTTTCAAATGTAATTTGGTTCAAAACTGTATCTTAATTGACTGATGTATTATGTTTTTTTAAAATATTTTTTAAGCATGATTTTTTAAAAGTTTATCTTATCACGTGCCGGTTTCAATACATAATAATAATAAACATTTTGCACATAAAGCAAAAACATTGTTCAGCATTTGTTTCTGACTATTTTTGCATAACGAAATTAATACTTCATTTATAAACAAATAAAAGAATCATATTAAAAAAACCCAATCTAACATATTTGTGAAAGACAAATTAACGAAATTAATATTTCTTTTATAAACAAATAAAAGAATAATATTAAAAAAAAAAAAAAAAAAACACAAATCTAACATATTTGAAATCATACAATTTAAATTTTTAGATCATCAAATAGGATTTTTTTTTTTTTTTTTCAAATGGAATTTGTTTGCAAAGTTCATCCGAGTTTACTGATCGTCTATGGTTTTAAAAACAATTTTAATGCATGAAATATTTTTTTTATTATTTATCTATATCGCGCGGAGCTCGATTAGGAAAGATTATATCGTTTGCCCTTAAAACAAAATAAAGAGTTCATCATTTTCTTAGGGCTAATATCCTTTTTAAAAAAATTCCCTATGAATAAATAAATAAAATAATATAAATAAAACACAAATTTCACAGCCATATATAAGCTCTGAAATTATCAGAATATAAAAGGATGCCGTAAGTAGCAAAATCTTGGTCAAATAACTCTTAGCATGCAGCTAATAAGAAAATATCGCTTTTGATAAATTAAAAAAAAATTATTTGATTGTGTAATTCGTATTTTTCATATGAAAAATGCTTTTTTAATGTAAGTCGGCAATCGAAAAAATTTATTGCATATATAAAAAAAAAAAAAAATATTTGTTTTCAATTTAAAAAAAAAAAAAAAAATGTTTTCACCTATATTCTTTAACCCGGGGAGCCCGGGTACTATCCCCTAGTATTAATAAAAACAGAATCATACTTCAATTTAAAAAAAAAAAAAAATCTTTCCAGGCATAAAAAGAAACGGATAAATTTTAAGATCTTTTCTTTCCGCAAATACCTATGCTTAGAAAGGAACCGACATATTTTCTGAAAAATATCCTTAACGCTATTAAATAAAAACTTCAATTTGGAATGTCCTCATCCGTTAATATTTTATTGATTGAAAGCCTTGGGAATGGGAGTGGCCAATCTTCCTAAAAGCCACTTCCGGTGGCATGAATGTCTCGAGACTTCTGGCATTGAATCGCTTTTTAAACCATTCAATTCGTTTACGACAGTCTTTATGAAAAATAAAATAATGTATGTCTTATTGTAGATTGTACAAGAAACTTCATAGGTTCTTCGACCTTTCTAAGATTTTTTTAATTTTAATTTTTCTTTATTTTTTTCAAAGAGGTCTTTTAACAAAAAAATTAGTAAACATATTATTTCCTGTGAAAACACAAATTGTTTTTAAACTGTTCTTATTATAATTTCTTGCTATTATTATCATCTTGATGATCATTATTACTATTATTATTAGTAGTATATTATTATAATACATTATTCTTTATAGTAATATTATTATTAATATTGTTGTTAAGGGAGTTAGGTCGCATTCTCTATGAAAACAACCGGCTACATTTAGAATTTTACACTTTTATACGTTTTATTTTTCTTTTTCTGTCATGATTGTGCACTTTTCTGGAATAAAATGGCGAAGACTCCTTCTCCTTACAGGTATATATAATATTGACTTGAAAAGACGGAATGAACAATTCTAGTATAAACTATTATTTTCACACAATCAAACTGATTGGTAAAGTTATCATACGAATTGAATTTCCAACTGAGCGAAAAAATGCCAAGGGAGAGAATTGAACCCAGATCCTTGACGTACATGGCCAGTGGTCTACCGTTTAAGCTAACTGGGCCGACAACCGGCGAGCATACCCAGCAAACACATACCTTTCGGCACACGATCGAACCGCAGCCGGAAGTTTCGGTTAAGTGTCAGCATCGGTACAGTGGTTTCGGTGAAGTTTCGGCAGCATATCAGCAACTGAAACTTAAGAATCTGCTTTTTCGACTGCCAGTTACCGTAATTGGTCCCCTTTTGGTTACATATCGGCAAGCGACTTATACCGGCAATTGACGCAGGACCGATATGTGATTTCTGATAGTAGTACGATTAGATGATATACCAACATTGGTCCGAATTCGGAATTTTTTATCTTAGCCGACATTTTTTCTTTTACTTAATTTTGTGTGAGTTTGAGTTTTGATAAGAGTTATATATTTCGTATAAAATTCTAACAGTGATAAACATAAAAATTGTCATAAAAAGCCTATATTTATTTATTTAGAAAAATGGTTTCGAATTCATTTTCAAAAGGATTTACAATTTTTTGAATCATCAAAAGATTTTTTTAAATCGCTCCTTAAAATTATTATTCGTTATAAACTTAATCGTAGAAAAAAAAATACTTCATAAGTTAACTGAAATTATTTTCCAATTATATATTCATTTTAAAAGTAATAGCTAAGTTTCTTATTTTATTTAAATATCAAATTATTAAAAAGCTTTTAAAATTATTTTACAAGCTATAAAAATATCAAAAAATCTACTCATATTTTTAGTATTCAAATTTAAAAGAAAGATTCAGAAATTTCTCCCTTCTAAAAAATTATTTACCAAACGAAAAAAAAATTAATATTTCTATTTTATTTTAAGATTAAAAAATGCTCATAAGTAAAATAATTAATATTGCTACATTGTCATTAAAAATATATTCTACTTTAAATCATCAAATGACAGATAATTAATTCTCAATCTTATTAAAATTTTAATTAAAGTGATTAATTTCCAACTTATTATTTATTAAAATAAGTTTTTCCATGTCAAAAAAATATGTTTTATAAATTAACGCAACACATGTAATTATATTATAATTACTAATAAGAAAATTTTATTAACTGAACAAAACCTCTAAAAATAATACATTTCATTAATTATTTAATAATTTTTAAATTTATAAAAAAAACAATTCTTTTTCTCTAACTAATTCGCTAAAATATTTATTTCATTCATTTAAATACTAAATTAACTTTTAAATAAATGTGGATAAGACAATTACAAAAAAAAACCAACTTTAAAACACTTCAAAATTCCAATTTTCCCATCTAGGATTTATCCACAACAACAAACCATCACTTAAAGAAATATCTTCCCCTTATTACCAAATAAGAATCATCCCCTCAGCTGGACTCAGTGGCTGAGTGGTTAAGGCGTTTCCCTTCTGTCCCTGGGGTCGTCGGATCGAAACCAACCTCTTCCAACGCCGAAATACGCTCCCTTGAAATATTAACAAAGGGTGTGTTCAAGAAGCACACGCGAGCTCAGGAGACAGGAACATGGAGTGGGTCTTTATCGTGGATGCAATAAAAGTTTACCGCGTTCACGAACAAATCAAGATTTGATTAATTATGTGCTAATTATAAAGATAATTTGTTGCAAACAAAAGACGAGCTAGATGGCTGAATGGATAGCGCTTTGAACTAGGGGCTATGGGTTCGAATCCTTCGCGTCCCAAATTGTATTCGTGATTTTTTTTTATTGCTTTTTATTTTTCATATAAAATAAGATATTTTTGATAAACATAAATTTTTATATTAATAATACAGAAGCACATGTATTTCTATTATAATAATAAAATACTTATTTAAATACGAGAAAATGAGGTATTTCTCGATGAAAGTTTTAGATTTGAACGCCTTTTAATATTTGAAGTTCCGTTTCAAAGTGATATATATGTATATATAGGGTATATATATATATATATATATATATATATATATATAGGGTATATATATATATATATATATATATATATAAAGCAAATGAAAAAATAAGTATTGTGCGAAAATATCCGTTTGAGCGTAGAGTAATTTCTTGATGTTTTTCTTTCTTTTTTCTTTTTGAGTACTTTAGAGTGAATTTTTATCGATGCTAATCATATTTTATGGTATTAAAATCAATATGAAAATATTATAAAAATAAAATGTATTAGATGTATATTATTTTAACTAAAAATATCTGCACAATATTTTCTCTCTTTTTTAAAGAGATAAAATATATGGGGTTTGCCATCTAGTTTTATAGTGAATAAAATATTATTAGAATAATGCTATTATTATTATTAGAAATATAATTAGATAAATATTATTAGAATGCTTATAATTTTTTTACTGAAAGTAATAATTAAGTATTTTGCTTATACTAACGTGATTTTGAATGTCATTTGTTTCTCATGTTTTATGATGTATTTTGTCTGTTATCCACATGGTATTAATCCGCACGGCAATCATAAAATAAGAAATATATATACTAAAACATTCTCTGAAAAATTGTCTAACTAACATTGCAAATTTCAAAATCTTGTAATATGTTGATATCACAATTTTGGTTTATTAACAGCATTCTATCACGAAAAATATAAAGCAACTGATAAATCATTTTTAAACAAATAAAAAGAAAATTGTTAAAAAGTAAAAATATTTAGATCTCCAATTGAATATTTAAATTGTATCAGTCAACCTACCAAACAAAGCATAACCAATGAAACATAAGCACAAAATGCACAATCACGTGATCAAATCGCCCACATAATTTTTTTGGGGGTAGCTTGCGCGATGTTTGTGTGCGGTTGACTGATTGCTGATCAAGCTGAAGTGGATAAAATAGGTCACGTGACTCTTGACGGAATATTTTGAATTTTATCTGAGTGAACATAGGCATGTATTCCTGTTGCGTAAACCATGTTTTGGAAAGATAAAGAAATATAGTCGTTGGTTTTACCTGTTTTGAACCATAAAAATAATAAAATAATTGAATTATTTGAAAATTTCTTTCTTCGATAAGACCTACTCCATGGCAAAAACTTCTGAGCGCGCGCACGGCGTGAGCTGCACTTCTGAACAGGGCCACAGATACATGTCAAGATGGCTAATAGATGGCGCCATCAAAATAGACTTTTTTTTTCAATTTATGCTACTGTCGGGCTGCAGCCGGCATTCGTATGGCTAGCTTGCGGCATAGCATCCTGTCGGCAGTCTCGCTGATCTTGCCGGCACCGGTCCGACCAAGTGCCAGCCCAACGGACCGACTATCGCCCGGGGGAGCACAAAATGTTGCAACCGATATCGGCAACCTGATATCGTGCTGTTACCGCCAGAATCGGCAAGCGGCAGTCGTCTTGATTGCTTCACGATAGCTCTGTGTTTGTTGGGTATTTCGCTTAGATATCCTTATTGGTAATAACATCTTGTCTGCCATGTAGACAACTCAGCAGAAGAAACCGCAGCTAAAGAAACTCCATATAAATGTACGTAAACTATTATTTTAAGACAATCAAACTGATTGGTAAAGTTATCATACGAATTAAATATTTCCAAATGAGCGAAAAAATGCCCAGGCTGGGAATCGAACCCAAATCCTTGACTTACAGGGCTAATGCTCGAACGTTAAAGCTAACTTGGCCGGCAACCCGGCCTGGGCATTTTTTGGCTCACTTGGAAATATTCATTTCTAGTATATTCGAAAAGTTTGGCCTCGGTAAGGCTAATTCACTATTTTCTGAGACAAATATAAAGTGTGAACATACCTAACATTGTTCGTTGGATAATTGGCATAAAAATAGTCTCTTTATCCTTTACACTGTAAGCTTGACCCACGGATGGCCCACTGCTTGACCCATTGCTGCTTACCTGAACCAACTGATGATACTGAAACAATCCCGTATTGCATGATCCAGTTGACTGGATGCCCTGTTTTCATATTCTTTAACCACTGTAATCTAAATAGTTAGTTTTGCGATTAATAGAATGCAACGATTAACGAGAAATTTTGCGCATCTAAATAAATCATTGATATAAACAAAAGGACTACGTCTGAATTCATTCATAATTATAAAAACTTTTCAAAATAACAGACATTACATTACACTAGGACTTCCCTCAGAGGGATTAGTCTGAGCGATATTACTGAGAACATAGACTTAATAATAACATGTGGAAGCAAAGAAAATGAGATGTTATCTTTAATTGTCCATATACTGCGAAAAATTGAAATGATGAAAATAAACGAATTGTAGAATTACAAAATCTTGTATATAAATTCGTATACACTGTTTAAAAAAATAGGAAATCAAACCATTCAAGACAGCCATGAATGGGTATAAAATTGAAAGTACGCAATATATTAAAAGTAAAATAGAAAATGAAACACTAATTTACTTATATCGGAATTTTAACTGTATAAAAGGATGTCAAGAGCATAATCAGACTCTCCGCACCAATTTGAGTAACTTTAAATGACAAATATATGATGTTTAAAAAGAATGGACTATACTTTATATGGTGTGTGCTCCCCCGGAATAGTTAATATTGTACAATATCTGATTTCCACGGATGCAATGAGGTTGTCGATAACATTTAAGGAATTCTCTTCTCAAAATCTAATATAGTATGAAAGTACCGAATACATCAAAAGTGGCATGCAATGCTTCGTTAGAGTGTGTTTTAGATATGCTCGATCAGATTTAAATGATAAGTGTATACAGGCCACTACATACGCTGTATTGTTTTGTTTTCAAACATATTCTGCACAAGTTGAGCTGTATTTAGCATGTATTAAATAAAAGAAATCGGCAATGATTACAACATAAAGTATGACACAAGATCTGAATATATCGTCTGCATAACTTTTGAGATGTCAAAGTGTCATTTGAAGTAATTTACAAATCCATACATATTTATTCAGCAAATCATGCAAGCTTACATACGCCAATATGAACCCGATTACAAAATTTCACCAGAATAAGTTAATATATAAAAAATCTACTAATGATAATTGAGAATATGACCTTATGATAAAATGTCTAGAAAAATGAATCGGATAAAAAATTCAAATCACATTTAAAACGGCCCTTCCCTCTGTTAGTGGCCTTGGCGAGAGAGAGAAAAGCCTAGAGAAGGAACACTTTAACAAGTACTTTCGGGCAACCTACTCACTGTTTCATACAGGTCTTTATTCAATATTTACACAATTTATTTAATGCTAGGTGGCTATCTATCAGTTTTGTTGCATTTAAATCGCATGTTTTGCGGAGGAAATGCGGCATTATGAAATATTTAAAGTTGCTGTACCTAATAATTCCAAATTAATGGTAATTGAGATCGCTTTCCGTTAATTTCATCTTTTTAAATTTTAAATTTTTTAGAAACCATTCATAGAGACAACTGTATATTTTAAAACTAACCCGAAGCAAAATTTCAAGATTTTGGGCTCAGCAGTAACAGAAAAATAGAAAATTTTTGAAAGTTTTATGTTCCTGCACTGTTTTTTACAGCGACATTGTTTGAAATTGTTCTATTGCGAGAATTTACGTCATGATAAAGACAGTCATGTTAATTTTCATGTTTATATTCCTAACAGTTCCGTGTTCTTCTTTTCTTAGATCATCTTTAGATCTTTTTCCGCTTTGTTTAGTCTTTCTATTTTTTAGAATTCGTTCTACAACGAGCATTTACATCTTATTAATTACTACCATGCCAAAGTTCTAGTTTCTAACCCCAACAGCATCCCAAAAATTTCAGCATTCCAAATAAATCATAGTTTAGAACCTTTCTAGAAATTTTTACGTTTATCCGTCAAATTGAACCTTTTAGAGAGCGTTCATTACGAGTATTTACATCTTAAAAGTAACTACCGCACCAAATTTAAAGTTTCTAACCCAATCAATATCGCAGAAATCACAATTTTAGAACTTTTTTGCTCCTGCAGCGATGTAGGTTCTTGCACTGACATAAAATAGTCTTTTTTTTCGGAGCAGAGATGGCCACCAACATTTTTTTAAGTTGGCTATGTAGTTTCAGAGATAACATCTCACAAACGTACAAGCATTAATAATATTATATACTTTATAATATTATAACGCTTTATAATATTAGCATTAGATGTACAGATACAAAAGCCATTTATCTGTTACAAGCTAAAGTGCCGGCGTTGCCCAGAATTTGAAGGATGTTTGTTCTGAAAAATCAATTTCAAAATTTAACATACAACACAAAACAAACATTAAAAAAAGCAGTCGAAATGTTGTTGAATGAATCATATGAAAACGCTATATAAAAATGTATAAATGTATATAACAGACGCAAAAGAATACAGCTATAAATGAACTTATTTCAATTTATAATTGGAGCAATAATGTTAAAATAGGCCAATATTTCTCTAATCGGGTTTTTATCATGCTTCAATACATTTTTCACACTCATATGGCGTTATACTATATCCACCATGCCCTTTATATTTCCAATATGACGTACTATTTTCCTCTTTCACGTGGAAACCTTGAAATAGAAAAGTTATGAAGTTATATTCACTTTCATTTAAATTCGTCAAACCATTTATTTCATTTTCATATTTCACGTGAATATCTTGCAATAGAAAAGTTATGACGTAATATTCACCTTTTTTTTTTTTAATTCGGCAAACTATTTATTTCATTTTCATTTTTCACGTGGAAATCTTGCAGTAGAAAATTAATTGTTGTAGTAATAATTTTATTGTGTTTTTTAATTGTTGGCAAATGCTATAACAAAAAATGTTTAAATTTGATAAGAAATTGCTGTTAAATTGGTGGTTTTTTATTAATTAAAAATTAATTATAAGTTATTTCGATTCCGGATTACTTTAGTTGTCTCGGCCATGTTTTAATACACATGTACGTATCTCTTCACAATTTTGGCTTCCAAATTGTGGATTTTTTATAGAATTACAAACAGACAGATAGACAAGTTTTCATTTTTATATATCTCTCTATTCTATGAAAAGTAAATAACGCTGTCACCGCCGCCGCCGCCGGTTTTGAATTTTTTGTGACCGGAGGTCTTTTTCCGTTAATATTAAGAAAATTATTGCATACAAATATATGAAAATCGGTGGTATTATAGCGAAATGTTTGATCAACACACTAATGCATACAGTTTTCAAATCGAAGAATTATTTTAAGAGATATTTAATGCTAAAGTTGGACAAAATCGCTCCGTTAAAAAAAACTTATAAGAGCAAAAGCTATACATGGAAATTTAATCATTTTTAGATCATTTTAATCAATAGAAGATCCCGGTCTGCAGATTTCATTATTTTTTTTTAATTTGACTCTTTTTTGAGGTTTTATTTCTATTTTAAATTCAAATATTCAGCATTTTGACAGATATATTTACATATTTTAGAAAATGGTATTAATTTAAACTGTTGCCAACTGTATAAACAGCGCAAACAATAATGTTTGCTTCAAATAAAAAAAATTATTTACACGTTACTATTATAAACAGAAAAAAACCTTCAAATTACAATTAAATAATTAGGTATAAAAAGCAGGCACTTATTGGAAATTACGCCATAAAAACTATATTTACATGTGAATTTTAAAAGAGAAAGGATATTGTAAAATAAATTCATTAACATGCATTAGAAATCTGAAATAGAACAAATTACGTCAAATTACACTTATTATGCAAAATGAACAAAAAATAGTATTGCAAAACACTTTAAATTTAAAAATTGCGCGAGACAAAATATTAGAGGTTAAATATTAGATTTTTTCAAAATTTTATTATTTGCTGTTTGATGTGAGGTGTTCAGCTATAAGTATGCAAAATTTCATGTCTCCAACTTAATTAGGGGCTGAGTTAGAAAAATTGCTTAAAATACACAAGTTAGAGCCCAGAGGGTTAAATATCAGACATTTTTCAAAATTTTATTATTTGTCGTTTGGTGTGAGGATTTCAGCTATAAGTATGCGAAATTTCTTGTCTCCAACTTAATTCGGGTCTGAGTTAGAAAAATTGTTTAAAATACATAAGTTGGAGCCCAGAGGGTTAAATATTAGACTTTTTAAAACTTTTATTATTTGTCATTTGATGTGAGGTGTTCAGCTATAAGTATGCAAAATGTCATGTCTCCAACTTAATTAGGGGCTGAGTTAGAAAAATTGCTTAAAATACAGAAGTTAGAGACCGGAGGGTTAAATATGACTTTTTCAAAATTTTATGATTTATCGTGTTATCGCAAGTGTTCAGCTATAAGTATGCAAACTTTCATGTCTCCAACTTAATTAGGGGCTGAGTTAGAAAAATTGCTTTAAATACACAAGTTAGAGCCCAAAGGGTTAAATATTAAGCCTTTTTCAAAATTTTATTATTTGTCGTTTGATGTGAGATGTTCAGCTATAAGTATGCAAAATTTCATGTCTCCAACTTAATTAAATTAGGGGCTGAGTTAGAAAAATTTCTTAAAATACACAAGTTAGAGCCCAGAGGGTTAAATATTAGACTTTTTAAAACTTTTATTATTTGCCGTTTGATGTGAGGTGTTCAGCTATAAGTATGCAAAATGTCATGTCTCCAACTTAATTAGGGGCTGAGTTAGAAAAATTGCTTAAAATACAGAAGTTAGAGACCGGAGGGTTAAATATGACTTTTTCAAAATTTTATGATTTATCGTGTTATCGCAAGTGTTCAGCTATAAGTATGCAAACTTTCATGTCTCCAACTTAATTAGGGGCTGAGTTAGAAAAATTGCTTTAAATACACAAGTTAGAGCCCAAAGGGTTAAATATTAAGCCTTTTTCAAAATTTTATTATTTGTCGTTTGATGTGAGATGTTCAGCTATAAGTATGCAAAATTTCATGTCTCCAACTTAATTAAATTAGGGGCTGAGTTAGAAAAATTTCTTAAAATACACAAGTTAGAGCCCAGAGGGTTAAATATTAGACTTTTTCAAAATTTTATTATTTGCCGTTTGATGTGTGGTATTTAGCTATAAGTATGCAAATTTTCAAGTCCCCGACATATATAGTTTCTGAGAACGGGCTCTGTGACAGACGGACAAATAGACAGACAAAGGAGTGAGACAGATAGTGTTTCGTTAGATGGACGAAACTCTAAAAACAAGCTGCGGATGACTGTAACAACATCCTAAAATTACATTACCATCAGCGATCTACCAATCTCGAATTTAGTTTATATTCATTTCATATATTCTTATTCTTTTGTGCGGCCCTGTAAAATAATTATCAATATTATATACAGTAAAACCTCTGAATAGCGGACACCCCGAGAATGCAGAATTTGTCCTCTATTTAGAGGTGACCACTACTGAGAGTAAAACATGTACAGTTATTTAAGAGTTGGTAATCGAAAAAATGTCCGCTAAATAGAGGTATCCGCTAATCGGGTGTGTCCGCTATGGAGGTTTTACCAGTAAAACTTCTGAATAGCGAACACCTCGGGAGGGCAGAATTTGTCCTCTATTTGGAGGTGTTCGCTACTGAGAGTAAAAAATGTACAGTTATTTAAGGGTTGGTAATCGAAAAAATGCCCGCTAAATAGAGGTGTCCACTAATCGGGTGTGTCCGTTATGGAGGTTTTACTGCATAATAATATCATCCTTTACAAGAAAATTGCATGCTGTATGATAGACAGACAGACATCCAGAGAAAGATAACCTCCGGATCAATAAACACTCATGTCTTTTGTTTTAATCATCCACAATTGTATTTCATACAACATGCCAGATTTTATACAACAGGCTAAAAACGGTCACCGTGGTACGGAATACTGTATTATTATTTGTTTGCCCACCAAAACTGGCTGCCAAGGGTTGTTGCAAGGTTTGTGATCACGTGGTTGAAACTGATCTATTCAATATTACTGGGTGTGTATTTTTTTTTATTTGCTCCATGTGTTCAAACCAGTTGTCTACGAAAACATCAACCGGTGAAAGTGACGCACACCAAATTTCTGTGACGTATGCAGATAAATTGTGCTTTTTTAAGAGTTTTTTCTATATAATTTTTAAACGGTTTGGAACTAATTTTTCATAGTATGTGCATTCAGTAGGCGACCCTCATAGGTACCTTCTGGTGCAATCAGAAACGAAATCCGACAAATATTTTTTGAGTTATGCTTGACGAAAGGTTTTTATTAGGCTTTTTTTTTTTTAGTAGGACATGGCGTTAATATCCATCGTAGTAGTAAAGTGTCCGGACAGTAATATTTCGCCTAGTATTAGCCTTCGCTTCGCTCAGACAACTACATTAAAAGATAAAAACACTAAAAACAATTTAAAAGGACGTTTCGGATTCATTCGGAATCCCTCATCACCTAATTCCTAACGTAAAAGTCATACTAGGTTTTAAAGTCCAACACATTACATCATAAAATGTTTACATCATATAACAAGAAAACATTACATCATATTTTGTACGGTTTAAGGTTTAATAACCCTGAAAGGTTTTGTTTTCGCATTTTTATGGAACTTCTTCGTGCACACATGGCTAGTCCTCCACCCTTTCAACGTATGAAAGTTAATAAATTCGCAAGCATTCCGTATTACAAAGGTATTTCAGAGAATTTTCGCATTTTTTGAATCCACTTGCCATTCGTACGTCCTTCATCCCACTAAAACCACTTAAGCAATTTTAAGCATAGATATCTAAGCTCACAGTTTAAAGATGTTATTTATGGAATTCCGTGCAAACAGTATAATGCAGTCTGCATAGGTGAAACCAGCCGTACACTTGAAACAAGACTTAAGGAGCATAAAAATGCCTTTAGAAATAAAAATTTAAATTCTAAAATTGTTGACCACGCCATGAAAACTGATCATTTTCCGAGTTTTGAGAAAGCTTATATAATTAGATCAGGCTACAACATTTATGCAAGTCGTATTTTTTTTGGAAGCTTGGTACACGAGAACTGCTGATATAGCAATTAACGAGGCTGCATCTCTACCAATAGAATATTCAGTTTTGTTTTAACTATAGATTTTTTGGCAACTTGATCTAATATTTTTCTACTTGTTGAACTTTAAAACCTAGTATGACTTTTACGTTAGGAGTTAGCTGATGAGGGATTCAGAATGAATCCGAAACGCCCTTTTAAATTGTTTTTAGTGTTTTTATCTTTTAATGTAGTGTAATGTAATGTTTGTTATTTTGAAAAGTTTTTATAAATAAATCATCTTTACAAAAATCTTAGTAATCATAGTAGTCTAATTACTTTGTTCATCCAAGTATACAATGTCTGCATTTGCATATATACTACATAGCATGCTCAAATTTAGTGCAATTGCAAAATTCACTTTTAGCAATTTTCGCCAATAGGTGGAAATGCACTAGAAGACTTTTGTTGAGCCCTGTATTTTAACTAAATGTTTTGTACACACCACACACAATGATGAAATTTAATTATGGTAAATAAAAATACATACCACAATTTAAAACGCACTTCCAACAATTATAAACTGGCAATGTTACTTGTTCTTCGCGTAGCCCTGCATAAGATTTTTTTTATATTTCACAAACTTTTATTAATATACTATATATAGCACAGCAGGAAAATGCAACAGCATATTCGCGATGTCACATCATTTCAAACATAATGAAAATTATATGCATTGCTGAAAACGTGTCTTCTATCGAATATACACTGCTCAAAACAATTAAAGGATATTGCAGTTTTAGGTGGATTTTGTATCTGGTAAACTATTTAGCTGATTGATACATGGTCGACAGACATAGTAGGTTATATGAGAATAAATTACACATGTTTGGCAGAAAAAAATGCATTTTACTGCGCATTTGTGTACTAAAGGAAAAAAACACAATTTGTGCATATGAGAAAAAAAGAATAAGAAAAGGTGTTTTCTTCAAAGAAAATCATTTTCAGTAGGGGGTATGGTTTCCACGGGCGGCCAGCAACGTTGAACACCTTTGAGGCATGGACTCAATGAGGCTATTAATGACGAGTTGGGGTATTCTGCCCCACTCTTCCAGAAGAGCTCTTTCCAGTTCTTGGAGAGTTTGTGGGGGTTGTTGGCGGCCAGAAACTCGTCTTCCTAGAGCGTCCCAAACGTGCTCGATTGGATTCATGTCTGGAGAACACGCTGGCCATTCCATTCGAACGATTCCTTCCTCGAAAAGGAAATCCTCCACCAGGTTTGCACGATGTGGCCTGCAGTTATCGTCCATTAAAATGAAGTTATCTCCGATTGCTGCAGCGTAAGGGACTACAATAGGTCTGAGGATCTCATCCCTATATCGCGACCAGTCAGAGCTGCATCTCGAATGATGTAGAGGTCAGTGCGCCCGTCAATGGAGATGCCACCATACACCAACACTCCTCCACCGCCAAATCTGACACTTTCGTGCACGAACGCAGGATTATTTTTACTGCCACGGTCCCTCCAGATGAAAATACGCCTATTATCCGGATGCACAGAAAAACGGGACTCGTCAGAAAACAGAATATTGCTCCATTCATTTCTCCTCCAGTTGACATGCTCGGTTGCCCACTCCCTGCGGTCGTGACGATGCCTTGATGTTAATCTAACACATACCATCGGTCGGCGAGCATACAGACCTACAGCATGGAGCCAGTTTCGGACAGTCTGAGTTGAAATCGTGGTGCCTGTAGCCGAGCGAAGGTGTTGTTGGAGAAGAGTAGAGTTCATGGTTCGGTGTCTCCGAGCTGTTAACGCTAAATACCGATCTTCATTGGGCGTTGTTGCCCGTCTACGACCTTGCTCTGGTCTTCGGCCTGCACATCCACTCTCCAAAAAACGGTTCCAGATCCTGGAAATGACACTTTGTGGCACTCCAATGGCTTGCGCTACTTCGGCTTGAGTTTGGCCCCCTTCTAACCTACCAACAATTCTCAAAGCTTCTGAGTCTGTCAAATGACTTCGCTGAGACACCGTACTCATCGAAACAAAGCAATCACTGAATGCCGATCATCCTTGTCTTCATTCTCTTTTATCCAGTTGAAAGTCAAATTTCATTCGCTGCCGCTGAAGCGACGTTTTTGACGTCGAACTCAAAATTTGCATACTCCACAGTTTAAAAACCAGAAAAATTTGCATTTGTGATTCTCTTCTTCTATTTTCGGCAAAAAAAATTTCGTTTATATCTTTATTTTATATAAAACTTCAAATATCCTTTAATTGTTTTGAGCAGTGTAGTATGCCTCTTGAACAATCTATTCCCATTGACAATAATACATACGAAATCCCTAGTGTAGCCCTTTATATGATCAACAGAAATTATAAAGACCATGTATTATGCAAAAATTTAGTTTAATTAAAAAAAAAAAAAAAAAAAAAGAAACGCCCCAACACCAATTATCGCTCAAAGACAGTAAAGTAACCGAATTATTTTATGTGTCCCTCTAAATGAACGATAAATACACTGTAAACCATACTTTTTGTAAAAAATATATAGTGCGCCTCCGTAATGCATGTTATTTTCATTATGTTTGAAATAGCGTAAAAACATTAAAATATACTGCAAAAGACATTTCCCTGTAGGCAGTTATGTAACAGAATTCTTTTTTGTGATCCTGTAAATGAATAATAAAAGCTCGACATTACATATTCTGTAGAAGACATGTTTTAGCACACTTCATGACTGCATATAATTTTCATTATATTTGAAATGGTGTAACATCATGAAAATGCGGTTGAAATTATTTTTTTCCAATGACCGTAATATAACGGGGGAATTTTGATTACAAACGAACTATAAATGCTACACGCTTCATCTCAGTAAGGATCGTATTATAGTAAATTCCAATAGGTTATAAAAATTTCAAGGCAATCCGAGATAATTTATTACAGATAGAGCATGGACAGGTGAACAGACAAAGCGAAGTCAAAAAAACTTTTCAACTATGTAGGAAAGTGTTAAAACGAATCTAAATATCCTCTTTAGTCGAATTTATGATTGATTCGATAATTATATCTTGAAAATAGCCAGATAAAAATACAAATTTATTAAGTTTCCATTTCCTAGGATATATAATTTTACAACAGGAAATTAAAAAAGTATATTTTTCTTGTTACGCGGATAACACTTAAAGTTGTTTCAGCAATATGTTTTTATTGACGCAGCAAAACATTTCCTTAAGGTGTAAAATTAAATGAACGAACATTAAAGCTTAAAAACAAAAATAATATATAGAAATATATGAAAAAAGGCAGCAACGCTTTTTATTAAAACATATATAAGTAATTTTAAATAGAGTATAAAATCGGTCAACTGTAAAATACGCTGGGTCAGCTGTTCAAGTTTATAAAAGAGTTTTAATTGAGATATTTTTTATAAAAATATATGCGATTATAAGTACTTTTATATTTCATGAAGATGCTTTCACATTATTGAAAATATTTAAAAGAAAATTTATGTAATCTGTTTTACATACCGTGTCGTTTTATTTTTCTAAAAATAATCTTTGATTCTATCTTTAAAAGACTTCTTCTAAAAGGTAGATACTAAGATATTTTTGCTAAGATAAGAAATTAAACTTTATCTTCAATAAATTACAGGTAAATACATTTGAGTACGAATTCAGTTTTTTTCAACAAAGCGAAAATGTGCCCAAGACTGGACTCGAACCCAGAATCTTGGACCTACATCGTCAATGCTCTACCGTTTGAGCTACCTGGGACGATAACTGGCGGTCATATGTCGGTCGCTCAGGTAACTTTATTCACAAAAACATTTGGTCTGCCATGCAGACAGTTTGACAGAATAAGCAAGTTATGAAACTCCATTAAAATTATGTGTACGTAGATATATTATTATTTAAAACCCAATCATACTGATTGGTAAAGTTATCATACGAATTATTTTTTTTTCCAACTGAGGGAAAAAATACCGGAACTTGAACCCAAAATATTTGAATTACACTGTCAACCTTTCTCTGGAGTCGTGGGGGAGGGGGCTCTCCTAAAGGTTTTAGCATTTCGTGTCCTAAGTATTTGTGTGTGAAAAAAAAAAATGAATTGGAAGTAGGAAAGTAAAAAAAGTGGAAATTTAAAATAAAAAGTGTGTTGTGTGAGTTTGATGTTTAAAATATGAAGTTATGTTAGATAGGATTACTCCTTGAGACACTAGGAGGCAAGTCCGGCCGTTGTTGACTAGAGATAGTCTGAGTAGCTTAGTCAGTGGCCCTGCCGAATTGCAGAAAAGGTGTGTTGGATGGGTCATCCACTCTCTTTTACCTCAACAGAATTTACCTCATCTAGGGTGTTTCCTTGAGCAACAATGAGGTGCGGATGGCTGCTGCCAACTGTGGCTAATAGAGAGGTTGCTTTGCCACGAAGTCTCACCAACTAATAGGAAGTGTGTGTCATCCAGTACCAAGCCCCTCTTAATAATTCTTCCCCATTTTCTGTCTGGTGTTTTTTTTGCTCTGAGAGTTGAACTGTCGGATCCATATCTCTAGAGCCGGATCCAATCCAGCGTGTCTATGCGTAGGCAGATTTTATTGCGCCGCCGGTTGTATTAGCAGTTTTCTCCCCCTTTTCCTTCCTATGTGAGGAACACAGATGTCGTCTTTGATGGTTTCTGTTGTTCCCAGTGAATTCAGATAGGCTTTGGCAATTTGGAATTCCGTTTCATCCTACCTAGTTTCCGTGTTGCCCGGTATTTGGTGATTCATTTTAGTGTTCACTACGCATTGGCGTATGTGGGTAATTCTTGCTCATCGGATGCCGTCATTGCGACATGTGCACTGTAAAAAAAAAGACATATTTACAGTACAAAATACTGTTCATCTCGCGCACAAACTCAATCACAGTGAATGTAATGTATCTTTCTTTGGTTTCCTGACTATATTGACTTGGAAAATACAGTAGTTGCGTAAAATTAACAGCACAATGTGCTGGCAATTTGGACGCCAGCATTTTGTGCTGTAAAAAATGCGTCCAAATTGCCAGCACATTGTGCTGTGAATTTTACGCAACTAGTGTATTTTCCATGTTAATATAGTCAGGAAATCAAAGAAAGATACAGCACATTCACTGCGATCGAGTTTTTTCTGGCAAATCTACAGTGTTTTTTTACAGTGTGGCTTTTGCGGTGTTTTCTATCTTTCTTTGTTTGTTGCTGCGGTTTTGAGCTTCGATCTCTTACTGACTGGATTCATGCTTGTAATCTTGAGGAATGATTGAACCACCTACCAGAGGGATTTGTCATGTCTTCTCGAGGAGTAATGCAAGTGACAAGTGGGATACATGTAGCCTTCGGCTTGGAGGAGCGAATCGTTCCTCCCTGTTCGATTGTGCAGGCCTTTAAGCGGGGTGCCTCTCGCACATTGGTACTTTTGGTACCCGAGTTGTTGGCCACGTCCTCTCGAGGCTAAGTGAACATATTTCGTTCGGAGCACAGACTTAACCCTCTCGCTGCGCAACCAGAGATTTTATCGGGGATGCATTTTTTCCTCCTAATTAATCCTCCTCTATTATTCCCACCAGTTATTTTTTATTGTAAATTTTGCCTTATTTAATCGGAGCATTTTCCCGATTAAATTAGATAAGAATTTTTGTTTTGAAACACTGGTGACAAAAGAATAAAATTCCATAAATACGCAATTTTTGAAGCGATTTTGATAAAACAATTATGCAGCAAGAGGGTCTTCGGATTGTCACTATTGCTCCATGGTGAAGTCCTATTAGCTTCGGGCTAATTTCTTAGCGTCGTAATTGTGGACACATAGCCACCCTAATGCAGACGTCTACGTGAATTACGGATTTGCCATAATATCCCGGCGGGTTGTAAATTATCCTGCCTCAACAGGGGCTTCGTTCGGAGTTCTTTGTTGTGGTGGGTCTAGTGTCTCCTTGTTCAGCTGTTTCGTCTGAAGGGGTTGTTGTCGTGACGGGACAGCATTTTTTTAGTCTCAAAATATTTCTCGTGCCTCATTTATACCCTTAATATTGGTAAATATTTTATTTTCTAAATGTTCGTTGATAAATAAAGTTAATATTGATGGAATGTGTTTCCCCAAAAATATGTGCAAGAGATCGTCATTTTAATAAAATTACTTCTATGTTGCATAAACTTGCCAAAGATTTAATAATGATACAAGAGAAAATCTATCTAAGATATTAAAAATTATTACCAACGTAAGATTTAAAAACTCGTTTCACAGCAGTTGAATTTATTAAAGAATAAAGAGTATTTCAAATAATACTTTGATCACAAATGCTTATATTTAATACTAAATTTCTAAATAAAAAATACTTTTCTACTATTATATGTCGGCTAACATTTAATATTCTAAATTTTGATCCTGGATAATTATATCAGATAAAATACTTGCAAAGCTTCTTATCTGAAATAAAGTTAGTCAAGTAAGACATCCCTTCAAATCTCATAAAAGGTAATCCTTGTTAAGATATTCAATAACGTGGCTATATAGAAATGTCAGATTCAATTTTATGAAAGGAACTTTCTGAAAATCACCCGTAAGCGAGAACTATGCTTGCGACATAAACAGATAAAAATTTAAATGTCAACGCATATGAGTAGTATGTATATTAATTAAAGAGACTTGCTAAGTCCAGTTTTGGTCGTAATGTTTTAGATTTTAAAATGACGATGAAAAATTCGAAAGATGATGAAAAGAATAAAAGTTGTAAGAAATTTTTATATTAACACTAGGGGGCTCTGCCCCTACGAGCTACGATCGTCAACCCCCGTTCAGGCACCGCAGACTCTAACAACACGCTAATTTGATCGCCTTTAAAAAGATTTCGGAAGATTGAATTATAATTTGAATCTGACAATTATAATCTGACGTAATTTTCACCAAACTTTTCTTTCTCTTTTTAATATTCACGTCAAAATACTTTTGTTAGAAATGAAATATTATGATCATCTTAAAATGTCAAGTAAATGTCTCGCGCAATTTTTAAATTAAAACTGTTTTGCAATATTATTGTTTGTTCATTTTACATAACAAGTGTAATATGACGTAAATTCTCCTATTTAGGACTTCTAACGCATGTTACTGAATTTATTATTTTACAATATTCTTTCTCATTTAAAATCCACGTGTAACTATAGTTTTTATGACGTAATTTTCAATGAGTTCCTGCTTTTTATATTTTTTGTTTATAATAGTCACGTGTAAAATAAATTTTTAATTTGAAGCAAACATTACTGTCTGCGATGTTTATACAGCTGGCAACAGTTTAAATTAATACAATCTCTCTATTCTAAAAAAAAGTAACTACCGCTGTCACCGCCGCCGCCGCCGGTTTTGAATTTTTTGTGACCGGAGGTCTTTCTTCGTTAATATTAAAAAAGACTGTTGCATACAAAAATATGAAAATCGGTGGTTTTATACAGAAATGTTTGATAAACATGCTGATGCAGACAGTTTTCAAATCGAAGAATTATTTTAAGAGATATTTAATGCTAAAGTTGGACAAAATCGTTCCACTAAAAAAGTTTTATAGCAGCAAAAACTATACATGGCAGTGTAATCATTTTTAGATCATTTTATGCGTTAGAATTTGCCGGAGTGCAGATTGCATTAATTTTTTTATTTTGACTCATTTTTTCAGATTTATTTATTACATTTATTTTGATTTATTTTTATTGTTTTATGTGAAAACACTTTTAACTGCATTAAAAATTTGGAAACACTCCAGCGAAGTAATGCATCCGACTTGGCACAAAATCTTAAACTTGTTTACAATGTCGATATTTTGTTGTGCAATTATAATATATTTTAGATTTGCAATATACAGTATAACTTCAAAAGTCCCGCATCATCGTGTCCGACACTATGCCGGATTTTTAAAAATTCCGGATTTTTGAGGAAATATCAAAAGTAGTACTATATTCTTAATGGTACCTTTAGCCTTAATTTATTTCATTATTAACGGATAATTATGTAAGAAAAAGATAAAATTAAATATAAAAAAATCTTACTTTAATGGGTATTTAGAGCCTGCGAGAACTTGTGGAAGAATATCAGTATTCAACCACTCAAGAGCTAGCTAAGCAGTTAGACGTTAGTGCCATGTCCATTAGCCGCGGTATGCATTGCATAAACTTGAGGTACAAGTTCGATCGCTGGGTGCCGCATGAGCTGACTCAAGCAGATAAGTGCAGACGTGTTCAGGCCTGCACTAATCTGCTCGAATATCAACGCAAGGACAGAATTGTAGACCGTTTCGTCACTTGTGACGAAAAGTGGATTCACTTCAACAACACAAGCCGAAAAAGGGGTTGCTCTACGCCCGGTGAGCCCATCGGCAGCGTCACAAAGCGCAATTTGACTAACAAAAATATAATGCTTTGTATCTGGTTGGATTGCCGTGGTATTATCCACAAAGAGTATCTGGAAAAAGGTAAAACCATGGACAGTAAGGTGTACAGCAAGATGCAAGTCCGTGTTGACGCTGCAATCAAAGTAAAATGTCAAAATGAGATCCGGCGCAAGAAGATAATGTTTCCACAAGATAATACTAGATCACTTATGTCTGCATTCACCGGCTGGACTCTGTATGGACTCGAATGGGATCTTTTGCCCCAGCCACCATATAGCCCCGACATCGCGTCTTCGGACTACTACCTTTTTTCACACTTGCAGCTACATCTTGCTGGTGCTATCTTTAATTCTGCACAGGACGCCCGAAGTGAGGTTGATCTGTTTTAGGACCCGCGGGCCCCAAGTTTCTGGGCCGAAAGCTTTGAAAAACTACCAAAACCTTGGCAGAAAATCATAGATTCGGGTGGTGATTACTAACTTCACTAAAGGCACTGCTTTCATGCTTTTTTCCTAACTTTATTAAGAACTTTTTTTTTGGCGAAAACTTTCGTTACAACCTGATATATGGAACGATTCAATGATACATGCTATAATGATTAAAATAAATAAACAACAGTTCGATGGTCTATAAAGCCACATCTAATTATCCAAGTCTCTGTGTGTTCCTCACAATTCAGGTTGGACTGCCTAATTGATCGCGACCATTGTTCCGATGCCGTATAGAAGGCAATTGTTCCACTTATGGAAATAATCTACGTTGTATCACATCTATTCTTCTTCATTTCCATGCCAATATCGTACAACGTATTTCTTGTTTCAAAGTAACATTGCAATTCTCCTATTAAATAGATCGAAAACAGTCAGCAATGTCAAGTACCCGCACGAAACAGAGCGAATGTAAGTTGTACAACTTATTGACAAATATTCTGGATTTCGTTCAAAATTAAATAATTAAAATTATACAGAAGTTAAGAAAAAAACAAGTAGACAAAGAACTTTGCATGATACAGGCATGAATGTCAAGAATGATACATTTTATTAGCATATACTTCTAATGGAAATTTCCCCCGTAATTTAATCGTAGAGATTCGGTACACGTGTAACTCGTAAAATCGAAACTTCACTTAAATACGGAATTAAATGCTTGGTTTTTACTCCGGGGAGAGGGGACCAAAAATAGATGTTTCCGCCAATAGCTCTATAACAAATCATTACTGCACACAACTCACAATAAAAATAAACTTGCGGACTGTATCACTATTTTTAATTCTCAAAACACTATAAAAATTATCGAGAGCCGATGTTTACATCACTTCTCGGATCGGCGTCTCGAACTCAACTCACAAGTTTCACAACAAACCACATAGATGGCGCTTCTAGCGGAACCACTGCTCATCCTGCCCGAGTGAAAATACCACGGACTGACCAATCAATTGATACCATCTTATTTCTGCAAATGCAAACAGGAAAAGTTAGGAATCCTTCAATAAGTTGTTCGCATTATTTTTGCTTTAACTCAAAAAGCGAATGTTCGATTTTAACGAAATTTTTTGTTATTAAAGTACATACCTTGAGAGTCACGTCACTCCGGGAACATTGTTCAATTAAATTTTTTTAAGACAGCTGCACTGAAATTTTTAATTTTTGAGTTGCGTCATTTTCGATTAACCCTTTGGGTTTATTTGACGACTGGGACTCGTCATGCATTTGTCCGCTGTCGCTTCATTTTTTATATTTTATTCATCCCACAAGTTAAAGAAAATCTTTTTTTTTGTAGTATATTTCTCTTACACGCGTTGTCAAAGAGTATATGAGATATTTGTGTTTTGAGAAATTGGTGCAAGATAGAATTTAAAAAAAAAGAAAAAAAACCATTGACAGCCCTGAAACAAATATGAATCCAAGGGGTTAAACGAGCGACTTACCTAATTATTTACTGGCTGTTATGTTTTTATTTATAACCGACTTATTGTACTTGTTATGCAGTAATAATAATAGGTGCATTATTGTACAAATTCAAAGAGGAAAGGATAAAAACATTCTAACAAATTGTTAGCAGTATTTTTGTTATAATTCAAAAGGCGCATCTTCAATTTTAACGATTTTAGTTTTTGTTAAAGTACATATCTTGCGCATTATTGTGCAATTTTTTGGTTGGTGTAAGTATAACTTTACTTTATTAATAATTTTTTAAAAATATTTTTGTATTTTATTTTTCAATGTTAAAAATTGTGTAAAAATCTGGAAAAAATATATTTTACTAACGAACTAACTAATGTATTTTTCAATAATTGGTGTTAGTTTCTTTTTTTTAAGTAAACACTTTGAGAAAAACGTATTTGAAAATAGTGGCGCCAGCCGGCAGATACTTCCACGATTAAATCAAGGACAGTTCAAGGTCAGAGTCTAAAAACACTCTATATTGCATTCTCACCGTAAGCCTTATTACTATCTTCCTATGCTTACCCGGGTAGACCCTCAATTTGGTATTTAGATTCTTCGGTAACTTATAAGTTGCATTATCAAATACTAAGGTATTCAGTGATGCACTTTAGCAATTACGCAGGTATCGCGCTTTGAATTTCCAATGTTAATATTTTCATATACACTGCTCAAAACAATTAAAGGATATTGCAGTTTTAGGTGGATTTTTTATCTGGTAAACTGTTTAGCTGATTGATACATGGTCGACAGACATAGTAGGTTATATGAGATTAAATTACACATGTTTGGCAGAAAAAAAATGCATTTTATTGCGCATTTGTGTACTAAAGGAAAAAAACACAATTTGTGCATATGAGAAAAAAAGAATAAGAAAAGGTGTTTTCTTCAAAGAAAATCATTTTCAGTAGGGGGTATGGTTTCCACGGGCGGCCAGCAACGTTGAACACCTTTGAGGCATGGACTCAATGAGGCTATTAATGACGAGTTGGGGTATTCTGCCCCACTCTTCCAGAAGAGCTCTTTCCAGTTCTTGGAGAGTTTGTGGGGGTTGTTAGCGGCCAGAAACTCGTCTTCCTAGAGCGTCCCAAACGTGCTCGATTGGATTCATGTCTGGAGAACACGCTGGCCATTCCATTCGAACGATTCCTTCCTCGAAAAGGAAATCCTCCACCAGGTTTGCACGATGTGGCTTGCAGTTATCGTCCATTAAAATGAAGTTATCTCCGATTGCTGCAGCGTAAGGGACTACAATAGGTCTGAGGATCTCATCCCTATATCGGCGACCAGTCAGAGCTCCATCTCGAATGATGTAGAGGTCAGTGCGCCCGTCAATGGAGATGCCACCATACACCAACACTCCTCCACCGCCAAATCTGACACTTTCGTGCACGAACGCAGGATTATTCCTACTGCCACGGTCCCTCCAGATGAAAATACGCCTATTATCCGGATGCACAGAAAAACGGGACTCGTCAGAAAACAGAATATTGCTCCATTCATTTCTCCTCCAGTTGACATGCTCGGTTGCCCACTCCCTGCGTTCGCGACGATGCCTTGATGTTAATCTAACACATACCATCGGTCGGCGAGCATACAGACATACAGCATGGAGCTGGTTTCGGACAGTCTGAGTTGAAATCGTGGTGCCTGTAGCCGAGCGAAGGTGTTGTTGGAGAAGAGTAGAGTTCATGGTTCGGTGTCTCCGAGCTGTTAACGCTAAATACCGATCTTCATTGGGCGTTGTTGCCCGTCTACGACCTTGCCCTGGTCTTCGGCCTGCACATCCACTCTCCAAAAAACGGTTCCAGATCCTGGAAATGACACTTTGTGACACTCCAATGGCTTGCGCTACTTCGGCTTGAGTTTGGCCCCCTTCTAACCTACCAACAATTCTCAAAGCTTCTGAATCTGTCAAATGACTTCGCTGAGACATCGTACTCATCGAAACAAAGCAATCACTGAATGCCGATCATCCTTGTCTTCATTCTCTTTTATCCAGTTAAAAGTCAAATTTCATTCGACGTTTTTGACGTCGAACTCAAAATTTGCATACTCCACAGTTTGAAAACCAGAAAAATTTGCATTTGTGATTCTCTTCTTCTATTTTCGGCAAAAAAAATTTCGTTTATATCTTTATTTTATATAAAACTTTAAATATCCTTTAATTGTTTTGAGCAGTGTAGTTGCGAAAGAAACAGCAATGCAGGTCGTTTTTTAAGTATAACTCAAAAACTACTTGAGGGGTGAACTGCCATTTTGAATTCGCATATGTGAAGCTTCTAGAAAAAAAAATTTAAAAAAGAATTTTATTTTTCGAATATTAAATTCAGTAAGTGTAAAATTTTTAAAAAGTCATAATTTTGCACATATTTTTGATTCAAAACAATGGATTTTTACTTTCTTCTATCTTTACAAGAAGAAAGTATTGGATTCATGAAAATTTTCGAATTCCGGTTTTCGACGGATTTACACGTTTTAGAGGTCAGAGAACCCGAAAAACATGTTTTTAGAAAATGTCTGTCTGTGAGTCTGTCTGTCCGTCTGTCTGTGTGTGACATAAATTTTGTGGGCTCTCTATCTCAAGAACTAATGCACGGAATTTTATAAAAATTCAAATTCAGTTAGTCCCTGATACAAATTGATGCTGATTAGTTTTTGGTGCAAATCGCTCAACAGGTGGCGCTGCTATGCTGCATTTTTTATGATTTCCGAAATGGCTCTATCTCAAGAACTAATGCCCGGATTTTCATGAAACTTCAGATTCAGTTAGTCCTTGATATGACTTGATGCTGATTACGTGTTGGTGTAAATCGTTCAACAGGTGGCGCTGCTATGCTGCATTTTTTATGATTTCCGCAATGGCTCTATCTCAAGAACTAAAGCACGGATTTTCATGAAACTTCAGATTCAGTTAGTCCTTGATAAGACTTGATGCTGATTACGTGTTGGTGCAAATCGCTAAACAGGTGGCGCTGCTATGCGGCATTTTTTACAATTTCCGCAGTGGCTCTATCTCAAGAACTAATGCACGGATTTTCATCAAACTTCAGATTCAGTTAATCCTTGACATGAATTGAAGTTTTGTACAGTTTGGTGTAAATCGCTTAACAGGTGGCGCTGCTATACTGAATTTTTTACAATTTCCGCAATAGCTATATCTCAACAACTAATGCTTGGATTTTCAACAAACTCCAGATTCATGTATACTTTGATATGAATTAGTGCTGTTTGTGTTTTGGTGCAAATCGCTCAACAGGTGGCGCTGCTATGCTGCACTTTTCAGAATTTCCATTATAGCGATATCTGAAGAACTAATGCAACAATTTTCACTAAACTTCAGAATCAGTTAATCCTTGATATGAATTGACATTTTGTACATTTTGGTGTAAATCGCTCGACAGGTGGCGCTGCTATACAGCATTTTTCATGATTTCTGCAATCGCTGTATCTCAAGAACTAATGGACATATTTTCATCAAACTTCAGATTCAGTTACTCTTTGATATGAAATGATGCTGACTATGTGTTGGTGAATATCGCCCAATAGGTGACACTGCTATGCTGCATTTTGCACTATTTTCTCAATAGCTCTATCTCAAGAACTAAAGCACGAATTTTCATCAAACTTCAGATTCAGGTACACCTTGATAAATGTTGATATTGATTAAGTGGTTGTGTAAATCGCTCAACAAATGGCGCTGTTATGCTGCATTTGTCGTGATTTGTGCAATAGCTCTATCTTAGGAACTAATGCACGGAATTTCCTCAAACTTCATATTCAGTTAGACATTGACATATGTTGATGATAATTAGGTTCTGGTGTAAATCACCCAATAGGTGGCGCTGCTAGGCTGCATTTTGATGGATTTACACGATTTCATGGACAGTAATATCTCAAGAACTAATGCACGGAATTTCATCTTTTTAGAATCCTCATGATGAGCATAGATGCACCGTGATAATGAATTTTGAAGTATTGACAAGTATGAGATAGAAGAAAGTTTTGTGATGGCTACAACTTACTAGTTTAGCAATGGAACTAACGGTGAGTGTGTAAATTTCGTACAGAATTGTACATTTTTACTCCGGAAGAAATTTTCTTATTGCAAAAAGCGTTACTGAATTATTTACGGAAATATCTCTCTGTCATACTTTCCAAAGAGAATTATTAAAGAAAACAATTTTTAAAAAGGGTAAAATATTTTCTAAATAAGGAAACGTAAACTTTACAGATTGAAAAGTGTTGAAAAGAAAAAAATTAAAACTTTAAATCTCAGATAGCTTTGAGTAGTCTTCCAAATAAAATATAATCTGAGAAAGATGTATATACAGCTTTGGCCAAAAGTATTAGCCATCCCCTAGAAAACACTTGAATCTGAAAGAATGTTAGAAACAACGACAAACGCTTTGTACAAATTTGTAAGCGGTGTTGCCAAACGTCAATTAAAACATGAACAATTTTTTTTTGGAACGATTGGCGGCTAAAACAAAGGAAATGAAATCTTTTGAAAAAATACTTCGAATGTTTTGCCAGTCTTTATTTGACATTCGCAATGCAAAATAACTTCTGTGTGTAATCTAGTGGTGAATTTTACATCATTTAGTTCTAAAATGCCTAAAAAAGGGAACTGTCTATTGAAAAAAGGAGTGAGAACCCAGGTCTTGTATGAATAAGGCACATCTGAAGTAGAGATAAACAAGTTCTTGAAATGTTCTCGATGTGCAGAGAAATCTGCTATTAAAAGGTTCACGGAGACTCGGCCTCAAGTGAACAAGACAAGAAAGGGCAGAAAACGTATGACAATGAAACGTCATAACAGAAAACTAAGAGAGTCTGTTAGATATAGCAAAAAAACTTCTTCTGAGCTCGCTGCAGCTCTGTCAAAAGACATTGAACATACTATAATTGGTCGAACGGCAAGAAGATTGGCAGAAGCTAGTTTAAAGGGGCGCAAAACTAGGAAGAAGCTCTCACTTTCAGAAAACAGCAGGAAGAATCGTTTGGAGGGGTCTCGTCGACATTAACATTTTACGGAGGAGGATTTGTCAAATATTCTGTGGTCCGATGAATATAATTTTGAGGTAAGCATTTTAACTCTTGTTTATAATAAAAAATGACCATCATCGATTCAGAGTCGGCTTTTCTAATGAAAATTAGAATATTTTAAGATGTGTCATTTTTATTTTATTTCCAGGTATTTGGAACACCCGGTGTGACCTTCGAGAGTCGACGTATCGGCGAAGTATCACACCAAGATTACGTGATGCCTATTGTAAAACATGGAGGCGGCAGCAATATGATCTGGGGCTGCATGGCTGCTGATGTCTTTGGTCAAATGTTCGTTGCAAAGACCAGTTGGACAGACAAAAATATATAAATGTACTAGAAACTGTGCTGGTGTCTTCGTTAGTGCGCATTTTTTTTGGTGACACCAATTTGCGTGGCGTCAAGTTCCAACAAGACAATACTTTTTGTCATAAATCAGCCACTACGATTCGCTGTTTTAAAGACAGTAACATTATATTGCTGGACTGGCCAGCGCAACTCCCAGATCTTAATCCAATCAAGCACCTTTGAGGTAAATTAAAATGTAAACTCAGAGAACACAGCATAACACTAACAACAGCTTTGAAAATGTTCTTATTCAAGAGTCGGGTGCCATAAGTGCAGAAAAACCTTCTAGTCTTGAACGCAGTATGCCCCGAAGGATTGCTGCTGTTATTAAAGCCAAAGGTGGAACCACTGAATATCGATATTTTTTGCAATTTTACGTTAATGTAATAATTTATAACAAAATAAGATTTTTATTTTTTACCATAAAAATCAAAAATGTATTAAAAGTCAGGGTGCCTAATACTTTTGGTTAAGACTGCATATATATACACCGAAATAACGTATATAGGTAAAAATAAGCGTGTTTCATCTTTTTACTTTCTTCTATCTTTACAAGAAGAAAGTATTGGATTCATGAAAATTTTCGAATTCCGGTTTTCGACGGATTTACACGTTTTAGGGGTCAGAGATTCCAAAAAACATGTTTTTACAAAATGTCTGTCTGTGACTCTGTGAGTCTGTCTGTCTGTCTGTCTGTGTGTATGTGACACAAATTTTGTGGGCGCTCTATCTCAAGAACTAATGCACGGAATTTAATAAAAATCTATATTCTGTTAGTCCCTGATATAAATTGATGCTGATTAGTTTTTGGTGTAAATCGCTCAGCAGGTGGCGCTGCAATGCTGCATTTTTCACGATTTTCGCAATAGCTCTATCTCAAGAACTAATGCACGGATTTTGATCAAACTTCAGATTTAGTTAGTCCTTGATATGAGTTGATGATGATTACGTTTTGGTGTAAATCGCCCAACAGGTGGCGCTGTTATGATGAATTTTGCAGAATTTACACGATTTTCCCAATAGCTCTATCTTAAGAACTAACGCACGGATTTTCATCAAACTTCAGATTAAGTAAGTCCTTGATATGACTTGCTACTGATTAGGTGTTGGTGTAAATCGCCCAATAGGTGGCGCTGCAATGCTGCATTTTTCACGATTTTTGCAATAGCTCTATCTCAAGAACTAATGCACGGATTTTGATCAAACTTCAGATTTAGTTAGTCCTTGATATGAGTTGATGATGATTACGTTTTGGTGTAAATCGCCCAACAGGTGGCGCTGTTATGATGAATTTTGCAGGATTCACACGATTTTTCCAATATCTCTATCTCAAGAACTAACTCACGGACTTTCATCAAACTTCAGATTAAGTTAGTCCTTGATATGACTTGCTACTGATTAGGTGTTGGTGTAAATCGCCCAACAGGTGGCGCTTTTCTGCTGCCTTTTCCACGATTGCCTCAATAGCTCTATCAATAGAACTAATGGACCAATTTTCATCTAACTTCAGATTTAGTTGTATGTTGACACAAGTTGTTGTTAATTAGGTTTTGGTGTTAATCACCCAATAGGTGGCGCTGCTATGCAGAAATTTTCACGATTTTCGCTATTGCTCTATCTCAAAAACTAATGTACGGATTTTCTCCAAACTTCAGATTCAGTCAGACGTTGACATAAATTGCTGCTGATTAGGATTTGGTATAAATCACCCAATAGGTGGTGCTGCTAGGCAGCATTTTGCTGAATTTAGACGATTTCAGCGATAGTCATATCTCAAGAACTAAAGCACAGAATTTCATATCGTTAGAATCCTCATGAGATGCATAGATTGCCATTTAATTTTGGCAGTGTGATAGCGAATTTTCAAGTATTAACATGTATGAGATAGAAGAAAGTTTTGGGATTGGTACATCCGACTAGTTAATGTTATCTTTATAGTTACAGGGTGTCCAGCGAATAAGACTCTGATTTCAAAGTTAAATATCTCAAAAACAAAGATCAATAGAATTATGCGGTAAACGGGTTATTTATTAGCTAAGCTGTAAAAATGTTATACAGAAATTTCAAAATTTAGTTACAAAAACCGTTAACATGTGGCGCTTTAATCGCAATGCCTATAAATTGTGCTTCGACGTCCAGAGCACTAGCGTCTCATTCCTAGATGGGTTCCCTTTGGAAGAACGAAGAGTAGTAAAGTCCACTTTTTCGTTGGGTTGATGTGCAGAAGTGAAGACATCTGATCACATAATTATTGCACCAGTTTTAGAGAATTTCAATTAATAGAATTTTCAATAAAAAATTTAGAAATCATTATATAAGAATTTGTTAAAATATTTTATTAAATTTAATTTTAATGCCATATAATTATTTAAATCAAAATGCATATATTTAGAAAAATAATTTTGTACTTTTTATTTATTTTTTATATTTTTAAATAACGGCATAATATTTTGATATTATTGTTTATACCAGAATTATTATAAATAAAAAAGTAATTTTACACTTTTCATTTATATTTTAAAATCACGGTATAATATTTTGGTTTTAGCACAACACATATATTTCTTTTCTTTTTAAACAAAGTTTTAAGGACACTAATTGTGAATTAAATTATTTCATTTTTAAAAGGAATTGATGATAAGTCATATCATTAATGTCGAAGTAAAAGTATTTTGGAGGCGGCGGCGTTCCTTTCCAAAACTTCGGATCATATCGCTAGAAGCTGCACCATACTTCTGTGCTCAATGATAAAAAAAATGAAAATGAGTTAATTTAAAATGATTTTTTTAACTTAATTATGTTTTTAAAAATAGAAACTTTGTATTTTTTCATTCAAAGTACTTTCTACAATTAAAAAAATATATATTTATGAATCATTATTATAAATGCTCAATGATTAAAAAAAAGAGTTTATTTAAGTTTAATTAAATTTTAAAACTAAAAACTTTGGGGATTTTTTTAATCAAACTTTTTTTTTACAATTTAAATAAATATTAAAAAGTAAAGATTTCCATTTTTTTCAAATCCGCCTCTGCTTGGATTCGATTCCACTATCTACCAATTAGGAGAGAAAAGACACACCACAGAGATACTGGTATCCAGACCGAAATAGCTTATAACAAAATTTGAACAAATCTCAATTCTGTCACCACATGGTTCCGCTTCTGAACATCACACCAACTAAAATGCGGGCTTCCCACTTTTCGTCCTTCCATAGGGAACCATCTAAGAATGAGACGCTAGAGCTCTGGACTTCGAAACATAATTTATATTGCGATTACAGCGCCATCTGTTAATGGTTTTTGTAACTAAATTTTGACAGTTCTGTATAACATTTTTACAGCTTAGCTAATAAACAAACAGTTTACCGCATAATTCTATTGATCTTTGTTTTTGAGATATTTAATTTTGAAATCAAGGTCTTATTCGCTGGACATCCTGCATATACTTGTTTTTTGTTTAGAAATAACATTTTCCAGATAGAACAATTATTAAACAAGAAAGTCATTTTGATGAAACCCATTTCATTTTTTTTTTTTAATTTTATATACTCAATAAAAAGTGATCATCAACTTTTCTATTTAAAAGACTTTAATTATTTTTTTATTCAATCCCACAATGTTTGAAATCAGCATTAAAAACTAAACATTAAAATTTGCATCGTTTGAAATGTTTTGATAGTAGTCATTAGATAAGAAAGTTCAGTGATTCATTGAGGTAAAAAAACATTAAAAGGTATTTAGTAGTATATAAGTCTTTAAATAAAACTTAATAATTTTCCGGTTACATTAAAAGGGAATTTTGCTGATTCGAAAAGAAAATTGAAGCGTAAATAAGTAAGAGTAATATTTTAATTAGAAATACTTCATTTTCTAAAATATTTTACTTTGGGTTTTAAATGGAAAAAATAATAAAAGTTTATGTTTTGCATACTTTTAACATTTTGTAACAACGTTTCCCTATTTTTAACTCAAATTAATAATAATAATAAATAAATCTATTGAATAATAAATAAATCCAGCCTTTTAAATACACTATTAAAACTAGAGGTTACACATGGCACCTCCTAGGGGTAAAACGCTCGTCTCGCCAGCGACCCCCCTAAGGGAGCCAAAATTGCACACTTAGCTAGGGTGAAAGGGAGGCACCCCAAAACCATGGTGCTTCAGAGGGTGAAAGGATGTACCACAAAGGCGAATAATGGAACCCCTACAATGTTGGTCGATATTTGTATTGGATCGATCGGAACGGCGTGTCGTGTTGGGAAAATCAATTAGTACCGGAAAATTCTATCATTTAATTATTGAACATTGATTCCGATATCTAATGTCTAATAATTACCGGGCAGAATTTTCCTGTACGAATTGATTTACCTATCATGACACGACTTTCCGATCGACTCAATAATATTCCCTTTATAAATATTAAATTAAAAGTTTTTGGATATTAATTTCTTTTTTGAACTACATCATCTGCGATTTGCAAATGTGGTGAAAGTAAACTTCTCACAGAGATAGGAGAAGATTATGCTCAAGAGATTTTTAGTCTTATTCAAAATAAGGCAAAAAAAAAACCTGGCTCTGTTAAAGAATAACGAAATTTACCCAGGGAAAATCTAGCAATAAGAAACTTTCAGTAGAAAGAGGTAGGAGCAGACTTTTCTGTTAGTGACGAAAAAAATGTCCGACAAAATAATAATTTAATTATCTCATACTCTTTCAATCACAATCGACTTCTTTTTTTTTTACATTCTTTAAACAAAAATTTATTTAAATATCACTTTTTATTATGAATTTCGTTAGAAAAAAAATTATGTTGAAAACTAATGACCTACTTTTGAAAGTAAATTTGTATTCTTTCGATAATAAAAAGTAAAATTATTTTAAAAACCTGAAATTCGAGACCATTTTAAAAAGATAAACATAGTATCCATTAAAAAATACATAAATTGATCTTTGCTTTTATATAAAAGCATTATGTAATAAGAAAAGCATCTGTCATTTTTTTTTTATAAAACTAACAATTGTTTTAGCATCGTTATAGGCACTAAATTATTGTTTTAAATACAAAAAATTCTAGAGCAATAATTGCAGATTTCCCTATTAAGTTTGTATATAGCACTGTCAATAGATTTTAATATAAATGCTTTTATTGAGAAATTTTTCAATTGCAATCTCTATAAATTTCTATATAAATTGTACTACAGAAAAATTTCCTTGCCAATCTCAGTAGATTTCTATGCAATTTTTTTTTCAAATATATATACATACATATAAATAACTATACATTCCTAAATAAAAAAAATTTATAGTGCAGATTTCATTGCAGGTGTCTCTATAATATACTCTTCGATGAAAACGATAGAAATGGGCGGTCCTTCAAAACTCTCCATTCAAAGTTCAGATATGCGAAATGTCAACAGATATCTTGAAAGTCTGAAAAATTATATTGTTTTTACGAATGTCGATAGATATCTGTGAATGTTGGAATACTAATATCAATTTAAAACACCAGCCAATGTAAATAGAATATTAAAAATAAGGCATTAAAAATCATGTTTTCTAAAAATGGCAAACTTGTTAAATTTTATTGTTTAGAATACTATTTACGTATTATGATATTATAAGTATCGCAAAAATTAGTTTGGGTGCTTTCTTTTAAAAACTAATTTTGAGTTACATCTGCGAATATCGGTAGATATTGTAAATTTTACGTCTGACATGCAGTGACTTTCGAGATATTGGCCAATATTGATCGGGACATTGGCCGATATCTGTGTGCTACCTGTGTTTTACAGCCGTAGATTTCACTTGCGGACGAAAAGATTGACACACGTCACAACGCATGCGCTAAGTGCTAGTCCCTCAGTGGGGTGCCATATTTCTACCACACAGCACCTTAATTACTCCAGTCACCAACTGAGAAACCAAGCGGCATCCCAACCACATTTCGAAGCCTCATGGTGCCAATTGATACCGAGTTTTAACCCCAGTCTTTTAAAAGACACTGAAAAGTCACTTTCAGTTTTAACAGTATTTCAGAATGCAATTAGAAAGTTATACTTGAAATTAGAAAGAAATTAAAAAAATGTCAGATCCCGTGTTTTACACCAGGGGTATACTATACTTTCAAACAAATGCATATACTCGTACATAGGTATTCTTATATACTACAACATTCATATAACAGAAGATTATATTGCTCTTCCTACATATTATTCTCGCCTACAAACAAACAATTTTTGAATACATGTAAAAATACTGAATAAATGTTCTCTGGTCAGTTCAACGAAAATGATATTTCTATAATTATGCATATTTAAGATTTTTTGAATGACAACAAAAGCTCGAACAGACGCTATACGATTTTATTCATTAACGACTGTCAATAAGCACGAGAAAAAAAATTATTTCTCAAAATTCATTAAATTATGACTCCCATTTCATAAAGGTTTCTGTAATATATATTTAGTAATTAATTAATAATAATTAATTAAATCACATAATAAACCATATAATTTTGGCCCTATCAATGCTAAAATAGCAGGAACTTTCTTCTGCTCTGTTATATCATGCAGAATGAAATTTTGTTCCGTTTCACTTACGTTGTGAAAGACTCAAATTTTTCATCAAATTCTTTAAAGTAGGAAAACATTTTACTTTATTAAACGTAGCAAAAGCGTAAAAATGTAAAAGTAAAAGTAATATAACTTACCACCGCCGTAAATAGTGTAGAACACTATGAAGTATTAATAAAGCATTGTAGTATTCCACCGAACCGTAGAATATTGAAAACCAGAAGTATAGCCATTTTCATCGGCACGATTATCATTTTCGGTAAACTTTTTCCGGTTAAAATATCCCCTTTATTTTCCAACGTCGCCATTTATAATATATATTTAGTAATTAATTAATAATAATTAATAAAACTCTGAATAACGAGGTCGCTGGTAGACATTTTAAACATTTAATAAGTACTTCACAAACAAACACAACACTTACAGAACATAGATCACATGACTACACAAAAATAAACATAAGAGAATTCTCTGGAAAAGAATTGTGGGAAGAATTAAAAGTTTTGGTGCTGCCATCTAGAGTTAATCAACTGAAATACAAACATGACAGTTCCGCAATGTTCAAAACTATTCTTAAATAATTCAATAAAAAAACTGAAAGAATCGCATTAAATTTAATATTGAAATTTTACATCTGTAAATATTTAAATTAAAACTTATAAAATATGAAGTACATATTCAATTATCATTATCACTGTTTTTTTTTGTTTTTTTTTTATAGTTTCTATGCTAAATTCAGCATAGAATTGAAACAATTTCTGCACGAGGAACATATACATAGCTGCCAACTTGTACGGATTTTTGCTACCACTAAAATTTAACAGAAATGTCTTCCTTATTTAATTATCAACATTCACCGTAATTCGGCGATTGAGTTAGGCAAAATGTTCTATTAAATTTTAGTGGTAGCAAAAATCCGTACAAGTTGGCAGCTATGGACATAGAAGGATTTTCATCGCATTCAGTCTCTTTTTTTTCTACCTCTCTTCAATTTTAAGAAGCTGGAAATTGTTCTTCAAACGTGACAAATGAGGTGCTTTCGTACTATAACTAGCTTTATAAATATTTTTTGCGCCGCATATTGTACTTAATGTATATTTTACTGCACTTTATAAGTGCATGTACATTTCATTCTTTTCTAAAGGCTGTAACATCATTAAAATGCACTTGAAATAATTTTTCCCATTGACCGTAATGTAACGAAAGAATTTGACTGTCCACGTAATTAAACTATACATCCGATTTTCATAAAATTTGAAATGACTCAACAAAATTTTGCAACAATTATATATTTAAAATTTCAGATAACTCGGTAGTTTTTGCTCTGTTATATGCGGGTGGACGTACCGACAGACGGACAGACAGACGGACCGAACGACGACTATAGGTGCTACGTATTTATATAATTACCAACGCACCTGAAAACAGAAAAAATAGCAAATTTACCGGTTATTTATTCTCTCAAAAGTCGCCGTAATTTATCATTGATTGAAAATTATAATTACGAAAGATAATTATTGTTGCATTCTTCCTTAGTACACACGCTGATGAATTTTCCCGGATCCACGATCACCACTCGTACAGACTTCGAAAGAAATTTTATTTTTATTTGATATGCTACCACCACCAATATAAATACGTGATATCAGACACGATGTGGGAAGGATTATCAAAAACGCTAAACTGATTCAATTAACATTAGCGAACAATTTATTTACAAAACATATCATTAGTTACATTTAAGAGCTCGGATATAGACGATCCGGCCAAATACTAAGTTATACATCAAGTACTTTCTGCGCACTGAGTCAGCTTATTAAATTACACTATTTCCTTCTCACCTTACGGTATCCCATCAGCTTTATTGGAGGATCTCCTTGGACCTCCCGCAGCGAATTCTTTCTCCACATAGGACTTAAGACAATGCACCTAACTGCACTCTAGAACACTCGACTGAAAACACATACAACCTCTTCTCACTAGGTCTACGCCAGAAATCCTCTGTCTCGCTCTCTCTCTCTCTCTCTCTCTCAACTGTGCCTAAAACAGACTTCGGACTTCCTTCCTTCCCACATGAACCCTTCTCTTATCTAAAACTTTCCCCTTCCCTTTTCCCCCTATCTCGCTATACTGTCCGTGAACTGTCTGTCTTATTTGAAGGATGTGTTCTTGAATAGAAAGGGAAATTGTAATTTCTTGATGCAATGGAGCTTGTTCATACAAAAATACCTAACTAAAATAGTTCGGATCAACTTCAAGATAAGAAAAAACATTACTTTAAGCACCTCGTACGCAGAAAATGATACATATAATGTAATACAATAGATCAGTAAAAAGATAACATCAGATAATAGTAATCTTAATAAGTTACATGCTCATTAGCGTTAGAAACCTGACAATTATGACACCGAAATTTCTTTTATTATTCCTAATCTCCGAGATTTGAAATCTCAGAAGAGAATCAGCTATATTACCTAATTTTCAGATTTAGATATTTAGAAAAGTAATTTATTTGAAAAAAGACGAAAGAAAAGAAATAGCTCTATTAGCAACATCCAGTAAATGAATTCGTAAATCTTTTCGAATACATTTTCTACAGTTAGACGGAGTCATTAATTCAAACCAACTCATTTCAAGGATTTTTTCTCCTTTTATTTTAGGGACATTAAATGAGATTTTACTCTTAATGGGGATTTTACTGTTTTTCGCTTAATGTTTGCTATAACAGAAAAAAAGGACTTTCTTCCCTTTGGTAAATTAAATGAATTTATTTTTCAAACTTTATGTTCAAATGAACTGTCAGAGTTTACTTTTAATACAAGCAATCATAATACCATATTTGTTTTGTTTTTTTAACGTACAATTTTTGTAAATCTAAATACTATGCAATTTAAATCATCTAATATTTAAATTTGTCAATTTACATGGGAATGTCTACATATTTTTTTTTATTCCTTTATTATTTATTTGTTTGTTTTTTATCTCTGTAGCAGACGACGTTTTATAAAATTTAAATGAGGAAATTTTCAAATTCCAGCTACATGAATTATTTTCTAAAACGAACCACATTTTCAAATTTAGATGACATATTTGCAATTCTGCTTATAAATCAATAGCTGATCAATCTATATGATTTGCAATATTAATAAAAAAAGTTTATTTATGAAATTCTAACTGAATTAAATGGTTTTAAAACAATTAAAATATACTTTAATATGTACAGTTTATAATTAAAATGCCTTGCTGTATAAAAGACAATTTTGGTTTAAAAAAAGCCCAATTTTGGCCACAAAAAGCTGGCTAAAACAGATAAAAGCTAAATGTGTAGCTTTTTTAAATTTTAGTCAGTTTTTGTACGATCCTGCAATTTAGTAAAGATTCCTATCTCCTATTTTTATCTTTTTCAGATTATTAATTTGATTTTTTTTTTATCTCAGACCCAGGCAAAGTCGGGCGGCAGCTAGTGAACTACATTACAAGTAAACTACATTATAAATTACATTTTTGAAACTACATTAGAAGATTTACATAATCATTTAATACATTTTAGAAAGATTGGAGGATTTAGGTTGGGTTGGGTTGATTGTTGACGGCCGATTATCTACTCGAGGGATATAGGCCCTAGGGGGAGTGCCCTTCGTGGGGGTCTTTCTAAGGGAACCTAACCCGTATTTACGCAATTGGAGGATTTAGAAGGATTAATTAAATTTGAATTTATAGGAATTTTGTGCAATATTTATAACCCCACTCAAATCTTTTATTTTAAATATTTTTCTTGGTATTTCGAAGAATTAGGAAATGTGCAAATATAATGTTCTTACAAAAGGAATAAAGAAATATTTCCGAATTGAAAATCCCCCCCCCCCCTCCAGCGTCAAGAAAATTGAAAAGATGCAAAGACAAGAGAAATCATCCTCTTAAAAATATTTTTGTTTTGTGTAACCAATAAAACTTTTGGAACAAAATAAAATAATGCATCTATAACTCATTCTACACTGCATTAGTACTAATCGATGTATTAAATGGATTTTGTAACAAGTTATTTTAGTGGTACTTATAAGTAACCTCAGTAGATAAAGGGTTAAATGCATAAACCCTAAAAATACACCAAATAAAAAGCAAGACATAGATATCGTTTAAATTATTCGTCTTAGATCATATTTCAGAGGAAAGTGCAACAATCTGTAGTAAAACTGGGCTTTCCTGAAAATTTAATCAATTATGAAACAAATTGAAAACATCTATCCTAGATGAAGCATTTTAAATAATAAAAAACGAACTAACTTTATAAATTTTCTTGTTCACTGAATTTACAAATTCTATTCTTTTTTCCTTGTGCTCTCTTTATTTAAACTTTTGTATTTATTTTCAGAGACAACTCTGTAATTTTGTGATTTCAAACAGCAGATATCGGTCAAGCATATATTTAGACGCTGTAGTTTGTAACAGTATTTGAAGAATAGAAATCCATTCATATCATAAGCTACGGTTATTTATTATAAAGAAAAAGATTCTTTTCACTCTGTACTTTTAGATAACCTAGATTTTATATTTTCTTCTAAACAACATAAAACGTGAAGGTTTGTGATCTACACAATGAATGTATCTGGTTTTGTTTTTCATTTTAGAACATTTCAATAAAATATACAGTAGCGTTCAAAAGTATTTTGAAAAAGATAATAATTCACTTAATCGAAAATAATAATAAAATACAAAAATCAACATTTATTTTATTTAACCATATTCAATGTTTTAATTTTAATCAATTAACAATAAATATTAATAATATTAATAAAATTATATATATATTTATATCTCAAATTTTTCATGCTGTAACTCTCGAATTTTTGAACCGATTTGGATAAAATTTTTCATATGCATAGTACATACTAATGCCTCGACAGAGTTCGTTGGCCAGCTTCATCCGCCATCTTGTTTCAAAATGGCGGCCATTTGAATTTTGTGTACACGTTTGGAAATTTTCAGGTTTCCTAACTTTCTCCTTAAAATGACCTATGTTGTTAACTTACACTGTGAGACGCTTTAAAATATCTTTCTAACATTCTGTTTAAACTGATATATAAGAGTTTGCATTTTGTGAAACGTAACATTTTCTATAAGTATACAATGTTAGAAAACATAAAAATTTTTCAAAAATTCCAATGACCGGCATTTTGAAACAAGATGCCGGATGAAGCTGGCCAACGAACTTGGTCGAGACATTCGTATGTACTATGTATATAAAAAATTTCATCCAAATCGGTTCAAAAATTCGAGAGTTACAGCATTACAAACTCAAATATATATATATATATATATAGTATATATATAATTTTACTAATATTATTACTATTTATTGTTAATTTTTTAAAATTAAAACATTGAATATGGTTAAATAAAATAAATGATTGATTTTTGTATTTTATTATTCTTTTCAATAAGTGAATTATAATCTTTGTCAAAATACTTTTGAGCGCTACTGTATATAAATTTATCATTATAGACACTTGAACTGTTGTTTATTTATATTCATCATTGTAATATGCGTCATTGAATCGTTCTATATATTTCATATCTATTAATCTACCTTAAAATTGTATTTGTAAGTGTAATCCTTTTTCTTAAATTACTTTTCTTCGACACAGAAATTAACATTCTATATTGAACAAAATTTTCAAAATTTATATACTTAAAATTGTGGGTAAACAAACAATAACCACTATATGAAACTTTTGACTCTTTAATTTTATAGGAATTATGAACAACGTAAACGTACATATGACTGAAAAAAAATTTTACAAAAATATAGCTTACTAAAATTATAATTCCCACTTCATTGATGTGCATTATGTGCCATCTACGATTGGGCTTCGTATCATGTGCATTCACGATTTTTATAATTAATCAAAAGTCATTTATAAAAAAAAAAGGGAACATCAGATTTGAAATTTAACATGAAAAGTAATTAAATGTTTTGTATTTTCAGTCAAAAATCATTATATATATATTTAATATGTTTTAACGTGTATATATATATATATATATATATGTGTGTGTGTGCATATATATATATATCAAAAATAAAAACTGTTTCATTCATTTACTAAATAATCAACACATGATAATACTTGTATTATTTTTTAGAATTTTGTTTTTTGTATATTATGCCCCAAATTATGTATTAAATCAAATAAATTCCATAACTTAAAAAATAAAAAGTTATGAAAGCAGATTAGAAGATGTGTGCAATAATAATGTAAAATTAATACATAATTCGTTGGTTACATCTTATAAACTGAATCTGTACTTTTAAGCACCGCCTGGTCAATATAGCTCAAAATATTTCACAACATTAAAAAACTAAATTTGCACAACATACCATTGCACCTTTTATACTTTTTCCAAAGGCTCTTTTATAGCATTTATAATTATATTCATCCACCCCTTCTTAATGTAAATTAAGAATACAAATTTTCTCTGCTTTTAACATACAAACCAATTGCATATCAACAAAATATTTATCGGTAATCAATAATTACACTACTTGGCAAAATAGTACTTATTAAATTTTTACTGCACTGTTTATCCTAAGAATTTCAATACGCTGAGTTAAAAAATGCCGAGTCTTTTTCCTTTATAAAGTATCCCCACCCCCCCGCTAAAAGGGAGGATAAATATCAAGATTAATAACAGAAAATATATAGCAGAGTAAAAAGAAAAACGTGTAAATACGCTTAAGGGGTCTGAGGACTCTTCAAGCTTCAAAATTTTCGAAATTTTAATTTTTTCAGATGTTAAACTCCTATTTTTTCTGAAATTTTTGGCATAATTGTTTCCTTCAAATTCCCATTAGAACAAAAGTTAATGCTTTTAGAATTGTACCCACTCAATAGCTGATGCGGCGTTTCCGAAACTTTGAAGTTATTTTTCTCCAAATGACGTTTTTGAACATAACGCGCAGATTACATCAAAAACTTCTGAATATTTGTTCATGAAATTTTCAAAATATATGTTTTATATTAGTCTGCATAAACTGAACCACAGCCAAAGTCAATGAGTGCTTCTTTCGCGAGTTCGACTGTGACTGAACCTAAAATTTCATTTTTATTGTTCAAACAAATATATATTTGTTTTTTAGTGATGACACTGTTGAAAATTTCAAACTTTTGTATTAGCTAAATACAACTTTGTATTAAAATATAAAAGTGCTTTAAATATAATTTTTTTAGGTTCAGGGTAATTATTGTAATCTGAAGTATAAGTAGGCACCAAAATTTTCCTTCCAGTAGCAATATTTTCTACTCTTCAAATCTATAACAGTTTGGATGCGACCTTCGACAATACTTTGGTTCGTGACGTCACTTAAGAAAGATCTCCACTTCATTGCTCAGGGAGATCTTTGGAGAACTACATGATTCTTTATTTCTGATTTTACCTATTAAAATCAGGAATAAAGTTCTTACACCAAATGCTGCCTCCGCACCCCCCCCCCCTTTTTAAGGATATTTTTTTCTGAAATTTTAAAAATTTTTATCATAGTTTTTGCATTGATAAAAGATCAACGTTCATTGTTATTTTTTTTTTATCGCTGTTAAAATAATGTTGTTTTTCTTTTAGTATTTTTTCATATATTTTTTCAAAGTAAAAAACACTTAATTTTTAATTTTTAAAAAAAAGGAAATAGCAATAGAATGTTGAAGTAAAATGAAAAGAAGGTCTGCCTTTATTTTTTAAATTTATTTCATTTTTCAGTAAAATATATTTTTAATAATTTATTTTAATTTAAATGCTGTTACTTTTTAAACAATGAAATATTAATGAATTAAGGTTCGGTTATCCCTTGATATGCTTTCTACATTTTTTTTTTTCAATATTATACAATGAAGTAATCAATATTCGTTGTTTCAGAAATGGATGTCAGATAATTTCTAATCATTTCAATGCTATGCAATGATTCGGTTTTAGTCGGATGAAAAACGCCATGTAACCCCAAGAAAGCGTAGCCTGACCAGAACAAAAAGTACGCGAGTAGACTGACAGGTCTATCTGGAGCGTAAGTGGGTAATTCATAGTGTATGGGTTTAATTATTCTGATAAAGGATTGAAGTGAAATTTCTCTTTTATCTCAATGAGTATTTTAGACACTTTTGTGAAAAGTTTGACTAAGGCATTTCTTACTGCTTAATTTCCGTGCTTATAAGATGGATTATGAAAAATGGACAATTTTCCTAAACCGTCGGGATATCCGGAGTTGAAAAGTATTCATTGACGTAAAATCCGGAGTTTATTTGCATTAAAATAATATAGAGAAAATCCGGACTTTGAAAAGCTGACATGATAAGCGGAGTGACGTCAAAAACCGGGTGTCGGGATAACGGGGTCCGACTATATATATACATGTATATTGAAATTATTGAAGCAAAATAAATAAAAAATATGCTTTTAAAGGTTTGTTATTAATATATACTTATTTTTCAGTAAAATATGATTTTAATAATTTCTTTAGCATTTAAAAACTGTTAATTTTTTGTAAATAATATTTTAACACCAGATGATTATAAATATGTGCTGGAAAAATTTAGCAATCAAAATGAGAAGTAAAGTACATACTAAAGTAACCTATAAGCATCTGGAGTTAAAATCTCCCACAGAATATCCCCCCCCCCCCCCCCCACACACACACACTAAAAAAAAATATTTTTATTATTATTATTATTATCCGAAGAGTTTTTGTGTTTCAGAATTTTAAGTTATTATTTTACATTGCTTTTTCATTAATATGTAAAAAAATAGAACAGGATAGAATTTAGCGAAAATTATACCCCTCCCCTCCCCCCTTCCTTCTTTCTTTCTTTCTTTTTTTTTTTTTTTTTTTTGTAGTGTGTGTTTGTGAATCATTATCAAAAGTGTATAAACGCCATTCACCGTAAACTTATAAACTCACAAAGTACAATAAGATGAGAAAACATATTATTATTTTTTAAAGTATTATATATATTCATTTTAATTTAAAATATTACGCGTTTCCTTTTTTATGCTTATTTTGTATTGTTTGCAAAAAGATAAATTTTAAGATTTAAGAACTTATATTGATACCTTAATTAATAAAAAACAATAATTTAAAAAGCTTACTTAGTTATCATTACTAATATGTAAAATAATCTTAAATACTAATATACTCTAATTAATACTTATTACTCTAAATTTACTTTAGGATTAATACTCTAATAATTAAAATATCCTTTCTGTTAATCATTTGCTTATATTTATTACAAAATATTCTACAATAATATATAATTCACATACATACATATATTACTATGTTATATTAATAAATTTTTTTCTTTTCATTTCCTGTGTAAATATGAATTTTATGCAAGGTTATTTAATTTACCATGAAAAAACAAAATATTGTTATTAAAAATGATTTTTTAAAGTAAGCTTAATTTAACTTGTAATGAAATGTTGTGATAAAAAGGAATAAGTAAAACACTCGACTATATAATATTAACAAAAAATAATAAAGAAAATAGTTTCACTTAATTATTATTACGAACATTTAAAATAAATTTTCTGCAAAATATACTATCACAAAGTATAATTCACGCGTACAATTTTCTTGTACTTTACATATTCTTTATAAACATGGATTTTGTAAAAGTTTATTTACTATTACTGTACTAAAGTAAAATGTCTTTGATAGAAAAAAAATCTTTAAATATAACTTCATTTTAACAGTAATGAAATAAAGCTATTAAATGAAACATTTAATATATAACACTTTAAATAATAAGAAATAATACTTAAAATAATAGTTATTAAAATACTTACATTATTTTAATTATTGGTATTTAATATATATCTTTTGTTGTTCAAATAAAAAAATATACTACATTTTCTACAGAATATTCTACAGCAATAAATATAATTCTATAATTCACACACATAATTATACATATATTATTTTTCAGACTTTACATATTCTTTGCAAATAGAGATGTTAGAAAAAGTTGTTTACTATACAAAAACAAAAAGTTTTTCATATTTATTTTTAATGAAGTATTGCAATAAAAACTAATAAATGGAAAACATGAAGATATATAATACTTTGAAAAATAAGTAACAATATGTTTTCTTACCTTGTACTTCGCGGGTTTATAATTCTTGCGCTGAATGATGTACATCCATTTTTAGTAATGTTTTTTTGTCAGAGGGAATAGAATACACCTTGTGTTTCCGCCCGCGCCCATTCATGTAATTTAGAATGGCATGGAAGTATCATATAAGACAGCGACATATGTGTACTTTTGACAATATTTAATAAGAAAAATAACTTAAAATCACAAAAAAAAAACACGTGCTGTTCTTGCTCCAACATGTGAGTGAACGCCGGACAAAAGCCACGCGTGCGAAGGAGAAAGAGATCCTCTTAAATCGGTAGATCTCTCTTCAATGAAGTATGCCACTAAGTTCAAACCAGTTCCCAGGCCGGTGATTTCGAAGGTCACGGTTTGGAGCCCTCTATAAATTCTAATTCTCTACATCTTGCTATTTTTTAAATACATGAAAGAAAAAACTTGTATCTTTCATCTCAATACAAATTTTGTGTTTTAAAATCATACACATTTTAAGATATTAAATGTCGAAAGTGGTCTTATATACTGAAGTTATAAATATTGAGATGTTTCACATTGTCACCTAATATCGCACATCACACAACTCAGTTGAAATGAGATAAACAGGCAGGAAAATATCTTTAAAAATTTTGAACTTCGCAGAAATTCGAATGCAATTATCTATGATAAGATTACTAACCATTGATCCTAGATCGTACCAATAGAATTGGATAATCAAATATCTTTATATATAAATAGCATTATACCGATAATTTAAAGTAAAGTCAAACTAGTCGGATGTACCAATCCCAAAACTTTCTTCTATCTCATACATGTTAATACTTCAAAATTCGCTATCACACTGCCAAAATTAAATGGCAATCTATGCATCTCATGAGGATTCTAACGATATGAAATTCCGTGCATTAGTTCTTGAGATATGATTATCGCTGAAATCGTCTAAATTCAGCAAAATGCTGCCTAGCAGCGCCACCTATTGGGTGATTTATACCAAATCCTAATCAGCAACAATTTATGTCAACATCTGACTGAATCTGAAGTTTGGAGAAAATCCGTACATTAGTTTTTGAGATAGAGCAATAGCGAAAATCGTGAAAATTTCTGCATAGCAGCGCCACCTATTGGGTGATTAACACCAAAACCTAATTAACAACAACTTCTGTCAACATACAACTAAATCTGAAGTTAGATGAAAATTGGTCCATTAGTTCTATTGATAGAGCTATTGAGGCAATCGTGGAAAAGGCAGCAGAGGAGCGCCACCTGTTGGGCGATTTACACCAACATCTAATCAGTAGCAAGTCATATCAAGAACTAACTTAATCTGAAGTTTGATGAAAATCCGTGCGTTAGTTCTTAAGATAGAGCTATTGGGGAAATCGTGTAAATCCTGCAAAATTCATCATAACAGCGCCACCTGTTGGGCGATTTACACCAAAACGTAATCATCATCAATTCATATCAAGGACTAACTAAATCTGAAGTTTGATCAAAATCCGTGCATTAGTTCTTGAGATAGAGCTATTGCGAAAATCGTGAAAAATGCAGCACTGCAGCGCCACCTGTTGAGAGATTTACACCAAAAACTAATCAGCATCAATTTGTATTAGGCACTAACTGAATATCAATTTTTATTAAATTCCGTGCATTAGTTATTGAGATAGAGCGCCCACAAAATTTGTGTCACATACACACAGACAGACAGACAGACAGACAGACAGACTCACAGAGTCACAGACAGACATTTTGTAAAAACATGTTTTTTGGAATCTCTGACCCCTAAAACGTGTAAATCCGTGGAAAACCGGAATTCGAAAATTTTCATGAATCCAATACTTTCTTCTTGTAAAGATAGAAGAAAGTAAAAATAAAATGTTAAAACATATACACAAAATTATCGAGACGGTGCTGTGCGAAACTTAATCTCCTTTGTTAAGAAAAGAAAAAAAAAAGTTTTTATTTCGTAATAAAAGGTATGACAATAAGTTGGACTGATAACATCCTAAAAAAATCATAATATATGTATACTAGGGGGCTCTGCCCCCTGCAAGCTACGCACGCCAATCTCCGTTCAGACACCGCAGAATCTAAAAGCACGCTAATCTGATCGGTTTTAAAAATATTATAGAAGATTGAATTATACTTAAACTAGTATGTTGTGGCCATCACAAAACTTTCTTCTATATAAATCACGTCAATTAAGTCATTTAAATAGTTTAAGAAATTACATCAATTTAGAACCAATTCGTATCAAAGTATACCTGAAATCGAAGTTTGATGAAAATTCGTGCATTAGTTATTGAGATAGAGCTGTAGGGGAAATTCTGAAAAATTCAGCATAGCAGCGCCACCTGTTGAGCGATTTGCACCAAAACACAAACAGCACTAATTCATATTAAGGTATACCGGAATCTGAAGTTTGATGAAAATCGGTGCATTAGTTCTGGAGCTAGAGCTATTGTGGAAATCACAAAAAATGCAGCACAGCAGCACCACCTGTTGAGCGATTTACACGAAAAGTTACAAAACATCATTTCATGTCAAGGACTGACTGAATCTGAAGTTCGATGAAAATCCGTGCATTAGTTCTGGACATTGAGCTATTGTGGAAATTGTGAAAAATGCTGCATAGCAGCGCCACCTGTTGAGCGATTTACACCAAAACATAAACAGCACTAATTCATATCCAGATATACCTGAATCTGAAGTTTGTTGAACACCCAAGTATTGGTTCTTGAGATAGAGCTATTGCGGAAATCTCAAAAAATGCAGCATAGCAGCGCCACCTGTTGCGCGATTTACACCACAAGGGGCAACACGTCAATTCATGTCAAGCACTAACTGAATCTGAAGTTTGATGAAACTCCGTGCATTATTTCTTGAGATTAAGCTATTACGAAAATCGTGTAAATGCTTCAAAATGCAGCATAGCAGCGCCATCTGTTGGGCGATTTGCACCAAAACGTTACCAGCACCAACTCATATCAAGGATTAACGGAATCTGAAGTCTTATAAAAATCCGTGCATTAATTCTTGAGATAGAGCTTTTGCGGAAATCCTGAAAAATGCTACATAGCAGCGCCACCTGCAGGGCGATTTACACCAAAACCTAATTAGCACCAATCTATATCAGGTACTACATGAATATAAATTTTTATTCAATTCTGTGCAGTAGTCCTCGAGATAGAGCGCCCACAAAATTTGCGTCACATACAGACAGACAGACGGACGGACAGACAGACAGACAGACAGACTCACAGACAGACATTTTGTAAAAACATGTTTTTTGGAATCTCTGACCCATAAAACGTATAAATCCGTGGAAAACTGGAATTTGAAAATTTTCATGAAACCAATACTTTCTTCTTGTCAAGATAGAAGAAAGTAAAAAAACTGTGCAGATCTCCCTGTAAACGGGTTTCCATTCAATTTCCTTTGATTTCAAAAATTTAAGTCCGAATCAGTTGCTGTTAAGACAGCCAATGGTTGTTTTCGTGTTTGATTAAAGAGGATCAGTTAAACATTTGAAAATAAGCTAAAACTAGTATGTTGTGTCCATCACAAAACTTTCTTCTATATAAATCACGCGAATTAAATCCTTTACATATTACAAGAAATAACAACGATTTAGCACCAATTCATATAAAGTGTATCTGAATTTGAAGTTGGATGAAAATTCGTGCATTAGTTCTTGAGATAGAGCTATAGCGGAAATTCTGAAAAAAATGTAGCATAGCAGCGCCACCTGTTGGGCGATTTACACCAAAAGTAAACAGCACTAAACGATATCAAGTTACACCTGAATCTGAAGTTTGTTGAAAATCCAAGCATTAGTTCTTGAGATAAAGCTATCGCAGAAATCGCAAAAAATACAGCATAGCAACGCCACCTGTTGAGCGATTTATACCAAAAATTAAACAGCACTAACTTATACATCAATTCATGTCAAGGACTAACTAAATCTGAAGTTTGATGAAAATCCGTGCAATAGTTCTTGAGATACAGCTCTTGTGGAAATCGTGAAAAATGCAGCACAGCAGTGCCACCTGTTGGACGATTTACACCAAAAATTAAACAGCACTAATTTATATCGGGGACTAACTGAATCTGAAGTTTGATGAAAATTCGTGCATTTTTTCTTGAGTTAGAGCTATTGCGATAATCATGAACAATGCAGCATACCAGCGTCACCTGCTGGGCGATCTTCACAAAAAAGTAAACAGCACCAAACTACATTTTGGACTAACTGAATCTGAAGTTTTATAAAAATCCGTGCAGTAGTTCTTGAGATATAGCTATTGCAGAAATCGTGAAAAATGCCGCATAGCAGCGCCACCTGTTGGGCGATTTTCACCAAAAACTAATTAAGTCCAGTTTATATCAAGGTCTAACTAAATATGAAATTTTGTGAAATTCCGTGCATTAGTTCTTGAGATAGAGCGCCCACAAATTTTTTGTCACATACAGACTCACAGACAGAGTGACAGAGTGACAGAGTGACAGAGTGACGGAGTGACAGAGTGACAGACAGACTCACAGACAGACATTTTCTAAAAACCATCAAATCGTGTTCAGGGCATTCTAAAACGTATAAATCCGTCGAAAACCGGAAGTCGAAATTCTTCACGAATCCAATACTTTCTTCTTGTAAAGATAGAAGAAAGTAAAAATGAATTAAGTGTACAGAGTCTTTGTGTCCCATTATTTTAAAACAATTTCTATAACAATATCCTAAGTCATGTGACTATCGCCAGGTTCAGGTGATAAGTCGCCAAATATTATTCTATCGCCATCATTTCATCTATATTATAATAGTCCAAGCCATGTAACTGCCATAAATAAATACGCTCTGATCCCTTCGCTTTTCATATGAAAGTTTGGCTCAGATATCATATACGGCCCCATATTGGCGCGATTATTTTTCCGACGGTTAATTTGGGAAAACATCAAAAGCATAAACAACAACATCCGGCTTACCAAATCAAGCAAAATTACGATACTATGGCGCCAGTTAAGTACATGTTGCGTATATGACATTGGCGTCAGAAAAAAATCGCGGCAATATGGGTCCGTATATGACATCTGTGCCGAAAATTTTCCCTTTTGATAAAAAAATCAAATTTCTTTTTCGAATAAAACTACATAAAAGTTTCCATGGTCGCAAAGAATTCTTGGTACTGTTACGCTAGCCGGGTGCAAATCTCGCCAATAGCTATTTTTCAACTCGCCAGTTAGCATTTTTTTTTTTCGAGTGGTAAATTAAAACATTGCTTTGAAGTTGAAATTAAATGTCATCATTTGTTACATCATTTAATATTGGCCAGATGTCATATACGCACCGGGTTAGGCGTGATTTTTTTAACGAAAATTTGGCGAAAACCTCGTTTTCGAATACCAGTTACATATGTATTTTTGGTACTACTTAGTTTCCCCGTCGACCAAAAATCTATCACCAAACTATAAGATGAAATGCGAATAATGGTTGATCGTAAATGTCACATTCACCCGACTTTAAGCAAGTTACATGTCTTTACGTCATCAAGTGATTTTTATTTCGACGTTTTATTTGTATATTTATTAATGTTATGCTATTTTCTTTGTTCTTTCGTTATTTAAAATAAAAATTATGGCAATTTGTATAATTTGGCGAGTGGTTTGGCGATTTATATAATTTGGCGAAATGGGTCGACGGAATAACTAAGTAGCATCGTATTTTTTAAATATTTTCTATTATTTTTAAAGGAAAATAACCAAAAATATAATTAACTATAGAACAAAACAATTTATGTAATTTAAAAAAAGAAAATAAAGTAAATAAACATTTATATTAAATAAACAACAATAGTCGGATTACCATGTCAACCAAAATAGTGCCATTTTGGTGCCAATTAGGTACCCTGGTGCGTATATGACATCTGTGCCTAATATTTTTCTTTTCATTTCGTTTAAAAAAAATAAAGAAGTGAAAGCCATTTATTTTAAATGTTTCAGTTTGTATTAAGTAAAATGATAATGAAATACAAATTGAATTATGAATAAAAGTAACAAGATACATTTCTTAGCATACATTTATGGGAGGCCAAACTTCTCGCCAAATTAGTTTAAAATTGTAACCTTTTCTAAAATCTGAAGAAAAAAATATCTGTTATGATTAAAATTTGAGTTGCCATCATTAGAGAAAAGTATATAAAATTAGAAAAAAAATAATATTTCGAAAACTAATTCGAATTTAAAAATTCTAATACCAGTTTTGAGTTCTGCAGATCAATACGAATTTTTGGTGTTAATTTCATCGTAAAGTATTCCGTATTTTAGGAGAAATCGCCGTGAAACATAATCAGTTGTTTAATCAGTCGTTTCATAGAATCGTTACATAAATTCGTTTCATAATATCCGTTTCATTAGGATTTTATATATATAGGGTAGATAAATTAAATTCAAAGAAAACTATTATGTAGAAATATTCCACTTAATAAATTAAAAGTTTCTGAAAACTGGTTGATTCCATTAAATTTGTCTTGATTTACAGCACAAACATTCATATATGGGGCATTCTCACAATCTTTTGACTTTCATGTCCCTGAATAATGATTTTTATTTTAATACACTTTTTGTGTTTTTTTATTATTATTTCATATACTGTGGAACACCCTATTGCATGATTGCATAACAATATTAACGAGATAAATAAGTTTTGGACGATGTTGGGGATTCAAATACCAGGAAAACTCCTATACCGTCCCGTGTCCCTGATGCGGATTTTTAAGTTTGGAGCTGTCTGTATAAAATTGTTTCAATAAAAGTAATTCGATGTAATTTTTTTTCCAAAACTGGGACAATTGTTTTATATAAATATGTAGCAAAAAATTAACCTGCACACATTTTTACGGTTGATATTATTTTTTGAACTCTGTCCCTGAGTTTTTCATCCTTACCGTCCCTCTTGCTAAACTTATACAAAAAACCATTTCAGATTTTTTTCAGACACCACAGAATTTTTTTCAAGTTTTTTCTCATGCAGAAGTATGCTAGAGAAATAATGTCTAAAATTCTTTGACAGGAAATTTACTGCAGAATTTAAATCATCATTTAAATATCAATTTCAAGATCGTGGATTTATTGGTAGTCTTACCGCCCCCAAGGTTTATTCCGGCACTTTTCGAAGTAAATTTTTTAAAAAAATTACTTTAATCCAATGTTAATAACTGTTTCTAAAAATCAATGAACATTGTGGCTATCACTTAGTCTTAACATGATTTGCCTAAAATATGTGGTATTTTCCTTACCGTTCCATCCTTACCGTCCTTTTTTACTTTCTTCTATCTTTACAAGAAGAAAGTATTGGATTCGTGAAAAATTTCGACTTCCAGTTTTCAACGGATTTATACGTTTTAGAATGCCCAGAACACGATTTGATGGTTTTTAGAAAATGTCTGTCTGTGAGTCTGTCTGTCACTCTGTCACTCAGTCACTCCGTCACTCTGTCACTCTGTCTGTGAGTCTGTATGTGACAAAAATTTTGTGGGCGCTCTATCTCAAGAAATAATGCACGGAATTTCACAAAACTTCATATTTAGTTAGACCTTGATATAAACTGGACCTGATTGGTTTTTGGTGAAAATCGCCTTACAGGTGGCGCTGCTATGCGGCATTTTTCACGATTTCTGCAATAGCTATATCTCAAGAACTACTGCACGGATTTTGATAAAACTTCAGATTCTGTTAGTCCAACATATAGTTTGGTGCTGATTACTTTTTTGTGAAAATCGCCCAACAGGTGGCGCTGGCATGCTGCATTGTTCATGATTATCGCAATAGCTCTAACTCAAGAAAACATGCACGAATTTTCATCAAACTTCAGATTCAGTTAGTCCCTGATATAAATTAGTGCTGTTTAATATTTGGTGTAAATCGCCCAATAGGTGGCGCTGCTGTGCTGCATTTTTCACGATTTCCGCAAGAGCTGTATCTCAAGAACTATTGCACAGATTTTCATCAAACTTCAGATTTAGTTAGTCCTTGACATGAATTGACGTATAAATTAGTACTGTTTAATTTTTGGTGTAAATCGCTCCACAGGTGGCGCTGCTATGCTGTATTTTTTGCGATTTCCGCAATAGCTTTTTCTCAAGAACTAATGCTTGGATTTTCAACAAACTTCAGATTCAGGTATACCTTAGTATAGTTTAGTGCTGTTTCCTTTTAGTGTAAATCGCTCAACAGGTGGCGCTGCTATGCTACATTTTTTCAGAATTTCCGCTATAGCTCTATCTGAAGAACTAATGCACGAATTTTCATCCAACTTCAAATTCAGATATACTTTGATATGAATTGGTGCTAAATCGTTGTTATTTCTTGTACTATTTAAAGGATTTAATTGACGTGATTTATATAGAAGAAAGTTTTGTGATGACCACAACATACTAGTTTTCCTATATTTTTCCCTTTTTTACCATACATACTTCCTTACATCTACCTTGCATCTTTAATACCCCTTTAAGGCAATGCTATGCCAAAATTCTGTACTAATAATACTACATTGCTATTATTTCTTATTTGAATGTCCTGTGGGTACTATGGAAATTCATTAGAAGTAAAAATTTCGAAGAAAATAAAAAGTTTTAGTAGTAAAATAGTAAGGAAAATTAAACTTGCAAAGCTTAATTTTCCATAACATAAGTTTAACATAAACCTCAGTTAAATAAAAAAATTTTCGATGCTGACCATTTATTCTTTATTTTGAATCCTTAAGGCATTCGTCTATCAGATTAAAATGTTATGTTAGCAAGTTTAATTTCGCCAGATTTTTTTCCCTAAAAGTCAAAATATGAGAATGCCCCATATGTCACGTGTCATCCTTTTATTCTGATCCCTCATAATGTATATTGGTATAAAAATAATTACTCTTCAATCACAAATAATAAACTGATACGTAATTATGGAATAAATAAAAACAAAAAATTCAATAACGAAACAAACCTGTTTCATATTTTTTGTTTCGGTAATTGATGCACGTTATTTAAAAGTTAGATCCATAAAAAAACGCTATTCATATTTAATTCAAGCTTCAAAATGTATTTAAAAAATATATAAAAAATGATTAAGGTTCAGAGAAAAACAGAGCTAAAATGTATATATATAAATAAAACAATTTTTGTAGAGATGTGTAAATTATTTTATTAAATACTAAACATAAACTAAATTACTCTTATTAAAAAAAAAAGTAGAATATTAAGTCTGTAATATTTGTTAAATATATTTTTTCAAAATGATGTCACGCACTCCATTGGAATAGCATAATTACTTTTAAAAATAACCTTTATGATATTGAGGAAATGTAGTTCGCACCTATGTATCAACAACATTAAGAGTAGAAGAAAATTTCTCACTGGTACAGATTTTTTACGCATCTTATATCAAACATATTAAAGCATTCATTATTAAATATTATAATATTCTTTTGAAAAACTATACAACAGGTTTCCAATTCTGAAAGTATATTAGAGGAGAGTGGGGATGTAAGGGACATTTTGTCTTTATAAGCTTATAAAATAATGGTATTAAAAGATATCACTTTCAAATTTGCGCCTAATTCTCGTCTGAAACCTTTGCTTTTATATTACTAAAACCTCTTATCCTCAAGTACAGTAGTTTAAACGATATACGCATTTTTATAAATTAGGAGAAATGTCCCTTTTAACCTCATTGTAAGGGATGAAAGGGACACTGTGCAGGGTTGAAAGGGACACACAAAAATAAACCATTTTTATGAATTTTTTTCTTTTTATTTGTGATTATATTATTCAAAAATAAAAGATAGTTATACAGAAAAAAAATAAATATATTTCAACATATGATAAAATAAAAACAAGAATAATAACATGTTTACGCCTACTTGACATAAAATAATTGATTTGGCTCTAGCTGTCTCACCACCAGTTAAGGGTTTAGGTAACTTCACCACAATACAAAATGGTTTTATTCTGTTTTTTAATGAAAAAATATATTTTTAATTCATTACGAGGGCTTTTCTGGAGTTTGTGGCTACAGTGCGACAGGAATATCACCATAATTATTTCATTACTTTTCGCAAATTTTATTGTTTCAATATTTATATTGTTTTCTTAATTATCAAATAAGAGAAGCACAGGATCAGTTTTGGAACAACTAGAATATTTAGCTAATGCTCAATTTCTTTAAAAAAGTTTTGCGGTCATTGACCAACATTTATGAGCAAGTCCAAGTTTTTGGGATGGAGCTCTCGGAGCATGAACTTCTTAAAATTCTTCCTTGGGTAAACGAATACTGTTGAACAGAGTTACCTGATGCAGAAACAAAACACAAAAGTGTGACAAGTGCACCACTTTCAGCTGATGTTACATGAAAAAATTGTTTTTCACTACGTTTTGCCACTATATTAGGTGGTTTGTACTGTGTCATTAAGCTTGTTTTATCACAGTTATATATTATGTTCTGGGTATATTTATAGCGATCCATAATTAACTGAAGGTTTTAAAAAAATATCAACATTATTTGTTGAAACTTGTACTTCTTGTTAAACTAAGGGCTATAGGTTTCTTAAGAGAAAGTATGAATTTCGTTGCATAAAATCTTGGAGTCATTCAATTCCAGCTTGCTTCTTTGTTCGCCAAGATAGGGACATATTTGGAGGGTTCAAAGCAATTGAATACTCATAATATGCACAGTTGCAAAACCACAGTTAATATTAGATGCTTGGAGCAAATGTAAAGCTAACTCTTTTTATTGAGCTTCACTAAAGGAAGCTTGATAGAAACAACCTGAGGTGTTTAAAGTGAGATGTCCCTTTCAACCCCTCCGTTTCTGTCCCTTTCAACCCATACCCACCTAGCGAAATTACAAATGTATTCATGCATGAGAGAAATTTAGCTAACAAAATATACTGATATTCACATAAAGTGCATACATTACAGTGCTAAATAATATAAATATCATATTGCTAAACACAATATTACTTTTTTAGAGAAAAAAAAGAAAAGCAACATCAAAATTTACTTTTTTACATCAAAAACAGGTTTTGCTTTCATCACCTACAACGCTACAATTGCTTATGTTAGTTGTAAGGATTATCAAGACAGAACAAATATCATCATCGATTGAGCCAAAGTTGAAACTTTGTACATTTTATTTTCTTCCTGAAATTTTGAGTGTGCCTTTCATCCCCAGTCTCCCCTACTGCTAATGACTAATGGTGACAAAAAATATATCGTTTTACACCATGTGATATTATGTTAAATGAGATAACGTTCAACATCATTTTAATGTGTTCATTTCAAGTTTCAATAATCTAATATTACTGCGGAATAAAACTATAATACACTAAAGTGATAATTTTAATAATAAATTTAAAAGAATTAACTGACGTTATAAATGTCAAGAGAGCATGCATCATCTGCACGTGACTTCAAAATTTTCTGAAGTTATGCCTTATTAAAAATAAATATGATGCTTTCATTAACCATTTTTTTTTCGATGTAATCTAATAATTAAAATAGTTTGTGAACTAGTTCATCGAAATAAAATTTTATTATATACACATATTTCTGAATACAGATGCGTGTAACAATTTGAATTTATATTAGTTAATTAAAACGTCAAATTTCTAAATAAACTATTCATATTTCATCATAAACTATTCACTTCGCACAACTTTATGGATGATTTTATTTTTTTCGGAGGCACGTATGAAAATTGGTATTCACATAAAATGAATTTTAACATTTAGTAACAAATTCACGTTCAGAAACCAAAAATATTATGTAATTATTTCTTCATCTGATATGAAAATAGGTTTTTCCTGGCGTTAATATTTATTATTAAAATTTTTGACTTATTATTATATCCTATATTTGTGCTAAATGCATAATTTATTTATTTTTACAAAACAAAATGAACAGTCATTAGAAACAAAAACCAGAAAAATGGGGAATGTTGTGAAATGAGGAAATAAATGAAAAACAATCCTTTTTAGGTGCGTTTATATAAATACGTAGCACCTATAGTCGTCGCTCGGTCCATCTGTCTGTCTGTCTGTCCGTCCGCATATAACAGAGGGAAAACTTCCCAATTAAATGGATTGAAATTTTAAATATATAATTATTGCAAAATTTTGTCGAGTCATTTCAAATTTTATGAAAATCAGGAGTATAGTTTAATTACAGGGACAGTCAAAATGTTTTTGTTACATTATGGTCAATGGAAAAAAATATTTCAAGCGCATTTTAATGATGTTACAGCTTTTCGAACAGAATGAAATCGATATGCACGTATGAAGTGCACTAAAATATACATTCAGTACAATACGCGGTGCAAAAATATTTATAAAACATACCAACGCACATCATTTGCCAACTTGTTAATTTAATAACGTTCAAATAATTTAGACTATAAAATACTTAATAGATTAACGTATACATCAGCTGTATGTATAAAGTGTTGATATATATTTACGAAAGAAAAAGTAATTGATTTAACTATTACACAATATGCATCTGCAATTACATAGTCTTTCTTGACTTAAATTTTCCGCTTGAGTGACGTTGATATGTCAAACCATTAAACATCAAGGTGTTGTAAAAATGAAATGTTCTTTTGGCATGTTTTCAAACTAGAATTTTATGTCAACATAGATTTTCACGCTAGCTTGTCAGAAACTTTTGAAATAAAAGATATCTCGATGTTACTACATTTCTATTGTTTATTTTGGATGAAGATAGTAAATCAGATATATGATAAATTTCAGTTATAGCTAAAGGTTTTTCAGCTGAAATATGTTAAAATAAAGTGTAAACAAAATTTGTGAGACTGTTTAAATACAACAAACTAGTATATCGTAGTAAAAAGCAGAAAAACCAACGTTTAAAAATGCAAAAAAAATACATGAAAAGCAGCATCAAAGCAGCATTTGTGTATTTTTAAACGGTGGTTTTTCTGCTTTTTAATATTGTTGCACAAAGGCTTTATTTGCTATATTTTAGTATATCGTAGGCATGGATAGGAAAGTTAGAAAACTGACAATATTTCTGGACATGCTATGGACTTTGTCTTCTTTTTATCAAGCATGCTTTATATCAAAAAATTTCCATTTTATATTCAAAATTTCAACAATTTGAGAAATATTTTTTTACATCTTTTAGAAAAGGGTATTCTTTTAAATTGTTGCCAATTTTTAAAACAGCGCAAATAATAACATTCCCTTCAGATTAAAAATTTATTTGCACGTGACTATTATAAACAAAAAAACTTTCAAATTAGAATTAAATGATTACGTTTTAAACGCAGAAAATATAGAAAATTAAGTCATAAATACTATAATTATACGTGAATTTTAAAACTGAAAAAAAATTGTAAAATAATAAATTCATTAATATGCGTTAACAGTCGTAAATGGGGGAAATTACATCATATTTAAAATGGTCAAACAATAATATTGCCAAACAGTTTCAATTTAAAAATACGTTTGCGCGAGACATTTATTTCATATTTTCAGATAATCTTTTAAACTATTGTTGTGAATTCTAAGACATCGCGAATAATATTCCCTTTCTAACAACAAAAGTATTTTCACGTGAATTTTAAAAAGAAAACGAAAACTGTGGTGAAAATTACGTCAGCTTTAAAACGATTCATTTAAAATGTCTTATTTAAAAGAACTTTCTTATAGCGTTGTTAAAAAATACCAAGAGACAAATACTCTGTTTGCTTAATTAATTTTATATTAGCTTATTTTCTAAATTTTCACGTATCTCATTTAATCAAAGACGAAAACAGCCCGTTAACAGGGAGATCGTCATTGTTTTTTTAATTATAACTCAGCCTTCCGAATTTTTTTCAAGCCGATCAAATTAACATGCTTTTAGAGTTTGCGGTGTGAACGGGGGTTGGCGAACGTAGCTCGTAGGGGGCAGAGCCCCCTAGTTTAAGAAAATTTAAAACTATTAGATTATTCATCACATCTTCCATATATATATTACGGATTTTTTTCGCAATTAAATGGCTTTTAATTACCTACATTGTTCCCAGTTACTTTTAATTCGACATTCCTTCTATAGGGATTAGTCAAAACGATTTTACTGACAGCATAATTTTAATAATATCTTCTGATTAGAGACGAAAATGGGATGCTTTCTTTAATTATTTAGGTATAGAAATTCGAAGAACCTAAATCAGTAAAATATAAATGTTTATCATGCATCATGAAAATATCATGCATAAATTCATATAATTTTAAATATTACGAAAACTTCTGTTTTTAATAATCGGTGTATTAAATTGATAGATATTACATTTCTTGAACGCATTGATTTATTTACTGTCGTTGTGATATCACTGTATTTTTGTTTTTATTATAGATATTCTTCTAATTTGAAAAACTCTTCTATATACAGGGTGTTTCTAAACTCATGGTACATACGTTAGGTGGTGATAGAACACATCAAGACGAGTAATAGTGAATGGGAAACCAAGGGTCCCAAACGTCTTCCGAAGGAGATAGGCGCCTTTAAAGTTTAGGCACCAAAATTTCAAATGATTATAAAAAACGGAAAAAAGGGTCAATTTGTTTGCGGTTTTCACTAAAACTATTCTTTATGTCACTATTTTCTTGAAAATAAATTTTAAAGATACAGTTCAAAAAATGTAGATAGAGGGCGCTTTAGACTTTGGAGTAACAAACAACTATTTTTTACCGTTATTTTTTGTATCTCATTACATGCTTTCAAAAGCTTAGACTTAAACTTAAATTTTGAGCTCAAAATCTGAATCGTTGGGAGTGGTTAAGTAGCGCAAACTGAACTGTTTTCAGTAGTTAAAATTTCAAATGATTATAAAAAAAAAACGGAAAAACTGGTCGATTCGTTTGCGGTTTTCACTAGAACTATTCTTTATGTCCGTATTTTCTTGAAAATCAATGTTAAAGATACAGTTCAAAAAATGCCGATAGAGGGCGCTTTAGACTTTGGAGTAAACAACAACTATTTTTTACCGTTATTTTTTGTATCATATTACATGCTTTCAAAAGCTTAGACTTAAACTTAAATTTTGAGCTCAAAATTTGAATCGTCGGGAGTGGTTAAGAAGCACAAGATGAACTGTGTTCAGTTGTTATAATTTCTAATGATTATAAAAAAACGGAAAAATTGGTCGATTCGTTTGCGGTTTTCACTAAGACTGTGTCAGTATTTTAGTGTCAGTAGTGTACTTTATGTCAGTATTTTCTTGAAAATTTATTTTAAAGATAAAGTTTAAAAAATACCGATAGAGGGCGCTTTAGACTTTGGAGTAACGAACAACTATTTTTTACCGTTTTTTTTTTTTTTTTGTATCTCATTACATGCTTTCAAAAGCTTAGACTTAAATTTTTAGCTCAAAATCTGAATCGGTGGGAGTGGTTAATTAGCGCAAACTGAACTGTGTTTATGATTTGAAATTTGAACCTACATTGTTATCTTTATTTTATTATTATCTTTTGGTTATCTTTAAAATTTATTTTCAAAACAATACTGACATAAACAATAGTTTTAGTGAAAACCGCAAACGAATCGACCAATTATTCCGTTTTTAGGGTTTCGTTCATCTCACGAAACCCTATTCGTCTCGCTCCTCTGTCTGTCTGTCTGTCTGTCCGTCTGTCCGTCACAGAGCCCGTTCTCAGAAATTATACATGTTAGAGACTTGAAATTTTGGGTACTTATAGCTGAACATCTCACATCAAACAACAAATCATAAAATTTTGAAAAAGTTGGTAATTAACCGAATTACGGGCTAATTAACTTCTAAAATTAACCAATCCCCCTTTTTAACGTAAATTCAAACGGACTTTCTCGAAATCATCCCTGTTTCTCCTAAGGGTTGCCAGTAAAATCAGCCGAATGCACGGTTACCACAGAGGAAATTAAGCCGAAAAATGAAGTGGAGATTTTAAAGCGAAATCGTATATCAGAAAATATTGCTGCGAGAAATTTGTAAATGGAATAGACAGACGCAGAAAAAAATCTACTTTCATTTGGTATAAAGTTCACATTTCTGCGATCTGTATAAGTTAAAATATCCACTAAAAATCGATCGATAAAAATTTAATTTCTTTAATTGGAAAGACAAGGAAATAAAAAGATTTCAATTCGGCGGGAAAGCAGGTAGACATGCGGTTTTCCATAATAGCATATTTTAATACGAAATTTTAACTTTTTAAATATTAAATTTTTTGATTAAATTTTTTGGCATCCCGATGTCAAATTTCACGCTGATTTCATTGATACCCATATCTAAGTCCTATCTTAATTACAAGCTGAAATATTAATTATTATTTAATTAATCGGTTTATTCCTATCAAATGCATCGATTAAAATGAAGAGACGCTTATTTAACCACGAATTAACTTAAATTAGGAAATCTAATAATTTGCCTGGGTTTTTTGAACAGCGATATGAGATAAGTATAACTCATTCATCATCAGAAAGTTTACTTCATATCACTATTTTCTAATAGTAATTTCAGGAAATATTTTGAATTATTGGGTAAGACCGCCACTCAGCCTGTTTGAAACTTTAAGATAGTTTATAACACATAGAAAAAAGTGTAAAAAAGAATGGAGTGTGATATTTCGAGGAGGGGGGGGGGGGGGAGCTAGAATTATTTTTAAAATCTTAGCGTTTGTTACCGCAGCAAATATTTTAAATTCTTTTTTAAGACCGCCACCATCCCGACCCATCTATCTACGGAAAGATTGCGTAAAGGAGTTTCGTTCAGATATGCTTTTGTTAAGAATAGAGTGCATTCCCTGGTGGTGGAATGTGGAACTAACATAACGCGATTTTGTTAAAATTGGGAAGTCTAACAAGTCGATCTGTTTGAAACTTTAAGATATTTTATAACACATAAGATAAAGTGTAAGAAAGAATGACACGCGAAATTCCGGGGAGGTGGGTGGTGGGGGGGGGGGGGGCGCTAAATTTCTATTTAAAAAATTAGCGTTTCTGACCGCTTTAGGTGACTTTTTGAGGGAGTCCTGAGATATATGCTACTTACTTAATATAAAATTGTCTAAAGTTTAGTTACCACTATTTCCTAATAGTAATTTCAGCAAATATCTTAATTAGGGTTTCGTTCATCTGACGAAACCCTATTCGTCTCGCTCCTCTGTCTGTCTGTCTGTCTGTCTGTCCGTCACAGAGCCCGTTCTCAGAAACTATACATGTTGGAGACATGAAATTTTGGGTACTTATAGCTGAACACCTCATATCATACGACAAATCATAAAATTTTGAAAAAGTCGTACATTTAACCCTTTGGGCTCCCGCATGTGTATTTTAAACAATTCTTTCTAAGTGAGCTCCTAATTATGTTGGAGACATGAAATTTTGGGTACTTATAGCTGAACACCTCACATCATACGACAAATGATAAAATTTCGTAAAAGACGTACATTTAACCCTTTGGGCTCCCGCATGTGTATTTTAAACAATTCTTTCTAAGTGAGCTCCTAATTAATTTGGAGGCGTGAAATTTTGCATACTTATAGCTGAACACCTCACATCAAATGACAAATCATAAAACTTTGAAAATGTCGTACGTTTAACCCTTTGGGGTGCCACATGTGTATTTTAAACAACTCTTTCTAAGTGAGCTCCTAATTATGTTGGAGACATGAAATTTTGGGTACTTATAGCTGAACACCTCACATCATACGACAAATGATAAAATTTTGAAAAAGTCGTACATTTAACCCTTTGGGCTCCCGCATGTGTATTTTGAACAATTCTTTCTAAGTGAGCTCCTAATTAATTTGGAGGCGTGAAATTTTGCATACTTATAGCTGAACACCTCACATCAAATGTCAAATCATAAAATTTTGAAAATGTCGTACGTTTAACCCTTTGGGGTCCCACATGTGTATTTTAAACAATTCTTTCTAAGTAAGCTCCTAATTAATTTGGAGGCGTGAAATTTTGCATACTTATAGCTGAACACCTCACATCAAACGACAAATCATAAAATTTTGAAAATTTCGTAAGTTTAACCCTTTGGGGTCCCACATGTGCATTTTAAACAATTCTTTCTATGTGAGCCCCTAATTATGTTGGAGACATGAAATTTTGGGTACTTATAGCTGAATACCTCTCATCATACGACAAATGATAAAATTTTGAAAAAGTCGTACATTTAACTCTTTGGGCTCCCGCATGTGTATTTTAAACAATTATTTCTAAGTGAGCTCCTAATTAGTTTGGAGACGTGAAATTTTGCATACTTATAGCTGAACACCTCACATCAAACGACAAATCATAAAATTTTGAAAATGTCGTACGTTTAACCCTTTGGGCTCCCACACGTGTATTTTAAACAATTCTTTCTAAGTGAGCCCCTAATTATGTTGGAGACATGAAATTTTGGGTACTTATAGCGGAACACCTCACATCATACGACAAATGATAAAATTTTGAAAAAGTCGTACATTTAACCCTTTGTGCTCCCACATGTGCATTTTAAACAATTCTTTCTAAGTGAGCCCCTATTTAGGTTGGAGGCGTGAAATTTTGCATACTTATAGCTCAACACCTCAGATCTCACGTCAAATAATAAATTTTGAAAAAGTTTTATGTTAAACCCTTTCAACTCCAGCTTGTGTATTTTAAGCCATTCTTTCTAACTGAGCCCCTAATTAAATTGGAGATTTGAAATTTTGCATACTTATTGCAGAACACCTGAGGCCAGGCGACAAATCATAAAATCTTGAAAAAGGTCTTATGTTTAACCCTTTGAGCTACCACATATGTATTTGAAGCAATTCTTTCCAAGAGAGCTCCTAATTAAGTTGGTGACATGAAATTTTGCATACGTATAGCTGAATGCCTCAGACCACACGACAAATCATAAAATTTTCAAAAAGTCTTTTATTATTTACCCCTCTGGGCTCTAACTTGTGTATTTTAAGCAATTTTTCTAACCTCCGCCCTTTTAAGCCGGGGAGAAATTTTCCAACTTTTGCTGACACCCCTTTGACCATTCTTTCATATTATGCACCATAGCCTTACATATTTTAGTTCCATTTTTTCCGCCAGTTGCGCCTACTTATCTCAGGTGCTATGGGCCCAATCCCCTCGACTAATATATCAGCGGATAGTATGTAAAACGGATTTTCGTTCGGATACAGGTTTGTTTAGAATCAAGTGCGCTATAGAATGCTCGATAGAATCTATATTAATACATGGAAATTATTCCAGAGAGAAACATTCTTAAATTATTCCAGAGAGAAACATTCGCCTTGCATACAATATTTCAACTGAAAATCAAATTTCAAAGTGATTGCTTAAAAGGCGCAAAATAATTTCCATGTATTAATATAGATTCTATCGATGATGGATTTAATTATGTTTCGTGCTCGCCCCAGGTCGGTGGCTCACGATAAATATTCCATCTTGTGCTGCGTTTGTAGCCTTGCCAACATATAATAGTGAGAAATTTTCCGAGCTATGTATCGTTCCAAGTGGTTTAGTCGGTAGAACTTCAGTGCGCTGTACTGATGGCCCGGGTTCGAGTCCCGGCTTGGAATCTTTTTCACTATGTTGGCCTTTGCCCCTTTTAAGCAATCACTTTGAAATTTGATTTTCATTTGAAATATTGTATGCAAGGCGAATGTTTCGCTCTGGAATAATTTCCATGTATTAATACTCTAAGTTTAAGTCTAAGCTTTTGAAAGCATGTAATGAGATACAAAAAATAACGGTAAAAAATAGTTGTTTGTTACTCCAAAGTCTAAAGCGCCCTCTATAGGCATTTTTTGATCTGTATCTTTAAAATTTATTTTCAAGAAAATACTGACATAAAGAATAGTTTTAGTGAAAACCGCAAACGAATCGACCAATTTTTCCGTTTTTTACAATCATTTGAAATTTTGGTGCCTAAACTTTAAAGGCGCTTATCTCCTTCGGAAGACGTTTGGGACCATCGGTTCCCTATTCACTATTACTCGCCTTGGTGTGTTCTATCATCCCCTAGCGTATGTACCATGAGTTTAGAAACACCCTGTATAAAATATACTTATAAGCTCTTAAAATATTGAGGAAATCACCATACGTTTTAAACAGCGTGTTGGTTATATTTTTGTCACTATTCTCCCAGATATAAAATAAACCTGGTATCATCCTTTTGTTTCGACTATGAGATCGACTATCTCATGCGGCACGTTTAATTACTGCGTTTAATAATGCCTTCTAAATGTTTTTTTACTATAGAAAGCATTTAATAGATTTGGAATAAAACATGCAGCTTAAATGATCTTTACAAGGCAGTAAAGGGAATCTGATAATTTCTGAAAATTTGGTTTTACATAGAATAAAAGAAATAATAAGCAAAATCAAGAGTTTCATTATAAAGCAATAAAAATTTATAGGTAGTAGTTAAATTATTCCAAATAATGCAAAAAGCAAAATTTTGAATAACTATTGAGATAACATATAAATACGCCATTTTTCTTGATGTGTGCTCTGTTGAAATATTCACGAAATTCCGTGTTTATTAATGATGTTGTTGAGTTATTACCTGCAGTAGAAAACTGATAATAATGCGGGAGATTTATGCGCATAAAAGGTAAATTTGCTTTAGGCATTATCAGCATTTAAATTACTGCTGTCTCAAAAACTATAAATCTCTGTATGAATTCTCATACTGAAACTATGACTTCCTGAACTTAATAAACATTTATTTAAAATCTGACATCTTCAATAGACATTTCGTATCTCGTTCATACTCAATTTTCTTGTTTGTTTTTTTGTTTTTTATCGAAACAATATTTCTATTCCGATGCGTGTTTAAACATTATATATTCAAAATACAATGAAATACCTTTAACACGAAAACGCTTAACATGAAAAATTGGTTAACACGAAATGATATAGCGGTCCAGACAGTTTATTATGCAATTTAATACATTTTATTTTCTTTTAACACGAAACAAAAATCGTTTAACACGAAAAAAATTCGCTTTTGATCTAGTTAATTTGAGGTGAAATTGGCGAATTTAGTGTTAAAACCACTGATTTTGGGTGAAAATCGATGATGTTCGTGGTTTTTTTTTTTTTTTTTTTTTTTTTTTTTGTAAATTAGCTTGTGTTTTATGAGCACAAAGGCTGAGAAATCGGTCCGAAAACAAACTGCTATTACGCTTTAAATGAAGATGAAGCTGCTTAATGCAGTTCATGAAAAAGAAGGACGAAAACAGAAATCTGCAAAGAGTTTGGCATTGCTAAGCACGAAGGTTTAAAGACAGCTTTGCTTATTTGATTCAAACAAGCTAGATCTCAGAATGCTGAAAAAGACACTTCAAAAAAAAGATATGATTGTTTTTCAAAAAAAAAAAAAAATTACTTGATTTTTATCGTAATGGATGCAACCTACTAATAGTTTAACAGGAAATCTAAATAAAATTTGACGAACATCGAATGTATTTGTGAGTTTTGTTAATTTCTTTTACGAATCTTTTAACGCGAAATTCTTTTAACACGAAAAAAAAAAAAAAAAAATCGGCCCCTCAATTTCAACGGATTTCACTGCAAATATTCTAATCTAACCAATCATATTCCAATTTTAATTTCCATCGCTAGGGTCGGGATTGACGAATCTTAAGTATAGTATTTTAAACGAATTGAATTTTACCAATATAGTGAAAAAATGTCCCAGCCGGGAGTCGCGCTGAAGAACTTTGACTTTAATCGGATAATGCTCTGTCAGTTGAGCTACCTAGACCGACAGCTGGCAAAAAAAAAAAAAAAAAAAAAAAAATAATAATAATAATAATAATAATAATAACACAGATAGTCTAATCGTCAATAGCATTGGGCATCAAAATAATGTACAGAAGAATAATGGAACTCCATTTATCGATGGATACCTTTATTACAGATACATTTTATTATTTTTAACTCAATCATACTCATTGATAAAGATATTATACGAACGGAATTTTTCAAACGGAATAAAAAATGGTTAGGCCTAAAGTCAAACTCAAGACCACTGACTTAAATTGCCGACGTTCTACCAATTGAGCTACCTTGACCGAAAACTGGCAGAGTCATTTCAATCAGATAACCTTATTGGCAATAAGGTTAATTTAAATATATTAAATTATAAAAAATCCAGTTAAAAATGTATTCAAAAAATGCAAATATTAATTTTTACATTAGGGAATATCAACCGTAAATGATACAGAAAGATGCGACACACAATTAATTTTAAATCATCGCATTGTTAGGTTATAAGTATACGATTCCGTAAAATAAGAAATTCGTATTTGCACCTTCTTCTTGAGCGATATTTAATTGTTCTCATGTATTAACAGTTTTGAAATACTAGGTTGAGCCAAAAGTTCTGGAAAATTTTTGAAAGTTGCATTGTTAAGCGCAAATTAACAACAAAATCAACAAGGACTATTCTTCAAAGTAGAGACCATCATTGTCCACGACTTTCTGCCATCGTTCGGCTAGATTCCGGATTTGCTGGGTGTACCATGGCGGCTCCTTGGAATTGAAAACTCTTGACATGATTCTTCAACTTTATTAAAGGATTCAAATCGACGGCCCTTGAAAAAGTGTTGCATTGATCGAAAGAGGCCATAACCGGATGGAGCCAAGTCTGGACTGTAGGCAGGGTGTGGAAGAATTTCGATGCCGTCCAACTGTGAAAACTCATCGACGGCTTTCAGAATCGTTAGACCTTTTCTCCAATAATGCCGGATCAACACACGCAAATCATACTGTTCAATAGGCATTTTGGAGACGAAATTCCTGTACTCCTATAGATATACCACTAGTACTCCAATATACGATACAAATTCTGGTAATTATTAGATTAAAAATCCCCCAGAACTTTTTGCTCAACCTAATATTTAAAAAAAAAGAATAGTTTTCATGTATGTAAAACAGAATCGTGTAAAATCTGGCATTCATATTCAGATGAAAACTTTGACACAAAAAATTAATTTAACTCACTCTGAAACCTAGATTTAAAAAAATCAGCCAGGCGTAAATTCATTAGTTTTTTTTTTTTCAGATTCTTTTAAAAAGTAATATGAACTATTAAAAAACAGACATAGATAAAATTTCGATTCTCGCTTGCTCAATAAAATCATATTGAAGAAGAAATGGAAAAAATATCTTTGTAGAACTTATGATAATGTAGGAATGAAAAAAGATTTTGAATTATATTTTTTGTGTCTAATTTAGTTACTATAATCAAAGAAAATCCCAAATTTATAAAGGACAAGACTTTAATACTAGATTAAACTGGTTAATATGTTAAAATGCGAGAAATTATATTGCATATGGAAAAATCCCTGCCGGCTCGACCTACAGGCGGAAGTAGATTTCGAAGTTAAGTACTAATTTGATCAACAAAAATTAAATCAAGATCACCATTGATAAACCCAGTTTAACAACTTTATCTAGCCGCTTTTGGTGAGTTTTTAATTTAATTTTTCTGTAATAGCTGGTATTATCAGAATCATGTTAATACGATAATTTTTTTCTTCAACCTCTATTGTTTTCAAATTTGTTTTTGCCGTAATAGTTGGTCCTATCAAAAACTTGTCAATATAAAAGTTGTATTTAATATTAAGAAGATTTATAATAAATCTAAGCTGATTTTATATCGTGTGAATTGGCGAAGTTATTATTTTTTTTTTCTTCTTCAACCCCCTTCCCTCCTTTTTTTCGTTTTTATTTATTTAACTATTTTTTTTTTTTTTTTTTTTTTTTTTTGCGATAAGGTTTGGTTCTATTAAAAACTTGTCAATATAAAAGCTATTGATCATATTAAGAATATTTATAATAAGTGTAAGTGAAATTGATATTTTGAGAATTGACGAAGTTATGAATTTTTTTCTCCCTAAAATCCTATTTTTTTCGCCCCTTGAGACCATTTTTAATTTTATCAAAAATCTACCATTCATAAATTTTTGGCCCTTTTCCTAAAAGTACTAATAACTTTAAACTGATTTGATATGTACAAAATGTATATGTAAATAAGAAGTTAATGGGGTTTTTCGGTTTTCACAAAACCCCTTCCTAATTCCATCGCCTTAGTCCGATTTTGCCATTAACGAACTTGACCGAGATTTTTTTCTCCTTGATTTTATGTATCAGTTTGAAAGAGATTTGTGAAGAATTATAGAAGTTATTGTGCCCATAAAAAAGTGACATATATATAGATAGATAGATAGATAGATAAAGTTTTGAACTTGGGGTGATTTTGGGTTCTTGGGCACATGATCGGCGTAGATCTGCAAAACATTTTCAGAAATTCCAACACAGGGGAGAAAGTAATAGATAGAATTTCTTACGAAATCTACCTAAAATTAATTAATTACATTTGCGTTAATTTATACCTCCATTTCTAATTTTTGTAATTATATATATATATATATATATATTTCCATTAATTTAATAATTCTCTTTTATACTATTTTGAAGGAAATCGACATATATTATTTTGACATATATGCTTTCAATAATATATTATTCGTAATTTTGAAATGCACTTTCAATTTCGATTTTCAAATGCGTTTTAATTTATTTCAATTTATAGATTATATAATGGAGTGTTTATTTTCAGTTAAATCTTGACAGTACATAAAATGAGATTATCGTCTCTATACTAAATGGCGCACCAAGCAGGGGGGAGGGTGTAATTATTAAGTAATTTTCATATTTTCACTGATTATTTGAATTTTACTAATTAATTAACTTTGTTAGGTTTAATAATGTACTTTGGTTATCAAGCGTCACTTTATTTCTTTTCAAATTCACACATATAAATATCTATAGGGGAGACTAGGGAGGGTTGGCCCACTTTTTACAAAATGATTTTTTATTTTTTAAATATTGGACGTAGAATAAAGTTTTATGTATCATTTTATTCGTTATACAATCAGTTATCAAAATAAAATTGCTGAATAAGTGTAACATATAAGAAATTTGAAAAATGAAGGATTTTATTCATGAAAAAATAATGAGTCAAGGCTCCCCATATATGGAAGGGTTGACCCACTATATGGAAGTTTTGACCCACTTAGATTTATATTACACTAATTGTGAAGAGAAATAAAATCAGTTTTAAAAAGGCAAAATAACTTTATTCTACATGCTTTAATTAATATAAAAAATAATCTTTTAAATATGAGGCTTGAAGAAACCTGTTAAGACGCATTCGCAAGTCAGAGGAGAAAAATTTTGTTTAAACAGAAATTTGTCTGAGCATGTATAATTGTACAGCAGGGAAAATGAAATTTTAACATTTAAGGCAGTATTCTGTTAAAGACAGGTTCCGTTTTCAAAGTGTTTCATGTTATTATGTCCGGATTTAGGAGCCCCTGTCCCGCTTTTTTTATCTCCTTGTTCTTTTTTTTGTGTGACCCTCGATCTGACAAATCTAGTTGTCACATAGTTTGGCTTCATCTCACTGTATTCACCCTGGTGAAATTTTTCTACATACCTTCCTAAAGTTTTTCGATCGATGCTATGTTCTTTTGCAACCGCATGAGCACTTAACTTATCATTAACATGATTTAAACTTTTAAGCGGCAAAGTACTTACAGTACTAAAATATTGAAATAAATTACTGGCACCGGAATTTATAAACAAATTTATTTGGAAATAAGAAAAAAGGCAATGTTTCACATACATGCTAAATGATAAGATTTAGCACAATTCTGGTGTCACTGTAATGCTTCGGAATTAAAATTAAGTGGTTTTATAAACATACCACTGCCACTCAAAGGGTTAAAACTGATGCTTTCATCTTTTCTAGTCCTTTCTAGTCTTTCCCACTGTTTCTATTTACCTATTATAAGCAATATTTAAATTGAAAAAAGTTCCTATCAACTTTTCCATTTTCAAGCAATTTTTCTATAGTCAGTTTTAATCATTTCTTTTCCATCACACCATTTTGCTGAAGCTGAGAATAAATTTACATTATTTTATGTATATACCATTAACTGTTCATTATGCACAGTGTATAATAAAAAGATTTCCAAAACCACTTAATTAAGGGAGCCTTGAGCATCTGGTCAACCCTTTCTCACATTGACTGGGTCAAGCCTCCCTACATATACCTTTTCTAAAGAATATCACACTGTTATGTTAAGCCTAACTTACTGTACAGTCTTTATGCATTGAATGAAAGCTCGATATTTCTGCATTACTTTGGACCTGGTTACTTAAATTTTTATGATATTATTTATTTGAAAAAAGCTTACAAAATATTTCTAAAAAACGCAACTTTTAGGTTGAGAACGCCTCACAATTGATTTTTTCCCACGCCTATTTAGATTATCTCTCTGAAACGAAGGCTGTTGTTTGAGAATTTCAGTAGCTTTGGCTGACACCTATTGATAAAACCCTGAAATTCTTTTAAATATGGAAATTGATGGGTGGGTCAAGCCTCCCGTATGGTCAACCGTCCCTAGTCTCTCCTATACTATATATGTGCAATGTGCATGTCTGGGTGTGTAAAAAAATTTTAAACTAAAAGAATCGAATTTATTATTTTTTATTATTAATTTTAATAATAATTTGTAGTAAATCTATGGCAATGAAAATTATTATTGATAATTGCTGTCTATGTCTACAGATAATGTGTACAGTTATATCTATATACATATGACATTTTACAGTAAACTGTATTTGCATTTCGATAACAAATTTCCTTGTATTAAAATTTTAGAGTATAATCAACTGCAACCTGTATCCTTTTAAATAATAAATACCGTGTAATACTCTCTCTCTCTGAAACTATTTGTTTCAAGCAGACCAATAATTACTTTTAAAACAATTGCAAGCTGTGTTCTCCAAGTGCGTTGCAATTTTCTTGCTTATGCACCTGGTGCCAACTTGTTTTACTCAAGTACTGATTAATATTCAATTTTATATACTTTAAAATACCCAAATTCTGTGCAGTCAACTAAACTTGTCACTCTTTTTAACATTTGTGAATAGTACTGCCTCATTTTGGAAAACTTAATATTCTTGTACTTCTTAAGTGAGTCCAAGACACATTTTAAAATAATTTTTATTTATTGAGTTAAAATTTTGAAATTTCTTCTTATGGTTAACCATATCATTTGTAAACAAAATCACACGATAAAACTTCTCATAATGTTTTTAAAGAATTTTAAAATTTAAAATTTATTAAAAAAGTCGGGTAATTTAAAATCGTTCTAACTCGAAATATTATTTTTTAGAATTTCAATTTGTTTTCATTTAAATAAACAGAAATATATGAGTTTTAATTCTGATTCAGCATTTTTCAAAATATTAATTTATATAAAAATTAAAAATATTTAAAGTAAAAATTTCAAAAAAAAAAAAAAAAAGATGCACTTTTTTTTAATCATATTTTCAAAAGTAATTTTTTTTTTTCAAATTTGCTGGATCGAAATTAAAGTAAACTAATTGAAAAAGACATGTTCCAAGTTTGAACCGTTTATTTTTAACGGTTCTATAATTATAACAATTTAAATTCAAGAAAAGGTCAAAAAACCCATCATGAAAAAAAAAAAACTCATTTTCACGACAACAATTGCTTGAAAGCTAGATTTTGAAAACAAACCATCAAAACGAAAAAATTAATATTTCCTATTCTAATTAAGATAGAAACATGATTTATACGTCATTTTAAGCAAAAAAAAACCAGAGAAATTTTTAATGCAATAAACGTTTTTTAGAAAATTTGAAGATTTTTGTGTTCCGGACCCCCTTAACAGCATTGACAGTAACAGAGAAAAGAAATGTTGTCTTTCAGCAATTTAATTTGTAAATAAGAGTAAGAGTAGAATCTCATTATGGTTTGTCGAAACTTCACAACCTTACTCTGGTGCTTCTACAAGCGGTTTTTTTTTTTTTTTTTTTTTTTTTTTTTTTTTGCTTTGCATGATTTATAATAAGAGCATTTTTTCTTTGTTCAAACTCTCAATCCCCTCGTCGTTTAGCCAAGGACGACCTGGGTATAGTAAAATACTTGAAAAGATGGAAAACATAACGAGAAGAAATAACAAAATTGTAAAAGAAATAAATTTTATTGCTGAAGTTAACTGCCTTTTTGAGAAACATTTAACAACTGGGCGAAAAATGTCCGGACCAGGATTCGAACCCGGGACCTCCCTGGCTGAAGCCGCCAGTGCTCTGCCATCTGAGCTATCCCGGACGATTCTGGTCGAACTTTTTCAACCAGCTAACCTTGAAGATTACAGCATCTGGTCTGAAACCTGGTTCAGCTCAACAGAATAAATCTCAGGTAATGGAACTCCAGAAAACGCTGGATACGAAATTACACTAGATTAATTTTCACACAATTATTCTAATTGGTAAACAAATCATATTAGATGTAAATTTCCAACTGGGCGAAAAATGTCCGGACCAGGATTTTTCGCCCAGTTGGAAATTTACATCTAATATGATTTGTTTACCAATTAGAATAATTGTGTGAAAATTAATCTAGTGTAATTTCGTATCCAGCGTTTTCTGGAGTTCCATTACCTGAGATTTATTCTGTTGAGCTGAACCAGGTTTCAGACCAGATGCTGTAATCTTCAAGGTTAGCTGGGTGAAAAAGTTCGACCAGAATCGTCCGGGATAGCTCAGATGGCAGAGCACTGGCGGCTTCAGCCAGGGAGGTCCCGGGTTCGAATCCTGGTCTGGACATTTTTCGCCCAGTTGAAAATTTACATCTAATATGATTTGTTTACCAATTAGAATAATTGTGTGAAAATTAATCTAGTGAAAAATTTAACAGTTTAAATAATTCAGGTTTTGTTAATTTAAGAAGGAAGGACTGCATAATTAGAAATTTTTCAACAAAAATTCTCGATACTTACATCCATGCTTACTCATTGGTAAAGGCAATTAATTTTTCTCAATTACCAAAATAGTTCATGTAGGTAAGGTACAGAGCTGCGTAAATAAAGTTCTGAGGCTTTTTTTTTTACGAATTTCTCTTGGGCAGTATTTGAGCATTTTCCGAGAGAGTAGTTTTTCAGTCATAATTACTGATACTTCATAAAACTATTTATTGGAATTTCAAAAATATTTTTGACTGATAAAGAACAGAAATATATATGCTAATTTTCCTATGCGAAATGTTTTGTTGAAAAAATGCCACCTCTGTTTGCACAGTAGGCCATGCGCGCTAATATTCAGATAATAATAAAGTAAATATAAATTGGCCGATCTTAATAATCCATCTTAATAATCAATCAAATAGATATTATAGGTAAATTTCTTACCTTTATGTTTCCGCTGCAGCAATTCCTAGTTACGGTATATGGCCGATGTATCCATGTTGGCTATCCCTTGATGAAATTCATATTATACATTTCACTATAGTGTGGAAAAAAAATGTCGTGTTGTAATACTTTTGAACACGTGAAGGAAATTCACTAGTGAGCCTGTTTTGTCATTCTAGATTATAGGGTAGTTATATATATATATATATATATATATATATATTAATGTACAAAATTACACTGCATCTTATGGCAGCTATTTTAAATATTACATCTTCTACATTTTACATCTTATATCATAATAATAAAGTTAATAAAGTTCCTAAGTTCTTTAGTCCAATCATGTGCTCTCTTGCATCACGCGTGGGAGGAATAAACAGTTTGATTTATGATTATTATGTTGCGATTAGGATAAATACAATTTAGATACATCAACAGTTCGATGATTATCCAATGATTTACAGTCTAATTGATTTTGATAAGAATTCGAAAATGTTATTGTCCTTGAAAATTATTGTTGGGGTTACTTAGAACCACTGCCATATTTTTATTTAATTTCATTTAGAAAATATTTTTATTAATCTTGTATTCATTTAATTTTAATATCCGCATTCCAAAATTATTTTAATTCCCTTTTTTTCAAACTTCCCCTGTAAATTTTTCTTTCTGGCATAGCATTTTATTCATTTTAAAATCATAAACGTCGTTTTGAATTCTGTACTTCCGGTAAAAGAATTATCTAGAAAGTTCCATATCTTTCTATTTGTGAAGTCATATCCTTTTGAAGCTCCACCCCTTAGCCAATAATAGTTAAATCAGTTTAATTCATAATTTCAAAATTTGTAACTCTTTACTACTGTTTGGCATCTTATCTCTGTGAAATCTATCAAATTTCCTTTTTTTAAAGCAGTTTTTTATATAATTTAGCATTGCATTTTATGCCAATGCTGGGCGCCTGTATGTTCGTTCAGCCAAAGTTGGCGTGTTTCAAGGATTATAGCAACCCTTTTTTACTCCTCTTCTCGGAGAGCTTGTGCGCATTCAGTGCAGTTGAGTTGGGATTCCAATGCAGAATGGCTGCCTTTTGCCGTTCTGCAAAGAAATTATGTCCGCGCCTGCATGAGTGTTCTGTAACGAACGCAGAGAATGGGTGGATGCCTCTTCCCCTTCTACAAAAAATAATAAACTAATTTCGTATCTACAGTAAAAAATGTTAAAAGTGCAAGAATATTTCGGCTGCATAGTTTCGTCTTTTTTTTTTTTTTTTTTTTTTTTGTGGCGAGATTCTTTGATCAGTTACTTCTTATTCTTCAGTAAGATGTGGATAAAATTCTGTTGACGGCATTATTATTATTTTTATTCAAATCATGCTTTTATTTTGAGTCGTAGAATTGTGATGCTAAAAAAATCATATAAATGCCTGTGCCTCCACACTCCCCAAAGGAAAAAAATATTTTATTTTCCTTAGTAAGAACGTAGATGTATGTGTCGATCATAAAAAAGTACATCTAAAAGAATAAGATATGTACTCTATGATAATGCGCTATGTTCTGCAAAAAAATTGCTTCATAAATAAAAAAAAATTGCAAGGAAGATTTCTCATCTATTTATTTTCTTTCTGCAAATGTCTCCATCATTTTTCTGTTCTTTCGGGTCAATGCAGATTCAGAAAATGAATATTGTAATTTAATTTTACCATCTGAGGAAATTAAAAGAAAACGAATACAAGAACTGTCACCAAATGATTTTGACTTAAAGCACTTGTCCCCACATGAAAGTGACTGTTTACTAAAATTATTGTGCAATAAAGCTCAAGCATTTTCTAAATCCTTAGACACTTTGGGTCATACAGACCTAGTTAATCCTCAATTTTCGATGATGAATTCTCAACCGGTGGAAACCCTACCTTTTCCTGTGCCACAGTCACTAGAGCAAGAAGCTCTTGACCAGATTAATCAAATGCTAAATGCTAGAATTATAGAAAGATCAAATTCTTCTTGGGCTTGCCCCATGCTTTTAGTTAAAAAGAAAAGAACTGACATGTCAAAACCTCAAAAATATCGTTTGGCTTTAGATCTACGATTATTAAATTCTATTATTATTCCTTCTTCATATCCTCTACCTCGCATTCAAAACCTATTAGTACAATTGTCAAAATTTAAATATTACAGTACGCTGGAATTACCCTCTGCGTACTGGCAGATTGCGGTTCCTAAAGAGATGCTAGATAAGCTCAGTTTTACCACTCCATGGGGAATGTTTACCTACCTTCGTCTTGTTTTGGCTTGAAGACGGCTGCAAGTACTTTTCAACAGTTAATTGATTCAGTTATTCAATTATCCGAAATTGACTCTTGTTACGCATACCAGGACGACATAGTTGTTGGCGCTAATTCGTTTGAAGAAATGGTTGCAAAACTCACAAAACTCTTGGACACTCTTATTGCTAACAACATTACTCTTTCTCCTGAAAAATGTTCTTTTATGCAAACTAGCATTAACTTTTTAGGCTTCCACCTCACTGATCATAAAATTCTTCCAATTACAAGCAATATTTTGAAAATTACTTCTTTTCCAAAGCCAAAAACTAAGAGGCAGACAAAGAGTTTTATTGGCTTATGTTCATTTTACAGGTCAATCATACCTCATTTTGCTAAATTAATTACTTCTCTTATTGAAATCACCAAACCTAAAAATAAATTCTGTTGGAAATCTGAACAAGAAAATGCATTTAATAAATTGCAAGAATTTTTTTTCCATAAACCCATGCTCAATCTTCGAAACTGGAATGAGACCTTCTATGTTAATACAGATGCCTCAAAGACAGCAATCTCAGCTGTTCTTATGCAAAAAATTCAAGATGAACTTCGCCCCATTTCTTATTACTCCAAAACTTTATCTCAATCTGAAAACACTACCCAGCCATTAAACTGGAACTTTATGCCATTTATAAAGGTATAACGGCTTTTAAATATTACATTTTAGACAGACCTTTCATTCTTTTGTCTGATGCTAAAACTCTCAATAATTACAAAAAATCAACATCTCCTGCTGACATCACTACACGTTGGATGTTAGAGCTATCTGAATACTCTTACACATTCCAGTATGTTCCAGGCAAAGATAATGTGTTAGCAGATTTTCTAAGTAGAACACCTCATATTTCTACTGAAGATCTCCATACTAACCCTGATCTCATTTTTGAACAAGAAGTACTGCCTATTGTTGATGATCAAAATGACCTACATAATGAAATTGCTCAGTATCCATGTGGATTAATTGGTAAAAAACATCATAACTGCCATCTTCAAAGTGACCCTCCATCTAGAAATAATGTTAGTAATGAAGACCCATTGTTAGAAATTTTTGATCAAACCATCCTTTCTGAACAACAAAAAGATCCTCAAATTAAGAAAATTTATGAAGATATTAAATCTAATAAAAAATCTAAAAGTTTAAATGGTTATTACATTAATCCAAGTAATGAGTTGCTTTGTTATAATGGACACTTCTCTTCAGAAGACATTGAATTACATAGAGCTGTTTTACCATCTTCACTTAGAGCTAAAGCTTTAAGAATTGCTCATATTACTCATACTGGTATTCATAAACCATTGTTAATTTAAAGAAAAGATTCACTTGGAAAACTCTAATTTCTGATACAATTAATTATGTCAACTCTTGTGAAATTTGTTTAGTAAATAAAAATCATAAGAAAAACACTACTCCATATCTGCCAGCACCTATTCCTACAGCTCCCAATCAAACAGTTTCGATGGATTTACTTGGTCCTTTGAGAAATCACCAGTTTGTTATGACTGTAATTGACCATTATTCTCGTCATCTTGAATTATATGCCTTGAATAGCATTTATGCTGAGTCGGTGACTAAAGCTCTGTTGAATTAAATTTCCACTCATGGAAAACCCGAGTTAACTCTTACAGATCATGGTTCCCAGTTCACTAGTGATTTGTTTTCTTATTTCAACAAAAAACTTGGCATAAAGCTAGAGCACAGTACAGTAGCGCATCCACAAGCTAATGGATTGAGTGAGAGATGTAACACTCAAATAAAGTCATCTGTCAATACAATGGCTTCCCAAGGATTTGAAGTTCCAACTGCTTTAAAAATTCACCAATCCATATACAACGCTACACCTCATCCAGCCACAAAATTTACTCCAAATCTTCTTCATTTTGGAAGGGAGGTGAATGATATTTATGCCAATTATAAAACCCATTTTTCCTGGAAAATCCTTAACACTGCATATGAAATCCACAAATTAATGGATGTAATTGAAAAAGTATACTACCAAGCTTACAAAAATAATGAGTCTTCTAGACAAAAAGTGTATCAAAAATCAAGGGAAAAATTAAAATTTGCTAATATCAAAGTTGATGATATTGTTTATGTGAAATTTCCCAGTGTATTTAACAAAAAAGTACAAGGACCTTATATGGTAAAGAAAATAATTTCACCTGTACTTATTGAAATTCAAGATTGCAATAATAATCAAGCATCACCTGTGTTAATTCACACTAACAGAATCTTGAAACTCCAGAAAAGAAATGAAGCATTGCTTCATCCTTCTGATTCATCTAGAAATGCAACACATGATCAAACGACTGTTGATAGTGCATCTTCTTCTCCTGTGAAACGACATATGCCTACTCATCCCTACTAATTGTGATTCTCCTCAAATTCACACCACTTCAAAGTGCCAACAAACAGCTTCGTATTCACATAGTTCAGAGCATTCTCAAGCATCTGGTAGTAAAACTTCCACTACAGTTCTAAATAAATCTACTCAAAGTAAAAAAAATTATGATCTTCGTCCTCGCAGTCATAAACACTATAAAATATAAATTAATCTTCAATTTTATTTAGGATGCCTTTACCATTGTAAAAAATCTCATCTATGCTAGCTAGATTGGATTGTCAAATAAGAAGACTGACTGTTTATTTTATTTATTTACTTCTACCAAAGCTGCAGGCAGCATTTGTGTATTATTTTTTATATTTATTTTTTTTAAGTCGCCTTCGCCTTGACACTGTGGAATTGTCATCCTGCAAAAGAATGTAAATCTTATTTTTGTTTACTATGTTGCTCACTGAAATATTTTCTTCAAAACCTTATTCATCATTTAGAATTTATATGTATTGTAAACAAAAAAATGTGCTGATAACTCAGAATTTTTAATTTCAGTATTTGATTTAAGTAATAAGGAAGATTACAAAAAAAAAATCAAATCAAAGATGTTATAATTCATTATTTTAGTTGCAAATGAAATGTCATTGATTGCTTTATTTTGATATGGTATTTATCTTAAAAAGTAAATTGTTATTGACATGAAATATAATATGAGTACATATATCATCACTTTCCCTATTGTGACTTTTAGAGTAACTCAAAATGTTACTTTGTTCTTAATTATAATTCATGCATGTTCTAACAACTAACCTCTTTCTAACATCTAAAAATAATAATGATGAAAGTTATGCATGCTAATGCTTCTACTGTTGTTATTGGTGTATGTAAAGTAGTTGAAAATACATTGTTTTTTTTAAGTGTTTGGAAATTCACAAATTGAAGGAATATTTGTGCACATGAAAATTTTGTACTTAGGATACAGAGGTACTCTCCAAAGATACTCTCAAAAGATTATTTTAAGTCTTTACAAAAAGAATACTTATGTATTTTTCACAAAAAAATGTTATAACATGTTTATACTTTGCAAAGATTATTTTAAGTCTTTACAAACAAAAATATTTATGTATTTTACATAAAAAAATAATCACATATTTATTCTTACAGATGCTTGAATTAAACATAATTCAATAAGCATTTCAGAATATTTAGTATACATAATTTCTGTGATAATTTGTTTGTAAGACCAATGTTATTAAAGTAATGTGTTACATTTATTTATGTACCTTTTCTGAGAGCTTAAATATTCTCTCTTTGCATTTATTTTCTTTGAAAGTATTATTATTGTTGTTGTAGAATAACACGATATTAGTTAGTTATTCATCTAAGAAAAGTTGATTTCTTAAAAAGTGCTATATTTATATATAAATATTTTTAATGAGAGTGTAAATATTCTCTCTTGACTATTTACTTACATTTTGAATTTATGTTATGGAAAATTCTCGGATGAGTAATTTATTGAAGAATTGAAAAAAAAATTGAAAATTAGTTCATAGACTGTGACTTGAAATAGAATTGTGATTTAAAGGTACTACTTTAAATTATTGCTATTTTCTTTTTCTTTAAAAATAGAAAGGTTTTATTACTAATGTTGTATTATACTAAATGATGCAAAGTCATCATTAATATGCATGTCAATTTGTATCACGTAATATTATTTGTCTATGTGTACATTATTACAATTTTTACCCACTCTTTTAATATACACTGATCTTACTTTACAGTGTTGTATTTGCTGTTTCACATATTAGTGAATGAACTTTTAGCAACCTTTTTTGAAAGACTTTGTGTACCTTTTGTCAGAAGAATGTAACCGATTTTTATTTTTATTTTGTTTCTCATTATTTGAAGTTATATGTATGTTGTATATGTACATAGTTTAGAAAATATTGGCCCAATGTCAAAATTATTAAATTTCTCCATCTTACCAATATTTTCTTTTGGGAGGCCGGAGTAATATGTTGTGGTTACTTAGAACCACTGCCATATTTTTATTTAATTTCATTTAGAAAATATTTTTATTAATCTTGTATTTATTTAATTTTAATATCCGCATTCCAAAATTATTTTAATTCCCTTTTTTTCAAACTTCCCCTGTAAATTTTTCTTTCTGGCATAGCATTTTATTCATTTTAAAATCATAAACGTCGTTTTGAATTCTGTACTTCCGGTAAAAGAATTATCTAGAAAGTTCCATATCTTTCTATTTGTGAAGTCATATCCTTTTGAAGCTCCACCCCTTAGCCAATAATAGTTAAATCAGTTTAATTCATAATTTCAAAATTTGTAACTCTTTACTACTGTTTGGCATCTTATCTCTGTGAAATCTATCAAATTTCCTTTTTTTAAAGCAGTTTTTTATATAATTTAGCATTGCATTTTATGCCAATGCTGGGCGCCTGTATGTTCGTTCAGCCAAAGTTGGCGTGTTTCAAGGATTATAGCAACCCTTTTTTACTCCTCTTCTCGGAGAGCTTGTGCGCATTCAGTGCAGTTGAGTTGGGATTCCAATGCAGAATGGCTGCCTTTTGCCGTTCTGCAAAGAAATTATGTCCGCGCCTGCATGAGTGTTCTGTAACGAACGCAGAGAATGGGTGGATGCCTCTTCCCCTTCTACAAAAAATAATAAACGAATTTCGTATCTACAGTAAAAAATGTTAAAAGTGCAAGAATATTTCGGCTGCATAGTTTCGTCTTTTTTTTTTTTTTTTTTTTTTTTTGTGGCGAGATTCTTTGATCAGTTACTTCTTATTCTTCAGTAAGATGTGGATAAAATTCTGTTGACGGCATTATTATTATTTTTATTCAAATCATGCTTTTATTTTGAGTCGTAGAATTGTGATGCTAAAAAAATCATATAAATGCCTGTGCCTCCACACTCCCCAAAGGAAAAAAATATTTTATTTTCCTTAGTAAGAACGTAGATGTATGTGTCGATCATAAAAAAAGTACATCTAAAAGAATAAGATATGTACTCTATGATAATGCGCTATGTTCTGCAAACAAATTGCTTCATAAATAAAAAAAATTTGCAAGGAAGATTTCTCATCTATTTATTATCTTTCTGCAAATGTCTCCATCATTTTTCTCTTCTTTCGGATCAATGCAGGTAATGCTTTTACCTTTTATTTTTTTGTTCTTAATTTCCAAATGTATGATAAGTAAATTCAGATTTTCTTTAATAAATGACTGTTGTGTCAAAGTGGTCTTTTTTGGCCGCAGCAAAATGTTAAATATACACTATACGATCGATCCTAAAAAATGATTTGGAATTTCAATATCCAAAATAACTTTACAATATTATTCTATCACCTCCTACCTCCAAAACACAACAATTATCGCTTCAATTTCCTGTTTTCGTTGTTTACTGCTGATCTGAGGATGGTTATATTTCCATCATGTTTACTAAAAGCACAATCAATGAATATAACCCAATTTGAATCAGACATATTTCATAAATGATGTGAATGCATTTTATTCAAATGTTACTGAGAAGGGTAAGTCATAAAGGTTAAAAGGACTCTATGTATTTCAAGAATATGTATTTGACTCTTATGAATAATTCCCGCTTTACTGAGACTCACTCTATATCATAGATTCGTTAAAGCTGTAACACCTCATTTGGGCACCAAACCGAATTTAGCGTTTTCTCTCTATCACATTTTTTCTCATAAATTCTTCAAATTCAGTGACTATTAATCATTTTATGTAAAAAAGTAACTGTAGAAATTTTTATTGTATGATTCTATTTTTTTTCTTTTAAGTTATAGCTAAATTCACCTAGAACGTCCGCTGGTGTTATTTCGACACCAAGCAGAAAATTAACAAAAATAGTTTACTTGTGCCTTTTTTTCTAGTTCGTGTGACCTTGAGTTCATTCTTTTTCAGTTACGGAATGTCTATTATACTTTGCACCCTTAATAAAGGGCGGAAATAGTTTATTCCATTTCAGGGGACTCCAGTTACTTTCATTGTCTTTATTACAATATTTAAAAGCCTTTGAAAGCATTTTATTCCTATTTTATACTTTCAGAAATTCGGAATTTTTTCGGAATTATGTATCGCAAAAAAGGTCTCATTCCCAAAGAAATTGGAAATCTACTGAGACAATTATCCTAAAATGTCAGACTTAGTTACTTATTTCCTTATTTGGAAAAAAATTAATCTCGACCGAATGGTAAACAATAGCGGAATTCATAGTAAATTAAAAAATGCTAAAAATACATAGAATAGGTTTTTTAAACATAAAAACCGTCGAAGATGTTAAAAAATCGACGCCCAAGCACTTTCGGCTGATTCAAATGGTCATCATTAGAGAAAAAAAAATTTAAGATGTGATTGTTCATGAATAATCGTTGGTTAAATAGCTGGAGAAGAATTTATTTTATAAGGGGGGGGGGGGTATCAACGGTTACGTTCCAAACTTTCCAGAGATATTTAATATGTTATTATACATATCCAGGGTATATTGTAAGAGAGCATATCATTAAAAGTGTTTCTTCATTTAGTTAAATTTTCCAGTGATTCTCTGATTATGTAGTTGTAGCAATGCGAAGTATGAGTTATGATTCTTGCGTTTCTGAAGTCTATATCCACATCTTGTTTCTGGTTTAAACTTGATAATTCTGTTGAGGGTTTATTATACAGTAGGGTGGAGCGTAGAATAAAAAGTTTTGTATTCAAAATCGGCCCGGTGTGCGAAAGTTGCGTATTGTATTGCTTGTTATGTAAAAAAAAAATTTGCCCCCTGAATTGATATCTTCATGCGCCCCAAGGTGCGCTAAATCCACGAATTTGAGCTAAATTACGCCAATTTTCCTGAATTTTAATAGCTATTAAAAAAATTAATTTGCTATTAGCCCATTGTGGATACAATGCTATTATGTTCCCTTACCATATGTAAAAAGTTCCGAATCCTTTGACCGTGATCTTCATGCACCCCAAGGGGCGCGAAATCCCCGAATTTTAACTAAATTAAGCTAATTTTCCTTAATTTTAATAGCTATTAAAAGAATTAATTTGTTATTGGCCCATTATGGATACAATGCTATTATTCCCCCTTACTATATGTAAAAAGTTTCAAGTCCTTACATCATCATCTTCATGCGGACCAACAGGGTTAAAACATTATGAAATTTGACAAAATTTGACCTATTTTAGGTTTGCTTGATGATACTGTTACATAATAAAAATCAAGATTTACACAAATGTTTATTAATTTCGGCTATATATGTTCCTTTTCCATATTTATATTTAATTCCTCAGTTTTAATAAGCATCAAATAATTATAATAGGTAAGAGCGATATGAGTTTTTAAACACTTTGAGTTTGTACATTGCAATTGCGTTTTTTGTATGAAAAGTCTCTCTCCTGGAATGTGACTCAATTTGAGTCCGAATGTATCCATCACTTCTTTTATATCCACATACTGCCTCGGAGGCCTCCGTTATAAATTTAACAGTTCTCTCAGTTGCTTGTGTGTGACTTGGCAATTTCAACAGGTTTGAAAGAGGTTTAATCCATGCCCCTAGTGCACCATTCTTGAACCTTTCAGTTTCTTCTTTCCCCAATCTCCGGGTAATTGGGGTCTCATTCGTTCTTTCGCATCCCTCTCTAATTTTTTATTCCCATCAATTAAACTGACATAGTCTTTTGCTTTAGAATTTATTTTTGGAACCGTAATCTTCTAAAATTCCTGTTTTGCAGATGACTTTGCTGCTAACTTTGACATCATCCACGATGCTGATGCTGATACTTCTGAAATAAAGTAAGACGGGGACGTTAGAAGTTAAGGCAGGATATGTCATCATCACAGTGGAATTTTTGATTAACTGCAATGTTTTTTTATGACCGTAAGGACAATACGTTGATTCAAGAAAAAAATAGGAAATTATTTCGAATCATCCTAAGAAAAGAAGAACACATATCACTGTTACAAATGCCCGTTTCTGATTATAGAGAAGGTCTGTTTATATTAATTCCATGTATCTGGAGTCGGATTTGAGGGATATTATTGAGGTTCTGATCCAGAGAAACAACTATTTCGATCACGAGGAAAACTCCTTCCTATGTTAGCAGATGATAGGACGCACAGTAGGGAACTCGTATTTAGACGCAGAAAAGATGAAAACAGTGAGAGCCAGCAGAGAAGACCGCTACAAAACAGGAATAAAAGGAAGTTTAGGGTCCCAAAAATAGATTTTGCAGCAGCAGACTATGTCACTTTAGTTGATGGGAATCAAAGATGTGAAAAAGCGAATGGAGACTCCAATTACCTGGTCCAATTTACTTCAATTACATTTAACTGAGAGAACTGTTGAATTAGTAACATAGCCCTTTGAATCAGTATCTAGATATGAAAGAAGGGAAGGATAAATTGAACCTCAAAATGAGTCATGTTCCAGAATGAAGACTTTTGATACAAATCGCAATTCCAAAGTACAAACAGAAAGTATTTAAAAACTCGTATTACTCTTACCTATTATAATTATCATTTGCTTATTAAAACTCAGGAGTTAAATGTAAACATGGAAAAGGAACATATATCATATTGTAGTCGAAATTAATAAAAATGTCAAACATTTATGTATATATTGATTTTTATTATTTAATAATATCTTCAAGTAAACCTGAAATCTAACAAAAACATAGCTGTGAAAAAAAGGAGCCAAGTTCTGTAAAGACAATGGCAAGAAAAGAAGTGATATCTAAGTGGGTGCCAAGTTCAAATAAAATTCACTCAAACTTACCTACTGAAGTATTATAGCATTTTTTAAATTGTTTAGAAATAAGAATTATTGATAGCATATTAATAATGAATCTAGAACTTGGCAAGTTTTTACCTACATGTCATTTATTTTTAATAATGACATTATTATATAAAATCTTGTTATTTCATGATTGGAAGCCTTAATTTGAGTAAGCTCCTTCCCCTTGAAGGGCGGTGGGATAAAATATATCCCAACTAATTTAACTGCAAAATGCCACATTGACACCAGAATTCAGGACTAAAAAGTTTAATTTTATTAAATACGTGAAAAGAAGCTTTTACCCATTTTGAAATAACACACGGCTATGTCAGGCGAACTTGGCTGACACACTGACGTGTGTCTAGATATGTCAAATTTGTCAGATTTCATAATGATTTAACCCTGTTGGGGCGCATGAAGATGATGTTCAAGGGAATTGAAACTTTTTACATATGGTAAGGGGACATAATAGCATTGTATCCACAATGGGTCAATAACAAATTAATTTTTTTAAATAACTATTAAAATTCAGGAAAATTAGCTTAATTTAGCTGGGATTTCGCGTTCCTTGGGGGGCATGAAGATTATGTTCAAGGGATTTGAAACTTTTTACATATGGTAAAGGGACATAATTGCATTGCATCCACAATGGGCCAATAGCAAATTAATTTTTTTTTAATAGCTATTAAAATTCAGGAAAATTAGCATACTTTAGCTAAAATTTGGGGATTTCGCGCCCCTTGGGGCGCATGAAGATATCAATTCAGGGGGAGGATTTTTTTTTTACATAATAAGCAATACAATACGCAACTTTCGCACACCGGGCTGATTTTGAATTCGAAAATTTTTATTCTACGCTCCACCCTATTATACAGTGTGTCCATAATTAAACGACCCTACTTTAAAGTTGTCTACAGACAAAACTATTGTTCATACAGTTGTGAAATTTTGTGAAAGACATAACAAAGGAATGGGAATTTGTTTAAGCAAAAAAAAGTTTGAAATTTCGCCACCAGAGGGCGATTTTTAATAAGTTGTACATTTAGCATTAGGATAGTTTATAAATTTTATTTACAGGGTGTCCATAATCAGACGACACTATTTTAGTCTACAGACGAAACTATTATTCAGTATGTTGTGAAATTTTATGGAGGACATAATAAAGGTATGGGAATTTGTTTGAGCGAAAAAAAATAGGAAGCCGATTTTTTACAAATTACACATTTAGAATACATTTACGATACTTTAACAAGTTTTTTTATGACCAAACATGTTCCGCAGGACGTTCATAATTTTCAGGTACCATTTGGAATCGCAAAATAACATGTTCCACAGTTGACCGCAGTGTATCGGTGAAACGGTAGGAATATACTGTAGACTATGATCTGTAGCGAAAACATTTTATTATCATATTGCGTTTTTTTAAAGTACCAATCATTGGTAATCCAGGTTCGTAGATCCTTGAATAATAAAGATATGAACAAAAAGAATAACTCTGCAAAATGTGAAGACAGGATGGTTTTATTGGATATAGACATGAAATATGTAAGTGCCAGAGAGAGGCCCTTTCAGTTAGCTGTTAACAGTACGATGTACAGAGAAGGAATGAATAATTTATCAAATATCGTTGCCAATGTGCCGAGCCCAAATCTTGGTACCCTGGACCATTATAATCCCAAAGATATATCCCTTAATGGAACTTTGAATTAAAAATTAGCCAGAAGGACCGTTAATTGGCGTTTTAACATTTCAACGTACAAATACGAATGCCAAAGCTAAATGATGGGAAATACGCATTTAGAATCATCAATGCAGATGCCGGGCGCCGATTTTGATATGAACAGAGTATATATTTGCGGCCGAAAAGGCATTTGTATTGAATGTCAAACTAAAAATTAACACTGAGTGTATAAATAACTGCTACAACTGGAGCATATGGTCAAAGAATAACCTTTTTTTATATATATATTCGTTAACCGAAGGAAAATATGCTCGAACAGTTAATGATTTTAGGATGAGAAAAAGATTTGTTTTTGATTTATTTATTAATGGCTTTGGGTGAACTTGAGGAAAGTTAAATAACTGAAAACTGAAGCGCAAAAGAGAAGAAAAAATAGATATATTCTTTTTTAGAAAGGAGATGAAGTTTTTATTCAGTTTATGATTATGAAAGGAGAAATTAAATTTTAAAATGGGGAATTTAATTTTACAAAGGAGATAAATAATGATATGTGATGATATGTTATTTTCAACATCATAAGGAACATGTCGTGCAATCTATCTTTAGAATCAGGTTAAGTTCATAAATAAAATTCGTAAAATATCTTAATGTTAAATATGTAATTTATTAAAAATCGCCCGCTGGTGGCGAAATTTTGAACTTTTTTTGTTCTTAAACAAATTTCCATCAATTTATTATGTCTTTCACTAAATTTCACAATTTTATGCGCAATAGTTTTGTCTGTAGACAACTTTAAGGTAGGTTTATTTAATTATGGAAACCCCGTACTTATATATTTGTATTGTGTTCCTTAAGTCTTCTACTTGTCATACCTATATATGCGAGGTTTTTTTTTTTTTTTTTTTTTTTTTTTTTTTTAATTTTATCTGTAAAAGTTATCATATATACGCCTGCGATTTCGTTATCAGGTATTGGGTCTATTTTTTTGTGTGCAAGTACTTTTAATTTCAGATGATTTTGTGACAAAGTTAATATTACAATTCTTAATGCATATATAATTCGTTCATATAATTGGAGGATACATTTAAAACTGCAAAATTTGAAATCATTTTTAATACCACTATCAATTGACTCTTTATGTTGAATGTCAAAAATTAATTATTAATATATTGAAAGGAAATCATTTCCTATCGCAGTTTTCTTAATAATGATTAACTCGTCTTGTAGGAAATCTCTAGTACAGATTTCGATGTCTCTTTTTGTATAAAATCTGCAAGCTGCAAATTTGTATTAAGCAGAACATTACTATAGTAAGAGATTATATTGTTTGTTTTGCATTATTTTCTGTAAACATTTCTATCTATTTTATACGTCGTATTGTTTCTTATTAACTCTACATCTAATACCGTAATTTTCCGTTTTGTTCAATCTCCAAGATGAATTGTATGTTTCTGTCTAGGTTATTTTTAAAAACCTATTTCCTTTATTTTTAGCACCTTTTTAGTAAGATGAATCATAATTTTGATTTTTGTATATTTAAATGTTTTTTGTTTAATCCCAAGGGGAACACGACGTTTCGAAAATTACGGTTAAACTATATTTTTAAATTAACTTTATAGCCAAGTGGTTAGGAAGTTGAATTCGGAATTAATTAGGGGAAAGCTGGAAATTGTCTTAATCCCTTCTGTTTAGGCCTAGAATGTGTTAGGTCTAAGGTGCTTTCCCCCTCGTACTATGTGAGCGTTCGGAAATATGCATAGTTTTATAGTAAAAAAACACGTTTTTTTGCATACCATAACAATATCTTAAAACAGCTAACTCTGTCAAAAACATTGTCAATACAAATGTTGTAGAGCTTAAAATTCTGAGTAAAATGAGTGCCTACACTTAATATTTTTGTTGAACATTAAGGTCACAATTCTACTTTAAAGTTTTAGACACGTGCTCAGGGGGTTGAACTCAGAATTAATATCAAGAAAACTGAAAATTGTTTTAATCCCTTCAGTTTTGGTCTAAAATGAACGTACTGTGTTTTTTTCCTCGTACTTGGGTAAATGTTAGAAAATATGTACATATTTATTTTCGAAAAACACGTTTTTTTTTTGTTTTTGTTTTTTTTTTTGTTTTTTTTTTTAAATTATTTTAACAATATCTCAAAACAGCTAACTCTATAAAAAACATTGTCAATACAAATGTTGTAGAGCTTAAAATTCTGAATAAAATGAGTACCATCATTAATATTTTTGTTCAACATTAAGGTCGCACTTATATTTCAAAAATTTTCAAATCAAGAGCTTGAAGCCAAGAGAGACCAAATTAACTTAACAATATCTCAAAATTGCGGCCTTAATATTGAACAAAAATATTAAGTGTAGGTACTCATTTTATTCAGAATTTTAGGCTCTACAACTTTTGTACTGAGAATTTTATTGATGGAGTTAGTTGTTTTGAGATATTATTAAGTTAACTTGGTCTCTCCTGTCTTCAAGCTATTGATTAGCGATTAAGGCAAAATTTTGAAATAGAATTGCGACCTTAATGTTGGACAAAAATACTAATGATGGTACTCATATTACTCAAAATTTTAAGCTCTACAACATTTGTATTGACAATGTTTTTAAGAGAGTTAGCTGTTTGGAGATACTGTTATGGTATGTAAAAAAACGTATTTTTTTACTATAAATATATACATATTTCCTAACGCTTACCTAGTACGAGGGGGGAAACATAGCATATTCATTCTACACCTAAACTAAATGGATTAAAACACTTTCCAGCTTCCCCCTAATTAATTCCAAATTCGGCCTTTTTTCGTCCCCTACCACTAGGCTATTAATAGGATATCGTATGTTATACAAGAGCCATGAAAGCTGTTGCGTGAAAAGTTCCCTGAAATATTGCAATCATTCTTCATCAACAAAATTAGAATAATCCGACTACTAACGGAATTGTTAAAATGCTGTCATTTCTTCTGTTAAAATTCACAATGAGATTATGCTGTGAGAAAAAAAAACTATTTTAGTGCTAATTTCATTTAATTTTATTAATTATGTAAAATATAAATTAAAAGTATTACAGCATTTTTTTAAAAATTAATACAAGTTCTTATCGTCTTTCATTTTATGCTGACTCGTTAAAAGAAATGTTTTAAGGAATTAAATAAAATGATATTTCAGCGAATTTCAAAACTTTCAAATTTGTTTCATTACGTATATTTCTAAAAAAAAAAATCTACAAAAAAATTAATAATAATAATTTGAATGCATGTCGTGAGAAATTTTCTACAGAAACATTTCCAAGAATTATGTAGATTTAAAAAATATTTATGTAAACTATGGACAACATAAAACAGCGTTTTGTGGATGTAATTTTTTCTCTGAAATTTTCATTCGAAAAAATTCAATTTAAATTGTATAAAAGATAGAGTAAACTAATAACTGCTTTTAAAAGAATAAATTTTAAAAAAGCATTTCAAATTATTATGAAAGCAATTAGAGTAAAATAAGAAACGCATTGACATTCTTTTAGCAATACGATTTACGATTTACAATTTTATAATAGAAATAATGAAAAATAATAAAATAAATTTGTTATTACATTCAAGAATAAAATTTGTGACAGAACAGATATACTTCTATTCCAAAATGAGTTCGTGAATGAATCAGAAAGCATTCGCTTTTTTTTTAGTGGGGGGGGGGGGAGTTTACAGTTAAATGCACGGCAAATTCACTTAATTTCCATATTTTTTTCATTCAAGGTAAGGAAATAATTCCATTTTGTAAAGTAATTGTGGCAAAAGAAAAGAAAAATATTTCAAGCATCCATAATTAATAACAAAAGATTTCATTGGACGTAAATGTTTTATATTATTTCTTTTCTTTCTTTCAATTTACATTTTAAACGCATTTAACTTCTGTTTCTTTAGAACCGAAAATAGAGAAAGAAAAAAAACAGATGAATGTTATGCACGTGCTCGCTATCAAAAAATCCTTTACGAAACGGAGTAAAAAAAATTTATTATATTCTATTAAACAGATTTTTTTTAAGCAATTCATGAAAACACATTTATCTTTTTAATCACGGGAAAAAAGAACAAGAGAATAGGAATACTGCTTTTTCAGAATTTAGTGTCTTCCCCGATGAAGAAAAAATATGTATATAAATATAGATACAGTAGAGTCCCAATTATCCGAGATAATATGGACCAAGCTCACCTCGGATAAGCAAAAAACTCGGATAAACCAGATTTACACAAATCGTCACCAACTAAGGAGATGAATAGATAAATTTTCACTTAATTCATTACTTACTTCACAGTTTTTTTTCAATCGAACTTATACATTTGGAATGGATCGTTTTCTTCTGATGGACTGATGGTTTCCATTATTATGAAACAGCTATTATATATATATAAATAAATATATAAATAGCACATTAGGTATTAAATGCATTTGTCAGACCGAGAATCCTGCACCATAAATAAACTAAGTATAACCATAAAGCATCCAAGAAATTTAAACAGATATAACCTGAACAAGAATAATTTAATATATATATATATATTAAACTATTGCCAATTCTAAAAACAGCGCAAAGAATAATATTTCCTTACGATTGAAAATTTATTTACACGTGACTATTTAAAACAGAGAAAACTTTAAAATTAGAATTAAATGATTGCGTGTTAAAAGCAGGAAAATATTCAAAATTACATCATCCAAATTGCATTTACACATGACTACTAAAAGAGAGAGAAAACTTTAAAATGATAAATTCATTAATATGCAATAAGAGCAGCAAATGGGTGAAAATTAGGTCATATTTAAAATTGCCAAATAATAATACTGTCAAACAGTTTATATTAAAAAGTATATTTACGAGACATTTATTTCATAGTAGTGTAAATGCCCGTTCTAGGACGGTGGGTAAAAATTGTGTTTTTCACTTAAAATTTGAAAAACTGATAAAAATAATTGACAAAATGGAAGCGTTTAGATGAGCAAAGTTCGGTTAGTTTATGTTGTAATAAACATACTATTATCATTTACAATACTTCTGGATAAACCAGGCTTTCTGGCTAAAATACCATAACAATAGATTTCTTAATTAAACAAAAGTTTAACAAACATGCAGTATAACTGCGTAGTTAAAAAAATCTGCTGCAACTATTGAAATAATACTAATATTTTTATAACACTTTGAAATTGTACTTTTATCATTTACACCTCCTCCTCCCCACGCCCCCCCCCCCAAAAAAAAAAATTATATGTATATTGATTAATAAATAGGATACATTTTAAGGAAATAAAGCAGTCTCAGTGTGTTTTAAATCTGTCAATAAAACTTGTAAGCAAAAGACGAAAGCTGTTTTTATTCAAGTATAAGAATAGTATTTCGTAACTTTAATTTTCTTATATATCTACTCGGGGCTCTGCCTCCTGCAAGCTACGCTTGCCAACCCCCGTTCAGACACCGCAGAATCTAAAAATCAAAAACCATGCTAATCTGATGGGTTTTAAAAATATTAGAGACGATTAAATTATACTGAAAAAAAGCTGTGCAGATCTCCCTGTAAACGGGTTTCCATTCAATTCCCTTTGATTGCAAAAATTTAAGGGCGAATCAGTTGCTGTTAAGACATCCAATCGTTGTTTTCGTTTTTGATTAAAGAGGATCAGTTAAACATTTGAAAAGAAGCAAAATAAAATGAATTAAGTATTCAGAGTCTTTGTTTGCCGATATTTTAAAACAATCTCTATAACAATAGCCTAAATCATGTGACTATCATCAACAGTTCCCAGCGAACACTTCGTTTTTTATACTCTAGTTGCCATTTTGATACTTTAATGTTATCCAGGCACAGGTGATAAGTCGCCAAATATTATTCTATCCCCATCATTTCATCTATATTATAACAGTTCAAGTCATCAAATGCCATAAACAAATACGGCCTGATCCCTTCACCTTTCATATGAAGGTTTGGCACAAAAGTCATATATTGGCGCGATTTTTTTTCCAACGCCAGTTTGGGGAACACATCAACAGCATAAACAACAACATCCGGCTTACCATATCAAGCAAAATAACGATACTTTGGCGCCAGTTAAGTACCTGTTGCGTATATGACATTAGCGTCAGAAAAAAATCGCGCCAATATGGGGCCGTATATGACATCTGTGCCGAAAGAAAAAAAAGCCGTGTGCAAATCTCGCCAATATCTTTTTTGCAACTCGCCAGTTTGAATTTTTTTATTCTACAAGTGGTAAATTAAAACATTGATTTGAAGTTGAAATTAAATGTCATGGTTTCTTACATGATTTAATATTTCGCCAGATGTCATATACGCACCGCATGTTTGGCATGATTTTTTTTTTACGAAAATTTGGCGAAAACCTCGTTTTCGAATACCAGTTACATATGTATTTTTGGTACTACTTAGTTATCCCGTCGACCAAAAATCTACCGCGAACTATAAGATTAAATGCCAGTAACGGTTGATCGAAAATGTCACATTCACTTGACTTTTAGCAAGTTACACATGTTTACGTCATCAAGTGATTTTTATTTCGACGTTTTATTTTTATATTTATTAATGTTATACCAATTTATTTGTTCTTTCGTTATTTAAAATAAAAATTTTGTCAATCTGTACAATTTGGCGAGTGGTTTGGCGATTTATATAATTTGCGAAATTGGTTGACGGAATAACTACGTTGTACCGTATTTTTTAATTATTTTCGATTATTTTCAAAAGGAAATAGCAAAAAAAATAATTAGTAACTATAGAACAAAATAATTTATATAAATTTTTAAAAAAAAGTAAATAAACATTTATTATTAAATAAACGATAATAGCCATGTCAATCAAAATAATGCCAGTTTTGCGCCAATTAGGTACCGCAGTGCGTATATGACATCTGTGCCTAATATTTCTCTTTTCGTTTTGTTTTTTTTTAAAAAAAGAAAGAAGTGGAAGCCATCAATTTAAATGTTTCATTTTTAAATGAAAGTTTTGTATTAAATAAAATGATAGCGAAATACAAAAAAAGCATTATTCTTAGCATAGATTTAAAGGAGGCCAAACTGGCCGTCAAATTAATTTAAAATAGTAAACTTTTCTGAATTATGAAAAAAAAATCTGTTATGATTAACATTTGAGTTGCCATCATTAGAAAAATGTATTTTAAATTAGAAAAAAATTAATATTTCGAAAACTAATTCGAATTTAAAAATTCTAATACCAGTTTTGAGATCTGGGGATTAATACGGATTTTTGGTGTTAATTTCATCGCAAAGTATTCCTTATTTTAGGAGAAATCGCCGTGAAACATAATCAGTTGTTTAATCAGTCGATTCAAAGAATCTATACACATTTCAGCCGTTTCATATATTCGTTTCATTAGGATTTTATATATAGGGTAGATTTAGTTTTTAAATTATTGTAACACAAAGAAGGATCAAACATAGTTAATGCCCATTTTTAATAGCTGCACAAAACGTTTGTACTTGGTGTTTTAATGTATCAAACGAAAATAATCGTTTATCCTTTCTTTCACAAAAGACGCTAACTTAGTTAACAAACAATGAACACCATTTGAACTTTGAAAACGACCTCCAAAGTATCTTTCGCAACCCCACTGGTCTTTGTCCATTCACGTTGTGGGGGTACGGACAGCGGCATTTTCCGAGCATGTTTTTTTCTCTGTACGATCTTCGCGGAAGTACCTCGGGTTGAAACTCATCCGAAAGAACAAATGGGAGGCATTGTTAAAATGTTCTTCACGCCTATTGAAGTTTTCTTCTGTTTACCCGCGGCTGACGTCACTCAGCAGGGGTAGGACAGCTTCAAGTGATGCCATTTATATCGTCTCCTTTAATTTTCATACCTCCATGGTTATAATTTTTTTTCAATGAATCACAAAAGGAATGACTCTCTACCACAGCTTCTTATTTATCTTTTACGCACGGAGTACACTACGTTTGTTTTCAACTTGATTTCTGAAATGGCTGCGCAAATCATTGAAATTTTGTTAGTTTTGAATCTTTTATAGAAAATTATGTTGAACAGAAGGTATTTCAGGTAGAAACGATTTGTATTTAGGCAGATAAGTTTTCTCATACACATCTCAAATGGAAATTAAGCCTAACGTGGCTCCATCTTATCGGAGACTGTTAAGATCGCACTGGCCAAGGAGGCCTCTTCACATCCAATCACAGATCTCACCCATTCCATGTTCGCTGCTTCCTTAAAAGGAACATACTTTCAGACTGGCAACTCTACTGGGCTGCGTCAAGTACAGGCAGGCAACCTATCCGCTAATCCCCAAAGTCTCCTATAATCTCTTAGCTTTCGCCCCTCCCACATCAGATTTCCTCTCCAGACATAGTCCATTCAAGACATACCTAAAATATTTCAGACGCTCTGACACGAACCTTTTCGAGTGTGGGGATTTCGGTTCCCCAGATCATTACTATTTCTTTTTCATAGTCACAGATGTACCCAAGGTACCCAACCCCCCGCCTAGATACTTGGCTCAAAAACATCTTATCCCGCACAAGACTACACCGCCATTTGGCTGAAATTTTACGCTTCCTGATGGACCTGATCAATCTTGACACCTAGCTGTTCTGAATCTGCATTCCTGCGACTCGTCCGTTGACGCGTTAGAGCCTTTGTCGAGCTCCTGGCAGTCCTAGATTCCCTTGTCGCGCAGGAGCAGGTCTCGGGGAGCACATGCCATCCGGACGATGTGGTCCAGATTCTTAATACTCTTCTCAATATTTCTTCTTTGATTCATCGTCTTTTATCCCCATCATCAACCCTCCGCTGCTACTCGCGTAGGAGCTTTGTGCTCCAGTGGCTAGTTTATTATGTGTTTTTTTTCTAGGTGGCTTCAATCCGATTATGGTTGGCTTTGTTGAATTAAGGTCTAAAATGTATGCAATTAAACTTGATGAAAAGAGTGTTGAAGACTACAACAAAAATAACAAACATATAGAAATTATTTCAAAGAAATCAAAAGGTGTTAAAAAAAGTTTTGTTAAGAATAAAATTTCATTTGATAATTACAAAAAATTTTTATTTGATGAAATTGAGCAGTATTAAGCAATGAATTTAATTAGAAGTTATAAACATGAAATTTACTCTGTTCAAGTGAAAAGGATAGCTTTATAGGCAAAAGATGATAGAAGATTTATATTAGGAATGAATACGAGAGCATTAGAACATTACATTAATAAATATAAATAAATGGAGGACATTACACTTATCGTTAATATTCAAGGTTAAATATTTCCCTCGAAATCTATTGCGAGAGAGATAAGTTGGGTGGATTTAAAGCAGGGAATTGGTGAAACTATCTCTGTTTTTACATCCAATTATGAGTTAAGTGAACATGAAGAGGAAATAGTTCAAAGATGTATTACCGATATACATGGTTTAGAATTTAAAAAAATTTCAAATAATACAAGTTTATAGATTAATAATGACAAAGTAAAGGATTTTTTATTACAAGGATATTTTATTACTGCTTATCATTTTATTGCGGTATTTGCTTTTCAAAAACCACTTGAAAACTATAAGGCAATTGACTATAAAATGCGTATTACAATGTTATAGAAGATAAATAAATAAATAATCTCATATTTGTTTAATAAATATAACTATAATATACATTAATACGGCATAACATACCATATTAATTTGTTAATATACATAGTTTATATGAGATTACGAAAAGTCTATATGTAAGCGAAAATACACTTTTTCTGTTTTCACTGTCATACATTATAATTGATATTTAATATTTAGATGCATACATTACACATATATTATTACCATATATTTAAAGGATAGTATCTAGTAGAATGGTTTTTTTATATTAAAAATTAATGATAAAATTTTGCTTTTCAGTACAATTTCACTCTTTTCTGTAAAATTTAAATTTTAAAAAAATTATCACGTAAAAGGTCAGTCCTTTTATAATGTTTTTTTTTTTTTTTTTCAAAAATCCCCGACGAAAGACTTACATCATTCCCTGACTTTTCTTTTCAAACATTCTGTGAAGGGGAGTCTCAACAAAAAGAAATAGGCTTAGATAACTAACCATGACAGCGGTGTCCACGTCTGACCTCTCTGACTTTCAGACTCCCTACAGAATTCATTATGTATATTTTATAAAATAAGTTTACTTCAAGCTTTATTTTAGGTAAATATGCATAATTGGACTTTAGAGCAAGAAATACAATAGAGTGCTTAGTTATATTACTTCATATTTGCCTTTGATCTTAATCATACCGTGTAAAGTACTTCAATAGTTCTAACCTTACATATCAAACTCCATATAAGGTTTACTATATCCATTAACTAGTAATTACGCAGATCAGAGCAATGAATCTCTGTAAGTCATTCTGTTATAATCTCTCTTTACACAACATTTAATATCCTACAATTTGGAATTTATTTGTTTAAAGTGATATGTATATATTTATAAGCATATAAGATTTCTCGAAGATTGACAAGTAATGAAATTAGAAGTGCCAAGAATTTTTCTCAAATAAATACGTATTTACGACGAGTTCCTTTCTATATAAGGAATTCATTAAAATTCTGCATGCCTACCAAAGGTTCAGTAATTACGAGGTCAAACCAACCAAAACAAACATGTTTATAATATATATCAAGCATCTGCTAAGGAATGTAAGTCGACAAAGAGGTTAATAAAGAATCTTAACAATTGGTGAGAGGATATTACCCTTAACAAGCAATTTACTACCTTTATACGTTCCGACGGAAAGTATGTTTATCATTAAGACAGCTAAGTTCAGAACTTTAATTAAATGTCATAGATTGCATTAGAAATATTTTAATTGTTTGGAATAAGAGACTGTTAAATAATACAAAGACTAATCATCGCATGCTTTGAGATGTTATTATGTTTCATTAAAACGATTATTTCGAGTTCTCATAGCGTTGTTTAATGTTGATATATTAGGTGGAAATCTCTTCTATGCTATTACTAAAATGGTATAAATACAAGTCTTAAATAAATACGGAGTACATTTAAAATATTAAAACACATATTTATTTCCAGAATGTAATCATAGATAATAAAATGTGGAATAAAAATTTTGAATAAAAAAAACTGAAAAAATTACACGAATTAAAAACTAGTCAGATGTACCAATCCCAAAACTTTCTTCTATCTTATACATGTTAATACTTCAAAATTTGCTATCAGACTGCAAAATTACATGGCAATCTATGGCCATCATGAGGATTCTGAAGATATGAAATTCGATGCATGAGTTCTTGAGATAGGACTACCGCTGAAATCGTGTAAATCCAGCAAAATGCAACCTAGCAGTGCCACCTATTGGGTGCTTTACACAAAACATAGGTTACACCAAAACCACCAAGCAACAACTTATGTCAACGTCTAACTGAAACTGAAGTTTGGGGGAAATCCGTGCATTAGTTTTTGGGACAGAGCTATTGCAAAAATCGTGAAAATTCCAGCATAGTAGTGCCACCTGTTGGGCGATCAACACCAAAACCTAATCAGCAACAACTAGTGTCAACGTCTAACTAAATCTGAAGTTAGAGGAAAATTCGTGCATTAGTTCTTGAGATAGAGTTACTGAGGGAATCGTGAAAATGCAACACAGCAGTGCCACCTATTGGGCGATTTACATCAACACGTAATCAGCACCAAGTCATATCAAGTACTAACAGTATCTGAAGTTTGATGAAAATCCTTGCATCAGTTCCTGAGATAGAGCTAGTGCGGAAATCGTGTAAATCCTGCAAGAGGCAGCATAGCAGCACCACCTGTTGAGTGATTTACACCAAAAACTAATCAGAGCCAATTTATATCATGGACTAACTGAATATATTTTTTATTTAATTCCGTGCATCAGTTCTTGAGATAGAGCGCCCACAAAATTTGTGTCACATATAGACACACAAACAGACAGTGTCACAGACTGAGAGAAAGACTCACAGACAGACATTTTTAAAAAACATGTTATTATGGTTCTCTGACAACTAAAACGTGTAAATCCGTCGAAAACCGAAATTCGAAAATTTTCATGAATCCAATACTTTCCTCTTGTTGTAAAGATAGAAGAAAGTAAAAAAGATAGGACACTGCACACCACAATATAGTTGAGTAATGCTGCAAAAGATTGTTAACTTTCTATGTGTAGAGTTTGATTGTATTAAACTTTGTAACTAAACTATCTTTATTGAATTCAAAATTAAATAGCACTTAGAATAAACATTTAGTCTAAAAACATTTGGTCTATTTTACATGTTTTTATATGCAATTGTTTTTACAATATAAAATGAGAAAGTAAAAAAATAAAAACAAATGTGCCCAGTTAAACTAATGGCATTGAGCTCACAGGCTATTCACACTAACTGTATATTATACTCTTATTTCATAGAATAATGCCCCTCAAAAATAAATGAAGGGGATTAGACCCCCTATCCCCCCCCCTTTATACTTAACCAATAAACCTCCAAATCTAATCAGGGAAGATCCTTAACATAATAAACCGGTATACCAAATCTGAAGCAAATCAGATAATTCTGCATGATAAAACCATATCGCTAAATTATGGGGGCTGTCTAACCCCTCCCCCCCTTCTTTATACTTAACTAATGAACCTCCAAATCTAATAGGGGAAGCTCCTTATCAGAATGAACATAGAAAAATAAATTAAAGTAAATTGGATAGATCTGCATGAAAATCCATTTATCTAAATTAAGGGAGGGGACTTTTATGCTTAACAAATGAATCTCCAAATCTAATGAAGGAAGCGCCATAACGGAATAAACCGGTATATCAAATTTGAAGCAAATCGATTAATTCTGCATGAAAAACCCATTTATCTAAATTAAGGAGAGGGACTAGTCCCCCGTTCCCCTATATACTTAACAAATGAACCTCCAAATTTACTCAGGGAAGCTCCTTAACATAATAAACTGGTATACCAAATTTGGAGCAAATCGATTAATTATGCATGAAAAACCCATTTATCTAAATTAAGGGGGGACTAGCCCCCTTTCCACCCTTTATATTTAACCAATAAACCCCTAAAACTAATCAGGGAAGCACCTTATCAAAATGAACGCAGAAAAAAAAAATTGAAGCAAATCGGATGTTTTTATCAAGAGTTATCGCGTTACGTACGTACGTACATACATACATACAGAACCGGAGGGCACATTAGCTCTCAGTCTTTGATAGCCTGTGAGCTAAAAAAGATGGATTCAAAAACGGCAGCGTTAGTAACTTTTCTTCAAAATACAGAGATACTATCCTTTAACACAAGCTAATTTTAAAGATAGTTAATATAAAATATCACAAATTTCGTTTTTTTCATTCATATTTTTCATGTTGATATATGAGCTTACTTCATAGCATTAATTTTATAGCTTTCTTTAAAAGAGCCATTTTAAGCGTAACATAAATTATATCACATATTAATATTTAAATAAGTGCTATAAACTATGATTAAATGCCTTAAAATATGTATTATATGTATTATATCTTTTTCTTAATGTATTATACTGCGTTTATATACAGCGATTTCGTTTATGTGGTAGTTGCATTATTTAAATGTGGGTAACTTTCTTCTTTATCAGCAAAAACCTCGTTTCAAAAGCACTTATGACAATTTTTAGACTTTGTTTAATTAGGATAAATTAGTTGCAGAAACATTAAACAGCTGACATTTTCTACCCACTTATACTTTCTTCTATCTTTACAAGAAGAAAGTATTGGATTCGTGAAAATTTTCGCCCTTCTGTTTTCGACGGATTTACACGTTTTGTGGGTCAGAGATTCCGAAAAATATGTTTTTACAAAATGTATGTCTGTCAGTCTGTGACTGCCTGTCTGTATGTATATGACACAAATTTTATGGGCGCTTTATCTCAAGAACTAATGCACGGAATTTAATAAAAATTTATATTCAGTTAGCCCCTGACAAAAATTCGTGCTGATTAGTTTTTGGTGTGAATTGCTCAACAGGTGGCGCTGCTATGCAGCATTTTTCACGACTTGCACAATAGCTCAATTTCCAGAACTAATGCACTGATTTTCATCAAACTTCAGATTCAGGTAGTCCTTGACATGAATTAACGTTTTATACATTTTCGTGTAAATCACTCAAAAGGTGGCTCAGCTATGCTGCATTTTTTGCGATTTCCGCAATAGCTCTATCTCAAGAACTAATGCCTGGATTTTCAGCAAACTTCAGATTCAGGAATACCTAGATATGTATTAGTGCCGTTTACGTTTTGGTGTAAATCGCTCAACAAGTGGCGTTGCTATGCAGCATTTTTCACGATTTCCACAATAGCACGATATTCAGAACTAATGCACGGATTTTCATCAATCTTCAGATTCAGATACATTTTGGTGTAAATCCTTCAACAGGTGGCGCTTCTATGCTGCATTCTTTGCGATTTCCGCAATATCTCTATCTCAAGAACTAATGCTCGGATTTTCAAGCTGAATAATTAATGCACGAATTTCCATCAAAGTTCAGATTAAGGTTTACCTTGATATGAATTGGTGCTAAATTGATGTAATTTTTTGTACTATTTAAATGATTTAATTGATGTAATTTATATAGAAGAAAGTTTGTGATGGCCACAACATACTAGTTTATATTGTATCTATAATACTGTATTAAGCCTAATAATATTCTTTATCTTCGAAATATTTGAGTTTTGCTTAAATTACAGAATGTATGCATAAATATAACTGTTGTGTCTCACAAATAAGTTTAAAAATATTGTTTAAGAACACAATAAAATTAAGTAAATACAACATATAAGTTATTTTCTTTATTTTATAATACAGTCGGACCTCGTTATCCGGACACCCGGTTTTCACGTCACTCCGCTTATCACGTCAGTTTTTCAAAGTCCCGATTTATGATTATGATATATGATGATCCCTATATGATTTTAATGCAAATAAACTCCGGATTTTCCGTCGTTGAGTAATTTTCAACTCCGGATATCCCGGCGGTTTAGGAAAATTGTCCATTTTTCATAATCCGTCTTATAAGCACGGTAATTAAGCGGTAAGAAATGTCTTAACAAAATTTTTCACAAAGTGTCTAAAATACACATTGAGATAAATGAGAAATTTTACTTCAATCCTTTATCTGAATAAATAAACCCACACACTATGAATGACCCACTTAAACTCCAGATACACGTATCAGTCTACTCGCGGCTTTTTTGTTCTGGTCAGGTGGCGCTTTCTTGTGGTTACACGGCGTTTTTCATCCGACTAAAACCGAAGCATTGCATTGCATTGAAACGATCAGAAATTATCTAACATCCATTTCTGAAACACCGAATATTAATTACAATTCATTGTATACTATTGAAAAAAGAATTGTAGGAAGCACATCTAAGTATAAACACACCTTAATTCAGCAATATTTCATGTAGCAATAAAAAAAAAGAAATTATCATAAATCTGATTTTTATCCTTTTCAATTTTGTTTTTGGTGTTTATTTTGTTTAATAATAATGTTGTATTGCTTAAAACTGCAAGAACAGTTATCAATATAAAATTTCCTTAAATTAATTTTAAAAAAGCTTTTTATAAACATATTTTTCTCTAACTTCGGTTACCGCAACACTCCGCTTTTGACGACACTTTTTTCTGGTCATTAGAGTGTCGGGATAAAGAGGTTCGACTGTATTTACTTTACTGTTATACAAAGTCTAGCATAGTGCCCGAGAGTGCCTGTTTCTAGGAATCGTTTATGTTTGTCAAGAACTAAATATACTAATTGCTGATGATTATCTGTCAACATACCGTTTTAAATTGTTTCATTAGTAATTTAAAAAAAAATGAATTTTCATAATTAACATCCCATTTATATTTATTAGGTTTTTGTAGAGCAAACTCCAATAATCAGCATTGTAATGCAATTATATTTAAATAAAAAAGAAAAGTGCCCAGCTAAACTGATGGCATTGTGCTCACAGGCTATTCACACTAATTGTATATTATACTCTTATTTTAAAGAATAATGCCCGTCAAAAAAATAAGTGAAGGGGAATTAGCCCCCGTTTCCCCCTTTATCCTTAACCAATGAATCCCCAAAACGAATCAGGGAAGCTCCTTAACATAATAAATCGGTATACCAAATTTGGGGCAAATCCAATAATTCTGCATGAAAAACCCGTTTATCTGAAATAAGGGGGGTGGACCAGCCCCCTTTTCCCCCTTTATTCTTAACCAATGAACCCCCAAAACTAATCAGAGAAGTTCCTTAACATAATAAACCGGTATACCAAATTCGAAGCAAACCGAATCATTCTGCATGAAAAATCCATTTATCTAAATTAAGGGGGGAGGGCTAACCCCCTTTATCCTTAACCAATGAACCCCCAAAAACTAATCAGGGAAGTTCCATAACATAATAAACCGGTATACCAAATTCGGAGCAAATTGAATAATTCTGCATGAAAAACCCATTTATCAGAATTAACGGGGGGGGACTAACCCCTTTTTTCCCCTTTATCCTTAACCAATGAACCCTCAAAACTAATCAGGGAAGTCCCTTAACATAATAAACCGATATACCAAATTCGGAGTAAATCGAATCATTCTCCATTAAAAACCCATTTATCTGAATTAAGGGGGGGGTGGACTAACCCCTTTTTCCCCCTTTATCCTTAACCAATGAACCCCCAAAACTAATCGGGGAAGTTCCTTAACATAATAATCCGGCATACCAAATTCGGAGCAAATCGAATAATTCTGCATGAAAAACCCATTTATCTGAATTAAGGGTGGTGGACTAACCCCCCTTTTCCCCCTTTATCCTTAACCAATGAACTCCCAAAACTAATCAGGGAAGCACCTTATCACGATGAACCTAGAAAAAATTTTTGAAGCAAATCGGATGTTTCTATCAAGAGTTATCGCGTTACGTACATACATACATACATACGTACGTACATACATACAGAACCGGCGGGCACATTAGCTCTCAGGCTTTGATAGCCTGTGAGCTAATAAACTGCTTTCACTTACTATGTCTGATTGCACCAGGAACGATCACATTGCCTAACTCCACGATGCATGTGAAAATGTTCATTATCAGTATATGAACCAGGTACTCTTAAGGTATAAATAAAGATTAAAGATAATACATTTTTTTTTTAATGTTTAAGAAAACAGTCTAAACAATAATTTTAAAAAACAAGTTACGTGACAGCAGATCGAAAGGCAATCAATGAGGATTGCTGTAAAACAGCAACAATTAATATATATACAACTACTACTATACAACTACTACTAATATACAACTACTACTTTTAATTTTACTAAATTGCTAAAAAATATTGTTTCAAATTATGTAGTTTGAAAGTGTAAAACTTTTTAAATCATAAAAAAACATAAAATAAAATTTCAAACACGTTCTGAAGCAACGTCTTTGATCATATTAATTTAAATTGATATTAATTTTATATTCACCATTAAAAAAAAAATATGATTTTCCGTTAATAGAATGAGGAAAAATGCCAAAGTGCGCTGCCCCATGTTTAATCTGATCTTACGATTAATTTACTTTTTATTCTCTTTTTGTTTTCCATTTTCTCTGAACAATCATTTATTATATATTGTAATTTTGCCACACATATACACTGTTGAGATAGATTAATATACATATTCTTGAAAAATATTTAAAAAAGTCACTAAAGTTAGCTATAGTTTTCAGACAAATATCACTAAAAAAATCATCTTTTAATTCCATGATTTAAAACATTAAATTATGAGATACTAGCCTACCCTCTCGACGATGTCCGGTCCCTTGGTAATATTTTAAAATGAACTTTAAATTTGTATGATTCTATATCTTTAACACGATTTTGACTGAAATACGTACCCGCTCGCAAATTCACAATCACTCAATGTCCCAGCGCTTTTGATGCCAAGCTCTGTAGCCAAGGGCTTTGGCGAGTAAATGAACTTTGACGCGCATGCAAGTCTGAAGCTAATTTCGATCTTTAATATTTCGTACATTTGACCATGATCGCGTATTTTTTGTTTATGGAATACTTGCAAGAATACCAGGCGAAATAATAAATGCTTATTTCATCGTCTGAATAATTGTATATGCATTATAAACAAGGGACGTATTTTAATCTTATATATATATGCTCTATAAGTATGATCTTTCTTCTTCCTAAACTATTTGTTTATGGAGTTTTATGAGTGCCATGTGATGTGCTGCCATCTAGTGTCAGAATACTAAATACAAAACAATCATCTTCTAAATAATGCATTTTCGGAATATATGCATATATTATGAACAAGTGAAATACTTAATCTTTTTATAGACCCACTCTGTAACTTTGGCCTTTCCTTAAATGATAACTATAAATAAATAAAAATTCACTATAACTAGTAAATCTGCAGATCAGGAGCCTCAACGTCAGCTCTGCAAGTCACTGTTTTTAGACACACTTTGGTAATATTCAATTTCATGCAAACCGCAATTTAAAGTTTTCAAATTATGTAATTATTTATAAGAATAAAAAATACGAAGTTTTCAGACATTAGAAGCATTAAATTAAAAACGTTGTTATGGAAGGATATTTTGAAATAATTTTCATGAGCTACTAATTCTGATATTTTTTTAAATAATAAAACAGATTTCTTCAGGGGGGGGGGGGGGGGCTCCGCCTCCTGAACTCCTCGTGGTTTCATTAATTTACATATGTAACTTTTTATTTATTGCGCTAATGGTTATCGCAAATCTTAAATTTCTTTTTATACTTCCGAGCCTTAATTTTCAATACTGGTGGACAGAAAATGATTCACATTGACGCAATTATATTAAAAGTTTAGGTTTTATGAATGAAAATATAATTTCCTTTTAAAAATAAAATAATTTTCATTCATATTTTCTGAAATGAGACGGCATTAAGAAGTAACACTCGTCATAAAATATTTTTTTAGGTAATCTAGTTAATGCTTGGTTTTTAAGAATGAGAATATTTATTTCCCAATACAATGACGTCATTTTCGACAGCGGTAATTTTGCGGTGTAAAATTTTGACATTTACTATATATTTGATTTTCAAAAGTTTTTTTCTTTTTCTCATTGAAATTTTCGATTAAAAATTAACATTTCTGTTAGCTGTGTGCAGACGATAAACCATGAGATATTAGTAACATTTCTTTTAATAATAAGAATTAATATCATAACACAAGCCCTTTTTATTTCAACCTCAAAGCATATTAGTTTTATTTTTGATATATGAGATCAAATTCACCTTCTTTTCGTATTTTAGTTTTATTTCCAATATGAAGACGTATTCATGTCTATTTTTTATTTCATTTTCCTCTTGCACATGAAAATCTTTCAAATCAAAATTAACTGTTTAGGATAAATTATTATTCTGGGATAGGATTTTCTTGGCAACGGTAAAAAAAAAAAGATTGTTAAATTTATAGCAAAATGTCAATGTATTCCTTATGAAAATAATGAACTTCTTAATTTAAAAGAAAAAATATTTGAACAAAATAAGCAGAACATAGTCTTTCTTTATTTCTGGGGTAAATTTCATCTATATGTAAAGTCACAAAGGCATTAATTCGTCCCTTTTGACTTTGATTGACTTCAAACAATTACAAATACTTTCACATTTACGATATTTTTAGGTGTAGTTCCGTCGCTAGGCAACAGTTAAAAGAAAATAAAACAATGAAATATGTGCTTTGAAAAAAAGTAAATTTATAAAAAGATATATTATTGGAACACATATATAAAATACCTCCATAAGTTAAACACCGAATTTAAAAACTCTGACAAATGTATACACAAAATTTCAAACTAATATGAATAATGTATGGTTCTAATTAGAAATTACATCATCCATAATTTACTATTTAAATCCTTCAATCATACACTGTAAAAAAAAATGGTAATGTTACATGTAAAATCCAGGAGCGTTTCGCCTTTTCTCAGGTTTTCAGAATAATTTAGCTCTTTCCTGCGAAATTCTGTTTTTCTTATCTGAAACGTTCCTGAACAAAATTTGGAAACAGCAAAACGCTGCGGCCGCCATTTATTATTTTTTTGCTATAATCCGTTGCTCGCGCGCGAGTTTCGAAAACGAATTCCTTAAATGAATGTAAAAAAATTAATATGGAATGCAAATAAATCAATAGACGACATAATCCTTTACGTCTCTATTGCCAAGACCATTCAGATGATACAATACAATACCTCTGTGACATCGCTAAGAGATTATCTCTCGTACTTGTCTGTGGAATGTTTAAGGAGCAGACCGTGTAAAAAAAATACACCTATTATTTGATCTCCATTAACCAGGGGACCATCGAATATGATTCTCACCGATTTTGATTAATTTAAAGTATGTTTTAGAGTTCTTATCTCTAATTATTCTTGTGAAAGAATTTCTTCAAATGGGCCTTAGATTTTCAGAAATTAGATGCCAAGGTTTAGCATACGTTTCAAATACCCATTAGTTTGCAGCTCTCAATGTGTCTTTCGTAGTGTGGACGCAGAAGGTTCGCACGCCACCCGTACGTCCCGAGTTCGATGCTACCTCTCGACATTTTTTTTTTATTAATTTTATGTTTTAACACTTTACAATTTGATTTAAATTTGATATATATTTGACACTTTGAATTGCTGCAAATTTGAATTTTTTTTTTTTTTTTCGGAAAAATATACAATTACGTTTAGGATTTTTTTTTTTTTTTCATGAAAATTTATATGTATTTTATCTAACTTGTAAACTAACATAATTACTGACGAAAATCCAAAATATTTTATGTCTAGATTTTTTTTCTAATTATTATTTACATTTATATATTTTTATATTTTAAGCAAAGTTCAGAAACAATATATCATATATATATTTACTTTATTGAATTTTAACTGGAAATTTATTTTTTTCGTGTAAATTATAAATAATAACTAGCGCTGCAGTTCGCAGCCAAGTCCAACTCTTAAGAGTGAATTATGTCAACCAGGTATCGGTCCGAATAGCCTAACAGGTAAGGCATTGGCACGGCACGCCAAGTATCCAGGTTCGATACCTGGTCTGAACATTTTTCGCTCTGTTGGAATAAACTTCAACTGTGCTACTCCAGCCTTGAATATAAATAATAATTTCATGTCAATTTCAAAATATTTTTTCATTCCAATAAATAATGATAATAAAGCGAAAATTGTCAACAGGAAATGTAAAAATCGTCTGCGGATCCCGCATGCTGTGAAATGTCAGTAATGTTTTGCTGTCAACAGAAATATTCCTGGTATTTCGCAGGAAACTTACTGGCATTTCTGTAGAATGTTTTTAACATATACAGTAAAGTTCCAGTCATTTTCAAGAAATGTTTCCTGGAAATAATGGGCAACTCAGCTGCCCATTTTTTCCCAGGAACGTTGCGGAATTTTTTTTACAGTGTATGAGCCATTTCCTTTCAACAAATAAAAATGGAAAAATCGTCTGAATTGTTATAGGAAAGCATTAAGTCGCAAAATAAAATGTTCTATATATTCCGAACGCATGAACCAAATTTAACCAAAAACTATACAGCTAAATCCGGGGATTTTACCAACATGCATACTTAATTTTAAGCTAATCGGATGCTTTTTACGGCAGTTATCGCGGAACAGACGGACAGACAGACAGACAGACAGACAGACAGACAGACAAACGGAAACCAAAACATTTCGTGTCTCCACAGTAAGCCTTCACTGACGTTTCGGCAATTATCTTAGTTACTAGTTGAGAGAATGCTAAAATAAGCGATTTGTTGATGAGTGATAACAGGTTAAAAATATCCAAAAATGCTCATACGCCCCTCAAAGTTTTTGGTTCATAAAAAAAAAATAGGACCTACCCTCTTTCCTACGACCTTGATTTATTGAGCTTTGCTAATACAGCTATCAAAAATAGTTATTAAATTATTTAAAACAGAAAAAGTCAGTAAAAAATAACAAGCGGCTATAGTTTGTAACTTTTGGTGGGCCCACTATTTTTCAATTTTCCTAACCCCCCCCCCCCCCCCGCTCTTTCATTTTTCTATCAAATTAATGATTTTTCATTTTAAGAACAGTTAGGAGGGGGTACACCTTACTTTTAGAATATGGCTTTCATACTTTAATGAATTTATAATATATTTGTTTAACCCACTGACTGACGAAAGTAATTTTGTCTACCAGTTATTCATTGAGATTTAGAAAAACTCTATATTATCTTATTAAGAAAAATGTCTATACTTAGCTTAAGGCTGCTCAACTGCTCTGCTCAACAAGGGCAAAACGTTTTGACACATTTACAAATTCATTTTTTAACGGAAAGATATAAAATTGGAAAGCCTGATTATGGCAGCGATTTCGAATCGAACTGTGTTTTCCATTTTTTGATAAATAAATTACCTATTGAATCATAAGCGATTTTGATCACATCACAAAGACGTTTTTCTCCCTTCACTGACTGGTTTTTCTGCTTTCTTCGCGAACTTCGGTTCAAAACGCCAACTTTGACAATATTTTTTTCTGAAAGATCTATCGTGTTTGCGAAAAAACTGTTCAATTACATAGTTTCTGAACAGTTATATTTTTTTACACCCGCTAGTTTCATGCATTTCCGAACAAAAATAAATAAAAATTTATGTCAAAAAGTTGCCCTTTTGGATTTGAGAACAGTCTTAAAGCTCTTCTTATATTCCCTGCTCAACAAAAACAAAACTTCCTGACATGCTTTTAACCTAAAAAATATAACTGGTAGGCCTAATTACTATTTACTTGCTACCTATTAAAGCAAGGTATCAGAAATAGTAATTAAATTCTTTAAAACAGAAAAAGTCGGTAAAAAATAGATTCATAAATAAACCTTAAAAATAGAAATTTAGAATCGAATAGCATTTTTCATTTATTAACTAAATTACTTGATGTACAAGTAATTTTTGTCATGGGATGACAGGTTTTTCTCATTTCCTACGCTGTCGCATCCAGAAATTCATTTAAAATGCAGACTTTAACAGTATTTTCTGTCAATTTCATGTGTTTCTGAACAAAAGAGAATTTCAAATTGTGTCAGAAATTAGTTCCAGTGGATTTGAGAATGTATTTAAAAATTATTAATCCATATCTTCCAACCTTCCAGTTTTTAAATGTCAAACACACTTTATACCACAATTTTCTCTGAAGAAATTAAATCAAATAAGTACCACATGAAGAGAGGGGGGGGGGGGCAGTGATATATTATTAAACAATAAAAAAGCCATATCATTAAACAATTTTATTAAATTTTTGGTGCCATGTATGGTATATGTTTTTTGATTCTAAAAAAATTGAAAGGTTGGCAGCTGTCTTAATTCTGAATACCTCAGCAATAATATGAGTAAATAAAAAGAAAAAACTTATTTTATTTAATTTTCTAAGATTTTCTGTAAATTTAGAAACTATTTTGTAAACAACATTTGTATTCTCAGGCTATGCTAATAACTAAATCAAAATTCACTGGTGGTTTTTTAAGGATAACCAATATATATATACTAGGGGGCTCTGCCCCCTGCAAGTTACGCTCGCCAACCCCCATTCAGACACCACAGAATCAGAAAATCTAAAAATCTAATGGGTTTTAAAAATATTAGAGAAGATTAAATTATACTGAAAAAGCTGAGCAGATCTTCCTGTAAACGGGTTTCCATTCTATTCCCTTTGATTGCAAAAATTTAACGGAGAATCAGTTGCTGTTAAGATATCCAATGGTTGTTTTCGTTTTTGATTAAAGAGGATCAGTTAAACATTTGAAAAGAAGCTAAAATGACATGAATTAAGCATTCGGAGTCTTTGTCAACCGATATTTTAAAACAATCTCTATAACAATAGCCTAAATCATGTGACTATCATCAACAGTTCCGGGCGGAACACTTTGCTTTTTATACTCTAGGTGCCATTTTGATACTTTAATGTTATCCACGCACAGGTGATAAGTCGCCAAATATTATTCGATCCCCATCATTTCATCTATAATATAATAGTTCATCAAATGCCATAAACAAATACGATCTGATCCCTTCGCCTTTCATATGAAAGTTTGGAACAAATGTCATATAATGCCCCATATTGGCGCGATTTTTTTCCAACGCCAATTTGGGGAACGCATCAACAGCATAAACAACAACATCCGGCTTACCATATCAAGCAAAATAACGATACTTTGGCGCCAGTTAAGCACCCGTTGCGTATATGATATTGGCGTCAGAAAAAAAATCGCGCCAATATGGGGCCGTATATGACATCTGTGCCGAAAGAAAAAAAAGCCTGGTGCAAATCTCGCCAATATCTTTTATTCAACTCGCCAGTTAGCATATTTTTTATTGTTCGAGTGGAAATTAAAACATTGATTTTAAGTTGAAATTAAATGTCATGGTTTGTTACATAATTTAATATTTCGCCAGATGTCATATACGCACCGCATGTTTGGCATGATTTTTTTTTTTTTTTTTTACGAAAATTTAGCGAAATTTAGTTTTCGGATACCAGTTACATATGTATTTTTGGTACTACTTAGTTATCCCGTCGACAAAAATTCTATCGCGAACTATAAGATTAAATGTCAATAGTGCTTGATCGTAAATGTCACATTCACTTGACTTTTAGCAAGTTACGCGTGTTTACGTCATCAAGTGATTTTTATTTCGACGTTTTATTTTTATATTTATTAATGTTATACTAATTTATATGTTCTTTCGTTGTTTAAAATAAAAATTTTGTCAATCTGTACAATTTGGCGAGTGGTTTGGCGATTTATATAATTTGCGAAATTGGGTGACGGAATAACTACTACATTGTACCGTATTTTTTAATTATTTTCTATTATTTTCAAAAGGAAATAGCAAAAAAAAAATAATTAATTCCTATAGAACAAAATAATTTATATAAATTTAAAAAAGAAGTAAAAGTAAATATATATTTATTATTATATAAACAACAATAGCCGGGTTACCATGTCTATCAAAATAATGCCATTTGTGCGCCAATTAGGTACCCCGGTGCGTATATGACATCTGTGTCTAATATTTTTCTTTTCGTTTTGTTTAAAAAAAAAAAAAAAAAAAAAAAAAAAAAAAAAATGTGAAAGCTATCAATTTAAATGTTTCATTTTTAAATGAAAGTTTTGTATTTAATAAAATGATAACGAAATACAAAAAAAGCATTGTTCTGAGCATAGATTTAAAGGAGGCCCAACTGTCGCCAAATTAATTTAAAATAGTAACCTTTTCTGAGTTATGAAAAAAGAATTTCTGTTATGATTAAAATCATTAGAAAAAATGTATTTAAAATTAGAAAAAAATTAATATTTCGAAAACTAATTCGAATTTAAAAATTCTAATACCAGTTTTGAGATCTGTGGATCAACACGGATTTTTGGTGTTAATTTCATCGCAAAGTATTCCATATTTTAGGAGAAATCGCCGTGAAACAAAATCAGTTGTTTAATCAGTCGATTAAAAGAATCGATACATTTCAGGCGTTTCATATATTCGTTTCATAAATTCGTTTCATTAGGATTTTATATATATAGGGTAGACATTTATTTATTACTACAAGTGTAGAATGAAAATTATAAAATCATTAATACTATTTGGATACGTTGACTTAATATGGGGGAAAAACGCCTCCTTAAATTCTGTAAGGGTATCTATAACATAAAAACATTCGACGAAACATAATAAACAACTACCGTGAAACTGACGAGAACAAAATGCTGCATACGCGCATGTGCGCAGTTCGTTTTCACGCCAAAACACTTGGCTACAGAGCTTGGCGTCAAAAGCGCTGGAACGTTGAGTGTTTGTGAATTTGCTACCCGCTCACTGTTTGAAAATGGGCGATAAGCTGCTAATTGTTGAGATTTGTTATGTAAATTTTTTTTCATGATTTTTAGAAAAATTGTATGTTTAGTAATGAACAAATTAAAACTTTAAAATGCCCTCTACTGATGAAAAAATGAGTTAAGAGGGGCCGAGTGAGTGCTTAGTGATTTACAGACCAAAAGCTTTAAAACGATATGTCACATGAAAAAATTCGTTTCCACCCTCCACAATGGAATGTCCCCTAATAGTCTGGGGTCAAAAATAGACCTCACCAATCGGAGGCCAGTAAAGAGTTTCACCTTCGGCCAAGCCTTCAAATGAGGTTTAATCTTGCTGAGTTCAGAAGAGCTGAGAGCTGAGTTAAAAGAGCTGAGTTAGAAAATTGATCCTCCAGGGGGAACAAATTTGAGTGATGTGGGGTAGAAATGTTCATAATATGAAAGAGTTATCCGAGGGTTTTCCGATCACATATCACATGAGGGTTTAGCAGGCGTGCTGCGTACGCACTGCAAAATCTTTCAAATAAATCGATCTCGAATCTTTTAGTTCCGCATTCCATCACCGGAGGTGGAACTCTATTTTTAACAAAACAGTTTCTGAACGAAACTCTGTTAAACAAACTTACCCGTAGATATATTAGTCTATTGGGTGGCGGACTTGAGCAAGAATTTAAGAGATTTGCTAAACTTACTATTCGAAAATAGTGCTAAGTACACTTTCCAAATTTTTATATTAAATAAGTAATATTTATCCCAGGGCTCCGTCAAACTTTTCGGAGAAATATTCTGCGTTTTGATAAAGATCTATTCTTTTGTTGAATTATGAATACTTTTATATTCTTTTAATTTGGAGGTTTTAATTAATTTCCCTACTAATTATTAGGATTTTAAAATTCTGAATTTCAGGTGCATCATGAGGCACTTTAGGCTAGTGTCACAAAAATTTCAGACACACACAGACAGAGCTGGACTTTCTTTTAGTATAGATTTAGAAGTCGTATTGGCACAATAACGTAAAAGTTAAAGCTCCAGTCGTTGCCATTATCATTACACATTTCTAAAACTAACAAATGTGTTTCGATGACGTCCAAAAATGAGCTATGTATTTATAAAGGTAACAGAATCGTCCTTTGTGAAAAAGAGCTGCTTTGTTTGTCAAAATGTATAATATATTGTTCAGAGGAAATTTTCGACATATTTTTAGAACGAATTTCATTTTAAAATACATTTTTCCCCTATACGGCGCTAAAAAAAAAAAATAAATAAATAAATAAATAAATATAATATGCAACGCTGACAGGTTTCAAAAATTGCGGTAAAGAAAAATACGAAACCAAAATTTTATGGTCAGTTGCCGAAACCCCGCCTCCTGAATACAAGACGGTCATCTTTTCTACGGTCTCTTGAATTTAGACACGGTTTTTTTCTGAAAATTTTCTTTCACATATTTAATCTAAACAAGAAAGAAAAATCATGCGTTAAGCATAGATTATGAAATACTTTCCAACACTTCCTGAATGCTTTAATAAAACTTCATTGTTTAGGGAAATAAGGTAAATATTAAGATAACTAAGTAAACATTTTAGAAAACGCATAAAACATTTTAAAAACTGATTTCAGCAGTAATCGTCCATACCCAAATGTGTATTTCAATTCTTTTGAACGGTCCTGTATTTGATCTTTAAGTGGATATATATACTATATAATGGGAAAATTTAGTTTAGCAAGAAAACGCATAACGGGTTGAAATTTCTCTTTCAGCAATTTATACTAATAGATAGAAACATACTTGACTAAATTTTGTACAGCCCTGTAGTCTACCTAGTACTTCTATTACACAACACTGTTCAGCTAAAATTTAATTCAAACTAAAACACTGTTAAAATACTGAAATAACATTTCCAGAAATTATAATCCTTAGATGGCCATATATCCAATTCTTTGCGTGGCATGGTTCATCATTTTATCTATATCCTAAAGCATTTCTTAGTAAACCAAATGCAGTTCAGCGTGCAAATGCATAACTCATTTAAAAGCCACCATTAAGCAATTTAAGCTCACACTCATTAACCCTTACGAATTCTTTTCTGTAGCCCTGTATATGAAGTAGAGCATTTATACACACTATGTAGTATACATAAAGTGAAACTTAATAGCACATATCATAATTAAAAATGCATTTCCAGTAAGCAATACTAATATACAGTAGGGTGTATCGATTTTTAACTTTTTTTTTGTTTCCAAATTCCAAGTTGATAAAAAGTTGCTACTAGACATAACAACTTACCACAAAAAATTTTGGATTTTTAAAAAAATGTTTAGGTCTCCCGCACAAGGACTAAAGTTTAGAAATTTTACTTAAAAATTAAATTTTTACAAAAATTTAAAAAAAACCTAAAACACTTTTTTTTCTAAATTGCAAGTTAAAATTCCACTAACAATAAGCACAAAAAGCGATAGAAAATGTATTTCAAAAACTTAGCACAACATTTAGGTCTCCCGCACAAGTCCTAAAAGGCGTAAATTTCAGCCAATTTTTGAACATTTTTCAGTGGTTTGATATTTGTGTTGTTGCTGGTTTAAAAATTAAATGTAAATAAAGCCTCGTTAGGCTTGATTGGAATTGTTGAAATAAGTGAAATAATAAATCACATTTCAATACGTCAAGCGTCAACTTGAAGCAATGGGGTGGGGGAAAGCCAGACTGTTAGTGTTGCGCCACGGTGACGCGACATCTATGAATCAACACGCAGACTTGTCAGTAGTCGTCTGCCCGCGAGCGAGCATTACGGTTGTGTTTTAGTGCGATAGTCTTGTTGTAAGAATCAATTGAGTGAGTGTTGTTGTTGTTCATTATGAGTAAAAAACCGCATCTAACTAGACAGACTACCGAGAGGCCGGTTATCGGGCAACCTATTGATGTGAGTGAATTTAATGTTCTGCCAACCAAGATGGATGTTTTGAAGTATTTTGAGTGGGTACGCATTGAAATGAAACAAGAGGGAATACATCAGCCTGCAAAGAAGGTAATTGCGTTAAGAGTTGCTTTAAAACTTGAGGAAATATGGAAAAGAGCTTCAATTCCTGTTTGTGGCACCATAAACACAATATTTATGGTTTTAAAACTGCATGAGCAGCTTGAGAAAATTAAAAAGCGTTCAGGGCCTAAAAGGAAGTATCCTAACTCCTACAAAGATGCAGTAACTAGCTTTCAGTCAAAAACTGAAACTGCATTGTTTGATATTTGTACTTGCAAATGTGATCTTAGCAACTGTATTTGCTCTATTGACAAAAAAGTTCCGGCACTAGAACACGATTCTTTGCTCGACCAACGTGGTCCTAGATTGATGTCGATTGCAGAGTGTGACAAAAACGAGACTAAAAAGCTTAAAAAGCGATTAGAAAGAAAATCTAGTTCACAAGCTTTAATGCAGATAGTTGTAAAAAAGACTGAGGATGAAAACTTAAAATCTGTTGATAACATTGATTCTGGTGATAGTACAGATGATTCAATGGCTCACACATCATGTCAAGATAGTGATTTTGAAATAAATGCACTTGATACGAGTCAAAAAAAGTGTTTCAAGTTTAGAAGTAAAACAAGAACTGCCACAACGCTTGTCTTTGTTTTCACAAGCTTGTGACCGCAGGGTCATTTCTAGTAGAGCTGGAGCTCAGTTAGCTACTGCCCTTTTGCGAGACTTAAATGTCGTTACTGCGGAGAACCAAGAAGCAGTAATCGACAAATCAAAAGTAGCACGTGAAAGACTTAAGTCTCGTAAAGAAGTAAGCTCAACTCGAACCTCCGATCTGTTGGCCATTTACTTTGATGGTCGTAAAGATGAAACCATAACAAAAGAAATTGTAGCTGGTAAAAGTGTCCGAAAATCTTTAATGGAAGAATACATATCTATTGTTGAAGAACCTGGATCCAAGTATTTCGGTCATGTAACTCCCATAAATGGAACACTAAAGGAAATAGTTATATCACTTGTAAAGTATTGTGAAGAAAAATCTGTCGATCTTAAAAAACTAAAAGCTATTGGTTGTGATGGTACGACAGCAAACACAGGCACTTCAAATGGAGTTATCACCTTATTTGAAAATAAAATACAACAGCCACTGCAGGCAGTTGTCTGTCTACTACATTTGAATGAATTACCATTTAGAAAAATTATGGTTGCTCTTGATGGGCCAACTTCTGGCCCAAACACATTTAGCAGGCCTATTGGTAAACAACTTCTAAGCTGCCAAAATCTGGATGTTGTCAATTTGTTGCAATTGAAAGCGATATACCAGAAGTTCATCTTAAAGAATTGAGCACAGACGAAAAGTATCTATACGAAATATCCAAACCCGTATCAATAGGTATATGTACAGAAGAGTTGGCCAGATGAAAACCCGGAAACATCTCGCAAGCCAGGTGGCTTACCCTGGCAAATCGAATCCTTCGTTTGTATGTAGCCATGGATGATCCAACTCCTGAGCTAAGAATGCTTGCAGAGTTCATAATGAAAGTCTACATACCATCATGGTTCTCAATTAAGTGCAATCCCAAAATCCCGCAGGATTCCATTAATTTTTTTTAAATGATTCATTTCAGAAATTACTTGGAAGACGAGCTAAAACATGTTGTCCATGCAACGTTACAGAGAAACGCATTTATAGCTCACCCAGAGCATGTTTTAATAGCTATGTTGTTTGATGAACGAAAACATATTAGAATCTTGGCTTATAAGAGAATCCAGAAAGCTCGTGAAACAGAAAAGAAAGGGGTAAGGATATTTAAACCACCTCAGATCAATTTCAATGCTAAAGACTATATAGATATGATTGACTGGCAAACCTCTTCAGTAGAACACCCTCTTGTTACCGACATGAGCCTAGAAGAGTTACAGTTAATTGCGGAAACGGGAAAAAGTGGAAGGGTTGAATTTATAATTCCTTCTCACACTCAAGCTGTGGAACGAATTGTGGAAGAAGTCACAGAAGCTTCAAAGGATGATCGTAAGAGATGGTTTCATTCGTGCCAGACTGGAAGACCGTAAAGAGCTACCTACGTTCGAGACCAAGAGCCAGTACAAAACCTCAGTGAAGGATTAAAATGCAAGTAAGTGTTTTTTGTACTACTTTGTTTTTTAATGTTTTTAAATAACATCTTTATCTAACTGTCTTCCAAATAATATTTGAAATTCATTGGGGATCATTTCTATAATTTTGTAAAAATCTGTAGGCCTACGTAGATATTGTATATAACTTTCCTTTCAGGTTTTGAAGACAAGATGAAAGGACGAATATTTAAAACAAGTCAGTTAATTTGAAATAGAACAAGAAAACTGCGCTCATGTTCTATGAAAATACATCAGCAACATTTTGTACTTATATACTACATTTTATTCACCGTTATAATATTTTATACATTTGTAATAAACAATAGTAATCACAAATAACGATAGAGTTTATTTGAACACCTTTATCAAAAAATTTACATCGTTAAACTATCTTTTTTAAGGTATACAGCATTTATATATTATTTATGTAGTATGTATATATATATATATATATATATATATATATATATATATATATATATATGTATGTATGTATATATATATATATATATATATATATATATATATATATATATATATATATATATATATATATATATATATATATATATATATTTATTTATATTGTGTCATTTTATGCCTCCTGTAACAAAAATACACTTAAATCTGGTGTTTTTAACGAAAAAAAAAATGGTTCACTTACACTAAAAATTACGAAAGTTTCGTCAAAATTAACAAACTTTAGGCCTTGTGCGGGAGACCTAAATGTTGTGCTAAGTTTTTGAAATACATTTTCTATCGTTTTTTGTGCTTATTGTTAGTGGAATTTTAACCTGCAACTTAGAAAAAAAGTGTTTTAGGTTTTTTTTTAATTTTTTTGAAAAATTTACTTTTTAAGTAAAATTTCTAAACTTTAGGCCTTGTGCGAGAGACCTAAACATTTTTTTAAAAATCCAAAATTTTTTGTGGTAAGTTGTGGTGTCTAGTAGCAACTTTTTATCAACTTGGAATTTGGAAACAAAAAAAAAGTTAAAAATCGATACACCCTAATATACAGTACTTCGGATACAATATAGTACCTGAAATCTTTTGTGTGTCCTTGTAAATTCTATACACTTCGTATTATATATGAAATAACGTGCAATAAACCTCAGCGTCGTATATAAATTTCATTATATATGAAATAGTTTAGCATGACTGAAATACGCCGAAAACAGTTCCCCCCCCCCCCCTATACCATTATGTAACGGAACTCTTGTGTAGCCCTGTAAATGAACAAAACTATTCTTTGCAGCGCATATTCTACATAATGCACATTTTAGTGCATTTCTGAAATTCATATCAATTTTATTATGTTAAAAAGTGTGTAACAGTGTAAAAAATCATTTGAAACGATTTTTTCCCATTGGCCGTAATGTAACGGAATACTTTTGACTGTCACTGTAAATGAACTAAACATGCTACAAACTTCATTTGAAATAGGGATCGTGCTATGGTAAGGGTCACTAACATCCAAAAATTTCAGAACATTCGGAGTATATTTACAAGAGTTAGAGCGCGGATAGAAAGCCAGACAAACCGAAGATATAAACACTTTTAAACTTTGTTGGAAAGTGTTAAAAAATAAGGTGGAGAAAACTTTTGTAAATTCTATCCATCCAAACCTAAGGGCCGTACATATGCCAAGAAAAATCCGATCACGACAGTCGCCATTTTTGTCTCAGTGCGTAGGCCTAGTATTCAGGGGGGGGGGGGGGGTGGCCAAAATAACAATGACTTCAGCGTTGCAACGTTTGTCCTTTATAATATTTATAGATAGCTTTTGCATATTCAAAATAATAAAAATATATGTATACTAGGGGGGCTCTGCCCCCTGCAAGCTACGCTCGCCAAAACCCGTTCAGACACCGCAGAATCTAAAATCACGCTAATTTGATCGGTTTTTAAAAGATCAGAGAAGATTAAATTATAATGAAAAAACCTATAGCGATATCTCTGTAAACGGGTTTCCATTCAATTCCCTTTGATTGCGAAGAAACTTTAAGGACGAATCAGTTGCTGTTAAGACATCCAATGGTTGTTTTCGTGTTTGATTAAAGAAGATCAGTTAAACATTTGAAAAGAAGATGAAATAAAATGAATTAAGTAAACAGAGTCTTTGCCGACAGGTATTTTTTAACAGCGTTATTAAATGATTGGCATACAATTTACTGCTTTAACCTATTCAATGGCGGTGGTTCATTTTTGGACCTTTTACTTTTAATTCTTAAATGCCACATTGGGACCAGAATATTGAAATGAAAATTTTCTTTTTATTAAGAAAGTGAACAAAAGCATTTTCGTATTCCGAAATTTGTTTGGAAATTCTGGTGCCATTCACTGATTTCAACATTTTACGAATAGAAGTACCTTGCCCCTGAAAGGGTTAAACGCATATTAATGTATTTATTATTTTAACGTTACCTTTCTCTTTTAATATTCACGTGTAAATACATTTTTCAAGACATAATTTTCAATATTTTCCTCCTTTTAACACGTACTCATTTGATAGTAATTTTAAAGTTTTTTTTTCTGTTCCTAATAGCCATGTATAAATAAATTTGTAGTCGTTAGGAAATATTATTCTTTGCGCTGTTTTTAGAATTGAAAACAATCTCTATAATAATAACCTAAGTCATGTGACTATCATCAACAGTTCCTTCGCTTTTCATGAGAAAGGTTTCCATTTTGATTAAAGAATCAAAGTTATTTTTTCGAAAAGTTGCACATAAAAGTTGCCATGATCGCAAATAATTCTTGGTACTTTTATGGTAGCCGGATTCAAATCTCGCCAAAAGCTTTTGTTTTAACTTGCCAGTTAGCATTTTTTTATTTTTCGTGTGGTAAATTAAAACGGTACTACATGGTTATCCCATCGACTAAAAATCTTTCGACAGACTATAAGATTAAATGCTAATAATGGTTGATCGTAAATCTCACATTCACTTGACTGTAAGGAAGTTACACTTGTTTACGCCATCAAGTGCTATCAGGCAAAATAACGCCATTTTGGCACCAATTAGGTACCCCGGTGCGTATATAACATCTGAGCCTAATATTTTTCTTTTCGTTTCGTTAAAAAGAAAAAAAAAAAAAAAAAAGAAGAAGAAGAAGAAGAAGCGAAAGCCATTAATTTTAAATGTTTCAGTTCTAAATGAAACTTTTGTATTAAAAGGATAATGAAATACAGAAAAAAAAGCATTGTTCTTAGCATACATTTAAGGGAGGCCAAACTTGTCGCCAAATTAGTTTAAAATAATAATCTTTTCTAAAATATGAAAAAAAATATCTGTTATGATTAAAATTTGAGTTGACATCATTAGAGAAAAGTATTTAAAATTAGAAAAAAATTAATATTTCGAAAACTAATTCGAATTTAAAAATTCTAATAGCAGTTTTGAGATCAGTGGTTCAATACGGATATTTGGTGTTAATTTCATCGCAAAGTATATTCCATATTTTAGAATAAATCACCGTGAAACATAATCAGTTGTTTAATCAGTCGTTTCATAGAATCGTTTCATAAATTCGTTTCAATTCAGTCGTTTCATAATATCTGTTTCATAAATTCGTTTCGATTCAGTCGTTTCATAATATCCGTTTCATAAATTCCTTGCATTAGGATTTTATATATATAGGGTAGATAATACCCGTTTCATAAATTCGTTTCATTAGAATTTTATATATTTACGGTAGATATTAAGTCTGCTAGAAATAAGCATTTCGTGACTAGTATAATGTAGTATTTTATATTATAATTTTAATTATCAAACGACAAACTAAAAAAACATCTGCCACTATTTAAATTAAAAAGTGAAGAAAAGAAAAATGTTTTAAATCTTGAAAACTCATAAAATAAGAATTATGATGTAGTTAATTTTAAGATTATTCTCAGGCATTAGTGAGATATTCTAGGCTTGTTGGCGTTTGTTGTTTGTTTTCTTATTAAAAATGACATTTATTATACAGTTTTAAATTTATAGTAATTTTAAAAGAGATATTTGTTATTGCATATTTTATTTTATGGGCAAAGGAATATATTAATATTCGAGAAGATATTTTAAATACGGCGATAAGCGAAAGTAATAATTTATTTTCTGTATTAATTTCTTACAGACGCGTATCAATAATTATAAAATGCTATGAAAAATAATTCAATAATTTCACTCAACAACGATATGTATTTTTACAGATTATGTGTCAACTTTAGAGGTTCGCTTATATTTTAGAATAATATTTCAGGGTACTATATACATAAAACACATTATTGAGTGATACAACATTTAGAAAACTAAAGTAATCTAAAATATCATTCGAGAACTTTAATTTATTTCAATTCAATAATTCAATGAAATTTCTCTATCTTGCATATCTTATTCATTTTTAATAATTTTCTAATTCACATCTGAATTCTTTATTCTATTTTTAAATCTTTATGGAATTATTACTAAGCAAATTTGTAAACTGGTTTTACAAAATCCTCTCAAAAATGGATAAAAACGTATCTGAATATAATATACATAAAAGACAGTAAATGTTTTATAAAAATGCATTAATTACAAATATAAGTTAGTAATACAATCTCCAAAACATTTAATTACATAAAATAAGTAATATGAACTTAAAAAAGTTCACTGTTTTACTTAAAGGCGATTAAAATAATGAAGAGATGTTACAATTTAAAATATATACATTTTATTTAAAAACTTCTTAATAATTTCGGGCTTTACCAAGCCTCTCATCAGAGAATGTTATAATAACTAATTGCTGTGTGTTTATACAAACACGTCACTTTGTTTTGAAAACGAGAGAGCCAATAATTATTAGAGGTGAAAGTAGAAGTAGCAGTTTCTTGGATTGAGCTTAATTAGAGAAAACATATATTATTATTAAGTGCAGTTTCATTTATTATATTACATCAATTTGTTCTCATACGTCTCTTTCATTTTAAATCTGTAGCTGGCAGCAGTTAAGGGTTAATCGCGATTATTTTTTGAAATAGTTAAGCCTTAAATGCTGTGACAGGAATTGTCGTATAACTACTGTAAGCAGTCTCCGAAACAACTTGAATGAGTGGCTCTATTAATTCACAGGAATTGTTTCTATACTAAACTAGTACAGGACTACTTTAAGGGGACCAGGTAAGCAAAATTTGGGGAAAAAATCGATTTTTGCTTTTTTATATATTCTTAAATAGTTTAAACTTTTATCTTTCCAACGATGTGTCACACATGTTTATACATAAAAAAGAGAAGTGTTGGAATTATTCTTCTTTCTAAGAGTACTTCACAGCTTAATGGACTTTTAAATCTTTAATTGACTTTTTCTCAAGACTTGGATTTTTCATGTTTGTGTTCTTTTTTTTTTTTTTCGATATCTATTGAACTTAAGAATTCAAATTTTTTTTAATACTTATATTATGTTATATTGCATACTTTAACATTTATAAAATTACTTGATTTAATGAATTTAATGATTTGTTGAAAATTATTTATTTTAGGCAGTGAAATCTTATCAAAAATGTTAATTTAAAAATGACGTTTAATAAATAATTAATAATTAATTTTCAGTTTCACTTAGAAAGAAACTGGTCTGTAAAAATGCGTAAAACATGTTATTCTAACTATTCTAAAAAATCTAGAACTCTTTCACTATTTCTGAGAAAAAGGTACATAAAGTTGGTGGATTTAACATGGTGGAGATGGGGCTTTCACGGTCCCCTTAATTAAACTTCACATATTGAGAATCTCTAGCAATAGTTCTAGGGATCCAAATGAAAAAAAATTTCACTAGTATTCATAGCTTAACAGGAAGTTACAAGTTTAGCTGCGAAATTTGAAAAATGTAGTGGTTTGCGAGACCGCTGACAGCAGATGAGGGTTAATAAAAATTTGAAATACATAAAATTGAAAGATAAATAGCTTATTATTGAACTGCTAAATAAACTTTATGAAATAATAATTTAAATAATAAAACCTTAACTGAGATGCATAATGTTAAATAAATTATAATTAAAGATCGCACATCTCAATATTCATACTTTACAACAGATCCATCCAGTTTGAATTGTTTATCATTTACGACGCAGCACCATTCTGGTTTTTTTTTCTGTTTTTCCTTTCATTTCTGTTCTGCCAATTTTACACTACTAATATGCAAAAGCTTCGTAATGTTATTTCAATGTTGTGTATAATGGTTCTGTTCTTAATATAAATAACTCTCATCCGTCTATCCCAGGGAGCTATGGCCATAACCGCAATTAAATGATTATCGCAGAAAACTTCTTTTAAAATTCGCGGAATTCGTACCTGAATATTAACCCATAATTTCTACATAGTACGATTTCGGTTTTCGTAATTTTAACACTACATAATATTGCTCGCTATCTAGTGATAATGAAATATAACTACATGATTCATATACGAAATTTAACAAAAAATTGAATGAAATATTGGATTTTATCTAAAATCTTATTTTGTTAATGAAAAATACAAATTAACTAAAGCATGCTTTAAATAACACCGACAATTTGGTCTGTGCGAAGTTGCATTATTGTAGAGTTTACGGGTTAAAAGAGTATTTACAAGATATTTATAATATTGTTAACAAGCATATTTATTACATATAACTTTATTATAAAATGTCACACGATAAATATATCAGCCTTATAAATAGATAAAATCGTACAATATTTCTAATAATACTGATTAAGGCAAAGGAAAACCCTGTGTCTGACATTCTGTTGCCCTCCCTTCCTCCCTTTTCATTTTTCTAAAATTTAACATTTTCTGTACCTAAAAATACGTATATGGAAATAAATACTCATTTAGATAAACAGTTTTTTTTTCATCGTTTTCTAATTTAAAAGTAGAAAATGTCGATTATAAGTAGTAAAATGTGAAACCAAAATTAAGATTTTAAAAAAGTACTGACAAAAATTATGGACTTATAGTTGTATAAATACGTAATATCTATAGTCATCGTCTGGTCCGTCCATCTGTCCTCATATAAGAGCAAACAAAAACTACTCAAACGAATGGTTTCAAATTTACTTTAAATAATCTTTGCAGAATTGTGTGTCAAGTCATTTCAAAATTTATGAAAATCGAATCAGAACTTAAAAAGGTATTAATAAAAGTTTTCTTCCTTATATTAAGTCCTATCATACGTAATAATTTCAATGATATTCTATGATATTAATGACTCTAGGTTGCCATCGTTATTACGTCATATTTCAGATGGAGTCCGTTATTTCCGTTTTAATGAATTTAATATATATTATCGTAATAAATTTTGTATTCGTGCATTTTTGCATAAAAGTGAAACAGCTATTGCACCAAGATCTAAATATTTCTAAATCTAGTTACAGTACGAATGCACGTCATTTGCCTCATTCAGCGCACAATTTCTGGCTTGATTTTTTTCAGCAGTTACATTATGTAACTTAAGATGACACAAATATTTCAAAGTTATTTCAATTTCAAAGCTTTCAAACCTTTTATAGCTTTAAAGTTTTTTTCTGAATTCAAAAATATATTATCTATTTAAAACTGAATACTTTCTTTCTGGCAAAAAGCTCAGGACGGCACTTTAAACTTGAACACCGTACCCGAAATATTTGCACAGGTAAACAAAAGTTCTGTATGAAATACTTTCGAATATCTTTCTATGCTTTACAAGATAACAGAAGTGCACTTTTTTATGATTGTTAAATATTATTCCAAACGTGTATTTTTAAAAAAAATTGTACAAGACATTTTCAGTTACAAACTAATAGAGTTTTACAAAATTTAAAATATTTATAAGTATTATTATAATATATGCAGGGTGGCTACTAAATACTTAACATTTCAAAAAATACGAATTAATTTTAAACGTTTGGTAAAACAATTTATTTCTCTATTTAAGCATTTGGCAGTCTTCCATTAGTGCAGTTGAATTTTGTTATAAAGCAAATATTTAAAATTATTTTAAAGAAGGAAGCCAAAATAATGATGATTAAACAGCTCTTTGATCGCAGACTTATCGCCGGTGAAATCTTTAAGTAATTACAATGCCTTGGTTTTAATGGAACATTTATATATAGAACTATAAATCGATTATTCGATACTAATAGCTATGTAAAGATCGATCTAGATCTGGTCGAGCGCATCAAAAGAATTCGTGAAAAGGTGTGAAGAAATCCACAACGTTCTGCAAATAAAATGGCTGCAGAAGAGAACGTGAGTCTCAGACTATGCAAGTTATTAAAAATGAAGATCTGGGTTATTGCCTTTATCGCAAAAGAAAAACTCAAGATTTGACTGCTGCACAAAGAATAAAAAGATTACGAAGAAGGAAGAAATTGATGAAGCGGCATGGTAGGATAAGTGTCGACAGAATAATATTTTCTGATGGGAATCTATTTTGCACTGGACAGTGTTATAATGCTAAAAATGACTACAGCAACCCTCGAGGATATACCTGAAACCTTTCGAACTGTTAAACGCTTTCATAACAAGAATTCTGTTATGGTTTGGGCTGCAGTATTCAACAATGGAAAATTGACTTTGAAGTTCATCGATAAAAGGATAAAAATCAATTCGAATATTACAAACAGGACATATTGGCTACACATTTATTGCCACATGCTGACAGGTTATATCACAAAAAAAAAAAAAAAAAAAAAAAAAAAAAAAAAAAAAAAAAAAAAAATGGACATTTCAGCAAGATTCTACACCTTCGCACCGAGCTAAATCAACACAGGCTTGGGCTCCCTGTCAATTGTCCGAACTTTATTATGCAAGAAGATTGGCCACCTTCTTCACCGGATCTGAATACTATAGATTATTGCGTCTGGGGGATTTTAGAGGCTAAAGTAAATGGCAACAAACACAGAAGTTTGGACTCTCTCAAAGCTTCCATATTGCGTGAATGGTACAGATTACCTCTTAAAATGATTCATGCCGCAGTCGGACAGTGGCATAAGAGATTATCTTTGGTAATCGATAAAGATAGCGGTCAATTCCAGTAAAATTATTTTCCGGTAAACTTTCACCTCTGATGTTCATCATATTATTGTAGTTATCATTTTCTATTTTATATTTGTAAAATAAAATGACTAAATATTTGTAATATTTCATATAAATATGCCATCTAAATGATTAATATTATTTCTTTTCGAAATATTAAGAAGCAGAAGTCATATAGTCCAATACTATCAATTTCAAATCATTTCAAATTAGGAGGGGGAATTATAAAAATTTCCTTTTCTGAAAACATGGAAATATTTTCATAACTATTTTTAATTGGTTGCATTTTTAGAAAAAAGAGACAATGTTTATTGTATATTTTTAACTTAATTACTCGTCTTTCTGAAAGAAGATTTTTAGTTATTTCGTTGAGAGCTTTTGTGATAATTAGCCACAGTGCGAACATTAAGATTAACGAAGCGCAATTATAATCCGATTTAGATGCATCTACTTATCACTACTTACACTAATTGCTTTGAAATAGTGTTCCGTTTTTTAATATTCTCTTTTTACGTAATAAGCGGTGAAAGTCGGAACGCATATTCTATAAGCACATATTCTCTTTTCGTAATTTAGAAATATTTCTAAACTTCATTTTATAATGTTCATGAACTTTTCTGAGGTAATTTTAATTAACATTCTTGGCAGTTAAATGTTGTAGAAATTTTGCTCTTGACTTACTAAAATTACAATCGTTTAAATAGTTTTTATTTTTAAAATTGTCAATTGCATAAAAATTAATTTACATCTTGTAAAAATAAAAACATGTAAAATAAATGAATAAACTTGAAATTGACACTCACTTCCACACAAACAGTTAATACGGCGATAACTATAAAGACGACTCTTTGCAATCAACTCTCCAAAATCTTGACTACAGCGATCCTTATAACGAGTTCCAGTACATTCTGCGACCAGTAAATCGTTAAAACGGATATCACTATAACATAGTCTTCTAAACTTTTAATCTATAAACTGGCAACCCCAATGAGTTTTTGTGGATGCCGCTCCCAAAAAATCGTTACATTTTCAATCACTATAATGAGGTCCTTTGTTAATACGGCAAACAGTATTTAATCGCTTCATTTCACTCGTTAAAACAAAGATAAATTTCAAGGGCTAACTTCATGATTCGGCGTAATTGGAAAAAACACAACATTCTTTATAACAGATGGTTATCCGTTATTTTTAAATTAGAAATTAAAAATATATAATGCGATAGTTTTTGAAAGTTTTAGGGAAAATAAAGAAGAATTGGTGTGATAAAAATCTGATTATGTGTATATTTCCATAAGTTGATCAAATGGCATACTTACGGCATTGCAAAACTTACTCGCAACATGGCCGCGATAAGTTTGCTTGATCCGTGGATGAGTAATAACCAGTATCGTCACCTCACTTACGTATTATATAAATATATACTTTAAACTAGGGATGCGCAACCTGTGGCCCGCGATGGGTTAATTTTTTGGCCCGCGAATCTCGTCAATTTATAATTGTCAAAAATCACAATTTTTGATCATAGGTTGCAGGAAAAAATCGTGAAATTCGTCAATTTGCCACGAAAAAAATACAAATTTTGTCAGATTCGCGAATTTTATTAATTGCCCGGCCGATACCATTTGTATCAATATAGAAAATCCCCGAATTGCTGCTTTCCTCAGTCGCTTTTCGAAAAATATCTCGAATTTCATCGATCGGGCGCGGAAAAATCGCGTGTTTCGTCGATCGCGCACAAAAATCTCGCGAATTTTGTTGATAGAGCATGGGAAAATCGCGAGTTTTGTCAGTTTATCGTGAGAAAAAGTCGCGAATTCCACCAGTTTGCCACTGGAAAATAGCAAATTTCGTCAGTCATTTACGAATTGCGAATTTCGTTGACTGAGCGAGCACAAAAAAACCGCAAGTTTTGTCGATCAGGCGCGGTAAAATAGCTAGTTTCATCGATCGGAGCAGGAAAAATCACGAGTTTCGTGGTTCAGGCACGGAAAAATGGCGAGTTTCATCGATTGAGCGCGGGAGAAACGCGTGTTTTCGTCGATCGCGCTCAGAAAAGTCGCACGTTTCGTCATTTTATCGCGAGAAAACATCGCGAATTTCGCATATTTGCCACGGGAAAATTGAAAATTTCGCCAGTCATTTATGATCTGCTAATTTCGTTGACTGGTCGCGGAAAACCGCGAGTTTCGTCAAACGGGTGCGGAAAAATCACGAGTTTCGCCGATCTGGAAAGAGAAAACCGCGAGATTTGTCTATGGGGCGGGAAAAAAGCGCGAATTTCGTTGATCGGGAACGGAAAAATCGCGAATTTCGCTGATCGGCTGCGGAAAAATTGCGAGTTTTGTCAGTTTATCGCGAGAAAAAGTCAGGAATTTGCCGATGGAAAAATTACGTCAGTCAGTTAAGAATCGCAAATTTCGTCAATCGGGCACGAAAAAATCGCAAGTTCTGTCGATCGGCCACGGGAAAATCGCAAATTTTTGTTGAAGTTCGAAAAAAATTGCAAATTTCGTTGATCGACTGCGAAGAAATCGCGAGTTTCTTCAGTTTATCGCGAGAAAAAGTCGCGAATTCCGCCAATTTTCCAAGGGAAAAATTTAAATTTCGTCGGTCAGTTAAGAATCGCAAATGTCGTTGGCTGGGCACGGAAAAATTGCGAGTTCTGTCGATCGGGCGTGGAAAAATTATTAATTTTTTCGATCGTTTGCGGAAAAAGTGCGAATATTCTCGATCGGGATCGGGCAGAGTAAAAATCGCGAATTTTGTCGATGTAGTGCGAAAAAATTGCAAATTTTGTCGATCTGCTGCAGTTTCGGCAGTTTATCGCGAGAAAAAATCTTGAATTTCGATAATTCGCTGCGGGAAAAAATTGAAAATTTCGTCAGTCAGTTAAGAATCGTGAGTTTCGTTGACTGGACACGGAAAAATCGCGAATTCCGTTGACTGGGCGTGGAAAAATCGTGAATTTTGTTAATAAGGTGTAGAAAAATCGCGAATTTTGTCGATCAGGCACAGAAAAATCTAGAATTTTGTTGATCGGCTGCAGAAAAATATGGAGTTTCGTCAATTTAACTTCGTTCATAAAGTTCACATTTTTTCGGCACTAGCCACTTTCATGGCTATGTTTGTTTTTTAGCACTTTTACGAGAGCAAAATTTACTACCCAGAATAAAGTCAAGGAATATTTTCACTCGTTGAAAATAATCCTTGCTTTATTTCTGTTATATGTAAAAAAATAAACTGTTGATATATCCTTGCACATTGAATTTGGTATGTTAACAGGGGAGGGGAACCTAAAGAGGTAAAACTGCACCCCTCTGAAACCATGTTTTTTATAGGCCACAGATCCGCCCCCCACCTTCCCAAAATAGAATTATCTCTGTGTTACTGATGTGGACCCCGACACCCCTCACATTTTTGTAAGTGGCCTTTCTCTTAAAAAGGTTGTACACCCCTACTTTAAACGAACCAGGAATTTTTGGTGACCGGACGATCTCGAAATACGATTATTAAAAACATGCTTCCAATACTAAACTGAGCCCGCGAAAACGATCTAGCTAGGTGCCGAATTGAGAAAAATTTGTTTTGACAAGGTAAAACAAACTAACCACCGGAAATCAGCTTTGTTTAAATCTAAAACATTTTAAGCAGTTTTCACAAAACATGTCTCCTATACTAATTCGAACGCCAGAAAACGCTTAACTAGTTCCTGATTTCGATGAAAGTTCCTTTCGACTGGTTAAACCAAACTCAGATGTGAAAATGCAGCTACATATCAAAAACGATTTTTACAAAACGTGTCTCCTATGCTAAATCAAGCACAAGAAAATGATCTCGCTAGAGTATAAGAAAGCGATGCAGCTAAATCCCTAATTCGAGAAAATTCGCTTTGACGGTGTTAAAACTGAAAACCATGCTATAAATCGGAAAGAGTTCAGTCGATTTTCATGAAATAATCCCTATTGGGATGCAATAAAATCATCTAACTAGGACTGGTTTTCTGAAAAATTTGTTTTGATAAATTTTTATTTTTATTTATTTATTTATTTATTTTATTTTATTTTTTTTTTTTTGTAATTAATGTTTTGTAAGTGGAGTTTAATCCAATACCATCAGTCTATGATCGTCAGCTAATTTCTCGAAGATGTCTCTTAAGATTTTCAGAAAAATTGCCTTCTACATTAAATCGAGCATCCGAAAGTGATCCCTATTCTTGTAAAATTCATTTTAACAGGTTAGAATAAGCTTATTACTGAAATGGCTATTATAAAACGAAAATAATTTGGCAATTTTTATGACTTAAGCTTAAAATAACGGGAATAACTTTTACAAATCTCGACCTCAAAACCATGAAGCCGTGGAAAAATCACCATGGTCTACACGGGTATTCATATAATGACTAAACAAAGAATGACCTAGATAAATTTTCAGTTGTCCAATTTTACAATTATGTGTCACATTATTTCCACTATGTTTTATATTAAACTTGTGTAATAACCGCAAAGTAAAAATATTTTTACGGATTTTCTCTCGTACCTATGCATCACATTTGACAATATACAAAATTTGACGATATTCTAAAACAAAAAGAAATAAAAATAACACATCAACCATAGATTATGAAACACTTTTCAACATTGTTTAATAAGGTAACAAAGATACCTAAGTAAACAATTTGGAAAATACGTAATACTTTAGAACATCCGATTTCAGCAATTATTATCGGTAGTAGGAAAAATTTCCGGATTCTTTTGTGCAACCCTGTATATGATATACAAGAATTGCATATATGGGGCATTCTCAAAATCTTTTGACTTTCGGGGAAAAAAAACTCTGTGAAATTAAACTTGCTAAAATAATATTTTAATCTGATAGACGAATGTCTTAAAGATTCAAAATAAACAAAAAATGGTCTGTAGCGAAATATTTTTTATTTAACTGAGGTTTAAGTTAAACTTGCGAGTTTAATTTTCCTTACTATTTTACCACTAAAAATTTTTATTTTCTTCTAAATTTTTACTTATAATGAATTTCCATAATACCCACAGGATATTCAAATAAGAAATAATGACAATCTAGTATTTTTAGTACAAAATTTTGGTATAACATTGTCTTAAAGGGGTGTTAAAGAAGGGACGGTAAGGTAAAAAAAGGGATGAGATGGAAAAAAAAGGGACGGTAAGGATTGAACGGTAAGGAAAATTACCACCTATTTTAGGCAAATCATGTTAAGACTAAGTGTTAGCCACAATGTTCATTGAATTTTAGAAACAGTTATTTGCATTGGGTTAAATTTAAAAAAAAATTAATTTACCTCGAAAAGTGCAGGAATAAACCTTGGGGACGGTAAGAGTATCAATAAAGCCACGGTGCTTGAAATTGATATTTAAATGGTGATTTAGATTCTGCAGTAAATTTCCCGTCAAAGAATTTTAGGCATTCTTTCTCTATCATACTTCTGCATGAGAAAAAACTTGAAAAAATTTTTTTGGCTGCATCTGAAGTGATTTTCTGTATAATTTTAGAAGAGGGAGGTAAGAAGTCTAAAACCCAGGGACAGAGTTTAAAAAATAATAACAACCCTAAAAATCTGTGCAGGTTAATTTTTTGCTACATATTTATATAAAACAGTAATTCCAGTTTTGGAAAAAAATTACATCGAATTATTTTTTTTTTAGACAATTTTATACAGACAGCTCCAAATTTAAAAATCAGCATCAGGGACACGGGACAGTATAGGAGTTTTCTTGGTATTTTGACCCCCAACATCGTCCAAAACTTATTTATCTCGTTAATATTGTTATGCAATCATGCAATGAGATGTTCCCCTGTATATGAAATAAAAAAACACAAGAACATGTACTAAAATAAAAATTATTATTCAGGGACATAAAAGTCAAAAGATTGTGACAATGCCCCATATACTGCATAGCATATTCTAAAATTTAGTTCTTTTAAGAAACGCGCTGCACAGTTGAAGCTTCAACTTCAGTATTTCCGTTATTAATCGGAAATGTACTCCAGACCTTTTGTGCAGTCCTGTAAATGATCTATAGAGCTTATGTACCCGTCGTAATGTAATAAAATTTACGCGACACACCAAAAACGCGTATGATAACTGAAAACGCACTTCCAACTATTTTTGTACATAGACAGTACTGTAACCGAATTGTTTTGTGAGCCCCTGGAAATGAAAGATTAATGTAGTGCACCTCAATGACATTTATCATGATCAATATGCTTGAAATAGTGTAACGTCATTAAAATCGACAAGAAAAGTTTTTTTCACATTCACCGTAATGTAAAGGAATTCATTTGTGTGTCCCTGTAAACAAACTATATGTGCTACTGACTTCATTTTCAATACCGAATATTCTATTGTAAAATTCAATAACATATACCAATTTCATCGCAATCCTAGTATGTTTGCAAGAGTTAGAGCACGGACTGACGGCAGGCAGACGGACAGATCTTATTCACGAACCGTATTCATAAACACTGTTGAGCTATGTTGGAAAGTGTTAAAAACTTTTAAAGATCAAAGAATATGTGAAATTTTTGCAAGTGTCATTTTCTTTTCTTGTCTCATAGTGTACATTACTATCAGTTATTGGTTACTACTTCTAAGTCTTTGAGTAAAGTTACAGTTTTAAAAGAAATGAATTTTTACCTCTGACAGAATATAATAAGAAAGATAAATGATGCATCGAGCACAGATTATGAAACACTTTCCAACACCTCCAGAATACATTGAATAATACAGCGAATAGAATTCCTCTGCAATTATTTAATTATACGCCGGCTGTTTAATAAAGAGTTTTAAATTGAGTAATTCAGGTATCATACAGTGTTCTGAGTTAACTTAAATTCACACTAAGTTTCACAAGATTTAGGTTTAAAAGTTTATTTCATGTGATCTTGTTACATCTTTGTCTTTGCGTCTTGATCTTTACATGTGATCATTAGTCCCGGTCCTTGTAATTCGACAGCCTCAGATTCATTTACAAATATCTTTAAGTAACAAAGAATATATATTTGGGAGGACTAAAGATATTTACATAAATGACGAACACACTATCTACAAGTAAAACAGTCAGTAAATAGTTAGTCTGGTGGTATTTTCTCAATTTACAACAAAAGTTCTGTAAAAAAAGTAATATGATTTATTCCAAAATATTTGAATACAACAGTGACGAATAAAACTAACGTAAATCGGGGCTACTTTGAGATCCTCGGGTAACTTTTTCACCTCATGGGCAGACGGATTTATTATTGTTTTATATATATTCATTCATGTGTTTTATTCATGTGATTATTTCTCGCTTTTCTTACAGGTCTTAGGCAGTAAGTGAAAAATGAAGACCTACGAAAAAAACATTACGTGACCGGCATTATCGCATTTACAATGAAGAGAATGTGACAAACGCAGTGGCAGCTGTCAATAATGGCAAGAGTAAAAAACTAGCTGGAAGACACTCCAAGTCTGTTGGTGCTGCGACAATCCTTACTCATGAAGAACAGCAGTTGATTTCCATTAATTAACTCGCGTTTATTTGAACACCGCTTATTTAAATTTCACAATTGAAGAGTTGAGTGGAAGAACATGTTAAGTAACAAAAATTACATTTCAAGAAATTTGAGGTGAAAGTTTTTGCTGTCAATTTTAATGATTTATTTTCTGTTTGATACCATGTGTTTAAAATATAAACAGGTATGGTACTAAACTCTCTCAGAAAAACTTATTCATGTTTAATTTTCAAATATTAAAAATTATTTATATTATTGACATTATTAAATATTAAAATATTAAATATTAATGAATAATCTCTTAAATATTAGAGACTAAATGAAATCTTAGTATTTTAGCTTCACCATGTGATAGGATACCTCATAACGCTTTCATCCAAAACATAAAAAAAGAAAAAATATTAGAAAATGTAGCATAACATGTTCATCCACTCAGCTCTTCAATTGTTATAACCATATGTCACTCTAACTCAATACATTATACTCATTAAATACACAATCTTAAAAGTGAACTGTAAACTTTAATTAAAACATTAAAAAACTCTCTTGGTTACACCTTCGACAGCGACCGTCATCGAACACGCACGACCTCACTGCTCTCAACTAAAAACTTGAAAAAAAAAAAACAGTTACTTTCACAGTTAGCAAAAGAAAACAAAACATTCAAACTGCGTAATTAGATGCAGGAACACTCAAGATAATTTACGAAGTATCTTCGTATGCACGAGCAACTCGAAGCACAATGTCACTTACCGAAGAGTCAATCGATACTTGATCTCGATCGAAAATGTGTTGGATAATAATTTTCGAACACATTTAATAATATAAAAATACCACATTATAATGTAAATTTTAATGAAATATTCACAACTGAGACTAATTTTACATAATATTACACACTAAAAATAAATTTTTTATTCATACAAATAAAGTATAAAAGAAAATTATGAACGTGATTTTGTGAGCTCTAGAAAATAAGTTTTAATTAATTTAGGTTTTGAGAATATTAGAAGTACGTAATGAGCGTATATCGTAACAAAAACTGGTAATATTTGCAAGTTTTCGAGTAATTCTTACATCTGTTTTCAGCTTCAGTTTTACTCTATATTCTCAGAGTATATTTAAAACGATGTTAATTGTTAATATCCCCTTTTTCCTTACTCTTTAAAGCTTTAATCGAAAATTGTTTAAGCTTTAAATTCTACATTTAATACATTATTCGTGTTCTATTTGTATTATGAAAAATTGTACGAAAACGAATCGCAAAAGGATGAATTTTTAATTTAAACTATTTATTAAAAGCTCATTTAAATCGTGGTGTATCAAATCATTACTTTTCTATATTTATCTGTATTCGTTATTTCGAAAATTTAACTCCATGTTGTTTGATTAATATCATATAACATCAAACATTGGTGCATTAACCATATTGTTTGTTCAAATATTTAGATTAATAGTACTATCTTTTTCAAAAAATATGATACCATATAATTTTGCATTTGTAAATCTTAATCAGAAATTTCTTTTTAAATTATACTTTGTAAAATTTCTCAACAAGTTTATTCCAATATTTATTTTTTTTAATGTCATTTGAAATTGACGAAATAATATAATCACCTAGCAGGAAAAGAAATTATTTTGAAGTCCGCAACTAAATTCTTATTAAAGATTCATGTTAGAAATTTTATTAGAAACTTTATTTTATTTAGCGCTTTACAAAGAATTTTAATAAGGTTTGACAGAGTCAATAAACCCGTTACTATCGAAAATCGTTATTTATTTAGATTGTTTTCGCAAATTGGCCACAATATAATACGTATAAGATTTTAAAAAGAGAAGTTATTTTTAAAGTAATAACTTTGTTGATCAAAAGTGTTTGAAAATCCGATAATTTCTCTAGGAAAATGTAAAAATGTCTTTTAAATATTAGCTATCGTGATCTGTTAATATTACTCCTGAAATTCATAAGAGCAGATAACATAAATATTATATAGGAGAGACTAGGGAGGATTGACCCAGTTTTTAGAAAATGATTTTTTTTTTTTTTTAAATATTGAACGTAGAATAAAGTTTTATTCCTTATACAATCAGTTATCAAAATAAAATTGTTACATAAGTGTAACATATAACAAATTTGAAAAATGATTGATTTTAACCATGAAAAAATAATGGGTTAAGGCTCCCAACATATGGGAGGTTTGACCCACTATATGGGAGGCTTGACCCACTTTGTTTTATATTGCACTATTTGTGAAGAGAAATAAAATCAGCTTAAAAAAAGCAAAATAACTTTATTCTACATGCTTTAATTATTATAAGAAAATATTTTTTTTAAATATGAGGCTTAAACAAACCTGTTAAGACGCAATCGCAAATCAGAGGAGAAAATTTTTGTTTTAAACAGGATTTTATCTGAGCAGGTATAATTGTACAGCAGGGAAAATGAAATTTTAACATTTAAGGCAGTAGTCTGTTAGAGACAGGTTCCGTTTTCATAGTATTTCATGTTATTATGTCTGGATTTGGGAGCCACTGTCCCGCTTTTTTTTTTATCTCCTTGTTCTATTTTTTGTAACACTCGATCTGACAACTCTAGTTGTCACGTAGTTTGGCTTCATCTCACTGTATTCACCCTGTCAAAATTTTCTACATACCTTCCTAAAGATTTTCGATCGATTCTATGTTCTTTTGCAACTGTATGAGTACTTAACGTATCATTAACATGATTTAAACCTTTAAGGGGCAAAATACTTTCAGTACTAAAATGTTGAAATAAATGACTGGCACCGGAATTTACGAACAAATTTATTTGGAAATAAGAAAAAGGCTATATTTCACGAGCATCTTAAATGAAAAGATTTTAGCAAAATTCTGGTGCCATTGTGATGTTTCGGAATTAAAATTACGTGGTTTTATAAATATACCACTGCCCCCAAAGAGTTAAGACTGCTACTTTTATCCTTTCTAGTCTTTCCCACTGTTTCTATTTACCTATTGTAAGCAATATTTAAACGGAAAAATGTTCCTATCAACTTTTCCCATTTTCTAGCAATTTTTCACATTTTTCTATAGTCAGTTTTAAACATTTTCTTTTCCATCACACCATTTTACTGAAGCTTTACAGAATAAATTTACATTATTTTATGTATATACCATTAACTTTTCATTATGCACAGTGTATAATAAAAAGATTTCCAAAACCACTTAATTAAGGGAGCCTTGAATATTTGGTAAACCCTCCCTCACATTGACTGGGTCAAGCCTCCCTACTTAGACCTTTTCTAATGAATACCACATTGTTATATTAAGCCTAACTTACTGTACAGCCTTTATGCCTGGAATGAAAGCTCGATATTTCTGCATTACTTTAAACCTACTTACGTAAATTTCTATGATATATTTTATCTGAAAAAAGCTTACAAAATACTTCTAAAAAACGCAACTTTTAGGTTGAGAACGCCTCACAATTGATTTTTTCCACACCTATTCCGATTATCTCTATGAAACGAAGACTGTTGTTTGATCATCCCAGTAGCTTTGGTTGACACCTATTGATAAAACTCTGAAATTCTTTTAAATATGAAAACTGATGGGTTGGTCAAGCCTCCCGTATGGTGAACCGTCCCTAGTCTCCCCTATACATTTTTTAAGATATACTTCATATTTTATTTTTGTGTTTTGTTGTTCATATGTTTTAATTTTTAAAACTGGAATATATTTAAACACTTTTTTAAAGTAAAAAATCTCTGAAAATGCAAAAAATTAAAAACATCATAATTTGTACGGGTCAATATCGAAAAACTGGACAATTTCATTCCAAAATTTTTATTTATTTTTTTTAATTTAATGTAAGAACTGCCACATACAATTATATACTATGATACATGTTTTGTCATTTAAATGCTGTAGTTTTTTTAGATCAAGGATGTATATTGCATGCGTAGGATAAACTTTTATGGGTGAAAGCGTCTGTTAACATCATATTCAGCGTATAATAATTGTGACTGAGGTGATGTTTTTGTCTAAACAACTGCACAGTCATTTTGTTGAATCATTTTACACACATGTAAATTATTAAGTGTTCCATGTGACATTTGTATGTTACAAAAATAAAGTTGCAATAAGCTTTTTTTTATAAATAAAAAGTTAAATATGGGGTCATGAATGATGCTATAAAAAATACCCATCCCTATTCAGAACAAAAACTAAATATTTCTAAATACAAAACAAAAAAAAGAACAATTAACCTTCATATATGGTGGCTAGATGAACTTTTGCAATGGAAATAATTCTGCCAGCGCCTCATAGTATCTGTTAACCTAAATGTGTGTTTAGAGGGATTGAGATGATGGTCAACCTCAGGGACAAATATATTTACTACAATATTTTACTATACAATGTATAATAATAGCGAGAATTATATTTTCCCTTACTGTGTTCATATAGACATAAATATATAATTGCAAAAGTTAAAAATATTTATAGACATTTTTACAGCATACATTTAATATTGGATATTTGTACCTGGGGACAGGGACTGAAATGATGATTTCGTTTGTTTAAAGCTTAAAATTAATTATTTATACATCATTATATGTCCATTTATCATTGGTAATTGTTATAACAAATGTTACAATATATTACATTTTTCAGTTTTTGGTTTTAGTATAATTAATCAAAGCGAAAAACACTTAACGGTTTAAAAGTTTGTGACGCAGCACTTTATCTTATTGCAATAAGAATTTTAAATATGGAACTTAAAAATAATGATATCAAATTTTAAGTGACGCTATGCTATTAATTAATGTACAAACATTTATGTTATTTATTAACATTATATTGACATAAATTTATATTATTTATTTCATTATTTTATTTTTGTTTTATTTATAATTGCATGTGTAAGAATTATGTTAAATTTAAAAGGATGTATAAAAATTTATTCATTGATTCTTTATCATTCACATCTTTCATAAATTCAAAATATGAGTTTTAAAAGATACGATATCAAAATTTAAGTGACGCCTTGATGTAGCTTTAAACAATTTGTTTTAAAATTCAATTTCGATTGTTTCAGGTTTCACTAGATATATTTACGCATGTAACCAAAACTTTTAATTTAAAAAATCATTTATCAATACACTGTTAAAAATATCACTCTCACTGAACCTTACAATGCAAATGTATTTATATGAAAAAATTGATTTATCTTTTGTATCACGCTATCCAAAATCAAAAGTAAAATTTATGTAAATGATTTCTATGCGTCAGTGTATCCAAACTAAACGAAATGTATGCAAATGGATATTATTATTATTATATTAAATAGTATATTATTATTATTATTATTATATTAAATAGTATATTATTATTATTATATTAAAAATAAATAAACAAACAAATTCCTATTCAAATTGCAAACTTCAAATGATAATGGAATAATTGAGTATCCATTTCCATTTAACAACAGTTCGAATATACATACATTCCATACAAAAATAGCACAGGAAAGCATCAATCTTCCACAACATCAAATGAAATTCTACTCTAAGAAAAAGGTTGCCAAACTTAACTGGTAACATTAAAACGCCAAGACCTCGCCAAAATGTAATATCGTTGATATCATGATAAAGCAACGATAAATGACTAAATCTCTTAAATATAATTGCTGTTCATAAAAGATATTGAAGCTTGGTACTAATCTGAATTTTGGAGACCCAAATTAAATTTTTTTAGGCCTATTTACCAGTATTTAAAATTGCAAATGTACGGGAGAGGCGTTATATGGAATATTATTTTTACATTTGAAAGACAGGTGGCAGCACCAGAAAACACTAATTTAAATAATTCAGAAATGTAAACGCAATTGATTTTACTAGATCTAGCTAAAATATTTGAAGGTTATTAATTATTTGCTAAATATATAACAAAACAAAACATGTTATATAAAAATTTAGATGTTATATTTCACTAAATGCTAGTTGTAAAGAATATGTATCAATCCTTTAATTACGAAAATGTACACCGAGAATTACAAATTTAATACCGTGTAAGTAAACCGCCTCTGATTATTTTACTTTGCATTTGAGGGAGGGGTGTTGCGGATTAACGGGATTTTACCATTATAATAGACAATATTCCGCCTTACGCAAATTGTTAAAAAAAAAAAGAATGTCACGTATTTTTCGCCTTTGTAATATTCAGTACTGTTTTTTAAAGTGAAATATTAATTAGTAATACTTCTTAAGTTAATACATGGAAATTATCCCAGAGAGAAACATTCGCCTTGCATACAATATTTCAAATGAAAATCAAATTTCAAAGCAATTACTTTGAAATTTGATTTTCATTTGAAATTTAAGTTTATAACAAGAATAATTAATAAATAATTAAGTTTATAACAAAAAGAAAAAAACTTGAGCTTGTGCTTTTATTTATTTATTTTTTTTTTTTTTTTTACATATAGAGAGAGTTTAAAGTATGAATATGAAGTTTCCATTTTAGGAATTTAATGAAAGTAAAAGAGAAAAATGTGTGCATTTTTATTAGTTCAATCGACATTTTCCTTTTATTTACAGTTTGTTACACATAAAAATTCGTATTTTCCTCAGCGAAACGAATTGAAATACGATTCATATAAATAAACTATACAATTTTAATTTTTTTTTCAACTATCCTAAAAATTTAAAATATATATGATTTTTAAGAAATAACTTTTTTTTAATTTTGAATGTATGAAATATTTTTAAAATCTCGTAGTCTTTCATTTACAGTTAGAATAACAGCATGTATTTATTATTATTATTATTATTATAAAGGTAATGGAAGAATAATGGTCTGTTTTTTTCTTTTTTTATTATAAGGGTAATGGAAAAAATAAAAACGCATAATTTAAATTTATGTACCGTAGAAAAACAGAAATTTATTTGTTTTAAAAATTGTAAATAAAAAGAAACTGTTGTAGACTGAACAAACAGAAACTGCGTATTTTCTTTTCCTAATCATTAAATCTGAAAAATTTCAAAATTAAAATTCTCTCTCTGTAAACAAATGAATGCGTAAAAATGTGCTTTTATTTATATTTGTATTTTATATGAATTTATTTATTATATGTATTTGATCTATCTATCAGTTTTAAAGTTCCACTTACCGAATGCTTTTTGGTTTTAAAATATTCTTTTTTCCGTCTTATGTAAAATTTGGCTTTTGGCGGATCTTAAAAACCTTTCCGTTTCCGCGTTAGGCAGATTCCGGCTTATGGAGCACGTATTAATGTTATTTTCAATGGATTTGCCGGGACTTGAAAGTCTTTCCGCGGTAGGCAGATTTCCGGTTTACACAGAGTCCGCCTTAGACAGATTTTACGGTATTTTTACTGTCTGAAAAATTGTCAAAAAAATAGTGATATGTGAAACTCATAAAGAAAAAAATCAAAATAAACAAATACATTTTTATAGAAACATAAAATCAAATTTACTTAATTAACTGACTTAAAAAGGATAAAAGAAATGCTTACTGCTTCAAAGAGGACAGACCTCTCACCCTGTGTATTGCGAGGCCAGCGATTAACCGACTAAGCTACAGAAGGTACGTAAACTTTCCACTAAAAGTGTTGATCAGAAGAAATTAAGCGCACGAATACAGTGGCGCATTTACGGTGAAATTCCGATAAATGGCGGAAAAATATAGTCCAATTTTTCATGCTTATAATATAACGAATAAGAGTCTTTCTGGAAACAAACATGGTCTTATTCGGTTAATCTATAATAGATTCATATTATATATTAATTTTTAATAGGATGGTCCATGTCATTTTCGGAGGAAAAAATGTGAATTAAAAAGAAAACTAGAGTTTTCCCGGAAACAACTGTTATCTTATTCGCTTCACATAAAACATATTCATATTATGTATCAATTTAATGCCATTTTCAAGAAATCGACATTAGGAATTTGTACCATCCCTTTTACTTTAAAAATGGGCATTTAGATCTCAAAATATACTGCACGTAGAAATGTAAAAATTTCAGAATAGGATTAGACTGCAGATATAAGACTGTTCTAAAAAAATCAGAATAATAAGAGCTATATTTGCTGAGTTATTGAAAGGCGGCTTTTCGCGTTTTTTGTTGAAGTCGAGTTAACTCTATATACGAGTTCCGCCATTTGCGAATTCTACGATACGATACGATACGATTTTAGGCTTAAGGCTTCGTCACTGGAATACTATCGTCTTCCATGATGAAATATTATTGGTAGTGGATTGGACAAATTGTCCAATTTTCAGATACTGATCCGTACAAAAGTGAGATTTATACTATTTTAATTGTTAAAAAAATGTAAAGAAGATTTCTAAATATTACTTACAGAATACTGGGACTGTATTAAAATATTAATTATTGATTTTTTTTAATAGCACATACAAAATAGGATTAATAGGAACATTTCAAAGTTTTCAGATGTTTTAATTTCTCAGCCATTTCTACCAGTTTTGGACAATACGTCTATAATAGAAAATGTCTGGTCGTTATTCTTAATTTATGAGCATGAGTAGAGTACGTATTAGGGTATGTGCTTACTTTCGAGCCATTTTTTTAAATATGAAATTTTTATCAACCACATGTGTATTTATTTAAAACAGGGAATAAAACTATGAATTCATATAAATTTTTCACCGAATTTTAAATTAACTTTTCAAATTTAGTCAATATTTAATCAAATTTCAGTAAAGAATTGCGTTTATGTCAAACCTTCTATAACGAAATCTATTCAATATATTTCACTTTTTTTTTTTCAACAATATATTAGCAAACCACTTAGTGCCTGTGTTATAAAGCAAAAGATTTGCAATACCCCCTAAATTTACTTACATATACCAAATTTAGTTTACAAAACAAGATTTTTTTAAACAAAATTGTGTATTTTTCATTAAAAATAGCTCTTAAATCAAGCTTACAAGCTATATTTTGCTTCATAATATATCAATAGATAAGCAGAACCTTGTTTCAAAATTTTATTTCAGTATCATAAAAATGTTTTAAGAAATTATGTTTCTCGTAAACGTACACAATGAAAACGCAATTTAAGATTTTGATGTAGCACAAAAAAGTATGTATACAACTTTAAAATCCACCTTTTTTGTTGGCTATTATATTTTTTTGTATATATTCTATATTCTATATCATGCACTGGTGGACAAAATTTAAGGACCAAGAAGAAATGTACACATAAATGAGAATCTACGTGAGATTGTGTGTCCAGAAGCAAACAATAGTATTAACAGAATGTTGCACAGGATATAATATAAAACATTTGTTGGAAGGATGTATACAGGGTATTACCAGAGGTTTTTTTTTCTGAAACGTGAATATTGTCCGAAAACATGACCGTACAAAGAAAACAAAATACTCACAATTAACAATCGTCAGTGCCATGTAAGTAAGGTGTGTGAGCAACACGTAATGCGATAAAACTTTCAACACGTCATGGCATACTCAGAACAACATGATTCAGTAGCTGGTGAGGCACGTTGCCCTATTCTTCCTTCCGAATGAGGGTTTCCTTGTTTGTGGGAGGAAATTGCCGAGCAGTAATACGTCTCACCAAGGCATCCCATACATTTTCAATGGGATTCAGGTCAGGGAAACGTGCTGGCCAGTCTATGCGATGGATATCTTCGGACTCAAGACAATCTTGTACAGACTGAGTGCGATGACAAGGTGCATTATCGTCCATAAAACGAAACTTTTCGCCGACAGCACCTCGAAAAGTTCGAACATGTGGAAGCAGGGCATCTTCAGTGTAGCGTCTACCTGTCATGGATCCTTGGTCAAGCACATAGAGATCCGTGCGGCCACAGAACATGATGCCTGCACACACTTTGATATTTGAAGTCGCATATCGATCTCTTTCTAGAATATTTTCGCGACAGTAAGCACTACCAAACTCGCACCATATCAGTTTATGTCTGCAATCAGACGATAGACTGAATATATGAATGATATATTCATATATTTATTTATATTCATATACATATTCATACGGAACCCTCTGAGCGCGAGTAATACTCGCACTTGACCGTTTGTTTCATATTTTAGCTGATAAAAATTATGAATTGTGATAGATTTTATTGATTTTTCTGTGTGCAAAAACTTTAACTTCTATATTTTTATTAATAACAAAGTTATAGTTATGAAAATGGTTCAATAACTCAAGAAAGTTTCATTAATCATACTAAATTATACAGAATAAAAATATCTTCATTTAAATTTAAGTTTTGATGTTTTGTAAAAGTGCCATTTTATAGCAAATTTTATGCATGTTTTGAGCTTTAAAATCAAAATGTTTAAAATATATACATATTTTTACATGATATTCACAATTCTTAGCTATATTCTATAATTTAATGCACATCAGTAGGCAATTTCATAAATACTAAAAAAATCCCTTCCTAAGGTAGACAGGCACCTTAAGCTATTTGAATGAAGTAACTTTTAAAAATTCATCTTTAAACACTAGATTAAGGGACACTCATAACTTAAGACACTGAGATATTTTTACAAGTAATTTAAATAATTGTTTTATTATATTTTGTTCTTATAAAATTACATGCTTATTAATTTGAGACAAATCTTAAAGTACTGTTTTCGATTCGATGGCATTTCTTTCCACTTCAGAAAAAAAAAAGTTATATGAGATCTCGAAGCTTTTGTGTTCACAAATTACTTTTCGTTCTTGTCACTTTAGCATAACTGATGCATGTAATGAAAAAAAACCTAATATTTATGCTTAATACTAGCTTGTAAAATTATTCATTTATTAAGGCTTATATTTTGGGAAATTTTAAGAAAAAATCTAACTATGTTTAGAAGAAGGGGAATTTATAAAAATACTTATTAAAATCCGATACATACTCTGATTACCATGAAACGAGAGTTATTCAACCAGCATTAAATGCAGTTTTTAATATACATTTATACTCGTATATATTAATTAACCCATTTGTGCCTGAATTTTGGTTTTCTCAAATGTTTTGGTAAAATCACTTTAAAATATTGCAAAATGAAATGGAAAAATACTAAAAAAATTACGCTTAATTTTTTTGTATTTATTTAATAAAATGTAAAAAACTTCATATGAGTATCTCTAGTAGAATAATATGCATAATTATATGTTTTGTCCATATTTATATTTAACAAGTTTTTAAATTGTATATTACGTACGATAATTAGTATTTTTATGAACTTAAAAAATATATATTTATTTCTTTACAGAGACTAATAACGTTATAACTCTTATTAATAATAAAATAAGAATAATCGTATTGCTGACTTAAAACAATTTATTTCAGAAATATCTTCAAAAGGAGATTAGATAAATAACTGTCTCCTAAATGTCCAACAAAAATATGTGCCCATTTGCAACTAGAACCCTATATTTTGGACGTTACATAAAGGCATAAAAAATAGGCTTGAACATTTAATTTCGCAATTTAAAAAAATACGTATTTCAAAGAGTCTACAAGCTAAGATTATGACTTGCATTTTTGGATTCTTGACAGAAACAATACAAATAAACTTACTTTTTACATTTCGCCATCTTGAAAAATTAAAAATTTATAAACACCGAAAAAAGACTTCATTTAAACAAATAAATATCCACCTTATGCTGTCATCTCTCGGTTATAGATAAAGACATATATAGACAATTACTTCATACAATATTCATGTTATAAAGGAGAAGAAAAATATACTTATTCATTAAAATTTGAAACGTCCCAAAAATGGGACGCTAGGCACAAATGGGTTAATGTTAACCTTTAGATCTCATTTTTATTAAAATAATAATAAAAAAAAAATGAATCGTATAATCCAAAATGAATTTTTTTACATTTTTAAGCAGAAGAAAATTTTTTTATTATTAGAAACACAAAAAGAAAATGAAATGCTTAGGAAGTCAATTGTACTGTAAAATATATTTGTGGAAACCTAATATAAAGGGTAAACTTGTACCGATTATGCAGACGAATTAGGTAAATCCAATTAACCGGACAGAATTTGGTGTAAAAATCAGATTTTACAATCATTAGATTACTATTTATAGCATCGTAAAATGTTTTTTTTTTTAATCAAAGCTGTTGTGAATCTAGGTATTTCATCGATATTTTATAATCTTAGAGAGTTTAGTTTGTTAGCGAATTGGTCGCGAAGTTTTATGGACTGGAATTTTAGTCCATGTGATTAGTGCATTGGGCTTTTTGGGGCGTTAGGTATTATTTACAGAGGATAAATTGGCTCTTGAATAACGTAAATTTAGGCAAAATCATGTCATAATTAGGGTATCAATCATAACTAGCAACTAGCATAATCCTTTTTTTTAATTAAATAATGCATTTTCCTCACCTTTTGTGTCTGTTGGACACTTACAGTTATTATACATTTTAAACTTTTCTTTATTCGTTTTAAACTAATAATCTTATTAAAAACTTTACAACTATTCAGTAAATATCGGCTTCGCATGGAAAATATACACTCATGCACTTTTCGATCGTGTAGCCTTTTTGCATTTAGTTGGTTAAAACCAGTATATTGTCATTCAAAAATGAAAAAAATAATCTGTATCAATACATCATAATAGTCAGATTCTTAAGACAAGTAAAAAATTAATAGATAACTACTTATGAAATATCTAATACACTGAAATAAATTTTGAGTTTAGTATATACAAACTAAATCATAGATTCTGTCATCTGCAAATTACGAAAATCTCATATCAGCAATTTAACGTAATGTTTCTGATTAACAAATATGAATATTTCTGATTAATAAACTAATTTTCTAAGAAACTCTTCAAAATGATAAATTGTTTCCGAATTCATTAAAACTGTTAGAGAAAAACAGCTTAACTGGAACGTTGGAGATTTTCTATTCGAGAATTGGCTTTCGTTGATGTCACTTTAAGATGCTATGCGTGAAAAATAAAAAAGAAAACCGCTTTATGTTTAACACTCGCTTGTCAAAACGATCATTTGTTATCGCTGACATTTTCGTAAATTTAAGCAAAAATGTGACTTAAAAAGAAGTTACATCAGTGATAAATTTTACTATGACAATTTTCTATACAGTTTCCGTATCATGAAAGATTATTTAATTCATTTGTATTAAAAGATGATAATAAGTGCATCCATTTAATTAGTAATTATCGCGGAGGAATTAGTGAAAGAAAGTTTTTGAATTATTTTTCATGTTTTATTTTATAAGTATATAAATAAACATATGAATTATAATGCTCTTACACTCACAAAAATTTTCGTAACCTTTCTTTTCTATTAATTCGCATTAATTAAATCAATAAAGCTTATTAAAATATAATTAAAGAAGGTAGTAAACAGGTATTTTAAATTAATTTTTATCACAAATAAATTATTTGAACAAAAATATTCAATGAATTTTTCATTATTTACTTTTGTAAGTATATACATAAATCCATATATTTAAAGTGTTTATATTGTTAAATGTTTCTTTAATCTTACTATTCGTATATCAATACTGAATAATTAAATTAATTAATTTTAATAATATAAAAATTATAAGATATTTGAGAAGTACCTGAAAATGAAACGTTATCCCAATTTTCTAAATAGTATATAATATTTTTGATTTTTATAAATTTAATTTTAAAAAGTTTTAAATTTCATTTTAATTTCCCATCATACGTAGTACTTGGGGAATATACGGTATATCTTGGAGTCGTTTTTAAAATCGAAAAAAAAAATGGCAGATTTACACGTTTCAGACACTGGAGATTCCGTAAAACACATTTTTAGAAAGAAAAAAATTGTGTGTCTGTAAAAGCTGTACCTCCAGAACAAATTGAGATAGAGACTTGAAATTTGGTTTGTACTTAGTATGTAAGAGTGAAAAGAAGCCTATTCAATTTCATTAGTCTAGATTATCCGGAACTATTTTTTTCGGACTCTCGAAATATTCGTTCTGATAAAAGGTATATAAAAATTTTCGAAATTGTTTATTTAAGGAGTGAACATAAGAGACAATAAAAAACATAAATTTTGTGTAAAGAGTGAAGTCAATTATATAATTAATTGCCGAGATATTTATAATCTTATTTTCTATACCCTTCGATTCCCCTTGATTTAATTTCCCTTGATTTTGAAGTATAAACATTTGTATTTAAGTGACAATTAATATATTCTATGCGCACACAAAGTTATAAAACATCAAAATTTCAAAAAATGTCCAGAATTTTGGCCACCACCGTATATATATAGTTATACAATCAATTAAATGTCACTAACTAAACTGTAGTATATTTTTATTTGTAAAAGCAATATTTTGGAATGAATTTTGCAGAAGGGTGAATACTAGTGTAATTAAATGGAATCGTGTTTTTTTTTTTTTTTTTTTTTAATATTCCTATTTTTTCTTAATGCAAATAATTAAAAATAATGTCATCAACAACAAGATCTGATTGGACACCTGCAAAAGAAAAAATGGCTCTTATGCTGAAATTGCAAAAAAAAGTTGGTGTATCAGCCACTTTATCTGGCGCACGAAAGTTGTGTTTACGTTGTGAAGAAACTAAATCAGTGATAAATAAGGTAAGATCAGGCCAAAAAAAAATACACAAGTGGCTATGTACAAGTGGCACAAGATAAAAAGGATATGCATCAAAAATAGAAGAATTTCATCAGATGCTGTTAGCTGTGAAATGAATACAATGGGTATTTCAGTTAGTTCAAGAAAAATAAGGAGAAGATTAGCAGGTTTTGGACTGGCAGTTAAAATTCCGAGGGAAAAAACCACCATTTTTAAATCTTCAGCTAAGCAAGAAACGAGTTTAGTGGACAAAAGAACACATTAATTGCTCAGAAAATCAGTGGAAGCAAATAATCTGGTAATAATAATATTATTATTACTATTATTTTTTATTGATGAGAGTAAAATATCGCCCTTTGGTAGTGATGGACGAAGATATGTGAGACGTAGAGTAGGGGAAGAGCTGCATTCTGATTTCATTGTAGCAACTACAAAGCAACAAATGTGATGATTTAGGCCTGTATGTCTGCAGATGTTGTGGGCCGCATTCATGTGATTGATAGCATTCTGAATGCAAAATACAAACTAGTTGTTGGGGCCACCATAATACGACTTACCCATCATGGATATAGATAATATAAAATATGAAAATAAAACATGTGATATTTGCTAGGCATTGTACCATGTTACTTTTACTCATAATTTAATTTATTTGCACTCCCTTAAATATAATTAATATAACCCCTTAAGCTAATATTAATTTTTGTTGCATTAAAATATCTCAATTTATGGATTTTCTGTAAGCAAGTAAACGCTATTGATTTACAATGGAAGTGTATGGGAATTTGGCGAAATATTAGAGATACCGCCAATTTGGCGTCAATTTTGGTGACTCATTTTGGTCACCAAATTTGGCGATAAACTTGGCGGTGTTTGTTGACGGAACAGAGTCCACCTTATGGTAAACCCTTTTGTAGGTATGGAAAGGCATTAAATACTTGACATTTACGATAAGCCATTATTGGCATTTAATCTTATAGTTGGGCGATAGATTTTTGGTCTGCGGGATAATCGAGTAGTATCGAATTGCGTAACATAAATATCCTTATAACTCCAAAAATGATAATCACATTAACTAACAGTTTACTGCGTCGGATTAAGCGTTTTATTTCCAATTAAAATATGTCTTTGAATTGAAATTTGAATGAAATATGATACGTATTTCTGAATGAAATACGAATAGTGTGAAAAATAGGATTACAAATATCTCGTCAACTAATTCCGATCAAGTTCATTCATGATGCAAAATTTATGTTTTTTTATTGTCTTTTATATTCACCCCTTCAAATAAACAATTTCGAAAATTTTTGTATACCTTTTATCAGAACGAATATTTCAGGAGTCCGAAAAAATAGTTACGGATAATCGAGGCTACTGATATTCAATAGGCTTCTTCCCATTATTACTCCCTAAGTACACACCGAATTTCAAGTCTCTATCTCAATTTGTTCGGAAGATAGAGCGTTTACAGGCATACACACATACAGACGGTCGGCAAAATGTTTTTTCTAAAAATTTTTCGGAATCTCCAGTGTCTGAAACGTGTAAATCCGTCAATTTTTTTTTTTTTTTTTTTTTTTTTTTTTTTTTTCAGATTACAAGACTTACCCTACACTACGTATGATGGGTAAGTAACACATCGAAACTGTCCTGGATCCAAAATTGATACCTTCCTTCGTGGATCTCTTCCCCAATAAATCACCATTTATCTTTCAGCGGGATTCAGCTCCATGCCATACGGCAAAAATATGCAAAGAATGGTTTAAAAAGAAAAGCATACGATTATTACCCTGGCCAGGAAACAGCCCTGATCTGAATCCTATAGAAAATTTGTGGCGACGCACAGTGGAGTATTTGACCCAAAAACCTGGCCAAAAATGCAAAAATTAAACTTTCGTCAACAATTGTAAAAATCATATTTTTTTAATAGCTAACACATTGGTGCATCGATCTAAGTCTATTTTAGGAACCTGAGTTATATCCGGTGGCTCCTGGCCTCAGCTGAAGAGGAAGTTTCTTTCTGAGAAGACGTGGTTTTTTGTTGTTTTTTGGCATTGCTGTTATGTTTAAATATAATTTTTTGTGGCTCAATGAATTGTTGAATTGAAACTAAACAGGACTTACATGTTTAACAAAGGTCAGAACTTAGTGTTAAACTATGTGTTAATTTAAATACTTTCGTTTCTAATGTAATAAAAAATATTAAATGTGAAAAGGGTTATTTTTAAAGCGTTTTTGGTTCTAATTTATATATATCGAAAGCTTTTTAAATATGTGCCGCGCTTTGCCCCGCCATGTTTGAATTATAATCGCATTAGTTATAGACTTGAGTGTCAATTTCTGCAATAAAATCTTCCGTATATTGTTGCCATTTTTTATAATTATTTTTTCGGAATGACTATTTAAATGCTCTGTTTTGCGGCCACCGAATTGAAGAGATAAGAACTATATATTTACTGTCGTATTGCAGGTTTTTAGTTCACAGGATATTACCGGAGAGCTTTTGAACCTACATATTCTGCCTGTATGTATGTACGTACGTACATATGTACGTATGTAGGTACGTACATACGCACGTTTGATAGAAATATCCCATCGCCTTCAAATTGTATATATTTATTTATTGAAAAAGGTTTCCCTAATTAGTTCTTAGGGCTCATGTGTGTAACATAAGGAGAGAAAGAAGGGAATTAACCCTTTCGAAAGCCGTGTCCTTAAAAAGGGACACCTAATTTTAATTCCAAAACTGACAAACGGCACCAAGAAAATTTAATTAAAATTTTCCTTTATAATGTATGTGAAAATAAGCAACTTCATATATTCTAATAACTCCGTTTATCAACTAAAAAGAGCAAGCCATACAGTACAGAGACCCTACAACTTCTTCTTCCAGCAAGGTCTGATGTTGATTTATATGAAGACTTTTTTGCTAGAAGAGATGGCCGTTTGCGTTTATAAGATTGCGAGAATAAAAACACCAGGTCCTATATAAAAAAAACTCCAATTTGAGTAAACGAAGAGTTTGTTTATTTTCATGATGAAAGTCGGGAGAGGTACAGGGGGAAAGCCATAAGGAGCCTCTTTTAAGACGTCATCACGAGGCTAGAGAGAAAGCAGGAATCCCGAATATACAGTTACAACTTTCTTGCGTGGCGGACTACAATATCGCCAATCTAAAAGTATTTTTGCGCCATGCACAGGGGCTAAGAGAAACATTGGCTGGTATGTTCGCCAAAAATGTACGGTAGGCTTCTACCATATTAATTGTGTAGGGGGGGGGGGCAGATTGTGGGCTGCATACATTCCTGAGTCATGATAGACGGAGACTCATCTGTACATTGATACAGCTGCGGTTAAATGTAAAAAAATAAAAAGTGTTATCTGGAAAGGGCATAGTAACAGACCGAATTCGTTAGGCTAAAAAGCATGAGACTGTATTTTCTAGACCAGATGTTAGATCAAAGATGCACCGCTTTACCACAAAAATGCAGAATTGCCATACATCTGAACAAAAGGGTGTGAAGCGAAGATAATTCTAATAAGTAGATTGCATGTAAAGTGATTTTAAATGATGAGTTATATTCCTGCCCAAATAAGGAAATGACCGTAGTTAAAATGCTTTTGAAACTAACAGTCAGCCGTAACGAATTTTGTACAAGGTTAAAGCGTATGTGTGAAAGAATCAGAAAGTGAAAGGGGAGAGTGATTCACTGATTTTATTTTATTAAAGAGATGAGTACTTAGAATAATTTAATTTAAGTGTGAAGGGCTGTTAATACAATCGATTTAGTTTTTAAATGTTGCATTTAATTTAGGGGCTGCACTGTTTGACTATAGTGCACAAAATAAATAAGTTATTAAACAGAATTTTAATTGAAACTGTCTGGGGGGGGGGGAATGGAATGTAAACATATATAACGAGATAATCGTTATATATATCACCTGGGACACCGCAAAAAAAACTTTTGTTGACCCGTGTGCATGGGCAAAACAGCAAGAAAAATAGTTACACATATAAATATATCTTCAAAACATAAAAGTTTTTTTTTAAACAAGTTGCAATCATGAAGACAAAAAAATCTCTTTCATCAATAGTTCAACAGTCCTAAGAGATTTTATGAATTAATATTTTCTAAATTAAGTTTATGGATCTCCACCTTCAGTAAAATTTTCTTCAAAATTGCATACCATGGTATATTTTTTTTTAACTGAGTCGACTTTGACAGCAAATATTTAAGCAGCATGTAACTAGACCCTTGGCTGCACATCATCAAAATATTGATCCTGATTCGGATCATTTTTATGAAAAGAACACAAGTAGTAACAATAAAAATATAATATATAAACACAAATGCAACACTAGAAGTAAAGAGTAAATAATAATAAGTGAAATGTGTAATTGTAATCTAATAAGTAATTGTAATATGATTTAAAAGAAATTGGACATGATTAAAAAAAATGTAATGTTTATGCATGCAGCATAGGATGACAAAAAAAAAGAGGTGCCTGAAGCACGCCCATGAAAAAGGTGTCACCCTGAATCTTGTGTAGACCACAAGTATTATGGCGTCGGCTTAGGGCTTCAGCTTTATATGAGGAGGGAGTTTTGAGACTCATACAGCGCCCGCTTATATGAGTCCCTGCTCCTCCGAAGACACTAGCGGTCCTCTAAAGGAGCACACGTCGGTTTACAAGCAAAAATTGATTTTTTGTGAATTGAAACACCAATTCCAAGGGGTTGTCTCTCAACACAATGAAGCTTTGGACCCTAAGGGCAATAATTTTGAACGGGAACAAAACATTCGAAAGGGAGAATTAAAAAATAAAAAAATAGATATATGTCACATATATATCAAATCAAAAAGTGGTAGACAATCCTAGAGTGAAGAGAGACATAAAAAAATGAAAAAGTCATAATCAGGTTAAATAATGCACAAGTCATATATTTAGAAGGTAACTAACTGGTTGCCTTACAGAAAATGTTATCAAATTACATGTGATTTTTTTTTTTTTTTTTTTTTTTTTTTTTTTTACATAAGTGCAATTATTAAATGTGTTAGTCATCACTTTTAATTGAAAGGTAATCGTAAAAGAATGAAATGTAAAATAAATGTTAAACTGTAAATAATAGTTAAGTGTATGTAAATAACATAAAAATGTACAGTAAAATGCAAAAGAGTGTAAAGTGATTCAAAATATTGTTCACAAGAGATCTTCGAAGAAAACAGTCATGGGCCAGCCATAATGTTGTCAAAGATCTGTTGTAAGCAACATACATACAACCTAGGCCTCTGGTTGTACACTTAGCTTCACAATACATGTCATAAGAAAAGAAATGTAAACCAAAGTATATTATTTTCTGTTTCTTAAATTATATGTATGTGATTGATAAACATTAGGGAAGTTGTGATTGTTTAAGTGATTTGTAGCATCGAATAAATGTCCATATCGAGGTGGTGCAAGAAGTAACCTATCAATGTGCACCCGAAATGCTGTATTATCAGCAGCATACAATCTCTTGATCGAGAATGACACAGGTGAATGTTTGAAAGTTACAATATATGGTCCAGTGTATTTAGGTTTGAATTTATCAACAGATTTTAAGTACACAATATCTTTGAGACAAATGGTTCTTAATTTAGCTTTCTGACCGTAATGTTTATATCTTTTATCCTGTGCTGTTTTAATGTTATTGTAAGCCTTGTCATATATTTTGTGTAAATCTTCAAGTAGTTTATGTATTTCAGTATGTTTATCTAGAAAAGGTTGATTGCTATGCTGATCAAAAGTGTCAAAAATTAATGAAAGTTCACGTCCAAAGTGGAGAAGGTTAGGAGTGAATAAAGTAGTTGAGTGTTTTGAACCATTATAGAGCGACTTGTGTATAAATATTGCATTTTCAAATGAGTGACCTTCTTGCAAAAGTATATTAACAGAGTATTTGATAGATTTATTTATCCTCTCCGAAAGAGCATTGCTTTGTGGCCTCGAAAGAGAGCTATGGAGTACCTTAATACCTAGAGTATCATTAAAAATGTTGTATATTTGAGATGTATATTGGGGTCCTAAGTCTGATAAGACAACAGAAGGTCTCCCAAAGGTGGTTATGTAAGAGAATAAACATTTAACGACTTTAGCTGCAGATGTATCATTAAGTGGAAAAAGTTCAACATGTCTTGAAAAGTGATCTGTAATAGTTAAAATATGTTTACCATTAGAAAAAGGTCCAACGAGATCAGTACTAATGGTATGGCCAGGATATCTGGGCGTGTAGGTGGGTTGTAAGGGTGCAGGAGGGGTTTGATGATGTTTACATTGAAGACATTTGACACATGAAGCTACAAAGTTTAAGGTGTCAACATACATGCCTTTCCAAAAGTACCTTGATGATAGGAACTCATAGGTTTTATTAAAACCAAAGTGAGATAAATGAGAGATTGTTAAAACTTTGCTTTTAAGAGAGTTAGGAACAACAATGTGATATAAAAAAGTGTTATTAAGATTATTTTCTTTTTTTAACATTAAAACTTTCGAATCAGGGTGTATGAAGTAATTAGGATATTTTTGAGAAGGTCCTTTCTTTAGAATATCTTTGTAAACAGTGGACAAGGTGGTGTCATTTTTTTGTTCATAGCAGAAAGTTTCATTTGAAATTTCCAATAAAGGATCTGGATTTGTTTGCTTACCAGATACAAGATAGTTTACATATTTCTTAGTGGCACTTGAACATGAATTATTACTGTCTGGTGTATCATAGTCAACAATAGGAAATGGTTGAGGGTCATGGATCAGTTCAGGGTTAGTATCAAGAGTTTGTTGATTGTTTTCAAAAGTACAGCGAGATAAATAGTCAGCAAGAACATTTTTCTTACCAGGGATATGTTTAAAAGTGTATGAGTACTGTGAAAGCTCCATGAGCCAACGAGAGATAATATCAGCTGGATTAGTAGTCTTGTTATATTTTTCTAAGGGTTTACTGTCAGAAAGAATTACAAATTGTCTGTTATATAAATAATATTTGAAAGCGGTTACAGATTTATAAATTTCCATGAGTTCTAATTTAAGTGCAGGGTATTATTTTTCTGATGGCTTAAGAGATTTAGAAAAATATGCAACTGGTAAAAGTTGTTGATCATGCTCTTGTAATAAAACACCAGAAATAGCAACATTTGACGCATCTGTATTTAAATAAAATGTCTTGTTCCAATCAGGTAATCTAACCATGGGAGAATTAAAGAAAATTTTCTGTATTGTGTCCATGATTTCTTGATGTTTAACTGTCCATTTAAATTTAACTTTTGGAGTCGTTAGGTTTATCAGTGGTTGTACTAACTCAGAAAAGGATGGAATTAGACTCTTATAAAATGTAATGACACCAATGAGTCTTTTTAGTTGACGTTTAGTTGTAGGTGTGGGAAAAGATGTTATTTTTATGATATTTGACTGAATCGGGGAAACGGACTGATTTTCTACATGAAATCCCAAATAGTCAATACTAGATTTATGAAAAGTACACTTGCTAGGAGACAGGGTTAAGTTGTATTTGGTTAGGATAGAGAGAATTTTTTTTAATTTATTACACATTTCATCAAAAGAGTTTGCACCTACAATGAAATCATCCTGATATGTATATACACCATCTAATTGTAACTCATCAAGTAAAGAGTCCATTAAAGCTTGGAAAATAGACGCACTGTTTTTTAATCCGAACACTAATCTCTTGTATCTAAAAGAACCAAACATAGTAGTAAATGTCAACTGATTTTGGAATTTTTCTGGCAAATCAATTTGATGATATGCCTGATGAAAGTCAAGAGAAGAAAAATATCGATACTGAGAAAGATTTGAAATGATGGTTTGAATTTTAGGTAGAGGGTAAGATGATCCTTGAATTACAGTATTTACCATTCGAAGATCTAAGGCGAGACAAAATTTTTGTTTACCAGTTCCGTCTGGTTTCTTTTTGACTAAAAGCATGGGGCAAGCCCATTCTGAACAGTGGCGTTCAATAATTTTGGCATCAAGCAGATCTTTAATTTGTTCTAAAGTACCTTTTTGCAAAGATTGAGGAAGGGGGAATGGAAGAGTCTTTATAGGGTAGTCATTAATAAATTTCAAATCAGGTACAATCTTATCAGTATGTCCAAGTGTATTTAATGATTTTGAAAAGGCAGGGTAATAATTAAGTAATAATTTAGTCATTGTATTTGCTTCATTAGAACTTAAATGTGTAAGATCGAAATCGGTAGCTGACAAATCCTCTTTCCTCTTTTTTAATGTTACATTAGATGCCTGGATAAAATTTAGGAAGTGTTGTTCTGAGTTATGATGCTTGTCCAAATTATCAGAGGGGTAGTCAAGAATTTCCTCAACTTCAGATAAATGTCCAATTTTTGTGTGTTTAGGGAGATGAATGGTAGTGTCAGAATTATTTTTAAGTGAAATAGAAAAGAAATTATTTAATTGTACAGGCTTCTTTTTGCGTTTAGATTTCTTATCCATTTGAATAATGGCATCATGACCTACTAATTCTGTTTTATCTGCCAAATATTCAAATAGATAGTTTATGTCATGTTTGATATTATTGTTTGTGTAAACTGAGCACCATGTTTGCTCTTGGGGTTCTAGAATGATTTTACGGGTTAAGAAAACTTTTTGATTTGTCACTACATCACATAAGGTGTTACATTGATTACTTTCACTGACTTTTGACTTTGTGCGTGATGTTTCTAGTGGAATAGTCAAGTTGTTGTTAGTGTGAATGCATTTATTGAAAGTATCAATGATAATGTTAAATTTACTAATGAAATCAAAACCAAGAATGCCTTCAAAACTGGAGGATTCAGGAATATCCACTATATAAAAGTGGTTCGAGAAGGATTTTTTTTTCTAATTTAATGGATGCTCTAATACATGAAGAAAAAGAAACATCCGAATTGACGGTTTTAATATTTATGGCTGTTGATAGTCTCTTGTATTTTAATACAGGTTTAATTTCATTAACTAAATTTTGTGAAAGTAACGAAATGCTACTTCCAGAGTCAGCCAATAGGGTGATTTTATGGTTTGCAATAGTGGCCTTTACAAGAGGGAGTGATGGAGAATGCGTATTAACACTACAAATGATGTGAACAATTTTATCGCCTTCATTTTCTGTTTGAGTAGTGATATTTCTTGCGATTTTAATGTGATCTGAAGTTTGTGACCCGGTTGAATTGACTAACCTTTCTTTAGAGATCTTTGGTAATGTAGGGTCAATAGGAAATGTTGCTGATGTTAAGTCACATGGTTGAGACACAAAATCATCAGCATAAAAATTGTGTCTCTGTTCTAGTTTTCCTGAACCTGGTAATTGTTGCGTCTGTTAAAATTTTCCCTTCTCTGTGTATTAACTCTTTTCCATTTAAAACACTGATGTGCCTGGTGGCCATTGCGGAAACAGAGTTGACAAGTCACAACTTTTCTTTGTGTAAATTTGTGAGGGGAAAAACGTTTGGGGAAATTTCGCGTTTTGAAATTTTTCCTATAGCGCATCGCATTTGCGTTATACTTTGGCCTACCTTGCATATCATTTTTTTTTAGTTTCAGTTTTGGGTCCAGGCGGTGCAAGTGTTAGCTCATTAATTTTTTCCGAGAGTTCTTTCAATTGTTCTTCAATGTTATTTTGAGATTTACTGACAGAGGGTAAGGAATGTAGAATCTTTTCGTTATGCAGAATTTCGTGTAATGTCTGTGCTCTTTCAACAGCAGCACGATATTCATTGACGCCTTCTTCTTGTAACTTTATTCGTATGTTAGCTGGCACAGCTTCCATAAATTTCATAAGTTTAATCGTGTTACGGGCATTTTCGTCTTTAATATCTGAATAGACAGTTGCGGCTAACATGTTTAATCGGTGAGCTAAGTTTTTAATTGACTCCGCTGGCAGAAGAGATATGCTCGAAAGTTCAACGCCAGCCACACACTTGCTTGGGGGTGAGAAAAATGCGGCAAATTCTTTTTCAAGCGTATCTAGATCGTTGATTTTTTGAATTTCTGGATTCTGAGCATAAAATTTTTGAGCGGGACCCCTACAAGTACAGCAATGGTAGTCTTAGGGCTGTATTTGTTAATTTCAGCAACCGACCTAATTTGGTTAAAAAAGAATTTAAGCAAATCCGGATCTCCATCAAATTGGTTAATGTTGATTTGAACTTGTTTATCGGACATGGTCAATGGTTTACCTAACACAAATTCTCTAATCAAAAATTGTTACTGAAATTCTGCATACCTATATAAATATAACACACATATAACAGATAAAAATGTAAATGAAATAAAATAATGAAATAACATAGTATAATAATCACATTAAAAAAAACTAATACACAACTTAAAAATAAACAAAAGGTCTCTTTTTTTTAAAAAAAAAAACTTTTTATAGAAAAAAATAGAGGAAAAAAATTTATCCAGGGACAAAAATTGTGTTTCTCAAAGTAAAAATAATACCGTTGCTTATTTTAAGCAAAGAAGAAACAGAAAAATATTTCGCAATAGCTCCTATTTTATTTTTATATTTTTTTTAATGAATGCAACATGTAAGTCTTTAAAAATAAAACTGGTAGGAGCAAGCAACTGAAATAAAGACTTATTTTATCCTTTTTAACAGAGAAAAAAAAACTTGCTATCTGTCCTTGTTTCTCTAAAAGGACAGAAATTAAAAATATTTCTCAAATTAAAATATTTTCAAGCCGAAAGGCGAACCAGAAAAATATATGGGACAAAATATAATCTTCGTTAACTCTTTTTGAGAGAGAAAAAAAATTTAATATATTTTAATATGCATTAAAAGTTAAGCAACGGTGAATGTATATCATAATAACTAAAGATATTGGAACATTCAATGCAACGGGAAAAAACTACTTATATTATATTTATAACTATTATAATAGACAACACAAAATATCAAAAATAGCAATATCACTGTGTTTTCGTATCCTGTACAAAAACACAATAATATTAATAAAATCAATTATGAAGTACTTGTGGGTACTTATGGAGTAAGAAAGCATAAAAATGGAACGAGACAACTTTGAAAATTTTAAAACAACGTTTCCAGAATTAACTGAAAAGAAAATTAGTCGAAAGGAAAGCAAATAAATGGGAGGAATGAAAATATGCTTTCGTATTCTAAAAATGTGTCATTTTAAGTAAATCTAGCACTATTGAAACTTTTTTTTTTACTAATACACTTTCATTTTTTTTTTTTGATTGAGAGCTTTTGTTTTCATTAGAGCATATATATCTGACTCTCGACGATTTCCTTTTTTTTTATTTGTGTACAACGGAGAATTTATGGAGCACAACTTCAGGAGTCATTTGAATGATTTTTTGATTGACTCCTTTAATTAGAATGAATCAACAAACGCACACACTAGCATATTCATAAACAAGCACATTTTGACTGTAGCATCAGAGAAGTTGAAACACAACACACATGGCACACTTGAGCAGATCGCAGGACAAATTGGGGTGGATATTTTGATCAAGAGTGATCACGAAAAAAAAAACACTCTGAAGCATTTCTTTCACAAACAGTGGTGTCGTATGGTAAAAAGCTAACCAAAGACACTTTTCAGAATATTGAGGAGGCTGGCTGTGTAAATAGAAATGAGAGCGAGAGTTGTTATTCAATCGCCGACTCGCTCGGACGCTCTTTTCAACGAACACATGTATTTTCAGGGTTTTTTATTTTTTTTTTGTTTTGCTTTGAAATCAGTGTTTCACTGCACTTAACTGGTGAATTGGCACGAAATTTGTATCATTTTTCACACAGATTCGAAAGGTTTCTCAACGCGGAATTGTTGAAGTTGTGACATCACTAATATTGCTATTATACGGAAACATTTGCCGTTGATTTGTAATTTTAGTAGAGTCTTTCACAAATATGATGCGATGATGGGCCGGGGGAGTGGTCCGAGAGATAAGTTTGCACGCGGGCAGATTTCTTCGGCACGGGAGGATGTAAGGCAGGCAGATTTTTTTAGGCGACTGGAAGCGTGCAGCTGATTCCACAACTCCGGGGGTTGGCAAAGGGGAAAAGCAGACGAGCAGGCACGCACAGATACTTCATCGGGGAAGAGCAGTGGTCCGGGGTGAAAAGTTCACTCCATGATGAAATCCAAGCAGCCGGTAAGCGAAGATAAGCAGCGCCTCTGGGAAGCGAAGAAAAATCAGCGTGTCGTTGTTCTTTTTTTTTAAGTAACGGGGGCGAGATACTCGAAGCTCATTGCAACAGAGCGGTGCGACAGCCGGGGGGAATCCATCGCTGCAAGAAGTCCATGCAGAAAAAGGATTGGAAGCAAGTACCTCTCCCTTACATTTTTTTTGTTAATGGAGAAAAAAAACTGGTCACGGAGACCAATTTATATGAAGACTTTTTTGCTAGAAGAGATGGCCGTTTGCGTTTATAAGATTGCGAGAATAAAAACACCAGGTCCTATATAAAAAAAACTCCATTTTGAGTAAACGAAGAGTTTGTTTATTTTCATGATGAAAGTCGGGAGAGGTACAGGGGGAAAGCCATAAGGAGCCTCTTTTAAGACGTCATCACGAGGCTAGAGAGAAAGCAGGAATCCCGAATATACAGTTACAACTTTCTTGCTTGGCGGACTACAATATCGCCAATCTAAAAGTATTTTTGCGCCATGCACAGGATCTAAGAGAAACATTGGCTGGTATGTTCGCCAAAAATGTACGGTAGGCTTCTACCATATTAATTGTGTAGGGGGGGGGGCAGATTGTGGGCTGCATACATTCCTGAGTCATGATAGACGGAGACTCATCTGTACATTGATACAGCTGCGGTTAAATGTAAAAAAATAAAAAGTGTTATCTGGAAAGGGCATAGTAACAGACCGAATTCGTTAGGCTAAAAAGCATGAGACTGTATTTTCTAGACCAGATGTTAGATCAAAGATGCACCGCTTTACCACAAAAATGCAGAATTGCCATACATCTGAACAAAAGGGTGTGAAGCGAAGATAATTCTAATAAGTAGATTGCATGTAAAGTGATTTTAAATGATGAGTTATATTCCTGCCCAAATAAGGAAATGACCGAAGTTAAAATGCTTTTGAAACTAACAGTCAGCCGTAACGAATTTTGTACAAGGTTAAAGCGTATGTGTGAAAGAATCAGAAAGTGAAAGTGGAGAGTGATTCACTGATTTTATTTTATTAAAGAGATGAGTACTTAGAATAATTTAATTTAAGCGTGAAGGGCTGTTAATACAATCGATTTAGTTTTTAAATGTTGCATTTAATTTAGGGGCTGCACTGTTTGACTATAGTGCACAAAATAAATAAGTTATTAAACAGAATTTTAATTGAAACTGTCTGGGGGGGGGGGGGAATGGAATGTAAACATATATAACGAGATAATCGTTATAGTCCCGATAAAAGCCAAGAAGGGAGTGATGAAGAAGATGAAGCAGAGTTCTGAAGAATCATTTTGAAACTGGTAAAATATTAAATACATTCAAAAACTAGCAATCTATACTATATAGACTCCACTTTACTGAACCTACTATTAAATATAACAATATTAAATGTAAATTAAATGCAATTATTATTATTAAATGTAATTTAAATGTAATAAGATTTATTAAATGTAATTTAAATGTAATAAGATTTATTAAATTTAATTTAAATGTAATAAAATTATTAAATGCAAATAATAAGTTTTATATATAGTAAAATTTAATTAAATATTAATAGTGAATAAGACAGACCTATCAACACTTACTTTCCTCTTAAAAACAGTAAATAGTTAAGGTTACAAGTCGCTGAACTTCCAAACTCCCTTCGGTAATGTTATGTCAATGGACATGTGATTTATTCGTATTTTTAAAATATCTACTTAGTAAATTAATATTTTAACTTCATTTATCTTTGTGCTCTTCTTAAATCATGACTCTTTTTTTTTTCTTAATTGTCAAAATATTTATAAAATGTATATCTATTATTATGTGGATTGTTAAAATCTTACTTACACTTCGTCAGCTCTTAAGGTATAAAATATAAAACTAAGTTATGGATTTGTATGTATACTTCATAGTATACTGAAAGTTAGTTCAGTGAAATGCATAACACAGTTAAAAATGTCCATTCAGCCATTTCCGTGAATAAACGGAAATGCACTTGAGAACTTTTGTGCAGCCCTGTATATGATCTATAGAATATATCCACACCAAGTAGTATTTTTAAAAAATTGTTCTATTTTAAAACGCCTATCACAACTACAAACGCACTTCCAGCAATTATTGATCATAGACTTCAATAGTTAAATTTATTCTTCAGCCATATTCTTTTGTGTGTCCCTGTAAATGAACGATATATTGTATGCACACCATATTCTATAATAAGTGCCTTAGTACACCTTAGTGATGTACATAAATTTCAGCACGTTTAAAAGTGCGATATCATTCAAATACAGAGCAAACGATTTTTCCCCATAGACCATAATGTAAGGGAATTCTTTTGGGTGTCTCTGTAAATGAACCGTAAAGGCTATAAACTTCATTTACAGTACCAAACATGCCATAGTGATACCCAATAACATCTAAGAATTTCAAGCCAATTGGAATGGCCTTATTTACATCGAAAAATATTTTTGACCAGGATTTCGTGTCAAATACTCCACTGTTCGACGTTTTAAAATCATTGTACAAAAAAGCGTCCATCTGATAAAACGAAACTTATTGAAGCTATAATTGATTCTTGACATCATGTGATTAAAAAGGATTAACTCCAAACACTAGTTCTCTTGATAAAAAGAAACTGTGAAGCTGTAATAAAAAACAAGGGTTCACTACTAAATATTGAATGTGTAAGTGTAACTTTAAAATACAATGAATTTAAAAAAAATACATTGAAATAAAATACAATGAATGCTTTTACAAATCAAAACATACTACAGTTTAGTTACTGACATTTGATTGGTTCTCAGAACAGTCATTGTGATTGGCTAGGAAGCTTTTATTACAATACACTTCAGAATTCATGACTAATTGTGTTTATATTTTAGACTAAAGTAAGTGTAACTTTTTTTGTAATGCAGATATTTTAAATATGTTATTAAATTCTACATTAAATTCATATGTATATATATATATATATATATATATACTAGGGGGTCTGCCCCCTGGAAGCTACGCTTGCCAAGCCCCGTTCAGACACCGCAGAATCTAAAAGCACGCTAATTTGATCGGTTTTAAAAAGATTACAGAAGATTGAATTATAATGAAAAAACCTATAGCGATCTCCCTGTAAATGGGTTTCCATTCAATTCCCTTTCATTGCGAAAATTTAAGGTCGAATCACTTGCTGTTAAGACACCCAATGGTTGTTTTCGTGTTTGGTTAAAGAAGATCAGTTAAACATTTGAAAAGAAGCTAAAATAAAATGAATTAAGTAAACAGAGTCTTTACCTCCCGGTATTTTTAACAGCGTTATAAAACGATTGACATAATACATTTTACTACAATTACTACAATTTACTGCTTTAACCCCTTCAAGGGCGGTGGTTCATTTTTGGACCACTTAATTTTAATTCTTAAATGGATTATTGGCACCAGAATATTGGAATGAAAATTTCCTTTTTATTAAGTAAGTGAACAAAAGCATTTCCGTATTTCGAAATTTGTTTTTAAATTCCGGTGCCATTCACTGATTTCAACATTTTACGAATAGAAGTACCTTACCCATGAAAGGGTTAAACGCATAATAATGCATTTATTATTTTAAAGTTTCCTTTCTCTTTTAATATTCAAATGTAAATACAATTTTCAAAACATAATTTTCAATATTTTCCTGCACGTATATTTCAATATTTTAAACACGTACTTATTTAATAGTAATTAATTTTTTTTTTGTTTTTAATAGTCACTTTTAAATACATTTTTAATCGCTAGGAAATATTATTCCTTGCGCTGTTTTTAGAATTGAAAACAATCTCTATAATAGGGATAAGTTGCCAATTATTATTCTATCGCCATCATTTCCCCTTTTCATAAGAAAGGTTTCCATTTTGATTAAAGAATAAAAGTTATTTTTTCGTATAAAACTACATAAAAGTTGCCATTATTGCAAAAAATTCTTGGTACTTTTATGTTAGCCGGGTGCAAATCTCGCCAATAGTTTTTTTTTTTTTAACTCGCCAGTTAGCATTTTTTATTTTTCGAGTGGTAAATTAAAACGGTATTTCTTGGTTATCCCATCAACCAAAAAACCTATCGCCAGATTATAAGATTAAATGCCAATAAAATTAACTTTCGGTGCAACTTGTCTATCTCCGGAGGTCCATTTTTTTCTTTTTTGCTTCCCCCCCCCCTCCAAAATCCATTTTCTTACGACAAGTCTGCACCAACAATTCGGCTTCAAAACCCCAGGCCAATCAGAAGTGGTTCGGGCAGCGGTGGTCCAGTTGGCAGAGCATCGAATCAGCAGCTAAGGCTGCGGGATCGAGGCCTACTGCTGGCTATAATCCGCCATTTACGCTAATGGTGCCTGGTGCATGTAAAATCCGTCGTGGGTGCAAAATCCTCCAAGTTACCTGTGAATTATACCTCTGGAAGTGCCTTGCCAGGTGATGGTCTCGTTACTTGACCAAAGTTCCAAATTACGAGATCAACATATGTAGCAATGTGCAGATTCCGAACAACAGGATATAAGTATTGCAACTGACATAACGCCGTTCACAACTAAGCAAAAGGCACTGCCGATACGTTCAACGCGCTCGTTAGGTTTATTGCCGCTACACGGCGATTAGGCGGTCGCCCGCCCCGATACCAGGAATCAAACCCGCTCAGCTGGGGCTTCCCGGCAGGTAGGCGCCTTGTCATTGGTTAGAAAGAAAGATTAAATGCCAATAATGATTCACAATCTGTTGCCTGTTATATCTAAAATATGTCGCCAAACTATAAGATTAAATGCCAATAATGGTTAATCGTAAATGTCACATTCACTTGACTGTAAGAAAGTTACACGTATGTACGCCATCAAGTGATTTTATTTCGACATTTTATTTGTATTTTTATTAATATTATACTAATTTATTTGTTCTTTTGTTATTTAAGATAAAAACTACGTCAATTTGTAGAATTTGGTGAGTGGTTTGGCGATTTATATAATTTGGCAAAATTGGAAGACGTGATAACTAAGTAGTATCATTAAAACATTGCTTTGAATTTGAAATTAAATGTTATGATTTGTTGCATTATTTAATCGGGTTTGGCGTGATTTGTTTTATGACAATTTGGCGAAAACCTGGTTTTCGAATACCAGTTACTTATGTATTTTTAAATTAGTTTCTATTATTTTTAAAATGAAATAACAATAAATAAAAAATTAATTAATAACTATAGAACAAAACAATTTATAACATTTTTTTTAATCAAAAGAAAATAAATGTAAATAAACATTTATTAATAAATAAGCAACAATAGCCGGATTACCATGTCAGGCAAAATAACGCCATTTTGGTGCCAATTAGGTACCGCGGTGCGTATATGACATCCGCGCCGAATATTTTTCATTTCGTTTCGTTTAAAAAGAAGTCAAAGCCATTAATTTTAAATGTTTCAGCTTTAAATGAAAGTTTTGTATTAAATAAAATGATAACGAAATAAAAATATAAGCATTGTTCTTAGAATGGATTTAAGGGAGGCCAAACTGGTCGCCAAATTAGTTTAAAATAATAACCTTTTCTGAAATATGAAAACAAATATATGTTATGATTAAAATTTGAGTTGCCATCATTAGAAAAAAGTATTTAAAATTAGAAAAAAAAATAATATTGCGAAAACTAATTCGAATTTAAAAATTCTAAAACCAGTTTTGAGATCTGCGGGTCAATACGGATTTTTGGTGTTAATTTCATCGCAAAATATTCCATATTTTAGGAGAAATCACCGTGAAACATAATCAGTTGTTTAATCAGTCGTTTCAAAGAATCGTTACATAAATTCGTTTCATTTCAGTCGTTTCATATATCCGTTTCAATAATTCGTTTCATTAGGATTTTATATATATAGGGTAGATATCTTTATAAATAAGCATATAAGTTCATGAGGTTTGTTTTCATAGCAGTTTATATCATTTGTCAACAAATCTCACTTTCTAATGTCCGAGTAGCGACAAGTTTTTTTCAAAAAACGCCAAGGTTTCTATACTGAAAAATGTACCTAAATGTTTTAATGCTCTGACGAGTACAACAGTAGAATTTCCATTCTTTTACTACCAAAGTTCACCAAGTTTTGACACTTTGAATTTTATTAAATTTAGTAGTTTTCCTGAAATAAAAAATCCTTTGTCCGTTTAACCTTACTTACAAGTACATTATAGGACCAGCGGTCCGTGAAAAAAATTGAAAAGTGTAACTTTTTAAAAATTGATGGCAGGAGTATTATACAAATATAACTTTACTTCTTATCTTGATTTGAAACGCTTTTGCAATTTACATTGCCTATTTGTTTCCAACGGGTGAAAACTCAAACCGTATTAGCATGTTTAGGGATTTGTTTAATGATAAAAATCAATAAACAAAATAAAAATTATTGTCGAATGTAATTTTTTTAATATGCTTTACATATATTTAAAAATTACAAAAAAGTAAAGAAATTCCACCCATGTTTAAATGTTTATTTGGTCTCATTGTAGCTAATACCGTAATCAGTAAAAATCTTTTCTAACAGTAGACATTCTGAATAATAAAAGGCGATAACAAATTTCTTTACCTCACGAAGACGTGCAAAGAATGTTAACAGATATTTAGAAGTTTATGAGAATATATATAAACAAGAAAATTCTATTATAATGTACACAACATGTAAAAATTTTTGCAGAGAAGTACATTGTACCCGAGAAGAACGTGGAATGAAAATTTAATATCTAAACATAATTTAATGCAAAATATTTACTTTCATTTACTATAATTAAACCTATGTTTTTTCTTCTATTTTTTTAAGAAATAAAAAGTAGAGAAAAGTTAAATTCTTTACAATTATCTGCATTGTTTAGTAATTTCATGTCGTAAACTGATTATTTCTTCTTATGGCTGTTTTAATGTCTGATTATGTAAGATCCATTACACATTTGAAAATAAAATTTTATAAAATGTTTAAGTAAAAAAATGTCGAAAATTTCGAATAATTTTTTTAATTAATTTAATATATATGTTACATTATTAGATCTAATTCCACTATTTCCTTATCTTATTCTAAATTACTACTTTATATTCACTAAATCCTTATTGTTAAATAATCTCTATCATTAACTCTTTTAAAGTCCCTTTAATTTAATGTCTCACTTGTCTAAATTGCTTAAATATTACACTTTTAGTATTCTTAAATTAAATGTTCCATTTCCGCGCTTTTTTCTTTCTAGAATGTTCTTTTAGCTTCCATTTATACTTTCCCGCTCATTTCTGAGGTTATCCTTTTTCCCTTCAAATTCATCCGCTTGCTCTGTCCGCACTTTTTTCATGACGTTATATTCTTAATTATTCATTGGTTGAGAGCGCGATCTACGTCATATTTGTATTCTTACACTTGAGGAACAAAAAGTCGATGCTAGCTGTGTTTCAGCAGATTTGAGTCGTATTTCCAGTTGACATGCCATCCCCTGGTCACAGTCCTTTTATTCGATTACCTACTACTTTGTTTTAACCCTAATTACTACTACGGAGTGATGGCTAATAATCATGTGGAAACCGCGCCACCGAAAGATGTTCTAATAAAGTGCTGAGCTGATATTATGTGCTGTTTCAATTTATTCTAGAGAAACTTCACGGAAAGATGTATTCCATATCTTTCACTCGACGACTGCAATACAACAAATTGTTATACTAATATAACAGGATCGAATTACCTGTTCTGACCACTTCTATTACGCTATTATTGCTGGATGTGATCCACAACTGCTACCTAGACAGCCAGTAGTGCATTTTCAACGATAAAGTAATCCAATGTTGCTATTAATGCAACATTTAGTCGACAGGATAAAGAATGGGTGCTTTAATGCAATATATATATATATATATGAATTTTAATCTATGAAGTTTCTGACATAAAGAAATTTTCAGAATCTTTAAGCATGGGAATCCAAAATTGCAGCTCATTCCGTCAAGTAATTTTCTGGTTATGGTTAAAAAACTACCTAGTCGCGATCTGTTTTGCAACTATAACAAGAAATTTAACATTAGGTGTCCGAAATCTTAAATCCTCATAATTCCTAAACAATTTGTCCGATTAACTTCTTAATTGTCATCTTAAGGTAACATTTACCGAAAAATTCTAAATTCTAATATAATTTTGAGATTAGAGGTTCGTCTTGAAAATTATATAGTTTTGTTTCATTTCATATAGAAAACAACCCTCCAAGCTTATTTTTATATAAATTGAATGAAAACATAATTTTTAATTGAATGGCTATTTCTGTTTGTTTTTTTCTATGAGAATTTTGAAATTTAAATGTATGCTGTTGTTTTTCCAACAAAGGAGAACTAGACAAACTGGATCCAGAACAACTATAGTGGAGTGGCATAACCAAGGAAATTTAAGATATCGATATTCACTTCTATAGCGCGTCCAAATTAGTATTAACTTAAAATGTATATTGTGATAAACAAAAAGTTGCTTTATGCCGAACACAGGAACAACGTCTGTATTTTCTTAACAATATTAGTTTGGCTTATTCATATAATAATTGAAAATACATCTACCCTATCTATATTATAAAGGACAAACATATCTGTGCGTAACGGATACGTCATTTTGCGAATGGCAAAACTCTGAAATTTGAAATAAAGTTTTAGTTTTGCAATTTTCGCTACTGCAAATTTTTAAACTTCTAAACATCGCACATTTTAAATTTTTACACCGTCGTATAAGGAAAAAAATGCTCTATTAAATGCAATTTGTTTGAAAGCTGTATCTCAATTTATTTTTGAGATATAGAATTTTTTGTAGCTTTTAATAACATTTTTCTTATCGTGGCAACAAAAGTACCCCATTTCTATTGAAAGTCCTTGAAAGTAAACGGAAAATAGTCGAAAATAGGAGATACTGTATCTCTCTGTTGCCACTTTTTCATAAAAACTGAAAAAAAAAAGTTGAAATTAAAATATGGGCTATGTCAAGAATATTGTCTGTAATTCCGTGATAATGACGTCATATGCATACTTTTCTATAGACGAAGTTTAAGACAGGATTGTAAAAGTGGATTCCTTTAGCCGATGCAAATGGCGTCATTTTATAAAAAAGCATGTATTTAAATTCTTAAACCTGAGTTATGTTTTGTAGAAATGCGTCATTTTCACAGCCCAGCTGCTTTGAAATTCTTCACCTGTGAAAATGCTTCACTTTTGAAAAATAATTTTATCGAAATCACACACTGATAAAACTCTTTTTGCATACCGAAATTAATGCTTCCTTTATAAACAAATAAAAGAATGATATTAAAAAACCCACCAATCTAATATATTTGTGAAAGATAAATTAACGAAATTAATACTTCTTTTATAAACAAATAAAAGAATAATATTGTAAAAACACAAATCTAACATATTTGTAATCGTACAATTTAAATTTTTAGATCACGAAATAGGATTTTTTTTTTTCAAATGGAATTTCTTTGCAAAGTTCATCTCAGTTTAATGATTGTCTATGGTTTTAAAAACAATTTTAAAGCATGAAATATTTTTTAATTTATCTATATCGCGCGGAGCTCGATTACCAAAGATTGATCCGTTTTCCCTAAAAACAAAATAAACAGTTCATAATTTTCTTACGGCTAATATCCATTAAAAAAAGTTCCCTATGAATAAATAAATAAAATAATATAAATAAAGCACAAATTTAACAAACATGTATAAGCTCTGAAATTATCAGAATGTAAAAGGGAGCCATAAGTAGCAAAATCTTGGTCAAATAACTCTTAGCATGTGGCTAATAAGAAAATATCGCTTTTGATAAATTTCAAAAATTTATTTGATTGTATAATTCGTATTTTCCATATGAAAAATGCTTTTTTAATGTAAGTGGCCAATTTAAAAAAATTATTGCAGATAAAATAATTATTAGTTTTTAATTTAAAAAAAACGTTTTCACCTATATTCTTTAACCCGGAAAGCTCGGGTACGATCCCCTAGTGGATTTAAAAACAATTTTAAAGCATGAAATATTTTTTAATTTATCTATATCGTGCGGAGCTCTATTACGAAAGATTAATCCGTTTGCCTTAAAACAAAATAAAAAATTCATCATTTTCTTACGGATAATATCCATTAAAAAAACTTCTCAATGAATAAATAAATAAAATAATATAAATAATACACAAATTTAACAGACATGTCTAAGTTCTGAAATTATCAGAATATGAAAAGATGCCATAAGTAATAAAATCTTGGTCAAATAACTCTTAGCATGCAGCTAATAAGAAAATATCGTTTTTGATAAATTTCAAAAATTCATTTGGTTGTATAATTCGTATTTTCCATATGAAAAATGCTTTTTAGGTGCGTTCGTAATTATATAAATACGTAGCACCTATAGTCGTCATTCAGTCCGTCCGTCTGTCCGCATGTAACAGAGCAAAAACTACCCAACCGAATGGTCTGAAATTTCAAATATATGATTGTTGCAAAATTTTGTCGAGCCATTTCAAATTTTAGGAAAATCGGATGTATAGTTTAATTACAGGGACAGTCATAAGTTTTTCTTTACATTACGGCCAATGGGAAAAATTATTGCAAGTGCATTTTAATGATATTAGAGCCGTCCGAATGATCTGAAATTTTAAAGACATAATTGTTGCAAAATTTTGTCGAGCCATTTCAAATTTTAGGAAAATCGGATGTATAGTTTAATTACAGGGACAGTCAAAAGTTTTTCTTTACATTACGGCCAATGGGAAAAATTATTGCAAGTGCATTTTAATGATATTAGAGCCTTCCGAATGATCTGAAATTTTAAAGATATAATTGTTGCAAAATTTTGTCGAGCCATTTCAAATTTTAGGAAAATCGGATGTACAGTTTAATTACAGGGACAGTCAAAATTTTTTCTTTACATTACGGCCAATGGGAAAAATTATTGCAAGTGCATTTTAATGATATTAGAGCCGTCCGAATGATCTGAAATTTTAAAGATATAATTGTTGCAAAATTTTGTCGAGCCATTTCAAATTTTAGGAAAATCGGATGTATAGTTTAATTACAGGGACAGTCAAAAGTTTTTCTTTACATTACGGCCAATGAGAAAAATTATTGCAAGTGCATTTTAATGATATTAGAGCCGTCCGAATGATCTGAAATTTTAAAGATATAATTGTTGCAAAATTTTGTCGAGCCATTTCAAATTTTAGGAAAATCGGATCTATAGTTTAATTACAGGGACAGTCAAAAGTTTTTCTTTACATTACGGCCAATGGGAAAAATTATTGCAAGTGCATTTTAATGATATTAGAGCCTTCCGAATGATCTGAAATTTTAAAGATATAATTGTTGCAAAATTTTGTCGAGCCATTTCAAATTTTAGGAAAATCGGATGTATAGTTTAATTACAGGGACAGTCAAAAGTTTTCCTTTACATTACGGCCAATGGGAAAAATTATTGCAAGTGCATTTTAATGATATTAGAGCCGTCCGAATGATCTGAAATTTTAAAGATATAATTGTTGCAAAATTTTGTCGAGCCATTTCAAATTTTAGGAAAATCGGATGTATAGTTTAATTACAGGGACAGTCAAAAGTTTTTCTTTACATTACGGCCAATGGGAAAAATTATTGCAAGTGCATTTTAATGATATTAGAGCCTTCCGAATGATCTGAAATTTTAAAGATATAATTGTTGCAAAATTTTGTCGAGCCATTTCAAATTTTAGGAAAATCGGATGTATAGTTTAATTACAGGGACAGTCAAAAGTTTTCCTTTACATTACGGCCAATGGGAAAAATTATTTCAAGTGCATTTTAATGATATTACAGCCTTCCGAATGGTCTGAAATTTTAAAGATATAGTTGTTGCAAAATTTTGTTGAGCTATTTCAAATTTTAGGAAAATCGGATGTATAGTTTAATTACAGGGACAGTCAAAAGTGTTCCGTTACATTACGGGAATGGGAAAAAATTATTGGAAGTGCATTTTAATGATGTATCAGACTATGCACTTTATGAAGTGCAAAAAATTATACATTCAGTACAATATGGGGTGCAAAAAATAATTATAAAACTAGTTATAGTACGAACGCACCTCATTTGCCACGTTTGACGAGCAATTTCCAACTTGTTTAATGTAAGTGGGCAGTCTAAAAAGTTCATTGCACATAAAAATATTATTAGTCTCCAATTAAAAAAAATGTTTTCACCTACATTTTTTAACCCGGGAAGCCCGGGAACGATCCCCTAGTATATATAAAATCCTAATGAAACGGATATTATGAAACGAATTTATGTAACGATTCTATGAAACGACTGATTAAACAACTGATTATGTTTCATGGTGATTTCTCCTAAAATACGGAATACTTTGCGATGAAATTAACACCGAAAATCCGTATTGATCTGCAGATCTCAAAACTGGTATTAGAATTTTTAAATTCGAATTAGTTTTCGAAACATTAATTTTTTTCCAATTTTATATACTTTTCTCTAATGATGGCAACTCAGTTTTTAAACATAACATATATATATATTTTTTTTTTTTTTTCTGATTTTAGAAAAGGTTACTATTTTAAACTAATTTGGCGAGAAGTTTGGCCTCCCTTAAATGTATGCTAAGAAATGTATCATGTTACTTTTCTTCATAATTCAATTTGTATTTCATTATCATTTTATTTAATACAAACTGAAACATTTAAAATAAATAGCTTTCATTTCTTTACTTTTTTTAAACGAAATGAAGAGAAAAATATTAGGCACAGATGACATATACGCACCGAGGTGCCTAATTGGCGCCAAAATGACATTATTTTGGTTGACGTGGTAAGCCGGCTATTGTTGTTTATTTAATAATAAATGTTTATTAACTTTATTTTCTTTTTTTTAATTACATAAACTGTTTTGTTCTATAGTTAATTATTTTTTTTTGTTATTTTCCTTTAAATGAAATAGAAAATAATTAAAAAATACGGTACTACTTAGTTATTCCTTCGACCCATTTCGCCAAAATATGTAAATCGCCAAACCACTCGCCAAATTATACAAATTGACATAATTTTTATTTTAAATAACGAAAGAACAGAGAAAATAGTATAACATTAATAAATATACAAATAAAACGTCGAAATAAAAATCACTTGATGACGTAAAGGCGTGTAACTTGCTTAAAGTCAAGTGAATGTGACATTTACGATCAACCATTATTGGCATTTAATCTTACGAGGTGGAGCCCGTCGAACTTTACGAAGGAAAATGTTTAAGAAGGAACTGTTTCATTGATTTATAATAAACCTACAAAATTAGTTACAATAGAAAGTGCATCTTAAATTGGTTAGTCTAACTCTCAAAACAAATATTATTTTAACCGAAAATTAACAAAATACTATCTATATTATAAAGGACAAACATATCTGTGCGTAACGCATACGTCATTTCGCGAATGGCAACACTTTGAAATTTGAAATAAAATTTTGGTTTTGCAATTTTCTCTACTGCAAATTTTTAAACTTCTAAACATCGCACATTTTAAATTTTTGCACCGTCGTATAAGGAAAAAAATTATCTTTTAAATGCAATTTGTTTGAAAGCTGTATCTCAATTTATTTTTGAGATATTATTTTTTTTTTTTGTAGTTTTTAATACCATTTTTCTTATCGTGGCAACAAAAGTGCCTCATTTCTATTGAAAGTCATTGAAAGTAAACGGGAAAAAAAGCGGGCTCTCATGTCAAGCACACAAGTCGTATGTTTATTGTACAATAAATAAATAAATAAAACGGAAACTAGTCGAAAATAGGAGATACTGTATCTTTTTGTTGCCATTTTCACATAAAACATGAAAAAAAAGTTGAAATTAAAATATGGGCCATGTCAAGAATATTGTTTGTTATTCCGTGATAATGACGTCATATGGACAATTTTCTATAGACGAAGTTTAAGGCTGAATTGTAAAAGTGGATTACTTTAGCGGATGCAAATGACGTCATTTTATGAAAAAGTGTATATTTTAATTCTTAAACCTGAATTATGTTTTGTATAGAAGTGCGTCATTTTCACAGCCCAGATGCTTTGAAATTCTTCTCAGGTGAAAATGCTTAAACTTTTAAAAATAATGTAATCGAAATAACGCACTGATAAAACGCAATGTTTAACAAAAATTTAGAGTGTCTTTATAAAAGAGAGGTTACATGCAATAATAGCGATTTAAATTACAGAAATTGATGATTCTCGCCTGGATGGATTTGCTTCGCCGAGTTAGACAAGTAAACAAGTAAGTCGTGGTTTAAAATAATATCGTGTTCCTGAAGTTTTCGTCGAAAATTCTCTCGAATAATAAAATTTTAATGCTATTCTTTAGGACATTCTACTATAATTTTATCAAAATAACACAATTTTCTTAATTTAATTTTTCCTAATTTTATATAATCTTTATATTTAAAACACAAGTGTGTTTTTTAGTCAAATGCCCTGATCTTTCTGCTGAACCAATTTTACTAATATTTTTCTTTAACTGAAAGCTCTTTCTTTGCAGATGTGATCGCACTATCTGTTTTATTTTAAATATCCCATTTTTATATTTTATTTTAAAAGCATTTTATGAAATTTCTGCAAAATGATGAAAATTAGATAGCTTTCATTATTGTAGACAAGAGAGAAATAATGAGGTATTTTTAACTTTATTCATGCTATTTTCTGATAAAAACTCAAAATTGTTGATTAAAATATATTATAGTAGGGGCATAATACCGGAAAACGACGTTTGCTTTTTAAAACACGCATTTTTCCTCATAAATTTTCTATATTGTTTTTCCTTCTGCATGTGTACTGGTACTAAGTTTCAGACACTAGGCGAAATGCTTATTTAAGTGAAAATGAAGTCACATTGAAAACGATAATTTTCTTAGATAAAACTAAACATTTTAACACAAATGCGGCTAAAAAACATAAATTACGGAAATTTTTACTCTCCAGAATTGAGATTAGAATCTCAAAAAAAAGAGTGCGCCTGTTCACATAAAAGATGTTGCTGACAATCGTGACTTCAAGTTTTGAGTTAAAATGATTTTTAAATGATCAAACAAAATACAATTTTTTTTAAATGATGAATATGGATATGAGAAGTGCATATGCAAATTTTGAGAAGGTGAAAATTGCTGTTTTTATTCTGGAAATCCAAGCATAAGAGCCTCAATTGATAACCACATCCTAATAACTGATCTTTATTATATTTTACTGATTAAGTATCTATATTATAAAGAACAAACGTATCTGAGCGTAACGCTGACGTACTTTTTCGAATGGCAACACTTCACGATCAAATTTCGAACTTGAAATTTTCAATACTGCATTTTTTTAATCTTCTGACCTTCGTACATTTTCAATTTTCGTCGCATAGGGGAAAAAATATTACTTTCAAATGCAATTTGTTTGAAAACTGTATTCATTGACTGATGTATTATATTTTCTAACATAATTTTTAAGCATGATTTTTTTTAAAGTTTATCTTATCACGTGCCGGTTTCAATACATAATAATAATAAACATTTTGCACATAAAGCAACAAACATTTTTCAGCATTTGTTTCTGACTATTTTTGCATATCGAAATTAATATTTCCTTTATAATCAAATAAAAAAAATAATATTAAAAAAACCACCAATCTAACATATTTGTGAAAGACAAATTAACGAAATTAATACTTCTTTTATAAACAAATAAAAGAATAATATTGAAAAAACACAAATCTAACATATTTGTAATCGTACAATTTAAATTTTTATATCACCAAATAGAATTTTTTTTTTCAAATTTAATTTGTTTGCAAAGCTCATCTCAGTTTACTGATTGTCTATGGTTTTAAAAACAGTTTTAAAGCATGAAATATTTTTTCATTTATCTATATCGCGCGGAGCTCGATTACGAAAGATTAATCCGTTTGCCCTTAAAACAAAATAAAGAATTCATCCTTTTCTTACGGATAATATCCATTAAAAAAACTTCCCTGTGAATAAATAAATAAAACACAAATTTAACAGACATGTATAAGCTCTGAAATTATCAGAATATAAAAGGATGCCATAAGTAGCAAAATCTTGGCAAATAGCTCTTAGCATGCGGCTAATAAGAAAATATCGCTTTTGATGAATTTCAAAAATTTATTTCATTGTATAATTCGTATTTTCCATGTGAAAAATCCTTTTTTAATGTAAGTGGTCAATCTAAAAAATTTACTGCATGTAAAAAAATTATTAGTTTTCAATTAGAAAAAATATTTTCACCTACATTCTCTAACCCGGGAAGCCCGGGTACGATCCCCTAGTTTCCATAAAAGTCAGTTGTCCAGGGGTCGCATTCTGCAGAGAAAATTTTATTGTTCCTGCCACTATTTTGAAAATAATATCTTCATAGTACCTTTCTATAGCATATTAAAAAAAAAGAAGATTATTGAGTAATAGTAATTAATTCTTGGAGGAACAATAAAATTCCCCTATGGAATGCGACCCCTGGTTGTCTGAATGATTAAAATTAAACTTTAATCGCATATGTAATCAGTAAAATATAATAGAAAACAGTTATTATGATGAAGTTGTCAATTAAGTCTCTTATGGTTCGTTTTCCCGAATCAAAACGATAAAATTTATTCTAGTTTGTTACAATCGGATTTTTTTTCCTGTAAAATCTAAACCCGACATCGTTTTCACCTTCTCATGATTTACATATGTACTTCTCATATCACTATTCACCATGTTTTAAAAAATGGCAATTTAATTTGATCATTTTAAATTCATTTTATCTCAAAATTTGAAGTGACGATTGTCAACAATATTTGCGTGTGAACAGTCGCACTCTTAACTTCAGATGCTGATCTCAATACCGAAGAGTAAAAATTTCCGTAATTTATGTTTTTTAGAAACATTTGTGTTAAAATTTTTAGTATTATCTAAGAAATTGATTGTTTCCTTTTAAATATGACATCATTTTCACGTAAGGTTTTTGTTTATAATAGCTCCATGTTTTATCAGAAATCACTAACAGAAATCATTTTTTCAAAATTCGGAAAATATTATTACATACGGATAAATAAAATTGCATTCTTTCAGCTTTTTGGTACGAAATAAGTAATTGTGAAGGAAAGTCACACAATTATTTAAAATTCGTTTTCGTAAAGAGAAAGTGTTATATCTATGTAGAATATTTTTGCTATAAACAAAGAACCATTTAATTGATGGATATAAATGAAATAAAACCAAAATTCACCGGATTTTATAACGTACGGTATTTTGGATACGGCAGGTATTTTAATTTCAATTTTTATGGGGAAATGGCAACAAAAAAATACAGTAATTTACTTTTTTCTATTTTCCGTTACTTTTAATAGAAATGAAGTACTTCGGTTGTCACAATTACAAAATTGGTATTAAAAACTATAAAAAAAATTAATATCTCAAAAATAAATTGAGATACAGCTTTCAAACAAATTGCATTTAAAAGTTCACTTTTTTTCCTTTTACGACGGTACAAAAACTGAAAATGTGCGATGTGTAGAAGTTTAAAAATTTTCAGTAGCAAAAATTGCAAAACGAAAATTCCTTTCAAATTTGAAAGTGTTGTCATTCGCAGAATGACGTATGCGTTACGCACAGATATGTTTGTCCTTTATAATATAGTTAGTTTGGTGATAGATTTTTGGTCGACGGGATAACTAAGTAGTACCAAAAATACATATGTAACTGGTATTCGAAAACGTGGTTTTCACCAAATTTTCGTTAAAGAAATTTGATTTTTTAATCAAAAGGGAAAACTTTCGGCACAGATGTCATATACGGACCCATATTGGCGCGATTTTTTTCTAGCGCCAATGTCATATACGCAACGATTACTTAAATGGCGCCATAGTATCGTTATTTTGCTTGATTTGATAAGCCGGATGTTGTTGTTTATGCTGTTGATGTTTTCCCCAAATTAGCGTCGGAAAAAAATCGCGCCAATAGTATATGATATCTAGGTCATACTTTCATATGAAAAGCGAAGGGATCAGAGTGTATTTATTTATGGCAGTTACATGACTTGGACTATTATAATATAGATGAAATAATGGCGATAGAATAATATTTGGCGACTTATCACCTGGCTAACATTAAAGTACCAAAATGGCACCAGGAATATGTAGGCGAAGTGGTTCGCCCGGAACTGTTGATGATAGTCACATGACTTAGGCTATTGTTATAGAAATTGTTTTAAAATACCGGGAGACAAAGACTCTGTACACTTAATTCAATTTATTTTAGCTTCTTTTCAAACGTTTAACTGATCCTCTTTAATGAAACACGAAAACAACCATTGGATGTCTTAACAGCAACTGATTCGGCCTTAAATTTTTGAAATGAAAGGAAATTGAATGGAAACCCGTTTACAGGGAGATCTGCACAGCTTTTTTTCAGTATAATTCAATCTTCTCTAATATTTTAAAAACCGATCAGATTAGCGTGTTTTTAGATTCTGCTGCGTCTGAACGGGGGTTGCCGAGCGTCGCTTGCAGGAGGCAGAGCCCCCTAGTATTATATTATATTTCTGAAATCGTTGTTTGAAGAAATCGAAAATAAAAAATAGGTTATAAAAATGTCATAAAAACCAAGTTTATTGCTTGAAGATCTCTCCTCAGACCAACAGTAGGACACCTAGTAATAATCGAAAATTAGATGTCTGACTTACTGCTTTGAAAAACTGTGTCTGCATCTAGTGGAACAGTAGGGAATTTTTATAAAACACATCTGAGATAGAGTATTAAACATAACTTTGTGTTTCAGAAGTTATTCCACTAGATGCAAACACAGTATCTCATAGCAGTAAGTCAGATCTCTCATTTTTTATTATTAGCAGATGTCCTACTGTTGCTCTGAGGTGACGATATTCTTTGTTCTGTTCTTTGGACAAGAATTTTTATAATTTTATGTAATGAGCTTTTAATCAAATATATGGGAAAATAAATTTGTAGAGAAAATTAAAAAATGTATTTATATTATCGCTTTCTATTTTCGATAGCATTTTTAATATTGTATATTATTCCATTCTCTGTACACAAATATACATTTAATAAAGAAATAATGTATTGTGCTTTTAAATCCTTATTAAATTATATGCGATAATATATTTTAGTATTTTTATAAACCCAATTTAAGTAAACAAAAAATTCCAAATACTTTCATCTGTATACGTAAAGTTTCATTTCAATGATTAAGAATTCCTAGCAAATTCAGGACATAAGTTATATTTCATTCTATAACTAATTTAAGATAGCTGAAAATACTTTAAGTTATATTACTCTTTATCCTTCTACATAATATGATATTTAAATAATTATAATTGGCTTCATTTTAACTTTATAAATCTCCCAATAATCTTTTATCTCTCAGTTCTCTAATTCAAAATAATGTGTTCCTTTGAATACGAATGTCATAAAAATAACAGTTTTCTAACCATCTTTACGATTTCTAGAAATTTTTCATAATGTATTCATTGAAAACCACTAATGCGTCACATAAAAGTTTTCTCGTGTTTTCTTTTATGGAAATATTTTTTAGCATAGTTATTAGAACAAAAGATCTTAAGATTGTGTGACGAAACGCTTATTTAAACAAGCGTACTGCAATTCCATTGATTATTTTTGCACAATGTAATATTTTTAATGATAAAGTACCTGTTTTTAAGAGTTTTTTTTTTTTTTTCATTATAAAATGATGCGTTTTTTCAATTCCTACTATTAGTTCACACTCTCCCTGTATTTATTTATATATTTACCTTGTTAAAATTTTCAATTGTTAATAAAATACTTATTATTCATCCTATCAAGTTGAAATATTTTTTTAAAACTTGTACTGGATGACAATTGATGTTAATACAGTTTTTTCAAATATTAATTCATTAATTAAATTTTAATTAATTAATTTTAGTTTTACATGAGAGACAAAATGGCGACCATTGGTTATTGAAACATTTAATGCATCTTCACATCTATAAGGGGGTTACCATAGGGGGGGACCCTGTTCTGTCACCAAATACCGCCAAGTTTGTCGCCAACTTAGCGATATCTATAATATTTCGCCAAATTCCCATAGGCTTCCATTGTAAACCTACTTGCTTATAGAAAATCAACAAATTGAGATATTTTAATGCAACAAAAACTAATATGAGCTTAAGGGATTATATTAAATTTTTCTTTGATGACCTAAGTAGGAATTGACATTAAAAACAAAATTTTTATATTACTTTTTTTTTTTCAAAATAAGTTTTATTTTTATTTCTTTATTTAGTGTTTCTAAGTGTCTTTATTGCAGTTAGGAAGAATTGTATCTTTATACGCAAGAAGACGCTCATTAATATATTATATACGATAATATGGCTATTCTGTCGGCATAAGTATCTAAAAGGGAATTGCTTATTTTCTCGCATTGCATTTAAAAAAGTGAATCAAATCAATATTTTATGTGATAATTTTTGGATGATGGCGAGAAATAAGAACGTAAGCTATTACAACTGATCTTTCAAAATGCATTCATTTGCAATTTTCTGCGTTTAAAGATATACATGGAGCTTCTATTTTATTTAGTAATAAGCAGATCCATGGCAACACGATTAGTTGCATTTACATTGCATGAGATCTTCCGATTTCTTGAGGGAGAAAAATCTTACTTTATTGTGCATTAATATAAAACATAAAACCTTAATTTGATTAAATACTAAATTTCAATGCAGATTACGAGATTTTTAATGCAGTACTTTGGCAAAAGTACATTGTTCTTTTAAGACTTGTTTTCTAATTTTGTAGCTAGTGAAATTAAAAAATCAGCCATATGCGGCAACACTGTGACATTCCGCATCTGGCTGACTTTTTATTTAGGGATTCCCAATTCTCACCAGTAAGGTTAAATGGCTATTATTGTTTTATAAGAGGGTAGATATTCCACAAACAAAATAAAAGAAAATTGCTATCCAAAATTTTCCGCTGTGAATTCCAACACTAGTAAGAAATTGGTCGATTAGTGATGACGTCACACTCGTATCCTCTGCCCTTGAGTATGTCGATGGCAGCGGCTGTACTGGATATGGCTGTGAGAGAAGCTGCCATCATGTTAAGAAAGAATTTTTGCCACAATTCAACAAAGCTCTTCGGCAACCGCGGGCTGCTAGTATTTAATGACATTTACATCGTTTGTTGATTTTGTGAAGCTAATAAGTTACTTTCAGTGTCACTAGTGGTCGACATCAAAAGCCATTTTGGGATATACTTTAAGTAGCCAGCCTTCCATACGTGAGTTAGTTTTCTGTCTTGGTAACTTTTGCAGTTTCGTAGTTTTGAGAATTGATTTAAGGATTAGAGTACTTTTAGATCACAGTAGCATAAGAAAAATAAGAATCTCCATCGTAATCCTCCCCTCTTTTGATTTAAATAAAGAGTCTTTTAAACTTTCAACCATTCTGTGACTCTATTACGACGTAGCAGCCCTGGTGGAGCTGTCATAACGTATACGTGCGAAATATTACGGAAGAAGATTATTTCTAAATTCAAGTAGGAGACATATAAGTTTAAGATAATGTACAAAGAAACAACACTTTTTCTGCATTTTAAGTATTATTTATTTGCATGTAAATACATAAAATAAATTTCAAACTTTAGTATTAGGTTTATAATTTTATGTAGTGCATGAAACAAATTTTATATCTTTTGTTGTAAATATAGTGAAAATTAAATTTGATTGCTTGATTATATTATTTTGCAATTTCTTTCTAATATAAAAGCAGAAAATGGCCATTTCATTCAAGTGCAATACTTTACATAGTTATTTAGGAAATTTATCCATTTTTATTTATATGATTTTTTTTAATAATCTTTAAAATTCTTATGATTTGAATGGATTCAGTTGAGAGATACATACAATTTAGAAAGGTTATAATGTAATAATATAAATAATTTATTAATAAATATAATGTAATAATTTATTAGTTTGAATTGCACGCAACATTTAAAACTGACTTTCTTCCTTACCATGTACAGGCTAAGGTATTTTTTGGTACATTTCCACCTTTCTGTGCAATAATATACATCACAGTGTTATGTTTGAGATATATGGAGTATGCTTAGTATAATTATAATATTGTAATTTTTTTACATTCTAGAAATTTTACATACCGGGAAAAATATTTCTTATTTTCAAAAATGTAGAAAACGTGGGCATCCCTTAATAAATGCAAAATTATATTAATAATATAAATTTAACATTCTAGAAATTTTACGAATGAGAAAAATATATATAAATTTATTATTTTCAAACATGTTGTTAACGTTTTATTTTGGGACAGTACAAAATCTTTCAAATGAATGTGTGACAAACTAACTTTAACCCATTGAGCTCTTGCGCCGTTAGCGGATATATGTCACTAGCCACTATTGTTGCCACATCTGGCAAATTCTTTTCTTTTAGAAATTTTGAATTCACACCACAAAAATTTAACAGGTCATTTTCTTTTACTTAATTTATGGGAAAATCTATCATCTGGCAAAGCAAAAATAAAAGTTAAAACTTTCTGGTGCGAATTCGGAATGTCTCATTTAAAAATCAGTCATATATCATGGCTTACACTGTGTCATTGTCTGAAATGACCAAAATAGCATGACGTACGCTGCGTACGTCATGGAGCGCAAGAGGTTAATATAACAATAGCAAAATAGATATATTCCGGGTGATAGAAAATAGATTGTATCCTTGATTTCCTCATAACACATTTGCACATATTTTCAAACATATTTCTAAACATATGTCTAAACATATTTCTAAAAATATTTCCAAATGCAAAAAGAATATCAAATATACCTATATTGTAGCGATCTCATCTCACATGATCAGTATAAAGCGAGTTACTAGCTTAGAGTAACTGGCTTGGCTTTTTGTCGACGCCAGCGTTCTCGCCTCCTGATCGTGGGATCCGTGATTCGCATCCCATCGACGCACTCTCTCCAAAGTGGTGACCCGGAGAAAACACGCAACCTTCAACAACAATCACCTCCCCTCCTAACCGACAGATGGCAGCACCAAACAAATCATCTCCAGCAATAAGCCTGTGAAACCAACTGGTTAAACGCTCACAGCACATAAGCCTGGCATGCTGCGCATCACTCACGACCCACGAGTGCACATCGCTCGTCAGACATCGACAAGATGTCTTTCTCACTGGAGAGGGAGTGTATAGCGATCTCATTTCACATGATCAGTATAAAGCGAGTTACTAGCTTGGAGTAACTGGCTTGGCCTTTTTCTCGATGCTAGCGTTTTCGCTTCCTGATCATGGAATCCGTGGTTCGTATCCCATCGGTGCCACTCTCTCCAAAATATCTTAGATTTCGTATTTGTTTAACGAAGGACTGGGAGCATATTAAAATACGAAATAAAAAATTTCTCGCTATGTCCGCGCCTGTAGCTAACAGTTGGGTTCTCGAGAGTGGGTAAGACAAGTCACGCCATTTTATGTTTAACAATAAAGAAAAATCATGCGTTAAGCATAGATTATGAAACACTTTCCAGCACTTCCTGAAATCTTTAACAAAATTTCGTTATTTAGGGGAAAAATGTAAAAAAGATAACTAAGTAAACATTTTAGAAAACAGATAAAACATTTAGAAACTGACTTCAGAAGTTACCGTCCATAGCCAAATACGTATTCTAATTCTGTTGAACAGCCCTGTATTTAATCTATAGGTTGGTATATAATATATTATGTAATGGGGAAATTTAGTTTAACAAGAAAGCGAATAACAGGTTGAAATTTCTCTTTCAGCAATTTATACTAATAGATGGAAACATACTTGAATAATTTTGTACAGCCTTGTAGTTTACCTAGCACTTTTATTACACGCCACCATTTAGCTAAAATTTAATTCAAACTGAAACATTCTTAAAATTACTGAAATCACATTTCCAGAAATTATCATCCATAGACGCCCGTGTATCCAATTCTTTGCGTGGCCGTGTGTATCACTTTATCTATATCCTACAAACATTTCTTAGTAAACTAATTGTAGTTCAGCGTAAAAATGCATAACTCATTTTAAACCACCTTTCAACAATTTACTCTCATACTCAATAACTTTTACGAATTCTTTTATGTAGCACTATATATCAACTGTGGCATTTATACACATAGTGTAGTATGCATAAATATAATGAAACTTAAAAGCGCATATCATACAAATGTAAATATGGTATGTACGGCATATTATAATTAAAACATTTCCTACCATCATCACTAATATACATTACTTCGGATAAAATGTACTAACTGAAATCGTTTGTGTGCCCCTATGCACTTCGTATTATACATGAATTATAGTAAACCTCAGAGACGTATATCAGTTTCATTATATATGAAATAGTTTAACATAATTAAAATGCGTCGCAAACAATTTCTCCCTATACCATTATGTAAGGGAATTCATTTGTGTGGCCTGTAAATGAGTAATAACTATTTTTTTGCACCGCATACTCTACAGGATGCATATTTTAAGTGCCCTTCATAAATGCATATAAATTTTATTATGTTTGAAAGGGTGTAACATCCTTAAAATTCATTTGAAATGATTTTTTCCTATTGACCGTAATATAACGGAATACTTTTGACTGTTCCTGTAAATAAACTAAGCATGCTACAAACTTCATTTGAGATAGGGGTCGTGCTCAACGTCAATAGCATCCTAACATTTCAGGATCATACGAGTATATTTACGAGAGTTAGACCGCGGACAGATGGACAGACAAACCGAATTCATAAACACTTTTCAACTATGTTGAAAGTGCTAATAAAAATATTGACCTAAGTCTAAAATGGGCATGAATTAAAGTCTCATTCTTTTACGATAATGACTTTCACAGGCCATATAATATATTGCTCTCTATGAAACTTCGGTATGTACCGGCACTAAAAACGCTTCTGTTCGTATTTAGTGGAAGAAAACAATGAAGTAACATAAAATGTAATGTAACTCTGTAAGTTTTGGTCGCAAAAAAATGTTTTTTATGTCGTTATTAGAAGTAGGGCAGCTTGTTTCTAAATATATCTTAAGAATCTAATGGGCTCTACAAAAATTAAATATAATTTTTTATATGCATGTTTTTCCTCTTGTAATCTGGATCGTAGAATTGAGTTTTATACTTTTTTTGTAATTTTGAGTATGTTTCTATCATTAGCGGTTTAACAGATAATTGAGGAGACAATCTATTTTGAATCCTCCGGTATAGTAATTATATAAGCAATATTGTTTTAAAGTCTTTTCGCATCTTTCCTAAAATAAATAAGTTGATTAATTGCCCAAAATAATTTGATAAAAGGTAAGATTAATTTTCTAACTGGTAATGAATAATTGAGCTGAACAAATCCGTCAAAATACTCGAGGAAAATAATGATAAATGAACTCCGAACTTTCATAAAGCATTCGTCAGAAACTTCTGAATTCCCTTTTTTGTTAAAAATAATTTTATAAGATATTAAAAATTGCATTTTGTGATAATACTTTGGATACTGAAAATGATATATCTTCCGGTATTTGAAATGGATTGGTATTTTGTTTAAATATACATTGAATTTTATTAGAATAAATTTATCAAAAATAAATCACATTATGGTGTGTCACGTGGCTATGATATGTCTCAAAAATTATTTTTTTATGTAAAATAAATAATGAAATCTAAAGATTGATGTAAAAAAATATAAAATATCTTAAGAGTATTTTTAAAAGTTATCTTAAATTGAGAAAACTGATCTTAGCATATTGTATTCGTTATGTAAAAAAAAAAAAAAAAAGATTTTTTTAAAATTTGGCACTGATTAAATATAAGCTGATTTATGCATTGAGTAAAATATATGAATAATTTAAATGCAAGCATGGGTCTGTAACATTCTATAACACATTGAGTCACCGTCGTCATGAATCGATTTAACCACTTAAGGGTCCGCTGCACTGAAACTCCCAGAAGTCGAAATCCCATGTTAACCGATGGGAAAACTTTGAAGTGCGATGACTCATTACCTAATATAATTATTAAAATACCGTTTTCACCATCAGAAAGTAGACGTGAGATGCCGATGATGTGCGGTTTTAAAAATTGTCTACGTAAATTTTAAGTATTTTTAAGAAGATGATAAAATTTAATCAAATGGAAATTTCAAAGTTTATAGGGATTTTTTATGTACTTAAAATTTACGGAGGTAATTTTTAAAAACGCACATCATCGGCATCTCAGGTCTACTTTCTGATGGTGAAAACGGTATTTTAATAATTATATTAGGTAATGAGTAATCGCACATGAAAGTTTTCCCATAGGCTAACATAGGATTTCGCGATCGGGAAGTTTCAATGCAGCGGAGCCTTCAGGGAATAGTTCCCCTTCAACCGGTCAAAAATGCTAGAACACTGATTCAATTTCCATACCTTTTTACAAATTAACTAATAATTCAAATTCAATGAAATTTTTTGGGTTGTTAAGTATAGCATTACTTGTTAAAATAAACAAAACATATTTATGAAAAATATTTAAATTAATTAAGAAAACTTAATTAAGTAACTTACTGTTTTATTTGTTGTTGTTGTTTTCGTAATTACTATGTATCACTGCGCGCATGATATCTCGTGTTCATTTTAAGTTATTAACTTTAAATAGATTTTAATTGAGAGATAACTCTTTGCTTAACATAATGAAATAAAATCTTTTAATTATCTTCATTTATAATAATTATAATTAATAATAAATATCAAAAAAGAAAATCTGTAAAATTTCTCGCATATTTTTTTTAATAAAATTTTTATTATTTAAGATAATTCTAAGATTTTAGTTCGTTTTATGCAAAAGCATAATATTAATGCACTCAGAAAATTTCAACCCATTATCTTTAATAGTTTTTGAGAAATCATGAACGCAATGATATATAAATAATTACGAAAGCAAAAAAACAGTAGATCACTTAATTAAGTTTTCCTAATTAATTTAGATATTTTTCACCCTTCTATTTTGTTTATTGTAACAAGTAATACTATACTTTAGAATTTAAAAAAATTCATTGAATTTCCTTTATTAGTTACTTTTTGAAAAGATATGGAAATTGAATAAGTTTTCTAGCATTTTTGACAGGTTGAAGGGGAAGTGTTCCCTTAACAGTTTTACCCGTATACCGTATGCGCAAGAAGAGATTCTTTGCTTCGTTACAAAACGCACTTGGATACAACGAATTTTTAACTATAACCTTCGTTTTATTTCATGAGCAGACATTTTTTCATTATATAAGGTAAATATTTTAATACAGAAAAAGTAGTGTTTCTTCCACGTCTTGGTTTTCTATTTAAAAAAGCGAAACTTTTAAGTGGGTGAATCCTGTGGATATAGATCTTCCCCCCAGATTTTTCCATTGTTTCCTATCTAGTTATTTGGTCATCCAATTAACCCCAGTCAATTTTCTCATTTCTTTGTTCCATCTTAGCTGAGGTTGTTTTCATGGTCATTTTATATCTCTGGGACACTAATGTGGGGGTATCTATGCTCCATCTATGTCTTATTGCAATGTGCGCATTTCACTTCAATTTTAAACAAACAATTGATGATGTCAAAAATTTTCGTCTAACTTCTTTACTAGGTTAAACTTTATTGCATCTTCCTATCATACAAACTCTATTTTTCCCACTGAATAAAAAAATTCCCAGACCGTGAGACGAACACAATACGATTGACTTAAATTGCCACATATAAATTGATAAAGTACGTTGTTAAAAATTTCGCGCTACTTTGAACCAAAACTTGGTGCTCAGTAGCTATCACCAGCTGCCACCATAGGATGGTTCAACCGAACCTCCAAATCTTGGAACGACATTTCACCATCTTATTCGAAAAAATGGAACAATGGTTCAACGAAGTTCCAAATCTTGGAACGAGATTTCACCATATTATTCGAAAACGTGCAACTATGGTTCAACGAAGTTTCAAATCTTTGAACGAGATTTCACCATCTCATGCTGGCAGCTATTAAGCACCAAATTTCGGTTCAAAGTAGCACAAAATTTTTAACAGTGTATCTTTATAACGTAATAAAAGCAATATTACGTTAAAAATAATAAATTCTTCCAGTTTTGATTAGCATACGAATTTACGTACTTCAACGAGTTGATGTAAGTACTGACCATCTATTTAAGTAGCGTCCTTAATTTCGATCTAGATGTTAGAGCAGGCAAACCGCATTTTTTTAACATTTTTTTTTTTTTTTTTTAGGAAAATAGGCATGTAACTTTTCAAAATTATGCTATTCTTCGCCAGACACTCTGTTCATTTCTTATTCGTCTAGTGATTTAATTTATGGTGCTTTTGTCCGATGCTATTTACCGTCCGAGACGCATATGACGCTGTGCATCCTTAATCTCACAGTAAAGTTTTGTATTAGTTAATGAATCAATGTAAATGTTTTAATGACCCTGCATACCAAGTTATTAAATTAATATTCAAGGAAAAAATTAAATGTTCATGATTTATTTTTTTGAGCAATATTTTAATTAAAAATATAATTCATTTATAATTTTTAAATATTTTTTCAGGAAACAGAGCAAATGACCCTACAAATTAAACTTTTAGTGCTTTTACAACAATTACTGTTATTTTTTATCATACAATAACCAAGCAATATAATGAAATGTAATGATTTCATTATCGGGTAAATTTTTATCTCCAAATGAAAATTTACTCAATAATGATCGGGTATTTTTTTTTTTAACATCTTCCAATTTATCTGAGAACTTTACTAGTAAAAAATCCCTAATTGGTTTGTTAATTGAAATAAAATTAAAGAAACTGGAGTAAATTGTTGCGTTCCTAAATTAACTGGATTTTGTTTCGTGGTAAAATAAACAATTTAGTTTTTTACAGTTTTTATATGATATTAAAAAAGAACAAATTAAGCAAAAAAGAAATATATATTTAAAATAAAATAAAATATATTTCAAACTAAAATGAAATTCATCTAGTAAGTTTTCTTTTGTATATTTTATAGTATTACTTGCTACGTAGCTAAACGATGTGATATATTTGCATTGCATTATGTCTTTTTTTAGAAAAATAAATAATACTTTAATTCGACATTTATAAAAAAAGAAACACTATAACATAAATTTTAATTTCTTGTTATAACTGAGAGATCTTATTTACAATTTTGGTTAACTAAAAAATAGTATTAGCATATTACGTAGTTGTTTTACAGTTATAGTCGATAAATATTTGATTGGTAGAGAGGATTTAGTAGACAATTTGATAACCATGCCTCTATACTGAAACCGTCGAGCCTGCTATTTTGGCCAAGCTATTGTCTTTTTACGTGTTTTTGTTTTGTTTTGAAACGAATTTGCGCAAATTCGATAATGTAGAATGCTATAGTTTGAACAATGGCTTTCAATGCCAGCATCTACCTTGTGTGTGTGTGTGTGCAGCCACTCTTGTATAAAGACACTCTACATTACATTAAAGCGTTGCAGTTTTCTCAAAGAAAACTGTTCAATTTAAAGAATGGCATCCATGTCATGTTAATTGCCGAAATCATTTCGTTCACAGAACAAATGCGCATCTGATGAACTGAAAATGTTGTGAGTTAACGCACTTACACAGAAATATATTTTTTATATAATTAAAAATATTTTTAAATCACGTTATCGAATTTTACAAAAACAAAAGCATTTCATTTTTTTTTTATGTTTGAGAAGAGTCTTAGCCCTATCGCTGCGCAATCCGAGATTTCCTCGGGCAACGAAAAAGTAGCAAAATTTGCGCAACCCGAGATTTCCTCGGGGACTCATTTTTTCCACACTGGCAACTATTTTTTACTTCAACTCGGACCACTTTTTAAATACAAAGAATTTCACATACTCTTTAACAACATCTACAAGAGAAATATACTGTAAAGTGGATTTTCTTAAAATAGTAGTGTGAGACTATATAAATAGTCTCCAGTGACAGCCCTGATTTAGCCTGATTTAAATGTTTAATTATTGATTCAGGTTTGGGTTTAAAAAAACTCTTTTACAAAAAATGTTTACATATTTAATCTCTAACATATATATAGATTTGAAATATGTAATATAAAATGCGCAATTTTTGAACCTATTTTGATAAAGAAAAAAATACTCAGCGAGAGGTTTAAGCAATATCCATAAGTACAATGCAAATAATGCAAGTATTGCCAAATTAATGCAGAAGCACGACAGTGTGAAAGCTGGTTATTTTCAGAGAAAATACATGAGAAATATCAAGAGTCCGATAGTGTATATGTATTCATTTGTTTGTAACATAAATAATCAGTAGCAAAAGCTAATTATCTTAAGATATGGTTGTGTTTTATGAGCCATCTCATAACCCACGACTTTAACTACATTATCTTAAAATTCGGAAAAATTATTGCAATTACTAATCTTCCGTAATATGTGGATTAATTTACCCAAGTTTAACAACGTTTGAAAGCAGAAAATTTATTTGAGGAATCTTTATTTATTTAATTTCACGTTTACACGTTATGTTTATTTTATTTCATTTCTTAAAACAAATTCTGGTGCGAAACCTATTAAATCTGGGTCAAATTAACCTACATGTTACAGAAGAATATTAGGAAATTGACACCTCTTTATCAGTTTATACAAACGAAACAAAATTAACGATATTTTTTAAGAACGTAGTCAAGTGAATTTTAGCGAAAAATTCTTACACACTTTCATATTTATAATACTATTTGGCTAATAAACATTTTCGAGGTCTATCTACAAATTTAACATAAAAAGTCTTATTGACACTGTGAGATTCAGTTCCTGAAAATCACAAAAATATTATACAAATAAAATATCCCAACATAACACATTATAATACGCGAAAAGAAATAAAATCAGAAATTCCAAAAATATTTATTCGGTTGCTAGTTACCTGAAAGATGAACCGTTCTATTTTAGAAAACATGTGCGTGCAGAAAATGCCACCATACTACTGTCAAGAGAGACCCCACAAGTCAGAAACATATGAGAATGGGGCGCTCTTTTCACCCAAACTTTCATGAATTGCAACAGAAAAATTATATAGTGTATCTTTCAGATCAGGTGCGACTTACAGAGTATTAAAATGAAACTTACCAGTGTTTCCTTCTGGCAAAAAAAAAAAAGTTTTAATATTTTGCATAGATACCTCATTCATTTTTATAATATTTAAAAGAAGAAAATTAACATCAATTATTTTTCTGAAAAGCATTTGAAACAAAAGAGTCAATATCGAGTCACTTTTTACAATTTATTCTTAAAAAGACGATGTCACTCTATAGCAGATCTTATCTACAGTAGTCCCTATTTATAGTAATGTTCCTAGTGACTTTTTTGTTTTGTTCTTTCAAAAGACTTCATATCATTGTATTTTCACTGCATTCATCGTATTTTGGTTTCGTTAAAAAAAAAAAAAAAAAAAAAAAAAAAAAAAAAAAAAATCAGTTATATAAAAATAAATACGACTGGATTAAAAATATGTAGGGTAGGCAGGAACTGGGTGAAAGGGGTGATTTTTTGTTAGAGACTTTTATATTTCATGACACTACTCTCTTGATTTAGGATAAATACAAACACATGAATGAGTTACATTCATTATCTATCGATCAAAAATTTTCAACTTTTTACCCGAGCAGTAGAGAAATCATTTTCCTAAATAAATAAATAAATAAAAACTGGCACCCAATTATTTCTAACCCTCAACGTCTCTCTTATCTATGCAAGCTTTTAAAAATATGCATGAATTATATTCTGAATAATATATTCATGGGAAAAAATGAAATAGTAATTTTTAAGTAAAAAAAAATGAAATTTCGAAAACTTTTACAGGATATAGAATCTTTCTATTTTATTGGCTAATCTTAAAAAGAAAAGATCAGAGTAATAATTTACAGATACGAGAAAATCAAACAAAGATTTTCTTAAAATTATTATTTGCGATGTATGTTATACATGAGACTTCAAAAGAAATCTTCTTTTGTAAAGAGATTAAGAAACTTCCTCCCTCACAATCAAAACATAATAGTGGAATGGATTTTAGGAGATTACGGAACAATTGATGGAGGATTTGTGTAAAAAAAATCTTTTTTTAGTAATTTGTTAGTAAAGAAAACCATTAAAAGAAGATTTTACACAGATATAATATTTTGATTTTTTTTTCTTGAATTTATCACATCGGTTATTTATCGTTAAGTTTAAAACTTAACGGTTTTGTTTTCATATACACACACATACATATATAGTGAACGGATACATATATAGCGAAGTGATATTGTGAACGGAGGTCTTCCTCCGTTAATATTAAAAAAAAATATTGCATACAAAAATATGAAAATCGGCGGTATTATAGAGAAATGTTTGATAACGACGCTGATGCAGACAGTTTTCAAATCGAAGAATTATTTTAAGAGATATTTAATGCTAAAGTTGGACAAAATCGTTCCACTAAAAAAGTTTTATAGGAGCAAAAACTATACATGTGAATTAATTAATTTTTAGATCAATTTACACGTTAGAATTAGAATTTCCCGGTGTGCAGACTACATTTATTTTTTTTATTTGACTCATTTTTTGAGGTTTTATTTCTATTTTAAATTAAAATTTTCAGCATTTCGAAAGATATTTTTTACTTATTTTAGAAAATGGTATTAATTTAAACTGTTGCCAATTGTATAAAAAGCGCAAACAATAATGTTTGCTTCAAATTAAAAATTTATTTACACGTGACTATTATAAACAGGAAAAAAAACTTTCAAATTAGAATTAAATAATTACGTATAAAAAGCAGGAACTTATTGAAAATTACTTCATAAAATACCATATTTACAAGTGAATTTTAAAAGAGAAAGGATATTGTAAAATAATAAATTCATTAATATGTGTTAGAAGTCTTAAATAGGAGAAATTACGTCACAATTACGTCACTTATTACCTAAAATGAACAAAAAATAATATTGCAAAATAGTTTAAATTTAAAAATTGCACGAGACATTTATTTAATATTTTGAGATAACCTTTTAAACTATTTTTGTTAGGACAGCGCAAATAATATTTCATTTCTAACAAAAGTATTTTCACGTGAATATTAAAAAGAGAAAGAAAAGTTTGGTGAAAATTACGTCACATTAAAAACGATGCATTTAAAATGTCTTATTTAAAAGAACTTTCTTTTCGCTTTGTTAAAAAATAGCGGGAGACAAAGACTCTGTTTACTTAATTCAATTTATATCAGCTTATTTTGAAATGTTTAACTGATTTTATTTAATCAAAGAGTAAAACAGCCATTGTATCTTTTAACAGCAGCTGATTTTTCCTTAAAATTTCCCAATCAAAGAGAAATGAATAGAAACCGGTTCATAGGGAGATCGCCACAGTTTTTTCATTAATTCAATTCATACTATTAGTTCACACTCTCCCTATATATATATATATATATATATCTTGTTCAAATTTTCAATCGTTAATAAAATATTTATTATTCATCCTATCAAGTTGAAATAAATTTTTTAAAACTTGTACTGGATGACAATTGATATTAATACAGTTTTTTCAAATATTAATTCATTAATTAAATTTTAATAAATTAATTTTAGTTTTATGTGGGAGAAAAAATGGCAGCCATTGGTTATTGAACAGCATTTAATGCATCTTCATATCTATAAGGGGAGTTACCATAGGGGGGACCCTGTTCTGTCTACAAATACCGCTAAGTTTGTCGTCAACTTGGCGATATACTGCCAAATTTTGCGACCAAAATGAGTCCCCAAAAGTGACGCCAACTTGGCGATATCTCTAATATTTCGCCAAATCCCCATAGACTTCCATTGTAAACCAATAGGGTTTACTTGCTTATAGAAAATCAACAAATTGCGATATTTTAATGCTACAAAAACTAATAGTAGCTTAAGGGATTAAATTAAATTTTTCTTTGATTGCCTAAGTAGGAATTGACTTTAAAAACAAAATTTTTATATTACTTGTTAAATTATAATTCAATCTTCCAAAATCTTTTTAAAGCCAATCAAATTAGCGTGCTTTAAAGACTGCGGTGTCTGAACGGGGGTTAGCGAGCGTAGCTCGTAGGGGCCGATCCCCCTAGTATTGTATATATAAATAGTACATACATAGAAATAGAGAGAGAGAGATGTCGAAAGTCATTAAAAGAATATTTTACACAAAAATAATATTTAGATTTTTTTTCTAGAATGTATAATCTCTTTGGATATTAAACATCAGGATTAAAACATAATGGTTTGGTTTTCATATCCACACACATGCATATATATATATATATATATATATAGCTCTAATAAAAGTGAATGATTATGAAAATTATTATGAAAAGAGGGTGCAAAACAACAATAAAAATCCATGAAAATTTATAACGAAAAAACAACAAACAAACCACTCCCTGCTCTTCAGAAAGTGGGAGGAGTGAAAAAAGCAGGTATCAAAAACAGAAATTGGATCCTCACGGGTTTCGCAAGATATGGCCAACCCACATACTCCAAAAGTATAACAATAGATTTAAACTTTCAAAAACACAACATAAAAAAGCTATTTTATAATTTTAACGAATCAAAACTGCTTTAAAAACAAAAATAACCAACCAATTCAAATCCAAGAAAACCGATTTAGCTTATAAAACGTAAATAAGAATTAATAAAAAATTTTTTCATTAAGCAATTAAAAGTATTGAACATGTGAGAAGGCCATATCCCCACCTTTACCCATGAAGACCTGAAGAAAACTTGCTACCTTTAAAACAATCACTACGCTCCACTTCTTTCCATCAGCAGGAGTTGCAAGCAAGGCCATAATCCAAGTTAGACCAGCGTCGTGAAGACTTGTCTTTCCATTATCCTCATAATCATTAATTTTCTTTCCAAGTCACCGCAGTTTCTACTTGAAGCACATCAACATGCAGACGTTCTTAAAGACTTTAGTCCACATCCTTCATTTATTCAAGCAGCTACCTTGGCATCCATTACAGTGTTTGGCCGCTTAGCTGTTGCCACTTTATAAAACACTTCTTAAGTTGATTTACATAATGAAAAATAAACTGGTATGGAAATAAATTATTATAAAAAAGATTAGCAGTAAATTTAAAAATCTGTGAACTCAAAAATTCTCTATTACTACAAATTCTATAAAATCTATTAATTTGTCCCACAATGATGTTATTAAAAACCTTCTTACTTAAATTTGAATACCAGTGTGGCATCGATTGAGTATTAAAATTAAAAAAATCCCGTTTATCAAAAAGCTTAATTAGTATATTGTTATCATTAATTAAAATGTCCAAATCCAAAAAATTAACATGTAAATTATCAACAGAAGCCTTATTTAATTTTAAACATGGAGGATAGATATCGTTAATCGATACCAAAAGTTTGTCATCGAATATTATTAAATCATCGATATACCTTAAAACTGAATAACTCTTATTACTGTTTAATACATAATTAAATTCATAATAAAAAAGAAACAGATTTGCAGCAGAACTCGAAAAATTAGTTCCCATACCAATACCACATACCTGATAGAAAAATGAGCTATTGAAAGTAATGAAATTATTAAGAAAACAGAAATTACATAAACTCAAGAAAAAATCTCTTTTAATTCCAAGCTCCTCCTCAATACAGAACATATCAAAAATATTTTTTAGTGTATCATAAAGTAAATCTATAGGTATATTAGAAAAAAGGTTTTCAAAATCATAGGTATACAAATTTGTGGGCGTTATGGGCGTTTTTTTAATTTTATTTAAAACCTCATTGCTATTGTCTATACACCAAAAATAGCTAGTATTTCTATATTTAAACTTCAAAAAACCATAGATGCGCTTCAAAAACTCCTGTAACTTAATATTTAAACTTTTACCTATACCTCTTGAATTACAACATATAAATCTGAATTTAATAGGCGTCTTGTGAAATTTTGGGGTCATAAACAGAAATGGAAAAGTATGATGATTATTAATAGCAAAATTATATGAATACATTTTTCTAGCCTTCTTGGTGTATGCATTAAATTTGTTTACAACAACCTTGTGACTTAATTTACATTCCTTATAAAATTTACTATTATTTAACTCATTTTTAACTTTATCAATGTAAAAAAGCTTTCAAATAATTGCATAATTTGAAGCCGCTTTGTCCACAGGTACTATTACAAAATTGTTATGTAAAAATTGAATATAATTTAAATCTTCTTTATTGAGACTATGATAAACATAATCCTTACTGTTCAAATAATTATTAACAAAAAACTCAAATTCCTTTAATATATGCCACTCCCATTCAAAAAAAGCTTCAAAGGGGGTGTTAAATCTGTAACATAATTGCATAATAAATTTTTTTAAATCCCTTTCAAAAATCTGAATAGCCGTTTTCTTGCTAATTGTTTTATTTAATCTAAACTTAGTACCTAATCCCATCATAAAATGTAAATTTTTTTTCTGTATAATATCTAAATTTCCAGTAATAACATGTTTATGGAAATCATCAATAAAATCCGAGAAATCTGTGTCACATTTACATGTTTCAGGAATTTCATCAGAAAAAGCAAGAGATCTATAATTGAACAATTTTTTACAAAGAGGAATGTTATATTTATAAGCAACAGCTATATCAACATCTCTAAGAGGGAAAAAAGTGTCATAATATCTAAAAAAATCTCTAATTTTAAAATTGTCGAAAGACTTCTGTTGAAAATTCAAAGTAAAGAAAACCCTGTCAGTTTTGGAATCCAAAAAATTCTTTAATCTAAAATTAATAAAGTCAAAAAGCAGGTCTCTAAAATGCAAATTAGAAAATTTATAAATTTTACTAACTTTCCTAATTTTGTTTAAAATTTTAAGCTTAAGTGTGAATACTGCTTTTTTTACATTTTTAACACTAAAATTTACTACAAAATCTTTTTCAACATTACAGATCCAATCCTCTGGCACTAAACAATTTAATTTATTGGATAACATATGTGATCCCCTGGTATTTCTTTTAATTTTCAATTTACTAAACAAATTTAAAAAACTATAAACATTATCAATACTTTTTATATTGTAAGAATTTAAAACTGTATTTAAACCATAAGGATATAAAGTCCTGTGTTTCAAAATGAAATCATTTTCTATTTTCAACCTCTCATTCTGATTCTCAACATGTGCCAAAATTTCAATCAAAATGTTATCAAAAGTATGTATCTTAAAATGCATAATTTCAAAAGATGGATATTGTAAATCATCATTGTAAACATTTGATCTGTGATTGTTAATTCTAATATTAAGAGAACCAGAAGTCTCACCAACATAAGCCTGCGAACAAGTCATACATGTAATCTTATAAACAACATTATTAAACTTGCAAAATGTACAATAACCTGATGGTATATCAACAGCTTCGGCACGACTCACTAATCATGTTTTACAACGTTTATCTTTTCATTTAATATATTTCATAATTTCATTGAGGAATTTATACAAAATTCCAAAAAATATTTTTTATATAATAACTTTTTGTAGGCACTTACACCTAATTGCATAACAAACTACACCCAATTCAACATATGACATGAAATGACCAGTTGAATACACAGCAAAAGAAGCGCAAAGCAGCTTACCAAATTGCCAAAGTATATAATGCTTTCAAAAAAATTTTTTAAAAACAAATAACCCAGTACATCAGGCGCAACGCAGCTTCTTATATGCACTAAGTGAATATAGCTCTAATAAAAGTGAATGATTATGAAAATTATTATGAAAAGAGGGTGCAAAACAACAATAAAAATCCATGAAAATTTATAACGAAAAAACAACAAACAAACCACTCCCTGCTCTTCAGAAAGTGGGAGGAGTGAAAAAAGCAGGTATCAAAAACAGAAATTGGATCCTCACGGGTTTCGCAAGATATGGCCAACCCACATACTCCAAAAGTATAACAATAGATTTAAACTTTCAAAAACACAACATAAAAAAGCTATTTTATAATTTTAACGAATCAAAACTGCTTTAAAAACAAAAATAACCAACCAATTCAAATCCAAGAAAACCGATTTAGCTTATAAAACGTAAATAAGAATTAATAAAAAATTTTTTCATTAAGCAATTAAAAGTATTGAACATGTGAGAAGGCCATATCCCCACCTTTACCCATGAAGACCTGAAGAAAACTTGCTACCTTTAAAACAATCACTACGCTCCACTTCTTTCCATCAGCAGGAGTTGCAAGCAAGGCCATAATCCAAGTTAGACCAGCGTCGTGAAGACTTGTCTTTCCATTATCCTCATAATCATTAATTTTCTTTCCAAGTCACCGCAGTTTCTACTTGAAGCACATCAACATGCAGACGTTCTTAAAGACTTTAGTCCACATCCTTCATTTATTCAAGCAGCTACCTTGGCATCCATTACAGTGTTTGGCCGCTTAGCTGTTGCCACTTTATAAAACACTTCTTAAGTTGATTTACATAATGAAAAATAAACTGGTATGGAAATAAATTATTATAAAAAAGATTAGCAGTAAATTTAAAAATCTGTGAACTCAAAAATTCTCTATTACTACAAATTCTATAAAATCTATTAATTTGTCCCACAATGATGTTATTAAAAACCTTCTTACTTAAATTTGAATACCAGTGTGGCATCGATTGAGTATTAAAATTAAAAAAATCCCGTTTATCAAAAAGCTTAATTAGTATATTGTTATCATTAATTAAAATGTCCAAATCCAAAAAATTAACATGTAAATTATCAACAGAAGCCTTATTTAATTTTAAACATGGAGGATAGATATCGTTAATCGATACCAAAAGTTTGTCATCGAATATTATTAAATCATCGATATACCTTAAAACTGAATAACTCTTATTACTGTTTAATACATAATTAAATTCATAATAAAAAAGAAACAGATTTGCAGCAGAACTCGAAAAATTAGTTCCCATACCAATACCACATACCTGATAGAAAAATGAGCTATTGAAAGTAATGAAATTATTAAGAAAACAGAAATTACATAAACTCAAGAAAAAATCTCTTTTAATTCCAAGCTCCTCCTCAATACAGAACATATCAAAAATATTTTTTAGTGTATCATAAAGTAAATCTATAGGTATATTAGAAAAAAGGTTTTCAAAATCATAGGTATACAAATTTGTGGGCGTTATGGGCGTTTTTTTAATTTTATTTAAAACCTCATTGCTATTGTCTATACACCAAAAATAGCTAGTATTTCTATATTTAAACTTCAAAAAACCATAGATGCGCTTCAAAAACTCCTGTAACTTAATATTTAAACTTTTACCTATACCTCTTGAATTACAACATATAAATCTGAATTTAATAGGCGTCTTGTGAAATTTTGGGGTCATAAACAGAAATGGAAAAGTATGATGATTATTAATAGCAAAATTATATGAATACATTTTTCTAGCCTTCTTGGTGTATGCATTAAATTTGTTTACAACAACCTTGTGACTTAATTTACATTCCTTATAAAATTTACTATTATTTAACTCATTTTTAACTTTATCAATGTAAAAAAGCTTTCAAATAATTGCATAATTTGAAGCCGCTTTGTCCACAGGTACTATTACAAAATTGTTATGTAAAAATTGAATATAATTTAAATCTTCTTTATTGAGACTATGATAAACATAATCCTTACTGTTCAAATAATTATTAACAAAAAACTCAAATTCCTTTAATATATGCCACTCCCATTCAAAAAAAGCTTCAAAGGGGGTGTTAAATCTGTAACATAATTGCATAATAAATTTTTTTAAATCCCTTTCAAAAATCTGAATAGCCGTTTTCTTGCTAATTGTTTTATTTAATCTAAACTTAGTACCTAATCCCATCATAAAATGTAAATTTTTGTTCTGTATAATATCTAAATTTCCAGTAATAACATGTTTATGGAAATCATCAATAAAATCCGAGAAATCTGTGTCACATTTACATGTTTCAGGAATTTCATCAGAAAAAGCAAGAGATCTATAATTGAACAATTTTTTACAAAGAGGAATGTTATATTTATAAGCAACAGCTATATCAACATCTCTAAGAGGGAAAAAAGTGTCATAATATCTAAAAAAATCTCTAATTTTAAAATTGTCGAAAGACTTCTGTTGAAAATTCAAAGTAAAGAAAACCCTGTCAGTTTTGGAATCCAAAAAATTCTTTAATCTAAAATTAATAAAGTCAAAAAGCAGGTCTCTAAAATGCAAATTAGAAAATTTATAAATTTTACTAACTTTCCTAATTTTGTTTAAAATTTTAAGCTTAAGTGTGAATACTGCTTTTTTTTACATTTTTAACACTAAAATTTACTACAAAATCTTTTTCAACATTACAGATCCAATCCTCTGGCACTAAACAATTTAATTTATTGGATAACATATGTGATCCCCTGGTATTTCTTTTAATTTTCAATTTACTAAACAAATTTAAAAAACTATAAACATTATCAATACTTTTTATATTGTAAGAATTTAAAACTGTATTTAAACCATAAGGATATAAAGTCCTGTGTTTCAAAATGAAATCATTTTCTATTTTCAACCTCTCATTCTGATTCTCAACATGTGCCAAAATTTCAATCAAAATGTTATCAAAAGTATGTATCTTAAAATGCATAATTTCAAAAGATGGATATTGTAAATCATCATTGTAAACATTTGATCTGTGATTGTTAATTCTAATATTAAGAGAACCAGAAGTCTCACCAACATAAGCCTGCGAACAAGTCATACATGTAATCTTATAAACAACATTATTAAACTTGCAAAATGTACAATAACCTGATGGTATATCAACAGCTTCGGCACGACTCACTAATCATGTTTTACAACGTTTATCTTTTCATTTAATATATTTCATAATTTCATTGAGGAATTTATACAAAATTCCAAAAAATATTTTTTATATAATAACTTTTTGTAGGCACTTACACCTAATTGCATAACAAACTACACCCAATTCAACATATGACATGAAATGACCAGTTGAATACACAGCAAAAGAAGCGCAAAGCAGCTTACCAAATTGCCAAAGTATATAATGCTTTCAAAAAAATTTTTTAAAAACAAATAACCCAGTACATCAGGCGCAACGCAGCTTCTTATATGCACTAAGTGAATATAGCTCTAATAAAAGTGAATGATTATGAAAATTATTATGAAAAGAGGGTGCAAAACAACAATAAAAATCCATGAAAATTTATAACGAAAAAACAACAAACAAACCACTCCCTGCTCTTCAGAAAGTGGGAGGAGTGAAAAAAGCAGGTATCAAAAACAGAAATTGGATCCTCACGGGTTTCGCAAGATATGGCCAACCCACATACTCCAAAAGTATAACAATAGATTTAAACTTTCAAAAACACAACATAAAAAAGCTATTTTATAATTTTAACGAATCAAAACTGCTTTAAAAACAAAAATAACCAACCAATTCAAATCCAAGAAAACCGATTTAGCTTATAAAACGTAAATAAGAATTAATAAAAAATTTTTTCATTAAGCAATTAAAAGTATTGAACATGTGAGAAGGCCATATCCCCACCTTTACCCATGAAGACCTGAAGAAAACTTGCTACCTTTAAAACAATCACTACGCTCCACTTCTTTCCATCAGCAGGAGTTGCAAGCAAGGCCATAATCCAAGTTAGACCAGCGTCGTGAAGACTTGTCTTTCCATTATCCTCATAATCATTAATTTTCTTTCCAAGTCACCGCAGTTTCTACTTGAAGCACATCAACATGCAGACGTTCTTAAAGACTTTAGTCCACATCCTTCATTTATTCAAGCAGCTACCTTGGCATCCATTACAGTGTTTGGCCGCTTAGCTGTTGCCACTTTATAAAACACTTCTTAAGTTGATTTACATAATGAAAAATAAACTGGTATGGAAATAAATTATTATAAAAAAGATTAGCAGTAAATTTAAAAATCTGTGAACTCAAAAATTCTCTATTACTACAAATTCTATAAAATCTATTAATTTGTCCCACAATGATGTTATTAAAAACCTTCTTACTTAAATTTGAATACCAGTGTGGCATCGATTGAGTATTAAAATTAAAAAAATCCCGTTTATCAAAAAGCTTAATTAGTATATTGTTATCATTAATTAAAATGTCCAAATCCAAAAAATTAACATGTAAATTATCAACAGAAGCCTTATTTAATTTTAAACATGGAGGATAGATATCGTTAATCGATACCAAAAGTTTGTCATCGAATATTATTAAATCATCGATATACCTTAAAACTGAATAACTCTTATTACTGTTTAATACATAATTAAATTCATAATAAAAAAGAAACAGATTTGCAGCAGAACTCGAAAAATTAGTTCCCATACCAATACCACATACCTGATAGAAAAATGAGCTATTGAAAGTAATGAAATTATTAAGAAAACAGAAATTACATAAACTCAAGAAAAAATCTCTTTTAATTCCAAGCTCCTCCTCAATACAGAACATATCAAAAATATTTTTTAGTGTATCATAAAGTAAATCTATAGGTATATTAGAAAAAAGGTTTTCAAAATCATAGGTATACAAATTTGTGGGCGTTATGGGCGTTTTTTTAATTTTATTTAAAACCTCATTGCTATTGTCTATACACCAAAAATAGCTAGTATTTCTATATTTAAACTTCAAAAAACCATAGATGCGCTTCAAAAACTCCTGTAACTTAATATTTAAACTTTTACCTATACCTCTTGAATTACAACATATAAATCTGAATTTAATAGGCGTCTTGTGAAATTTTGGGGTCATAAACAGAAATGGAAAAGTATGATGATTATTAATAGCAAAATTATATGAATACATTTTTCTAGCCTTCTTGGTGTATGCATTAAATTTGTTTACAACAACCTTGTGACTTAATTTACATTCCTTATAAAATTTACTATTATTTAACTCATTTTTAACTTTATCAATGTAAAAAAGCTTTCAAATAATTGCATAATTTGAAGCCGCTTTGTCCACAGGTACTATTACAAAATTGTTATGTAAAAATTGAATATAATTTAAATCTTCTTTATTGAGACTATGATAAACATAATCCTTACTGTTCAAATAATTATTAACAAAAAACTCAAATTCCTTTAATATATGCCACTCCCATTCAAAAAAAGCTTCAAAGGGGGTGTTAAATCTGTAACATAATTGCATAATAAATTTTTTTAAATCCCTTTCAAAAATCTGAATAGCCGTTTTCTTGCTAATTGTTTTATTTAATCTAAACTTAGTACCTAATCCCATCATAAAATGTAAATTTTTGTTCTGTATAATATCTAAATTTCCAGTAATAACATGTTTATGGAAATCATCAATAAAATCCGAGAAATCTGTGTCACATTTACATGTTTCAGGAATTTCATCAGAAAAAGCAAGAGATCTATAATTGAACAATTTTTTACAAAGAGGAATGTTATATTTATAAGCAACAGCTATATCAACATCTCTAAGAGGGAAAAAAGTGTCATAATATCTAAAAAAATCTCTAATTTTAAAATTGTCGAAAGACTTCTGTTGAAAATTCAAAGTAAAGAAAACCCTGTCAGTTTTGGAATCCAAAAAATTCTTTAATCTAAAATTAATAAAGTCAAAAAGCAGGTCTCTAAAATGCAAATTAGAAAATTTATAAATTTTACTAACTTTCCTAATTTTGTTTAAAATTTTAAGCTTAAGTGTGAATACTGCTTTTTTTTACATTTTTAACACTAAAATTTACTACAAAATCTTTTTCAACATTACAGATCCAATCCTCTGGCACTAAACAATTTAATTTATTGGATAACATATGTGATCCCCTGGTATTTCTTTTAATTTTCAATTTACTAAACAAATTTAAAAAACTATAAACATTATCAATACTTTTTATATTGTAAGAATTTAAAACTGTATTTAAACCATAAGGATATAAAGTCCTGTGTTTCAAAATGAAATCATTTTCTATTTTCAACCTCTCATTCTGATTCTCAACATGTGCCAAAATTTCAATCAAAATGTTATCAAAAGTATGTATCTTAAAATGCATAATTTCAAAAGATGGATATTGTAAATCATCATTGTAAACATTTGATCTGTGATTGTTAATTCTAATATTAAGAGAACCAGAAGTCTCACCAACATAAGCCTGCGAACAAGTCATACATGTAATCTTATAAACAACATTATTAAACTTGCAAAATGTACAATAACCTGATGGTATATCAACAGCTTCGGCACGACTCACTAATCATGTTTTACAACGTTTATCTTTTCATTTAATATATTTCATAATTTCATTGAGGAATTTATACAAAATTCCAAAAAATATTTTTTATATAATAACTTTTTGTAGGCACTTACACCTAATTGCATAACAAACTACACCCAATTCAACATATGACATGAAATGACCAGTTGAATACACAGCAAAAGAAGCGCAAAGCAGCTTACCAAATTGCCAAAGTATATAATGCTTTCAAAAAAATTTTTTTAAAAACAAATAACCCAGTACATCAGGCGCAACGCAGCTTCTTATATGCACTAAGTGAATATAGCTCTAATAAAAGTGAATGATTATGAAAATTATTATGAAAAGAGGGTGCAAAACAACAATAAAAATCCATGAAAATTTATAACGAAAAAACAACAAACAAACCACTCCCTGCTCTTCAGAAAGTGGGAGGAGTGAAAAAAGCAGGTATCAAAAACAGAAATTGGATCCTCACGGGTTTCGCAAGATATGGCCAACCCACATACTCCAAAAGTATAACAATAGATTTAAACTTTCAAAAACACAACATAAAAAAGCTATTTTATAATTTTAACGAATCAAAACTGCTTTAAAAACAAAAATAACCAACCAATTCAAATCCAAGAAAACCGATTTAGCTTATAAAACGTAAATAAGAATTAATAAAAAATTTTTTCATTAAGCAATTAAAAGTATTGAACATGTGAGAAGGCCATATCCCCACCTTTACCCATGAAGACCTGAAGAAAACTTGCTACCTTTAAAACAATCACTACGCTCCACTTCTTTCCATCAGCAGGAGTTGCAAGCAAGGCCATAATCCAAGTTAGACCAGCGTCGTGAAGACTTGTCTTTCCATTATCCTCATAATCATTAATTTTCTTTCCAAGTCACCGCAGTTTCTACTTGAAGCACATCAACATGCAGACGTTCTTAAAGACTTTAGTCCACATCCTTCATTTATTCAAGCAGCTACCTTGGCATCCATTACAGTGTTTGGCCGCTTAGCTGTTGCCACTTTATAAAACACTTCTTAAGTTGATTTACATAATGAAAAATAAACTGGTATGGAAATAAATTATTATAAAAAAGATTAGCAGTAAATTTAAAAATCTGTGAACTCAAAAATTCTCTATTACTACAAATTCTATAAAATCTATTAATTTGTCCCACAATGATGTTATTAAAAACCTTCTTACTTAAATTTGAATACCAGTGTGGCATCGATTGAGTATTAAAATTAAAAAAATCCCGTTTATCAAAAAGCTTAATTAGTATATTGTTATCATTAATTAAAATGTCCAAATCCAAAAAATTAACATGTAAATTATCAACAGAAGCCTTATTTAATTTTAAACATGGAGGATAGATATCGTTAATCGATACCAAAAGTTTGTCATCGAATATTATTAAATCATCGATATACCTTAAAACTGAATAACTCTTATTACTGTTTAATACATAATTAAATTCATAATAAAAAAGAAACAGATTTGCAGCAGAACTCGAAAAATTAGTTCCCATACCAATACCACATACCTGATAGAAAAATGAGCTATTGAAAGTAATGAAATTATTAAGAAAACAGAAATTACATAAACTCAAGAAAAAATCTCTTTTAATTCCAAGCTCCTCCTCAATACAGAACATATCAAAAATATTTTTTAGTGTATCATAAAGTAAATCTATAGGTATATTAGAAAAAAGGTTTTCAAAATCATAGGTATACAAATTTGTGGGCGTTATGGGCGTTTTTTTAATTTTATTTAAAACCTCATTGCTATTGTCTATACACCAAAAATAGCTAGTATTTCTATATTTAAACTTCAAAAAACCATAGATGCGCTTCAAAAACTCCTGTAACTTAATATTTAAACTTTTACCTATACCTCTTGAATTACAACATATAAATCTGAATTTAATAGGCGTCTTGTGAAATTTTGGGGTCATAAACAGAAATGGAAAAGTATGATGATTATTAATAGCAAAATTATATGAATACATTTTTCTAGCCTTCTTGGTGTATGCATTAAATTTGTTTACAACAACCTTGTGACTTAATTTACATTCCTTATAAAATTTACTATTATTTAACTCATTTTTAACTTTATCAATGTAAAAAAGCTTTCAAATAATTGCATAATTTGAAGCCGCTTTGTCCACAGGTACTATTACAAAATTGTTATGTAAAAATTGAATATAATTTAAATCTTCTTTATTGAGACTATGATAAACATAATCCTTACTGTTCAAATAATTATTAACAAAAAACTCAAATTCCTTTAATATATGCCACTCCCATTCAAAAAAAGCTTCAAAGGGGGTGTTAAATCTGTAACATAATTGCATAATAAATTTTTTTAAATCCCTTTCAAAAATCTGAATAGCCGTTTTCTTGCTAATTGTTTTATTTAATCTAAACTTAGTACCTAATCCCATCATAAAATGTAAATTTTTGTTCTGTATAATATCTAAATTTCCAGTAATAACATGTTTATGGAAATCATCAATAAAATCCGAGAAATCTGTGTCACATTTACATGTTTCAGGAATTTCATCAGAAAAAGCAAGAGATCTATAATTGAACAATTTTTTACAAAGAGGAATGTTATATTTATAAGCAACAGCTATATCAACATCTCTAAGAGGGAAAAAAGTGTCATAATATCTAAAAAAATCTCTAATTTTAAAATTGTCGAAAGACTTCTGTTGAAAATTGTTGAAGAAGGTTGTTGTAAACAAATTTAATGCATACACCAAGAAGGCTAGAAAAATGTATTCATATAATTTTGCTATTAATAATCATCATACTTTTCCATTTCTGTTTATGACCCCAAAATTTCACAAGACGCCTATTAAATTCAGATTTATATGTTGTAATTCAAGAGGTATAGGTAAAAGTTTAAATATTAAGTTACAGGAGTTTTTGAAGCGCATCTATGGTTTTTTGAAGTTTAAATATAGAAATACTAGCTATTTTTGGTGTATAGACAATAGCAATGAGGTTTTAAATAAAATTAAAAAAACGCCCATAACGCCCACAAATTTGTATACCTATGATTTTGAAAACCTTTTTTCTAATATACCTATAGATTTACTTTATGATACACTAAAAAATATTTTTGATATGTTCTGTATTGAGGAGGAGCTTGGAATTAAAAGAGATTTTTTCTTGAGTTTATGTAATTTCTGTTTTCTTAATAATTTCATTACTTTCAATAGCTCATTTTTCTATCAGGTATGTGGTATTGGTATGGGAACTAATTTTTCGAGTTCTGCTGCAAATCTGTTTCTTTTTTATTATGAATTTAATTATGTATTAAACAGTAATAAGAGTTATTCAGTTTTAAGGTATATCGATGATTTAATAATATTCGATGACAAACTTTTGGTATCGATTAACGATATCTATCCTCCATGTTTAAAATTAAATAAGGCTTCTGTTGATAATTTACATGTTAATTTTTTGGATTTGGACATTTTAATTAATGATAACAATATACTAATTAAGCTTTTTGATAAACGGGATTTTTTTAATTTTAATACTCAATCGATGCCACACTGGTATTCAAATTTAAGTAAGAAGGTTTTTAATAACATCATTGTGGGACAAATTAATAGATTTTATAGAATTTGTAGTAATAGAGAATTTTTGAGTTCACAGATTTTTAAATTTACTGCTAATCTTTTTTATAATAATTTATTTCCATACCAGTTTATTTTTCATTATGTAAATCAACTTAAGAAGTGTTTTATAAAGTGGCAACAGCTAAGCGGCCAAACACTGTAATGGATGCCAAGGTAGCTGCTTGAATAAATGAAGGATGTGGACTAAAGTCTTTAAGAACGTCTGCATGTTGATGTGCTTCAAGTAGAAACTGCGGTGACTTGGAAAGAAAATTAATGATTATGAGGATAATGGAAAGACAAGTCTTCACGACGCTGGTCTAACTTGGATTATGGCCTTGCTTGCAACTCCTGCTGATGGAAAGAAGTGGAGCGTAGTGATTGTTTTAAAGGTAGCAAGTTTTCTTCAGGTCTTCATGGGTAAAGGTGGGGATATGGCCTTCTCACATGTTCAATACTTTTAATTGCTTAATGAAAAAATTTTTTATTAATTCTTATTTACGTTTTATAAGCTAAATCGGTTTTCTTGGATTTGAATTGGTTGGTTATTTTTGTTTTAAAGCAGTTTTGATTCGTTAAAATTATAAAATAGCTTTTTTATGTTGTGTTTTTGAAAGTTTAAATCTATTGTTATACTTTTGGAGTATGTGGGTTGGCCATATCTTGCGAAACCCGTGAGGATCCAATTTCTGTTTTTGATACCTGCTTTTTTTCACTCCTCCCACTTTCTGAAGAGCAGGGAGTGGTTTGTTTGTTGTTTTTTCGTTATAAATTTTCATGGATTTTTATTGTTGTTTTGCACCCTCTTTTCATAATAATTTTCATAATCATTCACTTTTATTAGAGCTATATTCACTTAGTGCATATAAGAAGCTGCGTTGCGCCTGATGTACTGGGTTATTTGTTTTTAAAAAATTTTTTTGAAAGCATTATATACTTTGGCAATTTGGTAAGCTGCTTTGCGCTTCTTTTGCTGTGTATTCAACTGGTCATTTCATGTCATATGTTGAATTGGGTGTAGTTTGTTATGCAATTAGGTGTAAGTGCCTACAAAAAGTTATTATATAAAAAATATTTTTTGGAATTTTGTATAAATTCCTCAATGAAATTATGAAATATATTAAATGAAAAGATAAACGTTGTAAAACATGATTAGTGAGTCGTGCCGAAGCTGTTGATATACCATCAGGTTATTGTACATTTTGCAAGTTTAATAATGTTGTTTATAAGATTACATGTATGACTTGTTCGCAGGCTTATGTTGGTGAGACTTCTGGTTCTCTTAATATTAGAATTAACAATCACAGATCAAATGTTTACAATGATGATTTACAATATCCATCTTTTGAAATTATGCATTTTAAGATACATACTTTTGATAACATTTTGATTGAAATTTTGGCACATGTTGAGAATCAGAATGAGAGGTTGAAAATAGAAAATGATTTCATTTTGAAACACAGGACTTTATATCCTTATGGTTTAAATACAGTTTTAAATTCTTACAATATAAAAAGTATTGATAATGTTTATAGTTTTTTAAATTTGTTTAGTAAATTGAAAATTAAAAGAAATACCAGGGGATCACATATGTTATCCAATAAATTAAATTGTTTAGTGCCAGAGGATTGGATCTGTAATGTTGAAAAAGATTTTGTAGTAAATTTTAGTGTTAAAAATGTAAAAAAAGCAGTATTCACACTTAAGCTTAAAATTTT